>OV277869.1:13588854-14925521 GCA_922989275.2 Gari tellinella | reverse complement strand
TGACCGGACATGACCCACATTCGAACTTGGCCTAGATTTCATTGAGGCAAACATTTTGATGAAGTTTTGTGAAGATCCAATGAAATTTGTAGCCTCTAGAATGTTAACAAGGTTTTTCGATATTTTGACCTAGTGACCTAGTTTTTGACCGGACATGACCCACATTCGAACTTGGCCTAGATTTCATTGAGGCAATCATATTGATGAAGTTTTGTGAAGATCCAATGAAATTTGTAGCCTCTAGAATGTTAACAAGGTTTTTCGATAATTTGACCTAGTGACCTAGTTTTTGACCGGACATGACCCACATTCGAACTTGGCCTAGATTTCATTGAGGCAATCATATTGATGAAGTTTTGTGAAGATCCAATGAAATTTGTAGCCTCTAGAATGTTAACAAGGTTTTTCGATATTTTGACCTAGTGACCTAGTTTTTGACCGGACATGACCCACATTCGAACTTGACCTAGATTTCATTGAGGCAAACATTTTGATGAAGTTTCATGAAGATCCAATGAAATTTGTAGTCTCTAGAGTGTTAACAAGGTTTTTCGAAGATTTGACCTAGTGACCTAGTTTTTGACCGGACATGACCCACATTCGAACTTGGCCTAGATTGCATTGGGGCAATCATATTGATGAAGTTTCATGAAGATCCAATGAAAGGACAAGGTTCACGAAGCCTCCGTTTTGGCCCTGTAAAAAAATTTTTTTTCCAATTTATGTTTTAGCTATATTTTTTCTTTATTTGTCAATTTCAGATGTTAATACTTCATAATATACATAAAGCTCAACCTAAATTCAAGTTTTGACAACTTTAAAGTTTCTTTAAAATGGACCTAGAGGCCAAAAAAGGGCCAAAAAGGCAGATTTTGGGTACAATTCTGGGTATAAATCATAGAAATAAACAATGAAGGCACTAATGCGACACAAAGATATTTTAAGTACACAATAAATGTATAAATTGAAGTAACATATCCAAATTTTGAAGTGTCGCATGCATGCCTTCATATTTTATTTTTAGGATTTATACCGAGAATTGTACCAAAAATCTGCTTTTTTGTCTTTTTTTGCCTCTTTGTTCACTTACAAGAAACTATAAAATTGTCAAAACTTGATTTTGGGTCGTTTGAGTGTATACTATGGAGAATTAATATCTGATAATGACAAATAAACAGAAAATAAAGATAAAAATCTTTTTTGGATTTTTTTTTTTTTACAGGGCCAAATCAGAGGCTTCGTGAACCTTGTCCTTTGTAGCCTCTAGAGTGTTAACAAGGTTTTTCGATAATTTGACCTAGTGACCTAGTTTTTGACCGGACATGACCCACATTCGAACTTGACCTAGATTTTATTGAGGCAAACATTGTGACCAAGTTTCATCTAGATCCAATGAGATTTGAACCTGGTAGAGTGTTAACGAACAATTGTGGACGGACGGACATTCTCACAGTTGGACATTTGTTGGGTATATTTTTTGTTTAAAAGTACCCAACAGTACACTAAAATACCCAACAATAACAATAGGGCAATCACGGAATGAATGGAATCTATTGTTCTCCCTACCCAACAAAGGACCTTTCGTGCGCTCGGACAGACAGACGACGGACGACAGACATCCAGCGATCCTAAAAGCTCACCTTGGCACTACGTGCCAGGTGAGCTAAAAAGTTCAAACAATCCTGTGACCCCCCAAATTTCCAAATGACCCCCACTTTTTCATCAAGGGGGTCAAGAATGACCCTCTAAAATTTCAGTGCTGCAGTAACACTGTTTCAGGGGGCATAATTCATGGAAAACTTGAGACATTTTAGTGACTTTTCGACTTTTGAGTGTTTAAACTCATACTGTGATCATTTTGTTATCATAGTTTTCTAAATCATGAGTTTTTTAGTATCTAAAATGTTCTCTAAGAAGCTGTCCATAATCAGCTTGCTTTAAGCAGTCACCTACTTTGACCCTTTACTCCGTAAATGTATTCCTCCACTGAAGAAAATAGATATAATTTATACAGAAATGAATATGTATCACAAGAAATGTTTTCTATATTTTCTTTTATATGGAAGCTTAAAGCAGGCTGAGAGTAAAACAGAATGCACATTAAGTCACATTCTGCTTTACTTTCAACCTGCTGTAAGTGTTCACCTGTCTTCAAAACTAGAAACAGGCTATGGGGTAATGGGTAAACCAGGTTACTTTCGAGTTGTATTAACAAAGCAGGGCTCTAGATAAGAGGGAGTAAACTCAACAAAATTCAACATTATCTCACCTATTTCAGCACCAAATCTTATGTGTAACTATCCATTTGAATCCCCTCGAAGAGACGATTCTAACAAGTTGTAACACCATACTGTTTACTGCAGAAATAAAGGTTTTAGTTTTTGAAATATCCCCCTCATTTGGACCTCTGGGGCCCATTTCATAAACTTTGTACGTAAGTCAGATTATTAATGTCTCAGTTATAATTTATTTCTCCGTCTAATCCTGTCTTGTGACATCTCTATGGAATCATCTTGAAAGACGATTCCAAAGAGATGTCACACGACAGGATTAGATTGAGAAATCAGAAATTGAATGTATTCTAAAGTTTTGACTTACAACGGTTTTTTGTTGTATGAAGTTTTATGAAACGGGCCCCTGAACAGGAACATACCATACATACCTTGTAGCCTATAGTGTCTATAACCTCCAGTAGGTCAGATGGTATGCCTCCCTCCTTCCACTTGCGTATTGGGTTAGGAATCCTGCCCCCCTTACAGCTAATGTTAAAGTCCTCCTTGAAGATACGCCAATCCCTCTCCGCCATCTCTTCCTGTAACTTATCTGTCCAGTGACGATCATCATATTTCTGTTTCTTCTCCTTGTCTCGAACTGATCTCAGACGCTTCCTATAATAAACAGGGGCCCATTTCATAAAGCATCGTCTGACAAAAACGATCGTACCTCAAAACTTTAAAATACATTTAATTTCTGATTTCTCTATCTAATCATGTCTTGTGGCATCTCTCTGGAATCGTCACTCATTGAGGCGCTACAGTCAGTATAAAATTATGATGTTTCATGACCGTAGATGCAGTTGTTTGCTCAGTACAAATTTTAATGCAAAACTTTAACGTTGACCCTAGAGGTCAAGGTCAAAGGTCACCAAACTGCAGTGCATCATGGTCTTCTCATTGAGGCGCATCAGCATATGAAGTTTCGTGACGGTAGGTGCAGTCTTTTGCTCAGATCAGACTTTATCACAAAAGTTTAACATTGAACCTCTCAAGGTCAAAGGTCAAGGTCACCAAACTGTATTGCAATGCAGTCTTCTCATTGAGGCGCATCAACATATGAAGTTTCGTGACGGTATAGGTGCAGTTGTTTGCTCAGTTTATGATATCAAGTCTTGACGTTGACGCCGGGGGTATAGCATAAGCCACCCTCACTTCGTGGAGGTGAGATAACAAGGGCCACTATGGCCCTAAATCGCTCACCTGGTAACCATGTAACCATGTACACCGTGTGACCTAGTTTTTGACCGGGCATGACCCTCATTCTAACTTGACCTCGATTTCAATGAGACAAACATTTTGTTCAAGTTTCATGAAGATTCAATGAATTTTGTAGTCTCTAGAGTGTTAACGAGGTTTTGGGATGATTTGACCTAGTGACCTAGTTTTTGACAAGACATAAGCAACATTTGAACTTGACCTATATTTTATTGAGGCAAACCTTTTCATCAAGTTTTATGAAGATCAAATGAAATTTGTAGTCTCTAGAGTGTTAATAAGGTTTTTCTATGATTCGACCTAGTGACCTAGTTTTTGACCGGACATGACCCACATTTTATCTTGACCTAGATTTCATTGAGGCAAACATTTTGATGAAGTTTCATGAAGATCCAATGAAAGTTGTAGTCTCTAGAGTGTTAACAAGATTTTTCGAAGATTTGACCTAGTGACCTAGTTTTTGACCGGACATAACCCACATTTTAACTTGACCTAGATTTCTTTGAGGCAAACATTTTGTTCAAGTTTCATGAAGATTCAATGAATTTTGTAGCCTCTAGAGTGTTAACAAGGTTTTTCGATAATTTGACCTAGTGACCTAGTTTTTGACCGGACATGACCCACATTCGAACTTGACCAAGATTTCATTAAGGCAAACATTTTGATGAAGTTTCATGAAGATCCAATGAAATTTGTAGTCTCTAGAGTGTTAACAAGGTTTTTCGATAATTTGACCTAGTGACCTAGTTTTTGACCGGACATGACCCACATTCGAACTTGACCTAGATTTTATTGAGGCAAACATTGTGACCAAGTTTCATCAAGATCCAATGAGATTTGAACCTGCTAGAGTGTTAACGAACAATTGTGAACGGACGGATGGACGACGGACATCCAGCGATCCTAAAAGCTCACCTTGGCACTACGTGCCAGGTGAGCTAAAAAGGCATATTTATGGGATAATGGGTTAATTCAGGACAAAGTAATGCAGAAAGCTCCTTTACGTGAAAGATGTTCATTTTCTCACCTCTCGGACAAAGGTATCCCGAAATCTAGGGGGTGTGAGATAACCTTATCTGTCCGGACAGACAAGCCGAACTAATGGAACTATCTTATGATTGGTGGTTATTGCCGTTGTTTTGACGTCCTCATGCATGCATTAGCGCCTTAAAATACAACTCGCCACTGTATAGCAAGTTAAACTCGTTTTTAGGGTTGACGAGGTGAGAAAATAAATCTAACACCACAGTTGAGTATCAGATGAATATCCCACCCTCGTTTGAAGATATTTTTGGAACACGAGGCTTTGCCAAAAAATATCTTCAAAACTCGGGTGGGATATTCTTATCTGACACTCACGGTGGTGTTAGATTCACTATCTGAGTCTCCCTAGAAGACTGATCACTAACAGGAGACTGTATTGTGTAATAACTTACTTTTCCTGGCTTTTCTCATCGTCTGTGCGGCGCTTTTCTAGCAAATCACCATAAAATCTAGACTGGTCCTTCTTCTGCGCCTGAAAGTAAAGAAAGCTTATAAGACATGTGAACTAAAACCTCTCTATTACGACCACTAAATTTTTTCAAAATTTATATTGTGTTTAGAGCAAGTGACTGCTTAAAGTTAGGGGAAAGTAAAACAGAAAGCTCCATTGGGAGCTTTCTGTTTTACTTTAACCTTGCTTTAAGCTGCCACCTGAATAATAGTGGAGTTTCACTGTATAGTCGTAACTAGATACTTCTTGATTGAGTTATCGAAATTAGACTTATGAAATATTGGTTAGGTCGATTTAAGCGAGTTCGAAGTATTGGGTTTCGACTGTATTTCCTTATGTTTCAATTAATTAATTACTCCATAAATAAGCCTTTTTACGCATTTCATCAGGGCTCCAGATAACAGGGAGTAAACTGAATAAATCCAATCTTTTTCTCACTTATGACAGCACCATATCCTATGGTGCAACTACTCCTTTGATTTGAGAAGCTACACCATAGGGTTTAATGCAGAAATAAAGATTTTAGATTTTGAAATACTTCCCCGATCTGGAGCTGTTTAATTTGTTCCTCCACTAAAGAAAATTGTTCCACTTTATACAGTCATGAATATATATCATAAGAAATATTTTCAAACATTCTTGCAGAGGGTAGATTAACAGGCTTATGAGGAAATGATTATGAGGAAATGAATTAAACTATATGCTGTGGCTTCAAAGAATGGTTTGGTTTGTTTAACGTCTATTTTTGCCATCTATGGGCTAATTAGACACCAAAGGCAGAGGGGAGCGGATACAGAAAACCAGGGTGTGATGCCCTAGTCTTATTATTGACAGAGTTCTCTTATTCTTTCGGATGCCCAGTGTAAAGCACTGATACATTGGACCTTGGTTTGTAAAGTCTTATCCGAAGGTGACTTGCTCCGGGGGCAGAGAAACCAACTCACGACCCCTGGTAACATAATGTAGTTAAGTGCATTACCACTGGGCCAAGTCTTCTGGGGTCTGCTTCATAAAAGTTTGTACGACAAATGTTGTCGTAAGTCAGATTATAAAAGTCTCAATTATTTTTTATTTCTCCATCTAATCCTGTCTTGTGACATCTCTTTGGAATCGTCTTGAAAAGACGATTCCAAAGAGATGTCACAAGACATGATTAGATAGAGAAATCAGAAGTTAAATGTATTTTAAAGTTTTGACTTACGACCGTTTTTGTCGTACAAAGTTTTATGAAACGGACCCCTGGTTCACATAAGAAAATTCTCGGATAAATGTTGGCAATGTTCAGTAACACACTCTCACCTGAAACCGTATTACAGTTCAATCAGAATTGGCCCATGCATTTTAATTTTTTTAAATTGGACAGGGGCCGTAGCCTATTATTTGGGAAATGCAAGCACGATTTTTAGCCAAATTGGGAAAAGTAGACTGATTTTCAAGACAAATGAACGACTACATACTGCACTTACAGTAACTAGAAACAATTGCAACAGTATAATAATTGAACCAAAAAATTTTAACCTTAATACTGGTTCTTTCATCTAATTTAGAGGAACAGACGAAAATACAGACACCAGAGGAAATGCAATCCTAACAGCTCACCTTGAGCTTTGCTCATGTGAGCTAAAAAGGGTAAACTAAAGGGTTAATAAAGTTAGGTAATTTTTATTTTTTGACAATCATAAGTATATTAACCCTTAACTCCATAGCCTGTTTCTAGTTTTGAAAATAGGTGACCACTTAAAGCATGTTGAAAGTAAAACAGAATGCACCTTAAGGCGCATTCTGCTTTACTTTCAGCCTACTTTAAACTATAATACGCTAGAATATAGAAAATAATTCTTATGATGATTTTACGTCGCTTTTAACACTATTTCAGTCATATCGCGACGTCCAGCCATTAACAGGTGGAGGAAGACCCCAGAAGCCCTTTATGCACTGTTTAAGGCAAAAATTGGCAACTGGGTAGAACCACCGACCTTACGCAAGCCAGTTGGAAGGCTTATCCACATGAAAAATCCAAATGCCCAGACCGGGATTCAAATCCACAGTGGTGAGGAGCTTAGTGATGTAAGTCACAGTGACTATAACCACTAGGCAACGGAGGCCCCCATAACAGCTTTATCCTTAGTGGAGGAATAAATTGAAGGCATAAAAAGGTGTATTTATTGGGGAAAGGTTGACACAAGGTGTGTCACGGGTACACTTCTCACCTTGATGTCTATACCAGCTATATTACCCCATAGCCTAGTTCTAGTAATGAAGATAGGTGGCACCTTAATCCATTACCCCATAGCCTGATTCTAGTTTTGAAAATAGGTGACCACTCTTAAAGCAGGTTGAAAGTAAAGCAGAATGCGCCTTAAGGCACATTCTGCTTTATTTTCACCCTACTTTAAGCTACCAGCTGCTAGAATATAGAAAATAGTTCTTATCATATGTATTCATAACTGTATAAAATTGGAAATACTTTCCGCAATGGAGGAATTAATTAAAGGCATAGAAAGCCTGCTTTAACTCTTTGAACCCTAGTCCCGCATTTAGGTGTGCTTTTTGAACAGTGTACATGTGAATAGTACACTTGTCCTATGCAAACAGTGAAGACCCTGATCAGAGGGCTCCGAACATTGACAAAAACAACCCTTAAAAGTCAGAAATGGACTAGACTAAAATGGAAACATGAATTGTCCATTTAAAGTTTCAGGGAGGAAAGATGTTAGCTACCATTGTTAGGTTATAGAAAATAGTTCTTATGGTACATATTCATAACTGTATAAAATAGATCGATTTTCTTCAGAGGAGGATTAAATCAAAAGCGTACAAAGGGGTATTTATTGGGTAATGGGTTAAGTATATGCAGAAATGACAATGTGTGTCATGACTCACGAGTAGACCTCTTACCTTAATGTCTATGCCAGCTATATTGCCTCTGCCGTAGAACTGCACCTCGTGTTTGTCTTTGTAGAGAGGGTTGTAATCTAGTGACGTATCATCCCCTGCATCCCAATCAAACACAAACTTACGGTCGTTCAATCGTCTAATACGCTTTCTCCTCTTCTTTATTCCTAGATACCTCTCCTGTAATATAAACAGTCTTTCTTTAACCCATTACTCAATAGATACACTTTTTAGTGCCTTTAACCCATTACCCCATAGCCTGATTCTAGTTTTGAAGATGGTTGACCACATAAAGCAGGTTGAAAGAAAAGCAGAATGTGCCTTTAGGCACATTCTGCTTTCCTTTCAGCCTGCTTTAAGCTATCATCTGCCAGGATATAGCAAACCTTTCTTATTAAACATATTCATGACTGTATAAAGTTGCACTATTTTTCTACAATGAAGGAATAAATCAAAGGCGTTAAAAAGCTGATTTATGGGGTAATGGGTTAATCCATATCTCAATAGATACACCTTTTAGTGCCTTTAATTCATTCCTCAGCTGAAGAAAATAGTTCCATTTTTTGCAGGCATGTATTTGTAGTTGCATGCACCATAAGAAATAGTTTCATTATCCTAGCAAATATCAGCTTTAAGCAGGCTGAAAGTAAAACAGATTACTCCTTAGGAGCATTCTGCTTTACCTTTCAACAAGCTTTAAGTAAACATTTGTCTTCAATACTGAAAACAAGCTATGGAGGAAAGGGCAATCTCATTCAATGGACAATTCCAGTTTTCAATCAAGTCTAGTCCATTTTTTGTTTACTATTTGGGGTTGTTTTTGCAGCATATTGCAAACTGACTGTAAACAGTACAGACACCGATATTACAAAACAGGGCTCTAGATAAACTGAACAAATCCAACATTTTCTATGTCAAGTCTGCACCAAAGTGACCAAATCCTATGGTGTAACTACTCATTAGAATCGTCTTGAAGATGGTGTAACTACTCATTAGAATCGTCTTGAAGAGACGATTCT
Organism: Gari tellinella; assembly: GCA_922989275.2. Lineage (NCBI taxonomy): Eukaryota > Metazoa > Mollusca > Bivalvia > Cardiida > Psammobiidae > Gari > Gari tellinella. The sequence goes on along the minus strand of OV277869.1, from coordinate 14,916,621 downwards.
AATGAGTAGTCACACCATAGAGGTTAAAGCAGAAGTCGTAACACACATCGCGCACATCTCTATATAAACAAAGAAGGAAAGTATCTGTGTTTAAATTCTCAACAAAACACTCACGCGCTGAAACATCTTAACGGGACGTCATATGGCTTCGAAAATGTGTACGCCAAGAAATGAAGCGCAGTTGCGTTGGTGCTACCTGTGGTTTTCCTGCTTAAATTGAAGTGTTAGAATCAAAATAATAAATTAATACCAGTGTTTTATCGTGCAATAAACACTGGTAGTCGTTGAGATGCTGGAAATTTAATTACTACGCATCTCAACTCCTACCCGTGTTTTATTGCCACGATAAAACACTGTTATAAATTTATTATTTCTTAAATAAAGATTTTAGTTTTTGAAATACTCCCGCTTATCTGGAGCCCTGGACCGTTACAACCATTACCTTGATCGCATCTGCCTCTTTCTCCTTGTCTTTGCTTTCCCTCCTATTATCGTCTTTGCCATCCATATTTCTACTGTCCCCTCGTCCATCCCTGTCCCTGTCTCGAAATCTGTCCTCATCACGACGACGCTCCCGTTCTCTCTCCCTTTCACGATCCCGATCTCGGTCCCTTTCCCGATCTCGATCATAACGGTCCCTATCTGTGAAACCACCTGTTTATTATACAGTCAAAACTTGTGTTAACTCATTGACAAGAGGGTCCTGATATCACTCACCTGAACCTGGTAGCTTTACTAGTGATAATTTTACCTGCGCATCCCGAGTGCCTATACTCATTATATTTGCCAGGGACTCATTTGTTGAAAGGTTGCCAGTCCTAAGGACCCATAACTTTTCTGGTCTTTATTAACTCACTACTCAATAATTATGTATTTATTCTTCCACTGAAGAGAATATTTCCACTTTGTACAGTGTCTATAGTTTCTATATCCTAGAAGAAGGTAGCTTAAAGCAGGCTGAAAGTAAAGCAGAATGCACCTTAAGGCGCATTCTGCTTCACTTTCAACCTGCTTTAACTAGAAATAGGGTAATTTTTAACTTATGGACAAAACGTTTGTCTGGAGGACTCATTGTTTTAGAGAATGTGCATCCTGAGGACTCGTTCTTCTGATTTGTAAATTACCATTGAGTTTCACCAATAATCAAAACAAGCTTATTCTAAACTCATTCAAATTTGTAGACTTATATACACTATGTCAGGGCTCCAGATAAGGGGAATATTTCAAAAACTAAAATCTTTATTTCTACTTTAAACCCTATGGTGTTACTAGAAGAGACGATTCTAATGAGTAGTAACACTATAGGACATGGTGCTGAAATGAGTGAGAAAATGTTGGATTTGTGCAGCTTACTCTCTCTTATCTGGAGCCCTTCTATGTGCAAGTAAAATCAAAATGCATGCAAAACTGTATTTGCTAGTGTGTAAACACTATCAATAATGGCTCTTTCAATGCATCAAGGGCAGAAAACTCTTGACCAATTCAACCAATTTCAACAATAATTAAATTCATTGGAGAACTTATAGCCATTTATACCTTTACAAAGTTTTATTTAAATCCTTTTGAATTTAGGACACTTGATCGTAAATAATACTGAAATAAAGCCTTTTATTTATGCTTTTCGGTGGATTACCGGAAAATAGCAGTGGATTATCACTTGGTAATCCACTGCAGTGGATTATCACCAATCGCCGTTTTCCCCATAGGGCTCCCCAAAAATCGTAGTCAATCGTGTCTTATCGTTAAATTCCGGCAGTCCGATTTGTCGCGAACCACTCAACGGAAGAACACGAATCCAAAATCGGGAGCAACGACGTAATTCGGATGACGTCAAATCAATAAATAAGTGACGTCATTGTACGGGAAACTGTTTCGTTAATGTGTTCCATGTAAACTTGGTGCTCAACACGGGGTAAATCATGTACTTTCGCTTTCACAATTGTCGAACAATTTCGTTTAAAAAGTGGCTTAAAAGCAAAAATAAATAGAATAATTATTTTTTTCAGTATAAGATCGAATTTAATCCATTTCGTGAACATCAGACTGTTATATTTTCACTCGTGGCTTCGCCACTCCTGAAAATATAACGTCTGATGTTCACTCAATGGATAAAATTTCTATCTTATACTGAAAAAATCAATTATCCTCTATATCTAGCATTCCTAACTACATCAATGGCGGATAACTCTTGACACAACAACTAGATTTCAACAATAATTGCCCTTCTTCAAGACTTTATAGCTATATGCATTGTGTGCAAGTATTATCAACATCCGTTGAAAACTGTAGTTGCCAGAGTGTAAACACAGATATGGCATTTTCAACACATCAAGGGCAGATAACTCTTGACCTATTAATCTAATTGCAACAACTTTCAAACTTATCTGAGATCTTATGACCATTTACAATCTGAGCCATTTTTAGAAAGATTGGAAAACACTGAGGTCTCTACAGTGTAAACACTGTTACATTTGGCATTTTCAACACATCAAGGGTAGATAACTCATAACCTTATGGTCCGATTTCAGCCATAATCAAACTCATTTGAGACCTTATTAGTAGAGGGCATTTAAAAAATTTGGGGAAAAAAATGCACAGAAATGATTTTTGTGTTTTCATATGCTCCAATATGTACCGAATGACAGAAAAAAAGTCTAGGAAAATCAAACGATGCGAAATATAATTTTTTAGGGTAAAATGATTGAATTGATAAACGAAAACGATAATTTTTGGAATTTCCATACTGTGACCCTGGGTATTAACATAAAGGCTTCAAATCTACAAATTAGACTGGCAGTTATATCCACTGTGGAATAGTACTAATTAGGATATATATAAGTTTCAAAAAATGGTTCTTTTTGGGTGAAAATCATGAAAATATTAAACAAAACCCCAATTTTTGGAGATTTTAGTAGAGCTTCCCTGGTGTCAAACATCCAAATAAAGGAAAAGATGCACAGAAATAGTTTTTGTGTTTTCATATGGTAGAGCATGTACCAAATAACAGAAGAAAAATCTAGGAAAATCAAACTATGCGAAATATGTTTTTTGAGACAAAATTGTTGAAATAATAAATGAAAATGCCAATTTTAGGGATTTCAGTACTGTGTCATTGGTTATCATTATAAAAGCTCCAAATTTACAGGCTAGATACTTATACATCTCTGTTGTGAAATAGTAATATTAAGGATAGCAAAAACTTTGAAAAATGAATTTTGGGGTAAAATTGTTGAAATAATAAATGAAAACGCGAATTTTTGGGATTTCCCTACTGTGAACGTGGCTATTAATATAAATACACCAAATATGTTGGTTAGACAAACCATCATTTTTACTGTGTAATAGTACTAGTAAGAATAAATAAAACTTTAAAAAAAACTGGTTTTTTTTGGGTTAAATTGTCAAAATATTAAACCAAAATCACCAATTTTGGGGATTTTCGTAGACAATCCCTGCCATCAAAGTCAAAAGTGATTAATGTGTTATCATAATTATGCTTTTAATATGTACAAACTAATAGAAAAATCATCTAGGAAAATCATACAATACCAAATATGGTGTTTTGGGGTAAATGAGCTTTTTGGGGATTTTACTACTGTGATGGTGGCTATTAAAATAAAAGCTCCAAATCTACAGGTTAAACAAATATTCAATTGCGCTGTGGAATGGTACTGATAAGATGAATAAACTGTTAAAAAACTGATTTATGCAGTAAAGTTGTTATAATAATTAAACAAAAAAACACAAATTTTCGAGATTTTAGCAGAGATCTCCTGACCTGAAATTTCCAAATAAAGCCTTATAAGCAAATAAAGGGAAAAGTATTGAGAATTGATTTATATGTTTTAGTATGTTTCAGTATGTATTAAATAACAGCAAAATAAAGGAAACTCCAACAAAGCCAAATATGACTTTTCGGGGTAAACTGGTTAAAAAAATTAGTTTAAATTTGAATTTTTGGAATTTCCACAACATGGCTTTAGATATAAATGTAAAAGCTTCAACTTTACAGGTAAGACACATTATACTTTGTACTGTAGGCTATACTCACTCTGATTTGGGTCCTCAAATGATATATATCAAATGGCTTTTGATTGTAATAGTTATATGTACTTATCTAGTGTGTACAGATGCTGATTTGCTGTTGATCATGTAATATATGTGTTTCCTGTTTTGTGGTGTGATAGGCAAATTGCCTTTTCCCGAAATAAACATATATATATATATATATCGGAAAAAGACGTCGAGTTCCTTCTTCATTTATATATATATATATATATATATATATATTCTTGTTCCGCAAACAATTAGGGTTAAGTAACAACCTATATTCGCATCGCACACAATAAGGGTTAATTTACAGCATTTTGACAATTAAACCAGTGTACTAGCTTAGAGGCAGCATTTAAAATGCCGCTTGTCAAATCAGAGTGTGCACTGATAGTAGACAATAAGCACCACAAAACGAATATTGAATGTTATTGACCTGGTGATATATACACTATCAGTTATTTCATATATATAGCAAGCACTGTTAGATCAATTAATTACATAAAGTACATGTACGATGTATGCCCAATGTGCGTAAACTATGATTTGCTGATATTTCATACAGTTGTCAGATTCCATTATTACAGCTCAAAGTACAGGATAGCTCATGTCTATTAGTTTCCAACCAACATCAGAACCAACCAGTTTTGCGCAGAAAATCCAACATGGCAGAAAATTGTTCGTTCGGTTATGTTTTGATTTTTTTATTGGTGGAGGGGGTGTATTTTTCCAAAATCCTATATATTTATAAATTGTTATGTGTGATTTTGGATAAACTAGTTACATATCTCATTTAAAAGGACTGTGTCAAGCCTATTGATTTGGAGTTTTTATTATTAATTCATATCCTCCCCCATATGCAGAAATTAAAAATGTGCTGTTTTATGTATATTTTTTAATGTTTTCCTCAAAAAGTTATTTTCAAACTTTGTATTTATCATCTTCAGTAAGCTGTTGTTTTGGAAAGAATATATAACTTATTTGTGCATTTGAAGCTTTACTGGTCATATAGTCAAACAACTGGGCTTGACGTGTCAAAGGTCAGCAGAGTCCATTTTTAAGGCATTCCGCATGTTCTCCGACCATTTTTATACAATCAAGATAAGTATAAATATTAGATACAATGAAGGCGATATTATTGTTAGCACTTTAGAGCAGTAGGTAAATATAGGTACACAGAGTGTATTGCGATATAATTATTTTAATGAGCGTAGGTTCGAATCCCGCGTCGACCTCAAACTTTTTTCAATCTAAAATGAATTATCTAATTTCATACTGTGTGATTATACTAACCATTTATACACATGTTCGTCAAATTTGGGGCAAGGGTGCATGGATTTCTAGCCCTATATCAGCCATACTTTCACAAAACAAATCAATGATAAAATATGAATATCAATATAAGTTTTAGTCACTTTCTTCAGGAGGCTTTCTGCATTACCTTAATGCAATGTAATTATATAATCTTTAATATTGTTTTGGCAAAACAATATCATAGGTTGCTGCGAGATTCGAACCCGTGCTTGATAAAATATTATCCGATCATATACTTCTACCTACGTCTTATCCACTACGTTATGTTTCCAATAACTAATTCGTATATTTGTACCAATAACCAAACCTTTTCCTTTAAAACTTGACACGGGGACATCTGAAATGCTGATCTCCCTTATAAATGGACTCGACCACCCTTTGACACGTCAGACCTAGTTGTTGGACTATAGTAATGAAATTCAAAATGGTAGTTATCCTTACTTATAAAAGTTTCCATTTATATATTTGTCTTAACTATATTTTTAAGTTTTACATTCATGTTATATTGCTATGCTAACAAATACACTGTAGTGCCTTGATGGTCACATCCAATGCAACTGTAAAACTCCTCAGTGAAAACTGTTTTCGTTTTACATATCTTATCACCAAAATTCATTAATTTTAGAAATCATAATTTATTTGTACTAGTGCTATAGGCTTTATTTCATGGTGCCTGTTGCCTTTTAAATGGATTTGGAGCTTTTTTAATCATATTTAAAGTCACAATACATGTACATTAAAAACATGTGTGTGTTTAAATGTTTTACCGGTTGATTTGTCTTTACTTTAAGTAAGCTACATTAAAATGGTGTATGTGTGTAAGTTATAGACTTTGAACGTTTGGTTTCATACCTAAGGTCATCGTAGTGAAGTGAAAAGATAAGGGTTTTCATTTTAAAGCTTAATTTATCCTTAATAGTACAAGGCTACAATGCACAGTAATATGTATCTTACCTGTAAATGTGTAGCTTCTATATTCCTGTCTAAGGCCATAGTGCGGAATTTCCAAAAACATGCATTTACATTAATTGTTTTAATCAGTATACCCCAAAATTTATATTTGGTTTTGTTGGATTTTCCTAGATTGTTTTACAAACAAGAATTGGTGATTTTGGTTTAATATTTTGATAATTTTACCCCCAAAAACAGTTTTTTGAAACCTTTATTTATCCTAACAAGGACCATTCTAAAGTAGACATGAATATGTGTCTAGCCTGGATATTTTGAGCTTTTATAGTGATATCCATGGTCACAGAAAGGAAATCCCAAAAATTAGCTTTTCAGTTAATATTTCAACCATTTTACCCAAAAATCATATTTCGGATTCTTTGAATTTCCTACATTATTTGTCTGTTATTTGGTACATATTGAAACATATCATTACTGATAAATCAATTCTGTGCATCTTTTCCATTAGTTTGATTTCAATCTCAAAATCTGTCAAAAATCCCAAAAATATGAAATTTTGGTTAAACGATTTTACCCCCAATTTTTTTTTTTAAAGTTGTATTTATCTTAACTAGGGCCATTCAACTGTAGACATGAATATTTGTGCAGCCTGTAGATTTCGAGATTTTATATTGGTATCCTCGATCACAGAAGGGAAATCCCAAAAATTAGTGATTTTAGTTATTATTTAAACCATTTTACCCAAAATCATATTTTGCATCGTTTAATTTTCCTAGACTTTTTGTCTGTTATTTGGGTACATATTTAAGCAAATAATAACATATAAATCAACTCTGTGCACCTTTTCCTTTATTTGCTATGAGATGTCAGGGTCTGTTTGAAATCCTCAACATTTGTGTTTTTTGTTTGATATCTTGACAATTTCACCCTAAGCATCAGCTTTTTGAAAAATTTATTTATTTTAACAAGTACCAATCCACAGTTTACACGAGTATTTGTATAGCCTGTAGATTTCGAGCTTTTATATCCCAAAAATTAGCGATTTCAGTTATTATTTCAACCATTTTACCCAAAAAACATAATTTGCATTGTTTGGTTTTCCTAGACTCTTTGTCTGTTATTTGGTACATATTTAAGCAGATAATAACGTATAAATCAACTCTGTGCACCATTTCCTTTACTTGCTTTTAGATGTCAGGGTCTGTTTGAAATCCTCAAAATTTGTGATTTTGGTTTAATATTTTGACAATTAAAATCACTTTTTTGAAAATTTTATTTATCTTAACAAGTACCGTTCCACAGCTGACATGAATATTTGTCTAGCTTGTAGATTTCGAGATTTTATATAGATATCCTCGATCACAGAAGGGAAATCTCAAAAATTAGCGATTTCAGTTATTATTTCAACCATTTTACCCCAAAACCATACTTCGCATCGTTTGATTTTCCTAGACTTTTTGTCTGTTATTTGGTACATATTTAGGCAAATAATAACATATAAATCAACTCTGTGCACCATTTCTTTTATTTGCTATGAGATGTCAGGGTCTGTTTGAAATTTGCTATGAGATGTCAGGGTCTGTTTGAAATCCTCAAATTTGTGATTTTGGTTTAATATTTTGACAATTTCACCCCAAAAATTAGTTTTTTGAAAATTTTATTTATCTTAATAAGTACCATTCCACAGCTGACATTAATATTTGTCTAGCCTGTAGATTTCAAGCTTTTATATTGATTTCTACGATCGCAGTTTGGAAATCCCAAAAATTCGTGCTTTCACCTATTATTTTAGCCATTTTACCCCAAAAATCATATTTCGCATCGTTTGATTTTCCTAGACTTTTTTTCTGTCATTCGGTACATATTGGAGCATATGAAAACACAAAAATCAATTCTGTGCATTTTTTTTCCTTTATTTCGATTTTTGACGCTAGATGCCCTCTACTATATAGTCATATATGATCTGAGCAATTTTGAGAAAGAGTACCGGTAGTTAAAAATTGTGGCTTCTAGAGTGTAAACACTAAAACCGTTGACGTTGAACTAAGGACAACGAACGACGGACACCACACATTCAAAGATTTCAAAAGCATACCCTGAGCTGCTCAGGTGAACTAAAAACAAGTGCTAATTATACAATAAAGAGCTTTTTTAACCCTTTCCCCCATAGAAGCACCTTTAAGCGCATTCAGTTTATTCTTGCCCTGAAGAAAATAGTTCCAATTTATACATTCATAATACAAAATATTTTCTATATTCTAGCAGATGAAAGCTTAAAGCAGGCTGAAAGTAAAGCTGAATGCGCTTAAAGCGCATTCTGCTTTACTTTCAACCTGCTTTAAGTGGACACCTATATTCAATACTAGAGATATGCTATGTGGGAAAGGGTTAATGCCTCTTACCCATTATTCAATAAATGAGCGTTTTTACTCCTGTAATTTATTCCACCACTAAAGAAGATAAATAAAGAAGAAATAAATTCAACATAATAAATATTTTTCATAGCCATTCTGATAGTAGCTTAACCCATTAACCAATAAATATGTCTTTTATGCCTTTAATTAATTTCTCTACTGAGGAAAATAGTTCCAATTTATTTAAGGAATAATTCGAATATTTATTGTATTCTGACATGGAGGTATGAAAAAAAACCTGGCCACACTGTATGAAACCGCGAAGCGGTTTCATACAAAAGTGTGACCAGATTGTTTTTTCATACCTCCATGAATACAATAAATATTCCGAATTATTCCTTATAATTTAATATCACATCTGAATTTAAGAAAGTAGTTAAATAGAGAATCTGACGTGAATATTCTTTTTTAACGCTTTTAAAAACGTAGGTTGTAGTCCCTCAGCCATATATATTTTCCGCCAAAACGCGACGTTGTTATGTAGTAATGCCAACGTCAATGACGTCATTTGGCATCCTGCTTCATGCAGCGCTTGTGAAGAGCAGTTGGACTAAGGGATAATAGTCCTGACAAGGCGTGGCCTGAATTTTTTTTTTTCATGGGAGTTATGAAACAAAAATGACAGCCAATCACAGCTAACCAAATGTAATGAAAGCAAACAATATTAAATTATACAGTTATGAATATGTTTGATAAAAACTATTTTCTATATTCTAGCAGATAGTAGATTAAAGCAGGCTGAAAGTAAAGCAGAATGCGCCTTAAGGCGCATTCTGCTTTACTTTCAACCTGCTTTAAGTGGACACCTATTTTCAAAACTAGAATAAGGCTATAGGGTAATGGGTTAAAGCAAGGGCAATAATTTGTTGAAACTTGAAAGAGGAGTTGTGGATTATGCTTTGTGATTTTACGCATTGAAGTGTAACCATGAAAAATATTAAAGCTCTGGCCATATTAGTTTCAGAGAAGATGTTTGATGAATATCTCACTATAATAACTCTATGTAAAACTGTGATCCTGGGTAGGGTCATTCTTGACACAGAGACATAATTTAAACAATCTTGATACAGGACCTGTAGACTATGCTTTGTGCTAATTATCTAAGTCCAGGATACTGTGGTTTCAGACAAGAAGATTTTTGAAGTTTTCACTATATAACTCTATGTAAAACTGTGACTGACCCCATCTTTAACCCTTTCCCCCATAGAAGCGCCTTATAGCGTATTTAATTTATTCCTCCACCAAATAAAATAGTTCCAATTTATACAGTCATAAACATGTACCATAAGAAATATTTTCAATAACCTAGTAGATAATAGCTTAAAGCAGGCTGAATGTAAAGCAGAATGCGCCTTAATGCGCATTCTGCTTTACTTTCAACCTGCTTCAAGTGATCACATGTCTTCATTACTAGAAATAGGCTATGTGGTAAACAGGGCTTCAGATAAGAGGGGGGTAAACTGAACAAATCCAACATTTTCTCACTTATTTCAGCACCAAATCCTATGGTGTTACTACTCATTAGAATCGTTTCTTCGAGACGATTCTAATGAGTAGTAACACCATAGGGTTTAATTCAGAAACAAAAGTTTTAGTTTTTGAAATACTCCCCTTATCTGGAGCTCTGGGTAAAGGGTTAAGTCATGTGGAGGCATAAAAAGGTATACCTCTACTATTTCCTTGTTTTATGAAATCCATCTGTTTTTTCCTCTCTTCATCTTGTTTCTTCCTAATTTCATCCACCTGTTGCTGACGTCTTTTCAGTGCTTCTGCTGCCCTTTGCTCCTTGGTCAAGAAAACAGGCTGTGAAAAATAAAATGAGAACTTTTACTCATTGCTCCATTGTATATCACGTATATCCAACTGTGGTCACTTATCTTTAATACCAAACCGGAACCTCTAAATACCGTAATTCTCTCTAAACCGGGCAAAAATTGGGTTCCATTTCCAACCCTTATTTACTGTAACCAATTACGTCATAAATGTGCCTTTTTATGCCTTTGCTGTATTCCTACACTGAATAAAATACATTCACATATCATCAGAAATAATGGCTTGGCCATGTAGAGAGAAGCTCTAGCTGGATCTCTCAAATCAGATGCCTGAACATCCCAACACAGCGGGGTCCAGGTAGACCAAAGCTATCTTGGGAGGACCTTGTAAAACGAGACCGTGAAGCTCTAGGGTTGGAAAACATCAACCCACAAAACCGTCAAGCTTGGAGAGGGAGACTTCGTTCCAGACTGGACAGCCAGGCCTCACCCTTATAAGAAGGATTAATCAATGGCCTGGTTAAACTAAACTGGATGATGATGATGATGATGATGATGATTCTAGTATATGATCGCTTAAAGCAGGTTGAAAGTAAAGCAGAATGCGCCTTAAGGCGCATTCTGCTTTACTTCCAACCTGCTTGAATTGGCCAGCTATATTCCATACTAGAAACAAGCTATAGGGTAATGGGTTAAAACCCCTCTAAACTGGAAACCCCATCTTAACCTGAAATTTATGTTGTCCCCACAAATGTCCGGTTTAGAGGGGTTTCACTGTACATGTTACGATGTACAGCGCTCCCTCTCTACAACGACACCCAATGGGAGACACAAAATATGTTCTTTGTTCGGAGGGAGTCGTTACAGGGAGGGAATTTGGCTTTCATTTGCAAACAGCTTGAATTCAGATCAGACGCCGCGCAACGCGGCGTCTGATCTGGATTCAAGCTGTTTGTTACTCGTAATTAAGTGTTTTACTCTGAAATGGTCAAATATGTAACTTTTAGAAAAACAGCAGACGATATTGCAGTAATAAAAGCGTTAGACATAATTGTCCAGTTTCGGGAACAGCGGCAAAAGTCGTTGCAAGGAGGGAATCGTTGTTGGGAGGGCCGCTGTAGAGAGGGAGCACTGTACTAGAAACAGGCTAAAGGCCCTAGGGTTAAGCAATCATTAACTAAGAAACATGGAAATATCATTTATCCACATGTGGCTGTTTAATGCATGACGAAAGTAATGCAGAAAGCTCTCACACACTACTGCCCTAGATTATTCTCTTGTGTGGAAGCTCCAGGGGCCAGTTTCATAAAGCTTTGTACGACAAATATTGTTGTAAGACAGATTATAATATAAAATTCTCAATTAGTATTTAATTCTCAATCTAATCCTGTCTTGTGATATCTCTTTGGAATCGTCTTGAAAAGACGATTCCAATGAGATGTCACACGATAGGATAAGATAAAGGAATCAGAAATTAAATTTAATTTACAGGATAGACTTACGAACGTTTTTGTCATAAGAAGTTTAATGAAACGGGGCCCAGGGGCCCGTTTTACTAAACAACTTACGCAAAAAATATGCGTAAGTCAAAATTGTTTAACTCTTATTTTTCGATCATAAACGTTTGCAAACAGCAAACAGCCAGATCAGAGGACGCGCTAAAAGCACGTCCTCTGTTCTGGCTATTTGCTGTTTGTAGCAAGTGATAATTAAAATATAAATTAAAATTTAAAATTTTGACTTACGCGTTTAGTAAAACGGGCCCCTGGGCTCCAGAGAAAAGGGAGTAAACTGAATATATCCAACATTTTCTCACTCATTTCAGCACCAAATACTATTGTGTAACTACCCATTAGACTGTGTAAACTGTGTAAACAACACACGCTTAGAAACCATGATGCCAAACAAAGGTCACAATTGGTACCAACCCTCAGGTATAAAAGTGAGATGCCACAATGGTTCATCTCATTCATTCTGATGATTTGATTTGATTTTTTATGATTTTGCATCGCTTTTAACAGTATTTCAGTCATATCGCGGCGTCCAGCTAATTACAGGTGGAGGAAGACCCCAGAAGCCCTTTATGCACCGTTTCAGGCGCAAATCGGCAACTGGGTATAACCACCAACCTTCCGCAAGCCAGCTGGAAGGCTTCCCCACATGAAAAATCCGAACGACCCTACTGGGATTCAAACTCACGGCGGTGAGGAGCTTAGTGATGTAAGTCACAGTGACCATACCACTAGGCCACGGAGGCCCCTCATTCTGACGAGTCCAAACAAGGACGAAACTAGTCAATGATATGTGACACCAAATATTCCAGCCGGGTTTTCTCTTGGCAGTATTCTATATTTTTGTATTGCCCATTAGAATCGTATTGAAGAGACGATTCTGATGAGTATGACACCATAGGATTTAATGCAGAAATAAAGATTTAAGTTTTTGACATAATCCCCTATTATTTATAAAATCTGGAACATTGTTTCAAGTTTCAAATAAAACATGTGCACTTATTTGTCAAAGTTTTTTCACCATTTTTGATAGAATAACATGAAATTGGTCTATTTGATTTGATTTATGATTTCCAATCAAATCAATCAATTTCATGTTATTCATTCTAACACACCACAACAAACAAGGAACGTATCCATGTTTAAATTCACTGTAAAAGTATAAATCATGTATGCCTTGTAATGGCATTACATTGCATAATGGCCTCGTAAATTAATAACTTACTCTGCATATCAACTCCTACCTGTGTTCTATTGCACAATAATACACTGGTATGAATTTATTATTTCTTAACTCATTACTCCATACATTGTTTCTTGTCTTGATGATAGGTGACCACTTAAAGCAGGTTGAAAGTAAAGCAGAATACGCCTTAAGGCACATTCTGCTTTACTTTCGACCTGCTTTAAGCTTCCATCTTCTAGAATATTGTAATTATTTCTTATGATACATATTCATAACAGTATAAATTGGAACTATTTTCTTCAGTGGAGGAACAAATAAAAGGCGTAAAAAGGTGTTTTTATGGGGTAATGCGTTAAACAAAACAAGAGGGCCAGAATGGCCCATAATCGCTCACCTGTACATGGTGATGGGTCAGTGATTTCAGAAAAGAAGATTTGTGAAACTTTGATCCACGGGCGGGGTCACTTTTGACCCTTAGGGACATAATATGAATGCTCTTGATACAGGACCTGTAGACGATGCTATGTGCCAAAATTCTAAGCTCAGTGTACTATGATTTCAGACAAGAAGATTTTTAAAGTTTTCATTGAAAAAAATCTATGTTTAGCTCTGGTGACCCAGATATGCAACAAACCGGAACCAATTCATCAACATATGTGAAAGACCTCTAGACATTACATCATGCAAAATATCTAAGCTCTAGCCATATTGATTTCAAAGAAAAATGTGTTTGAAAATTTCGCTATATAACTCCATGTAAAATGGCGACACCCGGGCCGGGGCCAACTTTGACCCAAGTGGCAAAATTTGAACAAATTTGATAGAGGACCTGTAGACAATGCTTAGTGAAGTTTGGTTGCAATCAGGCATGTGGTTTTGAAGAAGAAGATGTTTGAACATTTCACTATATAACTCTATGTAAAACTGTGACCCCCGGGGCGGGGCCAATTTTGACCCCAGAGTCAAACTTTGAACAACCTTGATAGAGGACCTATAGATGATGTCATGTGCCAAATATCTAAGCTCTAGCCCTTGTGGTTTTTGACAAGAAGATTTTTTAAGATTTCCTTATTTTTTCACTTTGGTTGCCATGGCAACCAGAGTTCTGCATTGTTTCAAATTCTTTGAACAACTTTGAAAGAGCTTGACCCAAGGAACATTCCTGTGAAGTTTGGTTGCAATCAGGCATGTGGTTTTGAAGAAGAAGATGTTTGAACATTTCACTATATAACTCTATGTAAAACGGTGACCCCCCGGGGCGGGGCCAATTTTGACCCCAGGGTCAAACTTTGAACAATCTTGATAGAGGACCTATAGATGATGCCATGTGCCAAATATTTAAGCTCTAGCCCTTGTGGTTTTTGACAAGAAGATTTTTTAAGATTTCCTTATTTTTTCACTTTGGTTGCCATGGCAACCAGAGTTCTGCATTGTTTCAAATTCTTTGAACAACTTTGAAAGAGCTTGACCCAAGGAACATTCCTGTGAAGTTTGGTTGCAATCAGGCATGTGGTTTTGAAGGAGAAGATGTTTGAACATTTCACTATATAACTCTATGTAAAACGGTGACCCCCCGGACGGGGCCAATTTTGACCCCAGGGTCAAACTTTGAACAATCTTGATAGAGGACCTATAGATGATACTATGTGCCAAATATTTAAGCTCTAGCCCTTGTGGTTTTTGACAAGAAGATTTTTTAAGATTTCCTTATTTTTTCACTTTGGTTGCCATGGCAACCAGAGTTCTGCATTGTTTCAAATTCTTTGAACAACTTTGAAAGAGCTTGACCCAAGGAACATTCCTGTGAAGTTTGGTTGCAATCAGACAAGCGGTTTTGAAGAAGAAGATGTTTGAAGAAATTGTTGACGCACGACGGACGCCGGACAAAGACCGACCACAAAAGCTCACCTTGAGCACTTTGTGCTCAGGTGAGCTAAAAATTGATTTCCTCGGAACACATGTATCACCTGCCAGCAAACATCAGTCGAACAAGAGTTCAAGTTAAAAAGACAAACTTCGTTATAGCAGAAATAATCTGCCACAAAAGAAAGTGTTGAAAAGGGGAATAACTCTCATGGTATTGATACAAGAGAAACGAACCATGTGCAAGACACTTCCACTCATCAAATTACTAAAGCAAATGAAACTTTATCTGGAAAGCATGAGTAGAACAGAAGTTGTATGCTGAAAATAGAAAATATGGAAAAGGGGAATAACTCTCACAGTATTGCTGCAAGAGTTGTCAACCTTGTGCAAGACAATTTCACTCATCAATGTCTTTCCATATAAGAAATTTCATTTCAAAATCTTTAGTACAACAGAAGCAACCTGCATGAACGAAAATGTTGAAAAAGGGAATAACTCTCACAATTACCCATGTGAAATACGCTTACACTTGTCAAGCTCCATCCATAAATGAAGTTTCATTTTAAAAGCTTCAGTAGAACAGAAGTTATGTAGTGTGACAGACAGACAGACAGACGGACGGATGGACAGACAGGGGAAAAGTGATTCCTAAGTGTCACCTCTGCCTACCGCAGGTGACACAAAAATTGTTTCAACCTCTGACATTGACATTTGGCAATCAAGTCAATTAGAACAACACCCTACCTTAGCCAGTGCTTCTTCTTCAGCCTTTTTCTTTGCAAGCAGCTCTTCTAGTGAGAGGGGATTCTTCTTCCTCCTGGCATCTTCATCTTCCTTTATCTCACCTTCCTCTGCGTTGTCTCTGTAATTAAAGTATCCTTTTTAACCCTTCACTCCATCAGACCTTTTTCAGGCCATTTTGGAACAAGAGGCCCATGCGGGCCTAAATATCGCTCACCTGAAAAAACCAACACAAGGGTCACATGACCCCTGGGGTGGGATCATTTTTTACCCTAGAGACATAATTTCAAAAATCTTGCTGATGAACTTGAAAATTAAGTGTTCAGTCAAATATTTTGTACTTGGATGGTTTCAGACAGGAAGACTTTTCAATGTAAAAAAAATATTTGTTAGCTAATGTGACCCAGATATGCAACAGACCTGAACCATTTCAGCAATATTGGTAAAGATCGTCTAAAAGTGTCACTATGCTAAATATCAAAGCTCTGGCGATAATAGTTTTAGAGAAGACGATTTCACTATATTACACTACGTAAAACTGCGACCCCTAGGGCCTTGGCAGTTTTGACCCAAGGGGCATAATTTGAACAATCTTGATAGAGGATCAGTAGATGATGCTTTATGCCAAATATCTAAGCTCAGGGTACTGTGGTTTCAGACAAGAAGATTTTTTAAGTTTTTATTTTTAGCTCCTGTGACCTAGATATGCAACCGACCGGAACCATATAAACAGTATTGGTTAAGGGCTTTTAGAAATGTCACCATGCCAAATATCAAAGCTCTGGCCAGATTAGTTTCAGAGAAAAACATGTTCGAAGATTTCACTATATAACTCTATGTAAAATTGCGACCCGAGGGGCGGGGTCATTTTTGACCCCAGGGACATAATTTGAACAATCTTGATAGAGGACCTGTAGATGATGCTTTGTGCCAAATATCTAACCTCAGGGTACTGTGGTTTCAGACAAGAAGATTTTTGAAGTTTTCATTGAAAAAAATCTATTTTTTACTCCTGTGACCTAGATATGCAACAGACCGGAACCATATTTACAATATTGGTTCAGGGCCATGCCAAATATCAAAGCTCTGGCCATATTAGTTTCAGAGAAAAAGATGTTTAAAGATTTTACTATATAACTCTATGTAAAATTATGACCCCCTGGGCGGGGTCATTTTTTACCCCAGGGACATAATTTGAACAATCTTGACAGAGGACCTTAAGACAATGCTTTGTGCCAAATATCTAAGCTCAGGGTACAGTGATTTCAGACAAGAAGATTTTTTAAGTTTTTATTGTAAAAATCTATTTTTAGCTCCTGTGACCTAGATATGCAACGGACCGGAAATGTTTGAACAACTTTGAAAGAGGACCATATAAGGATCATTCAGGCCAAGTTTGGTAAAAATCTATCCAGTTAGTAGTTTCGGAGGAGATGTCGTTTAAAGAAATTGTTGACGGCGAACGGACGAACGGACGCACGCCGACGGACAGAGGACGATCAAAATAGCTCACCTTGGCACTACGTGCCAGGTGAGCTAAAAACTGCAATGTCTGATTGGGGAATTTTTAGCGTGAAAAATCAAATGATTTGGGAATAATTTTTAGAATTGATTTCACTTATTTAGGCTAAATGACTAGAAAAGACCTGTTAGCTATTTTTTCACATTTGTGTTATTATGTTTTATGTGATTTTGACTTATTAGGAACAACCTGCATTTAAAAAAAAAAGAAAAAAAAGGGATTTTTTTGGGCTAGAATTGAGAATCATTTTTACAATTTCTCATTAGGAATGAGTCCGTTTACTGGACCCCTGGATGCACAAGAAAAAGGCCTGTCCATAGATACACATATTTATGCATTTAATTTATTCATACCATGAAAAAAACAGATCCTAATTTTAATTTATACAGTCATAACCATGTAAAGGTTTTATAAGCATTAAATTAATTCCTCCAATGAAGAAAATACTTCCAGTTTATACAATCATGAATGTGTACTATAAGAAATATTTCCTATATATCCTAGCAGACGGTAGTTTAAAGCATATTGAAAGTAAAGCAGAATGCATGTTAAGGCGCATTCTGCTTGCTAACTTTCAACTTGATTTAAGAATAAAGTGGTCTGCTGTCTTCAAAACATAGATTTTTAACCCTTTCCCCCATAGAAGCGCCTTTTAGCGCATTCAGTTTATTCTTGCCTTGAAGAAAATAGTTCCAATTTATACATTCATAAATATGTATAATTCAAAATATTTTCTATATTCTAGCAGATGATAGCTTAAAGCAGGCTGAAAGTAAAGCAGAATGCGCTTAAAGCGCATTCTGCTTTACTTTCAACCTGCTTTAAGTGTACATCTATATTCAATACTAGAGATATGCTATGTGGGAAAGGGTTAAACAATATTAATGTAAGTCAAAAGATTAAAGTTTCACTATAATAGTTGGATGGACAAAACCTATACATTATAATTAAGGTACTGTTTTTTTTCTTATGTTTTTACTCTGTTGATGGCACCAGTTAGTTAGCAGCTGGAAACAGCGTTGATGTAAGCAGGTTGCACATGCCATGCTGACAAAGCTATAGGAAACCAAGATGATGTGGGAATCAAGGATACTCATTGCTAGAATTGAATGTCTTAAATGTGCAGTTTTTTCTTACCTTTTTCCTCTATCTTTTTCCTTGTGCTTGTGTTTTCCACCCTTGCGTTCTCGACTTTTGCTTCTTTGTCTTCTCTCTCTACTTCGGGATCTGCTCTTGTGTCTAAAGAAAGAAAAGGCAAAACATATTTGAGCTGTGTCTATAGTTAAGTTAAGTGTTTGAAGGTTTAACCCATTACCCCAATAGCTTGTAAGTTTTGAAGATAGTTGAGCATCTAAAGCAGGTTGAAAGTAAAGCAGAATGCGCCTTAAGGCGCATTCTGCTTTACTTTCAGCCTGCTTTAATATATCATCTGCTAGAATCTAGAAAATATTTCTTATCATACATAATCATAACTGTATAAATTGGGGGTTTTTTCTTCAGTGGAGGAATAAATTTAAGGCATAAAAAGGTGTTTTATGGGGTAATGGGTAAATGTCCCTCCAGGTAATTATTGACCTATTATTGTGGGGACGTCCAGCTAATTACAGGTAAAGGAAGACCCCAGAAGCCCTTTATGCACTGTTTCAGACACAAATAGGCAACTGCACCTGGTAAAACCACTGACCTTCCGTAAGCTTTTTTTGAAGGCTTTCCGGATTGAAAACTTTGAAGTGCCCAGACCGGGATTCTAACCCGCATCGGTGAGGACTTAAGTGATTGTAAGTCACAGAAACTATAACCACTAGGCCAAGGAAGACTCTTACTGTGGGTATAGAAAATTGCCTTTGAGCTTTTTGCGTTAACTAAACCTCCCTGTTATGATCAGAAATTAGTTGTTGGGAGTAACCAAGTAGATATGGACCCATAGCTAAATAACACAAAGAAATTTCAAAAAAGTACATGCAGAAAAGATATAAGAAAATATTCATTTACACAATTGTCAAAGAGTAGTAGACATATGGAATAGTCTGCCAAAGTCTGTGGTAACAGCCAGTTTTAACTTAAATCAAGAGCTTTGAAAATAGACATGACAAATTCTGGTTAGACCAAACAGTAAAGTTTGATTGGGAAGCTGAAAAATGCCTAGCAACCGAAAGTAGTGGAAACTGAAGAAATAGATGGGGACATAGTGATTAACAGCCTGGGTCCCATAAGAAGTTCCTATGATCATGAAGGTAACTAAAACATATCCAAGAAAGTGTGATGGATCCGGTGTGGCCCCTTTGAAGAGAGTTGGTGTCAACCACGTAGATGCCCCAACCAAGGTGGAAATATTGAATGATCAAATCACCTCTGTATTCAACAAGGAAGACCCTGAATCCACCCTCCTATACAGGGTTCGAGAATTTCACTTGTCCTGCATGAATTTCCCCTTCTTTGTTTAATGTGCAGGACAAGTGCGGTTTTTCGAACTTGTTTGGTTTGCCTTCATTGTCTTTTATGCAGGACGAGTGACAAATTTCAGAATGTTCGACCCCTGCCATACTTAGCCAGATGCCCCTACCATTCACGTGACAGAGAACAGTGTACGGAAACTCCTTCAAGGACTCAACCCCAACAAGGCAACTGGAGTCTGGACCAGACTCTTATCTCAACCAGATTCCTGAAAGAAATGGCTCATCCCCTGACTCCAGCACTCACCACTCACCCTTATATTCCAGGCCTCGTTAGACCAGGGAACCGTCCCAGATAACTGGAAGACCGAGAACGTCACCCCAGTTTACAAGAAAGGAGACAAGAGTCAGCTGGCGAACTACAGGCCCATATCTCTCTCACGTCAGTAACATGTAAGCTCCTGGAGCACATCATACACAGCAACCTGATGAAGTTCTTTTATCACCACGACATCATCAGCAAGTATCAATATGGCTTCAGGAAGAGACACTCATGTGAATCCCAGCTACTGACCACAGTCAACGACCTTGAAAAGTCCAGACAGATTGACGCAGTCCTGCTGGATTTTTTTCAAAGCCTTTGACAAGGTCCCGCACCAGTCCAGCATTATAGTGTCCGCAACAGCACTCTACAGTGGATACAGAGCTTTCTCAGCAAGCGCAGCCAGCAAGTCCTACTGGATGGAGTCTCATCAAAGTCTGTTCCCGTGACATCAGGAGTTCCCCAGGGGACCGTCCTAGGACCTCTCCTATTCCTAGCATTCATCAACGATCTCCCAGAGTGCGTCGACTCAACCTGCCGACTGTTTGCGGATGACTCGCTACTGTACCGGGAGATCCAGACACAAGCCGACGCAGGCTTACTTCAGCAAGATCTAAACCGGCTGCATGAATGGGAAAGGGTCTTGAAGATGGAGTTCAACACAAGCAAGCGTGAGGTTATCCGCATCTCCAACAAGCATAAGAACGTTGAAGCCACCTAGAGTATCCACGGCCAGACAGTACAGCTGACCAAGAAGGCCAAGTACCTCCGGGTTGAGCTCACGCCCAACATGACATGAAATGCCCATATTGACCAGATGACCAACAACACACTTGCCTTCCTCAGATGGAATCTTATCATCTTGCCCTCAGTCCACCAAGGAAGCTTGTTAAAAGAGCCTGGTACGACTGCAACTGGAATACGCCTCCACTGTGTGGGACCCACCAAGGAAGAACCTCAGACAACGTGCTGAGATGGTTCAACGTAGAGCTGCCAGATTTGTTTCTGGGGATTAATTAAAGACGTAGAAGCAGCGTTGACGCCATGATAGACACGCTTGGATCGAACACACTTTAACAGCGCCAGCAGCAGGCCAAAGCAGTGATGTTCTACAGAGTTGTGAATGGACTTGTAGCAATTGATGTGCATTCCTACCTCCATCATCAAGGAGTATCTACAAGACTTAGAGGCCACGGTATACGGTCCATCCAGCTCTTCTACAGTAACATGATCACTGCGATGTTGAATTCCTTCTTCCTCACCACAGCTGAGATCTGGAGAGGCCTTCCCGCCAGCCTTGTGACAGCGCCCAACTAGGAGGCCTTCATTCAAGTCTGGGATCGTGGCTGTCAAGATGTTATTATACCAGATGACTATTTTATCCTGTTTTTAATCTTTGGTACCCTCCATCACCCATGTGCATAAAAGTGAGAGAATGCTTAGCTTCCCTAGAGCGGCCCAGCAGATCAACAGAAGAAGAAGAAGAAAACAAGAGTGTGTCCCAGTTACACGAATGCCCCAGATGGTACAGGGAGGGGAATCCAGCCTATCAAATGTAAACCGTAAGAGTTAGAGAGCGGTAACTGTTGTGGAGCGTCATAAAAACATCATTTTGAGGAAGTCAAGGGTCATAACTCCAAAGGGCCTTGCATGAATTGGCCACGCTGGTTATCAAACTTGGTCTCCATTTTATGTCAACAAACATTTTCAGAAAGTGGTGAAGATCAGATGAAAAGCAGTGTGTTTGTGAAACACAAATTTTTATGCCCCAAGCCAGCATCATTTTCGGTAATGCAATTCTTATTTGCAAAAATAGGTAAAAAGTCATGGTCGCAAGAAATATACATACAAAAAATGAAAGCCTGGGCCTACTAGTACAAATGCTATAGCCATTTAACGATTTTTACAAAAGTAGGTCAAATGTCAAGGTCAAGGTCACAAGGTCAAAATGTTTTGTATGTTTGGAAAGGTCTTGGCACGAGGAAGACACATGCCAAGTATAAAAGGGCCAAGTGCAAAAATGCAAAAGTTATAGCCAAGGTTAAGGTTTTTGGTTAAAGTTTGATTAAATGGGTCAAAGGTCAAGGTCACACGTTCAAAGCCGTTGGTATGGTTTGAAAGGGCTTGACGCAAGGAATATATACATACAAAATATGAAAGCCTGGGCCTACTGGTACAAATGCAATAGCCATTTAAAGATTTTTACAAAAGTAGGTCAAATGTCAAGGTCAAGGTCTCAAGATCAAAATGTTTTGTATGGTTGGAAATTTCTTGAAAAGAGGAAGATGCATGCCAAGTATAAAAGGCCCAGGTGCAAAAATGCAAAAGTTATCCTCAGCAGCAACAACAACAACAAATTGCAACAGTTATAGCCAACAGGGGCGTAGCCAGCGATACGCACGTACGCACGTGCGTAACATCAGTTTGAAAAATGAAAAATCAAACATGGCCAAAAATGGCATAAAAACCGAAGGCTAAGGGGGTTAGACCTTAAAGTCTAAAATGAAGATTTCAAACACACTTCAGAGCTCACCATTTCAGTTCTAATTTCCATTTTTCTCCCCGGGGGAGAACCCCCGGACCCCCTCCAGCATTGATCAATTTCAAGTTTTAGAAAACCAATAACCAGTTGGCAGCTCAAACCTACGGTGCTACATGTGATCTGCTACATGTACCTCTCGTGCGTCTAAACATTGAGTCAAATAGTTATATAATGTTATGTCTTATATAACGAACCTTTGAAGAAAATTGTATGGATCACATAGTATTTAGTGCCCAAAATCCCCACCAACAATTTTTCATAGTTCATATACATGTGGATCGTACGTACAATGTATACCTAAATCGTCTAAAAGTCGAAAGTTCTTGGAAATATATAGGTTAGTCACATTGATCGTATTCAGTGTCCAAAATCCCTACAAACACACTTCAGAACTCACCATTTCAGTTCTTGTTTCGATTTTTTCTCCCGGGGGATGACCCCCGGACCCCACTTTCATCGGTCAAGTTCAAGTTTCAGAAAATAAAGAACTTAGTTACTAGAAAGTTGGCAGCCTGAAAAACTTCTACAGTGTTTCGTGTACTTCTCGTGAGTCTTAAAGCGACTCGCAACCAGATGGTGCATTAAAAATAGTAATTTGTAAATATGTGTCAAACGCTTATATAAATGGTAAAGAATTAGTTTAGGATAAGAAATTCTGTTTAAAAAAAATGTATTTCAATAAAAAAAAATATTGGTCTCTGGTGGGATTCGAACCCGGGGCCCCGGCATTGGCGGACAGAAGGCAAAATAGGGGAAACCGCTTAGACCAATGGACCACGGAACTATCCGATTTATCTCGGATCGATTTAACGTATTTCAATGTGTAGCTATCGAAAGTGCATACAACTTCGTAATTCGGCTCGTGTTTATGTCTAAGCCCGTGTAGAGAAGCAACAACAACAACTATACCGTCTACTAGTCGGTATAGAAAAACGATGGAAAATATCTAAAAATCTAAGATTCGGTGACGATTCTTGAGACTTTTTTTGGACTGATCATATTTTTTTAATGTCAGAAGCCAAATAATGCCACAAATTTGCTTTTATTTGAGTATTTTATTTTATTTTGACAAGTACACCATCCGGTTGCGAGTCCCTTTAAAGTCAAATAGTTCTAGCAGTGGAAAAATTAGTCACAAAATAAGGTTGTGTCTAATAAAACAGAGCCTTCAAAGCAATTGTATGGTTCACGTTGATCGTATTCAGTGTCCCTATTCCCTCCAAAAGCACTTCAGAGCTCACCATTTCAGTTCTTGTTTCCATTTTTCTCCCCGAGGGAGGACCCCCGGATCCCCACTTACATTTTTCAAGTTCGAGTTTTGGAAACTCAGGATCTTAACAACTACAAATTTAAATCAGTATCATGAAAAAGAAATACGGTGCTTCATGCACCTCTTGGCGGCAAAGTCAAATTATTATAGCGGAAAAAATGTTAATCACTAAATTTATTGTTATGTTATAACGGAGCTTTGAACACAATTGTATGGTTCACGTTGATCGTATTCAGTGCTCCAGATCCCTCTAAACACACTTCAGAGCTCACCATTTCAGTTTTATTTCCATTTTTCTCCCGGGGGAGGACCCCCGAACCTCCACTTGCATTTTTCAAGTTCGAGTTTCGGAAACTCAGGATCTTAACAACTACAAATTTAAGTCGACATCATAAAAGACTACAGTGCTTCTTGTATATACCACTCATGCGACTAAAAGTCAAATTATTTTAGCAGAAAAAAACGCTAATCACAACATTTAATTATATATTGGACACATTTGTATAGTTCTCATAGATCGTATTTAGTGCTCCAAATCCCTCTAAACACACTTCAGAGCTCACCATTTTACTTCTAATTTACTTTTTTCTCCCGGGGGAGGCCCCCCCGGACCCCCACCAGCAGGAGGGGGTACCCCCTCCCGCACCCTCCCCCTGACGTGCGTAACATTCGTTCAAGCCTGGCTACGCCGCTGGCCAAGGTAAGGTTTTTGTCACAGACAGACGGACGAACAAACAGACATGACAAAAACTATATGCCCCCGAATCGTAGATTCTTGGCACGGAATTATACAAAACGGAATAGCAACTAAGCAAAGTTGAATAGGCGAGCATCTGAGCTTTCGCGGCGGTTGAATTTTGCGAGATTTATATGTGTCACCTGACAACATCTTCACTTTTTATCTCGTTGTCCGCCAAATCTGGCGTGAAATTTACCGACTCGAGTGTTTTTGTTGACATTTTATAGGATTTAAACGATTTGGTGGACATTCCTATCAATTCACGGGAATATAAACCCGTGAACAATGCTTCGAAAACACACATTTATCATATTGACTACCGATAGACAGTCTCTTATCAAGACTCGCGAGCCTCGTATGCGCCGCATGAGATTTACGATATAGTGTGAGGTTTCGATTACGTCAGTGTATAATTCTGTGTTCTGGGGGCATAAAAAACCCTGATAAAAATAAGCAATTTCTGGGCAGGGTGACGAATAATTATGTCCCATGACTGTATGACTGCTCAAACATAAAAAAAATTATGAAGAAGAGAGATTTCGAATTAGTATCAAGAGATCACATATTCTAGATCTACTGAGTACTGGCTAAGTTTAATTTATACCATCAAAATTTACCTTTTATGTTTTCGTTCTCGTGATCTAGATCTCGACTTTCTTCTCCTCTCCAGCTTGTCATCTTCTTCTCTCAAAGGTGAGCGCGACCTCGATCTGCCCGGCATGACGATGTTTTTTAACTGAATCAACGTTTTATTTCGTCAAGCGATAAACGCGAATGAAAAACGACGTTTTCTATACGAAAATATTCGTGCATGTCGCCATTTTAACACGGTGCTCATAATAAACGGAATTGCGTGAGTATAACTAAAGGAAAAAAATCCCGACCCAAACTCCGAATCCCGAACCCTTTTTCTGAACGTTTGGTTTCCAACGGGTTATATTATAATAGGCAAGCTTATTGAACTAATTACGGTTTGTTCTACCCCCGCAAACGAGTTATGGTCATTTCGTACCCACGCCTTTTCGTACCCTATTTTTTTGGTCATTTCGTACCCATATTTTTGGTCATTTCGTACCCTTTCAAATCCACTAGTCATTTCGTACCCATATTTTTGGTCATTTCGTACCCTCGAAAAAATTATTTTTTTATTTCATATATTTCATCATTTTTACGCAAAATTTAATAAGATATATGTTAGATCGGGTAATATGTCTGCTCAGAAATGAAAAAAAAATCTTATTCTGCTGGTTTCATAATTATTTGAACAGTTATCAAGTCCAGATCGAAGTAACTTCGAATCCATATGTTTGGTCATTTCGTACCCAACCTATAAAAGGTAAAATACCAACTTTTACCAAATGTGAAATGTATTTAATGAATGGAAAAAAGAATTAACAAAACAAGAATCTGTAAATAAATAATATTTAATAGACTTTTGAGAGCTATATAGACATGCACAATACAGAAAAACCTCTCTTTTACGACCACAAACATACGACGGCCAATTGGTTTTATGAAAGACAGGTAACAGTTTATAGCCGTTTGACAGTCAAACAGGAGCTTTCTATTTTCCTGTCACCTTGCTTTAAGCAGTCACCTGTATCAAACACATAATAACTGACACAATTTTAGTGGTCGTAATATTAAGGTTTTACAGTACTAGTATAAAAAACATACTAAAATAACAGGGAAGATTGTTTAATACGGGAAAAGACGTCATAATGTAATCATTGTAATGTATTTAAGGCAGGTGGCTGTTTAAAGCAAGATTAAAATAAAGCTGGTCAAATCTCCTTTCGAAGATTTTTAAATAATATTCTACTTTGTTTAAACAGTCATCTGTTTTTATATTCATCAAATATACATCTTCTTAGTGGTGGTAAATAATCACATTTCAATGAAGACTCTTCTAGAATACTTCTATTTAACTTTGCTGTTTGATATACCCATTACCTCATGAATGCTTCTAGGTAGGTGACCATTTAAAACAGGTTGAAAGAAAAACAGATGCATTCTGCTTTACTCTCAGTCTGCTTTAAGCTACCATCAGTTTCCGAAAATCTGTAGCATGGTACATGTTCACGAATTATAATATTTTCTTCAGAAGAAGATAAAATTTAAATGTGCTAAGAGGTTCATGTACATAATAAATTATGTGTTCATTGGTTTAAATATGAATAACCATTTCCATCCTCAAACTCCAAATAGACAAATCTAGTTTCCAAAATTGAGTCCAGTCTATTGCAGGTTGAAGCAGGTTTATTTTAGATTGCTTTAAGATGCTATCTGCTAGGCCTGTTGGTTTCTGTAGTTGCTCTCTGCGTTACCCTTAACCCGCACCAAGCTGACATAAAATCTCTATAAAATGTAGCTGCTTAATGCGGTATAAAGATAATGCAGAAGGCTCTCATATGAGCATTCTGCATTACTTTTATCCCACATTACTTTCATCCCACATCATGCTGCTACCCTTGTATAAGAAAGGGACAAAGGAATTAATTGGTTTCAAGTGAAGGCAATCTACCAGTTTATGCGATACAAATAGAAGACAATCATGATAACATAGCGAAGCACTTTTTAATATTTGGTAAAAATCTGGTTAAAAACAAATCAGGAATTAACTAACAATTGACATTTTTATGCTGAGCTTATAAATGTCGTTTAGAGTATGTTTTAAAGCAGTCAAACAGTTTGGATTCTGAACAGTCGTCGCGTTATGCTGTTACTTCTGATCTGGATCATAACTATTTGCGAATAATAATAACCTTACACAATATGATTTATAACGGTCAAACTGACCAATGTACTCTTCACAGGTACACTGTTTGTTAATGGCGAGTTTTAACCTTTTCAGACGCGTGGCGCAAAAATACGTTCAAAGTGTGCCGCAAAAGTGTGTCGCTGGTGATTGACAGGCGACTACCGTAATTGTTTGATTGCATTAAAGGGGTTAATCTGCTGTTTGATTTGTGGTTGTAAAGAACAGAACAGAACAGAACAAACTCTGGCATACTAACATGCAGTACGAGGTATTGTTATACATCAAATTGTTAATGTTACGTGACCAAATGCCTTAATGGCGTGTTAAAGTTCATATTATATAAAGTGCTAATAGTAGTATGAACTAGTATAATTCCAAACAATATCTTGATAAGGAGTATATCTACTGAATGTATTCTAGATTTAGTTTATATTCGTTTATTTGGGGGGAATGAAGTCAATGCTTCAGTGAATAGTACCTAAAGAGTGTATAACTTAAATCATTTCTCCTACATGATCATTCTTTGTGTCTATCACTCTATCAACAAACACTCAACAAAACTTACATCAAATTTACCCTTGTCTCGTCAGGCGCGACCGTGCTACTATATGCAAACAGTTTATGTGCAGTTAGGACGCCGAGTAAGTCGGCGTCTCAACTGCATCCAAGCTGTTTACCATCTAGTTCAAAATGTCATCGAGTACTGAGCGAATCGTTTAAATTAAATATAAAATAAACGAGAAATGGAGCAGTAAAAGACTAATTCAGCATGATAAGGGTAAAGAGAGATATTTACAAAGTTCTGATTCGTTCCTTAACCCATTACCCTATACATGTAGCCTGTATCTAGTATTCAATATAGGTTATCACTTAAAACATGTTGAAAATAAGGCAGAATGCGCTTAAAGTGCACTCTGCTTCACTTTCAGTCCGCTTTAAGCTATCATCTGCTAGGATATAGTAAAAAGCTTTATGATACATATTCTCGTCTATATCAAGTGGATTTATTTTCTTCAGTATATGAGTAATTTAAAGGCGTAGGTATGCGTATTTATGGGAAAATGGGTTAATACATTCATTCTGTATTCCATCACTCTATCCACAGTAACAAAGTTAACGCTGGCAAATAGAAATATGCCGTATGTACAAGCCATTGTCACTCATTTAACTATCGTTCAATCTCGGTAGGACTATAATGTTCGTACAGTGGAGAATCTGTTATTCTTTCCCGTTTAAACGCAAACGTACGCAAACGCAAAGCACTAAAACGTAGAAAATAACAACTTTTGGACAATTCTGATAATTCTTGTTTCTCTTGAATAACCATTTCCATCCTCAAACTCCAAATAGACAAATCTAGTTTCCAAAATTGAGTCCAGTCTATTGCAGGTTGAAGCAGGTTTATTTTAGATTGCTTTAAGATGCTATCTGCTAGGCCTGTTGGTTTCTGTAGTTGCTCTCTGCGTTACCCTTAACCCGCACCAAGCTGACATAAAATCTCTATAAAATGTAGCTGCTTAATGCGGTATAAAGATAATGCAGAAGGCTCTCATATGAGCATTCTGCATTACTTTTATCCCACATTACTTTCATCCCACATCATGCTGCTACCCTTGTATAAGAAAGGGACAAAGGAATTAATTGGTTTCAAGTGAAGGCAATCTACCAGTTTATGCGATACAAATAGAAGACAATCATGATAACATAGCGAAGCACTTTTTAATATTTGGTAAAAATCTGGTTAAAAACAAATCAGGAATTAACTAACAATTGACATTTTTATGCTGAGCTTATAAATGTCGTTTAGAGTATGTTTTAAAGCAGTCAAACAGTTTGGATTCTGAACAGTCGTCGCGTTATGCTGTTACTTCTGATCTGGATCATAACTATTTGCGAATAATAATAACCTTACACAATATGATTTATAACGGTCAAACTGACCAATGTACTCTTCACAGGTACACTGTTTGTTAATGGCGAGTTTTAACCTTTTCAGACGCGTGGCGCAAAAATACGTTCAAAGTGTGCCGCAAAAGTGTGTCGCTGGTGATTGACAGGCGACTACCGTAATTGTTTGATTGCATTAAAGGGGTTAATCTGCTGTTTGATTTGTGGTTGTAAAGAACAGAACAGAACAGAACAAACTCTGGCATACTAACATGCAGTACGAGGTATTGTTATACATCAAATTGTTAATGTTACGTGACCAAATGCCTTAATGGCGTGTTAAAGTTCATATTATATAAAGTGCTAATAGTAGTATGAACTAGTATAATTCCAAACAATATCTTGATAAGGAGTATATCTACTGAATGTATTCTAGATTTAGTTTATATTCGTTTATTTGGGGGGAATGAAGTCAATGCTTCAGTGAATAGTACCTAAAGAGTGTATAACTTAAATCATTTCTCCTACATGATCATTCTTTGTGTCTATCACTCTATCAACAAACACTCAACAAAACTTACATCAAATTTACCCTTGTCTCGTCAGGCGCGACCGTGCTACTATATGCAAACAGTTTATGTGCAGTTAGGACGCCGAGTAAGTCGGCGTCTCAACTGCATCCAAGCTGTTTACCATCTAGTTCAAAATGTCATCGAGTACTGAGCGAATCGTTTAAATTAAATATAAAATAAACGAGAAATGGAGCAGTAAAAGACTAATTCAGCATGATAAGGGTAAAGAGAGATATTTACAAAGTTCTGATTCGTTCCTTAACCCATTACCCTATACATGTAGCCTGTATCTAGTATTCAATATAGGTTATCACTTAAAACATGTTGAAAATAAGGCAGAATGCGCTTAAAGTGCACTCTGCTTCACTTTCAGTCCGCTTTAAGCTATCATCTGCTAGGATATAGTAAAAAGCTTTATGATACATATTCTCGTCTATATCAAGTGGATTTATTTTCTTCAGTATATGAGTAATTTAAAGGCGTAGGTATGCGTATTTATGGGAAAATGGGTTAATACATTCATTCTGTATTCCATCACTCTATCCACAGTAACAAAGTTAACGCTGGCAAATAGAAATATGCCGTATGTACAAGCCATTGTCACTCATTTAACTATCGTTCAATCTCGGTAGGACTATAATGTTCGTACAGTGGAGAATCTGTTATTCTTTCCCGTTTAAACGCAAACGTACGCAAACGCAAAGCACTAAAACGTAGAAAATAACAACTTTTGGACAATCTGATAATTCTTGTTTCTCTTGAATAACCATTTCCATCCTCAAACTCCAAATAGACAAATCTAGTTTCCAAAATTGAGTCCAGTCTATTGCAGGTTGAAGCAGGTTTATTTTAGATTGCTTTAAGATGCTATCTGCTAGGCCTGTTGGTTTCTGTAGTTGCTCTCTGCGTTACCCTTAACCCGCACCAAGCTGACATAAAATCTCTATAAAATGTAGCTGCTTAATGCGGTATAAAGATAATGCAGAAGGCTCTCATATGAGCATTCTGCATTACTTTTATCCCACATTACTTTCATCCCACATCATGCTGCTACCCTTGTATAAGAAAGGGACAAAGGAATTAATTGGTTTCAAGTGAAGGCAATCTACCAGTTTATGCGATACAAATAGAAGACAATCATGATAACATAGCGAAGCACTTTTTAATATTTGGTAAAAATCTGGTTAAAAACAAATCAGGAATTAACTAACAATTGACATTTTTATGCTGAGCTTATAAATGTCGTTTAGAGTATGTTTTAAAGCAGTCAAACAGTTTGGATTCTGAACAGTCGTCGCGTTATGCTGTTACTTCTGATCTGGATCATAACTATTTGCGAATAATAATAACCTTACACAATATGATTTATAACGGTCAAACTGACCAATGTACTCTTCACAGGTACACTGTTTGTTAATGGCGAGTTTTAACCTTTTCAGACGCGTGGCGCAAAAATACGTTCAAAGTGTGCCGCAAAAGTGTGTCGCTGGTGATTGACAGGCGACTACCGTAATTGTTTGATTGCATTAAAGGGGTTAATCTGCTGTTTGATTTGTGGTTGTAAAGAACAGAACAGAACAGAACAAACTCTGGCATACTAACATGCAGTACGAGGTATTGTTATACATCAAATTGTTAATGTTACGTGACCAAATGCCTTAATGGCGTGTTAAAGTTCATATTATATAAAGTGCTAATAGTAGTATGAACTAGTATAATTCCAAACAATATCTTGATAAGGAGTATATCTACTGAATGTATTCTAGATTTAGTTTATATTCGTTTATTTGGGGGGAATGAAGTCAATGCTTCAGTGAATAGTACCTAAAGAGTGTATAACTTAAATCATTTCTCCTACATGATCATTCTTTGTGTCTATCACTCTATCAACAAACACTCAACAAAACTTACATCAAATTTACCCTTGTCTCGTCAGGCGCGACCGTGCTACTATATGCAAACAGTTTATGTGCAGTTAGGACGCCGAGTAAGTCGGCGTCTCAACTGCATCCAAGCTGTTTACCATCTAGTTCAAAATGCCATCGAGTACTGAGCGAATCGTTTAAATTAAATATAAAATAAACGAGAAATGGAGCAGTAAAAGACTAATTCAGCATGATAAGGGTAAAGAGAGATATTTACAAAGTTCTGATTCGTTCCTTAACCCATTACCCTATACATGTAGCCTGTATCTAGTATTCAATATAGGTTATCACTTAAAACATGTTGAAAATAAGGCAGAATGCGCTTAAAGTGCACTCTGCTTCACTTTCAGTCCGCTTTAAGCTATCATCTGCTAGGATATAGTAAAAAGCTTTATGATACATATTCTCGTCTATATCAAGTGGATTTATTTTCTTCAGTATATGAGTAATTTAAAGGCGTAGGTATGCGTATTTATGGGAAAATGGGTTAATACATTCATTCTGTATTCCATCACTCTATCCACAGTAACAAAGTTAACGCTGGCAAATAGAAATATGCCGTATGTACAAGCCATTGTCACTCATTTAACTATCGTTCAATCTCGGTAGGACTATAATGTTCGTACAGTGGAGAATCTGTTATTCTTTCCCGTTTAAACGCAAACGTACGCAAACGCAAAGCACTAAAACGTAGAAAATAACAACTTTTGGACAATTCTGATAATTCTTGTTTCTCTTGGTGGCAAACAGTTTGCACTGCAAATAATAGTTTAAGCGTAAACGCGTTTATTGGGAAAGAATAACAGATTCTCCACTGTATAACATACAGGTTGGACCTCTCTCCGACGTCGATGTACTCGACTTCATAGAAAGATACAGTCTAAAGGTTAATCTCTTCACTGCATTATCAGAGGTACATTGGTTATTTTAAGTGATTTAGGAAAAATCCGGGAAAATAGCAGTCTTCAGTAAGCAATTACGCAAAGAAATAACTTTTAGAGCTGCAACGGTGAGCCACGTCTTTATAAATAGCTATTGGAATCCGGTGAGCCACGTCTTTATAAATAGCTATTGGAATCATCCCTACATCCTTAGTTCAAGGCCGAATACAGCTAAACCCTTTCGTGATCAAATTTATCGTGAGGTTTTTACTCATTCACCGCCATATTGTCGTGTGCTTCAATATTGTTGTCTGCAATATCGTTTCAAAGTTAGATTTAAGGCAGTATAACTAACGTAATTTCAAAACAAGTGGCAAAAGTTTTGATCCTGATCAGACGCCGAATTACGCGGCGTCTGATCTGGATCAAAACTGTTTGCAAATGCGCTTTATGACGTCATTGATAGTGAAAGGGGTAAACCAATTGAAAGCAATATAGAAGTCTCCTACAGTAGCTTTCTTTTTTACTTTCAGTCAGCTTTTAACTCCTTCAGTATCATGTAGGACGACATCAGATTCTGATCAGGAACCAAACAGTTAGACAATCAAAGAAATGTTTATAGTCTAAATACTCCAATTTCAAAGCTGTATAATTGAAAGCAAGCGACCTTTTGCTAGCAGCCTTAATTTCAGCAATGTATTGTTAAATGAACTATGACGTCACAATTAAATACTGAACTTTAAAGACTTTTCCTCAGTCCATTGAGGGACCACCCCATTGTTCTGGAGGTGTCGATGTAACTGTCAAATAATGTGCAGCACAATCTCAGTTTACCTGGTGAGGTCCAGATTATACTCATTCTCTAGTGATTTTCAATGGTTATTTCTAACCAAACTATCAAACATAAAGATAGAGTCTCACACGAGAAGCTTCAATGTTTTTTTTGCTAGCGACATGTCCATAAGATCCATGATTATTGCAAGGAAATTGTCTGGCAAAGCGTTATGATCGAAAGGTCATCTAGGGATGTCTTATACAATTGAGGGAAGTGCTCATATCTTATCATAGATGTAATGTATTCGGATCAGCAGTGGTGATTAGGAAGATATTCGTGCATACTTATCTCAAAGACTATACCCTCTGAACAATTGGCAACTTGGGAGTGCATTAATTGGCCACACAATG
The DNA here is from genome assembly GCA_922989275.2 of Gari tellinella. Lineage (NCBI taxonomy): Eukaryota > Metazoa > Mollusca > Bivalvia > Cardiida > Psammobiidae > Gari > Gari tellinella. The sequence continues at coordinate 14,882,859 of OV277869.1, read as the reverse complement.
CTTATTATACTGCAAATTAATTTCCTTACTTCTGATAGGCTACCGAGCCGTAGACCTGACACAAAGTACCCAGTGAGCTGACAGGGTACATAGAAATGCAGCTGGACAGGATTGAGTGCATTCAATCGTTCATCCTTTAAGTCCATTTCGGATAAGAACTAATCGGGATGAGATCTTTCAACAGTCACATTTTTTCTTTGCAAGTTTGATGCCAACGTTCTATACGAGTGTGCCCATTTTTCTTTTGAATAACAACGTTGAAAACACATGACGTCACTTACGCTCAACGTCATATGTTTTGACGCGATTTTGTTACTGTTTTCTTTGAGCGCTATGTACGACAAATTTCGAAATATTTCAGTTGAACAATGAAAACTTTGCAGTATAATAAATTCGTTATACAGTTTCTTCACAGGGTACATGAGGAGTTCTTCCCGGCTGGTAAAATCCTGTAACCCTCGCCTAACGGCTTGGGCAACAATGATTTCCCTCAGCCGGGAAGAAATCCTCATGTACCCTGTGAAGAAACTGTATAACTAATAAAGTATATATACCTTCAGTATAGTTTAGGTTGATAAGAAAAATTATCCATTTTCCAATTTGTGTTCACATAGCTAGTGCTTAGAAACAATGGATTTGATCAAATCAAGCACCATTTTCTTCTGCATTATGACGGTTTTAACTGCAGATCGTAAGTATTCCCCAACTTCTGTCTGTTTGTTTGTATGATTGTCTCTGTCTCTCTCTCACTCACTCTCTCTGTCTTTCTCTCTCTGTCTTTCTCTGTCTGTCTCTCTGTCTGTCTCTATCTCCTTGTCTCTGTCTCTCTGTATATATGTATGCCTCTCTTTCTCTGTCTCTCTGAGTCTCTTTCTCGCTCTCTCTCTCTCTCTTCCCCGTCTCTATGTCCGCCTCTGTCTCTCTCTTCTCCGTCTCTCTTTCTATCTCTCTCTCTCTCTCTATCTCTTTATTTCTTTCTCTCTCTGTCCCTGTCTCTGGCTCTGGCTCTCTCTCTCTAGCTCTCTCGTTCATGCTTTAGACACCGAACCTTTAAATTTGGCTTTCCGCAGAGCTCTTGTGCTAGCCCGGTTATTTTCATAATGTATATTGCTGCCATTAATATAGTTGTTAAGAACTATTCAGCAGGGGCCCGTTTCATAAAACTTCTTACGAAAAATGTTGTCGTAAGTCAAGACTTTAAAATACATTTAATTTCTGATGTCTCTATCTAATCCTGATTTGTGACATCTCTTCAAGACGATTCCGAAAAGATGTCACAAGACAGGATTACATGGAGAAATAAAGAATAATTTAGAGTTTTATAATCTGACTTACGCCACAACATTTGTCGTATATAACATTATATCGTGGATGATAAAATATAAACTTAAGACGAATAATGCAAATACATGTACTGAAATGATCGCATATGGAGCAAAACAACAATTAAATAAACTGAACATTACTAGTATGAGTGTTGGTGGCAGGGAAGTGAAGTGTGACGTGCGTGACATTAGTGTTTATATGACAAGTACAAGTACTTTGGATTTTGATTTGCACGTTCGTACACAATGTTAAATAGCACAAAGTCAGCTAAAGAAATCTGAGGAGTATCCGTAAAAATATATCGCAAAAGTCAGCTGACACTCTCATACATGGACTTATTCATTCACACCTCGATTGATTTTTGTAGAGGATTGTTTGCTAACATTCCAACTTATTAGCTAGCTAAACTTCAAATGGTACAAAACAGTAATGAAAGCAAGCTATGAGCAACATAGTTCCAACAATCTGGAACAGTTACATTGGTTGCCTGTTCGTGTGTGAAGATTGTGTTTAAGTTGCTCGTCATTGTTTTCCGGGTTGTACAGCTATTACCTCAGATTGTTTACTAGGTTAAAAGGGAATTACTGTTTGAGAGTCTCAATGTCTAGCGACATTCAGTTTGTTGTACCTAGACATAGAACGAAGATCGGCCATGGTGGGCCCAAAAATGACTTAAAAGCAATAGAAATTGAAAAATACCTTTAGAAAAAATTTAAAACATATTTGTTCAGTCAATTATACAATGACGGTGTTTAAGTGTTCTCAAACATATTGATATTGTATTTATGTAATACAGTGTTCCCTCCGTACAACTGCCCTCCCAACAACGACTCCCTCCTTACAACGACCCTTGTCGCTGTGCCTTAAACATTACAGTTATAGCCAATCTATTCACGGTTGCAATGCTGTCTGCTAAAATTTGCCGTCTCCTGTTTTTCTCAAAGTTACATAATGAACATTTTGACAGAAACAAACTTAATGACGAGTGACAAACAGCTTGAAACCAGACCAGACGCCGCATTGCGCGGCGTATGATCTGAATTCAAGCTGTTTGCAAATGTAAGTCAATACCCCACCCTATAACAACTCCCTCATAACAACACACCCAATCTTTGTCTCCCAGTGGGTGTCGTTGTAGATACAGTGGAGAATCTGTTATTCTTTCCCAATAAACGCGTTTACGCTAAAACGTTTATTTCCACTGCAAACAGTTTGGAGCCAGATCAGACGCCGGGTAACCCGGCGTCTGATCAGGCTTCAAACTGTTTGCCACCAAGATCAACATGAATTGTGAGAAATATCTAAAAATTGACATTTTCTACGTTTTAGTGCTATGCGTTTGCGTACGTTTGCATTTAAACGGGAAAGAATAACAGATTCTCCACTGTATACATGGAGCGCTGTAGTGAGTAGGCTTATTTGTAAAACGCAATGAATATTTATACGTTTTGCGCGGTCTATAAATGTTTCTGTATTTCTATTATTCAAAGATCAACAGTTAATAAATGTCAGTGTCTTTTATTATTATTTTTTTTTTTTTTTAACTTTTATTATTATCATTATTATTATTCTCTTTTTTCAGATATTTTGAGAGGCGTTCATTAAATGGTGTGTTTAAAATGGGATGATACGATATTCACCTTAACTTTTACCCATGTTATATTTCAGAGTTGCAATGTCCGTCCTGTATGTACGTAACTACGAAAAAAGACCTGGTTGCAAAAACAGTCATAAATCCAATCCTAGATGCATTCTCAGAGCCCAAATGTGCAGCTAGACTGACAGGCCCTACAGATGGGGTAATGATAAATCTGTCATTTGTTTGAATGTAATTATACCATAGTGTTTAGCAGCGTTCATCATACTGTTTGCTGATAGGAATTTCAATACATGTGTATAAAACAAAAACGAAAATGAAAATTTAGACCAGGCACACCATACATAAAAATGGATTAATCCAATATATAAGTATGGACTAATCCACCTGACATATATGGGTTAAAATGCATATAGTGTGCAAGAAAGAGAGCTAGGAAACTGATGGATGTTAAAGCACACTGAAAGAAACGCAAAATGCTTCTACGTGAGTTTTCTGTTTTACTTTTCATCTGGTTGGTTCAAGCAACCATTTGTCAGTACTGTTTGCCAGTCGGGTTTTTGTTATTATTACTTTATTTTTGTGATTAGCCGAAATCTTCTACCTGAAATCATCATAATCTCATCTCATCATCCCTCATCATTCATCGGCGCTATATATGACCTATTGTGTGCGTCACAGTGCCGTAAAACCCAATTTCCCTTTTTACTTACGTCAAATTTTAATTTTGTCTGGATGATATCTCCTGAAAGGTAAGATGTAACTAAAGGCAGTATGTAAACTTTTTGAAACTTTCTACACTGATAAAGGAAACTTAAAAGTTTATAATCAAGTTAGTTAAACGCCTATTTTTACAAACTTCCATGCATTCAATGGCGTTGTACATCGAGACAGAATCAAAGCAGTTAAAAAGATGAAAATAATTATAAAATAAAAAGTAAATAATAAATAAAATGATGATAATAATAAGAGAATATATAAAATGTCATACAGCGCCAATGAATGACGAGGGACGATGAAACGAGGCCGTGATGATTTCAGGATTATTATTTCAGGAAGATGATTTTGGCCAAAAAGGATTATTTGAGAGTTCTCCACCTTCATCAAAAATTAAATTATATCCCCTTTACTGATTTTAATATTTCATTTTTATGTCCAATGCATCACAACGTTGTCTGGCACATATATAGCTCTTGATTAATTAGAGGTAACTCAGTGAAATTTCAAAAATAACATGATGAAGTGCAGCATGCGATTTAATTATTAACCCTTTCACTCTCAATGACGTCATAAAGCGCATTTGCATACAGTTTTGGTCCTGATCAGAGACCCGTTTCATAAAGTTTCGTACGACAAATGTTGTCGTTTACAAGTCAGATGTTATAAAGGTCTAAATTATTATTTATTTCTCCATCTAATCCTGTCTTGTGACATCTCTTTGGAATCGTCTTTAAAAGACGATTCCAAAGAAATGTCACAAGGCAGGATTGATAGCGAAATCAGAATCAAAATGTATGTTAATGTTTTGACTTACGACAACACTTGTCGTAAGAAGTTTTATGAAACGGGCCCCATGCAGACGCTAGTTTTGAAATTACGTAAGTTATACTGCCTTAAATTTAACTTTTAAACGATATTGCAGACAACAATATTGAAGCAGACGACAATATGTAGATTTAAGCCTTTCACTCTCAATGACGTCATAAAGCGCATTTGCAAACCGTTTTTATCCTGATCAGACGTAACACGTAACGTGGTGTCTAAAATTACGTAAATTATACTGCCTTAAATTTAACTTTTAAACGATATTGCAGACAACAATATTAAAGGGACTCGCAACCGGATGATGTACTTGTCAAAATAAAATAAAATACTCAAATAAAAGCAAATTTGTGGCATTATTTGGCTTCTGACATTAATAAAATATGATATTAGATATTTTCCATCGTTTTTCTATAGCGTTAGTAGACGGTATAGTTGTTGTTGTTGCTTCTCTACACGGGCTCAGACATAAACCTGAGCCGAATAATGTACTATCAATCGCTACCAGTGAAGTACGTTTATTTGCTACCATATATAGAGAGAGCGCTCGTATCCGAGTGGGTAAAGGCGTTTCCTTATTTATTTATATTTTTGAAATGCATTTTTTAACAGAATTTATCATCCTAAACTAAATCTTACCCATTTATATAAGCATTTGACATATATTTACAAATTACTATTTTAATGCTAAATCCGGTTGCGAGCCTCTTTAAAGCAGAAAAGACAATTCCAAAGAGATGTCACAAGACAGGATTAGAATGAGAAATCAGAATCTAAATGTATGTTAAAGTTTTGACTTACGACCGTTTTTGTCGTACGAAGGGGGGGGGGGGGGGGGTGCAACTACTACGTATGATCATCAAATTGTATTGGTACGACAACCTACATATATGGGTATTATAATAGATTGGTATTGCTACGAAGTCAGTGATATAATTATATATACAGTGAGACATGTTTGTCTACGAAAACAAAGTTGCCTTCGTAGCAATACAAGTTGTCGTAGCAAAACATTTCATCGTAATACCTAGTTGGCCCCCTATAGTGACAAGGGGAATATATCAAAACGTTAGAAATATCTATATCTAAAACCAAACACTTTGGTGACACTACTCATTAGAATCGTAGAATGAGTAGTCACACCATAGGGTTTAGTACAGACATGAAGGAGAAAATGTTGGAAAGTTTTATTTACTCCATCTTATCTGGGGGCCTGTAATTTTCTTGTTTCAGATTAAGATGGAGACATGTGAACCTCCGGAGGGTAAAATAGCAATGTGTAGATACTATAACGGCACCGTCGATTTGAAAGTTGTCTTTGTTATAACCTATAGTAAGTTCAATTCAATTAATTTCCATTATTACAGTTCTTCTTGTATCAACACATTACCCTATATAACGCATTTTTTGTCTTTCTGCACTGTAAAATAGTTTCATTTATGTAGTCAGGAATGTGCACCATAAGAAAGACTTGCTATATATCCCACCTGATGGTAGCGTTAAGCAGGCTGGAAGTAAAACAGATATGCAAAGAATCAGTGAAGCGTCTCATGTGAGGCCCGTTTCTTATTTTTAATGGTTTGGTTTAAAAAACAACAACATTGAGTATGATTTTGTCAGGGCCTCTTCTGACAGAATGAGATGGCTTCATAGGCTTCCAATATTTTTGCACACACGTAGCCTTTCTTACCAGTTATGTACGCCCTTTCGCTGAATTATTGAAACGCCCATCTTCAGATCGGTCTTATTGTACGGCGATGTCCCGCCCTCCAACTGTCCGTTCGAGATATTATCGTTTTGAGAAATATACCTCACGAGCTCCGCCGAGTCATAGCAAATGCGCTATATAGAATAAAGAAGGATCAATTGACGTTTCATTTAATAATTACACTCGTACTAATCACAGAGCTTAGCCACAGACGACATTACAAAGCTTATACAGTCGAACTTCGATATCTCGAACTTGTTTAACTCGAACTATTCGTTAGTTTGACATATTAACTGCATTTTTTTTATTTCATGTTCGGTTAAGTAGAACATGCCCATATTTCAAAGTTAAAACGTGGCTTAGCCACGTTTTAACTTTGAAATATGGGTATGTTTGACAAAACCAAGTTCGAGATAACGAAGTTCGATTGTAGTTTTATCTTTGTACTGATTTTTTCTTTAGATTTTTATTCAAATTAAAGTTTAGTCCTTTCTTAAGTTAAAGTATACTCCTATCGTCTCCTATAGCTATATAAAAACGTGCCAAATTGCCTTAACTTGCCTACTTCAACGTCCAAGTACGCAAACTTTCTTCGTTTTAATACCTTAGCCACAACCTGCAATTTAAAGAAAAAAACGCATTCTTTCTACTGGTCGCCTTTAAAACAGAATACTATAAGGAATTTTTTGTCCTTTTTTCAGTTGTATTTCACTGGTTTCTTTTTAAAGTTGTTATTTTTTCTTTGACATGACCCTCATCGCTGACTGAGCCCCCTGCTGATTTTATGGCTAGTCGTTTGATAAGAGAATTAACTCTAGTAGAAACACTAACACTAACAGTAGTAGTAGAAGTAGTAGAGTAGAAGTAGAAGTAGTAGTAGTAGCAGTAGTCGTAGTAGTAGTAGTAGTAGTAGTAGTAGAAGTAGAAGTAGTAGTAGTAGTCGTAGTTGTAGTAGTAGTAGTAGTAGTAGTAGTAGAAGTAGTAGTAGTAGTAGTAGTAGTAGTAGTAATAGTAGTAGTAGAAGTAGTAGTTGTAGTAGTAGTAGTAGTAGTAGTCGAAGAAGAAGTAGTAACAGTAGTAGTAGTAGGAGGAGGAGTAGAAGTAACAGTAGTAGTAGTAGTAACAGTAGTAGTAACAGTAGTAGTAGTAACAGTAGTAGAAGTAGTAGGGACAGTAGAAGTAGTAGTAGCAGTAGTAGTAGCAGCAGTAGTAGTAGTAGTAGTAGTAGTAGCAGTAACAGTAGCAGTAGTAGTAGTAGCAGTAGTAGTAGTAGTAACAGTAGTAGTAGTTGTACCAGTATCAGTAGTAGTAGTAATATTAGTGGTAGTAGTAGTAGAAGTAGTAGTAGTAGCAGCAGCAGCAGCAGTAGTAGTAATAGTAGTAGTAGTAGTAGTAGTTTTAGTTTAAACATATTTTATTTCCAAATTGTTGTACAGCAAAAGGGTTGGGCCACAAGTTCTACCAACTTAGAATCGGCCCTTCCCCTACAGTTTTACAAATAATACAATCACTATTGGAGAGGGGGAGAGAGAGAGAGGAGAGGGAAAGAGAAAGATAGAAAGAGATAGAGAAAGAGAGAGGTTGCTTGTTTACAGGTGTCACCACATAATCTTGATAAGAATAATCAACTTAGATAGATGGACAACACAAAGCTAAATTATCTATCAGTGCATATTAAACTGTCTCTCAAAAGAATCCCAGAAATGGTCTATTAGTTAATGATTACAATCATATCAATGTACGGTAAAAGTAATGCAGACAGCTTCTAGAGGGGCTTTATGCATTACTTCTATCCCACGTCATTTTCCAAATAAGTAAGGTTCTATGCTTCTGCATTTAGGCTAAACTTTATTTAACATACACATATATAGATGAGCAACTAGTAAAACGTCTAAGGGGGCAACTTTGTACATTTTGGGATAACAACTTTTGAGATACGCCCCACATTGGAATCGCTTCATAAGGTTTCACACTGCATTAGTGCTCCAGATAATAGGGAGTAAATTGAACACATCTAGCCTTCTTTTTTCGCTCATTTCAGCACGGATTAATATGCTGCCACCACCCACTAGAATCGTCTCTTCGAGCCGATTCTAATGAGTAGTCATACCATCGCGTCTAGTGCAGAAATAACAAGAGCGTGTCCCAGTTACACGAATGCCCCCGATGATACAGGGAGGGGAATCCAGACTATCAAACGTAAAAGTTAGAGAGCTGAAACTGTAGTGGAGCGCCATTTTGAGGACTTCAAGGGCCATTACTCCAAAGGGCCTAGCAATTATGGTTATCCAAATTGGTCTCCATTTTATGTCAACAAACATTTTCAGAAAGTTTGGTGATGATCAGATGAAAAGCAATGTGTTTGTGAAACACAAATGACCCCAGCCAGCATCATGTTCTGTAATGTAATGCTTATTTGCAAAAGTAGGTCAAAAGTCATGGTCGTAGGGTAAATGAAACATTGGCATGGTTGGAGAAGTCTTTACACAAGAAACATATATAGTATGGAAGCTCTAGGCCTACTGGTTCAAATGTTATAGGCGTATAAAGATTTATACAAATAAAGGTCAAAGGTCAAGGTCACAAGGGCTAAAACGTAGGTATGGTTGGAAAGGTCTTGACACAAGAAATATATAAACAAAATATGAAAGCCGTAGGCCTACTGATGCAAATGTTATAGCCATTTAAAAATTTCAACAAAAGTAGGCCAAATGTCAAGGTCACAAGGTCAAAAATATTTGTATGGTTAGAAAGGGAAAACACATGTCAAGTATAAAAGGCCAAGGTGCATAAATGCAAAAGATATATCCAAGGTTAAGGTTTTTGGTTAAAGTTTGATTAAATAGGTCAAAGATCGAGGTCAAGGTCACATGGTCAAAGATGTTGGTATGGTTGGAAAGGTCTTGACATAAGAAATATACATACAAAATATTAAAGCCCTGGGCCAACTGGTGCAAATGTTATAGCCATTTAAAGATTTTTACAAAAGTAGGTCAAATGTCAAGGTCACAAGGTCAAAAAGTTTTGTATGGTTGGAAAGGTCTTGCCATGAAGAATACACATGCCAAGTATAAAAGGCCCAGGTTCAAAAATGCAAAAGTTATAGCCAATGTTAAGGTTTTTGGTTAAAGTTTGATTAAATAGGTCAAAGGTGAAGGTCAAGGTCACATGGTCAAAGATATTGGTATGGTAGGAAAGGTCTTGACACAAAACATATACATACAAAATATTAAAGCCCTATGCTAACTGGTGCAAATGTTATAGCAATTTAAAGATTTTTACAAAAGAAGGTCAAATGTGATGGTCAAGGTCAAAAAGTTTTGTATGGTTGGAAAGGTCTTGCCATGAGGAATACACATGCCAAGTATAAAATGCCCAGGTGCAAAAATGCAAAAGTTATAGCCAAGGTTAAGGTTTTTGGTTAAAGTTTGATTAAATAGGTCAAAGGTAAAGGTGAAGGTCGCAACGTCAAATATGTTGGTATGGTTGGGAAGGTCTTGACACAATAAATATACATACAAAATATGAAAGCCCTGGGCCAACTGGTGCAAATGTTAAAGCCATTTAAAGATTTTTACAAAAGTAGGTCAAATGTTAAGGTCAAGGTCACAAGGTCAAAAAGTTGTATATGGTTGTCAAGGTCTTGCCATGAGGAATACACATGACAAGTATAAAAGGCCGAGGTTTAAAAATGCAAAAGTTATAGCCAAGGTTAAGGTTTTTGGTTAAAGTTTGATTAAATAGGTCAACGGTCAAGGTCAAGGTCACATGGTCAAAGATTTTGGTATGGTTGGAAAGGTCTTGACACAAGAAATATACATACAAAATATGAAAGCCCTGGGCCAACTGGTGCAAATGTTATAGCCATTTTAAGATTTTTACAAAAGTAGGTCAAATGTCAAGGTCAAGGTCACAAGGTCAAAAAGTTTTTTATGGTTGGAAAGGTCTTGATACCGGGAAGACACATGCCAAGTATAAAAGGCCTAGGTACAAAAATGCAAGAGTTATAGCCAAGGTTAAGGTTTTTGGCACAGACAGACGGACGGACAGACAAACCAACAGACATGACAAAAACTATATGCCCCCGAATCGTAGATTCTGGGGGCATAAAAATGTAGTTTTTCAAAATACTCTCCCCATCTGGATCCCCGCTGCATATATGAATTGGACAATATAACAAGTCAAACTAGGACATATTAATTTATTATATATGTATCAAAGCTCAGTTACAGAAACGAACCAAGATAGAGGGGAAAGAACTGATCAAGTGTTAAAACGTTTGGTTTCTTTTATAAACGCTTGTACAGCTCCAAAAATCAAGCAGTTTTGCTCAAAAGTTAGGTTATCACTTCCATTGAGAAGTATATTGCTATTAATCGGATTAAACGGGCTTGTGCTCTGGAGTAGGGTATGTCGTACGTTGATATAATTGGGGCATTTAAAAAAGTAATGATCAACATTTTCAATTTCATTTTCACAAGAGCAGAACCTGTCTTGTTTTAAGTGATTTAGAAAAAGGTGATCATTCAAATTACTACACCTGTTTCTTAATCGTGCATGCAATACTGATAAATGTCTATTACCGACCAGATAGTACCCCGGAACTCTCCCTGGCTTTGATCTAGACACTATATTGCTTTTAAATGAAGAAGATGTAGGGACCTGTGCCTGAGATCAGAGCCAAGAGAGTTCCAGAGCACTACGGAAGAAGGAATACAAGATTTCTGAAAAATGGAAGTTCTATCTGGTAACATTTCATAATTTTCACGGTTTCTTAAGGGATAATTTGACATTTCACCCACTAGTGGAGGAATTATATCACTTATATACTGTGGGACAGTGTCATGTGAGACTTTGTACATAAAAAATAGTTTTTGGTTTTCTCGCCTCTTGAACAAAGACTCCCAGCCACATTCACCGTAGAGATTTTCAAGGGAAACTGATCTTGTCAGCCCTGTGACGATACGTGCAGCTTCATTCTGCAATTTTTCTAAAGTGTTAGTATGTATATCTGGGCAGCCATCCCGTACAATTGAAGAATATTCAAAAATTGGTTGTACATATGACAAGTATATTTGATTTAGAGCAGATCTTGATAAAACAAATTGTACCTTACGCATTATATTGATCACTTTAGAAGCTGACTCTATGATATTATCTATGTGGTTAGCCCACTGGACATTTTTACTGAGTGTCATCCCTAAGTGTTTATGGTGGTCGACAAAGTTTATTTCAGTGTTATCAAAGAGTAGTCTAGGTAAAGCAGATTGTCTTTTTTAAAAGAGTAAATAGAATAGCTTCTGTTTTATTTGGGTTAAAATTAACTAGCCATTGATTTGCCCATTCTGAGATGTTATTTAAGTCATGATTAATAATACCTTCAATATCGTCTAGGGTACTTGCAGAGTAATAAAGAGAACTGTCATCAGCATATAATCTTGTTAAACTAAGTAATGAATCAGTTATGTCATTTACATAGATGAGAAAAAGTAATGGTTCTAACACTGAGCCTTGAGGGACACCGGCATTAACTGGCATTAGTTTTGATTCAGCAGATTGTATTGTAACTTTTTGATGTCTATTTTTTAAGTAACTTGTAATCCATGTCATTAAGTTAAGATTTATACCATTTTCACTTAATTTAAAAAGTAAACCATTATGCCATACTCTGTCAAAGGCCTTTGAAATATCACAAAAAACCATACAAGAATATTGATTATGCTCAAAGCTTTGACAGATAATGGTGATATATATCAACACGTTGATATGTAGTAGAGTGATTTGGTAAAAGCCCTGACTGGTATTTATAAAGCAAATTATTGTCTAAGAGAAAATTGTACATATGTTTAAAAACAATTATTTCAAGGATTTTTCCACAACAGCTTAATAATGATACAGGTCTATAATTTGAGGGTATTGATTTGTCTCCTTTTTTAAAAATGGGAGTTACTTGGGCAATTTTCCTAGCATCTGGAAAGATTCCTTCCTGTATAGATCTATTAAATAATATAGTTAAAGGAATTGAAATAGATTTAGCACAGTTTTTCAACATTTTATGACTTATGCTGTCAGGTCCACTTGCTTTGTTCACATTTAAGTTTAAAATAATGTCTTCTATTTCAGTTTGATTAATGTTAAATACTGAAAGTCTATTAAGAGTTTTTTCATGAAATAAGGGAAGATTTACATTATTATCATCAAAATTTGAGATTGACGTAAAATACTTATTTAAACATTCTGCCTTTTCTTCATTTGTTGTAAACCAAAGTTCTTGATCATTAGGTAATATTTCACAAATAGGGGGGGGGGGGGGGAGCAAGTTGAGGAAGAGTTATTTTTTACGAAATGTCTTATTATTTTCCAAAAGCCCCGCTTGTCATTGCATTGTAATTCTGCCAAATTTGTTTCGAAAGTATTATAAAATTTCTCCTTTGCGTGTTTCTTTAAATTATTAACTTTGTTTCTTAATTGTTTATATTTTATCCAATCTGTTTGTTTTTTAGAAGAATTTGCTGTTCTTTTTATTCGATCTCTCTTTCTAGACATTTTTCTTATTTCCGAATCATACCATGGTTGATCGTGAGGCCGTACACACACTTGTTTAGAAGGAATACACTGTTTAATAAAAGACATAAATAATTCAGTAAACACATTACAAGCCTCATGAATTGATCCATGAAACAAAACATCTCAGTTATTATCACGTGTTTTCTGATTTAATAATTCAAAATTTGCCCTATCATAAAGCCACACAGTTCTTTCAAAACAAGGTTGAACATGATAAGAGAATGGTAAGATTATGTATGTAGCACTGTGGTCACTGATTTCACTTGGTACCTGAATAATTCCTGCATCTGAATAAGCTGTGTCTGTAGGTGTAATTATAGGATCAAGAATAGCTTTTTGTCTGGTAGGAACATTAATAACATTGTGTAATGAATTAAGTAACATAACATCTTTTAAATTATGAAAAGATGGATTTAACAAATCCTCATTTAGATCTCCAAGCAAAATTATATTTTTTGATTTTTCAAAAGCTGCTTCGAGGTTTAAATTTAAATCATTAAAAAATACACTATCAGTAGTTTTGGGGCTGTAAAAGACACCAAATAAATAACACTCATTTTTTATAATAACCTCTACCCAAATTGATTCGGCACAGAATATCTCAAGATCAGAAACCCTTGAGTGCACTAGATCATTGTTCAAGTATACAAGAATTCCACCTCCATGGTTCGTTCTGTCTTTCCTGTATGGTTCATCAAAAGAATTGGATACAAACAATGAAGTAGTATTAGTAGCAGCAGTAGTAGTAGTAGTAGTAGTCGTACCAGTAGCAGTAACAGTAGTAGTAGCAGAAGTTAGCAGTTGGATGTCATGAAATATCGCTAAGCGAAAAGCATTACGTAATGACCTTACCAGGGGGCCATAGATTTAATCCCGCTACTGTAAAAGGTAAACAGGGTACGTTATTCGACTCTAGCCCTTAAAAGATGGTTATCATTCTTGAATTTATCGGTTTGAGGAGAATTTCTCATTACGCTTGAGGGAACAAAATCTTATCTTGAGGGAACAAGATCTTGTTCCCTCAAGATATTATCTTGTGCGCACAAGAAAAGGTCTTGTTCCCTCAAGATAAAATAAAAACAAAACAACACCCTTCACATGTCCCCTCAGTACGGAAGCACTGAAAAGATCTTGTTCCATCAAGATAAAAAAAATCACATGCCCCCTCAGTGCTTCCGTATGTACATACATGTATACTGTATCTATACATGTAATTTCAGCCGTTGCACTGAGTGTCCACGAGCAAGGATGTTACTACGCTCCCTCCGCCAATCCACTTCCGGTAGGTTGTCATGACCGGGAGAACGTGAACGAGGACATCGCATTTATCAAACAAGTTATGTCGACCATTAGCTCGTTTACTGGTGATCTTCTATCATTCAAGGGCAAGATGTGCGTGTGTGCAGACACATACTGTAAAGATGATACCGGATCGGGAACAAAGATTTCTAGTTTCATTCAATTGTTAATTGTTTCCCAAGTGTTTGCCCTTTTGTTCATGCTGTAATCTTCTCATCATACTGTATACAACTGTTTAAATACATTTCCTCAGTCCTTTGATGTACTCCTCCCTCATTGTTCTCCATAGGCGTGAAAGTAACTCTAAAATCATGCAGCATAATCCTTACCAATCTCAGTTTGCCAATTGAGGCCCAGACATACTGATACTCAAGAGGTTTTTTTCAATGGTTATTCTAACCAAACTATCAAATCTAACAGTCGGGCATCACATGAGACGCTTCAATGATTCACAGTAGTACAGCTATGCTTAAAAAGCTTTACTTTTGCACAGGAACTGCCTGACTATCACCGAAAGTAGGTCAGGAAAGATCTTTAAACGCCTTCCTCTAATAACTGCCCCCACCCACTAACTTGTTTTCAGTATAGAGATGCTTGCTTAAAACAGGTTGAAAGTAAACCAGAATACAGTTAACCCTTTACCCAATAACCCGTATATATCATTAACTACAAATGATCACTTAAAGCAAGTTGAAAGTAAACCAGAATACAGTTAAACTCTTTACCCAATAACCCGTATATATCATTAACTACAAATGATCACTTAAAGCAAGTTGAAAGTAAACCAGAATACAGTTAAACTCTTTACCCAATAACCCGTATATATCATTAACTACAAATGGTCACTTAAAGCAAGTTGAAAGTAAACCAGAATACAGTTAAACTCTTTACCCAATAACCCGTATATATCATTAACTACAAATGATCACTTAAAGCAAGTTGAAAGTAAACCAGAATACAGTTAAACTCTTTACCCAATAACCCGTATATATCATTAACTACAAATGATCACTTAAAGCAAGTTGAAAGTAAACCAGAATACAGTTAAACTCTTTACCCAATAACCCGTATATATCATTAACTACAAATGATCACTTAAAGCAAGTTGAAAGTAAATTCTGATTTACTTTCAGCCTGCTTTAAACAACCATCTGCTAGGCTATATAATAATATTTGTTATGGTAATTGTTCATGAGGGTATCAACTGGAACTATTTTCTTCAGCGGAGGAATAAATTAGATACGCTAAAAGTCGCGTCTATGGGGTAAAGGGTTAAGTGTGCTATGACACCTCTGCCTACTCACACATATTAAAAAAAAGTATCTTCCTTCTCCTGATAAATGCTCTTAACCCATTGTATGCTTGGTAATATTTGGCGGCCATTTTAAAATGTCGTCTGTAGCGGGTATAACTTAAATATTTGCAAAATATTTTAGCAGTTTCTGATAGAATACCGAACTAGCTGCAAACAGTTTAGATCTCAGATCAGGCCCCATAATGTTGGGCCTGGTCTTAGATCAAAACTGTTTGCCTAGAGGTACAAGTTGTACACCTAGAAGTGTATCCCGCATAAAATGGGTTAAAATTAAATAATGCTTCATTGAAATAGGTGCACTTTTGTAAAGAAATTAACACAGTCTTCTTATTTTGCATGATAATAGTAAACCAGCTACTATACCAAATCTAGAAAAAGCAAATGTGGGCCTTTTGTCCACAACTTAAGATTGTTCTAAGGAAAACAACATTAAATACAACACTAAAAGTGTATCTTCTTCCAAACACCGCAAAAAAGTATTAGTTTCAAAGTTAACCATTTTCCTATTTAATATCATTGTTTATAACTCCACTAATCTATAACATATGTCATTTGAATTATATTGTATTTCATTGACGAATAAAATAAGGAAATGTACTTGAGAAAAGGGTGTAGACTCATGTTAGTTTAAACAGTATTTTATTTCAAAATAGATACAGTCATGACTGACAATACATATAATTTCACATATAAATATAAGGATTAGAAAATAAGTTCGGGTAAAATTATATAAATTCTTCTCTTAGACTCATGTTAGAAACAGTACAGCCCCTAATCAGCTCCTTCATTACACTCCAGTCTGCTTTAACCCTTTACCCCATAGCCTGTATTTAGTTTTGAAAAAAGGGGACCACTTAAAGCTGGTTGACAGTAAAACAGAATGCGCCTTAAGGCGCATTCTGCTTTACTTTCAACCTGCTTTAAGATACTATCTGCTAGAATAAAGAAAATATTTCTTATGATACATATTCAAGACTGTGTTAATTGGAACTATTTTATTTGGGGGGGGGGGATAAATTAGAGGTGTAAAAAAGTGTATTTATGGGGTAAGGGGTTAAGTGGTCGCCAGTCTTTAAAACTAGAAACAATGAGGTAAAGGTACATTAAAAAAGTTCTTTTTACCCAGACAGCAGACCTCACAGTTCACAACAGACCAAGCCGAATGACAGTCGGCGAAACTGTCTGGGTAAATATCCAACTTTTAGCAGTGTAAAAAGAACTTTCTTAATATGAATCATTCTGCTAAATGAACCTATTCTCCAATGAGGTAAAGGGTTAAGACGTACGCTGTTAATTTTTTTTGAAACCTTTTATTGTGATCTTTTGTAGCTTAATAAATATATTGTTCCAATTAACTTTAGTGGTGCAGAACTTGATTCTTTGTTGGGCCTGATCTGGATTTGAACCATTTGATCAATTTAACCACAGTTTTAAGATTCGATAGCAAGCATTCAAAGAGTTAAGACAGGACATAGATAATTATAACGTTTTGCTATTACGATGGAAAGTACTAGAACATTATTCTTTCTGGTTTAAACGATAAGAAACATACATCTAATGCAATTACAGTGATCAACGGCCCTCTGAGCAACGACTCCCTACTTACAACGACCCTTACCGCAATTCCCTACACGGAATAACTATGTCTATAACGCTTTGACTGCTGCAATATCGTCTGCTTAAAACTGTCGTCTGCTGTTTTTTCTCAAAGTTACTTTAAAGTAGAAATGTTGATAAAATAAATATAATGACGAGTGACAAACAGCTTGCATCCTAATCAGACGCCGCGTTACGTTGCGTCTGATCTGCGGGATACAAGCTGTTTGCAAATATAAGCCAAATCTTAATGTTCACTCTCTTTAACGACTCACTCCGAACAACACACACAATCTGTGTTTCCCATTGGGTGTCGTTGTAGGGAGGGATCACTGTATATAAATAAGAGGACAATGATGGTCCATAACCGCTCACATGAAATCCCATGGTCACTTTGTATTCAGCTTTTACTGAAGCCATATAGAAACATTTACCCACCAA
Organism: Gari tellinella; assembly: GCA_922989275.2. Taxonomy (NCBI): domain Eukaryota; kingdom Metazoa; phylum Mollusca; class Bivalvia; order Cardiida; family Psammobiidae; genus Gari; species Gari tellinella. The sequence goes on along the minus strand of OV277869.1, from coordinate 14,865,468 downwards.
CAGGCGGCCATGTTTTTCATGCTGGTAAAAAACAGTTTAATTCTGTAGAGGGTCGGTCACTCATGGACCATTACAGTAGTACAACGGAAGGAAATTTTTCAAATCCAACTAATGGCTTCAGACAGGAAGACATATTTTACGTTTTCACTATATAGCAAACAATAGCTTAAAGCAGGCTGAAAGTAAAGCAGAATGCGCCTGAAAGCGCATTCTGCTTTACTTTCAAATTGTTTTAAGTGGTCAACTATTTTCAAAACTAGAAACAGGTTATGGGGTAGTGGGTTAAGCTAACAAAGTTATTTTCAGAAATCTAGTAGATCAAGATGGTCATCCATGAATGACTTGTGTAAAATATGGAGCCTGATCAGACACCATGTTACTCTGCGTCTGATTTGACTCAAAACTTTTCACAATGGCATGAATTAATATATATTTAGCTCGTTTATTTGGATAGAACAATGGCGACTGTAAGAATGTATTCTTGTACACTCCTCCCTCGCTACAACAACCCTCCCAACAACGACTCCCTCCTTACAGCGACCATTGCCGCAGTTCCCTAAATAGGACAATTATGTCTAACGTTTTTGCTGCTGCAACAAGTCTGATTAAAATTGTCGTTTGCTGGGTTTTTTCCCAAAATAACATATAAGTGGACATTTTGATAGAATAAATATTATGATGAGTGACAAACAGCTTGAATCCAGATCAGACGCCGCGTAACGCGGCGTCTGATCTGGATTCAAGATGTTTGCAAATGTAAGCGAAGTCTTAATTTTCCCTTCCTTTTACGACTCCTCCCGAACAACGCACACAATCTGTGTCTCCCATTAGGTGTCGTTGTAGAGAGAGAGAGAGAGCACTCTAATACCAAGCCTGTGTTTTGTTGTTATACTTCTGCTTATGTAATTATTTTTTCCTGATCTAATACTTAAGAATGTTAACTGTAAGTCATGTACATAAGTTGCTAAATAAAAATCCTAAGATTTTCCAATTTTCAAGCGCGATTTTAGGAATCGTACCTTTAACTCTTTCGCTGCTAGGCTCTATAACACTAACATAATTATGCAAACAGTTTGGAACCTGATCAGACGCCTCGTAACGCGACGTCTAATCTGGGTCTCAACCGTTTGACACCAATATCAATGTTTCCTAACAATTCTAAAATTCGAGGATTTCGGTAAAAATCCGTAGGTCAGTCTGGAGAAATTATGAAAAATCCGAAGATTTCGGAAAAATCCGGAGAAATGGCAGCCCTGATATGTTATATGGCTATGAACATTGCATAATTATGTTTAATGCCAATAAAATTTGAATTGAATTGAATTGAATTGATGTTCTAGAAGAAACTGTTAACTTTTTGCATATGCACAAATAAATCTTTGATACAACGGAAACAGGGTTGTTTTCTTGCTTTTTACAAACCATGTATTTTATCGCTTGTGTCTGGTCGGAGTTAACCAAGTGACGTCAACATCTATAAACGATGTACATGTAAGGAGTACACATGTCCTTTGCAAACAGTGAAGCTCCTGATAAGAGGGCCCTCTGATCAGGATCTGCAATGTTTCATTTTTGCAATATATTGTAAAAACGAATCTAAATATCAACAAGAGCACCGCAATCGGGTGCTGGATGCTTAACATTCTCATTCTCTATATTTATTCCGAAATCTATTTACAATGATGATACTAGTCTGGAGATTTTTACCCCTTCACCGCGTTATTGTCGTCTGCTTCATTATTGCTGTCTGCAAGACACGTTTCAATGTTATATTTTAGGTTGTGTGGCCTAATAAATATCGATAACAGTGTGTCAAACAGTTTGGGTCTTGATCAGACGCCGCGTTACGCGGCGTCTGATCAGGAATCAAACTGTTTGCAAACGCGCTTAAAGCGTCATTGAGAGTGAAAGGGTTAAAATAAGAGGGTCATCATGACGCTAAATCGTTCACCTGGTAGGCCATGAGTACTTTGTATTCATCTATCACTGAAGCCATAACAAGGTAACTCTACTCACTCATTGGTGGTCAGGATTTTCAAGCTAGGAAACCGCGTTCTCAAATCCTGTAGAGCGTCACTCATGGACCATTTGTGTAAGATAATTTTCAAATACAGCTAGTGGTTTTGGTAAAAAAAAAGTTTACAACTATCATATGTACACTTGTCCCACCCACGGACGGTCATTGTTTTTAAGCAACGAACGTTATTTTAACATTTTCTATTCGAGGGTCTTATAACAACTTCTTAAATTACAAGGCTAAATGCCATGGAACTTTCCAAGGATATAGCCTTAGAGTGATCCATATTAAAAAAAATCAGCTTAAATGTTTGGGATCCATGCAGAACTGCCGTGGTTGCCATGCCAACCAAATGAAAAATATTTTAATTATTTCTTCTCCAAAACCGATGGTCATATTTCAAAATAATTTGATAGGAATAACCATTAGGTGACCCTCTACCAAACTAATTTTTTGTTGTTGTCATGGCAACCAGCGTTCTGCATGAATCCAAACTATTTTAGCTTTTTTGACAGAGGATCACCCAAAGGCAATCCTTATAAAGTTTCATTGACATTTGGCCGGTAACCTTAGGGACGAATGGGTTGACGACGGAAGTCCCCGGACGACTAAAACAAAGTCATGATGATCATAAAAGCTCATCGTGGCACTTTGTGACAGGTGAGCTAAACACTAGGGCAGTAACTTTATACTGACGAATCCCAGTGTTACTTACCTTGTTGTACTGATTGCCCTTTTGATACTTAACCCTTTCATGATCAAATTATTCGAGAGATTTTTACCCCTTCACCGCTTCATTGTCGTCTGCTTCAATTTTGTTGTCTGCAAATTGTCGTTTCAAAGTTAACAAGAAATATCTTTAAAAAAGATATTCAGCGGAATGGGTGGTGGAATTCATGCTGTAGATGGGTGTGCAAAAATTGTATGAAATTGGGTGTTTTCAAAGAATTGTAATATCTTGGATTGAAAAGCAAAAAATACACATTCAAGGATATAGCATAACTCTGACTAAAAAACTGTAAATGTACAGAAATGCAAAACAATAATATAACCCATATCCTAGCTACTGGTAGGAGATCCTCAGATTAAACTATTGTTCTATATATCAAACTTCATTCATGGGGAGTTTCTTGAAACAAACTATAACTAAATAAACTGTGTATGTCCATACAGAAGAGCAGTCTGCTAACAACCTCACTCTTATAAATAAATGATGAAACAACACAATTGTGTTTAACTCACTTGAGGCCATTTATTATATTGCTATCAATGTATGGTAAATTTGTACAAATTATAAGTTTACAATTAAAATAAATTGGTAGTAAACCATTATTAAACATAACACCTAGCTACCACTGTCTATCTATAAATAGACATCTGCTAATAGAAGCATGATGTCATCAGCTCAGTATTACACACTGCCTGTGTCTCTTATTTTACACTCACATCAGTGCATAAACCAGCCAGGCTACAGTTTAAGGGCTCCAGATAAGAGGGTAGTAAACTGAACAAATCTAACATTTTCTCACTCATTTCAGCACCAAACCCTATGGTGTTACCACTCATTTTTATCGTCTCGAAGAGACCATTCAAATGAGTAGTTACACCATAGGGTTTAATGCACAAATAAAGTTTTTAAGTTTTTAAATAATTCTCTTATCTGGAGCCCTGGCTACTATCCAATCAGACAATTCAGTTTCAACAGGTGCTCTTAATTCTAAATTTCTGATCAAATATGATTGGTTGAAAGGTTGAAATGTTTGTCTAAATAGAAATGTTGGGTCCCTCCCCTTTAAAAAATAAATAATTTTTTTTTTTTTTTTTTTTACTATGCTTCTATTTTAGAGGTATCTATAATAGAAGTATATAATTAAATAGATCTAGATGTATGTGTCAAGTACCTGTACAGTTTGAAGCGCGATTGAGAGTGAAAGGGTTAACACGCCTGGTCTAAGTCTTCATTTTCGTTTTGTTTTCTATTAAAAGTCCTATCAGCAAACAGTGAAGACTCTGATCAGACGCCGCATTAAGCGGCGTATGATCAACGTCTACACTGTTTGCCTATGTCCCTTTTGCCTATACATTCTGCTTTACTTTCAGCATGCCGTAAGCTACTATCTGCCAGGATATAGATTATATTTCACATGGTGCATATTCATGATTACATATGAATCTGAACTATTTTCTTTAGTGGAAGAATAATTTGGAGGCGTCAATTAAAGGGCGTTTTTATGGAGTAATGGGTTCAAATTTATGATGAAATTGGATGTGAAAATTAACAAAAGCACTGCCAAAGCCTTTCCCCCATTGTTCAAAGATTCTGTCGACACCACAACCTATCTTCTTAGAAATGCTTTTCCTTGTTCCTGGTTGCCACCATATTGTGGTGAAGAGTCTGGGAAATTTAATCTCTTCATTGTCATGACGTCATCAATTTTAAATAATTGCCGTCTGCTTTTATTTCTCAAATTCAAATATTCTAGGTATTTTGACTTAACAAATCTTGAAATGCCGAGTTTCAAACTGTTTGCAAACCTTACTGGACATATATATATATATATCTAGTTTTGTTTTGTTTGCCTATATGTCCAATATTTCGTTACATTCAACTTCACTGTACATACAGTGGAGAATGTGTTATTCTTTCCTAATAAACGCGTTTACGCTGAAACTATTATTTGCAGTGCAAACAGTTTGGAGCCAGATCAGACGCCGGGTAACCCGGCGTCTGATCAGGCTCCAAACTGTTTGCCACCAAGATAAACATGAAATATCAGAATTGTCCAAAAGTTGTTCTTTTCTACGTTTTAGCGCTTTGCGTTTGCGTACGTTTGCGTTTAAACGGGAAAGAATAACAGATTCTCCACTGTATGAGCATTACAAAATTATGTAGACCAGGACCCCGTTTCATAAAAACATCTAACGACAAATGATGTCGTAAGTCAAAGCTTTAAAATACATTTAATCTCTTATTCCTCTATCTATTCCTGTCTTGTTACATCTTTTTGGAATCGTCTTTTCCAGACTATTCCAAAAAGATGTCACAAGACAGGATTAGATGGAGAAATAAATAATAATTGAAAGTTTTATAATCTGACTTACGACAACATTTGTCGTACGAAGGTTTATGAAACGGGCCCCAGGAATGTATATAGACCTGTGCAGACCAAGACCAAGCACTGTTGTCAGCATAGGCTCTGTATCTGAGTTTGGTCTACACTGCCAAATACCGTATATAATACAGCTAAACAAAACGCTTCAGATGCATATGGGTGTCAAACAGTATAGATCAAGACCAGCCACGTCTTTGACGTGACGGCTGGCCTTGATCTACACTGTTTGTAGTGCAATTAGGCAGGTTTTGTCATGACACAGCTTATATGTATTGCTAAACCTTTATCCTGCTACTTATAGCTAGTAGGATGAAACTTTTTTTGAAAGCAGTGCAGACCGAGCTCAGGCAGTCTGACCAGGGTCTGCATTGTTTTCTTATAGGACCTGTTTGACATAATGCCACTAAAAAGAAGATCCTATTTAGTGTGTTATATCATCCAGGCTTAAATATGGTTAATGTTCTGACGCAGGATGCAGGAGCAGCAACCCCAGAAGAACTTGCACAATGCATGACAGATAGGACGGATTGGAGATGCCGGCAACGTGTCCGTCTGCGGACGACCTGATGATGATTTAGTGTGTTAGACAGGTGACTGCTTACTGCAGGACAAATGTAGAATATAAAACTGAATGCTCCCTCGGGGCTACTGAACTATCTTTGTCTGCATTCACAAAGTCAACCCTAGCGACAAGAATAGTCGTAATTTATAAACAGTGTACCTACGAGGATTACACTTGCCCTATACAAACAGTGTAGACCCTGTTCAGAGGGTTCCATATGGATCCCTCTGAGCATGGTCTACACTGTTTGTCATTTTGAAATATATTGTTTAAAGAGACTCGCAACCAGATATAGCATTAAAAATAGTAATTTGTAAATATGTGACAAACGCTTATATAAACGGGTAAGAATTAGTTGATGATAAGAAATTCTGTTTAAAAAATGGGCGGACATAAGTCAAAATGAAGAAACTACTTGACCCACTGGGCCACAAAACTATTGATATATTTGGGATCGATTTAACGTATTTGAGTGTTCGATGGAGAGTACATACACAACTGCATAATTCGACTCGGGTTTATGTCTTAGCCCGTGATCAATTTCTATAGCAACTTTCGACGCTATGGATAAAACGATGGAAATATGTAAAAAAAAAACACACACTAAGATTTGAAGACATTTCTAGAGGGTGTTTTTAGACTGGTCATATTTTTCCAATGCCAGATGCACGATAATGCTACCCTTTCAAAGTTTGGGTTATACGTTTGAGTATTTTCTTTTATTTTTGCAAATGCACCTGACCATCTGGTTGCGAGCCGCTTTAAATCATCCCCAAATAGTTAAAAATAGACAAGACGTATTTTGAAATTAGAATTGTCCATTAAAAGTTTCAGGGGTGAATGAGTTAAGTAGCGGGCTAAGCCACATGCCAATAGATATTTCACTGATTCGATGTTATATGGCGTCTTTATAACACGATTGGTATAATTACAGTGTCCCACCCTGGGCCATTTAAACCATTACCCCATAGCCTGTTTCTAGTTTTGAAGGTATGTGACCACTTAAAGCAGGTTGAAAGTAAAGCACGTTCTGCTTTACTTTCAGCCTGCTTTAATTAAGCTATTATCTACTAGAATCATGGAGGAAGTACTTCCTCCATGGGTATACTTCCTCCATGACTAGAATAAAGAAAATATTCCTTATTATACATATTCATGACTGTATAAATGGGAACTATTTTCTTCAGTGGGGGTGTAAAAAGGGGTCATAATGGTGTAATGGGTTAAACAGGAACGTACAAGTTAGATCTTTATATACGTTTCTGCTTTCAAATGGTCAAATGACAGATTTTCTTTATTTTCTACTAGATCTAGATCTAATTGTCGTAAAATTGTCGTAAAATTGTCGTTGTCAGTGTAAAAATTAAATCTGTTGTCTTAAAATTTCATATTTTGACTCGTCTGTGAGATGTTAACTCTAATAGATGTGAACGCGAAACTAATCGCGTCTATGAACAATCGTAACCACTCGGTCTATTCCGACTTCCTTCGGGATTTACGGAAACTGGCGAGGTTATCCGATTGCCTATATATTGGTTCCCGGAATGTCGATAAACATCGTCATCATTGAAACGCTTGATGTTGACGTTGCAACGTGAGTATCAAAACATTAATTTGTGAGCCGATTAAAGAGTTTGGGTTGATCTTACAAGTATCGACTCTACATGTAAGTAAGATACGTTAAATTGAAATGATTCAAAAACTGTTTATATTTCAATACCAAAGTGCTGGCCAGATTTGTTGGTAAATCTTGCAGACGCTCATAAAATACTGTATTTTAAATCATAAATGATAGAAGGAAATAACAAAAAGAGGGAGTGAACTCAACATTTTCATCATTTCCTCACTCGTGTCTTCACCAAACACAACACTGGTTAGAATAATCTCATTGAAACTATTTAACCCATTACCCCATAGCCTAGTATTTAAGATGGACGGCCACTTAAAGCAGGTTGAAAGTAAAGCAGAAGCTTTACTCGCAGCCTGCTTGATATGGAAAATGTTTTGTTATGCAGCATTCTCTTTTCCAGACCTACGTCATACACCCTTCATTCGGCATCCCTCACTTTGTTTACACTTAGCGAGCACGCGCACTCGGGGACAACAAACCCGAAATCTACATAAGCTAGTGCAGTGGAACGTATAATCTCATTCTTTTTTACGCGTTACTATCTGGAAAAAATAAAAAATAAAGGGGAGGAAAGGTCCTGTGAATACTACGAAGGTCTTACATAAGTTGCGAAAGCGCGATTTTATCGAAAAATAGAATTAAATGCTTTTTTAAAAGCGAGAGTCATATCACACTTGGACTCCCAACACGGCAACAGGTGGTTGTCAAATAGATCCAACGTAATAGTTGTGATATGGGAGATATTTACAATACCGTGTATTTATTCCTTATTCTGAATAAAAACTTAGGTTGTGCTGACATATCAATTTTCACTTAATTTTAAGAGAGTAACGATACACCTAATTCCACCCGAATCCACCCAAATCCACTTAATGAGAGAGAGAGAGAGGGGAAGAGAGAAGTATCTGCTTCGTAGTTCAAGTCATGTTCTTTGATTTAAAAAAGTAAAATCTCTCGGCATTTCCGTTGAAACCTTTGTTGATTGTTGTCCTTCATTATTCTATCATTAATATGTAGATCTAGATTTACACTCACTGATTATTTACAACCAATTATAATATATAGAGAGATTCAAATTCAATTTTGTTTGTCAAATTAAAACAGGGATAATCTATACTATAGTATAGATTATCCCTGATTAAATGAGAATATTTGTATGCTTAGATCATGCATAGCATGTACACGCATCTCATTTGAAACGGGTATAGATTTAATGACAGTTATAGATTACATATCTAGATCTACTAGATTTCTAGATCTAGATCAACATGATTAAAATATGACTTTTAGATTCATTTTATACATATAATTTATCACAGACTGCCATCAGAGTAGAGCAACAATATATTTATCAATATGACAGTAAATCTAATATTTATCAAACTAAACAGATCTAGAATGTTTATATGGGGATATTTCTGAAATTAAGAAAGTAAGACATTTTACATCTTTCATTTCCACTTTAAATATATGCTTAAAGTGTAAGAATAAATACATTCACACTGAAAAATATTAAAGATTATAGAAATATTTGCATTTTTATTTTTTTCTGCTTTGCAAGTAGACAGGGATAACTACAGGGCTTCCTACAAGCTACACTTATTTGTTAATATATACTTGTATTTTCAATGATTACTATACATTTCACTGAACCAATTCAGGTGTCTTTACAAAAGAAAATTTGAAGAATTATAGAAGCTTGGAAGCATTATGTAACAGCTTCTTCCAAGTCTGGTTGGTAATGTACAGACATTTTGAGCTAGGCTACAGACAAGAGAACAGTCTATATCTGTGATCCTTAAGTCTGATGGCAACATAGGAACCACACATTCCTATGTTGCTATGATAAAAGAGGGGATAATTTCAACTGCCCATTGTGATTTTATAGCCAGATAAGATTAAGAATTGAATAACCCTGTACCAAATACAAATATCTTGAAAATTATGAAGATTGCCAAATATTTCCAACTGAAACTAGTGTTTGCTGATTTTGATCTACAAGTATTTATGTAATAAATAAGTAAGAGAAATAGTTTGAACTCATTTTCTTTGTTTTTGTGAGGTAGTTTTAAATTTGCTAAGCAATTCATTTTTCACTGAATGGGTATGTCAGGTACTGACTGTTGATGTACATCCAATTGAAATAAAGGTTTTTCAAGTGAGAAGATGATCACTTTGTTTGCTTGCAGATGTTTTTTATCATATCCATGCATGCCTCAATTTTATCAGCAATAAACTAGCAACAATTAATCTATAGAACCTTTGATTGGTGTCCTTTATTATTATATACATTATTTACAAATATATTGTACCTGTGAAGACTGTATTGTCCTACTGAACAGTACAGACCTAAAAGAGCCCTCTGAATCTGGATCTGCACTGGTTGTCCATTTGTAAAATAAATGTACATGTCTTTTTGAAATGAAACATAAATAGTCAAATATGATCTTAAAAACTGAGGATATTTTTACATTTAGTCGATTTTGTAGCCACTACTACTTGACCTCACATGTCAATCTCAAAAGGCAGGTGCATGGTTGCTGAATGTAAGCTGGCAATAATGCATTTATTAAATCTACAGGAGTTTTCTGCATAAGTCTCACCCAGCTTTTAAAGAACCACCTGTATTTATGTTTACCATATGTTTTCTTTATAGATGTCACTTATTACAGGATTGACTGTAGATTAATGTACCATGACTCCAGCCACTTGGCAATTTGTAATTGATAACACAGTACAACTACATGTATTTGTATGTTTCCAGACTTGTTGAAGCATGCAACCATGTTGCTTTCCCTGTAATTTGAAATTGAGGCTGTTCATTGTTTTGGATACACAAGGAGGTTCTGAACTGACAAGCTTAATATAAACATAGTCAATCATTTATTAAGCAGTCACTTTATAGAATATCACAAGGCAATCTTAAACACAGGTGGTTGTTTAATGCAGGATAAACTTGAAGAATGAAGAAAATCCCTATATGAGCTGCTGCCTTATAGCACCTGCATTAATTAAAAAAACTTTTACTTCAATTAGTAATATGTAGGCAATCATTCATCAAGACAGTAATCAATAGAAGATCACTATGCAATCTTAAGTACAGATGGTTGCTGTCTAAATTATGTCAACCCTGATTTAAGCAGTCACCTGTATTCTAAAATATTTCTGCTATTTCAATTAGTGATGATTTAATATAGGAGTGTAAAATCAAGTTTTTACAAATAGACTAAAACTATTAGAATATACCATTGCAAATTACTGTTTATTTTTTAATTTTGAAATTTCAAGAAATATGGTAAATATCATGATTTTTTTTCTGCGTTAATGGAAAATGAATGATAGGAAATGATCAGCAAATTAACTATGAATTGCTAGTATAATTCATGTACATGTATTTATACATACCATTTTGAAAATCATTTTACATGTACATGAACATAAAAAAGGCATAACATCAACATATGTACTTGGAATTTAACTTTGAGTTTATCTGACCACTAAGATCAGTAGCACGTACATTCCTTTGAAACAGATCCATGATCCATAAACATGTAATGTATCATTTTATGACAGTATGTTGATTCTATTTTGCATAATTTACAATATTCAACAGTCAGACTTATATAAGGCATCCATTCAGTAGGTGACCCTTAGGTTGATTTCAATATAAGACTGACTGTACTTATATTAGGCATCCATTCAGTAGGTTTGTTTTCAAAATAGGAGTGTGAGGATAATAATTATGCAGAAAGCTAGCTCCAGTTGGAGCTTTCTTTCTTTTTTTATCTTGCAATAATAACTTGATGAAACAATTACAGAGATCTACTTCAGTGAGTGGTCAACTATTAATCAAGATTGACTGTACATATCTGTCAAAGTGTGGCATATTTCATATTCCTTGATAATATAGATATTTAATGAATAATCATGTATAATATTACTTAGAAGCTTTGCATGCTTAGTTTTAACTGACATTGAAATAAAATTTGAATGGTGTTGTTACAGGGAAAGACTGATCAATCTCTGTGGATAAAAGTGACTAACAGACTGAAACAGTTAAGGTGTCATGGCCAGATTGGGCATTCACAATGGCTGCATGGTCTTGATTTTAATTTGAATTCTGTCAAGGTCTTTAAATAATATTTTTCTTTTAATATGACTCATGCATTCTCTTTTTGACTTTTGACTTAAACCATTTTGAATTTGGCCAGACAGAGAAACAACCATTAAGACATTACCAGCATTTCAAAGTGAAAAATTAGTTGACTAAGGAAAAATATATGGGAGGGTTCTGATGTATGAGAATCAATGATATGGGTATTGGTGTTTTTACTAAATTAGGACAGGTAATATGAATTTATTGATGGGTTATCATCACTTACAGTGGAGAAAACGTTATTCTTTCCCGTTTTTAACGCAAATGAAACACAAACGCAAAGCACTAAAACGTAGAAAAGTACAACTTTGGGACAATTCTGATAATTCATGGTTATCTTGGTGGCAAACAGATTGGAGCCTGATCAGACGCTGGGTTACCCGGCGTCTGATCTGGCTCCAAACTGTTTGCAATGGAAATAATAGATCTAGTGTAAACACGTTTAATGGGAAAGAATAACCGGTTTTCCACTGTATCAATTAACTTCAATATCAAATTTTCCAACACCCACAGCTGTCAGTGAGCACCATAGGTGTCAGGCTCCAAAAAAAAAAAAAAAAATTTTTTTTTTTTGGTGAAGAGATAGATCTAGTGCTAAAAAAAAACTTTTTCACTGGCAGGGCGACCCTTACCGGGACGAGTCTGTCGTACTTTTTTCGCTTATCATGCCAAACTTCAAAATAATCACGGTTACGGTAAAAAGAGAAATGGTTTTTTTATTCACATTGAATACCAAATATACCGTCAATAGACACAAGTTTCGTTTAACAATGTACCGCATGGTACCGTCTCAGACAAGAAATAGCCGTAATGTTGCATGACAGAATGTAGTTTTAAATCTTTATTACAGTCTCGCCATTATTTCGACATAAACTACACACATCTATGCATAGAACTAGATAGAAATTAATAGAGATGTAGGAGCATGTTCTGGGTCGGCCAGGGTAGGTATGATGAATGCCACGAATCCAAAGCTAAAACCGGTCGATCTATTTCGAAAACTGAATAAAAGTCTCCGTAATAAGTACCGATGTTGTTATGGTTCGTGCCTTTGTGAGACATCACATGCCAGATGCGCAACCGCAGCTTTTGGACATTTCTCTCGGTCCGATTTCAACGTTTCTAATGACGCGGGTTTTCTACGATATGGTCCGATGTCATCCGAATGAAAGGACCGAGAGTATGCGTAAGGTGAAAAAAGAAATGACCGAGAGGATGCGTAAGGTTAAAAGTACCCGGATGACTGGAAAAGAGAATATCAATGACTGAATAAAATGGAACACTTTTCTTAAATGAGATAAATTAAACTTTAAAGGTGTAAAAAGGGGAAATTGGTTAATGAGTAGCTAAAAATAACATGGCAGACTGAAACAATTAATAGCCTATTTCCCTCACTATAACAACCCCCTCCGAACAATGCACACAATCTTTGTCTCCCATTGGGTGTTGTTGTAGAGAGGGAGCACTGTATTTGTATATGGTAGAAGACCAGGGTCCATGCTTATAAAGCATTTGAGTTGAGTCTGAAATATAGTTCTCGTGCATAAAACTCAGAATTTTGCTCATCTCATAAGTTCATTATTTAACGTAAAAGTTACGTTAAATTTCAGATAACATTCTATTTATAACTAGTTTTTGTGTACATTATAAGTCTGCTGTAAAATTGTATCCAAATAACGTTACCACTGAGTTGACATATACGATATAGATTTCTTTTTACTAAAATCAAATAAAGCGTTTTTGTAAAAACTAGAGCCTGTAATCGAAATTGAGTTTTGAGCACAGAGTTCATTTTAAGTTTTATAATCTCTAGCACTGGTCTAGTGTTCAGGTTATAGTGGGTCATTATATAAGTCCCAACTTCAGCGAATCCTTTATCCCCAGTATTGCACCTTGTCCTAAATCCACGGGGGAAAGCTGAGATCACGAATGAAGAACGACCAGATAGGAAACTATCTATATACTGATGCATTTTCCCAATAATGCCCTCGTCCATTCGCCGATCGATACCTGTCCGTCAACTAGCGGTAAATCGATCGATAAAAGACAGCTGAATCGAGCTCGCTCGCGTGAGACAGTTACCTATTGTTAATTAAAACTCCATTGAAACTTTATTTTTCACCCGATTTCCAAAATATAGGGCTTAAATGAGAGCGAAGATATTCAGCTTTTATTTGTGAAAATATGAATGTTCTGTATTGAGCGAGTGTTTGTTTACGACAGGTTAAAGAGCATTTAACAAATGACCCAGCGGGCAATACACCGAAGATTCTTTTGCGTACTACCGTTATAAAAGTCCTATAGAATACTCGTTTTTCACCCGATTGTTTAATTTAATGGCTTAAAAAAAGAGTAAAAATCTGTTTCTTTAAACGGTGTAAAAATCTTGATTTCATATTATTTTGAAACACAGAAATCGCAAACGAGACTGAAGCGCCATTTCTGAATGTGGAAGCATCAATGAAAATCGATTGACAATTTCAACTAATTAAACGTGTTAAGTGACATAAGTGCCGACGAGTTTGTTTAAGTACCTAATTGTTTTGTTTGTAACATGTTATGTGAAATCTTTGATGTAATTTTTACATAATTGGTGCTATTCTATCACTATCTATAGTGAATTGTAAAAGTTAACTGATGAAAATGAATTATCAAGCTTAATGCAACGGAGAATAAGAGTCATTTTGAAAGAGTGGGACATATAAAAATAGATTATTTTAATATCATATTTGGGCGACTAATATATAATCACCGCATAAAAGTTGTTATTATCTAAAAGAGTGGGATGTTTTCATCACAAGGAAACATTTTTCAGTGAAAATACCACAAAATCTAATGATTTGTAATTAATTTGAGACAATACATAACAGATCTCAAAATGTCTGAAATGCTCGAAAATTGGAAAAAAAAGTTCTAAATTCAAAACATGAAAAAGCTAGGAAATATCCATTCAATCCGCACCAAAATTTTAAATAAGAAGCACCAATATGTTCTTATTACAAAAAGATAATTCTGAAGTGAAAATCACTAATGGGATTCAATTCTATAAAATGGGCGTTACAACACCCTACAAATTAAAGCATTCCTTACAACACACAGAAAACCCCCGAAAACCGTCGTTTTCACGCATTAAACTCACCAAGAAAGACACAACCAATCGTCACCAAATTTGAAAATAAGAAGCATCAGTATCTAATTAAGTATGTGTCAAAATCTCAATAAAAAGTGACAGCAGGAAATACCTTTCTATAAAATGGGACGACATATATACACAGAGAAATCCGCTATTTTGTTCCCCTCGCTGAATATGTACGGTTTTGTGACCGTATTATTCCTTCTTATTTAACCACTGAAAACAGCGCGTATACTTATATAAACGACACAGTTGAGGAAAGGGGTATTCACAGATTCCGAAAGCAGAAGTTTTTAAATATTTAATGTCACTAAACACGTTTGATTAATTGAAAGTATCAATCGATTTTAGCTGATATTTCCACATTCAGAAATGGCGCTTCAGTCTCGTGTACGGGCGGCGCGCTGATTGGCCGAACAGAAGACACCATACTTTGTACGCCACCTGGATTTCCGATTTCCTCATTGAGCAATGAGCACTAGTACGCATATATGTGTCCTTTACAAAATGTATACCTGTGAAGAGTACACTTGTCCTATGCAAACAGTGAAGTCCCTGATCAGAGAACTTCACTGGTTGTCATTTTGAAATTTATTACAAAAAACAACCCTAAATAGTCTTAAATGGACCATCCTTTATTACAAACTGGAGTGGTCCATTAAAAGTTTCAGGGGATAATGAGTTAATCAGTAGATGGTCATAAGTGTCCTCTCAATATAAAATGTTTAATATACATGTAGCTTGTTAACCCCATAGCCTGTTTCTTCGTTTTTTAGCTCGACTATTCGAAGAATATGGAGAGCTATTGCAGTCACCCTCGCGTCGCCGTCAGCGTCGGCGTTGCATGTTAAGGTTTTTGATCAACCTAGAAAATGACATCCTCTTAAAGCATATATCACTTATGTTGCATTTTAATTTTACCATACACATCTTACCTGCCCTCAATCATCAAGGAGGACAATTCTAGATGGTATTTTGGGTGAATTATCTCCCCCTTTTGGACTTAGACATCCATGTTAAGATTTTTGATCAACCTAGAAAATGCCATCCTCTTAAAGCATATATTACTGCAATTCATGTTTTTATTCAATAATCACTTTACCTCAAACATCTTACTTGCCCCAGACTAGAGGCGGATAATTCTGCATGGTATTTTGGGTGAATTATCTCCCCTTTTGGACTTAGACATTCACGTTAAGATTTTTGATCAACCTAGAAAATGCCATCCTCTTAGAGCATATATCACTGCAATTCATGTTTTTATTCAATAATCACTTTACCTCAAACATCTTACTTGCCCCAGACTAGAGGTGGATAGTTCTAGATGGTATTTTGGGTGGATTATCTCCCCTTTTGGACTTAGACATCCACTTTAAGATTTTTGATCAACCTAGAAAATGCCCTTCACTTAGGCATATATCACTACAATTAAAATTTTCATTCAATAATTGCTTCACCTCAAACATATTACTTGTCTTACACTAGATGTGCATAATTCTAGATGGTTTTTTGTATGAATTATCTCCCCTTTTGGACTTGGACATCCACGTTAAGATTTTTGATCAACCTAGAAAATGCCCTTCACTTAATGTCTTAAAGCATACATCACTACAACTACTGTTTTTATTCCGTAACTGCTTTTAGTACAAAGGAGCAGAAAGTCGAGCTTGCTGTCTTACGGACAGCTCTTATTGTTTCCAAAAATTGGAACAATAAGTCTATTTACCCTGTCATCACTAGTCAAGATACGGGTAAAGGAAAGCTTTATTCAACGTTGCATATGGTTAACAATCAACAAGGTATCCATTAACATACATGCTTACCTGGGCATTACAGTCACCTTCGTAGCACTACCCTAATAATGCCGAGCGTCAGGCAAGGGAGCTACAAGTACCGTTTTTATAATGGTCTATGGTATGACCCGGCCGGGGATCGAACCCACAACCTCCCGCCTCGAAGTGGACGCTCTACCAACTGAGCTATCGAGACGGTAAGATTGTTAGATTCACTTTGTTATGTTTCAGATTGAGACTTACTGCTATAGACTAAGGGACCAATGGGGTTGGTTCCCCTGTTTGGAACACTATGTACTCTATCATCACTAGTCTTCCAGCTTGTTATATTTACTTTTTAGCTCACCTGAGCCTTCGGCTCAGGATGAGCTATTGTGATACCATTCTGTCCGTCGTCCGTCGTCCGTCCACACTTTCAAACAACATCTCCTCAGAAACCACTGACCCGATTTCAACCAAACTTTGTCAGAAGCATCAGTGACAAGGGGGAGCGAAATGTTGTTCAAAGATTTTGGCTAGAGTTATTCCCCTTGCTTTGGGACCAGATTTTCTAACATGACCGTATAGACAACTTTTAATGCATAAGAAAATCTTTAAAAATCTTCTTCTCAGAAACCAAAAGGCACAGACCTTTGATATTTGGTTTGTATCATAACCTAATGATATTCTACCAAGATTGTTCAAATTTTGACCCTGGGGCCAAAAATGGCCCCGCCCCAGGGCTTATCAGTTTTTTAGCTCACCTGAGCCAAAGGCTCAAGGTGAGCTATTGTGACCGCTCACCGTCCGTAGTACGTCTGTCCGTCTGTCCGTCTGTCCGTTCACATTTACTTCAAACGACATCTCCTCTGAAACCCGCCGATTGTAGGGAGAGTTCAAACTGCTCATGATGTTCCTTGGATGCTTCTCTACAGAAGTTGTTCAAAAAAAAGGAAAAAAAGCACAAACTCTGCTTGAAAAAGCAAAAAAGCAAAAATCTTTAAAAAATCTTCTTGCCCAAAACGACTAGGCCCTAAGCTTTGATATTTGTACAGTAGAATCTCCTGGTGGATCCCTCTATAGTTTGTTAAAATGAAATCCCTAGGGTCACATTTGACACCACCCTGCACAGTTTAAGTGCTGCTCTAGGCAGGTTTTACAGTATTTTTGATTTAGGCAGAACTGTATTTACCTGAGTTACCCTTAATATACTATGGGCAAATAACCAATATTTGCAAACAGTTTGGATCCAGATCAGATGCAACATAATGCTGCATCTAATCTGGATCCAAACTATTTGCCACTCATTTACCAACTTAACCTTTTCTAAAAAAAAAAAAAAGTACATTTTTTACACACAGAAGGTATTTAGCACACATCATTTCAGTCTGGTAAGGGTAAGCTTCCAGCAGCCAGTGCTGCTAATGCTACAGTACTCTAACATAATATTTGACCTCAGTGATCAGGCCAACAGAACTGAACATGTTGTCTGCTAAAGTTCCCCCAATAAATACTGACGTTTGTTAACCCATTACCCCATAAATGTGCATTTTTAGGCCTTTGATTTATTCCTCCACTTAAGAAAATAATTCCCCTTTAACCCTTTCCCCCATAGCATATCTCTAGTATTGAATGTAGGTGTCCACTTAAAACAGGTTGAAAGTAAAGCAGAATGCGCTTTAAGCGCATTCTGCTTTACTTTCAGCCTGCTTTAAGCTATCATCTGCTAGAATATAGAAAATATTTTGTATTATACATATTTATGAATGTATAAATTGGAACTATTTTCTTCAGAGCAAGAATAAACTGAATGCGCTAAAAGGCGCTTCTATGGGGGAAAGGGTTAAACAGTCATGAAAATGTAAGCTATGAAATAAGTTTCTATATCCTAGTAGATGGTAGCTTGAAGCAGTTTGAAAGTAAAGCAAAGTGTGCATTAAGACCCATTCTGCTTTACTTTCAACCTGCTTTAGGTGGCCACCTATTTTCAAAACTAGAAACAGGCTATGGGGTAATGGGTAAAATGAAATTGCCTATTTGGAAAGAGCCTAATGAGAGGAAGTGCCATTTGCAAAGGCCATAACTCTGACATCATTGTTTTTTTAGTTATTTCCCTTTGTCATATTTTCTTGTCAAGAAGACAACTCCAGTTCTACTGATGCTATTGTAATGAAATTTTATGTATGGAAAGAAACTGATGAGAGAAAATGCCTAGTGCATAAGGGCAGCAATATTTTGTTTTCCCCTTTGTCATATTTTATTGTCAGGAAAATAACTCCAGTTCTGCTGACGCTAGTGAAATAATTATCATTTACCGGAAATGGAAATAGCTTGATAAGAGGATGTGTCATGGATAAGGGTCATAAGCTTGGCAACAAAATTCACTTTTGTCATGTTTTCTTGTCCGGAAGATAACTCCATTTATAGCTATATTAAAATGTTGTCTTGCCCAGTCAACTTAGGTACAAACTTCAATGTCCTCAGGTGAGCGAATTTAGGGCCATGGCCCTCTTGTCTTAGGAAAACCTTTGAAAATCTTCTTCTCTGAAACTGTATGGCCTAGATCATTAATATTTGACATGTAGCTTTGCCTTATGATCCTCTACCTAGATTGTTCAAATTATGACCCCCGGGTCAAATTTGGCCCCGCCCCCGGGCTTATCAGTTTTACATAGAGTTATATAGGAAAACCTTTAAAAATCTTCTTCTCTGAAACTGTGAGGCCTAGATCTTTAAAATTTGACATATAGCTTTGCCTAATGGCCCTCTACCAAGATTGTTCAAATTATGACCCATTGGCCAAAAATGGCCCCGCCCTTGGGCTTATCAGTTTTTCTTCAGAAAACCTTTAAAATTCTTCTTCTCTGAAACTGTATGGCCCAGATAATTTATATTTGAAATTATAGCTTTGCCTTATAGTCCTCTTCCATGATTGTTCAAATTATGACCCCCGGGTCAAAATTGGCCCGCCCAGGGGCTTATCAGTTTTACATAGAGTTATATAGGAAAATCTTTAAAAATCTTCTTATCTGAAACTGTAAGGCCCAGATCTTTCAAATTTGACATGTAGCTTTGCCTTATGGTCTTCTACCAAGACTGTTCAGCTTATGACCCCTGGGCCAAAAATGGCCCCGCCCTTGGGCTTATCAGTTTTTCATAGGAAAATCTTTAAAAATCTTCTTCTCTGAAACTGTAAGGCCAAGATCATTTATATTTGAAATGTAGCTTTGCCTTATAGTCCTCTACCAAGTTTGTTCAAATTATGACCCCCGGGTCAAAATTGGCCTCGCCCCGGTGCTTATCAGTTTTACATAGACTTATATAGGAAAACCTTTAAATTTCTTCTTCTCTGAAACTGTAAGGCCCAGTTCTTTAATATTTGTCACATAGCTTTGCCTTGTGATCCTCTACCAAGATTGTTCAAATAATGACCCCCGTGCCAAAAATGGCCCCACCCTCGACTTATTAGTTTTTCATAGGAAAACCTTTAAAAAAAACTTCTTCTCTGAAACTGTAAGGCCCAGATCATTTATATTTGACCTGTAACTTTGCATTATGGTCCTCTACCAAGATTGTTAAAATTATGACCCTTTGATCAAATTTGGTCCTGCCCCAAGGCTTATCAGTTTTATATAGACTTATATAGGAAAAACCTTTAAAACTCTTTTTATAGCTATATATATCACGATATTGTTTTGCCCAGTCAGCTTAGGTGCAATGTTCTCAGGTGAGCGACTTGTGGGCCATGGCCCTCTTGTTTATGTTTCAGATTGAGACTTACTGCTATAGGCTAACGGACCAATGGAGTTGGTTCCCCTGTTTGGAACACTATGTACTCTATCATCACTAGTCTTCCAGCTTGTTATATTTACTTTGTTATGTTTCAGATTGAGACTTACTGCTATAGGCTAACGGACCAATGGAGTTGGTTCCCCTGTTTGGAACACTATGTACTCTGTCATCACTAGTCTTCCAGCTTGTTATATTTACTTTGTTATGTTTCAGATTGAGACTTACTGCTATAGACTAAGGGACCAATGGAGTTGGTTCCCCTGTTTGGAACACTATGTACTCTATCATCACTAGTCTTCCAGCTTGTTATATTTACTTTGTTATGTTTCAGATTGAGACTTACTGCTATAGACTAACGGACCAATGGAGTTGGTTCCCCTGTTTGGAACACTATGTACTCTGTCATCACTAGTCTTCCAGCTTGTTATATTTACTTTGTTATGTTTCAGATTGAGACTTACTGCTATAGACTAAGGGACCAATGGAGTTGGTTCCCCTGTTTGGAACACTATGTACTCTGTCATCACTAGTCTTCCAGCTTGTTATATTTACTTTGTTATGTTTCAGATTGAGACTTACTGCTATAGACTAAGGGACCAATGGAGTTGGTTCCCCTGTTTGGAACACTATGTACTCTGTCATCACTAGTCTTCCAGCTTGTTATATTTACTTTGTTATGTTTCAGATTGAGACTTACTGCTATAGACTAAGGGACCAATGGAGTTGGTTCCCCTGTTTGGAACACTATGTACTCTGTCATCACTAGTCTTCCAGCTTGTTATATTTACTTTGTTATGTTTCAGATTGAGACTTACTGCTATAGACTAAGGGACCAATGGAGTTGGTTCCCCTGTTTGGAACACTATGTACTCTGTCATCACTAGTCTTCCAGCTTGTTATATTTACTTTGTTATGTTTCAGATTGAGACTTACTGCTATAGACTAAGGGACCAATGGAGTTGGTTCCCCTGTTTGGAACACTATGTACTCTGTCATCACTAGTCTTCCAGCTTGTTATATTTACTTTGTTATGTTTCAGATTGAGACTTACTGCTATAGGCTAACGGACCAATGGAGTTGGTTCCCCTGTTTGGAACACTATGTACTCTGTCATCACTAGTCTTCCAGCTTGTTATATTTACTTTGTTATGTTTCAGATTGAGACTTACTGCTATAGACTAAGGGACCAATGGAGTTGGTTCCCCTGTTTGGAACACTATGTACTCTGTCATCACTAGTCTTCCAGCTTGTTGGCATGTAAGTTCATTTAACCCTGTACCCCAGGAGCCCGTTTCATTAAACTTCCTACGACAAATGTTGTCGTAAGTCAGATTATAAAAGTATCAATAATTATTTATTTCTCCATCTAATCGTGTCTTGTGACATCTTTTTGGAATCGTCTTGAATCACAAGACAGGATTATATAGAGAAATCAGAAATTAACTGTATTTTAAAGTTTTGACTTAAGACTGTTTTTAATCATACAAAGTTTTATGAAACGGGCCCCTGTTCCTTAATATGCTGCTTTACATTCAGTCTGCTTTAACTTTAGTTACTTTTTGATAGGATATAGAAAGTATTTCTTATGGAACATATTCTTGACAGTATGAAATGGAACAATAATCAATATTTGAGGAATGTATTTAAGGCATTAAAAGGTGTATATATTATGGATTGAATTGTGTAGCCGGGTAGACATTATGATGAAATGGTTGAATGGCTTTACTGGATGACTCTGTAGCTCAGTGGTTAGAGCGTTGGCATGGTTAGTCAGATGTCCTGGGTTCAAGTCCCAGTTGAGTCACAACTTTTTCACCAAGTTACAATTGTTAAAAACATTATCTATCCTCACACAAACTTTTGTTTTAAAGAAACCTATGTTAACACTGCTGGTGAATACAAATACAAAGACTTGAACACCAAATCGATTTGTTCCCCGTGCATTTACCTGAAAATTCACACCTGGGGAGAAAAATTGAGCTTTTAGAAGACCCTGGGGTTTGAATCCCATGCAGTGGAGTTCTGATATTTAGAGATTCACATGTATTACAGTGGAGAAAACGTTATTATTTCCCGTTTGAATGCAAACGAAACGTAAACGCATTGCAAACAAAGAAGAAAACGACAGCTTTTTGACAATTCTGTATGCTGATTTTAACATGGATGTCAAACAGTTTTGAGTCTGATCAGACGCCGGGTTTCCCGGCGTCTGATCAGGCTCCAAACTGTTTTGAATGGAAATAATAGATTTAGCGTAAATGCGTTAATTAGGAAAAAATAACGCTTTCTCCACTTTATGCTCTTGTTTTTCAGGCAAATCTGCTATGGAATTGCAAAGAAAGGTAGTGCCGGAGACATGTCCCCTTTTACATTCATCTCATACTTTGTTGCGTAAGTTCTGTTTTCTGTATCTTTTTTAACTCTTTCAATCCTAGCAACTAGTATATTCATCATTTCCTTAATTCTTTCAACACCATGAATCATTTTAATTTTAACCCATTAACTCTTTCCTCCCTGAAACTTTCAATAGACAATTCCAGTTTCAATTTTAGTCTAGTCCATTTCTGACTTTTAAGGGTTGTTTTTGTCAATGTTTGGCATTATGACAAACAGTGAAGACCCTGATCAGAGGGCTCCTTTCGGAGCCCTCTGATCTGGGTCTTCACTGTTTGCATAGGACTGGTACTATTCACATGTATACTGTTTGAAACGGACGCCCATATGCGGGACTAGGGTTCAAAGGGTTAATTTACCCCATAAATACTCATTTTAACGCCTCTAAAGTATTCCTCCACTGAACTGTTGTGAACAAAACAGCTCTACTTTATACAGTCATGAATTTCTTCCAGGACAATTTTTCTTTTTCCTAGAAGATAGTAGCTTAAAGCAGGCTGAAAGTAAAGCAGAATGCGCCTGAAGGCGCATTCTGCTTTAATTTCAACCTGCTTTAAATGGTCATCTGTCTCCAAAACTAGAAACAGGCTTTTGGGTTATGGGTTAAAAAACACTTATTACATTTTAGAGCAGTCTTTATTAAACTACCAAGAATTCCAAGTAGACTGGTTCATATTTTTTAAGGAGCCCTTTGATCAGGGTCTGCACTATTTGTCATAAAAATCAACTCTAAATAGTCAAAAATAGACCAGACTTAAAGACTTTTCCTCAGTCCATTGAGGGACCACCAGCATATTGTTCTAAAGGTGTCAATGTAACTTTAAAGCACGTGCAAAACAATCTCAGTTTATCTGTTGAGGTCCAGATTATACTCATGCTCTAGTGATTTTCAATGGTTATTTCTAACCAAACTATCAAATATAGAGGTCCGGTCTCACATAAGACGATTCAATAGTTCAATATGCACAAGACCCATGCGTTTTGCAATGAAATTGACAGTAAATAATCTGGCAAGGCGTTATGACCAAAAGGTCGCCAGGAGATGTCTTTAATTACAAAATGGAACTGTCCATTTATAATTTCATGGGGTAGCTCTGTTGTTCATTGTCATCTACATCATCTTAGAAAACAGGGCTCCAGATAAGAGGTAGTTGTTTCAACAAATCCAACATTTTCTCATTCTTTTTAGAACCAAATCCTATGGTGTTACTACTCATTAGAATCGTCTCGAAGAGACGATTCTAATAAGTAGTGACACCATAGGGTTTAATTCAGAAATAAAGATTTTAGTATTTGAAAAACTACACTTATCTGGTGCTCTGGAAAACTTAAAGTTTTGTCAACAAATCAAAATGAGACTAAATAATTCTTATACTTTAAGTATAAAACAAAAATTAAACATGTTTTTTTAAATAAGGAGTAGAATAAAATACAATAGACCCCTCTATTTTCATAACCACTAGAAAGATGATTTTAAACACTGATGACAGCTTAAAGAAACATGAAAGTAAAGCAGAAAGCTCCTACAGGAGCTTTCTGCTTTACTTTCATCTTGTTTTAAGCAGCCAACTGATTTTAACACAGAAAAATTATCCATTGAAAAGATGATTTTAAAGTCTGGAGGCACAACTTAAAGCAAAATGCAGCCAACTGATTTTAACACAGAAAAATTAAGTTCACCTGGTTAAAGACATTACACCAGTCCATTCATTGATCCCCCCCCCCTTGTTCTCACTAGGTGTGAAAATATAGGTAGTCTACTCTAGGTAGAGCATGAGAAAATTGAGGAGGCAATGGCTAAGCCATCTGAAGCTTTGAATAGAGGCCCTTACATAATAGATCTCAATAGGTTTTTCAATTGGTTTTACTAACCAAGCTATCAAATATTAGGTGCAGGCCTCACATGAGACACCTGAATGATTCTTTGCCTAGACGCTAGCCGAGTAGGTGCATGTTACCACCCAAGCTTGGTCATGTAGTCATTGTAATGTCTTTAAGAGGGATTTAACTGTAGGTTAATGTAGAGATTTAGCCTGAAGTTAAACCGATGTGCATTACTGATCACAATTGATCTGTTCAATTAGGTGAACTGAAAATTGTTTATAAAAGCACAGACTGTGGCCTAGTAACACATTAGACTGTTAAATTGACAATCCAGAGGTGGTGAGTTTGATCTGCCGTTGGACCATTTCCTTCAGATGGGACTTTAAAAAACCAAGGTCCCAATGTATCAGTGCTATACATAAGGCATGTTAAAAAACTAGAGGGCTTTATTTATATATAAAAAAAAGTATGCCATTGTCCCAGTTCCTTGGTACATCTACAGTGGAGAAAACTTTATTCATTCCCATTTAAACGCAAACGAAACACAAATGCATGGCAATAAAATGTAGAAAACTACAAATTGTTTTACATTTTCTCATGATATATTTTTATCTGGGTGGCAAACAGTTTGAAGCCAGATCAGACGCCAGGTTGAGATGCTGGTAATTAAATCACTTGGCCTTCGGCTTCGACTCCTACCCGTGTTTTATTGCATGATAAAACACTGGTATGAATTTATCATTTCTTAAATACATAAAAAATTTAAAGGGTTCCAGATAAGGGGAGTATTTCAAAAACTAAAATCTTTATTTCTGCTTTAAATCCTACGATGTCACTACTCATTAGAATCCTCTTGAAAGCAAAAACTAAAATCTTTATTTCTGCTTTAAATCCTATGGTGTCACTACTCATTAGAATCACCTCGAAGAGACGATTCTAATGAGAAGTGACACCATAGGATTTGGTGCTGTAATGAGTGAGAAAATGTTGAATTTGTTCAGTTTACTCCCTCTTATCTGACACCCTACTTTTATGAACAATATGTGGACCCTATTTGATGTACTGGTAAATATTCTGTCTTGCAGGGCTGCGGTGTGGTTGAAGTACGGCTTGTTACAAAATCTTCACGTTGTCATAGGAACCAATTTATACGGAGCTACATTAAATTTTATATACACAATTGTGTTCTACAGATATAGTACAAAAAAGGTAACCCTTTGACTGTTATGTCAATATTGTATTAATCCATAACCCCATAAACACACTTTTTTACGCCTTTCTATTATTCATACACTGAAGAAAATAGTTGCAATTTATACAGTTATGAATACCGGTAAGCACCATAAGAAATATTTTCTATAACCTAGTAGGTTGTAGCTTAAAGCAGGCTGAAAGTAAAGCAGAATGGGCCTTAGGGCACATTCTGCTTTACTTTCAACCTGCTTTATGTGATCACCTATCTTTAATACTAGAACTAGGCTATTTATGGGGTAATTAGTTAATACAAGATGGACTGTATTGACCATACTAAGAAAATATTGATAACCCATTATCCCATAAATACATCTTTTTACGCCTCTAATTTATTCCTCCAGTTGAGGAAATTGTTCCACTTTCTAAAAACAAGAATATTTTTCACAAAAAATATTTTCTACATTCTAGTAGATGGTAGCTTAAAGAAGGCTGAATGTAAAGCAGAGTAATAGAGTTAAATCTGTATTCTAGTGCAATATAATGACTTGATTTTGATTGGTTGACTTTGCAAAGGTTAAACAGTTTTTATATGTTGCAATTTTTTTTTAGATGAGTCAAACACGTTGCAGGAAATATATGCATTTGTTCACAGGTACTTGACACATACTTTATTATCTATTAACACCCCCCCCCCCCCCCCCCCCCCCCTTAAATATTATTATAGATACAAGGTAAACAGCGCAATTCGACACCTAGTCTTTACTATCCACTTAAACTGATGCTAAAATAGACTCGATCGCCGATATTCTCTTGTGGTATCCTCGGGCAAGGATTAATTTATCAATATCTACTTTTTATTTCATCAAATTCCGTCAAATAACGCCACAGTACGTGAATTATAACGAAAATAAGCATAAAAAAGTTTTCTGTCGTTCTCTTGGTACAGAATTTATTGCCCAAAATAAGGGGTAATCTAGTCGGTTTGCACATTTAACGGCCTTTACGGCTGGAACTTTCACCTAATTTCATTAGAGCAAACGCGTTTGTGTCGGAACATGACCCTCTTCACTATCAGCTATATGAAATATACATGTAATTTGGCATGAAATTGACAAGTGAAAGACTCATTTCATTGTGAATGCCATTTTGAATACCGGAATGAATTGAATGAACGGAGCGATCTCATTGGTCAAAATTAAACAGGTAAAGTTTCTTTTAATTTTGCATTCTATGTAAATTATATAAAACTGATAATATTTCATTTAAAGATGATTTATAATATTTGGTGAAAGTTCAAGTGGCATAGGCCGTTTATTGTGGACAAATAACAGATCACCCCTACATGTACATTCGTTGCTATGTACCAAGAGAACGACAGAAAACTTTTTGATGTTTATTTTCGTTATAATTCACATACTGTGGCGTTATTTGACGGAATTTGATGAAATAAAAAGTAGATATTGATAAATTAATCATTTCCCGAGGGTACCACAAGAGAATATCGGCGATCGAGTCTATTTTAGCATCAGCTTAAGTCGATAGTAAAGACTAGGTGTTGAATTGCGCTGTTTACCTTGTATCTACATGTATAATAGAAGTATAATGAAAAAAAATTTTTTTTTTTTTTTTTTTTTAAAAAAGGGGGGGGTGGGGTTAATAGATAATAAAGTATGTGTCAAGTACCTGTGCATTTGTTGGGCTCAAGATAAGAGGGAGTTAACTGAACAAATCCAAATATGTTTCACTCATTTCAGCACCAAATCCTATGCTGTTACTACTCATTAGAATCGTCTCGAAGAGATGATTCTAGTGAGTAATAACACCAAAGGATTTAAAACAGAAATTATGATTTTAATTTTTTAAATACTTACCTTATCTGAGGCTCTAGTTTGTGTCGTCAATTTATACATTGTATTTTTCAGGTCCAGTTTCATCGTTTTTTATTCATCGGGGGCTTGATGTTAATATCGCCACTGATGTACATTAAATATTACCAAACAGACCACAGCCTGGCTGTGTCACACCTAGGCTCATACTGTGTGTTGTTAACTGTTATTGGTTATGGAGCTCCCCTAGTCTCATTGGTAAGTAATTGCCCAGTATCTTGTTGTTGTTGTTTTTGCTGCTAAGGTTTATAGTCCAGCATTTTCCAGGTGCATCATCCCAATATCTCTGCTGAGTCCAAGGTTATGAAGCTTTTGAGTTGAGTCTGAGATTGTTCTCAAGCATTTGATTGGTCAGATTTGAGCCTATCGTTCTCAAGCATTTGATTGGTCAGATTTGAGCCTAATTTGACCAATCAAATGCTTGAGAACGACTTCAGACTCAATTCAAAAGCTCTATAACCTTGGAGCCAGGATGCACATTAACACATTACTCCATAGCTTTTTTCTAGTTTTGAAGAGAGCTAACCACTTAAAGCAGGTTGAAAGTAAGCAGAATGCTTTATTTTCAACTTGCTTCAAGCTAACATCTGCTAAGATATAGCAAATATTTCTTATGTTGCATATTCGTTACTGTATAAAAAGGAACTATTTTCTTCAACAGAGGAATTAATTAAATGCATAATAAAGCATATTTATGGAGTAAATGGTTAAACATTACCAAACAGACCACAGCCTGGCTGTGTCACACCTCGGCTCATACTGTGTGTTGTTAACTGTTATTGGTTATGGAGCTCCCCTAGTCTCATTGGTAAGTCATTGTATTTTTATTTCTCGCATAACTACCCCTGTTTTTCAAAGCGAACAACGATCGCGAATATCCTTGTCTCCAACGTGTGTGAGATCAACCTGATGGCTAATTATAACATCACTATTTATAAAGGCGTTATTACGTCACTGGAATTCCAAAAAGGCCCATTGCTTTTAAAAAATAGTTTAAAACCGTTGGTTATGTGAGAAAAAGAATCTGTCACTCGTTGATGTTTAAGACAAGTTGTTCTCAACCTGGTCTAGAATAGAAAAGTTATTATGCTCGCCAAGGCTCACTTAATAACATTTCAATTCTAGACTCGGTCAAGATCAGCTTGTCTTAAACATCCAATCATGACAGATCCTATATGTCTCAGAAGAATGTACATATTATATTACAGAAAAATTGTCTTATCCTCTCTAATGTGCAATACCTCATTCAAGCTTTCACTCATTTGTTTCAGGGGTTGACATCTAATCATGCAAAATTCTTGTTTTAGCCCAACACTCCATAGATACGCCGCATTATTATGCCTTCAACTTGTACAGACATGAAAATGTATCATACATGTAAGAAGTATTTCCTATATTCTAGCAGGTGGTAGATTAAAGCAGGCTGAAAGTGAAGCAGAATGTGCCTTAAGGCACATTGTGCTTTACTTCCAACCTGCTTTAACTGGTCACCTGTCTTCAAAACTTGAAACAGGCTATGGAGTAAAGGGTTAACTTTGGACAAGTTTGGATCAATAATGGTGTATGATATCAGAGCTCCAGATAAGGGGAGTATTTCAAAAACTAAAATCTTTATATCTGAATAAACCCCTATGGTGTCACTACTCATTAGAATCGTCTCTTCAAGACGTTTCTAATGAGTAGTAACACCATAGAATTTGGTGCTTAAATGAGTGAGAAATTGTTGGATTTGTTCAGTTTACTCTCTCTTGTCTGGAGCCCTGTGATATTATAATGTACATGTGTAACTTTTGTGTTTTGCAGACAGATGTTATACGAACAAAAAGCACAGAGAGTTTATCATTTTTACTCATTTCTGCCAACTTTGGTATCTCAATAATATGGACAGTATATGGAGGTCTTATCCATGACAAATATGTTCAGGTGAGTATCTACCATTTTGATTACTGTAAAACCATGCCAACAACCTGACCCCAAGGAGATATAGGTTTTAGGTTGAGTCTGAGATCGTTCTGAATCATTTGATTGGTCAGATTTGAGTCATAGATTGTTCTCAAGCATTTGATTGGTCAGATTTGAGCAAAAGCAACCTTCAACTATTGCAATAATGAATAGGAAGATCTCTAACTAAGTCACCTAATAAAGGAGTATTGGATATCTCCAAAGAAAGATGACTGACAGATTTATGCAAGATAAAAAATAATGCTGGAAGCTCCGATAGATGCTTTATGCATTATTTTTTACCTGAATTAACGTCTTCTTCCCTGTATGTCAGACACAGAATTCATATTTACTTACCCATCATCTGACATAGTTTACACAATGAAAGACGATACAGTTAACCCTTTACCTCATAGCCTGTTTCTAGTTTTGAAGACAGGTGACCACTTAAAGCAGGTTGAAAGTAAAGCAGAATGTGCCTTAAGGCGCATTCTGCTTCACTTTCAGCCTGCTTTAAGCTAAAATCTGCTAGGCTATATAAAATATTTGTAATGGTAATTGTTCATGAGGGTATAAAATGAAACTATTTTCTTCAGCGGATGAAGAAATTTAATGCGCTAAAAGTCGCTTCTATGGGGGAAAGGGTTAAAGAAACTGCTTAAAGTAGCCTTTTGAGTTGTCATGTTTTACTGTACATAGTGGAGAATATGTTATTCTTTTTCATTTAGAAAGCAAACAAAACACAAACACATTAGAATTGGATAAATGAGACTTTTTTGAAAATTTTGACAACTCATTTTAAAGTGAGTGGCAAACAGTTTTGAGCCTGATCAGATGCCGGGTTACCCAGCGTCTGCGTAAACACGCTTATTGGGAAAGAATATGTCTGTAAAAAAATATTTTTCTTGATTGCGTAATATTTTGTTATTCTTATTTGCAGGTACCCAATGTACTAGGAGGTATATTTGCATTATGGCAGCTGTCTTTGTTTCTGATATACCCGTCACAGAGAAAGTCACGGATTATCCACTCCTAGTCCACACAGAAAGCCTAACTTCAAGACATTTATGTGATATATGATAATAACACCCTGTGTTATATATGATAATAACACCCTGTGTTATATATAATAATAACACCCTGTGTTATATATAATAATAACACCCTGTGTTATACCTGTTTAAAGCAGTAACAAATGTGTATCTCAACTACTCATTGAAGAAGCTTGTTGCAGGTTTAACTTTTTCCTCCCTAAAACTTTAAATGGACAATTCCAGTTTCCATTTGAGTCTAGTCCATTTCTGACTTTTAAGGGTTGTTTTTGTCAATGTTAGGCATTATGACAAACAGTGAAGACCCTGATCAGAGGGCTCCTTTCGGAGCCCTCTGATCTGGGTCTTCACTGTTTGCATATGACAAGTGTACTATTCACATGTACACTGTTTCAAAAGGACGCCTATATGCGGGACTAGGGTTCAAAGGGTTAACCCATAACTCCATAGATACACATTTGTATGCATTTAATTTCTTATTCTGAAGAAATTAGTTCCAATTTATACAGTCATGAAAACAATTTCTATATCCAAGCAGATAAAAGCTTCAAGTAGGCTGAAAGTAAAGCAGAATGCGTCTTCAGGCGCATTCTGCTTTACTTTCAACCTGCTTTAAGTGGTTACCTGTCTTGAAACTAAAACAAGACATGGGATAATGGGTTAACTGTTTCACTGCGGTTGACAATAAAAGGCAACTTTGCAAACAGTTTGGATTGCTGGTCAGATGCCACATTTCAAGAGCTTTCTGCTTTACTTTCATCTTTCTTTAACCCTTTCCCCAATAGAAACGACTTTTAGCGCATTTAATATATTCCTCCGCTGAAGAAAGTAGTTCCAATTTAATCAGTTATGAATAAATATTATAGCGAATATTTTATATATTCTAACACATGTAAGCTTAAAGAAGGTTTAAAGTAAAACAGAATGCGCCCTAAGGCGCATTCTGCTTTACTTTCAACCTGCTTTAAGTAGTCATCTATCTTCAATACAAGAAATATGCTATCAGGTAAAGAGTTAAGCTGCCACCTTTATTTAACAATTATAATGAATAGTCAGTTTTTGTGCTCTTTGTAAAGTAAGTAGTAGTGAAGTATGCAGGAAAGGGTATCAGACATTGCAAAACGTGCAGACCCAGATCAGTTGATGTTTGAAACAGGAAGTGTCTGACTTGTGTCTTAGCTGTCAGAGCTCCAGATAAGGGGAGTATTTCAAAAACCAAAATCTTTATTTCTGAATTAAACCCTATGGTGTCACTACTCAATTGAAACGTCTCTTGGAGACGATTCTAATGAGTAGTTACACCATAGGATTTGGTGCTGAAATGAGTGAGAAATCTTAAATCTCTATTTCTGCATTTAACCCTATAGTGTCACTACTCATTACAATCGTCTCTTCGAGACGATTCTAATGAGTAGTACCATCATAGGATTTGGTGCTGAAATAAGTGAGGAAATGTTGGATTTGTTTATTTTACTCTCTCTTATTTGGAGCCATGGCTGTTCTCAAATGCTGATGGCCAGACAGTTGACAGCTACATGCAGATATAGACCCTGATCAGATGCTGCCTTTTAAATATAGAAACTGAGTCATGACTGTATACACTTTCCAATAGTCATAAAAACTTTATGTTGTATCTTTAGTTTTGTTGACTTTTTCATGCCCAAATGTACAGTTATTTTTATTTTATTTTATTTGTTTTATGCCTGTGTACGCCAAAGTCGGGCATATTGTTTTTGGTCTGTCTGTCTGTCTGCCCACTTCTTTATCCTTGGTCATTACTTTAGAACTACAAGTGTTAAAGACTTCATAATTGGTATGCATACTCTTAACTCAAATCAAGAAGATGTTTAGCTCAGTACAACATAGTCATGCCAGGCAAAGGTCAAGGTAATTTAGAGGTCATTTACCATTTGCCATAACTTTTGAACTACATTTGGCTTGTGTTCTCCACACAAGAAGACCATATAGCTCAGCACAAGTTGGGTCATGTCAGACAAAGGGCACAGTCATCATAGTCACATTACGGGGCATAGTATTTCACAAATATGCCCCCGGCATCGAAAATAAGCGTTTATTGAATGCGCAGTCTTGTATTTTTTTTTATCTCTGCACCAAACCCTACTACATGTATAAGAATCATAACATGAGGTTTAATGTAGAAATAAGGATTTTATTTTTTAAAATATGTCACTTAAGTCACACTGTCTTAAAATGTGTATATTTATAAATAGGCAGAACTGATGATTGTTACAACTTGTTTTATTACATACAGGGCTCCAGATAAGAGGGAGTATAAACTGCACAAATCCAACATTTTGTCACTTATTTTAGCATCAAATCCTATTGGCTCACTACTCATTAGAATCGTCTCTCATTAGAATCGTCTCTTCGAGACGATTCTAATGAGTAGTGACGCCATAGGGTTTAAAGCAGAAATAAAGATTTTAGTTTTTAGCTCACCTGAGCTAGCTCAGGGTGAGCTATTGCAATCCTTGATTGTCCGTCGTGCGTCGTCCGGGCGTCAACAATTTTAGTGTTTACACTCTAGAGGCCACAATATTTATCCAATCTTTCTCAAATAACAGTGTTTACACTCTAGAGGCCACAGTATTTATTCAATTTTTCTAAAACTTGCCCAGATTGTATATGACCATAAGAGTTTGGATGAGTTTGATTATGGTTGAAATCAGACAAATAGATCAAGAGTTATTTACCTTTGAATTGCTGAAAATGCCATATTTAACAGTGTTTACACTCTGGAGGCCACAATTTTTATCCAATCTATCTCAAACCTGCTCAGATTGTAAATGACTATAAGAGTTCAAATGAGTTTGATTATGGTTGAAATCAGACTTATAGGTCGAGCGTTATCTACCTTTGAATTGCTGAAAATGCCATATTTAACGATGTTTACACTCTAGAGGTCATAAAATTTATCCAATCTTCCTCAAACTTAATCAGATTGTATATTGCCATAAGACTTTGGATGAGTTCAATTATGGTTGTAATCTGATCAATAGATCAAAAGTGATCTACCTTTGAATTGCTGAAAATGAGAATATTTAACAGTGTTTACACTCTAGAGGCCACAATATTTATCCAAGTTCTCCCAAACTTGCCCAGATTGTATATGACCATAAGAGTACGAAAAAGGGTGATTATGGTTGGAATTGGACAAATAGATCAAGAGATATCTACCTTTGAATTGCTGAAAATGCCATATTTTACAGCGTTTACACTCTTGCAACTACAGTTTTCAATGGATTTTGATTATACTTGTACACAAAGGATGTAGCTATACATTCTGGAAGGAGTGCAATTATTGTTGAAATGTAATCATTGTGGCAACAGTTACCTGCCCTTGATATACTTTGAAATGCTAGAAAAAGGCTTCATTTCAGTATTGTTTAGGCACTAGTTATCTGCCTTTGATGTACTCTACTATACTACAATAGGTCGACAAACTTGAATGGATTTAGAATAAAACGGGTGAAATTCAAAGGTAAAGCTATCAGGCTTCATTACAAATGGTGAGCGATATCAGGGCCTTCAGGCCCTCTTGTTTAAATACTCCCCTTATCTGGAGCTCTGTACATATTGTTAAGGATTCTGGGGTATGTGGAATATTGACAGTATTTGATCATGTTGAAATCCAGTAGCAATTATAAACCATAACACAGTGGAGAAAACCTTATTCTATCCCATTTAAACACAAAGGAAACGCAAATGCAGAAATGACAACTGATGGACAATGCTGTTTGTTAATTTTAATCTGAGTGGCAAACAGTTTGGAGTCTGATCTGGCTCCAAACTGTTTGCAATGGAAATAGTAGTTTTAACGTAAACGGGTTTATTGGGAAAAAATGTTTTCTCCACTGTATAGTTTCAGTAGAACCCTGCTATTTCAACCATTAAAAAAGAAGTTGATTTCATGGATTTAATGACATGTGACAGCTTAAAGGAATATGAAAGTAAAGCAGAAAGTTCCTTAAGGAATTTCTGCTTTACTTTTATCTTGTTTTAAGCAGCAACACACCTTTACCCATTTCCCCATAGTCTGCTTCAAGTTTTGAAGACACACTGCCACTTACAGCAGGTTTAAGGTAAATCAGAATGTGCATTCTGCTTTACTTTCAACTTGCTATAAGCTACCATATGCTAGGATATAGAAAATACTTCTTTTGATACATATGGATGACTTATAAACTAGGAATTAATTATAGGCATAAAAAGGTATATTTATTAGTTAATGAGTTGAACACAGAAAATCTAACTTTATTTAAGGGTCGTAAAAGTGGGGTTCTACTGTATATGTAGCTGTGATATATTGTATATACATGTACACACAGTCCAGGGGACCCTCATACAAAACGTTGTACGACAAATATAGTCGTATTTTAAATCAGATTTAAAAATTCTCAATTATTTTAATTTCTCTATCGAATCCTGTCTTGTGACATCTCTTTGGAATCGTACTGAAGACAGGATTAGATGGAGAACTAAGAAATTACATGTATTTTAAAGTTTTGACTTACGATAGTTTTTTTGTAAGACAGACCCTTAGGCCTCCAGATAAGACTAACTTTTTTCTTTTTGTCTTCACCAAGCCCTGTGTTGTGGCAATCTTTGAATCATCTCTCTAACCCTTTACTTCATAGATAATCATTTTACCATTTAACCCATTACCCCATAGTCTGTTTTCTAATTTTGAAGGTAACAACTTAAAGCAGGTTGAACGTAAAGCAGAATGTGCCTTAAGGCGCATTCTGCCTTACTTTTAACCTGCTTTAGTCTACTATCTACTAGTATATAGAAAATATTTCTTATGTTATATATTCATTACTGTATAAAAAGGAATTCTTTTTTTCAGTGAATAAATAAATTAGAAGGGTAAAAAAGCATATTTATGGGGTAATGATTTAATTTATTCCTCCACTAAACAAAACGGTTACAATTTATACTGTCATGAACATGTATCATAAGAAATCTTTTTTCTAAATTCCAGCAGATGGTAGCTTAAAGCAGGTTGAAAGTAAGGCAGAATGCGCCTTAAGGCGCATTCTCCTTTACTTTCAAACTGCTTTAAGTGATCACCTGTCTCAAAACTAGAAAACAAGTAATGGGTTAGGTAGTCACATCATAGTGTTTGGATGAGACATAAGGTTGTACGTATTTGAAATACTCCCCTTATCTGGAGCTCTGAAAAACTTTTCATGATGGTCCATGCTGTGTTCTAACAGGTGCTTAGTTCTTCGTTCATTATCTGTTTCATGAATGTTCATATAAATATATTTATATTTAGTTTGCATCATGTCATTATCAATAAGTAGTTCCATGAGATATTTAGCTTTTTTTTTTGTTTTGAAGAATAACCCATTACCCCATAAATATGCCTTTTTACTCCTTTAATATTTTCCTCCACTGAAGAAAATAGTTTCAATTTATACAGCCATGATTATGCACCAGAAGAAATATTTCCATTATCCTAGCAGGGGGTAGCTTAAAGCAGGCTGAAAGTAAAGCAAAATGCGCCTTAGGGCGCATTCTGCTTTACTTTCAACCTGCTTTAAGTGGTTACCTAACTTCAAAACTAGAAATAGGCTATGGGGTAATGGGATAATAGTATGAGCTATTGTCTTCGCTCCGGCGTCCATGTTATGATGTAGACTGTGATGTGTGAAAAACAGAGTAGACCCTGATGAGGTCAGTCTCTGATCGGGGTCTTCACTGTTTACAGTGTTTGAGCATTGTTTTTACCATGGTGTAGATTATATACACGTACAGTAAAACCTCTCTGACACAACTTGTGTTTATTATTTGGTATTTACGTCAGGTTACTGCTTAAAGCAAGGTGACAATAAAACAGAAAGCTCCTTTAGCCACGGAATTATACAAAACGGAATAGCAACTAAGCGAAGTTGAATAGGCGAGTATCAGATATTCTGAGCTCTCGCGGCGGTTGAATTTTGCGAGATTATGTTTCACGTGACAACATCTTCACTTTATGCCACGTTGTCCGCCATTTCTGGCGTGAAATTTACCGACTAGAGTGTTTTTATTGACGTTTTATAGGATTTAAACGACTTGGTGGACATTCCTATCAATTCACGGGAATATAAACCCGTGAACAATGCTTCGAAAACACACGTTTATCATATTGACTACCGATAGACAGTCTCTTATCAAGTCTCGTGAATCTCGTATCCGCCGCCCGAGATTTACGATATAGCGCGAGGTTTCGATTCCGTCAGTGTATAATTCTGTGTTTTAGCTGTCACCTGTTGGCTATATAATTGACTAGCATTTGTTTAAGTGGTTGTAATAGAGAGGTTTTACTGTATTCTACTCTGTGGAAATGATAGATTTTATTTTTGTGGCCTTGGTTACAAGTTGGTATTACATGACATGTACATAGAAATATGATTCTTAGATAAAGATATGATTATTGTTATGTTTCACAAAACTTCTACTAACATTTGTACGGTAAAACCCCCCTATTACAACCACTGAAATTAAGATACAGTCGAAACTCGATACTTTGAGTCTAGGAATATAGGTAACTAGGGACCTGGTGATTGTTTTTCATAAACCAAATACCTCATAAATACGCCTTCTAATGCCTTTACTTTATTCCCCCACCAAAGAAAGTAGTTTCTTTTTATACAGTTATGAATATGCACCATAAGAAATGTTTTCTTAAACCAAAGCAAGGCTATAAGACTAGGCTATGGGGTAATGAGGACTCAATTTTTGTGCATCCTAATGACTCATTTTTCTGATTTCTAAATTTATCACTGTCCATAAAAGACTGACTTTAGTTCAAACTAAAAATTGCTATTAAAGCATTATTTTGAATGTTTTTTAGGAAAACTTTTAAATTTGGCCATTTTGAATACATGAACTTTTGTATAAAACCAAGTTGTAATCAGCTGTTCATTTTCCTTTAGACACAAAAGTCTTGATCTCACGTGCGGTTGTTGTGGGGGAGTTTTACTGTGTTCAAAATCTAGTCAAGTGTGTGTTAACTGGTCATTCTTACAAGAAGTATGGCCAACCTTTTAAAGCTTTAAGACAGATGGGTGCTTAATACAGAACAAAAGTAAAGCAGAAAGCTCTTACGGAATTTCTGCTTTACTTTTGTTCTGGATTAAGCTGCCACCTAATGCTAGTGATGAGTATACTCAACATTTATAAACAGTGTACCTGTTGGAAGTACACATGTCCTATACAAACAGTGTAGACCCAGATCAGAGGGAGCCCTCTGATCAGAGTCTGCACTGTTTGTAAATTTTTCAATTTATTGTAACACCAACCTTAGATACCCAAAAATAGATTTGACTGATTTTTAAATGGGAATATTCCTTTAAATATATCAGGGGTGACTAAAGACTAGCTGTTTTCTTTGAGTGGCCATTGAAACAAGATTGACTGCCATTTCTCCTGATTTCTCCAAAATCTTCGAATGTTTGACCTAGCAGATGTTTTTGCCTAAAGCAGGCTGAAAGTAAAGCAGAATGTGCCTTAAGTCACATTCTGCTTTACTTTCAACCTACTTTAAGTGATCCTTCTATAAATGATCTTGTGTTTAAAGATTGACTATTTCATAAAATCGCGCTTGAAAAATAGAAATTTTTGAAATCTTAGAAATTTTTATAATCAATTTATGGCAGCCCTGGTTTAGCATAATGTTGTTTTATTACTTTTGCATTGTATACATGCTTTCAGTAAATCCAGGACTCCACAGCCCCATGTGGTCCTAGAGGAGTCCTCTGGTCATGGTCTGCACTGTATGAATTATTTGCAACTTATTGTTAAAACAACTCCCTAGATATTCAACAGTGGACTAGACCGATTTCAAACTGGAATTTTCCAGTAAATATTTCAGGTGTGAATGAATAAAAAGACAAACTGTTTCCTTTTAGTGACCATTGAAACAAGATTTACAGTTTATCAGCACATCGTATACTGTATTTGTATATTTTGCAGCATTGTATACATGCTTTCAATAAGACCAGGGTTGGATAGCCCGTGTGGTTCATGGGTATTGAAACCACTGCATATGACTTGCATGATCGTACAAGGTGACAAAGTAGGGCTTTAACCCATTACCCCATAGCCTGTTTCTAGTTTTGAAGATATGTGACCACTTAAAGCAGGTTGAAAGTAAAGCAGAATGTGCCTTAAGGCACATTCTGCTTTACTTTCAGCCTGCTTTAAGCTATTATCTGCTAGAATGTAGAAAATATTTCTTATGATTTTTATTTGTGACAGTATAAATTGGAACTATTTGTTCAGTAGAGAAATTAAATAGTCGTATTTATGGGGTAATGGGTTAACCCATAAATACACCTTTTTACTCCTTTCATTTATTAGTTATTACTCCTGAAAAATCTGTTCCACTTTATACAGTTATGAATAAGTATTATAAGAAATATTTTCTAAATCCTAGCAGATGATAGCTTAAAGCAGGTTGAAAGTAAAGCAGAATGTGCCTCATGGCACATTCTGCTTTACTTTCAGTCTGCTTTAAGTGGTCACCTGTATTCAAAAGTAGAAACAGGCTATTGGTTAAAGGGACTCGCAACCGGATGGTGTACTTGTCAAAATAAAATAAAATACTCAAATAAAAGCAAATTTGTGGCATTATTTGGCTTCTGACATTAAAAAAATATGATCAGACCAAAAAAAGTCTCAAGAATCGTCACTGAATCTTAGATTTTTAGATATTTTCCATCGTTTTTCTATACCGACTAGTAGACGGTATAGTTGTTGTTGTTGCTTCTCTACACGGGCTCATACATAAACCCGAGCCGAATTGTGAAGTTGTATGCACTTTCGATCGCTACACATTGAAATACGTTAAATCGATCCGAGATAAACGGATAGTTCCGTGGTCCATTGGTCTAAGCGGTTTCCCCTATTTTGCCTTCTGTCCGCCAATGCCGGGCCCCGTGTTCGAATCCCACCAGAGACCAATATTTTTTTTTATTGAAATACATTTTTTTAAACAGAATTTCTTATCTTAAACTAATTCTTTACCATTTATATAAGCGTTTGACACATATTTACAAACCACTATTTTTAATGCACCATCTGGTTGTGAGTCGCTTTAAGGTTAACTGGAATTTCAGTAGCTATGAAGTTTCTGAGTTGATGCCACACATTTATATCTTGATGTAAGTAAGTGTCATGTAAATTCCTGTGATGGTGCTATATCCTATATTGTGTTCTGGTGGTGTAAAACCAATTTTAGTTCAATTCAAATTTTAAAAATATTTGTTTATTTGTTTACTCAAACATTTTCTAACAGTCAATGTTTTGGTTAATTCATGTTTTCAGATTTAAGGCATTAACAGCATTGTATCCACCTCACTAATTGATTAATTGATATATATGTTTTAACCCATTACCCTATAAAATATGCCTTTTTACGCCTTTTATTTATTCCTGTACTGAAGAAAAATAGTTCCAATTTATACTGTTAAAAAATAAGAATCATAAAAAATAGTTTCTATATTCTAGCAGATGGTAGCTTAAAGCAGGCTGAAAGTATAGCAGAATGTGCCTTAAGGCACATTCTGCTTTACTTTCAACCTGCTTTTAGTAGTCACCTATCGTCAATACTAGAAAAGGCTATGGGGTAATGGCTCAATTAGTTTTATAACCATTTACTCCATAGCCTGCTTCTCGTTGTGAAGACAGTTGGCCACTTAAGCAGGTTAAAGGTAAAGCAAAATGCGCCTTAAATCTGCTTTACTTTCAGCCTGCTTCCAACTACCATCTGCTATACTGTAATGAAAGGTACTCTTATGCCACACCATTGTGAAGTTGAATAAAGATAAACACTTGTGTGTATGTGTACAGGGGTATTCCGTTGCAGAATATCGGCGTACACGCATAAGAGTTGATCATTTGAAGGGTGTGTTAACATACGAGAACCTCGCGTTGACACTTCTACCCTGAACCAAAACTACTGACCATTGCTCGTTTTACGAGTATTTAAGACACTTGTAGATATTTATATGATTTGGATATATTAGGTACTTCAATGCGTATCTCGGTCTTACCTTAGTATGTATTGAATTACCATAATAACTCCGAGAATCTGCAGCTTGTTTACACTCAGAAACCGCCATTTCCTGTTGGTAAGCGGGGCACCGATAATTCACGTTCAACTATTGGCGCCTTCCTTACTCAGGATTTTGTATGTTTATTACACTGTAGCGGTCTAAACTACATTGCTCTTGTATAATGAATTCTTAGTATGTGTTTAATATTGACTTCGGACAGTGTTAGTCCATTTTAACTAGAGATAATCGGAGAGCTATATCTGATGCGGCGGATGGGTATTCCGTACGGATTTCGTCGCACTGCAGCCGATTGGATGAGGATGACGGAATGGGCTAATACCGCATTCTCATTGGATGGTGAGGCGAATTACCGCTGTGATGCAACCAACAAATATCATGACGCAACAGTCTATATAAGAGCGCGGCAAACCTCATAATGTCAGCTACCAAACTATCGTTACTGTAAACAGTACTAGTAAACTTACTTACCAAGAACTCTAATAATATCCAAACAGGAATATTAAGATGACTACCATTAGCCGCCCCGCAGAAATGTAATTATAAACTTTACAAAGAAGAAACCCATAAACAGTAACAATATAACAAATAGACGCCCTTATTAATATTTATAACGAGATTAACTCTGGCGTTTGTCAAGGACTCTATAGACGCAACTCGGACATTTAACCTGACTCTGTTAAGACTCTATAGTGAAGTCTGTATATATACTACAAAGCGTCTCTAGCACTTATTACTTTTGATATAGATCTGCATAAGTTATTTAACCCTTTATTAAAAGTTAAACTTGTTCAGCAAGTGTTGTCCTGATCGGTTTGCCAACCCCACCCGTCCCCGTACTCTTATGTCCTGGATCCGTCGTTATGATGCGTAACTAGGGGAAGTAAAGTAAAACAACAACAACACAGGCCAGAAGTATCGCTCGTGTTACAATACTATATACAATTTGATATACCCATTCATGAACTGAATAAACTGTTTTCTTCAGTGTATGAATAAATTAAATGCGTAAAAATCTATGGAGGAAAGGGTTGAACAGTTTTGATTGTGAATAGCTGCTGACTTTGCAAAATACTATTTTACTGATATCCCACAGGGAAATTGTTGGTTATTCTTGTTAGATATGATCATAATTCTAAATTTCAATATTGTTATTTATTAGCTAGTCTGTTTCGAAGAAACGAGGAGTTATTGTCATCACTCCAGCGTCTGCGTTGTTGTCGTTGTCCGGAATCTTAACGATAGCCATAACTTAAGAAATACATGTGATACAGACTTTATATTTGGTATGTACGTTTACTCACCTTTAGAAGTTTTTGAGCTCTGAACAACTTGGGTCATGTCTGACAAAGGTCAAGGTCATTTAGAGGTAAAATAGGGAGAATTTAACATTGGCTATAACTAAGATAACAAAACAGACGAGCATTGGCACCTGCATGCGGTGCTCTGTTTTTCACGTTTAAATGCCTTTTTGCTGTCGGCCCTTCACATGTTAATAGTATATATTGTCAGTTATAGCATTAACAGATATGTAGACGGCAGCATTTTTCAAGTAGGCAACTTATTCAACCCATTACTCCATTGATGCACATTTTTATGCCATTAACCCTTAGCCCGCCAAATAAATTGTCGTCTGCTATATTTCTCGTCTGCTTCAAGTTTCAAAGTGCTTCAAAGTTGCTCAAAATTGCTGAAAATGTTGTCCGAGTGTCAAACAGCTTGGATCCGGATGAGACGCCGAGTTACTCGGCGTCTCATCCGGATCCAAGCTGTTTGCATATGGAGCTATAGTCGTGAGTGGCAGGCTAAGGGTTAATTTATTCTGCCACTGCATAATATAATTCCAATTTAATATACAGTGATGAATATTTATCATAGATATTTTCTATAGTCTAGCAGACGATAGCTTAAATATAAAGCAGTCTGAAAGTAAAACAGAATGTGCCTTAAGGGGTATTCTGCTTTACTTTCAGCATGCTTAAGTGTCTTCAAAACTGGATTGGCTGTGGAGTTATGAGGTAGTTTTTAAACTCAAGGACTTAACTTTTGTGCATCCTGAGAACTCATTTTTCTGATTTCTAAATTTATCAATGTCCATAAAAGAGTGACTTCAATTTAAACACTTATCCCTGATTAAAATTTTACATGGACCAATGGGCATTTAAATAGGGGTATACAATAGTTTGTTATATACAGAGCTCCAGATAAGATGAGTAAACTGCAAAAATCCAACATTTTCTCACTCATTTTAGCATCAAATCCTACGGTGTTACTACTCTTTAAGACGATTC
Organism: Gari tellinella; assembly: GCA_922989275.2. Classification (NCBI taxonomy): domain Eukaryota; kingdom Metazoa; phylum Mollusca; class Bivalvia; order Cardiida; family Psammobiidae; genus Gari; species Gari tellinella. Next base: position 14,822,623 of record OV277869.1, on the reverse strand, counting down.
TAATGAGTAGTGATACCATACGGTTTTAAGCAGAAATAAAGATTTTAGTTTTTGAAATACTCCCCTTATCTGGAGCCCGTATATGTATGTGATAGTGTTATATTTTAGGCATTTTCCGCCAAAAGTGTTATACAGGTATATTTTTAGATCCAACATTTGTTACATGCACATAATATGTCCTGGTTATGACCATCCAAAAAGAAGACTCATTTTTAGTAGTTAATGCAAGAGGTTACTTAACCCATTACCACATAGATACACCTTTTTATGCCTTTAAATTATTCCTTCTCTGAAGAAAATTATATCCATTTTGTACAGTCAGGAATATGTATCATAAGAAATATATTCTATATCCTACCTGATAGTATCATGAAGCAGACTGAAAGTAAAGCAGAATGGGCCATATTGAAAATAATGAAGTATGTAATTATGTTCCTTAAGGAGCATTCTGCTTTGCTTTCAATCTGCTTTAAGCTACCATTTGGAATGATATTTGATATGCTTTCTCTGTCTTTTATGTTCAGGAACACTAATTAGGGACTCTTTTCCCTAATGCAGAAATAAGTAAGAGCTGTAAAAAGGTTTATATATGTTGAAATGCCAGGGTTATGTAGTCGCCTACAAGGTTCTATCTGCTTTACATTCATCCTACTTTTAAGCCATTTGTGCCCACTGTCCCTTATACAGTGGAGAAAACGTTATTCTTTCCCAATAAACGTGTTTACGCTAAAACTATTATTTTCACTGCAAACTGTTTGCAACCAAGATAAAGATGAATTATCAGAATTGTCAAAAAGTGGTACTTTTCTACGTTTTAGTGTTTTGCGTTTGCGTACGTTTGTGTTTAAACGGGAAAGAATAACAGATTCTCCACTGTACAGGACATAGGCAAACAGTGAAGACTCTGATCAGACATCACATAATGTGGCGTCTGATCAGAGTCTACACTGTTTGCTGATAGGAATTTCATTATAAAACACAAATGAAAATTTAGATAAAAAATGGACTAATCCAATATATCCTCTTCACTCGTTTGTCCGGACCCCTTAGCGAAAACGGACTATAAAGGTAATCAATTTAAATGGAAACTGGGAGATACATTGAACGAATATGGAGAAAAAACAGTTTTCTAACTGAAAATAACATTTAAAGTAATCAAACAACTTGATTGTTAAACAAATACCAGTTATTCAAACTAACCTTCGGCTGTAAATGCAGCGCCGCGAATTCTTACTAGGCCGGAAGTTTGACGTCATCATCCGGGTAGCAAAGGCGCTTGTACACAACCGGGTCAAATTTATACTGCATTATGAAAGTTCAATTTCCAGACACTTGCTACACGTAGTAAACATTTAGAGTTATATTGGAAAATGTGTTATTCGGAATCATTTTACAAAGGGACATTAAAAAAATAAGGTACGTGGTCAATTTTGGTACTCATTTTTTGAATATATAATTTCCTTCAAAGTTTCACTAAAATTCCAAGGTTTTTTAGCATTTTTTTTCGGCTATTATCTGTCCGCATCTAATACCTAACCGGAACCGCCTTTTGCGATGACGTAAGCAAACCGCACGCGCCATATCAAGCGTTTTTGTGATCCTTCCGGACTCATGATAGGCTTCCGACTAGTGAGAATCAAGGATATATGCACGGAAAAATCCACTGGGTACAAATGGGTTTTAAGCTTCCACTTTTGTTTTAACATCCACCCATGAGTCATTCTTTGTTTGGTTGTGGTAGCTGGACTGCCATGTATAATATATTTTATTTTTGCTAGTTTACTATAACATTTTAGATTTCATAAACCCATTTAAGCCTATTGTCTACTAAATTGGACACTGGCTTAGAGTGTAGACACTGATGAGATGCCATGTTACAGGGCATCTCATTAAGATCTATACTGTTTGCTATTTAGTATAAAATATTTTGCTGTATGGACAAAAACAGCAGTGTCTTTAGATCACCATTGTATATCTACAATGAAATCTTCCAGCAAGTATACAGGGAGAGTTCATTGTAATATTCAGGTATAAATGGGTTAAAATATAAGTTTACGCCACCACAGTGTTTTACAGGTATATTTTAGAAGCAAGGTGATTGAACATGTAATATTGGTCATGTCAAATGTATTGATTTCAAAATGTAATATTGGTCATGTCAAATGTAATACTTGTCATGTCAAAATGTAACATTGGTCATGTTAAATGTAATATTTGTCATGTCAGATGTATTTATTTCAAAAAGTAACATTGGTCATGTCAAATGTATTTATTTCAAAATGTAATATTGGTCATGTCAAATGTAATATTGGTCATGTCAAAATGTAACATTGGTCATGTTAAATGTAATATTTGTCATGTCAGATGTATTGATTTCATAAAGTAACATTGGTCATGTCAAATGTATTTATTTCAAAATGTAATATTAGTCATGTCAAATGTATTGATTTCAAAATGTAATATTGGTCATGTCAAATGTATTGATTTTAAAAATATTGCACAGCAGTGTTCTAGTGTCAAAGAACCAAGTCAGTTACCCCTTTACTCTATGGCCAGTTTCTGGTTTGTAAATATGTGACCACTAAAAGCAGGTAGAAAATAAAGCATTTATATCCAGCCTGGTTTAAGCTACCATTTGCTAGAATAAAGAAAATATTTCTGATAATACCTGACAGTATATTAGTCTACCAACATTTTGACCGTTTTTGACCCCTCATGGCATGTCGTGTAGACGGGTTACATCCACCTGATTCGTGTTCAGTGAACATATCTTAGAAATTCTAGGGGGGATGTAAAGTCGAAAAATTCAAATTAAGGTCAGAAATGAGGTCAAAGGTCAACGGGTGCAGATATTTGCATACCATAATATAAACCTAACTTTATTTACATTTCAAATATATCAAATGAACTATTATTGGTTACAATTAGTTCACAAATGTCTGTACTTGCTAAATATTATCAAAAAAGTAAAAAATTACTGTCAATGTCCTTTTCCAGGGGCAATAACTCTGATTTTCCTCATTCTTTTTTATATTTTTATAGTTATTTTTTCGTTATTTTTGTCTGTGTTCTTATAACATCATATTATTTTTATGTTTCTTTACACCTTTGACATACAGGAACAATTCTAAATGCAAATGGAAGTAAATATTACAGCCAATGCCCTTTTCCAGGGGCAATAACTCTGATTTTTCTCTTTCTATTTTATTTTTTATGGGAATTTGTTTTCGTTATTTTTTGACTGTTTTCTTATAACATCAAACTTTTGTATGTTTCTTTACACCTTTGACATAAAGCAACGATTCAATATGCAAATAAAAGTAAAAATTACAGTCAATGCTCTATTCCAGGGGCAATAACTCTGTTTTTTCTGTTCCATGTCTCTTTTTTAATAGGAATTTGTTTTCGTTATCTTTTGACTGTTTTCTCAGAATGTGTTTATGTTTGTTTACACTTTTGACACAAAGGAGCAGTTCAATATGCAAATAAAAGTAAATATTATAGTCAATGCTCTATTCCATGGGCAATAACTCTGATCTTTCAGTTCCATATTTAATTTTAAATGGGAATTAGTTTTCGATTTTTTGTACTGTTTTCTTATAATGTTTTATGTTTGTTTACACTTTTGACATAAAGGAGCAGTTCAATATGCAAATAAAAGTTAATATTACTGTCAGTGCTCTTTTCCAGGGGCAATAACTCTTGTTTTTCCATTCCTATTTTATATTTAATTATTATTATTATTATTTTTATTATTATTATACCCGATTTATATAGCGCTCTTTTCAAACAGGAGTTGTGCGTTCAAAAGCGCCTCACATGAAATTATATTAATGTACCTACAAAGCGAGAAAGACAAATAACTACATTCACAATAAAAATGATACAATATTGAGATGCATGGAAACATGGAAATTCTTTCAATATTATTACCAAGATTATAAAATTGTTATAGTAAGTTTGTAAAATCATTTTTAAAATGAGTCAAATTAAACAATTATTAATGAGAATTGTTTGCGTTATTTTTGACTGTTTTCTTATATAATATCGCATTTGTTTGGGTTTACCTATGACATTTTAATAAAAACAGCAATTAAATAATCAAATAAAATATAATCTTACAGTCATTGTTCTTTCTTTAGGCAATACCTCTGGTTTTTTCTCTTTCTTTTTTATGTTTTTTTTGTTTGTTTGTTTATTATTTATCGTCTGTTTTCTTATAAAATCAAACTACTTTATGTACATGTATATAAACATCATTGACATGAAGCAGTAATTCACTATGGAAAATTTATCACTGAAATATGCGTTTTAGGGTATACATACAGACAACCCCGATATATAAAAAAGCCAAAAGATTGGATTGTGTGCGATGCCAAATGAGTTTCTCTTAAATTCACTTTGGGGAAAGTATCATTTTATATTAAGTATTACTTTCTTAGGAACACTGTATTGACATGAACATACATAATTGATGACTATGTTAGGTTCGAATTTCTATAAAATGTTATCGTTGGTTTTGTGACAAATCCAAGGGTTATTACTATGTATCTGGCTAAAACATGGTGTATTTACAATTTTGTGACGGGAAGTTGTGCTTTACAGCCTGTATACGTGTAATTTTAACACATACCAAATGAATTAGATGTTAACATTCTGTATAATTATTCACATACTTTAACATACAGTTTTACAAATGAACATTTACAATATCAATATCCTTTTAGAGATATTTGAACGAAGACGAACAATCACAAACCATACACTCGTGGTATCATTTGACCAAACTTGCGAATAACTTTACAGAACTTTCATCACCAATTGGATGTACTAAGACATGCATTATGCTTCGTTATGAAACAATCAGATCATCGATCTACATACATTCAGTTAACAATGACGCGTGTAGCAAAAGTGAGAATGTGGGGATTCTTGAGGGATTTCTTATCCAATTGGGGGTGATACGTAATTAGTGTGTGTGTATGGGGTCCAAGGCTGTCTTGACTTTCATGAGTTGCCTATACCAGCAAGTGTCTATATACCAGTTAAGGTATGGAAACCTATAATGTTTTGTCGACCTTGAGTGCCTCATATATTTTGTTAACAAGGAATCATCCCCTTTGCTTTGCTGTACCGGATAACATCCATATTAACACGTCATTTCCTACAAAGCATCAACAGTATTACGTCTGTGTCCCTGCATATAACAATCAGACGATCAAACCCGCTTGCAACAGCATCCTTAGCATGGAATATCATTCTATTGTCAGCTTCTTTATTATCGACTGACAACTTATCAGCATGGAAGCTATATGACTTTGCATTTATAACGCCTACGAACGTTCCATCTGCTACAACAAGCAACCCTTGTGGTAATAATGTGTCATTCAGATGATAGAAACTCGGCAATGTACATGTATTTCTACTTCTCGTCGAGCACAAGGTATGGCTCTCTGACATGCGGTAGTGGATCCAGGTAGTGGGTCTTCTGGACCTGTGATTTTTTCCAGTGGCAGCTTTGATAGACCTGCTCCCAAGGTATCAAATGTGACATCAATGCGAGTAGGTGTGCCTGTGAAATGGGAATATACCGACTGAACAAATTCTTGAGCATACTCTCCGAATGTCTGACATCCTTGAGATCTTTCTCGAGCTTTAATAAGGTCAGGTCTTATCTGTTTCGATACTTGTTGCTTGTCTGATCTCGTGTCTCTATAAATACTTGCTAATGTCTTTGACTTTGTTTTTTGGGTGGAGCAAATAGTCGGTGTTGCACTCCTTGAATCAATAATTTGTACAGTCCTAAACCAATGAGAGGGTTCTGCAATCACATCGCGTCCAACAAAATATGGCTAATGTCTTTTGTTTCAGCATCCTTTAACGCTGTCTCAACAAATTGGTCTACAGCATTGGATGCGTCTTTCGATTTTTCACTTGTCGAAATACAAAATACATCTAACAAACCGCCCAGTGCAGCAAGGGCTTAGAATTACCTTTGCTAAAAGATCTTGGTATACAGAAAGAGTTGGTTTCCTTTGTACAACAATCAAACTTGAGCTGGTTTCCCGTAATGAAGTTAATATTTTTGTTAATTGACCCTGTGAGATCTGAACATACACAATCAACGCATTATATTTCGTGTTCTGTTAATTCGTATTAGATGGTTTTCATATGGAAAGAGAAAAGGCTGCATGGACCACATCGAATGCATTTCATGGAATATATTTTACATTTACAATTTATTGTTTATTTACTATTAGTTAAAATGTAGAAACAGTAAAGTCTTGAAAACATTGCGATTGCTATGTATGACAAGCCATTAGATAAGTTGTATTTAATGCAATTATTGTGTTGGACTGGACGTGGTATGACTGTGTGTGTGTGTTCTGCTTTAGAGGTGGGTGTATTGTTTGTGTTACGTTTCCTGCTTGAGTCTTTCGTATTTATTTGCCTGATAGTGGAAAAAACCTTACTTCGCAATTCCTACAAGCCAAGCAGCTTTGTTTAAACACACGAAATTATTTGCATACTAAATAGCTTATGTTTTGTGGCATTACGCAAAATAATATAAGTGTCCAGTAGAGTGTGAATGAAGGAAATATATTGCTGATACATTAGACTAGGCTGCTATTTATTGGATATAGATATACATATAGTTGCGAAGATTAAGCGTATGCGCTAAAGAAAACTGATTGCAGTGACAGATGCCTGTATTTTCGATGTTGCCGCTTTTGTTCAGATTAATAAATTTGTGAATATGACAATGAATATATACACACATCATAAGCTATAATACAACAACAAACAGGATTTACTACTTTACTATTCATAAACCATATAATGTTTTTATTAAATATTTTTTAAACAAAGGCATAATCTTTCTTATTTTTTAATTCGATATATATCTTAATTTGTACCGGACCGACTTTTGTCGGACCTTTGCATTTCCGTTTATACAATGTATATGTATTTGCCAAAAGTAAGTCAATACCCAATTAAACAATTTCTTTAATAAATATACAATCACAAAATTAGTGATTTTTAACACTACCTTTGACTCCGAAAGTTTGACTATTGGTCATGTATGAGAAAATTTAAGAAACGAAATTAATCATTAGTGCAAAAGGTAACGGTCATCTTAAAGCAAACACGTTTCTTTTTCAAACATTGGTCATTATGCATTAAAGTAAGCTTCAAATCGATTTAAAATTTTCTTGATTACCTTGCCAATGCTTAAAAACATATATTTCAACACCAAAAGTATAAAATTTGGTCATACATGTCAAATGTTAGAAGAGAAATGGTATATGAGAACCGAAAATGGCGGCCATCTTGAAAAATGGCGGCCATTTTTAATGTTTACGGTGCAAAAGGGCTTTTTGTTGAAAGAAAGGCCATATCAGTATATTATGTAAACCTACTTTGATGATTGTATATCAAGTTTATGATTTTTTTCTCTAATGTGCCCAGCTATTATAGCAGAAACGAACAGAATACGTGATTTACTGGCTTATTTTAAGAGTTATCGCCCTTGTTTGTGACTTATAATTGTGTTTTCTGTCACGAAAATTCTATTTCTAGATTTTTCGACCAACTAAACATTCAATAAATTAAAGTTTTTTAGGTTATCTATGAGTGATTGCAAATAGCATAACAATTAATTATCATAATTCCTATTAAAAAGGAGATATGGAACAGAAAAAACAGAGTTATTGCCCCTGGAATAGAGCATTGACAGTAATTTTTACTTTTATTTGCATATTGAATCGTTGCTTTATGTCAAAGGTGTAAAGAAACATACAAAAGTTTGATGTTATAAGAAAACAGTCAAAAAATAACGAAAACAAATTCCCATAAAAAATAAAATAGAAAGAGAAAAGTCAGAGTTATTGCCCCTGGAAAAGGGCATTGGCTGTAATATTTACTTCCATTTGCATTTAGAATTGTTACTTTATGTCAAAGGTGTAAAGAAACATAAAAATAATTTGATGTTATAAGAACACAGACAAAAATAACGAAAGAATAACTATAAAAAATATAAAAAAGAATGAGGAAAATCAGAGTTATTGCCCCTGGAAAAGGACATTGACAGTAATATTTTTCTTTTTTGATAATATTTAGCAAGTACAGACATTTGTGAACTAATTGTAACCAATAATAGTTCATTTGATATATTTGAAATGTAAATAAAGTTAGGTTTATATTATGGTATGCAAAAATCTGCACCCAATGACCTTTGACCTATTTCTGACCTTAATACGCGCCTAAGAACTTTACATCCCCCCTAGAATTGTTCGTATACATATGCTGAATATAAATCAAGTGGATGTTGCCCGTCTACACGACATGCCATGAGACCCATTTTCCAGAGCCTTATTTTCGATCCGTAGGCAGACTATATGAGCAATTTTGGTTCACCCTTTCCCACATAGCTTGTTTCTATCGAGGAAGACAGGTGACCACTTAAAGCAGGTTGAAAGTAAAGCAGAATGCACCTTAAGGTGCATTCTGCTTTACTTTCAGCCTGCTTTAAGCTACCATCTGCTAGGATTTAGAAACTTTTTCTTTTGATACATATTTATGACTGTATAAATTGGAACTGTTTTCTTCAGTGGAGGAATAAATTAAATGGGCTAAAAGTTGCTTCTATGGGGGAAAGCGTTAAAGGGATGTTTTTACAATGTTTTATCTATAAAGATGTATGTTGGGCCAACAGTTATTGTTTTATTTTGTTACTATAATGTGCAGTAAAAATTGTGTTCAGGGGCGGTTAACCCATTAATCAATAAATACACCTTTATTTTCCTTCTTCCTCTGAAGAAAATAATTCATCTTCAAACAGCCATGAATATGTACCATAACAAATAGTTTTTGTATCCTGGCAGATGTAAGTTTAAAGCAGGATGATGTCATGGCAGTTAATTTTGACATCATGGCGGTGTAGGATGATGTCATGGCAGTTAATTATGACATCATAGTAGTGAATGACAATGTCATGGTTGTGAAGGGGTTAATGCCTTAATGGTTAATTGAACACAGGTGATACTGAAGACATGGTTGTGTTTTAAATACATATATAACATAACAGACGGCGTGAGCGTTGAATAACACCCGTTGTTTAAATGTCATATATAACTAGTTAAATAACTATGCTAATGAGGCACGCCACGACGTCGTTACTTGTGACGTCATTATAAACGTTCTATGCGTTCAATTTCCAACGTCTTCTTTTCATCATGTAGATATAATTTATAGATTTTTGGTGTAATTAATCAATGTTAGATCTACATGAAAGTGTTTATAATACATTAACATAAACAATATGCTAGTTTGGAACAACTTTTTTCCTGTATAGATCTACTTATATCGCGCTTAGCATTCACTTGACCTCAAAGGCTGCGATAAATAACTTTTCTAGGTTATGTTATAAAAAGAATATAACATTCGTGTTAATAATTTATTGGATTTATCAAACTCGTCGTTTTACAAAACGATAAAAACTCGGCAAAGCCTCGTTTTTATCGTTTTCTAAAACGACTCGTTTAATAAATCCAATAAATTATGAACACTCATGTAATATCCTATATGTATATTAATGTTAATAATAAAGATTCCCACTACAATTAAAGTACCCTCTCATATATGCAACACATATAATTATATTATATAAATCACTGAATTTTTCGTTTTCATTATCCAACTCAAATATTATTTTACCTATTAACCAATAGCCCGCTTCTAGTTTTGAAAATAATTGACCACTTAAATTAGATTGAAAGTATAGCAGAATGCGCCTTAAGACGCAGATGGTGGCTTAAAGCATGCTGAAAGAAAATCAGGATGTGTCTTAAGGTGCATTTTGCTTTACTTTCATCCTGCTTTAAGTGGTCACCAATCTTCACAACTAGAATCAACCTATGGGTTATTAGAAGTGGAGATTTTGTGCAGCACAAAAATATCAGGAGCTTTCTGTTTTACATTTGTTCTGCATTAACCCTTAGCCTGCCACTCACGACTAAAGCTCCATATGCAAACAGCTTGGATCCGGATGAGACGCCGAGTAACTCGGCGTCTCATCCGGATCCAAGCTGTTTGACACTCGGACAACATTTTCAGCAATTTTGAGCAACTTTGAAGCACTTTGAAACTTGAAGCAGACGAGAAATATAGCAGACGACAATTTATTTGGCGGGCTAAGGGAACTTGGGGAACTGTATACCTTTTTCAAAGAATGGTTGTCTAGGCTTACTTATTTTGGTCGAGACTAAAACACTGACTGGATGGTTTTGAAATTAAAATAAAAACTCATTTGTGCCAACAATCCCATATATGGGACATAGGCAAACAGTGTAGACTCTGATCAGACGCCGCATAGTGTGGCGTCTGATCAGAGTCTACACTGTTTGCTGATAGGAATTTCAATATAAAATAAAAATTTATACCAGGTACCCCTTAGATAAAAAATGGACTAACCGAATATATAAGCATGGAAGAATCCACTGGGTGCAAATGGGTTTGGAATGGTGATGATGAAACTTGCTAATGTTACACTGTACACGTATACATTTATTTTATTTCTTTTGTCTCTGAATGAAGGTTTGTCTGTACATGTTGAAAAATAAACTCTATATTGATAAGATTCTTTGTCAGTTTTTCCACACCCTCTGTCAGTCTTGGTACATGCAAACTCAGCGCTGCCATAAGTTGACGTAAAAAATCCTAAGATTTCCAAATTTGCATTTTTCAAGTGTGATTTTACGAATCGTACCTTTACCCCATCAACTGTGTCTAGTTTTGTTGACATGTGGCTGCTTAAAGCAGGTTGGAGGTAAAGCAGAATGCGCCTGCAGGCGCATTCTGCTTTACTTTCAGCCTACTTTAAGCTACCATGTACTAGAAAAAAAATCCGAAGATTTAGGAAAAATCTGGAGAAATGACAGCCTTGCAAACTTCGTTGTTTCTTATATTTCATTTATACCAGGGGCGTAGCTAGACCAATTAGGAAGTGTACGCACTCCTATACTAGTGGGGTCCGGGGGCATGCTCCCCCGGGAAAATTTTATTCCTAGATGGTCTCATGTGCGTTCTGAGGGCGTTTCCCGCATTCAAAACAGGTGATAAAATAACATAAATCTGTGCAAAAATTTGAATAAAAAACCCCAAAAACGACATCATCAGGAACGAATATATAGATCTAATGTTCGTTCCTGAAATCATAGATGTTAATTTTAAACCGACAATCAGTAACATTTAGATCTGCAACAGAACCATTTGCATTTACGATCCGTTTTGATAACATGATAAAGCAGGCCCGTAGGAAGCAAACTATGATTTGAGGGGGCACACGTCGACGTCAGGAGCTGTTTCAATTGGCGAACGCACTCTTACTGGGAATGCGGAAGGCTCCTCCGGAAAATAATAATTTCTAGATGGGCTTTGGTGAGTTCTAAGGGCATTTCGAGCAATCAAAACGGGTTAAACAGAAAAATACCAACATCATTTTTTAATCTATATGTAAAATTCGACTCCCAATAACATAATTTTACCCCCCTCTGATTGGTTTAAACACTCTTACTCTAGAGGGGTCCGGGGGCATGCTCCCCCGGGAAATTTTTAATCCTAGATGATCTCTGGTGCGTTCTGACGGCGTTTCCCGCATTCAAAGACTATGTAAAAATTTGACTCAGAATAACAAATTATTGATTCTAGGATAATGTTTTTTTTCTGACAGCTTGTCTTCCAGCCTTTGATCTCTACCCCCTACGATTTTTATTGCATTTTTGGACTTTTAAATTTTTCTATTTTTGAGGACAATGTGTACAGTTGCGTTTTTTGCGTACAGGTAGCTACGCGCCTGTATACCTTTCCTCTGCATTATCTCAGAAGACACGCATACTCCTTTCTTATCCGCATTAGCACCATAAGACACAGTTAATGTTTGATTAAACAGGTCAAGGTCACATGGTTCCGATTGGTCAGTTTGAAAAAATTCACCTTCGTGTAGCCAATACATTTTTGTGCATTTTGATACCAAGTTTGTCTATGATTTGTACTTATAAGTGTATGTATAACAAAAGTCCTTCAAACCAAATGTACAGTTTCTACATATGGTAATGTAAAGATGAATCTACACACATGAATTATAGCTACAAGAGGGCATTGAAGACCCTGATATCGCTCACCTGTCTTAATGAAGCCTGATAGCATTGCTTTTGAGTTTCACCCGTTTTAATCTAACTCCATTCAAATTTGTAGTACAGCATGTAAACAATTTTGGAATACAACCTCATAAATCTAGTTTAGTAGAGTACATCAAGGGCAGATAACTAGAGCCTAAACAATACTGAAATGAAGCCTTTTCTAGCATTTCAAAGTATATCAAGGGAAGATTACTATTGCCACAATTATTAGATTTCCACAATAATTGCATTCCTTCAAGAACATATAGCTATATACTTTGTGTGCAAGTATCATCAAAATCCATTGAAAACTGTAGTTGCAAGAGTGTATTATTAAAACGCTCTTAGATATGGCATTTTCAGCAATTCAAGGGCATATAACTCTTGACCGACCTTTTGGTCCGATTTCAACCATAATCTGACTTATTTGAATTGTTATGTTCCAGCCATTGAAGGGCAGATAACTCTTTTCCTATTTGTCAACCATAATCGAACTCATTTGACCTCTTACAGTCGTATACAATCTGAGCAAGTTTGAGAAAGATTGGATAAAAACTGTGTCCACTAAGTACAAGTTAATAAACTATGATCACTCAAGCAAAATCTGATACCTATTTATTATAGTGTACCTAGTTTTCATTTACTTTTCGGGTGATAATGCAATTGCTGTTCCGCCATCCTCATAAATTATTTTGTGTAATTTAATAAATGGGATGCTTTCATGTACACCCATTTTGAAAAGTGATTAAAATGTTCAGTTACGTACAGTACGTCTAGAGGGGCATAAAATGTTACAATGATTTTATAATGGTCTTTTTCACACAATAACGACTTCCAATTTACATTTAACCGTGACTCTCAATGAAATCACATAAAGCGCATTTACAAACCGTTTTGATCCGAGATGGTAGATCTAGCTTAATTAACTCTTTGAACCCTAGTCACACATATATGCGTCATTTGCAAACAGCATACATGTGAGGACTAGGCCCTATAGATAAGCTTTATTTTGAGTCGGCAAGACATATACAAATAACATAAGCTCTCAATAGCTTTTATAACCGACTATATATATGTGACTGGGTAGTACACTTGTCCTATGCAAACAGTGTAGACCCTGGTCAGAGGGCTCCTTAAGGAGCCTTCTGATCAGGGTCTACACTGTTTGTCATTTTGACATATATTGTAAAAAGCAACCCTAAAAAGTAAAAAATGGACTAGACTAAATTGAAAACTAGAATCAGTGTCCATTTGGGGGTTTAGGGAGGACAGGGTTAAAGTGAGGTGCAGTTTTCTTTCCTTTCAAACTGCTTTAAGTGGTCGCCTATCTTCATCATTAGAAACATGCTATGGGGTAATGGAGGGGTTTTACAGTATATTTAATCTTCACGACTGGAAACCAACACCCCTTCACAAAAAACTCTAGATACGCACATGCAGTTTATTTCTCTTATGTTGTCCAAAACGTTGCGTTTGACAAACAGTGCAGTGTTAGTTACGTCCCTTTCCAGATTTGACGTTGAACATCGCTGTAGAAGCTGTTCCAGCAGTAGAGACAGTGCAGGATCGATAGAAATCCGTTGTCAAGGTAAACGATGCGTTACTACGGAAACAAGACAATGGAAGTTGTCTTTGACTTTCTGCAGTTAAGGAACATGTAAACAATTGTATGTTCTATCGGCACTTTTCTTTACTTTGAAGTTTGACGTGTTCAATTTGTGGGTGGGGAAATCAAAATCTTCCTGTCCAAATTTGTTGAAATTTATTAATTTATTTTCAGTTTTAAATGTTTAGTTTAATGCTATATAGATTTATAACCCATGGCATCCTAAGAAAAATTGTTTGTTGTGACATGTGCACATTATTATGTGATTTAATACAACAAAAAATTGAAAATTTGATTATGTACAGTTTCTAATTAAATCTATCCTCGCCCATTTGTATCCTGTTTTGAATTGGTAGTCTTAATCCCATTACTCCATAGCCTATTTTGAGTTTTGGAGATATTTGGCCACTCAAAGCAGGTTAGAAGTATAATGTAGAAAGTTCAGGGCTCTAGATCAGGGGAGTATTTCAAAAACTAACATCTTTATTTCTGCACTAAAGTCGGTGGTGTACTCATTAGAATTGTCTCTTTCAGACGTACTCAGCCAGCATTTTATATCAGGCTGACATCGGTAAGATGGGGCTGATGTCGGGTCCAATATCAGTACTACTCAGTAGTAATTAACACCATAGGATTTGGTGCTGAAATGAGTGAGAAAAAGTTGGGTTTGTTCAGTTGACTCCCTCATATCTGGAGCCCTGCAGGAAGTTCCCAGAAGTTCTAAATCTTAATCTTAATCACACATTTCTGTAGTAAGATTCCAGTTTTCATAAAGTATGTCAGTGTATCTGCTTTCATGCGGTCAATATTGTATTAAGCGACCACTTAATCAAGGATCTATTTGTTGCTTAACCCATTACCCCATAGCTTGTTTCTAGTTTTGACGATAGAAATTCTGATAGGGCCGACCCTGGCGAGTATACTCTGATGATATCCTTAGGCTATGCTGGCGGGGACGTAGGGGCCCTGGTACTGCCACAGAAGCCAGACAGGCTAGGGATAGAAGAGTGAAAGCCTTGGTCATCAAATTTATCCTTTCTCTTGTTTCTATCTTTACTATTAACTGTTTCTGACTTTCCTATAACTTCAATTACTCTCCTTTTTCTAAAGCAGACCAACGCGCTATAATAGTCAAGTGTGACTGCAGCGCGAACCATGTAGATGAAGGTGGCTACTTAACCCTTTAACCCATAGCTTATTTCTAGTTTTGAAAATAGGTAACCACTTAAAGCAGGTTGAAAGTAAAGCAGAATGTGCATTCTGCTTTACTTTCATCCTGCTTTAAGCTACCATTTGCTAGGTGTAGTAAATATTTCTTATGGTACAATGTACATATTCATTACTGTATAAAGTGAAATCAGTTTCTTCAGTGGAGGAAGATGTAAAAGGCGTTAAAAGGTGTATTTATGGGGTAATGGGTTAAAGCAGGTTTAAATTTTAAGCTATCCTCTGCTAGAATAAGGAAATATTTCATATGGTACCTATTCATGACTGAATAAATTGGAACTATTTTCTTCAGTAAAGGAATAAATTAGAATTAGAAGCGTAAAAAGGCATATTTATGGGGTAATGGGTTAAATACAAGTAAGAGCTAAATGCAAGATAAAGATAATGCAGAAAGCTGCTATTTGAGGTCCTATTACAAGGCTCCAGATAAGGGGAATATAAAAAAACATATATTTTTTCGGCATTAAACCCTATTGTGTCACTGCTCATAGACTATTCTAATGAGTAGTAACACCATGGGATTTGGTGCTTTATGAGTGAGAAAATGTTGGATTTTTTTCAGTTCACTCCCTCTTATCTGGAGCCCTGTATTACATTTAGCAGTCACCTGTAAGCGTAACAGATTGTCATGGTATCCCAGTGAATATATGCAATACATCCTTGGCATACAGTGTAGACTGTAGACCCAGATCAGAGGACTCGTGAGCTCTCTGATCAGGTTCTGCACTGTTTGTTATACATGTATTTTAGAATAGATAAGTTTTGAAAACAGATGATCACTCTTATAAACAAATTCTTTGATGGTCATCTTAACACATTACTCCATAGTCTAGCTGTTTCTAGTTTTGAAGACAGGTGACCACTTAAAGGAAGCTGAAAGTAAAGCAGAATGCACCTTAAGGCACATACTGCTTTACTATCAGTTTCAGCCAGCTTTAAGGTACCTGTATTCCCTAAAATATATAAAGTATTTTTGATGGTACACATTCATGACTGTATACAGTGGAACTGTTTTCTTCAGTTGAGGATTAATTAAAGGCATAAAACTGTAAGATATTTCTCTGGGGTAATGGGTTAAGAGACCAATTGTTAAAGTAGTGTGAAGCTATAAAAAGACAGGTGACTGCTTAACTGCAGTATAAAATAATGTATTAAGCTTCCTGCAGTACATTCTCATGTCAGAGAGAACAGTAAGAAAACAGTGGAGACCAATAAGAAAACTGTAGACCCTGATCAGACAGCTCCTCTAGGAGCTGTCTGATCAGAGTTTACACTGTTTTAAAAAATCATAGATATATGCTAACAGCAGGAGAAGAGTCAAAAGTATTCTGAAGTGGAGTAAAACTAGAATGCCCAAGAAAAGATTTTGTACCAGAATATGGTTTGGTGCAGATATCAGGGGAAACAACTCTATATTATTTACTGAAGTAGGTTATGTAGGAGTTGTCTTACTTAGAAAACTTTCAAAACTACTTCAGGAAATGAAATGATGCTGTTATCCTTCATTATGATTTGAGTTGCGTTTGCAAATGGTTAGATCTTAATCTAATCTTTGTAAACATTGACTGTCATGGGTTTAATTACATTTTCCAAGCTCAAAAAAGATTTTTTCTCTAGTGAAGATATCGTTCTCAAGCATTTGATTGATCAGATTTGAGCCTAGGCTCAAATCTGACCAATCAAATGCTTGAGAACTTCTCCAGACTCAACTCAAAAGTTTTAAAACCTTGAAGTTAGTGATGATTTTGTTTTTACACAGTATTCAATTTTGGAGTTATGAAAATTATTAAAATCTTTCTTTGATCTTGTGGCAGAAAGTCTTTTGATTGATCAGGTTTTCCTTTTATTTGTTCATTTATCCTTGCTATGCTAAATTTTCAAATGGAATTTTCTCTTTTTTGCAAAACGACAAGTTTATGTTTATTTTTGGAAAGCCTTTTCAGACAATATATAAATTGAAAACAAACAGTGTTGACCCTGATCAGAGGGCTCCCTCAGCAGCCCTCTGATCAGGGTCTACACTGTTTGCAAGGGATACATATATACTGCATGGTTTCCTGTCTATAATTGAAGGGTTAACCAATTACTGTTTCTAGTTATGAAGATAGGTGACCAGATTGAAACTAAAGCAGAATGTGCCTTAAGGCACATTCTGCTTTATTAACTTTCCCCATATTTGAACCCACCATCTGATAGCAAATAGAAAGTATTTCTTATTATACATATTCATGATTGTAAAACTTGAAACTGTTTTTCACTTTCTTTATTGAAATAACAGTACAAACTTACTGCAGATTTTGTTTATTCATTTTGGTTTCTAACTTCAAAGAAAACTTAATGTCTTCATATAGAACTTAAATCAGTGATAATTTCCTATTGAATTAGCTTCATTATTGTGGGGGAATAGTTAACCCTTTTCCCCTTTTGGCACATTTAATTTATTCCTCCTCTAAGGAATACAGTTCTAATTGATATAGCCATGAATATGCACCATAAGAAAGCAAATGGTAACTTAAAGTAGGCTGACATTAAAGCGGAATATGCCGGCGGATTCTGCTTCTCTTTCAACCTGCTTTAAGGGGTCATTTGTTTTCAAAACTAGAAACATGCAGGCTATGGAGTAATAAGTTACTACAAGTTGGACTGCAGGTTGTAGTGCTGAAACGATTACCCGGGTAACCGTTAACGGTTATGAACTGCCGATTAACCGGTTACAAAGTCGGTAACCGGTTACTCGGAAGCCATTTTGTATAACAAAAATGAAGCCCAATTTGTCGGGAGCTACAGCCTTCAGCTATGTTTTCCGTTCACTTGAAATCTTTTACTCTAAGATATACATGATATTTAAGTTTTAAAATACAGTAGTATGTTGATTGATAAGGGTAGGGCGTTTCCTGATTTTTGTAAACATGTACACGGAGCTCAATACACAAAACGATGCCGCTAACAAATTATTTTATGTGCACAATAAAATAAATGAATTCAATATACTTTTCAGGTGTTCTCAACACTGAATACTTGCTGCATCATGCCATTTTATTCTACGTTGAGTTAAAGAACCCTTATTGGGCAAATAAATGCCGATTGGACAGTTTTAATTTACAACAAAATTGTCGTCGAAATATTGTTTCCTTCGCTACTTTGACAGTTGAACTTGACACGCTTACTAACCTTCTGACCTCGAAATATTCGGTTTGCTTTGGATTTCTACCCTAGTAGCTATATATGACGTTCGTGTAAGGAATTCCACGAATATCCGCATGTCAATTTCAAATATATTTTTAGACCACCCAATCAAAAACGATAAAATAATAAAACCCGGTTAACTGAATCTATACTTCAATCGGATCGTCTCATAGTTTGCCAAAATTTAAAATAAGACAAGAATGGGACCATGGAGGAATTATACGGGTATAATTCCTCCATGATGGGACCAATTAGTTATCTATAACACAATGCGGGATACAAAGTCTTCATATTCGGCCGCGAATAATTATTCCGTGTGTTGGAGTTATTTTACAAATGCAACTTATTTAGAGAAGACATCGAATAGCTGCTTTTTTAAACGATCTATTGATCAACAGATTCATGCAGTATACATGTAAGTTCATTTTATAAGATCAATAGATCTTCTTTCCTCTTTGCAATTTATTAAAGACCTACGTCGGCATGCATGGTAAAATAGTTAGAAAAAAGTATAACATTCATAAACAATTCTTTGGCACCACGACTTTATTATTGTATTATCGTTTACACACGCAAACTGTCTCCAAATTTGTAAGTGTTTATACGTAAAACAGTTGAACGTTACTGTGTACACATGCAACGTCCGACCCTTACTGACTAATGAAGTGTCAGGCATATTAAAGTTACGATTAACCGGTTAACCCCGGTTACGAGCAACGATTAACCGGTTACAATTTCTGGTAACCGTTTCAGCACTAGCAGGTTGTGACCTGACTGTGATGTCATTATGTTGACATTGGTTTGTACCCTGATCAGAGTGTCTGATCAGAAAGCCAAATATACAGGACCTATGTCTCAACCAGTGATGATTCTACAGGGCTCCAGATAAGAGGGGAGTAAACTGAACAAATCTAAACATTTTCTCACTCATTTCAGCACCAAATCCTATGGCGTAACTAGAATCGTCTTGAAAGTAGTAACACCATAGGGTTTAATAGAGAAACAAAGATTTAGTTTTTGAAATACTCCCCTTATCTGCATGGAGCTGATTCTAATGAGAAGTCCCATCACAAGGTTTGTAGGAATCAACATAAAGAATGTTCAATTTACCCACTTTAATCTAGGGTTCCAGATAAAATGGGAGTTGTATATTAACTCAATATTTTCAACAGTTTCTGCTTTATGTTAGACTTTTCCTCAGTCCATTGAGGGACCACCAGCATATTGTTCTGGAGGTGTCAATGTAACTGTCAAATCACATGCAGTTTACCTGGTCAGGTCCAGATTATACTCATGCTCTAGTGATTTTCAATGGTTATTATTAACCAAACTATCAAATATAAAGGTAGAGTCTCACACAAGACGCTTCAATGGTTCAATATGCACAAGACCCATGCTTTTTGCAAGGAAATCGTCTGGCAAAGCTCAGGGGATGTCTTTAAACCAGATCCTATGGTGTAACTACTCATTAGAATTCTAATGAGTAGTCACTTCATCGTAAGAGGCATAAAGATTTCAGTATTTGAAATACTCCCCTTATCTGGAGCCCTGTATAATAAATTTATCTGAAACCTTGTACTATATGATAATGTTGATTTTTTTCCCACAAGATAAGAAAATGAGATTGATAATGACAACAGTTTCAGCTGTCGAATACGGCTAACGAAAATTACGTTAGCACGTTTCTCGGGAGACATTTTCGTTGTGTAAATTTTATTTGTTGTACATTGATGGTCAGGTTGTAATCATATTTGGATTGACAGGGCTCCAGATAAGAGGGAGTAAACTGAACAAATCAAACATTTTCTCGCTCATTTAAGCACCAAATCGGTGTCGCTACTCATTAGAATCGTCTCTTCAAGACGATTCTAATGAGTAGTGACACCATAGGGTTTTATGCAGAAATAAAGATTTTAGTATTTGAAATAGTCCCCTTATCTGGAGCTCTGATCATATTTGGATTGAGATTCAGACTCGCATGACACAAGCCAATTGCAGGAGATACAGATAGGCTTGGGCATGGGGACGTAGTCAGTGACATCGTATTAAGGTCTTTAAAGACAGGTTGCTGCTTAATGCAGAACAAAAGTAATGCAGAAATCTCCTACAGGAGATTTCTGCATTACTTTTGTTCTGCACTAAGCTGCCATCTGTTTTTAAAGACATGTTGTTTTAACTTATTCAAATACTGTTGATGGAAGATATTTTGAATTACAAGTGGCATGCACACCACATGTCTGGCTGTGGGCGGAAAGTTTGTCTCTCTTTATGTCATATAAATGTTGTTTTGCCGGGTAGACATTGTTATGAGAAAGTTGATAGACTTTGCCAGTGTGACTTGATATTTCAGAGGGTTGTCTCTGATACAGGAGACTGATGAACTTCTCAAAATTTTGGTCACCTGTTTTCAAAACTAGAAATAGGTTTAGGGGTAAAGGGGTTACAGGGCTCCAGATATGGGGAGTATTTAAATTTCTGTATTAAACCCTATGGTGTCACTACTCATTAGAATCGTCTCTACGAGACAATTCTAATGAGAAGTGACACATTATAGGATTTTGTTCACAAATGAATGAGAAAATTTTAGATTTGTTCAGTTTACTCCCATGCACTTATCTAGTGGAGCCATGTTATTTAACAACCAGATTATGCTTTAACATTTTAATTCCAAGTGGAAAGAAATGTTGCCAGTATAATTTTAGATAATTATTATAGATTAACCCATTACTCCAAAAATCAGTGCACCTTTTTACGCCTCTTATTATTTCTACGCTAAGAAAAGTAGTCCTCATCTAGGAAATTAATTCCTCATAAAACACAGAAGGCATTTCCAGTATCTTTATAGAATCTAGACACATCCATATCTCTAGTTTCAAGGATACAACTTGTTTTAAAAATAATTTTAAAAATAATTATTTGTTTTGTATAAAAAAGAAAAGACAAGAAAAGCACGAGAAGAGTCAACAGACCATGTAAACAAAGAAGCCGGTCATCTGTACTCGGGAAATTGATGACCTCTATAATAGTGTATTGGCATAGCTAACTGATAAACGATACTGCATGGCATATGGACAAGATAAAAACTAGCCTAATTTTCATGGCTTAAGATAAGAGGGAGAAAACAGAACAAATCCAACATTTTCTCGACCATGTCAGCACCAAACCCTATGATGTTACACTCATTAGAATCGTCTCTTCGAGACGATTCTAATGAGTAGTGACACCATAGGGTATAATTCAGAAATAAAGATTTTAGTTTTTGAGATACTCCCCTTATCTGCAGTTCTGGCCTTGTGCTGATAAATGTGGTTTGCTGGTCTGTTGGCAATGAATTGATTGGAGAACACCAGTGCGGTAGTTGGTATGATTCTGGATATTGTCAGCCCGTATTTGAACCCTTTTAACCCATTTGCGACCAGCAGATTCTTCCATGCATATTTATTGGATTCAATCCATTTTTGATCTAAGGGGTGCTTGGTCTAAATTTTCAATTTCGTTTTTTAAATTGAAATTCCTTTCAGCAAACAGTGTAGATACTGACCACAGTGATCAGACGCCGCATTATGCGGCATCTGATCAGAATCTACACTGTTTGCTTATGTCCCTTTTATAGCACATATGGGTTATTTCTTTGACACATAAGCATAAGTATAGCAGTCTGCTTTACTTTCAAACTGCATTAACCCTTTGAACCCTAGTCCCGCATATAGGCGTCATTTTCAAACAGTGTATATATAAATAGTACACTTGTCCTGTGCAAACAGTGAAGACCCAGATCAGAGGGCTCTGAAAGGAGCCCTCTGATCAGGGTCTTCACTGTTTGTCATAATGCCAAACATTGACAAAAACAACCCTTAAAAGTAAAAAATGGACTAGACTTAAATGGAAACTGGAATTGTCCATTTAAAGTTTCAGGGAGGAAAGAGTTAAGCATCCACCTGTCTTCAGTATTGAATTTAATAGAAAACAAGCTATGGGAGAAGCCAAGAAGACAAATTTGGCAGAATAAATAAATTTTGTACAGTATTAAATCCTAGAGTCAAATTACATAATTGTAGAATATGGACCAATTTGTGCTTATTTAAAAGCCTTCAAACTGAACAGTTTTCTTTTCTGTAAAATATATCTGGTTAACTTTAACCCTTAATTTACCCTATAGCCTGTTTCTTAAAGTTTTAAGATTGAAAGTAAAGCAGAATTTGCCTTAGGCTATAAGCCTGTGACCATCTGCTAAGATATATAGGAAGTATTTCTTTAAATGCACTATATTCATTAAGTCCTGTATTAAATACAGGGCTCCAGATAAGGGTAGTTTTTCAAAAACTAAAATCTTTATTTCTGAATTAAACCCTATGGTGTCACTACTCATTAGAATCGTCTCGAAGAGACGATTCTAATGAGTAGTAACACCATAGGATTTGGTGCTAAAAGAGTGAGAAAATGTTGAATTTGTTGAAAAAAACTACCTCTTATCTGGGGCCCTGAAATATAACTATTTTTTCAGTGGAGAAATAAATGCTTAAAAAGGTGGTTATATATGGAGTAATGGGTTAAATATGCTTTCATTTTACATATCTATAACTATTTTTTTCTCAGATCATGATGCTGTGGAAAAAAGATCAAAAAGTAGTTATCGGGTTAAAATGCAAAGTTTAGAGTTGGCAGATCTCATTTGGTTAAAAATGCTGCAAAAATCATAAAAAACTTTTAGCATGATAAAGGTTAAACTACACAGAATTTGCAAAAAAGATAACATTATACACTACACACATTAAAAAAGAAAAAATCTGCAAATCAGGGAAAATTTAAGACTGAATATTCAATCATATTATAACAATTAATATAACATAACATAGACAAAATACAGTCATATTATAACAATTAATATAACATAACATAAATACATTCAGATGCTTCTAGCCAAATAATCTGTTCATAATGGTTTGTATAAATACTACAAGACAGTACAAAATGTTTAACCCTTTCACTGCCAATGTCGCTAAAAGACGACTTTGTAAACAGTTTGGATCCTGATCAGACGCCGCTTAACGCGGCATCTGATCAGGATCCAAACTGTTTGACACTTGCATTCTATATGTTTTAAGTCATACTATATTTAATCTTACTTTGAAACAATCTTGCAAATAACAAAATTGAAGCAGATGACAATGAAATGGTGAAGGGGTAAAAATCTCACAATTAATTTGGTAGGGAAAGAGTTAAACAAGTGCCATAATTGAGAAATGGATTCGGAGTCTTAGCTGTAATTTTAATTACTTGTGAAGTCTGATGAAGATCTAAACTATTTTTGGATCAAATCATAAATGAGTGAGAGAGTTTCAGATATTCAGCAGACTGCATTTTTCGCAGACATCAGCTCATCATTCAGGCGGTTATATCCTTGGCTGTTGAAAAGTGGAATGTTAGATATGATTTCGCAAGAAATCAATCAAAAGTTTTCTTGTTTTGATTTAGAGGATAGCAGCAGATACTGGTACAATAGCTAGGCCCCTTAAACTACTACTTCTACTACTACTACTACTAAAAACAAGACATGCTTATGTTATATAAGGCAAGTGACTGCTTTAAGCAAAATGAAAGTAAAGCAGAAAGCTCCTGTAGGAGCTTTCTGCTTTACTTTTATTTTGCGCTAAGTAACCACCAGTCCATGGCTCCAGATAAGGGGAGTAATTTAAAAAACTAAAATCTTTATTTCTGATTTAAACCCCATTGTGTCACTACTCATTAGAATCGGTTCTTCGAGACGATTCTAATGAGTAGTAACACTTTAGGCTTTGGTGCTGAAAAGAGTGAGAAAATGTTGAATTTGTTTTATTTACTCCCTCTTATCTGTAGCCCTGACCAGTCTTTAAAATTATCAATGATTGATATTTGTTATTGCTGATGAAAGGGATTTTTCTTGGTAATATAAATATTGCTGGCAATATCTGATTTGTATGTCAGAAAATTTAATATTTTACATTTGATATATGATGCTCTTACTTTTATATACAATTCTGTTTGTATAACTATAATAGGCAGTCTCGGGGAGAATTTAGAGTCTATATCTTGTCTTTATTGGGTAAGAGTAGACGCTATTAAAATCTAATCCGTTGAACCCGAATGACGAGTTTTTTTACATGTCCTTTACAGTGTACCTGTAAATAGTACACTTGTCCTGTTTATGCAAACAGTGGAGACCCTGGTAAAGGGGCTCTCATGAAGGAGGAGCCCTCTGACCAGGGTCTGCACTGTTTGTCATTTTGTAATATGTTGCAAAAATACCCACCTTTACAATATCTGAAATTACATAAAAATGCAGCTTGCAGGACATGAATAATGCAGAAAGTGCCTATTAAATTAAAACTTTACACCATAAAACCCCTTTTTATGCCTTTAATTTATTCCTCCACTGAAGAAAATAGCTCCAATTTAAAGAGTCATGAACATGTACCAAAAGAAATATTTTCTATATCTTAGACTAGCAGATATTGGTAGCTTAAAGCAGGCTGAAAGTAAAGCAGAATGCGCCTTAAAGCAAATTCTGCTTTTAACTTAACTTTCAACCTGCTTAAAAATGTCACATGTCACCAAAACTTGAAACAGGCTATGGGGTAATGGGTTAAGGAGCAACCTTCGTAACCCTTTGAACCCTAGTCCCGCTTATAGGCGTCCTTTTCAAACAGTGTACATGTGAATAGTACACTTAATTGTCCTGTGCAAACAGTGAAGACCCAGATCAGAGGGCTCCGAAAGGAGCCCTCTGATCAGGGTCTTCACTGTTTGTCATAATGCCAAACATTGACAAAAACAACCCTTAAAAGTCAGAAATGGACTAGACTTAAATGGAAACTGGAATTGTCCATTTAAAGTTTCAGGGAGGAAAGAGTTAACTCATTCACCATTAGCCTGTTTCTAGTTTTGATAAAATAGGTTGAATATATTATAGGCCTTAATTTGCCTAAGGCACATTCTGCTTTACTTTCAGCCTGTTTTAAGTTACCATCTGCTAGGATTTAGAAAATATTTCTTATGGTACGTGTTCATTACTCCTAACTGTATAAGTGTAAATATTTTCTTCAGTGGAGGAATAAATTAAATGCGCTAAAAGGCACATCTATGGGAGAAATGGGTTAGGCTACCAGCTGTTTATATTATGGAAGACAGTCGACAATTTAAAACAGGTTTACCTTCACCCTGCTTCAACCCACTACTCCATAAATAATTAAATATACCTGTTTATTTATTCCTCCACTGAAGAAAACACTTTCACTAATGGGACAGTAATAAATGAAATAAAGAAATACTTTCTATATCCTAGCAGACGTTAGCTAAAATAGGCTGAAAGTAAAGCAGAATGCCCCTTAGGCAAAGGCTGTTCTACTTTATAGTTTGAAAGAAAAGTGACCACTTAAAGGAGTTTGAAAGTAAAGCAGAATGCGCCTCAGGGCGCATTCTGCTTTACTTTCAGCCTGCTTTAAGCTATCATCTGTTAGGGTTTGGAAAACATTTCTCATGGTACATTTTTGGCCGGATTGAAAATGCGGTCTATAGATTGGCAAATGCCGTCCGTCCTCACTTTGGTTGACCTTTTTGTTAGTGTCAGTTTTAGTCAAAGTTTAAATCCTACAGCAACCAAATTTGGCATGTACAGTTATAGTGAGGTCATCATCACATGCCATGGGTAACAAGGTCACTGTGACCTAGATTTCACGGTCCAATGACTTAGAGCATTCTTGGTTAAACTTTCTGTTTGCGTCTTGGTTGACCTTTTTGTTAGTGTCAGTTTTAGTCAAACTTTAAGTCCTACAGCAACCAAATTTGGCATGTACAGTTGTAGTGAAGTCATCATCACATGCCATGGGTAACAAGGTCACTGTGACCTAGATTTCACGGTCAAATGACTTAGAGCATTCTTGGTTAAACTTTCCGTTTGCGTCTTGGTTGACCTTTTTGTTAGTGTCAGTTTTAGACAAAGTTTAAGTCCTACAGCAACCAAATTTAGCATGTACAGTTGTAGTGAGGTCATCATCACATGCCATGGGTAACTATATTATATATATATATACAAAGCAAAAGTGCAGACAATCCGGCCATACCGACATTGGCGGTTTCTCGTATGTCTGTTTAAATTGGAACTATTTTCAACAGGCTATTGGCCATGGGGTAGAGGGGTTAAGCTACTCTTTGCTAGGATATGGAAAATATTAAAAAAATGTTAGAAAACAAACTGTTTGTACAGATTTACTTTTTCCCTAGAAAATATTTGCTATGGTGCATATTAATAAGTGCATGTATAAGACTGAACTTTTTTATTGTGTGAAGGAGTAATTTACAAGTGTAAAAAGAGGAATCCATGGGGTAATGGGTCAAAGACTGCCGAATTTTCTTCTTTAAAGTGGCCATTCATAATACAGGTTCTATTGAACTGTTTGTACTCTGAAGACGTCCGCTGCACCATGTGAATCCTGGGCGTCATGTCTGTTTTTGTCGAAACATTATTTTGCGAGAAACCTTTTCTGTCACTGTAGTTGTGAAGATTCCCGATAGGGACGGTAAAAAGTGGTGCGCTGAAATTGCAGCTGTCAGCGACAAAATGTTTCATTAACACTTTGCATGCTGGTCTGCTTTGAACCTGTCGCCTGCAAAATTTGTTAAATTTTAGATTAATACATCTTTAAGTAAAGAAACCTAAAGATGAGTGTCAAACAGTTTGGATCCAGATCAGACGCCGCATTATGCGGCATCTGATCTGGATCTAAACTGTTCCCAAAAATCGGAAAAGTTGCGATCAGCAGGCAAAGGGTTAACACTTTGTATGCTGGTAATGTTTCCGTCTGCAAAAATTATCGTCTGCTACTATTCCTAAAAAAGGCTTTTTAAAATTTCTTTTCAGAACAAGATCATGCAGAGTGTCAAACAGTTTGGATCCTGATGAGATGCCGCGTAAAGCGGCGTCTCACCTGGTTCCAAACTGTTTGTAGAGATAATCACCATTCCGCCGTTAGCATGCAAAGAGTTAACCCCTTCACTGCCATGACATCATTTGATTTAAATGGATCTAATTGTCGTCTGCTTTTATTTCGCAAATTTAAATTCTAGATATTTTCATCTAAGAAATATTGAAATGAGTGTCAAATTGTTTGGATCCTGCTCATATTCTGTGTTTCAGTACAGCATCTGATCAGGATCCAAACTGTTTGCAAATGAACATTATAATCTGGATAAGGTAGTGAAGGGATTAACATTTTTAAAGCTAATCAAACATTCATTTTCAAGATTTCAGGGCTCCAGATAAGGTTTTTTTTCTTCAAAATTAAAATCTTTATTTCTTAATTAAACCCTACTCATTAGAATAGTCTCTTTCAGATGATTTTAATGAGTACTAACACCATAGGAGTTTGTGCTGAAATGAGTGAGAAAATGTTGGATTTGTTCAGTTTAATCCCCCTTATCTGGAGCCCTGGATTTCATCAACCGGTATCCAACCATCTTAAATTGTTTTCTTTGATTTTGCAGAGTATGATGAGCATCCAAACAGTTTTGGATTCTGATGAGAGCCCATATTTTGCGGGGCCTGATTACCCTAAGGATCTATTCAGTTAGTCCAGATCTTTAACCCATTTTTGTGTCGATGGGTCGTAATTTTTTAACACCATTCATTTATTTATTTTATTTTAACCCATTACCCCATAGCCTGTTTCTAGTTTTGAAATTAGGTGATCACTTAAAGCAGGTTGAAAGTAAAGCAGAATGCACCTTAAGGCGCATTCTGCTTTACTTTCAACCTGCTTTAAGCTATTATTTGTTACAATATAGAAAATATTTTTTATGATACACATTAAATTATTCATAATTGTATAAAATGGAACTATTTTCTTCAGTGGAGGAATAAATCAAATGCATTAAACTGTGTATCTATGGAGATAAAGGGTTAATTAATACCGATTCCCAACAATTGAAAGATTAACCCTATCAACATTAAAAGATATAAATTTTGCAAACAGTTTGGATCCTGATCAGACCCCGCTTTTAATACTGTGGGGCCTGATCAGGATCTAAACTGTTTGTCACCCGGATCCTGTGCCTGAACCTTTATAGAAGACAAAAATAATTTTAGCCTGTCAACGTTTTTGAGCGGGGTTGCTTAATGTTTAAAGATTAAGTATTGGAGTAATTATTTTCTTTCCTCTAGAAGCTAGAGTGCTCAGGGGCAGGCAGGCGCTCAAACGTGCTCAATGAGAGGAGAGGGGATAGTTCGTTGATGACAGGGGTATGCTGGAGCTCACGATTTGTATGTTTAATTAAAAAACGAAAAAAGAACTTTAGAACTCGATCTGCAGAAGAAACAAGCAAATCTGTTTTCTTCAGCGCTTACAATGCTGAATTTTCAGATGCATTCACCCGTTTTCTGATAAAATGACTAGCTTAACCCATTACCCCATAAATACAACTTTTTATGCTTTCAATTTGTTCCTACACATATGAAAATAGTTTCATTTTAAACATTCATTAATATGCACCCTAAGAAATAGTTTGTATAACCTAGCATATTGTAGCTTAAAGCAAGTTGGTTTTAGTATAGCAGAATGCGCCTTAAGGTGCATTCTGCTATACTTTCAACCTGCTCTAAGTGGTTAAAAACTAGATATGCTATGGGATAAAGGGTTAAATTTTTAAAATGTATGATAAATATAGTGCACACCCTGATCATAGGACTCCTTTAGGAATCTTTGATCTGGGTCCACATTGTTTGTATATATATTTGTGTTACAGTTTTGCAAGCATTTTACCCATTACCACCTTAGCCTATTTCTAGTTTGTTTTGAAAACTGGTGACTCCTTAAAACTGATTGAAAGTAAAGGAGAATACTCATTATAGGAGCTTTCTGCTTTACTTTCATCTTGATTTTTGTTTGCACTTTTGGAGTAATATGGAAGAAAGATCGAGCTATACCATCCATGGCAGTTCCTTGTCATATCTTTCCATAGAAAAATGAGGAAGTAAATATTTGTCTACACCATTACCAGTAAGCTTTCTTAATAGGAAAACCCTCCCCGTAATGTGCATTCTGTTAGGTTGATAGATCATGCTATTATACTAAGAACTATTCTTCCGCTGAATATTCATATATTGTCAAAACGGGACAACTCACAGACTTTTAACCCATTTCCCCATAAATTCGCCTTTTTACACCTCTAATTTATTCCTCACTGAAGAAAATAGGTCCAATTTATACAGTTAGAAATATGTATCATCAGAAATATTTTCTATATACCAGCAGATGGTAGCTTAAAGCAGGCTGAAAGTAAAGCAGAATGCGCCTTAAGGCGCATTCTGCTTTTTTTTCAACCTGCTTTAAGTGTTCACCGGTCTTTACAACTAGAATGGCTATGGGTTAATGGGTTAAATCGAACTCATACTCATATATGAAGTAAATATTAAATTTTGTCTACACCATTACCAGTAAATTCTTAATAGGAAAACCCTCCCCGTAATGTACATTCTGTTAGGTTGATAGATCATGCTATTATACTAAGAACCATTCTCCCGCTGAATAGTCATATACAGTGTTCCCTCTCTACAACGGCCCTCCCAAGAACGACTCCCTCCTTACAATGACCCTTGCTAAAATTACCGAAACGGGACAATTATGTCTAACGCTTTTACTGCTACAATATTGTCTGCTCAAAATATTCATCTGATGTTTTCTCTCAAAGTTACATATAAATTTATGGAGATTTTGATAATG
The DNA here is from genome assembly GCA_922989275.2 of Gari tellinella. NCBI lineage: Eukaryota > Metazoa > Mollusca > Bivalvia > Cardiida > Psammobiidae > Gari > Gari tellinella. The sequence continues at coordinate 14,792,672 of OV277869.1, read as the reverse complement.
ACGAGTGACAAAAAGCTTGAATCCAGATCAGACGCCGCGTTACGCGGCGTCTGATCTGGGTTCAAGCTGTTTGCAAATGTATGCCAATTTCGTTACGCGGCGTCTGATCTGGGTTCAAGCTGTTTGCAAATGTATGCCAATTTCCCTCCCTATAACGACTCCCTCTAAACAATGCACATAACCTTTGTCTTCCATTGGGTGTCGTTGTAGAGAGTGAGCGCTGTACTGTCAAAACTGGACAACTTGCAGATGCTTAACTCTTTCAACACCATAGACCTGTTTAAAATATACTCATTGCAAGTATAAACAGTTTAGACCCTGATCAAAGGGCTCCTGTAGGAGCCCTTTGATCAGGGTCTACACTATTTGCTAATTTAGAACAGTATAATATCATATTAAACTACTAAGTATTCCAAGTAGACTGGTTCATGTTTTGATAACTAAAAAGAACCAAAAGCGAACCTTATAACCCACAAGAGATACTTAATGTTGAAAGCCTAGTGTCTATAACGGGTATTTGCAAACAGTGTAGACCCTGATGAGACGCCGCGTTTGCAGTGTCCTTAGATCACCATTGTATATCTATAATGAAATGTTCCAACATGCACATACGGATAGTTCATTGCAATATCCAAGCATATAATTATGGGTTAAGTCGAATACGATATTTCCTCTGCTGAATTTCGCTATTTCCATTCCACATCAGTTGAACTTATCCTTATTTCAAAGTTTAACCCTTTACCCCATAGAAGCACCTTTTAGCGCATATTTATTCCTCAGCAGAAATAAAAAAGAACCCAATTTAAACAGTCAGGAACATGTATCAAAAGAATTAGTTTCTATATCCTAGTAGCAGATGGTAGCTTAAAGCAGGTTGAAAGGAAAGCAGAATGCCATTAAAGAGGCATTCTGCTTTGCTTTCAACCTGCATTAAGTGGTCACTTGTCTACAATACTTGAAACAGGCTATGGAGTAAAAGGTTGAACAAAATAGATTCAGTGTATATATACTAGGGATGGGTATTGCCAGAAATTTCGTATTGCAATATATTGCGATACTCTATCACCGTATTGCAATACGTATTGCAATATATTGCATGTTAATAAAGTGAACTTAAAAAGTGTATAAGGGTGTTGAAATCTGGATGTTATCTTGGAGATGCAACAATTAACAATGATCTATTACATACATTTAACTTTTAATCTCCAACAGCTATCCAAACATTTGTGGAATAGTAGTACTGCTAGCTACTGTGGTTGGTTTATTGAATTTTTTTTATTCAAAATGGGTTCAATCCCTAAAAATGGGTTTGTAAAATCCGGCAAAAGGTTTTCAAAAGAGCCTAAGAAACGTATGTTTATATGGTGAATGCCATATTTGGCTTCGTAACTACATGACATTCATGAACTACATGAACTTGAATTCATTCCATTTTTGTGACAATGAGCGCTCTGAAAACAAGAGCGTTTGCGCTGAACTGCCAGCTGCACCAGTAGTCAAACTTATATTCGGGAGATGACTGCGAATATGCGAAGTGAAATGTGTCGTACCGCCTAGATTTCTCAAAGTTCTGCATTGCATTTCAGACAAACGGCACTATTTTCGATTATTTCGTTCGTTGATGTGTTCTTTTGAATACCGACATAGGCCCACACTGCCGATTTTCCCTTCGGATTTTTCAACGCTATGAAATTGTCCGCCATGATTGTTTCCAATGAATACAGACAGGGCATGGTATAAAACGGAGCCAGTTGACAGTATCAGACAAACTTCTTATAACATTTTGAAAATATAGAAAGCGTTTCTAAAATAACCAACACTGGTCAGTATTTGATATATATCTAGATTCTATCGGAAACTATACGCTTTAAACTCAGAAATAATTTTTTTCTTCTGATTTTTGATAAAGATGTTAAATCTGGGATATACGCTGATTCGGCAGCGATTTATACAATACCATGTGCTGAAAACAACAACGGATACTTCCTGTTCTCTGTTAGCGGCGTATAAAGCTCCAAGAAAACAAGATTATGAACATTTTCAGGCGTGATACAAAGCAAATTGAATCAATTCATCATTTAGGAAAAAACCCGGTTTATTGCGGCAACGAACCGGTTTTTATTGTTTTCAGAACGAATTGCAATAAACCGGTAAATCGGTTTTATTGCGCATCCCTAATATATACATATACGGAGACAATTATATACTGCTTTACTTTCAAAATACAGTAAAACCTTTCTATTACAACCACTAAAACAAAGGCTAATTGATAGTATGAAAGGCAGGTGACAGCTAGCTTAAATCAAAGTGACAGTAAAACAGAAAGCTCCTTTTGGAGCTTTCTGTTTTACTGTCACCTTGCTTTAAGCAGTCACTTGTCTTAAAACCATAATGATTAACACAATTTAGTGGTCTTAATAGAGAGGTTTTACTGTTATATATACTGCACATGTAATAATTATGAATGAGTATACAGAGCACCAGATAAGGGTAGTTTTTCAAACACTAAAATCTTTATTTCTGAATTAAACCCTATGGTGTCACTACTCATTAGAATCGTCTCTTTGAGACGATTCTAATGAGTAGTAACACCATAGGATTTGGTGCTGAAATGAGAGAGAAAATGTTGGGTTTGTTGAAATAACTACCTCTTATCTGGAGCCCTGTTTTATTGTATATATACTGCACTTGTAATAATTATGAATGAGTATATCTGTTGAGACAAGAAGCTTCCAAACCGTATTCCCTTCGGTCATTTTTCGACTGGCATGGCAATTAATGTCTACGCTGATATAGACTCGGCATTTTAGACCTTTGAAAGCCCGGAAGTTATTTTTTCGTCTGCAATAATTATCGTCTGCTACTGTTTCGAAATTGGACTGTTTGAAGATGTCATTTCAATGTAAGGTCAAGGTGTCAAACGGCTTGGAGAGGACTCACGTACGTAATAGGCTGTGCCTGTTGTCCAATCCTTAATTTCTTTGGATAAAATATTGTCTATAACCCTTGACTTCATAGCCTTAGTGTTTCTAGTATTGAATATAGGTGACCACTAAAAAGCAGGATGAAAGTAAAGCAGAATGTGCCTGCTTTAAGCTACCATGTTACAATATAGAAAATGTTGATTATGCACATATAATATGATACGTAATATCATACTAATATGACTGTATAAAATGGAACTATTTTTCTTCAATGGAGGATTGCTTAAAATTCAGCCTGCTTTAAACTACCTTCTGCAATGACATAGAAAATATTTCTTATGGTACATATTCATATGACTATATAAATGTATGAAGTGTATTTTTTATGGTACAATCATATTCATAACTGTATAATTTAATATTGTTTGTTTTCATTACATTTGGTTAGCTGTGATTGGCTGTAATTTTTGTTTCATAACTCCATGAAAAAAATAAAATTCAGGCCACGCCTTGTCAGGACTACTTTCCCTTAGTCCAACTGCTCTTCACAAGCGCTGCATGAAGCAGGATGCCAAATGACGTCATTGACGTCGGCGTTACTACATAACAACGTCGCGTTTTGGCGGAAAATATATATGGCGGAGGGACTACAACCTACGTTTTAAAAGCGATAAAAAAGAACATTTGCGTCAGATTCTCTATTTAACTACTTTTATTAAATTCAGAAGTGATATTGAATTATAAGGAATAATTCGGAATATTTATTGTATTCATGGAGGTATGAAAAAAAAACCTGGTCACACTTTTGTATGAAACCGCTTCATACCTCCATGAATACAATAAATATTCGAATTATTCCTTAAATAAAGGGGAGCAGTAAATGTTGAAGGCTTTTTTGCAGTGAAGGAATAAATTAAAGGCATATATATGGAGTAATGGGTTAATGCAGTCTTGATCTGAACATATTGGAAACTTTGGCCATATATATATTTTTTGCAGGCTTAAGTACAGTAAAACCTCATTATTATGACCACTAAAACGAAGGCTAATTGATTGTATAAAAGACAGGTTACAGTTGAAAGCAAGGTGACGGTAAAACAAAGCTCCTAAAGGAGCTTTCTGTTTTACTGTCACCTTGCTTTAAGCAGTCACCTGTCGTAAACATCTAATTATTAACACAATTTAGTGGACATAATTAAGAGGTTTTACTCTAGTTGAAATATGGCCCACGGGTTCTTGGTCTGTGCTCCTAGTATTCAGTATATAATGATATACTCAGGCTTGTCTAAGAGTTTCTGGCCGACTACAATTTATACAGGGCAGAATGGATCGCCCTTGTCTAACACTCCACCAAACCCATGGTTATTTCAAACCTTTATATGCGGGGAACCAAGAAGTGATGATCTTGTGATAAGCTGTTTGAAAGCTGGGGACTAAGAAGTAATGAATCTGCAAACTGCTTGGACCCAGATCAGGCCCCACTAAACGTGGGGCCTGATCAGAATCCAAACAGTTTGACGTATAAATTGCATTTGCTGAAATGTGAAGTAGTATCTTCAGAATCTCAGTGCCCAATGACATTCGCAGTGAACAATATTTGTATTTACGCGCATTCTGCTTTACTAAATTCATTGTGCTTAACCGTACCATACAGAAAATATTTCTTACATGTTCTTGACTGTGCAAATTGGAACTATTTTCTTCAGTAGAGGAACAAGTTGAATGTGTTAATATGCACATCTACAGAGTAAAAGCTTAATTAAGCTACCATGTATATATAAAGGATAATTAAAAGAAATATTAATCATGGTGCATAATTATGATTGTAAAAAGTGGAACTATTTTCTTCAGTGAATGAATAAAATAAAGGCGTTAAAAGGCATATTTATGGGGTAATGGGTTAAGCAAATGCCTGTATATAAAGATTGCATATGGGTATTGTATTGAGTGATTATTTTATACAAGAATGACCGAATGAATCATTCAAAGAATTGACGAGAATTCAGGGAATATGTTTATATAATATTCTATGTTGAAATGAAATGCAACGTAAAATAAATAGTATCTTGATTAACTCTTACCATGCTAGCGACAAATTTTAAGTAGACGAGATTGAGGCAGTAATCGGTTAACTCTTACCATGCTAGCGTCAGATGTATCTGCCACAGTGATTACCTTTGCAAACAGTTTGGATCCATAACGCGGCGTCTCATCAGGATTAAAACTGTTTGGCACTTTGACCCAGTTTTTGATTTTTTAGAAATTAGTTCTATTTTTAGAACAATAGCAGACGACAATTGTTGCAGACGAAAAAAATTACCCAGCATGCAAAGATTTAGTCTCTACTCTTGCTCTGTTGGGAGTTCTCAGTCTGTGTACTAATTGGATTGAGCTCCTTACGGTCTCAAAGAGTAGGCGACCAAATTTTCGAAATATGAATAGCCTACTTAACTTTGAACTCCCAGAGCGCTAAGTAATTATATATATTTGTCGACAGCAACAATTGTCATCTGAATGTAGGGAACCTTGAACACCATCATTGTTAAGAGAGTGGAATATACCAATTTTAACTGTGATTGAAAATAGTGCCATATTTTATTTTTTTATAAAAGTTGCATAGTGTGGAGTGCCTATAAGTCACAGGGCTCCAGATAAGGGGAGAATAATTTCAAAAACTTAAATCTTTATTTCTAAATTAAATCTTATGGTGTGACTACTCATCAAAATTGTCTCTTTGAGACGATTCTAATGAGTAGTCATACCATAGGATTTGGTGCTGATATGAGTGAGTCCTTCTTTAATCTGGAGCCCTGTAACAGGGGTAACCAGCTTACCAGTGTCTGATCAGGGAAAAACCTATTATTGACACTGATCATGCTGTCTATATGTTCATTATTATTTTACCAGGTGCATTGTGCAACCACCTGTTTTAATTACTGCCAATTTGTATTTATTTTTAACATGGGCCAGGGCAGAATATGATTAGAACAATAATATTATTTGTTTTGTTCTCAGTTATTTTATGCAGGATGCTAAATATTCCATTTATATCCAGGGTCCGTAGATAGAGTCCTGATTGTATTTGCATTAAATGTTTTATCAAAATACACAAAGTGCATTAAATTTTGTAATTACATTGTCTAAATGAGTCTGTCATATCAACAATATTCTTGCAATATTTGAACAAAATGATTGCGATGAGATTTATGGGATTTTCACTCTTTTAATCCAATACAGATACACCTTTTTATACATTTAAACTGTTTGTGTCATTGATTGTTGTATATCAGAGAAGAGCAGAGAAGACCGCATTTATTTTAGATTTAAAGCAGAGTTCTCTTTGAACCATTGAATGATTTTATACTAATGCTTTTTAGGGGGCCTCCGTAGTCTAGTGGTAAAGTCACTGTGACTTACTTTCACTAAGCTGCTCACCGCTGTGGGCTCGAATCCTGGTCTAGGCATTTGGATTTTTTTTATGCCCCCTGCTTAAAACAGGTTGAAAGTAAAGCAGAATGCACCTGAAGCCCCAGTCCGCTTTACTTTCAGCCTGCTTTAAGCTATTTTCTACTAGAATATAGGAAATATTTCTAATGATACATATTCAAAATAATGAATGAATGGTGTTTTATGGCCCATCTACACAAAAAGGTCATTTAGAGCCGAGTTACATATTCAAGACTGTATAAATTGGAAATAATTTCTTGAGTGAAGGAATAAATAAAAGGTGTATAAAGGCGTATTTATGGGGTAATGGGTTAAAGCAATATAAAAGTAAAAGAGCTTTCTACTTTACTTTCATCTTGCTTTAAGCAGTATCCTGCATTAATAAACACAGTTGGATATGGGTGATTTGCACACAAGGTTTAAAGGTGGATAGGATTAATGTTTCTCCTGAAGACAGAGAGAATATTTTGCAATTTCACTGTAAGGTGAACTTTATGGAGATGAGCCAAAAAACGGTACGTTTTCTTTGGTTTTTACGGAATAAATCGGAAAGGTTTGTTTCTTTGTCATGAGATTTCCCATAAATTTCCGAGGGAGCTAGCAAACGAATGAGACATTTGTTTGTGATTTTCCTATTGGAAATTTGAACTCAATCGGCGCCCAATTTCCCCGAGCCCGCTGCTTGTGTTAGCAGCCATGATTAGAAGCATGTTATACTCTGATATAATCTGAACTTGTTTTAATAGGTGAATTGCATTCTATGAAAAGTGCTGCAGATAATTGATAATTTCCAATATTTTCACATTTATTTCTCAACCAAATCATAGTTGTAATGATCCATTTGGTTCTTGGGCATGCCACAGTGACAGAAGAATTTGGACCACTGCATACGCAAGGGCACCCGATCAGAGGGAGTAAACTGAGCAAATCCAACAATTTCTCACTCATTTCAACACCAAATGCTATGGTGTTACTACTCATTAGAATCGTCTCAAAGAGACGATTCTAATGAGTAGTGACACCATAGGGTTTATATAATACAGAATTAAAGATTTTAGTTTTTGAAGTACTCCCCTTATCTGGAGCTCTGATACCCTATGAATCATAGATGCAAGAGGCAACTAAGATACCCAAATCAATCAATCAATCAATCAATCAATATGTTGTGACTTTTCATTAGAATCAACTCTCCGAGAGGATTCTTAAAAATAAGTTACCTGGTTCAGGGCTCAAGACAGAGTGCATTAATCAGATATTTTCAAAGTTTTCTTCTTTATGCCTCCACTAAACCCTATGATGTGACAATTCTAATGAGTAGTCACATCATAGAGTTTGATGAAGGCATAAGGTTTTAGCCCTTATCTGGAGTTTTGTGGGTTGTTTCAACATGTGAAATTTCTGAAATCCAAAAAGGTTACCCCTTATTATATTGTCCATGCATTCGTTAACACTTTGATTGAATGTTTTCTGCTTAATTTGTTGTCTTTTGAAATTTAAAGAAATATATTACTTCTTTTTTTGTTGGGACCTTTAATTATCTGGATCCTTTATGTATACAAACTTGGAACAAGATATTAAACCCTTTACCCAATAGCCTGTCTCTAGTTTAGAAGACATATAACCAATTAAAGCGGGTTGAAAGAAAAGCAGAATGCGCCTTAAGGCGCATTCTGCTTTACTTTCAACCTGCTTTAAGCTACCCTCTGCTAGGAATTATAAAATATTTCTTATCGTACATATTCATGACTGTACAAATTGGAACTATTTTCTTCAGCGAAGGAATAAATGAAATGCGCTAAAAGTCGCTCCTATTTGGGAAAGGGTTAAGAAACTTTGGAATTTAGTTTTACAAACATAGCTAGTAAAGCATGGGGCAATAACATTGTTATCAAGTGTTAACTCTTAGCATGCTAGTCAGGGCTCCAGATAAGGGGAGTATTTCAAAAACTAAAATCTTTATTTGTGCTTTAAACCCTATGGTGTTACTACTCATTAGAATCGTCTCGAAGAGACGATTCAAATAAGTAGTAACACCATAGGATTTGGAGCTAAAATAAATGAGAAAACGTTGGATTTGTTTGGTTTACTCCCTCTTATCTGGAGCCCTGCTAGTGGTAAAACTATGATAACCTTTGCAAACAGTATAGATCCTGATGAGACGCCAGGAAATGCAGCGTCTCATCAGGATACAAACGGTTTGACATTCTGACCCTGTTTTGAAAAGAAATTTTTGAAATTCTCTTTTTAGAACAGTAGCAGATGACAATAATTGTTGCAGATGAAAATATTACCCAGCATGCAAAGTGTCCGGGGTGTGAAGCTGTTTAAAGTACCACCTGAAAATCCCATTAACTGACATTGTTGGTTGCAAAATAATTGACAATTTGAAAAATATCTTCAAACATTTTTTAAAGAAAAAAACCCTGTGAAGGTGAACGGTGCAGTCGATTGGTGTGAAAGCGGACGATAGTATTACCATTTATGGAATCCAGGAAACATTGTCGAGCTTGTTTTTAACCCTTTACCCTATAAATACGCCTTTTTAAGCCTTCAAAATATTCCTCAGCTGAAGGAAATAGATCAGAACTATTTATATGGTCATGAATAGGTATCATAAAAAAAGTTTCTATATCCTATTAGATAGTAGCTTAAAGCAGGTTGAAAGTAAAGCAGAATGTGCCTTAAGGCACATTCTTCTTTACTTTCAACCTGCTTTATGGTCAATTATTTTCAATACAAGAAACAGGCTATGGGGTAATGGGTTAAACAGCAACTTATTTCTGTACATGCTATCGGCGGATATATTATGTCTCACAGAGATTACTTTTGCAAACAGTTTGGATCCTAAAGCCTCATTTTGCTTTACTTTCAGCCTGCTTTAAGCTACTATTTGCTAAAATATGGAAAACATTTCATGATACTTGTCCATGACTTTACAAATAAGAACTATTTCCTTCAGTGGAGGAAGATATTACAGGCATAAAAAGGCATATTTATGGAGTAATGGGTTAAGCTAGCATCTGGTAGGATGTAAAACTATTTCTTATAATGGGTAGTACATATTTCTTATAGTACATATTCGTGACTGTATAAAGTGGAACTTTTTTCTTCACGGTGAATAAACGTACACAGGATATAGACACCGAAGTGATTAGGAATTGAAAGTGAAAGTAGCGAGGTGAGTACTTTTATTACGTTTATCTCTAAAATCTTCTTACAAATAAAGTAAACATGAATTACAAGATAGTCTGTAGACATATGTGACCACACCAGAGTTCCCATTCACGTACATATGTAAGTGATTCACGTATAATTTAGAAAAATCACGCATAAAATCAATGCCCTGAACGTGCATGCACGCACAGAGTTATGTTGCAGATAATGCCGAAATCGGATGTAAGAAGACCATTTTTATTAACAAACTACAAAATACAAGTTAAACTTCAAAGTCTGACGAGTCAATTTGGATTTGTTTTCATTTTCCCAATAGTGTCTGTCAGGCGCTTGACAATTCTTATCATTCTTAATAGGTAAAGCGCCTGGTTCACCCGCATCGCGAATCCGATGATTTAGCGGTTTAAAATATACTTAGCAAAAAAAGAAACTTTACATACTTAAGAGCAGGTTTAAGCGATGTTTTAATGACGTTTCATAAAATATACGCATATTTAATAATGGAGTTATTGATAAAGACCATACACAGCCACACTCTCGCTAATTTGTACCGCGCACGACGTAGCACGCTTTCCACTTCCGGTTTTTAACACTGACGGCGAGTTGACCTATTCAGGGTTTATTTCACATTTATTTAATGCATCAGACAAACGCAGGCTTTAGCCAAACACCGAAAAAACAAAATTGTAAACATTTGCGTTTCAAAACTGAGATGCCACAGCTTTCTGAAAATCACAGAAATCAGGCCATTTGGCATGTTAACGGCGGGCGCGTCACAAACTTATGTTGCGCGTCATTTTGGACGCCTACGGTAGAAAACTCATATCCTCAATACTCATTACAGAGTTACTGGGTAAGTCAAGGATCGGCCGAGATCGTTGAAGTCACGTCGAGACGACCGCACTCTTACGTTAACGTACCGACGTAACCGTTTGATCCCAGCAACGGTTACTGCTCGGCGGTTTGGGATCACTGCCGAGACAATAAGGAATCGTCTGACGCAATGTCAAGGTTCAATCCGTACCCGTAGACCGTATCCTGGGCAGATATTAACTGGACACACAACGTCCAGAATATAGTTAACGTCATCCCCTGGCCATCGGTATCACCGGGACTGATGCCAATAGAGCATGTTTGGGATAAACTTGGCGTCGGGGGCGGAACCATTAGCAGATTGACACGACCAACGACCTCAGACATGCTCGATTACGAAAATGACATGTCGTCCCAGATGACGTCATCTGACGGTACATCCGTGACGGAGTGTTGCTTGCATTAGGCGTGACGGTAGGAATGCACGCTACTGAAGTGACTTTATGCAAAAAGTCACCTAAAATGAAACATGACAATGCATTAAACACATCTTGCGCACACCTTGACATTTCTGAGAATTTTGAAATCGACCCCTATGCATTTTGACGTCAAATTACGACGTGGCCTTTGGATTTTTTTCATCATCATTGTCGAGAACTTGCAGACGTTGATCCAAAGTTTTAAAGAACAATAAGCTTTCTGCAAAATTGTGTTTGGACACAGAATTATACGCATTAGAATCCCATGTAAAGTTTCTATTTTTGCTGAGTATAGATTGTGGGATTTCCCGTCTCGGTGCCTAATAAAGTCGCTATTTTCTAAAAAAAAAATTGTTTTTATAAGAATTCAATACTTATTTAGAGGAAGACGTGTTTGAAAAATGCTGACAAATGATTAAAAAAAAAAGTCCGGTCATAGGTCTTATTTCTGGTCACTTTCGATTTCAAAACAGCGACGCCATTTTTATGCGAAATCCGACAACTCAGTCGAAAAACTGGACGGGTTATCAGATGTATTTTATCCCGTCTATTGACAATGTTGGGGAAAATACCTGATTTAATGAGACACAGTCTTAGCATAGGCCTACGCATTCGTGTAGTCTGCAAATATGTCGGCTAAGTCTCAATTGACGGCCTGGTTAAGAAATAATGTGAGAGATATGTACAGTACACATTGAAACAAATGAAATAAAAATTTATCGGCGGAACTACAAATTTCCAAAGATCATTCCTGGTGCGTATCCATTGTTTAAATAACGGATTGCTACTTTGTAATAGCTGCAGTACGGTCTAAATACAGTTACGGTATCGCAACTTATTTTGTAATAGAAGAAACAGAAAAAACGTTTCATATGCACCCTCTGAAATTTGTCTGCACCCCCAAAAATTAGCCCTAGAGGGTACATGCACCCTCAAAATATAAAGCCTGTGGGAACCCTGCACACTGATGCCAGGAATATAAATAAATTCACCTGGAAGACTGAATAAAAAGCTTTAATCACTGGCCATAGTCGCATCTTCGTCAACATTTGTCATTATTTTCGCTGTTTATACACGTTATACAAAAAAGTGAATCGACAGATCTGTTTATTTTTCATTTAAATGTAACTATGCAAAAGCTGCTTAAAAATCGACCAACAATAGCTAAGATATACCATGTCAAACTGACCGCCAATTGTACTGGGGATAGTGTCCAACGGTTATTTATTGTACTGGGTATAGTGGAAGGCTGTACTGGGGATAGCCTCACGAAAACTTATTGTTTTGTGTCGTAAAATGGTATTATGGTACATTGCGTTTGATTTTTATGGCAAACTACATGCTGTTACGTTTCCAGCATACGAAATAATGGATAATCTTCATTTTGCTAGGAAGTTAAGTCCAAAGCCACTAAATTTATTACATATCATTTTCCCTTCTTACGCATTTATGCGATGGTAGTAGTTTGTGGTGAAATACATGTCGAATGTATTTAACAGAGTAAACTATAAATTATCGAAGCATTCTTGAAAGAATCACTGCTATTTGGACTCGGCTATTTTGTAGTTACTCATATACCAACAATGCGCAACCCTTCACACAACACTGGTTTTCAAGGTAAAAACATACAACGTGTTCATCTATATATGTGTAACAGAGTTATTTAAATGCATTTTGCGCATTTAAATTAGTGAACAGATTGGAAATGTGTGTGCTAGTACATGTATGTGTACAGTGTTTTCATAAAATTTTGATTTCTTTAAAGTTCTAAGTTACAGCACATTTCAAAATTGGTATTACTCAAAAAGATTAGTTTAAACTGGTAATGAATAAATTTATTATAGTTTTTATGTAAGTTTGAAAAGAAAGTTTTCAAATTTAAGTATTTTAAGCTGACAATGTTGTTTTCATAAATGGTTTTCAAAAACAAAGTTTCTAAAAGTAAAATTCTAGAAAAATTGCCGGTTAAGATACAACTGTGTCATATATTGCATGTGAGACATACGGTCCCACTGAATGGTAGTAATTTCACTTTCAGCTCATACATTGATTTAAAAGTGTTGAAATTTCTACAATATGAGTATCCATGGAATAAGATGAACTGCATGACACTATTACATGTGTGTTATAGACAATGGACACTGTGCAGAGTGAATATATACATTGTGGTATACAGACTGTAAAACAGATAATATACAGATTTAGTTTTGATATGAATGTGATATTATGTGACAGTACCATATCTCTTAATTTGGTACTAAATAGTGAAGATATATTGAATGTCCATTCAGCTAATACATTGATTTATTAATAAGCTTTAAATCACATTTTTTCAGTGAGACTCGTTATAAGCAGTGGAAGAGTCTTAACTCATATCAAAGATTAGAAGTACATGTACATATTATAGAGAAATGTACAGGTACATTGGATATTTGATATAATTTTATGATTGTGCATTAGTTAATGCAATTGGGCATTGAAAATTATGCGTTATTTAATGCAACTGGGCATTAAAGAGTTTATTAATTAGTCTGTTCAATTGGAACAAAAAGTTACATTTTAGATTACATGCTAAGAATTTGGTCATAGCATGTATAGTATTTAAATTGGGAACATCTGGTTCGCCAATGTTTACTACATTCAATGTGGCTGAGCAGTGTACAAAGTTGTAGAATGTTTTTAAAGTCAGTTCACACTAACAGTTAAATGTAAGGATTTATCCGTAAAGGTGATATAGTGTAATTCCTGACGGAGGGTATTTTGTAGTAGATAGAATAAAGTGTAAGTTTAATACGATTTCTGAGATCTATCTACAAAAATAAAGTAGCATTAGCATATATAATATACAGTAGTGGTTAAATGGTACCACCTGTATGGCTTATTATCGTACAGTTACATTATAGGATAAAAATAAGGCCAAAAACAAATTTATTACTTGTAAGTATATGATTATGAATGCATCAGTTCATTGAGACTGTTGTTACATTTAATGTTCTAGGTATTGAGCAAAGTTTGCTTACATAGCAAATTCAATATATTTCTATTTCAATGTACTAATTATCAGTTAAGATATAAGTCATTAATATAGAAGTTAAAAACAAAATTAAATGTCATTTTTCATAATCATTATGCGAACTAGTAGGAAGAGCTCTCTTGTTAATTTTATATTTGTCATTTACATGAATTGTTTATTTATATCAATAATGATATAAATAGGAAATAATACCAATAATGTGTGTATGTATTTGAAATGAATGTTTGCAAACTATAGTGCAGACGTGCATTATAGTTTGTGTTTGAGTGTGTTTACAACTGTTATTTGTTACAAAAAAGTATAACCATACCGCTGAAATTTTTTTTTTTTGCCTTAAATACTTATGATTGAGGACAATCATTTTTCCAAGGGGAGGTAAAGTGTAACAGAGTAATTTAAATGCATTTTGCGCATTTAAATTATTGCATAATATTTCCTAATGAAAATTAAGTTTTTATGGTAAATTCTATTTTCAATAATTTCAGAATATTTTAAGTTAGTCATTTCTTGGTTTCTGTTGATAAGCATGGTTGCCTAGATATGCATCTTATCAATAATCAGCTTAGATTGTAAACCTGTCACTAAGGACTATGGCTTTCAGTCGTCTGATAGGAACCCAGCATTAATTGGCTTACCTGTCACATGTTTATTTTAGTGATGATAATAATCAAACTGGACAACTGTCATTTCATCCTAGATAAGACCTAGATATGTTAATTAAGAATTTAAGATAATTGGTATAAACTTTTCATTGGTTAAAAGTCTTGATTACTTATAAATTCTGATTGGTCAGGATAATGATCTAGTCCTGCCCCTAAGAAATCTATGTTGTAATTTTGACATTAGAATAATATAGAAACACTTGACTTTTGAGATACTTTAGAATAGAACAAGTCTTCTTGTAACTTGGAATTAGGGAACAGTCTTTCTTTATAGAACTTGGTGTTAGTCTTTAGATGTTTGTCATCATCTTACTTGGATATTATTAGAAGTATCGGTTGTATCGGTCTACCTGTATTGCTATCACATAAGGCTCTCTAATATTTTACAAAACAATGTTGTTGCCTATATATGCGATAAAACCAAACATCTTTTCTAAACTACTGGTCCATTTGCATCAAAATTTACTGTCACTGTTATCATTGGGTAATTTCTTCGTCTATTTTCATAACAAGTCTGATTAGGCTCCACAATGTTTTAAATAGAGATATTTTTGAGAGAAAAATTAAGATCTTCAAGCTTCGAAACTACGGTTCGAGTAGAAACATATACCGTATAGCTGGTATTTTCTACGGGGTAGAAATTTCTGTCATTCTGCGGTTTAATCATCGGATCGCTGAAAAAAAAATCGGCAAAATAAAATTACCATTAGGGGCATAATTTGAATAAACCTGATAGAGGACCTGTAGATGATGCTATGTGCTAAATATCTAAGCTCTGGCCCTTGTAGTTTTTTACGAGAAGATTTTTTAAGTTTTTATAGAAAAAATCTATTTTTAGCTTATGTGACCTAGATATGCAACAGACCGGAACCATTTGAACAAAATAAGTAAAGGATATTCAGAAGTGTGACCATACCGAATATCAAAGCTCTGGCCATATTAGTGTCAGAGAAGAATTTTCACTATATAACTCGATGTAAAACTGTGACCCTGGGGCGGGGCCAATTTTGACATCAGGGGCATAACTTGAGCAAACTTGAAAGAGGTCCTGTAGAAGATGCTCTGTGTCAAATATTTAAGCTCTGGCCCTTGTAGTTTTTGACAAGAAGATTTTTTAAGTTTTCATTGAAAACAATCTATTTTTAGCTCCTGCGACCTAGATATGAACCAACCAGAACCATTTGAACAATATTGGTATAGGACATCTAGAAGTGTCACCATGCCAAATATCAAGCTCTGGCCATATTAGTTTCAGAGAAGAAGACGTTTGAAAATTTCACTATATAACTCTATGTAAAACTGTGACCCCCGGGGCGGGGCCAATTTTGACCCCAGGGGCATAATTTCAACCAACTTGATAGAGGATCTGTTGATGATGGTATGTGCCAAATATCTAAGCTCTGGCCTTTGTAGTTTCAGACAAGAATATGTTTTAAGATTTCCTTATTTTTTCACTTTGGTTGCCATGGCAACCAGAGTTCTACATTGTTTTTAATTCTTTGAATAAATTTCAAAGAGCTTGACCCAAGGAACATTCCTGTAAAGTTTGGTTGAAATCTGTCAAGCGGTATAGAAGATGATGTCATTTAAAGCAATTGTTAACGACGACGGAAGACGCACGACGGACACATGGCCATCCCAATAGCTCACCTTGAGCCTTTGGCTCAGGTGAGCTAACAATGCCTTACCTTTTGAGATATTTGATGCCCAACAAAATCCGTCGGGGTTTAATAAAACATAGAGCAAAGTATAACCTCTCAATGGTGACCCTTAACGCATGTGTACTGTGAGGGACAGCGCCTGAAGTCTTTAAACATTAACTGTACACATCTGATGGACTATGAAGATGTGTGTATTGTTTATACACGCTGACTATTATTGCAATACTTCGTTCTTCTCGAAAAGTGGCCCTAGTTTCATATTTTATATTCGTCTATCCTCAGTACAGTAATATTTTTGGAAATGCTATCCCCGGTACAGTAATATACTATCCCCAGTACAACGTCCTATCGGTTTGACGTCAACTATCTCAGCTATTGTTGTTCTAATTTTAAGCAGATTTTGCACAATTACTTTGAATTGAAAAATAAATTGAACTGTCGATTCACTTTTTTGTATAACGTGTATAAACAGCGAAAATAATGACAAATGTTGACGAAGATGCGACTATGGCCAGTGATTGAAGCTTTTTATTCAGTCTTCCAGGTGAATTTATTTATATTCCTGGCATCAGTGTGGTCACATATGTCTACAGACTATCTTGCAATTCATGTTTACTTTATTTGTAAGAAGATTTTAGAGATAAACGTAATAAAAGTACTCACCTCGCTACTTTCGCTTTCAATTCCTAATCACTTCGGTGTCTATATCCTGTGTACGTTTATTCACCGTGTTCTTCAGTGGAGAAATAAATTAAAGGCATAAAAGACATATTTATGGGGTAATGGGTAAACTGGAAAATAAATCTTACCGTTGATGAGATTAATTACCAGTCTTTGCTGGAAGGCAAATTAATTTGTCCTCCAACTTAACCCATTCCCCCATAAATACACCTTTTTAAGCCTAAAATGTATTCCTCCACTGAAGAAAATAGTTCCCATTCATACAGTCATAAATATGTATCATAAGAAATATTTTCTATAACATAGTAGATAATAGCTTAAAGCAGGCTGCTTTACTTTCAACCTGCTTTAAAGGAGCATCTTTCTTTAAAACTAGAAACAGGCTAAATGGGGTAATGGGTTACACTTTGGCACATTTATTGGATGAATTTGTGATAAGTTTTTGGTTTAAATAGTTTGGACCCGTGGATCGATGCACCAGAAAAAGGCCTGTGCTACCATCCGCTAGGCAAAGGAAAATATTTCTTATGGTGCACTTTCATGACTGAATAGATTAACAATTAAATTCTTCATTTAGGAATAAATCAATTGCATATAAATGCACATCTTCCTGAAATCATCATCTCATCTCATTGTCATTCATTAGAACTATTTGAACTATTTTGTTTTGCAAAAACCAACTTATCCATCCATCTTATGAGTAGTAACACCATAGGGTACATGTTACATGCAGAAATAAGGATTTTAGTTTTTGAAATACTCCCCTTATCTGGAGCTCTAGCTGAGTTATCTTACAAGTCAGAGCCTTAAAGAGGCTCGCAACCGGATTTAGCATTAAAAATAGTAATTTGTAAATATATGTCAAATGCTTATATAAATGGGTAAGATTTAGTTTAGGATAATAAATTCTGTTAAAAAATACATTTAAAAAAAAAAAAAAAAGAAGAGCTCTGGTGGGATTCGAACCTGTGACCCTCCATGCGGAGACAAACATGAAAAATGAGGACACGCCTTTACCACCTAGGCTACCAGCGCTTTCTATATATATGGTAGCGAATTAACGTACTTCACTGGTAGCGATTGATAAAACTTTATTCGGCTTGGGTTTATGTCTGAGCCCGTGTAGAGAAGCAACAACTAGCTATACCGTCAGCTGACGCTATAGAAAAACGATGGAAAATATCTAAAAAAACTAAGATTCGGTGACGATTCTTGAGACTTTTTTTGGACTGATCATATTTTTTTAATGTCAGAAGCCAAATAATGCCACAAATTTGCTTTTATATGAGTATTTTATTTTATTTTGACAAGTACACCATCCGGTTGCGAGTCCCTTTAAACTCTTTGCATGCTAGCGGCGGATATATGTCCCACAGTGATTATCTTTGCAAATAATTTGGATCCTGATGAGACGCCGCGTAACGCGGCATCTCATCAGGATCCAAATCGTTTGACACTCTGATCCTGTTTTGAAAAGAAATTTTGAAAATTCTATTTTTAGAACAGTAGCACATGACAATTATTGGAGACCAAAAAATACCCAGCATGCAAAGAGTTAATTTTGCGTTGATAAATGCCATGTCGATGCTGCATTGATTACTGATAATTGATCCTTACTTGTGAAGTTCACGACTGAACTTTCTGAGGTTAGTAATTACAGTAATTCATATCACACAAACACATACAATTACGGCTTCTGTCTGGTTTGAAAAGAAAGTTTTAACCCCCGATTTTGCTGTTTTGTCATTGGTTTCAAACTTAGAATTCCTGGGTATAGGTTATGGGTTAAGATTTCTACATATATCTCTGCTTTTACACTTTCCCCAATAATATACTTAGCATGTTTTCAGTATCGAAAAAAAAATGCTTGCTTATACGAGGGGTGTTCAAAAAATACGCGGACAGATGCTGCCATTCTCTCAGATTTTTACTGAACGGCGCAAAACTTGCATATCATGATGCCCAGGAAATTCTGTATTTGCAGTGAAAATTTCATACAATTGACTTCAAATATGATCAAACGTCTGTTGTTATGGTAACGTGGTGTCGTCAAACCCGGCCCAACGTCATTCAACGTCACATTGACGTCGAGTTATCCTAGAGTGATTATTGACTGTTGTTTCACATACCTTTCCGTAATATCTGTCTAAAGGCATTCGTCCTTTTCAAAGTACTCCCCTTTGAATGAAATACACTTTCTGCACCTTTTAACCCATGAATAGAAACAGTTATTGTATGCGCATGGTTCAAGGGAAGCGATCGCGGACTGTACCGCCCTTTGCAAATCGGCAATATCGTCAAATTGTCGACCTCGCAGAATCTTCTTCAGTGTGGGGAACAAGAAGAAATCACAGGGAGCCAAATCGGGGCTGTACGGGGGATGACCAATCACTTCAATTGACCGTCTGTCGATCGTTTCCTGAGTCGTAGAAGCCCGTGACTAGGTGCATTGTCATGATGAAACAGCATGGTCGACAACTGGGGCGCTCGTTTCTTCCGCATGGCTCGAAGAAGGTCTCTGTTCAGTACCTGTTGGTAAGAAATGTAAACCATAACAAACAATCTATTAAACATGTTCTCGATTGTTTCCATATTATAATAAACTATTTTCTATAAATGTAAAATGTTGTTTAATTTCAAACTCACCTTTGAGTAGTAATTTGCTGTGACCGTCTGTCCTTGCGGAACGGCATGGCTAAGGATGACGCCGTGGATGTCAAAGAACATGATAAACATCTGTTTCTTCGTTGAACGACTGACTTTAAATTTCTTGGGTGATGGAGACCCGGGAGTTTTCCACATAGTAGATTGTTCTTTTGATTCCGGTTCATATAGACTGATCCACGTCTCGTCTGCGGTCACAATCCTACTGAGAAAATCTTCTCCTTCTCGTTCGAATCGCTGAACAAAACGCCGACACGACTCCACCCTTTCAGCTTTCTGATACTCCGACAGCATTTTAGGGATCCATCTCGCACATAATCTCCTCATATGTAATCTGTCATGAATTATATTATGAACTGCCCCAACACTACAGTCTACCCGCTGGCTAACTTCTCTTATCGTGATACGTCTGTCCTTATCCAGGAGTTCTTGGATTTCCTTAACTTTCTGCGACGTTATTGACGTCGGCCGCCCGCTACGATGTTCATCCATCACACTTTCGTGTCCGTCTTCATACCGCGAGTACCATTTATGTAATGCCGTCCTCTTCATTGCAGCATCGCCGTATGCCTTGACCAACATTTCCATAGTCTCTTTTCTGGTTTTTCCATTGAGAACACAAAATTTAACCGCCGTTCTCTGTTCGACACTCATTTTGATGCACCTTCTACAAACAAAATGGCCGCTAACGCTCAAATTACGTCAGACGTTGATGTGACGTCACTGACGTCGTGTCAAGAATTGGCGCCATACTGTGTTAAAATTTGGTGACGATATTGGATCAGACGAAAGTGATACACGTCATTTTCGGAGCGACACAAGTTTGCATTTTGTTACATTTTGGGCCGGGTGTTACGAGGTGACGTTACCATAACAACCATACATTTATCATGCGTACAGATTTTGTCGGCAAAGTTACACTTTAAGTACAGAATTCTTTGGGCATCATTATGTGCAAGTTTCGCTCCGTTCAGTAAAAATCTGAGAGAATGGCAGCATCTGTCCGCGTATTTTTTGAACACCCCTCGTATATAATAGAGGCTGTAACTAGAATAGGAACTATTCCTTAATATACTTTTACACATTTGTAACTCTATAAAGTGGAAATATTTTTCTTTAGTAAGGGCTAGACTACATCAAAGGCTTATAAATGTGTATCTATAGCGTAATAGGTAAACCCATTACCCCATAGCCTGTTTTCTATTAGAATTGTTTTAGAGCTTAAAGAATTACTTTACAACTTCTACAAAAGGAGTAATCTAGAACAATGGTTCTAAAGCCGTCAACTTTCTAGAAATATGCAGAATATTCATGAACGTTAATTGGCAGCTTCTAAGAATTGTTCATGAATATTCAAGAACTATTCCAGAATAACTTCTTGAATTCAATACCTTCACACAGGGGTAGGATACTTTTCAACAAGAACAGTGGAGATAGTTATTTAAAAAAAAAAAGCAAAAACCCAGCGTAATTCTGTATAGTCAAAATTTAGTACTTGTAATTTATGACTAGGGCTCCTGGCTATATTTAAGGCAGGAGTTTTAAGTGTCTTTATATTTCAACCAAACCCTATGTTGTGACAACTCATTAGAATTTATTTGAAAGAATAAATTTAAAAAAGAAAAATCAGTTTACTCACTTTATCTGGAGCCCTGATCGAGGCAATTATTATGTGTTCTTATTCAAACTTTAGTAGTTGTAATTTATGATTGCCTGAAAAGTTTCATCTTAATTGGAGCACATGGTAATCTTGACACACTCATTTATTGTTTCAAATTGTGATTGTCTCTAGAGATACATCATCTGTTTTCATGTTATTTTTTGAGAGAATTTCTGCCCAAAAGGGTATTGAATATTAGCACTTTGGAATTAAGGCTGTCACCTAGAATGTGCAAGGCTGTTATGCCTTATGGGTAATTTTCTTTTCAGTATGACGGAACAGGAAATCGAGAACAGTGATAGACAGTCGAACTTCGATATCTCGAACTCAATTAAATCGAATATACCCTTAATTCAAAATTAAAACGTGGCTAAGCCACGTTTTAACTTTGAAACATGGGTATGTTTGACTAAACCGATGATGAAATACTGCAGTTCATGTGTCGAACTATCGCATATTTCGAGTTAAGAGGGTTCGAGATATCGAAGTTCGACTGTAAAACATCTCTATTACGTCCACTAAAAAAAGGTTAATTGATTGTTTAAATAACAGATGAGAGCTTAAAGCAAGGTGAAAGTAAAACAGAAAGCTCCTTTAGGAGCTTTCTGTTTTACTTGCACCTTGCTTTAAGTATCCATCTGCCTTAGAAATATCATAATTGATACAATTTAGTGGTTGTAATAGAGAGGTTTTACTGTACTGTAAAACTTGTTTTGAGCAACCACATAAGAAAGAAACAGTTAACTGTTGTAGTCTAAAGGACATTATTATGACAGCTTGATGCAGGACTAAAAGTATTACAGAAAGCCCTATATATATTATTTTTCCAGCATTAAGCAGTCACCTGTCATAAAAAAACACAATCCCTTTTCATTCAGTAGTTGCTTAATGCATGTTATATTGTACTGTTTTAAGTTTAAATCTATTTTGTTTCCATATAAACAAGGGAATGGGATTGGGTCACAAGTTCTTACAACATTTAAGATTTGATCGACAGGCTCCCCCATTGTTCTGTGCAAAACCTGTGTTTCAAGCAACAATTCAACAAAAAATCAAAAAAATCTAGATGAGGAGTGTACAGGAAAACCTCTATTTTACGACCATTTCAGTAAGACCTCTCTCACTACATGAGATAATTTTTCCAAGTTTTAGGCAGGTGGGAGCTTGAAGCAACATGACAGTAAAGCAGAAAGCTCCTATAGGACCTTTCTGCTTTTAACTGTCATCTTGCTTTAAGCTGCAGTTTGTTTTAAAATGCTGTCCATAAGCCTTCATTTCTGTGATTGTATTAGAGAGGTATATATTCACTGTTTCAGCTATTACAATTTATAGTAAATCATACAAGTGAAATTTCAAACGATTTGGTTTCAAGAGGTTTCCAGATTTGAGAAGTTTAGTGGACAATTTTAACAATTATCAAAAGTGCAATTGTTTAGACAGGTCACTAAGCATCATGTAGATTGTAGCTATCCACATCAAATTGTTATCTGTTTTCCAAAAGTTTGCCTTTTGTGTCTCAACAATGTAAATTGTATCTGTCTATAAGCAGTATTTATTGTGTTGTGATATTGTGAAATTAGGTTCTTGTAATGTTATATATATCCCACCAACATGACTCGGATCTAATTCATGTGAATTTTGTCCCTCTTTCAACAATAGTTATTGTGTCCAAACAATGTTATATGACTGTGTTCTAACAGTGTGCAAATAATGTCCCAAATATTTTACTTTTGTCAGAGCAGTCTGTCCCAGAAACGTTACCAGTGTGTTTCAACATTTTGACTTTTGTCCAAAAAGTCTGGCTTTTTGGCCAACAATGTTACCCTGCCCCAATATTGTGACCTTTGTCCAAATAATGTTTCTTGTGTCTCAAAATTTGGGAATTTTGTCCCAACTATGAAATCTGTGTCACTGCATTGATTTTATTCTCCTAACAATGTAACCTGTGTCCCAACATGTTAACCTTTGTCTCAACAATGTAACCTGTGCCAATTCATTGTTTTTTGTCTTAACAATGTAACCTGTGTCCCAACATGGTAACCTTTGTCCCAACACTGTTACATACCTGTGTCCTACCAATGATAACATTTGTCCCAACTATGAAACCTGTGTCACTGCATTGATTTTATTCTCCTAACAATGTAACCTGTGTCCCAACATGTTAACCTTTGTCTCAACAATGTAACCTGTGCCAATTCATTGTTTTTTGTCCTAACAATGTAACCTGTGTCCCAACATGGTAACCTTTGTCCCAACACTGTTACATACCTGTGTCCTACCAATGATAACCTTTGTCCTTACAATGTAACCTGTGTCCCAACAGGTGCTCTTTTTCCCAACAATGTAACTTGTATCCAAACATGGTTACATTTGTCCCAACAATGTAACCTGTGTCCCAACATGGTCCCAACAGGTGACCGGTGTCCCAACACAATGCAACTTTTGTCCCAACAATGTTATATTTGTACCAACATTGTGATTTTAATTTCAACAATGGTTAATTATTACCTGTGCTCAAACAGCATGCTTTCAATCTCAAGGTCTCAAGTTCTCAACTATACAAACCTTTACCCTTTTCCTACAATTTCATCTGTGACCCAACAATATGACCTTGGTCCATATAACATGGCTTATGTCCAATAACATGGTTTAAATTATGACAAGATTGATTTATATCCCAACAATGTTTGCATTTATGCAAGAAGTATTTTCCCAGCCCTTATTACCAGAAATGCTGGTTATCTCGTAGCGTGAGAGACGATCACAAGGGAACGTGCTGGTGGAAGTTGTTAATTTTTTATTTTCTAATAAACCTTGAAGAATTTCTGGGCATTTGGAAAGTGATAACCATGTTTGATATTCATGTCAAGAAAAAGGATGTATCAGGGCGTCTGGATTCTTCAAGTATGCTGTTTCTTGTTTGAATAAATATCATTTGATATTAAAAAAAATTCAAACGCCTGTTTAACCATGAGCCTGCTTAGCATGACTTTCTCTCATCCTTTAACACATGAAACCCTAGCATGCAACAAGTATACTCATCTTTAGCAAACAATGTACCTGTGAAGAGTATACTTGTCCTATGAAAAAAGGTATAGACCCTGATCAGAGGGCTCCTGCAGGAGCCCTCTGATCAAGATCTACACTGTTTGTAATTTTGCAATTCATTATTGAAATCAGTCCTAAATAGTCAAATTGGACTAGATTCTACACTTAATAGGGAATTGGAATATTGTCCATTAAAAGTTTCAGGGGTAATTATGCAGGGTTAATGGAGAAATCCTGATTATCTTTGCACACAGTTTGGATCCAGACAAGACGCCAAGATACTTGACATCTCATCAGCATCCCAAATGTTTGACACTAATGATAATTATTTGAAAAATGATTTTTGAAAAGTTGTAACTTTAGAACAGTTGCATGGCAATAATATTATTGTTGCAGATGGGGCAAAAAAAAGCATTTAGAGTTAAAACTTGGCGCCTTAACGTGATCAAATCTGTTTGTCATTGGTATAATATTGATGACTCTTTAGTTAGAAATGCTTAATTCTTTGCATGCTGGTTTTTTTTTTTGTCTGCTACATTTGCCGTTTGCTACTAGCTGTTCTAAAATTAGAATTTGAAAAATTTCTTTTCAAAATAGGGTCAGTGTGTCACATAGTTTGGATCCTGTTGAAATGCCGCATTTTGCTTCTCATCACCAGGATCCAAACTGTTTTCAAATGTTATATATACCGCTAGCATGGTAACAGTTAAAAATTTAATTTATTACCCCATAAATATGTCTTCGTATGCCTTTAATTTATTTCTCCACTGAGGAAAATAGTTCCACTTTATGCAGTAATGAATATGAACCATAAGAAGTATTTTCAATATTCTAGCAGATGGTAGCTTAAAGCAGGCTGAAAGTAAAGCAGAATGCGCCATACTTTCAATCTGCTTTAAGAGGTCCCTTGTCTTTAAGACTAGAAACAGGCAATGGGATGAGAGTGAATAACGTTTGCAAACAATTGTTCTTTAGATGATATCGTTTATTCGGCAGGATAATGGTTGAAATATAGTATTATTATTTGAAAGGTTTGGGTTTTATTTTTCCTTTTTGTTCCAATAGAAGATATTAAAATGTTATGATTGCCTTTATTGCATTGCATGGGTCATTTAAATTCAGCCATTATTTTATCTTTCAAGACTTAAAGTGCAAGCAATATCGACACTCAGATTAGATATCCCAATTCTATTAGAGGTTCTTGACAATACCAACCCTTTACTCCATAGATCCCGTATATTTATGCATTGAATTTATTCATACATTGAAGAGAATAATTCCAATTTACAGTCATGAATATACAGTAAAACCTCGCTATTACGACCACTTAAACGAACGCTAAGTGATTGTATAATAGAGAGGTGACAGCTTAAAGCAAGGTGACAGTGAAACAGAAAGCTCCTAGAGGAGCTTTCTGTTTCACTGTCATCTTGCTTTAAGCGGTCACCTACTGTAAACACCCTAATAATTCACATAATTTAGTGGTCGTAATAGAGAGGTTTTACTGTATATTCATGACTGTAAATTGGAATTATTCTCTTCAATGTATGAAATAATTTCTATATTATAGAAGATGGTAGCTTAAAGCATGCTGAAAGCAAAGCAAAATGTGTCTTAAGGCATGTTCCACTTTACTTTCAATCTGCTTTAAGTGTTCAGCTGTTTTCAAAACTATAAACAGGCTATGGAGAAAACAGTTCAAACAGCCTTGCTTTTGACCTTGACCTTATTTGCACTTAGAATATTTAATATTTTAGATGGACTATTTTTTGGTTAAAACTATATTTTACCATTTCGTTTAACGTCACATACCACTCATGACTATACAATGCTTGGATACTTAAACAGTGCTTTAAAATTGGACCATTACCAATTCACTGATATTACCCAACCTCATTTGACCATGACCATGACCTTATTTGGCTAAGTTCAGAACGTTTTGTCAAGAATTCCACCGCAGGCATTTATTGAATGCGGTCTTGTTCAAAATTTCTTTTCTAAACATGGTCTGAGTGTCAAACATCTTAGATCTTGATGAGAGGTTGTATTACATGATATCTCATCAAGATCAAAACTGTTTGCAAAGGTTACCATGGTTTCACCACTTGCTTGCTAACAATTAAAAACAAGTTCTCTGAATAGTGTGTACCCAAAATGGCAAATAAAGTATAATCTATTTGTGAGAAATGACTTCAATAAAAAGCTCTTCGTCTGTCTGGTGTGGGGGTTTAATTTTCACGACATGGACTCTCTATTCCCTGGAGAATGGTGCTAGTGTTTTATCTTTTCCAATTGTCTTTGTTCATTTAATTGTGAAGTTGATACTTATACAACAGTGCAGTCTGCAAGTCACATTGGCATGTTCAGGGCTGCCATAAGTTGACATGAAAAATCCTAAGATTTCCAAACTTGCATTTTTCAAGTGCGATTTAACGAATCGTACCTTTACCCATTAGCCTTTTTCTTGTTTTGTCGACATCCAACTACTTAAAGCAGGCTGTAAGTAAAGCAGAATGCGCCTTAGGGCGCATTCTGCTTTACTTTCAGCCTGCTTTAAGCTACTATGTACTGGGAAAAAATCCGGAGATTTAGGAAAAATCCGGAGAAATGGCAGCCCTGCATGTTGTAGATTTCTGTTGGGATGTCTTGAAGAGCTGAACAGTTTATCTATAGCTCACCTTTAATCCATTACCCTTTTGCATGTTTCTTTTTTTGAAGACGAATGATCACTTAAAGCAGGTTGAAAGTATAAAGCCTGTATAAATTGGAACTTGTTTCTTGAGTGGAGGAATAAATTAAAGGCATTAAAATATGTATCTATGGAGTATAGGGTTAAGACAGTTAGTTTCTTAACCCTTTCCCTGATAGAAGCGACTTTTAGCACATGCATTTTATTCATCCGCTGAAGAAAATAGTTCCAATGTAAACCATACTGAATATGTGTCATATTTAATACTTTCCTTAATCTAGCTGGTAATAGCTTAAAGCAGGTTGAAAGTAAAGCAGAATGCGCCTTAGGGCGCATTCTGCTTTACTTTCAACCTGCTTTAAGTAGTCACCTATCTTCAATATTATAACTAGGCTATCAGGTAAAGGGTTAAAGCAGGCTGAATGTTAAGCAGAGAGCTCCTTAACATTGAGAACATTTGCACTTATGGAAAGAGTTAAGTTCTACAGAGCTCCAGATAAGGGTAGTATTTCAAAAACTAAAATCTTTTATTTTTGCACTAAATCATATGGTGTTTATACTCATTATAGTGCTATTAGAATCGATTCTAATGAGTAGTGACACCATAGGATTTGATGCTGTTATAAGTGAAAGACTGTTGTATTTGTTCAGATTACTCCCTCTTATCTGGAGTCATGGTTCTGTTTTCTGCTGTGTTCCATTGCCTGGGATTGCTGCTCACAGTGCTTAGGGAGAGATTTCAAGAAGTTTTCCTCTCCTCTAGCATTAGCTGTGCGATGTGGGCTGTAAATTAAGTGCTATAGTTTTAATTAAAGTCTTGATGAATTGCATTGCATCTCGAAGACAGATTCCTTACCAGAAACAGAATCACAGCAGATTGTTTCGTAGAAGTAATTAATGTTGTAATAAACTGCCTGGAAACTGGTGATATGGTAAGAATTACGAAATCGTAAGACTTACATTCAACCTTTGAATTGCTTAGAATTTGTGCTAAGTGGATATATATATTAAGACAGTTGACTGATTAACCATTTACCCCATAGCCTGTTTCTAGTTTTGAAGACAGGTGACCATTTAAAGTAGGTAAAAAGTAAAGCATTCTGCTTTACTCTCAGTCTTTATTAGCTACTGTCTATTAGGGTATATAAACTACAGTATTTCTGATAGTGCATATTCAATTGACTGTATAGAGTGGAATCATTTTCTTCAGTAGAGGAATGAATAATAGGGGGTAAAAAGGTGTATTTATTGGGTAATGAGTTAAAAGTGGTATTTATAAAGTGAAATGGGTTAGAGCATGACAGAAGTAATACAGAATGGTCAATACCCTTTCCCCCACAACCATCAGTACCAATCACCTAAATCAAACTGTGTTTAACCCATTACCCCATAGCCTGTTTCTAGTATTTAAGATAGGTGACCAATTAAAGCAGTCTGAAAGTAAAGCAGAATGCATCTTAAGGTGCATTCTGCTTTACTTTCAGCCTGCTCTAAGCTACAATATGCAAGGATATGGGAATTTTTTTTAAGCAGTTTCAATGACTATAAATTGGAATTATTTTCTTAAATTGAAGAATAGATTAAAGGCGTAAAAAGGCGTATATGTACAGGATAATTGGTTAAAGGAGATTTCTGTTATAATTTTATCTAGCTTTAAGTATCCATTTGTGCTTAATCCATTATACTGAAACTACGTCTTCATGCTCCATTAATTTATTTCTCCTCGGAAGAAAACAGTTGTACATTAATAGTTACACTTATGAATGATTGCGAACATTAAGAAATATTTACCATATCCTAGCAGATGGTAAGCTTAAAGCTTAAAGCAGGCTGAAAGAAAAGCAGCTTTACTTTCAACCTGCTTTAAGTGGTACCCTGTCTTTTAAACTAGAAGTAGGCTAATTGGGGTAACTGTTTAAGCTTAGAAGTATTCAATATGCTGAATCACTTTATATTGACATACTAGGTGATTAGCAATGCATGTGCTTCTGTAGTGAACTACTGCTAAATAGGGGTTAGAGACTAATTGTAAAACAGTATTTTCAGACAATATGGAACCAGATTATAAAATAGACATTTCACATCTGCAAGATGTGCATGCTTGCACAGTTCTTTAGCATGTTGGGCAGGTATATTATGATTGAAACTGTTTCAGACAGAAGTTATAACTTTTGGCACGCTTAGCGGTGAAATCATGATAACATTTGCAAACAGTTTGAATCTTGACTAGACGCAGCTTAAAGCAGGTTCAAAGTAAACCAGGAAGGTGCATTCTACTCTGTTTTATTTCAGTCTGCGTTAACTTTTCATTTAGTAGTGTATAGAAAATCTTTCTTATGGTGCATATACATGACTATAAAGTAGAGTTTTTTCTTCAGTGGAGGAAAAAAAAGAAAAGGAGTAAAAAGGCATATTTATGGGGAAATGTGATGAATCTAACATTTTTCATTAATTATACCCTCACAAACAGAGTTTGGGGGGGTATACTGGAATCAGCCTGTCGGTTGGTTGGTCGGTAATCGGTCGGTCGGGCGGTCTGTCTGCAAAATCTTGTACTTTCAACTCCTCCTTCAGTTTCAACCTGATTCATTTTATACTTGGCATAAATGTTACTCAGGTGTAGTAGATGTGCAAGACACAAATTTCAGGTCACTGTGACCTTGACCTTTGGCCTTGAAATTGGTCTTGAAATTGGTAGGCAAAATCTTGTACTTTGAACTCCTCCTTCAGTTTCAACCTGATTCACTTGATACTTGGCATAAATTTTACTCAGGAGTAGTAGATGTGCAAGACACAAATTGCAGGTCTCTGTGACCTTGACTTTGAACTTTGGCCTTGAAATTGGTCTTGATATTGGCAGGCAAAATCTTGTACTTTGAACTCCTCCTTCAATTTCAACCTGATTCACTTGATACTTGGCAAAAATGTTACTCAGGAGTAGCAGATGTGCAAGACACACATTTCAGGTCTCTGTGACCTTGACCTTTGTCCTTGAAATTGGTCTTGAAATTGGCAGGCAAAATCTTGTACTTTGAACTCCTCCTTCACTTTCAACCTTATTCACTTGATACTTTGCATAAATGTTACTCACAAGTAGTAGATGTGCAAGACACAAATTTCCACTCTCTGTGACCTTGACCTTTGGCCTTGAAATTGGTCTTAAAATGGGCAGGCAAAATCTTGTATGGCGATCTCCTCCTTCACTTTTGACCTGATTTACTTGATACCTGGCATAAATTTTCCAAGTTTTTATGATGGTCCCAGCACCCTGCCATTGTAAAACCTCATTGAAAAAGTCTGCAGAGTGTGACAGAGTGCAATTATAGTGGGGGTATTTATCACCTTTAGTGATAGCCGTTCTAGTTTTGATTGGTTTTGAATTTTTCTTAACCTATTTATGCCAGTTAACTGCAAGAACCCTCGATCTCTGTGCTTGCTGGAAGATTTCATTATACATAAACAATGGCAATCTAACTCTTTGCATACTGGGTAATTTTTTCGTCTGCAACAATTATTGTCGTCTGCTTTTGTTCTAAAATTAGATTTTTTCAAAATTTCTTTTAAATTCAGTGGCAGAATGGCAAACAGATTGGATCCTGATGAGACGCCGCGTTACGCGGCGTCTCATCTGGATCCAATCTGTTTGCAGATATAATCACTATGGCAGGTATATCCGCCGCTAAGTGTGCAAAGAGCTTAAAGGACACTGCAATATGTTTAATTTCCATACAGCAGCAAGAACCGTACATAATGCAAGTCCATACTGTTTGCCAATGTGTCCTCTTTAATAGACACTTTGAGGCTTAACCCATTATCATATACATAGCCTGTTTCTAGATTTGAAAACATATGACCACTTAAAGCAGGTTGAAAGTAAAGCAGAATGTGCCTGATGGCGCATTTTGCTTACTTTCAGCCTGCTTTCAGCTACCGTCTGCTGAAAATTTAGAAAATATTTCGTATGGCACATATTCTTGTTTGCATAAATTGGAACTATTTTCACCAGTGGAGGAATAAATTAAAGACATAAAAAGGTGTATTTATGGGGTTATGGGCTAAATAAAAGGTTAACATAACAGGCACAGAAAAAATTGTCTTAAAATTTAATCCTAATTAATGACTAATGGATATTATACATGTTGTTTGAATTTGTCTTTTAGTTTAGATAAAACAAAGTGTTAACTAGTAATTCAAGATTATATTGGAGCATTTGGATAAAAACCCTAAAATATTTATTTTTTCAATAAACCCCTTTTGGTGGCTTAACTCATAAGAATCGTTTTAATTAATTCTAATGACAGAGTTCCCCTGTGGGAAGGTATTGAATTGTTCTAGAACTATTCCAGAATAATTTCTTGAATATTAATGAACAATTTTAGAAGCAGCTATTCATTTTAACGTTCATGAATATTCTGCAGATATTCTAGAAATTTGATGGCTTTAGAACCATTTTTCTACAATTACAAAAGTTCTTCTGTAGAATGTGTGAAGTAATTCTTGAAGCTCTAGAACAATTCAAGAAGTGGCCATAAATATTCTAAACTCCATGAACACTTTTCACAGGGGTTAAGTCACTGTTAAAGGCTCCAGATAAGGGGAGTATTTCAAAAACTAAAATCTTTATTTCTAAATTAAACCCTATGGTGTCACTACTCATTAGAATCGTCTCAAAGAGACAATTCTAATGAGTAGTCACACCATAGGATTTGGTGCTGAAATGAGTGAGAAAATGCTGCATTTGTACATTTTACTCCCTCTTATCTTGAGCCCTATAGTCACAATAAGGTTTTTTTTGGAGACGTAAATGCAGAGCTCAAGATAAGGGGGAGTACATGTATTTCAAAAACTAAAGTCTTTATTTCTTTATTAAACCCTATGGTGTCACTACTTGTTAGAATCGTCTCAAAGAGACGATTCTAATGAGTAGTCACACCATAGGATTTGGTGCTTAAATGAGTGAGAAAATGCTGCATTTGTACATTTTACTCCCTCTTATCTGGAGCCCTATAGTAACAATAAGGGGTTTCTTGGCGACATAAAGGCAGAGCTCAAGCAAGAGAAGGGGGAGTATTTCAAAAACTAAAATCTTTATTTCTGTTTTAAACCCTATGGTGTCACTACTCATTAGAATCGTCTCGAAGAGACGATTCTAATGAGTAGTCACACCATAGGATTTGAGTGAGAAAATGAGTGAGAAAATGCTGCATTTGTACATTTTACTCCCTCTTATCTGGAGCCCTGTTAAGTCACAATAAGGGACTTCTTGGAGACGTAAAGGAAGAATGGTTGACAGTTTTTATTGAAGGTTTTTATTTTACGCACTGCTGAAATGCACTTTAGTTATTAATCTCCTGCATAAAATCGACTTCAAGCTCCCGGAGGAATCTGAAATATTTCAAATCCACATTAGCCTCCCTGCGTTTTATCAAGCCTATTTTAATAAGCCCACATTTTGATAAACAATCGACTTGTCATATCTACTGAGAATTGAAAATTCTTGACTTTTCTTCCGGCAGAATTTCACATTAAGACATTTAATTAAAATTAGAAGTAACGGAAAGTTCTCACAGAATGAGCTAACCGTCGCGATATCAAATCCCGTGGGACGCTTCCTGAAGCTAATCAATTGTCTATTCTATCATGAAATTTTGTTGTGAATCTTTAGCCAGCTATTTAAGAGTGAAAGTAAAGCAGAATGCACCTTAATTAAGGCACATTAATATTCTGCTTTACTTTCAGCCTGCTTTAAACTACCACTTTGCTGGAAAGTTGAATATTTCTTCTTCTTATTATTATTATCAGTATACGCCGCTATATATATATGTAGCATGCAAAGAGTTAAACAAATATGATTGGTATAAAACATCATCAAGAAAAATCACTGATTCTTAATTAGTATTATAGATTCTTCCAATCATTTTTAATCCAACCTAAGGATCTTTGTTTTAAACTTTGCTACCTACTATTCAAATAAGTCTTTATTATAAGAATAGACTGACAGATGAGAATGCCCTTGTGGTTGATGTGCCTTAATCCATTGTATGCTGGGTAATATTTGGCGGCCATTTTAAAATGTGGTCTGCAGCAATATAACTCAAATATTTGCAAAAGATTTTATCAGTTTCTGATAGAATATTGACTTAGCTGCAAACAGTTTTGATCTCAGATCAGGCTCCACAATGTGGGGCCTGATCTGAGATCAAAACTGTTTGCCTAGAGGTACACTTAAAAGTGTATCACGCATAAAATGGGTTAAGCTTTTGACTTCTCTGCAGGGGATAAATGCCGACTTCGTTTCTATGAAATGTATTTTTTAATCATAAATCCTTTTCCTATACTAATATTATAGGTATTATATGTAGAGACACCTGTCATCCGTTTACGAAAAAAATAGTATTTTAGGCTAAATTTGGTATTCGCCCCTGACTGGGAGGGTATTGAAGTATTCTAGAACTATTCCAGATTATTATTGGACTGTAGCCCATTACCCCATAATATGCCTTTATTTCTCCATGAGTTATGCCCCTTATATAGAACATATAAATACATTGAATACATCACACTTTTATCTCAATGAGTTTATATGCCCCTTATAGAACTAAAATATTATAAATACATCGTTTTCCCCACATACTTTGACATATTGAGCTGAAATTTGATATATTGACATTATTTTTATGACCTGCATATCGATTTTGCGTTTCATTTAGATTTGTCAAGTTTTCTATGAGTTATGCCCCTTAAGGATATATTATATACTGTTTGCGGTATTACTTGTATCTTGAATATGGGTTTCCTACCCACTGAAAGGGCTCCAGATAAGAGGGGTATTTCATAAACTAAAATCTTTATTTCTGACTTAAACCCTATGGTGTCACTACTTATTAGAATCGTCTCGAAGAGACGATTCTAATCAAAATGAGTAGTAACACCATAGGATTTGGTGCTAAAATAAGTGAGAAAATGTTAGGTTTGTGCAGATTACTCCCTCTCATTCAAAGCTGTGCACTAAGTTGAAGGCCTTACATCGGTGTGACCCTATTGATTCTGGACAATGGACATTAAATACAACCAAACTTGCATTACCGGTAAGTGACCACACAAAACAAAAACCATGCCCAGTCTTTAAGACAGGTTGCTAAATTCAGGACAAAAGTAATGCAGAAAGCTCATATATGAGCTTTCTGCATTAATTTTATCCTGCATTAAGCAACCATATACTTTAGAGATGGCTGTGAATCTAATTATATATCAAATTGCAGCTTGGTACAAAGTTTGCTCGGTCTCTGAAATCAGTGGTTTGCCTTTACGCTTGTTACTACAGAAGGCCTAGAATTATAGCCGTAATTGTGCAAACAACCATATTTATCAGGGAAATAGGCAGTGACAAATTCCTGATTCCATTTGCTCTAATGTTAGCCTAGAGCTGCCAATGACATTAGTCTTTTTGTCCTTTTGTTGTACTGGACTTGGGAGATGGCGGAGTCTCCAGTACTCATGAACAATAGTTGAGACTTAGTGTGAGTAAATTTAACATTTCCAGCACTAAACCATATTCAGACCACTCATACTTCCAGGGACAAAACGTTCCAACCCATGTGAACATTTTGACCCTGTGACATAATTTGACCTTGACCACTAAGTCTCTGCATTTGTCTGCAAAATGTGTAAGTGCTCACAATGGCTATACCCTTAATTGACCTGCAACTTTCATAATTGCAGCACACATACAAGTCATATACCTTGGGACAAAGCCTTCCTATCCATGTGAATATTTGACCCCTGTGTCCTTGACTTCACCTTGCTTTTAAGTTTCAAAATATGCCGCCAGCAAGTTTTGTTGTTTCTGACAACTCTTGTATATTTTATTGCTTTGCACTTAGTTTCGTTTAACCCTCTTTACTCCATAATCTGTTTCTTCATTTTGAAGACAGATAACCACTCAAAGCAGGTTGAAAGTAAAGCAGAATGTGCCTGAACATTCTGCTTTACTTTTAGCCTGTTTTAAGCTACCAGCCTGAAGGTGCATTCTGCTTTACTTTTAGCCTGTTTTAAGCTACCATCCATAGATACACATTTTTAAATTTTCCTATATTCTAGCAGATATCTGCTAGAATATAGGAAATTTAAAAAAATGTGTATCTATGGAGTAAAGGGTTAAGTACTGTACTACTTATTCTTTCTCATCTGACATAAAATCATTTTGATAGTGCGTGTTTTACAAATACAATTCGCTGAAATACAATTCTAGTTAAATCCATTTTGTTCAGATTCAAAATGTTAAAAAGAATTAACATCAATGTCAAATCGCTCTTTCGTCCTGATTTCTCAAGTCCTTTCTTCAGCTGAATATAAATATCTATCATTTGAACAATAAAACAAGGAACATATTCCTCAAGATAAATGGCAGACTCTTATGTCAGACACAGATCCTAGAAGAAAACAGTGCAGACCCTGATAAGACAACTCCATCAGGAGCTGTCTTATCTACACACCATTTAAATGGTCATGTCAGTTTCCATTTTAGTCTAGTCCATTTCTGACTTTTAAGGGTTGTTTTTGTCAATGTTTGGCATTATGACAAACAGTGAAGACCCTGATCAGAGGGCTCCTTTCGGAGCCCTCTGATCTGGGTCTTCCCTGTTTGCACAGGACAAGTGTACTATTCACATTGTACACTGTTTGAAAAGGATGCCAATATGCTGGACTAGGGTTCAAGGGTTATTAATGTATTCCAATAGCAGAAGAAGGGTGAGATAAGAGTGACAAAATTCTCACGAGGAATCAAACTGAAAATGCTGTCAAATGTATTGTCATAGCAATTGTCCTAATCCCTCTAGGGAGGTAATGAGTCTTAATTTAGACAATGTCTGGGTTTTCCCAGAGAGCTGGTTCCCAGGATTTTGATAGAGTTTATGTAGGAATAAGTATATAAAGCAGGTGGGCAAAATATATTCTACTTTAATGTAGACCATTAGGTCTGCCTTTGTTATATTGAGAGGAAAATCTTAAAGACATAAATGCAACACAACATCATAGACATAAGTATTTATTTAGATTCTTTTACTCTAGCTGCAGAGCTCGAAAGTTGAAATTTTGGGTTAAGCCCTAACCTTTTTATGCCCCCGCGTAGCATTGTCCAGGGACTTGCTGTTTCTAAGGTCTGTCTGTTTATTTGTTTGTCAGTCTATCTGTCTGTCCACAACTTTAATCTTAGCTATGAATCTGGAACTACATGTAATATTCCCTCACATGATTTTTGACATTGTCAGGGGCATATTGTTTCTGGTCTGGTCAGACAGGTAAAATACATTGTCAATTATTTAGATCTAGCACCAACGTTGGTTTTTCTGAAACATCAATTCTCCAAGTTCCAAATCTTTACAAGTGACTCCAGACAAGTTCCCAATAGAGTTTATCTAGGAATATTTAACATAAATATCAAATTCTATTTTAATGCAATTTTTAAACCACTAAGTCTGCTTTTGTTGTAGTGAGTGGAAAGTCTTAAAGCAAAAACTCATAACACTCATAACACATCATACAGTGGAGAATCTGTTATTCTTTCCCGTTTAAACGCAAACATACGCAAACGCAAAGCACTAAAACGTAGAAAAGAACAACTTTTGGACAATTTTGATAATTCTTGTTTATCTTGGTGGCAAACAGTTTTGAGCCTGATCAGACGCCGGGTTACCTGGCGTCTGATCTGGCTCCAAACTGTTTGCACTGCAAATAATAGTTTTAGCGTAAACGCGTTTATTGGGAAAGAATAACAGATTCTCCACTGTAGTTTCAAAATGAGTTTTTAAGTTTTGAAAAAGGAGTAAATGGAACAATTCCAATATTTTTTCACTCATTTCAGCACAAAATCCTATGGTTTTACTACAATGTACTCATTAGAATTGTCTCTTCAGGTGACAGCTAAAAGCAAGGTGACAGTGAAACAGAAAGCTCCTAAAGGAGCTTTCTGTTTGACTGACACCTTGCTTTAAGTAGTCACTTGTCTTAAACACAAAATGTTGTGGTCGTCATGAAAGTTTTGACTGTAATGGTATTTGTCCCAGACAGGAACTAAGCAGCCATCGTCAGTAACTAGGAGGTTCCCCATAGTTCTGGTAATGTGTTGTCATAGCGATGTCAAATACAGGACTGTCATTACAGGAAAATTTGCATCTGTCAGAAAAGTCTGTCCTCAAGCTCTTTCCTGACTCAGTTTTCTGTCAAAAACAGTTTCAGGTTATATTAGTAAAGGCTTTAGTTATAATGGTGTCATCCGTTGAGGTTCAGAATGTTGGAACACGTTTTATAGCAAACCAAATCAGCC
Organism: Gari tellinella; assembly: GCA_922989275.2. Lineage (NCBI taxonomy): Eukaryota > Metazoa > Mollusca > Bivalvia > Cardiida > Psammobiidae > Gari > Gari tellinella. Next base: position 14,755,409 of record OV277869.1, on the reverse strand, counting down.
AGGTAATTCATATTATAATAGTATTCTTATTGCTCAAGCAATCACAATAAGAACAAATTTCTGGCATAATTATTGACTTGAAAAATGTGTGACCCATGCCTGACCCGAACCGACAACCCTTGGCAGACAAGACCAACGCTCTATCCCACTGAGCTAACTGCAACTAATCAATTAAAGAAGTATAAAATTATGTAAATGCAAACTACTTGGATCCAGGCCTCTCATTATAAGGATCCAAACCTATTTTACACTCTGACCCTATTTTAAAACTATAGTGATTGAAAATAATAAATCTAAATGTAAAAAAGATGGATGTCAATATTTTTTTTGTAATTCTAGAACAATGGTTCTAAAACCATCAAATTTCTTGATTTTTTGCAGAATACCCATGAACATTAAAGGGGCACTTCTACAATAATATTGTTCATGAATATTCAAGAAATTATTCTGGAATAGTTCTGGACTAATTCAATACCTGAGTTATACTCAGTGTCGTATTTGTACCCAAACTTTTTGCAAGCAAATCATTTTACTTGTTTGAAGTTGTCTCATCCTTAGCATTTTAAGTATTAGTACCAAGATTGGTTGTCAGGGCTTCAGATAAGGGGAGTATTTCAAAAACTAAAATCTTTATTTTTGTATTAAACCCTATGGTGTCACTACTCATTAGAATCGTCTCGAAGAGACGATTCTAATGAGTAGTAACACCATAGGATTTGGTTTTGAAATAAGTGAGAAAATGTTGGATTTGTTCAGTTTACCCTCTCTTATCTGCATGGAGTCCTGGTTGTACATAGTAAATGATTCCGCTTGATCTTGTGTTTTATAAATATTGGTGTGCAATGGCTGTGCTTATCTGGTAAATCGGCAATGACACTTTCCTGATTGTATTTGGCAAAAGTTCACTTCTCGCTGGCACAATCATTAGCCTTTGTGATCCTTCCATGACAGCTGCTTCGACTAATATGTATCGCTCCAAGCATAAGCAAATGAGAAATCCAGAAAGAAGCATTATTACAACACATTAATAACCCCATGCCAGCCATTGATCGGTGTACCCTAATATAGAATCAGCATCTCAACCATTATAACGCATCTCACGCTTGACTGCCATATTTGCAAACAGTTTGGATCCTGATCAGACGCCGCGTAACGCGGCGTCTGATCAGGATCCAAACTGTTTGACACTTGTTTTATAATTTCCTCAAATCAACATACTATTAAATTTAAAGTGAATGTTTTTGTAGATGATCTATAACGGTGAAAAAGATATTATTACGATGTTAAAGGAGGTAGAACGTCTTCAGGTCAATCAACTGATAGTTCCATGGTGGGAACCAAAGTGGGATGATGTATAACTATGTACTAATGAAGTACCGAAAACTCCGAGAGCCCTTTGTTAATAAATGAGTGAATACTTAGCTCCGATTCTGGGGGGCAGAGTACAGTGAACTTTGTATAAACACAGGGCTCCAGATAAGGGGAGTATTTCAAAATCTAAAATCTTTATTTCTGCTTTAAACCCTATGGTGTCACTACTCATTAGAACCGTCTCTTCGAGACGATTCTAATGAGTAGTAACACCATAGGATTTGGTGCTGTATAATTGAAAAAATGTTGGATTTGTTCAGAATACTCCCCCTTATCTCCATGGAGCCCTGTAAACCCATTACCTAATAGATATATCATTTTATGCATTTGATTTATTCTTCCACTCAAGAAAAGAGTTTCACTTTATCCTGCTTCATGCAGCCATCTGCCTTAACCTGTTACCCCATAAATACGCCTTTTAACGCCTTTAATATAGTCCTCCAATGATGAAAATAGTTCATACAGTCATAAATAATGTATCAACAGAAATATTTAATATATTCTAACAGATGATAGCTTAAAGCAGGCTGAAATTATAGCTGTCACCTTTCTTCAATACTAGGAATAGGCTATGAGGTATGGGTTTAATACTTTTAAGGTTACTAATGCCTCGCTCACATTTGCTGCGGCTGCCGTACGGCTAATCATTTCTACGGCGAGTAGCAATTCCCCGGCCGCCGCAGAATTCCTACGGCCGCCGTGTGTTGCGCTCACATTTGCTGCGGCTGCCGCGCGGCGAGTTTTTATTTTTGTGGGGTTAAAAAACCTGCGGCAACCGTACGGCAGCCGTGGAAGTCTCACCAGATACCCTGCAACCAAAATGCTGCTCCTGCTACATAACTTGGTTTGTTACATGTTCACACAACTAATATCAGTCCAACAACACCATGAACTCAAAGGACACACTTGGACAGCATTTAAGAACATCTAAATCCATTTTAAATAATATACATGTTTTACATATATAAACAAAAGTACAAATGCACAATAGGAAAATTGACTATTGAGTTACGGCGGCCGTACGGCAGCTGTAGAACCACTCTGTGGCGTGTGTTTCTACGGCCGCCGTAGAAATGAAAAAATGTTATAACTCCGCGTTATAATTCTACGGCGAGCTCTACGGCCTGTAAAATATTGGGATACGCCGTGCACGGCCGCCGCACGGCCGCCGTAGAATCTCTACGGCCGCCGTAAGATTCTCTCGATTTCACGTTTCTGCGGCTGCCGTACGGCTGCCGTAGAGCAAATGTGAGCGCACTATAAGTGGGAACAGACAGAGTTCCAGATAAGGGGAGTATTTTCAAAATCTAAAATCTTTATTTCTGCATTAAACCCTATGGTATCACTGCAATGAGTAGTAACACCATACTAGGATTTGGTGCTGACATGAGTGAGGAAATTGTTGCATTTGTTAAGTTTACTCCCTCTTATCTGAACTCAACCTGAAAGGGTGCATGATTATGTTCAGCTTCTGAAACAACATTTATAGTGTGACAGCTGATCTGACTCTTCACTGCTTACTATATTAGGAAATCTTAACCCATAAATACACCATTTTACACCTTTAATTTATTCCTCCACTCAAGAAAATAGTTCCAATTTTTAAAGTCATGGATGATGCATCAAAAGAAAATATTTTCTATATCCAAGCAGATGGTAGCTTAAAGCAGGCTGAAAGGAAAGCAGAATGCGCCTTAAGGCGCATTCTGCTTTACTTTCAACCTGCTTTAAGTGGTCACTTGTTTTCAAAACTAGAAACAGGCTATGGGGTAATGGGTTAAACTTATGACACAGTTTTGTCCTGTCACAAAAAAGGAACAAAAACAGAACTTAATGAAGGTTTTGCTCTTCTTTTGAGTGCGGGGGAGGCAATATTGGCATCAAACTTGTAGATTTGTCTTCAATATTATTTTTATTGCACACTATTTCTCAGTACTATATGACTTTACGAGGGCTGTTGAAAAGATAATGATACTTGATCAATAAGTTCAATAAAGTGCAAAATGCATGTGTTATATTTCATTTTAAAGAGCAATTCTTTGCCTACAGGATGGTACGAGGGGCATTTGAAAAGTAATGGCAACTGATCAATAACTTCAATATAATAAGTGCCAAATGAATGTGTTATATATCATTTTAAAGAACAATTCTTTGCCTACACGATGGTATAATGCAAAATAAGATCACATAAGTCAATAAGTTACAACATGAACCTAAATGACCCTTACCATCTGCTAGACATTAGAAATTATTTCTTATGGTACATGTTCATGACTGTATAAAATGGAGCTATTTTCTTCAATGGGGGAATAAATTAAATGTGCTAAACGGCATTTCTATGGGGTAAAGGGTTAAAACTACCAAGAGTTTGTCAGCACTCTTGTTAGGCAGGAGAACGGGTTTTAACCCATTACCCCATAAATACGCCTTTTAACACCTTTAATCAATTCATCTAATAAAGAAAATAGTTCCAATTTATACTGTCACAAATAAAATTCATAAGAAATATTTTCTATATTCTAGCAGATAAAAGCTTAAAGCAGGCTGAAAGTAAAGCAGAATGTGTCTTAAGGCACATTCTGCTTTACTTTCAACCTGCTTTAAGTGGTCACATATCTTCAGAAGTAGAAACGGGCTATGGGGTAAAGGGTTAATGTTACGTCGACCTACAACTGTCTTGGGAATCTTGTTTGTTTCAGACAAGTATGTCATGTGTGTCATAGTAACCTCCAAACTTCCTACAAGATTTCCTATTCCTGGCATTAATACTCCTAACAAGTGGTAAATTGTTCTCCAAAACTCGGTAATGCCTCGCGCTGCAATTGTTTGAGAGATTCATTTTCATTGTTTATTAGATTTTGTGAAGATTTGTTAGTTATGTAACCAAGGCAATCACGATTGGGTTATTGCATAGAGTTAGGATCGAGGTTTGATGTGACGGAGCGTCGACATGTCTGAAACTAGGGTATGAGAATGACAGGTACCGTGGGCAAGACGTTATTCTTTCCGGTTATTCTATATATATAGCCAATTTAACTCTTTATACCCAAGAGTGAAATGGTGAATATCTAAAAACAAACAGTTTAGATCCAGATGAGATGCGACATAATGCGGCGTCTCATCTGGATCAAAACTGTTTGATATTCTGACCCTGTTTTGAAAAGAAGTTTTGATTGAGGTTTGATGTGACTGAGTGTCTACATGTCTAAGACTATGTAGGGTATGAGAATGACAGGTACCGTGGGCAAGACGTTATTCTTTCAAGTTTAACATGTTCACCCTTGAAGCTTCAAATTGACAATTCCAGTTAGACCACTTTTAATGATTAAACAAAAGTAAATGCAAACTTAAGGCAGTTAAACAATTTAACACTGTATAGTTTTTGAAAACAGATAACTTCTTACAGCAGTGTTAACTCTTTCCTCCCTGAAACTTTAAATGGACAATTCAAGTTTCCATTTTAGTCAAGTCCATTTCTGGCTTTCAAGGGTTGTTTTTGTCAATGTTTGGCATTATGACAAACAGTGAAGACCCTGATCAGAGGGCTCCTTTCGGAGCCCTCTGATCTGGGCCTTCACTGTTTACACAGGACAAGTGAACTTTTCACATGTACACTGTTTGAAAGGACGCCTATATGCGGGACTAGGGTTCAAAGAGTTAAAGTAAAGCAGAATGTTCCTGAATGTCGCAATATGACTGATAATGAAATGTTTAATGGCGATGTAATCCATCCGGGTTTTCCTCACTTTTCTGTTACTGTTATGCTTAAAACGACATATGAAGCCTTAACGTGGTATATGACATTGTTTAGATAAACTTCACAGTGAGTGTATATGTCATAACAATTCAGTAATTTATACATGAGTTATGCCCCTTATTGAACTGAAGTCGTTTTCAAATTTTTCTTTTCACAAATGCTGTGACGTATTGAGTTGAAATTTTATATTTAACGGTGTTTTAATGACCTGCAAATAGAGATTGCGTTTCGTTTTGATTTGTCAAGTTTTCCATGAGTTATGCTCCCTGAAAGGCATATTATAGACTATTTGCAGAATTACTTGTTCTTATGTCGTTTCAATTTCTCATTATTTGAAATTTTCATCTTTCTTTGTACATTTATGTTTAATAAAGTTTTAATGATCATCACAATATGAACAAACAAATCTAATTTCACAACTGAAAGCGAGATATTAAAACAATATAATTATGTATTGAAAATGACACACCACAATGCCACTGGCGCAGTTAATATAAAACTGTTAGCATGCTGGGTAATTTTTTTGTCTGTAGAAATTAAATTGTCACCTGCAACTGTTCTAAAAATAGAACTTTCTAAATTTCTTTTCAAAAGCAGGTCAGAGTGTCAAACAGTTTGGATTCTGATGAGACGCAGCGTTATGCGGCGTCTCATCTGGATCCAAACTGTTTGCAAAGTCAATCACTAGCATGGTAAGAATTAACTCTTACCATGTGCTTAGCGGCGAATATGACTGCCATAGTGATTACCTCTGCAAACAGTTTGGATCCTGATGAGATGCAGCATAATGCTGCGTCTCATCAGGATCCAAACTGTATGACACTCTGACCCTGTTTTGAAAATAAATTTTGAAAATTCTATTTAAAAAAAAGTTAGCAGACGACAATTATTGTTGCAGAAGACAAAATTACCCAGCATGCAAAGAGTTAATATCAAAGAAATGTTTCAATAATGGAAGCATGCAGTTTCAATTTTGCGTTTTGGAAAAATCAAAGGAAACATGAACCTTTGTACATCAAACAGATCAAAGAATGGTAGTGACCCTTTAAATTTGATTTGTCTTAATTTGTTCTTCAGAGTGAATGAATTGGCTTTATTTTATTTTTTGCATGCTGGGTATATTTTTCGTCTGCAACAATAATTATTGTAGTCTGCTACTGTTTTGAAAGTTAAATCTGTTTTAAATCTGTTTTTAGCTCACCTGGCACAAAGTGCCAAGGTAAGCTATTTTGATCGTCCAGTGTCCGTAGTCCGTTTGTCGTCCGTCGTTAACAATTTCTTTAAAACGACATCTCCTCCTAAACTACTGGATGGATTTTAACCAAACTTTGCAGGAATGATCCATATATAGTCCTCTTTGAAAGTTGTTCAAATATTTCCGATCCGTTGCATATCTAGGTCACAGGAGCTAAAAATAGATTGTTTCAATAAAAACTTAAAAAATCTTCTTCTCTGAAACCACAGTACCCTGAGCTTAGATATTTTGCACAAAGCATCATCTACAGGTCCTCTATCAAGATTGTTCAAATTATGTCCCTGGGGTCTAAATGGCCCCGCCCCGGGGGTCACAAATTTACATAGAGTTATATAGTGAAATCTTCAAATGTCTTCTTCTCTGAAACTATAATATAGCTAGAGCTTTGATATTTTGCATGGTGTAACTTCTAGAGGTACTTTACCAAGGTTGTTCAAATGGTTCTGGTCTGTTGCATATCTAGGTCAAGGGAGCTAAAAATAGATTTTTTTCAATAAAAACTTAAAAAATCTTCTTCTCTGAAACTACAGTACCCTGAGATTAGATATTTTGCACAAAGCATCATCTATAGGTCATCTATCAAGATTGTTCAAATTATGTCCCTGGGGTAAAAAAAATGGCCCGCCTGGGGGTCACAAATTTACATAGAGTTATATAGTGAAATCTTCAAACGTCTTCTTCTCTAAAACTAATATAGCTAGAGCTTTGATATTTGGCATGGTGTAACTTCTATAATTAGGTACTTTACCAATACTGTTCAAATGGTTCCGGTCCGTTGCATATCTAGGTCACAAGAGCTAAAAATAGATTTTTTCAGTAAATACTTAAAAAATCTTCTTCTCTTAAACCACAGTACCCTGAGTTTAGATATTTTGCACAAAGCATCATCTTCAGGTCTTCTATCAAGATTGTTCAAATTATGTCCCTGGGGTAAAAAATGACCCAGCCGGGGGTTCACAAATTTACATAGAGTTATATAGTGAAATCTTCAAACCTCTTTTTCTCTGAAACTAATATGGCTAGAGCTTTGATATTTGGCATGGTGTAACTTCTAGAGGTACTTTACCAAGATTGTTCAAATGGTTCTGGTCCATTTCATATCTAGGTCACGGGAGCTAAAAATAGATTTTTTCAGTAAAAACTTTAAAAATCTTCTCTGAAACCACAGTACCCTGAGCTTAGCTATTTGGCACCCAGCAATTGGCACACTAATATTGTCATAATTTCTCAGCTTTCCAAGATATGTTACATTTACATCAACGGTTCCAGGTGAGCGATTTAGGGCCGTATACGGCTCTTGTTTAAAACAGGGTCAGTAAGTGTAAAATAGTTTGGATCCTGATGAGACACTGCATAAATGATGTGGTGTGCCATTAGGATTCAAACTGCTTGCAAAGGTAATCATGGTTTCATGGCTATATAGTGTACAAGGAGTTAAACATATGGCCATTTGTTGCAGTGTTTATTAACCCATTACACCATAAATACGCCTTTTGACTTCTTATATTTATTCCTTCATTGAAGAAAATAGTTTCACCATGTACAGTTATGAATATAGATATTCGCTGTATTCTTGCAGACTATATTGCTTAACCCATTCCCTCATAAAGACGCCTTTTTACGCCTTTCAATTTATTCCTCTACTGGAGAAAACAGTTCCAAATTATACAGTGATGAATCTCTATCATAAGAAATATTTTCTGAATTCTAGCAGATGATGGCTTAAAGCAGGCTGAAAGTAAAGCAGAATGTGCCTGAGGCACATTCTGCTTTACTTTCAACCTGCTTTAAGTGACCACCTGTTTTCAAAACTAGAAACAGGCTATGGGGTAATGGGTTAAAGTGGACTGAAAGTATTTATACCTCAGCAAACTCTGCTGGAATCAGCCTGTCGGTGTAATGGTTGTCATCGGTCGGTTGGTAGGTCGGTCGGCCAGCAGGCCGGACTGTCTACAAAATCGTTTGTGTTGAACTCCTGTTCAGTTTTGATATCTGATTTGCCTGATAGTTAGCATAAATATTAATCAGGAGTTGTAGATGTGCAAGACAAATTCAGGTCTCTTTGACCGTGACCTTGACCTCTGGCCTTGAAATTGGTTGGACTGTCTGCCAAATCTTATGCTGTGAACTCCTTTTTCAGTTTCGATCTGATTGAATACGATCTCAGACTCAACTCAAAAACTTTATAATCTTTAGGCCTGGTATTTGTTTACAAGTAGCCAATTCTGATCAGGTGCCTGTTTTATAAAACTAAAATTCGTACGACAAAAACAGTCATAAGTCAAAACTTTAAAATACATTTAACATCTTATTTCTCTATCTAATCCTGCCTTGTGACTTCTCTTTGAAATGGTCTTTTCAAGACGATTCCAAAGAGCTGTCACAAGACAGAATAAATAATAATTGAGACTTTTATAATCTGACTTACCAAAACATTTGTTGTACGAAGTTTTATGAAACAGGCCCCAGAGCCACAAGGCATGGGAGGATTCATCAATATATGGCTTGGAGAGGACGTAAGTCCATCTTAGCAACAACAACAAAAACAACAACTTGTTGACAAGTTCTGAACCCTGTGAGAATTCAACAAGTACGAGATAGAAGTGTGAAATGATTGCATGTCGAGAATGAGCCACACTGGAATATACAGGACTCCATGCAGATAAGAGGAGTAAAAAGTTTTCGAACATTTTCTCTTTATGTCTGCACCTATGGTGTGACTACTCATTAGAATCCCCTTGAAGATATGATCAGTGCTCCAGATAAGAGGGGGTAAACTGAACAAATTCAACATTTTCTCACTTATTTCAGCACCAAATCCTATGGTGTCACTACTCATTAGAATCATCTCAAAGAGATGATTCTAATGAGTAGTGACACCATAGGGTTTAATGCTAAAAACAAAGATTTTAGTTTTTGAAAACCCTCCTTATCTGGGGCTCTGTATGATTCCAATGAATCGTCACACCATAGGGTTTGTTGCAGACATCAAGATTTTAGATTTTGAAATAGTCCCCTTATCTGGGGCTCTGAACATATGAATCCAAATCACTCTACTAGTTCTAATTTTCCTAACTTTTATTAAGCAAATATCTTTACATCACTTTAAAAGCATACAAAATGACATGCATGATTTTTTTTAATTCCATTTTCGTGTTTGATATTCAGGAAAATTAAACTCAGTATTGTTCCGTGAGAGACGCGGAGGGAAATTTGATGCGCAATTTGTCGCCATATCTCTCAGCGAAGGGATGAAGGCATGTCATAATTTATTGAACATTTCCCTAACAGAAGCAGTAGCTTCTGATACTGATAAGAAAAAAACGGGCCGGCCCTAGAAGTTCTGTCACTCCATTTGTCAAAATAAAGTGCCTCGCAGAATTGCATGTTTATTTTTGCACAGCGATGAAATTGCATGTTGGTTTCATGTCATTTTACAGAAATGGATAAATTCTTTAAAAAAAGAAGCATTTTGTTGTCTACAGGGCTTGAGATAAGAGGGAGTAAAATGAACAAGTCCAACGTTTTTTCACTGATTTCAGCATATCAAATCATAGTAATATACGGTTTCCACTCATTATCTTAGTCATGCATTTACATTTTGAATTGAAATTTTGTATTTAGCTACATAATGACAAACTGCAGACAAAGTTTGATTTTTGTGTTGATAGAATAATTTTTGACAGAATTAGAACATTTTAAACATTTCAAACATTTTGCTCATTATCTTAATCCATTACCCCATAAATACACCTTTTTATGCCTCTAATTTGTTCCTCTACTGAAGAAAATAGTTCCTATTTATACAGTCTAGAATATGCACCATGCATAAGAAATATTTTCTTTATCCTAGCCGATAGTAGCTTAAAGCAGGCTGAAAGTAAAGCAAAATGTGCCTTTAGGCAGATTCTGCTTTACTTTCAACCTGCTTAATTAAGTGGTCAGTTATCTTGATTGCTAGAAACAGGCTATGGGCTAAATGAACCTTTTGATGATTTTGTGCATAACCATGATTTCCGATTGCCATTTATACTTTGGTGCCAGCGGGGGCATTCGTGGTGCTCCGACTCTTCTAGCAATGCTTTTGATATATTCCTCCACTAAAGAAAAAGTTCCACTTTATACAGTAATGAATATAGTAACTCAAAGCAGGCTGTAAGTTAAGCAGAATGCGCCTCAACTCTTGGAAGTTTGAACCCTAGGCATACATTTATGGGTCCTTTGCAAACAGTGTACCTGTGAAGAGTATTCTTGTCCTATGCAAACAGTGTATACCCTGATCAGAGGCTCCTTAAGGAGCCCACTGATCAGGGTCTACACTATTTGTGATATTGTAATACAATTGACAAAAACAACCCTAAATAGTAAATAATAAACTATACTAAATTGGAAACTAGAATTGTCTATTTGAAGTTTCAAGGAGGAAAGGATTAACTTGCTTTAACCCATTACCCCATAAATACGCCTTTTGACGCCTTTAGTTTATTCCTCCACTGAAGAAAATAGTTCCAATTTATACTGTCACAAATAAGAATCATAAGAAATAGTTTCTATATTCTAGCAGATAATACCTTAAAGCAGGCTGAAAGTAAAGCAGAATGTGCCTTAAGGCGCATTCTGCTTTACTTTCAACCTGCTTTAAGTGGTCACATATCTTCAAAAGTGTAAACGGGCTATGAGGTAATGGGTTAAGTGGTAACCCCTCGTCCAAAGTAGAAACAGGCAAGGGGTAAAGGCTTAACCCATTACCCCATAATTACGCCTTTTTACGCCTTTAATTTATTCCTTCACTGAAGAAAATAGTTCAAAATTAAACAGTTATATTATGAAAAATATTTCCTATAGTCTAGCTGATGTTAGCTTAAAGCAGGCTGAAAGTAAAGCAGAATGTGCCTTAAGGCACATTCTGCTTTACTTTCAACTTGTGTTAAGTGGTCACCCGTCGTCAAAACTAGAAACGGGCGAGATGTAAAGGTTTAAGCGACCATCTGTCTTTAATACCGAAAACATTCAGCTATGGGGAAAATAGTTAAGGCTGATATCTGTTTGGAATTTTTTTTGCTAATGCATCATTCTTATTTTGACCCTTTGTTTGACATTCTGAAATTTTTGTTCCATCATTTAGAGTTCAACTGTTTTAAAGACAGGCCATGGATCTTCATTAGATGGATAGCTCAACAGGGTTTTGTGTAATAGGAACTGAATTGTCTGAAATACCAAAAGCATTAGTTGAAAGCTTCAACGCCTGTGCCCCATGTGATTCTTGGGGCGTGCCGCAGTAGTCCAAGAGTTAGGACCACTGCATACCCAAGGCTCCAGATAAGAGAGATTTCGGTGAACTGAAGTTTTTCAACATTTTCTCTCTTATGTCTTACCAAATCTTTGAGACGATTCTAATGAGTAGTCACACCATAGGGTTTTGAGCAGATATACTTGCATGATCATGAGAGGAGACTATAATAGAGGTTTGACAGCGTGAACTGGAGCTCCCTCATGAAAAAAAATGTCTGAATATTGGCTGAACAGACATCTGAATTTTAGCTGAATATGGCTGAATATGACTTCTGAGCTGCTACATTGAGTTACATAATAGCTAATTTCTGAGTCGATACTGAAATTGGGACTGTTTCAGCCGGAATTCATACATTTTCAGCTAGTTTTCGAACTCGAAATTCAGTACTTTTCAGATAAAACGCAGAAATTTTCAGACAAGATTTCAGAAATGTTCAGACAAAATTAAGAAGTTTTCATACAATGATTCAGAATTGTTCAGTTCTGAATCGATACTTAAATTGGGACTGTTTGATCTGGGTTTACCCTGTTTTCAAAAAGCTTTACTATAACTATTTTCTTCAATGGAGGAATAAATTCGATCACAATGAGATCAAAGGCGCTTCTATGGAGGAAAGGGTTAAAAGCACATGACTGATATTTGCAAACTGTTTGGATCCAGATCAGATGCGTAGTAAATGTACATTAACTCAGCATTTGATCTGTATCCAAACAGTTAGCAAATATCAGTAATATGCTTCTAGCAGGATAAAGATGAAATACATTGAATACTTAGTATACATCATTTACTATTTAATTTACTAAACTGAAATATTCCAGAAGCTGTTTTATAAACAGTTGGACGATGCCCTAGTTTACAATTCATTAAAAACTATTGGATAACCTGAAACAGATAAAGAGCTAAAATTAAATGCAGAGCAAAAGTAATGCAGGAAAGCTCCCATTGGAGCTTTCCTGCATTACTTTTGTCCTGCATTATAAGCTACCACACCATGGCTAACTTGACATCATTTCAGTGTCAGCTAAAAGACAGGTCTGACTGTTAATGCCATGTATTCAAATGTATTTATGCCGCTTTTAGACTTAAATATATTCTGAAGTTTTGGAATATATAAACTGTAATTTGAAATAACATTGGTAGGTTTTGTGCTCAGAACTTTTTCGATCCAATTAAATTCACAAAGTTAGTGCAGATGCATAGGCATTTGCATCCTAAGTTGCAGATAATCGCAGGCGTTTTAGCATACAATATGTTCTTTATAGATGGGTGCATTAATTGAGGTTGACTTTTTGCACATATCTAAAATATGGCTCAGTGATCCAGATAAGGGGAGTATTTTAAAAACTAAAATCTTTATTTCTGCATTAAACCCTATGGTGTCACTACTTATTAGAATCGTCTCAAAGAGACGATTCTAATGAGTAGTGACACCATAGGATTGGGTGCAGAATGAGTGAAAAAATGTTAGATTTGTTCAGATTACTCCCCATTATCTTGAACCCTGAATATATTGGCTTTAATTCCCTCCATGGGCACCTGTCTACAGAACTGGAAACGGACATAATGGAGTAAAGGGTTATAAGCAGGATGTAGGAATTTCTACTGATCATCTATCCTTATACCATTACCCCATAGCCTGTTTCTAGTATTGAAGATAGGTGGCCACTTAACTCTTTGAACCCTAGTCCTGCATATAGGCATGCTTTTCAAACAGTGTACATGTGAATAGTACACTTGTCCTATGCAAACAGTGAAGACCCTGATCAGAGTGCTCCGAAAGGAGCCCTCTGATCAGGGTCTTCACTGTTTGTCACAATGCCAAACATTGACAAAAACAACCCTTAAAAGTCAGAAATGGACTAGACTATAATGGAAACTGGAATTGTCCATTTAAAGTTTCATGGAGGAAAGAGTTAAAGCAGGTTAAAAGTAAAGCAAAATGTGCCTTAAGGCACATTTTGCTTTACTTTCAACCTGCTTTAAGCTACCATCTTCTAGAAAATAGAAATTATTTCTTATGATATATATATTCATAACTGTATAAATCAGAACTATTTTTTTCAGTGGAGAAATAAATTAAAGGCGTTAAAAGGCGTATTTATGGGGTAATGGGTTAAGGTGCAGTCTGCTTTACTTTCAACCTGCGTTAAGTGATTACATTTTCTATGTACTAACAGATAGTTGCATAAAGCAGGCGGAAAGTAAAGCAGAAAATCATGCATTGTGCTTTATTTTCAATCTGCTTTAAACAGCCACCTGTCTTCAAAACTAGAAACAGGCCATGGGGTAATTAACGGTTAATTGATAGAGGAATTTACAGAATATGGTTGAAGAATATAATTTATAATAGGGGTATGGAGAGGAATTTGGTTCTACAACTGCACCCAATGGGAGACACAATGTATGTGCGTTGTTCGGAGGGAAATTGGCTTAAATTTATAAACAGCTTAAACCAGGGCTCCAGATAAGAGGTAGTTATTTCATCAAATCAAACATTTTCTCACTCATTTCAGCACCAAAACCTATGGTGTTACTACTCATTAGAATCGTCTCTTCGAGACGATTCTAATGAGTAGTGACACCATAGGGTTTAATTCAGAAATAAAGATTTTAGTTTTTGAAAAACTACCCTTATCTGGTGCTCTGTTAAACGCGGCGTCTGATCTGGATTCAAGCTGTTTGTCACTGGTCATTACATTCTTTTTGGTCAAAATGCCCATTATGGTACTTTGAGAAAAATAGCAGACGACAATTTTAAGCAGACGACATAACAGCAGTGAATAAGTTGCACATAATTGTCTTAATTGCTCTTGGGGAGAGCGGCAAGTGTCTTTGTTGGTAGGGTTGTTGTAGGGAGGGAGCGCTGTATAAACATTGTCTGTAAAACCGTAAATGATTGACAAAGAATTCCCAAAGAGGATTATGTCTCAGATTCTGCCTGGTGTGCAGAATATTAATTAAACAAATTTGCACATAGCATATCAAACAATAGCATTTAAAATAACATCATTGAAGATAATTAGTTTTACTTAAATACATGTAGAATTGTTGGTATATGTATACAGTTCAGCAATAGATATTTAATCCATTACCCCATAAATATGCTTTTTACACCTTTTATTTATTCCTCCACTGAAGAATGTTCCAATTTATAGTCAAGAATATGTACCATAAGAAATAGTTTCTTTATCCTAGCAGATATTAGGTTAAATTTTAAGCAGGCGGAAAGTAAAGCAGAATGTGCCTTAAGGCACATTCTGCTTTACTTTCAACCTGCTTCAAGTGGTCACCTATCTTCATTAACCCATTAAGTCATACAGACTCATATTGACTCATTGCGCAATAGCCTCATACTGACTCATTTTGACACACTTTAATCCACTACCTTGTATTGACATAAGCATTGATAATTGTTAATGGCTTATGAGTTAATGGGTTAATTGAAACAGGCTATGGAGTAATGGGTTAAATCCTGGTGCTCTTAATTATAAAGGATATATTTTAATCCTTTCCCCCCATTATAAGCTAATTTTTAGTATTGAAAGAAGGTGGTTGCTTAAAGCAGGCTGAATATAAGTTTTCAGCAGAATAATCCTATTATGGAGTATCTTCTTTACTCAAATTCAGCTTGCTTTATGCTACCATTTGCTAGGATATATAGGAAATATTTCTTTTGGTGCATACAAAAAAGTCATGTATTAGTGGAACTAAAAGATTTGCTTTCACCAGCCGATGACAGTCCAGTAGTAACACACTTGTCTTAAATACAATGTACTAGGGGTCATGGGTTTGATACCCCACTGGACCAAGTCCTTTGAATTAGACTATATAAACCTTTTGTCTGTATTATCAGCGCTTCCTTCTCTCTGGGGTTATTAGCCCATGAATGGCAGAAACGGATGTTAACAAACCAACCAAATATTTTTTAGTGGAGGAACAAGTCATACAAATGTATAATTACTGAGTAATGGTTTAGCTCCAAACTGTTTGGAATGGAAGTTGCTAAACAGGGCTCCAGATAAAGGGAGTATATAATCTCAAAAATTTAAATCTTAATTTCTGCATTAAACCCTATGGTGTTACTACTCATTAGAATCGTCTCTTTGAGACCATTCTAATGAGTGGTAACACCATAGGACTTGGTGCTGAAATGAGAAAATCACTTTGCTCCCTCTTATCTTGAGCCCTGCTAAGTGTCCAGTTGGAGGAGGGCTGATTTAGTTCAAGGGACATATTAAAAATATAGCTCTACATCAAGCCATCATTCCTTCAGATTTACGAGCTTGCACTGTTTGACATGACGAGTACATGGAACTACATGATATTACATAATTCGACATGCAGGTCCATCAGTAAAGTTTTTTGTTTTTTTATTTTGATGGATGTAAGGTTGATGGAGGACATGTGAATGTATCATCCCGGATTGGGCTTAGTCTAGACAGGTGTTTCATGTAACAGGACTCCCAATAAGAGGGAGTAAAATGAACGAACCAAACATTTTCTCACTCATTTCAGCAGCAAATCCTATGGTGTTACTACTCATTAGAATCGTCTCTTCGAGACGATTCTAATGAGTAGTGACGCCATAGGGTTTATATAATGTAGAAATAAAGATTTTTGTTTTTGAATTTCGGTTCTCCCCTGATTTAATGAACAGTAATCCATTCCTTTTTGCTCACAGCTGGACAAGTGACACAGAAGCGAAATCTATGATCATGCAGCAGCAGATCTGTAAAAACATGAAATTTTCTTTAACCCATGACCTCATAAGTAATTTGCCTCTTTAGTTGTAACTACGTTAATTTATTCCTCCCCTATAAAAAACAGTTCTACTTTATACAGTAATGAATTTGCACCATAAGAAATATTTTTTATTCTAGTAGACAGTAGCCTTAAGCAGGCTGAAAGTAAAGCAGAAGCTTTACTTTCAACCTGCTTTATTGAGTGGTTGCCTATCTTCAATACCTGAAACAGGGCACTGTGGGTAATTAATAGATAAAAGTGGGGATAGATGGATAGTTGATTGAATGTATTGACCAATTAAAGAGTTTAGTATCTAGTCATTATACTGTTATATATCCACACTGACTCATTATAATGAGTATTAATCAATCACATTAGTAACTATGAAGGGACATAACTCATGTTTAATTGTCCTACTTTGTCTTTCAAGATATCCATTACATCCTTTATCCTGTCTTTACAGGAATATGTAATAATAAAGGGACATAACTCATGTTTGATTGTCCTACTTTGTCTTTCAAGATATCAATTACATCCTTTAACCTGTCATTGCAGGAATATGTAATAATAAAGGGACATAACTCATGTTTATCCTGTGCATTGTCTTTATGGATATCCGTTTTATATTTTATCTTGTCAATGCAGAAACAAGTTTCTTTGAAGGGACATAACTCATGTGAGTCCTGCATTGTACAACCATTTCATGACAATTTCATCAACACAAGTCACATTATATAATTATGCATTCTATGCAAACAGTGTAGCCATGAAGAGTACACTTGTCCTATGCAAACGATGAAGATGGTACGATGAAGATGGTAACCTGTGTTTAACATTTAAAACAGCTACAGTGAAAACTCGATTCTACGAACTCGTGTTAGTTAGAACATACCCATATTTCAAAGTTAAAACGTGGCTTAGCTGGATCCAAGCTGTTTGACACTCGGACAACATTTTCAGCAATTTTGAGCAACTTTGAAGCACTTTGAAACTTGAAGCAGAGGAGAAATATAGCAGACGACAATTTATTTGGCGGGCTAAGGGTTAAGTTGTGGATCAAAACATATGAAAATGAATTGGAAACATTAACCGGTTTCCAGCTGTAATCTGGGAAACTGGGACATAAGCAAACAGTGATAGAGCCAATTGATCTGAGTCACTGTTTGCCGAACCATTAAGTGTCAAGGCTATGGAGGAATAATGAATTTTTGAACTGTTTGAATGTTGAAAATTAATATTGTCATCTGTGCCATTTTTCATCTGCTATGGGTTTTTTAAAAAAAGATTTTTTTCTAACTTTTATTTTCTAAAATATTGTCAAAGTGACAAACAGTTCTGATCCAGATGATTATAATATCTTTTTTATGATGTTAGTGAGCAGAGAATTAAAATAAATAAATAAAGACAAGTAGTCCACACCAAAGAAGTTCTGAACATGAAACACAGTATCTTTCTAGATGGTAGCTTAACCCATTACCCCATAGCTTAATTGTTTCTACCATTTAAAGCAGGTTGAAAGTAAGCAAAATGCCCCTTAAGGCGCATTCTGCTTTATTTCAGCCTGTTTTAAGTCATTTTTTAATTATCTTTTTGCATAAAAAAAAGAGAGTAAACTATGAACAATTAGTACCCAAAAGCCAATTATTGCAGTTGATGTTTCTCAGTGTGATCTCTAACTGTGCGCCTTTCTTTATTTTCTGGTGTTCCATGTCTTAAATGTTGCTTTCAAGGCCTACACAAAATGGGGAAGGATGTCATTGGAAATCCCATACTATTTAACCCTTTGATGCCTATAGATATTGCAACAAACTCTCCCTTTATACTTGCTGGAATATACAAGGGAGATCTGAAATCTATAGTGTTTGTCCATACAGAAAAAAGCTCCTATGCTACGTACAGCAAACAGTGCATACCTTAATAAATGAGACATTGTGTAACGCAACATCTCATCAGGGTCTACACTGCTTGCCAATATGTCCGCTTTAGAAGACCCAAGGCTTTTAAATCACTAAACTTTTTTTGTTCAGTATATAGTTTTGTTTGGGATGTGTTTGAGATAAAATCATATAGAGGGTTTTAGGGTCAAGAGGCTTAACATCCTGTGTTCGTACATGCTTAACCGATATAAGTGTACATATAGCTCCAGATATGAGGGAGTAAATTGAACAAATCCATTATTTTCTCTTTCAAATGAGAACCAAACCTTATGGTGTGACTACTCATTAGAATCGGCTCTTTGAGCCAAATCTTATGAGTAGTCACACCATAGGGTTTAATGCAGATTTTTAAGGTTTTGAAAAACTCCCTTTACCTGAATTCATTTTGGAGCTTTCTGCATGCCTTTTGTCCTGCATTAAGCTGCCTTATGCCTAAAAGACTATCTTTTATTACAAATTAAAATAAAGGCATATTGCTTTAAAACTTGTTGGTTTATAATGTGAGAAAAAGAATCTGTCACTGGTAGAAATTTGAGGCAAGCTGATCACAACCTCGTCTAAAATGGAAAAGTTATTAAGTTCGCCAAGGCTCGCTTAATAACATTTCAATTAATTTTATACTCAGTTGAGATCAGCTTGTCTCAAATCTTGATGAGTGACAGATCTTATATGTTCATAGTGTGTTGAGGTTTTAGATTCTAACACACTTCACGCATCCCCCTATATAAACAAAGAAGGGACGTATCTGTGCTTGAATTCTCAATCATGCGCTGTAATGTCTTAACTTGACGTCATATGGCTTTGAAAATGATGTGGCGCTGTTGCTTCTGTTCAAATTTGGTTAAATTGAAGTGTTAGAATCGTACTAATAAATTAATACCAGTGTCTTATTGTGCAATAAAACATGGGTAGTCGTTGAGATGCTGGTAATTAAATCACTCTGCCTTCGGCCTCGTGATTTAATTTTTATATAACTACGCATCTCAACTCCTACCCGTGTTTTATTGCCATTTGGTATGAATTTATTATTTCTTAAGTATTCACTCATGAGAAAGAAGGTTGTGACTCCCACTATTCCTTATCAGTCATGTATAATCTGTCTCAATCACAATACTTCAAGATAAGACTTGGTGGGGACTATAACACTGTTGAACTATAACATAGAAAACCGTATTGACACCATTTCCATCTTTTACAGGACTGGTCCAACCACAGAAATCAAGTTATAGGTGTGGACCGTATGAAACGCTTCAAGCCAAAAAGGTAGGACTTTCTTTCTTCTAATCTAGAGTCAAACCTATACTGTTTAAGTCTACCAATTAACGGCCGCCATCATCTTGCTGTCTATTCTGCCGTATAAATATTAACCCTTTTCCCCATAGTTTAAACCTATTTTGACCCCATAGCTAGCTGTTTCTTGTTTTGAAGTCAGTTGACCACTTAAAGCAGGTTGAAAGTACCTAAAGCAGAATGCACCTTACTGTGCATTCTGCTTTACTTTCAGCCTGTTTAAATTTAAGCTACTATCTGCTAGGATAAAGAAAATATTTCTTATGGTATATGTTTTAGTTTATGCATGCTATACAGTTGAACTATTTTCTTCAGTGGAAGAATAAATTACAGCACGTAAAAAGGTGTATCTTTGGAGTAAAGGGGTAAATGACAGTTTGACACAATATTGTGTGTATTAATTACTTATATCAGTGCAAAGTGGTAAATTAACCCATTCCCTCATAAATACGCCTGTTATCGCCTATAATTTATTCCTCCACTGAAGAAAACAGTACCCTTTTATACAGTCCTGAATATGTATCATAAGAAATATTTTCTATATCCTAGCAGATAATAGCTTAAAGCAGGCTATAAGTAAAGCAGAATGTGTCTGCTTTACGTAATCATCTTTCTTTTAAAACTAGAAAAGGATATGGGGCAAATGGTTAATGTCGTAAAAGAAGATTTTTTTACCCATTTTCCCAACAATAGCAAACATATGAAATTAAACCTTTGCAACCAGTTTTGATCTAGATGAGATGAGGAGTGAGACATCTCATCAGGATCCAAAATAGTTGACACTCTGACCATCTTTAACCCTATACCCAATAGACTGTTTCTAGTTTTGAAGACATGTAACCAATTAATGCAGGTTGAAAGTAAAGCAAAATGTGCCTTAAGGCACATTTTACTTTACTTTCAGCCTGCTTTAACCCTTTCCCAAATAGAAGCTACTTTAAGCACATTTCATTTATTCCTCCATAAGAAAATAGTTCCGATTTATACAGTCATGAATATAATTCATAAGAATTATTTGCAGTTTCCTTGCAGATTTTAGCTTAAAGCAGGCTGAAAGTAAAGCAGAATGTGCCTTAAGGCACATTCTGCTTTACTTTCAACCTGCTTTAAGTAGTCACCTGTTTTCAAAACTAGAAATAAGCTATGGGGTAATGGGTTAAGCTAATTTCTGCTAGGAATTATGAAATATTTCTTATCCTACATGTTCATATGACTGAACAAATTGGAACTATTTTCTTCAGCGGAGGAATAAATAAAATGCGCTAAAAGTCGCTCCTATTGGGGAAAGGGTTAAAAAGAAATTTTAGTGAGATGTATTTTCAGAGAACTAGCCGATGGCAATTGTTGCAGACAAAAAACATTGCTCCACGTTCAACGAGTTA
Source organism: Gari tellinella (assembly GCA_922989275.2). Classification (NCBI taxonomy): domain Eukaryota; kingdom Metazoa; phylum Mollusca; class Bivalvia; order Cardiida; family Psammobiidae; genus Gari; species Gari tellinella. Next base: position 14,734,381 of record OV277869.1, on the reverse strand, counting down.
AATTGGGTTGATTTGTGAAGCATGTGCTTCTTCATTGATGAAATTTCCAACCTATTCCAGACTTCAATTACTCCTGAATTATTGTTTCAGAGGGGAGAGAAGCTAGCGATCTGTCATTTCACAGTGCTCCCTCTCTACAACAACATCCAATGGGGGGCACATATTTTGTGTGTTGTTTGGAGCGAGTTGTTATAGGGAGGGAAAATTAAGATTTAGCTTACATTTGCAAACAGCTTGAATCCAGATCAGATGCCGCGATACGCGGCGTCTGATCTGGATTCATGCTGTTTGTCACTTGTCATTATATTAATTCTCTCAAAATGCCCATTTATATGTAGCTTTAAATTGAGAAAAAACCAGCAGACAACAATTTTAAGCAGACGATATTGCAGCAGTAAAAGGGTTACACAAAAGTGTTATGTTTGACCAGGGTCTACACTGTTTGCAAATGTAATGAGTATATTTTAAACAGGTCCATGGTGTTGAAAGAGTTAAAATCTTAGATCAAGCCGTCCATTGTGTGGCGTTTGATCTGAATCTGAACTGACATAGAGGGTGTTATGTTATAAATTCAATTATAGCACGTTTGAAAGGTTGATATGACACATTATTACCCTGTTATGGTGTAATGTTTCATTGTAACACCTCCGGTCATGATGGTTGTCATGTTTTGACTTTTCATTCAAAACCTAACATTTGCTTGCTTGGGGATGAAATTTTAAAAGTTATTGATAAGTTTTGCAAAGGAAATGTGGGGTCTGATCTGAATACAAACTACTTGAAGCTTCTGCAATAACTTTAAACGAAAGCAATATAGTTGCTGAGATATCAAAGCTGACAAAATAACACTTGAAATTGGGCTCCATAATGTATAAGAGGGATTAAACTATATGAATCCAACATTTTCTTAATAACTTGTATGTCAGCACCAACTCCTATGGTGTTACTACTCATTAGAATCTTCTCGAGACGATTCTAATGAGTAGTGACATCATAGGTCTAAATGCAGAAATAAAGATATTAGTTTTTGAAATACTCTCCTTATCTAGAGCCCTATTGAAAACTATATAATTTTATGTAGCTTGCAATGACTTGTATGAGTAACTATTATTTGCTTAAGTCTAAATAAGTTAATTTTTTTCTACAGGTGAATTCCAGTAACTGAAAGTCCTTTTAGACAAACACGTAATATTTATAAAGTTTCAAACCTGGCTTAGCCACATTGTAACTACATGTAAGAAATACAAGCTAGTAAGTTTTGACTAAAGTGAGTTAAGGTTATATAATGACCTTTTAGAATTTGTCTGTATCAGCAAATTTAACCCATTACCCCATATATAGCCTGTTTCTAGTATTGAAGATTTACTTTGGACCACTTAATGCAGGTTGAAGTAAAGCAGAATGTTCCTTAACTTTTTTTACCTTAGTCACGCATATATGCGTCATTTGCAAACAGTGTACATGTGAGGAGTACACCTGTCCTATGCAAACAGTGTAGACTGTGATCAGAGGGCTCCTTATAAAGGAGCCCTCTGATCAAGGTCTACACTGTTTGTCATTTTGACATATATTGTAAAAATCAACCCTAAAAAGTAAAAGGTGGACTAGACTAAATCGAATATTAGAAAATTGTCCATTTGAGGTTTCAGGGAGGGAGGGGTTAAGACGCATTTTGCTTTACTTTCAGCCTGCTTTAAGCTATCATCTGCTAGAATATAGAAAATACTTCTTGTGATACCGATTCATGACTGTACAAAGTGGAAGTATTTTCTTCAGTGGCAGAATTTAAAGGTGTAAAAAAGTCACTGTGAGTGACACACAGTAACAAAATATCTGTGATTTATTATGTCTACAACGACAAATGGATGTAGGAAATTGTCCGTTTGTTTTTATTTCAATGTTTGCAGTTTCTAAATGCAATAACACAAAATATTTTCACCAGTTAACCCTTCGCCTGCTAATCGCAATTTGACTGGTATTTGCAAACAGTTTTGATCCAGATCAGACACCGCGTATGACGGCGTCTGATTTGCATCAAAACTGTTTGAAACACTGATTTTTAGATTTCTAAAATTTAAAAATGTAAAATCTGAATTTTTACACATTTGCAGACGACAATTTCAAAGCAGACGTTATTTTGGCGAGAGAGGGGTTAAAAGGTTGTAACACGTTATATCATAGCTGGTGACATTTAGGCGTGAGACTCGAGTCTAGACAGCAGGGAATGCATGATGCACAACTTTTTGCATGCTGCTTAAATTTTTCTTATGTAAACAATTATCATGTGCTACTGTTATAGAAATATAAAAAAAAAAAAATTCAAAACAGGATCAGAGTGTCAAATAGTTTGGATCCTGATAAGACGCCGCGTAATGCGGCGTCTCATCAGGATCCAAACTGTTTGCAAAGTTAATTACTGTGGCACATTATATCCACCGCTTAGCATGGTAAGAGTTTAAAAATCATGCACATACAGTCATACCTGTACCCCATTATTTCTAGTTTAAAAGACAGCTGCAGGACCACTTAAAGTGGGTTAGAGCTAAAGCATAATTATAGTGCCTTTTTGTGAGAAAAATTGAAAAGCATGAAACACATTTCTATGAGAATAGGTAAAGGTATGACTAGGCATTCTATGAGGAATAGGTTAATGCATTATACAGGATAATATAAAGGCATGAAAAACATTTCTATAAGGAATAATTTCAAAATGGGCAAATGCATGGACTGTCATTTCTATGAGGAATAGGTCAAGGTATGATAAGTCATTTCCATGAGGAATAGGCAAAGGTATGAACAATCATTTTCTATGAGGAATAGGCAAATACACGATCAGTCATTTCTATGAGGAATATGTAAAGGTATATAAGGGCATTTCTATGAAATAATGTTAAATTCATGAAAATGCATTTTCTATGAGTTATTAGAACTTTAAAGCGACTCGCAACCAGATGGTGCATTAAAAATAGTAATTTGTAAATATGTGTCAAACGCTTATATAAATGGTAAAGAATTAGTTTAGGATAAGAAATTCTGTTTAAAAAAATGTATTTCAATAAAAAAAAATATTGGTCTCTGGTGGGATTCGAACCCGGGGCCCGGCATTGGCGGACAGAAGGCAAAATAGGGGAAACCGTTTAGACCAATGGACCACGGAACTATCCGTTTATCTCGGATCGATTTAACGTATTTCAATGTGTAGAGAGAGAAAGTGCATACAACTGCGTAATTCGGCTCGTGTTTATGTCTGAGCCCTTGTAGAGAAGCAACAACAACTTTACCGTCTACTATAATATAAGTCGGTATAGAAAAACGATGAAAAATATATAAAAATCTAAGATTCGGTGACGATTCTTGAGACTTTTTTTGGACTGATCATATTTTTTTAATGTCAGAAGCCAAATAATGCCACAAATTTGCTTTTATTTGAGTATTTTATTTTATTTTGACAAGTACACCATCCGGTTGCGAGTCCCTTTAAGATTGCAAATGATTTAGATTTTAGAAGATATTTTTAGATTCTTAAATTGGCATCTTTTAAATCTAAACTATTAGTCACCCTATTGAAATATTTTATGAACAAAGCAGTACAAAATTTTATTAAAATATTTGAACATTGCAGTTCAACAAAATTACATCATACATAAAACATTACATTTTAACAGAAATGTTACATATAAGTGCGTGAAACTCAAAAACAACAGAAATGCAAACGAGAAAATTATACAAACTTTGTATTATCTACATTCATATTCGGGCTATTTATATAATTATCTGGTAGTAAGTACTTTCTTCTTTCAAATACTTTATAACTGTACATTTATATATGGAAATTTTGTTCAATACAGTAAAACCTCTCTATTACGACCAGTCAACCACTAAAACAAAGGCTACTTGATCATGTAAAATACAGGTGACAGCTTAAAGAAAGGTGACAGATATCATTTTCATAGGAAATAGCAAACAGTGTAGACCCTGATGAGACACCATGTAATTCAACTCAATCATAATTCTAACACACCTTGCACACGCAACCTTATATAAACAAAGAAGGAACGTATCTGTGTTTAAATTCTCAATAAAACACACACATTCTGTATCAGCTTAATGTGACATAATATGGCTTCGAAAATTTGTACGCCAAGAAATGTACGTCAGTGCAAATTGTTGTTAAATTAAAGGGTTAGAATCTAAAAATAAATTTGTATCAGTGTTTTAATGTTCAATAAGACACTGGTAAATAAGTTGTTGAGATGCTGGTAAATAAATAAATCCTACTCGTGTTTGATTGCACGATAAAAAACTGGTATTGAATTTATTATTTCTTAATTCACTAATTTCTCTAACAAGCAGAAGCCATTTTTTTGGCCTTAGTTACACAAACAAGGCCCTTAGTTACCACAATAGATCGAGCTACGTCACCAAAAACAGTGGATGACGTAGACAAAATCTGCGCAAACATGCGTAATTTGTCATCAAAAAATGCGTAAAACGTGTCAAAAACATAATAAAAGATATCACGTGATACAATCCCAAGGGTATAAATTCACGAAGTTTCAATACGAAATTTCATATTACGTTCTGCATGATGAGTTCCAATCTGGAATGAAACTAGTAAACGAAAATTACCTACTCTGTCTGAGTTTCTACAAGAAGCAAACTTTCTTTTTGACTGTTTCAAATGAGTAGTCACAACATAGGGTTTGGATGGTAAACATGAATTTGGTTGAAACGTAAAGAAGAATGTGTTAAAAAATGAAACATAAAGGAGAAAGGGTTAAGAAATGTTCTTTGAGACAATTCTAATGAGTAGTCACACCATCTTGAAATGTGTTTATTGAAAATGTATTTTTAGAGGCACTGGTATTACAGGGCAGGCACCAGATAAGAGAGAGTAAACTCATGAACAAATCCAACATTTTCTCACTTATTTAAGCACCTAACCCTATGGTGTTACTACTCATTAGAATTGTCTCGAAGAGACAATTCTAATGAGTAGTATTACCATAGTGTTTTATGCATAAATAAAGATTTTAGTTTTTGAAATACTACTGTCCCCTTATCTGGAGCCCTGGTATTATACGATTTGTGATGCCAGCTAGCTTTTGTAGAAATGTTTCGGAGCTTTTTGAACAATACAATTTTAACAAAGTGTGTGTAAATTTAGAGATCCAGATATGGGGAGTATTTCGAAAACTAAAATCTTTATTTCTGCATCAAACCCTATGGTGTCTCTTTGAGACAATTCTAATGAGTATAGTCACACCATAGGATTTGGTGCTGGAATGAGTTTGAAAATGTTGGATTTGTTCAGTTTACTCCCTCTTATGGATCTGGAGCCCTGGTAAATTTAACCCATTACTCCATAAATATGACAATTTAAGGCCATAATGTATTCCTTCACCAAAGAAAACAGTTCCAATTTAAAAAAGCATGCATATATATCATGAGATATTATTTTCTATGCTCTAGCGCATGGTAGTTTAAGGCTGCCTGAAAATAAAGTATTCTCAAGTCGCCTCAACCCTTTCCCCCATAGCCTGTTTCTAGTATTGAATATAGGTGTCCACTTAAAGCAGGTTGAAAGTAAAGCAGAATGCGCCTTATGGCGCATTCTGCTTTACTTTCAGCCTGCTTTAAGTGGACACCTGCTAGAATAAAGAAAACATTCCTTATGATACATATCGGGACTGTTTAAATTGGAACTATTTTCTTCAGCGGAGGAATAAACTGGATGCCCTAAAAGGCGCTTCTATGAGGGAAAGGGTTAAAGTTTTCAAAACTATCAACATGCTATAATGTATGTAAAAGCATTAAGAAATGTTTTAAGTTTACTTGTGTTTACCACGGAGGAGTGGTGATTTCAGTTATTTATAATGAAGTCTCTTGTATGTCCATTAGGCCAGATGATGGAACTGTAATGTTAACTAACCCAATAAACAAATGGCTAATATCATTTGTAAAATATCAGATATTTGTGTTGTACCCCAGGGGACTCACTGCTGGCCTCGCTGAACAGTGATAATTACAACACATAGAAACCCTTATTGTCAGCTTCCATCTTGAAATGTGTTTATTGAAATGTATTTTTAGAGGCACTGGTATTACAGGGCTCCAGATAAGAGAGTAAACTGAACAAATCCAACATTTTCTCACTTATTTAAGCACCAAACCCTATGGTGTTATACTCATTAGAATTGTCTCTTCGAGACAGTTCTAATGAGTAGTAACACCATAGGGTTTTATGCATAAATGAAGATTTTAGTTTTTGAAAAACTCCCCATATCTGGAGCCGGTATTATATGATTTGAGATGCCAGCTAGCTTTTGTAGAGAAGTTTCAGAGCGTTGAACAATAAAATTTTTTTAACAAAGCGTGAGTTACTTTAGCCCGTTACTCCATAAATATGAAAATTTATGGCTGTAATGTATTCCTTCACCGAAGAACATAGTTCCAATGTAAACAATGATGAATATGTATGATCATGAGATACAATTTTCTAAATTCTAGCAAAAAGTAACTTAAGGCAGGCTGAGTAAAGCAGAAAATGGTCACCTGTCTTCAAAACCAGAAACATGCTTAGAAGAATGTCGTAAAGGGTCAACACTTGTTTACGCCAGCTGTGAAATGTTGATTTGTAACCTATGCAAACAGTTTAGATCCAGATGAGACGCTGCATAACATATGGCATCTCACCAGGATCCAATCTTCTCTACAACGGCCCTCCCAACAACGATTCCCTCCTTACAATGATGTTTGTCGCAGTTCCCTAACAGGACAATTATGTCTAACGCTTTGACTGCTGTACTATCGTCTGCTTAAAGTTGTCGTCTGCTGTTTTTCTCAAAATTACATATTTGACATTTTGACAGAAAAATACTTAATGATGAGTGACAAACAGCTTGAATCCAGATCAGACGCAGCGTAATGCGGCGTCTGATCTGGATTCAAGCTGTTTGTAAATGTAAACCAATTTTCCCTCTCTATTATAAACGACTCCCTCCGTACAATGCACACAATCAGTGTCTCCCATTGGTTGTCGTTGTAGAGAGGGAGCGCTGTACTTTATTTTGTAGAGGACTCGACTCTGGAGAACACGAGTATGAGTCCTGATAGGCCTAAGGTCGTTCAACTATATATACAGTAGGATTAAACACCTAAATTGATAATGACATAAAACCAATGAAAACAGTGTTAAAAGTCATAGAAAATATCTGAGCATATCTAAAGCAGTTAAAGAGTATAATAATCTCGTCAAGGAAAACAAAATATTGACTTAACAACTTAATCATCATTAATCTTGCACAACTAAAACAACTGTTGTGTTTGGAAAATGTTTTACCCCATAGCCTTGTGTCTTGTTTTGAAGATAGGGTGAATATAACTTAAAGCAGGTTGACAATAAAGCAGTTAATGCTCCTTAAAGCATGTTGAAAATAAAGCAGAATGCTCTGTAAGACATATCATGCTTAATACTTTCAACCTGCTTTAAAGGGACTCGCAACCGGATGGTGTTCTTGTCAAAATAAAATAAAATACTCAAATAAAAGCAAATTTGTGGCATTATTTGGCTTTTGACATTAAAAAAATATGATCAGTCCAAAAAACGTCTCAAGAATCGTCACGGAATCTTAGTTTTTTAGATATTTTCCATCGTTTTTCCATAGCGTTAGCTAACGGTATAGTTGTTGTTGTTGCTTCTCTACACGGGGTCAGACATAAACCCGAGCCGAATAATGTTCTATTAATAGCTATCATTGAAGTACGTTAATTCGCTACCATATATATAGAGAGCGTCCGTAGCCGAGGGAGTAAAGGCGATGCCTCATTTTTCATTTTTGTCTCCGCATGGATGGTCACGGGTTCGAATCCCACCAGAGCCTCTTCTTTTTTTTTTTTTGGAAATGCATTTTTTAACAGAATTTATTATCCTAAACTAAATTTTACCCATTTATATAAGCATTTGACATATATTTACAAATTACTATTTTTAATGCTTGATCCGGTTGCGAGCCTCTTTAAGCTATCATCTGCTAGAATATAAGTATTTGTTATGTTGCATAATCCTTAAACTGTATAATATGGAACTATTTTCTTCAGAGGAGGAATAAATCGGAGATGATAAAAGGCTTATTTATGTTGTTTGGTGTCCTGTTGAGTTTAATCTTTGCAGGCCCGCGGTGAAACCATGAAAACATGGCATCTCATCAGGAGCCAAACTGTTTGACACTCTGACCGTATTTTCAGTGATTTTTTGAAAAATCTATTTTTAGAACAGTATAGCAGATGACAATTGTTGGAGAGGACAAAATTACCCAGCATTCAAAGAGTTAACACATTGAACCCTAGCGACGAGTATACTCGTCATTAACAAGTCATATCCCTGTCAAGAGTACACTTGTCCTATGCAAACAGTATAGACCCTGATAAGAGGGCTCCTTAAGGAGCCCTCTGATCAGGGTCTACACTATTTGCCATTCTGTTAAACACTGTTAAAATCCATCCTCAATAGTCAAAAATGGACTATACTTATATTGGAATTGGAATTGTCCACTAGAAGTTTCAGGGGTGAATGAGTTAAACATAAAATTAAGTAAATATTATTGTCAATACTATACCAATTGCCACAGGGCAAACAGGACAGAGAGTTTAAGTACAATACTGTTAACTGAAACTCGTTAAAAGTTGAACATACCCGTATTAATGAATCAAAGTTAACACTTTGCAAGCTTCTGGCGGATATATATGTCCCACAGTGATTACTTTTGTAAACAGCTTTGATCTAGATGAGATGCTGCATAATTAACGCATTCAACCCTGAAACTTTTAATGGACAATTCCAACTTCAATATATGTCTAGTCCATTTTTGGTTATATGGGGATGTTTTAACACTATATTTCAAAATGACAAACAGTGTAGACCCTGATCAGAGGGCTCCTGAAAGGAGCCCTTTGATCAGGGTCTACACTGTTTGCATAGAACTAGTGTAATCCTCACAGGTACACTGTTTGTAAATGACAACTATACTCGTCACGAGGGTTGAATGAGTTAAGGCACATTCTGCTTTACTTTCAACCTGCTTTAAGAGGACACCTAGGTGAAATACTAGAAACAAGCTATTGGGTTGTCAGGTAATGCTAGAATTAGGGCAAAAGTAATGCCGAAAGCTGGTGTAGAAGCTTTCTGCATTACTTTTGTCCTGAAGAAATTAAGCGCCCTTTCTGATATTTCTTAACACATTGAACTCTAGAGACAAGTATACTCATTATTTATAAACCGTGTATCTGTGAAAAGTACACGAAATTGACCTGGGCAAACAGTGAAGACCTAAATTAATGGGCACCTAAAATATACCTCTGATCAGGGTCAGCACTGTTTATCAGTTAATTGCAATACACTAGTACATGTATATTGTAAAATTCAACCCTAAATTGTCAATAATGGATTAGATTAAATTGAGAACTTTAATTGTCCATTTAACCTGATTGTGCCTAGCGTCCCATAAAAGGGACATAGGTAAACAGTGTAGACTCTGATCAGACGCCGCATAAAGCTACACTGTTTGCTGATAAGAATTTCAATATAAAACAAAACGAAAATGAAAATTTGGACCAGGCCCCCCTGTGATCAAAAATGGACTAATCCAGTATACAACATGGAAGAATCTACTTAAATGGGTTAAAGCTACAGGGGTCAATGTGTTATATAAATAACCACAAGTTTTCATGTGGTTTGTCTAACACAAGCTTGCATGACCATTGTGACTACCATAAGTACAGTATAGGATTATAAGGCCGGAGAAGTTTTGTCACACTGAAGTCACTAATCTTGTCCGGCCCCTTAGGTTACCTTGTACTGACTGTGCATGATAACGCTATCTTTATCTGTTCCATCCCTCGTAACGTCAACGAGGACAGACCACTGACTGTAGGGGATGATTCCTCAGTGTATACTACTTGTCTGACAACGTGGATTTTAAGATTTACGTGGACAGTTTTGTGCATTCAGCCTGTGTCAGGAATTTACCTATGCCACAATCGTAAGTTTCTTATTGTTTGTTTTTCACCCTCGAAGCGCTATATAATTGTCGTCTGCTTAAATAGTCTTTTGCTGAAAGAGTCGTCTGCTTTCAGTCTGGAAAACTTTTTCACCATATTTAGGGCTCCAGATAAGGGGAGTACATGTATTTCAAAAACTAAAACCTTTATTTCTGCTTTAAACCCTATGGTGTCACTACTCAATAGAATCGTCTCGAAGAGACCATAGGATTTGATGCTGTATGAGTGAGAAAAGGTTGGATTTGTTCAAAATACTCCCTCTTATCTGGAGCCCTGAATATTTGGACGATCTGTTTGATTAGTAAATAAGATTTTGATCTGATGTACAGTAGTATTTCTTAGCTTCAGATCTGGATCCAAACTGTTAGTATCATCTTGAACAATCACTTTAGCCTTCAGAAGGTTATAACTGGGTGTTCATTCATACCGAATTTTATGTATCGTGTTTCAAATTGTCATCAGTACTAAATTTATACTATTTCTTCACGCCTTGTTAACCCTTTACTCCATAGCTCGTTTATATACCAAACATACAAAGAAACATCTACATTTAAAAAGTGTGTGCCTTTTCATTTACTTTTATGCAACATCTTGGGAGCCACATGTATAAATTTTCCAATTAAAATTGTTGTTTTGATACAGAAAAAGGATGTCTGCATCAGTAAATGAAAACTTTAGTGAAAAATATGAAGCATTTATTTAGATATGGTGCTATGAAGTAAATCTCTATATATTATAGTAGACACTTCTTTTTTTTGTCTGGTATAGTTTTGAAGACAGATGAGCACTGCAACCCTTTACCCCATAGCCTGTTTCTAGTTTTAAAAATAGGTGACTACTGAAAGCAGGTTGAAAGTAAAGCAGAATGCGCCCTAAGGCGCAGTCTGCTTTACTTTCAGCCTGCTTAAAGCTACCACCTGCTAGAGTAAAGAAAATATTCTTTATGATACTTATTCATGACGGTATAAAAGGGAACTATTGTCACCAGTGGAGGAATAGATTATAGGCGTAAAAAGGTGTATTTATGGGGTAATGGGTTAAGCAGGCTTAAAGTACAGCAGAATGCTTTACATTCAACCTGCCTTAAGCTAGCATCTGTTAGATATTATTATAGAAAATATTTCTTATGCTGCATATTCATGACATTGGAACTATTTTCATCAGTGCGTTAAAATGAATACAGTATCTATGGCTGTAAAGGGTTAAGCTGAAAATTAACATTATGTGGCATCTGATCTGGATCCAAACTTTTCGCAACGTGAAAGGTTAGTTGGTAAAGACTAAATGTGAATGTCAAACAGTTTTGGTTTTGGATCCCATTCCGAGTTCCTTGGTATCTGATTTGGATCGAAAAATGTTTGAAAATTGCCATTTTCAGTTGTGTTTAACATGATATGGGCTCATTGAGGTATATATTTGGTATAACATAACTTTCAAGCTAATATAGGCCCTGAGAGGTTAAGATGGATGTTATTTGCACTTGACAATATATTCAACACTTGAACACATTTTTTGTTCATAATATGTCCTCTGCTTGAATTATTCTCTGTATAATTTCAGAAATATTAAATCCATCACACAATTAGTTCGGATTCTGTTCAGGCACCACATTCAGGAGTCAAACTGTTTTGAAAATTGAATATAATTATATTTTATAAAAGTTCTCTGGTTTACTTTTAAACTGCTTTAAGCTACCATCTACTATGATATAGAAAACATTTCTTTTGGTACATGCTCATGACTGTATAAATTGGAACTATTTTCTTCAGTGCAGTAATAAATTACCGGTAGATGTGCTAAAAAGCACTTCTATGGGGTAAAGGGTTAACACTGCATACCGGTATTGAAGACTAATCTGCAAACAGTTTGGATCTAGATCAGGTTCCACTTAACAGAGAGCCTGAACTGGATTCTGTCGCTCAAATCCAGTGTTTCTGTAAATAAGAACTATACAGACAACATTTCCAGCAAATGGCAGTTATTTCGTGTTGAACGAGTTAACTCTTGGCATGTTAAGGACAAAAACTGTGATTTTCTTTGCAAACAATTTGGCTCCTGATGAGACGCTGCATCATGCAGCGTCTCATCAAGATCCAAATTATTTGACCATCTGAATCTGATTTGCATAGAATTTTTAGAAAACTCTGTTTTAAGGACAGTAGCTGACGGCAATGGTTGTAGACGAAAACTGTCAAAGAATTATATATAACCCTTTCGAAACAGTAGACCAGTGAGTGTATTGAAGACCTTTGCTAAAACAGTTTGGATTTAGACTTTATGCTTGCGCCACTAAATGTGGAGCCTGCATGATCTGGATCCACAGAGGTTAAATTGTCAGTAAAATCTTGTAATTCATGTTTACCCAAAACCAAACACAATTCAGAATTAGCTTTATTCAGACAACAGTTTTAGCAGACGACAGTTATTCGGAGTGTTGAATCGTGGGTAGCTGCTGAGTGCAGTGGTTAGTAAAAAGTAAAGAAGTATACATCTTTTTACCAATGCATGTGCAGTGCTGAGGATTTTTCTCAGGGGGCGTCCAAAAGAGAAGATATATAATACAGTTAAATCCCTCTGCTACAACCACTAAATAAGTTAAAGTTTTGAGTGAAAAAATTTCAGAAGAAGTCTCAAAACATGATTAAGCTGTGCCATGAGAAAACCTGACGTATTACATTTCAAACAGTGTTGATCAAGGCCAGCCGCCGAGTCAAAGACGCGTTGGCTGGCCTTGATCTACACTGTTTGATACCCACATGCATCTAAAGCATTTTATGTATCTGTAATATATAATTCAAAAAATAAACGAGACTTACCTTGGTAAAAGTCGATGTTTGTTTGTAATTTTATGTAGTCATCAGAATACTGGAGGGATCAAATGAGATGCGCGCCGATAATTGTCGTAGTACTTCAGTGTTTAAAGCAGGTGGACAGAAACAATCCCACCTGGATCAAATTCTGAGTCTTAAGGCCAAAAGCCCAGACCCTAAATTTTATATTACATTCATAGTAATAAAGTGCACTGGAAATTAATGCACTCAGAGATAAATTCTTCCATAAAACATATGGGAGGGAAAGTAGGGAGGGCATTTGATCCCTCCAGTATTCTGATGACTACATAAAATTACAAACAAACATCGACTTTTACCAAGGTAAGTCTCGTTTATTTTTTGAATTTTATTACGTCATCAATACTTCCGTGCTCAAATGAGACTTCAAAGCTGGATTGTTCTGGACAACCTATACTAGACATAATTATACTTATATAAAAAACATACCTGTAGGCCTCAGTTAAGTACAGTTTCTGCGAAACTAGGTTCTGCCTGTAAGGGTTTATTGTAGAATGTAGCAAATGTTTTCGAATTTGACCATCCAGCTGTGGATAAAATCTGTTCCACCGGGAGACATTCATGCTTTGCTTTAGATGTAGCTGCTCCTCTAATGCTATGAACTTTAAAAACTTCACAATCAATGCCAGAATTCCTCATCACTGTTTTTAGCCATCTAGAAATTGTTGACTTACACACAAGCTTATGAGGTTTTACATAACTAATCACCAAGTTTGTAGCATCCTTTCTAAAGGTTGAAGTTCGAGCTAAATATTCTTTTAAAACGCGAACAACACATAACCTCCTGTCTGGAGGATAACCACGCAAAAAAGCCACAGGGTTATCTTTCCCTGGCTTGGAATGTTTCAACAGTCCACTATACATAAGTGTGATTCCTTCCTTAGACGACACCATGTGCCTGATGTCTAATAAATGTATTGCTTGAGTCCTACAAGCCAAAGTCAATGAAATTAACATCACTAGTTTATAAGATAAGTGTCTTAACGTTAAATTCTTCACTGGTGACAAATTACGTAAATAAACTAAAACTTTCGATACATCCCATGTATGCGAGTAACGAGGTAAAGAAGGCCTCTTATTATATACACCTTTCATAAAACGTATCACCAGTGGGTGACTGCCTACTGAAAAACCATCCAACATTAAGCCGATTGCAGATAAAGCACTTCGTGCAGTATTCAAAGCACTGTAACCTAAGTTATCATTGTATAAAAACGTCAAGAAATTTAGAACATCACTTAAAGATGCTTGAACGGAATTAACTTCATTTTCCTTACAGAAAGAAAACCACCGTTTGATGTACGAAGAGTACTGTTTCTGTGTACTACATCTCCATGATCCGATGATAATGTCGACAGACTCTTCTGAAAGGCTTCTCTTTTGCAAGGATTCCCTGATAATCTGCAAGCAACCAGAGTCAGTTTCTTGATCAACGGGTGAATCTTGTCCGAGGACGGCATTATCAACAAATCTGTTCGTTTCTGAAGAATTCTCGGATTGTCCATCAACAAATCCATCAATATTGGCCACCAAATCTGAGTTGTCCACTGTGGACATACAAAAATGCAATCTGCTTGATCCTGATTGATCTTCCGTAAACACGTCGTCACCAGACTGAAAGGAGGAAAAACATATAAAAAACCATCAGACCAATCAGCAGAAAAAGCATCAATGAATGATGCCTCTGGATCAGGATGCCAAGAAACAAATTTCTCTGTTTGCCTATTCAACCTAGTGGCAAATAAATCAATATCTGGTAACCCCCATTCAGAAACAATTTTCTGGAAAACCTTTGGGTTAAGCATCCACTCAACATTCTCGTTGAACCGCCTAGATGACATATCTGCAATATTTTCTTCACCTGGGACAAAAGCAGCAGAAATCCAGATATTTTTCTGTGAACACCACTGCCATATCTGATTTGCTAGCTTGTCACATAGTACAGACTTAATACCACCCATGTTATTAATGTAAGAAACACAGCAAACATTGTCAGACTTGATTTGGACATGGATGTCAGACTTCTCTTTCAGGAAGGATTTGATACCATGAAACGCAGCTAGCAATTCAAGATAGTTAATATGGTGATTCATTTCTGATAGAGTCCATCTACCTCCTATTTTCTCACAATTGCAAACTGCACCCCAACCATTCATGGAGGCATCAGTTACAATTATGACATCTGGATTTCCATGCTCAATGTCACGTTTTTGACAATGAAGAAAATCAACCCACCAAGTCAATTCAGCCTTTGCTTCTTTCGACAAAACCATTTTTGCATCATAATTGCCTGCATTCTTTGACAATGCACTGATTTTCTCTCTCTCTAGCGTTCTATAGTACAATGGAGCAAATTCCACTGCTGAAAAACTTGAGACCATCAAGCCCAAAACCTTTGCTGCCTGTCTTACAGAAACTGTAGTTTTGTCTCTAAGAGACTTACATTCATTCACAATGGAAAAGATTTTATCTTCCGGAAGGGTGACAATCATTTTTTCTGAATCTATTAGGTTTCCTAAGAACTTCAATTTTGTTGTAGGAATGAGAATTGACTTTTCTTCATTTATGACAAAACCTACATATTGCAGCAATTGCACAGTATCTGAAATGTTATTTAGACAATCTTCATATGAATCGCCAGAGAGAAAAGAGTCATCAATATAGGCTGAATTGACATGGCCATTTTGCCTCAATGTCGAATAGACTGGCTTGAGAAGCTTGGTAAACAAACGGGGTGCACAACCAATACCATTTGGCAAGCATGTATACTGGTAAACTTTACTTTTCCAGGTAAAACGTAACAATTTCTGTTGTTCTTCTGCAATAGGGACAGAATAATAGGCATGTCTCAGATCTACAGATGCCATAAAATCACCTTTTTTAATAAGTTTGATAGTAGATTCAAATGTATCCATTTTAAAATGGTAGTATGTGACAAATTTGTTTAAATTTTTTAAATTCAAAATCATCCTGTATTCGCCATTTCTTTTGGGAACAGTAAATATTGGAGAGATTACCTCACCCTGTGTATGATTTACTTCTTGAATAACATTCATTCCGATAAGTTTAGAAATTTCTCTATCAATTACTTCATTTTCTATTTGAGAGAAACCTCTCTGATTTGAGGATCTATTTTTCAAATGATCATAATTATCAACTAGTTCAATATGACAATTTTGAACTATGTCTAAAATAACTGGGTCTGAGGTAATCTTTCTCCAATTTCCAGCAAATTGTTTAAGTCTACATGCTTGAAAGGTACTTACATTTTCATTTATTTTGTGGAGTTGAACACCCCCGGAGGGTTTTTTGGACGTTGAAAGGAGTGAAAACCACCTCTACCTCTGCCACGGGGTTTGGCAACACGTCCCCTGAAGACCCGATAAAAGGGCCTGCCACCACGACCTCTTGTGTAGTGTGGGTTGGAATAGCCACTCCTTATCTTAGAGCCAATCCTGTTGATGTCTTGAATTTCTTTCACATCTTTCCCAACATCGTCACCATACAACGAGTCAGTGTAACCTCTGGACTGGGAACAAAGATGATGGTATTCGACATTCAGCTCCTTTTTATGCATTGACTTACGTCTGTTGTTAATGAGCTTGTTGGCATGTCCAAGAAGACCAAGAGCGTCAGTTCCAAACTCCAACTCTGCCTTGCAAAGTCTGTCACTTGTGATGTTTAGCAATTTAACCACGACAGTTGCAGCTTTCAAGACGGCATCTTGAATGGCCACCATTTTCCCATCAGATGAATGCATTTCTGGGGAGAGAAGGTTCCAAATGACGTTATTGACTCTTGTTTTGGTTAGCCCGTCACAGTTGGATGGCCTGCCAGTCTGTGCTATAAGACTTTTGAACTTTTCATCGGGAAGACCCTCTTTGAAAACGGAGTTGGTGATACCTGCCAAAAAGTCATCAACTTCATGGTCCAATTTCTCTTGTACATTATATTTAGTACCTAGCTCCTTAAATGCAGACTCCACGTTGTTGTTCGAGTCACATGGCAAGCCACTCTCCATTTCAATTTCATGGTCCACGTACGAGTCATCATAATTGCATTCATCATAAGCATATTCTTCATCAAATGAAACAACTTTGCTTTCCATTGCTGAAAGTCTGGTTTCTTGCGACTTTTGGTTCGTTCGGATTTCCGTTAGAATGGAAAGCATTTCTTTCTGGAAAGTGGGTGGAGAAACCATAGGAGCAGTATTGCTAACCTTTCGAGCGTCAAACTCAGATGAAGAAGCGTTCTTATGTATTTGTTTCTCAACAACTTGTGCAGTTGAAGCACTTGGCTTTGATTTTCCTTTAGAAGTCATAGCTTGCTGCGACGCAGCAAGAGATTTTGCTGTTTTTTCACCGGTTCTTTCCGCCATGTTGTACGAGCACATGCGTTATGAACTATCACAAAGTGATACTGATACCACCACGTGGTACCGTAATAAAACAACAATTACGACACTTAAAAAGTGAAATAATTAACGATATAAAAATTGCCTTTTCTATCAGAAAAGCGTATATATGAAAATAAGATATATTATCTATAATAAGAGCTACAGCGTAGCGAGGAAACAACGTTTCCTATAACGACAATAGGTCAGGTATAAAACACAGCCACGTGCGTTAGATAAGTGCAGTACACAACCTGCCTTATCGACTGACCAAAGCGCACTGAAGTACTACGACAATTATCGGCGCGCATCTCATTTGAGCACGGAAGTATTGATGACGTAATAAAATAGGTATTTGGCAGGGTAGACCAATCTCAAATACAGAGCCCTAGCTGGGATGACAACGGTGCTTGCAGGTATGTACAATGTTAAAATGCAATAAGGCAGGGTTTTTTATGGCACGTCGGCTCATAACTATTTGAAATGTATTAAGAAGAATGTGAAATGTTTTTAATGACTGAACATAATATATAACTGTAAATAATAAAACCTGCTGTGTAAGATTAAGATCTATAGATAAGGGGAGTATTTAAAAAATCAAAAGCTTTATTACTGCATTAAACCCTATGGTGTCACTACTCATTAGAATCTGCTCAAAGAGATGATTCTAATGAGTTGTAACACCATAGCATTTGGTGCTAAAATGTGAGAAATGCTGGATTTGTTCATGCAGTTTACTTCCTCTTATCTGGAGCTCTGAAACTCCCTCCGTTACAACTACCATAATATTATGAGGTTAGGTTTTGAGTGACTCTGTGAAAAAGCTTTCAGAAGAAGTCGCTAAACATATCCATTTGAAATGTATTTTAAGTAGAATGTGAATTAAATGTTGTTAATGACTGTACATTAAATAACTGCAAAAATAATACTTGCTGTGTAAAAAGGGATGGGGGAGGGGAATCAGGAGTCTGGATCTCCCCCCTCCCCGATTTCCGACTCTGGATCCACACATGCACTGGTCTTCCTCATTACCTCATGTATTTTACATGAATACACAAAACCTCATCTTGACCTACATCTTACAACAGCTTAAGATCTTGATCCGTATTTGACCTACTTAAATGAAGATCTAGATCCCAATTAACAGGCTGACATAGGAACACGAAATTATTGCTTACAAAAGTAAGAGAAGGACAGTGATTTAGAAGTAAAGCAGATCATATTTTCATAGCAGACATCGTTTTGAAGTTGTAAAAAGGATGTGTGGTTCATTAGAATTGATTGGTCTAACTCTCTGAGAGTGCTTCAAGATATAGTTGTTACTTGAGTTAGATTTTCCCCATGATTGTTGTCCAAATCAACCAACAATTAACAAGATTTCTGATCAGGATGAAAACAGTCCCTCGATTTGAATTTCTTGAAATATTATATAATATTAGAGGAAGAAGATAATTTGAGAATTTTGAGCAGACAACAGTTTTGTAGCAGAAGTCGTTTTTATTGGCATTCAATTGGTTAATTAGGGTGGTTGTTCACTGTTCAGAACAGTCCGACTTGATGTTTTCAATACATTTAACAAGGCTCTAGATAAGAGGAAGTATAAACTGAACAAATCCAACATTTTCTCACACATTTCAGCACCAAATCCTATGGTGTCACTACTCATCAGAATCGTCTCTTGGAGACGATTCTAATGAGTAGTGACACCATAGGGTTTAATGCAGAAATAAAGATTTTAGTTTTTGAAATACTCCCCTTATCTGGAGCCCTGCATTACACCTACTAGTTAAACTCTTCCTCCATAACTTGTTTTCAGTACTGAAGATTGATGATTGCTTAAAACAGGCTAACAGTAAAGCAGAATGTGCCTTAACCCATAACCCCATAGCCTGTTTTTTTGATGAGTTAAAGCAGGTTGAAACTAAAGCAGAATGCACCTTATTTTAGACACATTCTGCTTTACTTTCAACCTGCTTCAAGCTACTATCTGCTAGGAAATAGAAAATATTTCTAGTGGTACATAATATTGAATGTATAAATTAAAACTATTTTCTTCATGTGTATCTGATGGAGTAATGGGTTAAGTCTTTCAGACAGCTCATAGCATAATGCATAATTAATACAGGATGATGTTATACAGCAATAGAGGAACTTTCTGTATTACTTACTTACTTATATAATATCAGTTTTTATTATATACCTACCAATGTTCTGCCCGAAACATTTCTGTATTTTATCGAACAAATACACCTTGACGGATTGAAAATTCCGTATTACCCATGTACCTTGTGTAATGGGAAAAGAATGTTTACTGTGTAGTCGGAAGTTCGGAACTACAGTAAAACCTCTCTATTGCGACTACTAAATTATGTTAAGTATTAGGGTGTTTATGGTAGGTGACCGCTTAAAGCAAGGTGACAGTGAAACAGAAAGCTCCTTTAGGAGCTTTCTGTTTCACTGTCACCTTGCTTTAAGCTGTCACCTCTCTATTATTTAATCAATTAGCATTCGTTTTAGTGGTCGTAATAGCGAGTATTTACTTTCACGCGCCATTCCCCGAAGTGTGACGTATGGGAAATCCCGTTTATTTATAGTAACGCTCGAAACATTTCTATCGTTTTTCATTTTATTTTTATTATATTATTTTTATTATTATTATCTCGTTGTGTGTGTAAAGGCTATATCCAACTCGACCTTCGGTCTCGTTGGATATAGCCTTTACACACACAACTCGAGTGATCCGGTGCATAAGATATGCAAAGTATAGTAATATTCCGTTTGAGTACTCTTCTATCTCACTGTGACACACTCATATTTCTACATTAACATTAAAACCTTCTCTGCAAATGGTTATCATTAAAACTCACATGTCCTACCTTTTGAATGTATAACATCTGTACTGGCTATAAATATGCCATTGTGCTTTTTAATGCCAAATAAAGATTATTTTATTTATATTACATGAAGAAATATGTCTTTCTTCTCTACAATTATAATAAATGCTATAGATTTGCATTTGTACTTTTGACACATGTAGAACAACCTAACAGAAATGTTTAAAGACAGCAAACACATGCATTAATTCATTTTGACAGAGAAATATGCAGATTTAAGACATATTATGAGAAATATTTTCTATTTTTGTAGACTTGATTCGTTTTGTTGCATGCATTATCACACAGGTATAACATGTTAAGTGATTGCAAGACTGGAGTAAATACCAGCTTTATCTATATATATTTACTACAGTCTTGCAACTGCACAGAGGAGTATTGTAAGATATTTTATATCTGCTAGAATACAGAAAATATTTCTTATGATACATATTCATGACTGTATAAGTTGGAACTATTTTCTTTAGTGGAGGAATTAAATTAAATGCATTAAAATGCATATCTATGGAGTAATGGATATTTAGATTAACCACCTGTCTTTAACATTGAAAGCAATTAAGAGGTCGAAGTTAAGGGTTGAAAGACCTATGTCAATTGTTGTCTAATTAAACTTAGATTTTATTACACTAAACCTTGAAATTAATTGTCTCAATGAATGTCATTCATCTCATTAATAACCATTTGAATTCAGACCAGATACAACTATAGTTGAATTAACCCTCCACTAACTTACGGTCCTTTTTGATGACTTTAGTAAACATAATTAGGGTCCAATTAGGTTATAAAGTTTTTGAGTTTAGACTGAAGTCGTTCTGAAGCATTTGATTGGTCAGATTTGAGCCTAGGCTCAAATCTGACCAATCAAATGCTTCAGAAAGAACTCAGACTCAACTCAAACAATTAATAACCATTTGAATTCAGACCAGATACAACTTGTTGAATTAACCCTCTGACTACCTTACAGCTTTTATTGATGACAAATTACAGTAAAACCTCTCCATTATGACCACTAAAACAACAGCAAATTGATTGTATACAAGATGGGTGACAGCTTAAAGCAAGGTGACAGTAAAGGAGGTTTATATTTTACTGTCAACTTGCTTTAAGTAGTCAATTGCTGTAAACACTTAACCCTTTGAACCCTAGTCCCGCCTATAGGCGTCCTTTTCAAACAGTGAACATGTGAATAGTACACTGCAATTGTCCTTTGCAAACAGTGAAAACCCAAATCAGAGGCTCCGAAAGGAGCCCTCTGATCAGGGTCTTCACTGTTTGTCATAATGACAAACATTGACAAAAACAACCCTTAAAAGTCAGAAATGGACTAGACTAAAATGGAAACTGGAATTGTCCATTTAAAGTTTCAGGGAGGAAAGAGTTAAGGTTTAATACAATTTAGTGGTTGTAACAGAGAGGTTTTACAGTAGATTGTTATGAGATGCCAAGAATTTTTACTTTTCATCCCAGCTGGATTTGACACTGATCAGATTTCACTTCTACAGTCATGGGGATTGGGACACCATTTTCAGATATGATTTAAAATAAATTTCTAAAGACAGTTTACCCATTACTTAATGGATATATCATTTTACACCTATATTTTATTCCTCCATTGAAGGAAATAATTCCATTTTATACATGGTTATGCACATAAGAAATATTTGTTCTATTCTAGCAGAATGATGTTTTAACCCATTACCCCATAGACTGTTTCTACTATTGAAGATAGTTAACCACTTAAAGCAGGTTGAAAGTAAAGCAGAATGTGCCTTAAGGCACATTCTGCTTTACTTTCAACCTGCTTCAAGCTACCAGTAACTAGAATGTTGCTAGAATAAAGAAAATATTCCTTATCATTCATATTGATGACTGTATAAATTGGAACTATTTTCTTCAGCATGTGAGGAATAAATTAAATATGCTAAAAGAAGTGTCTATTGGGTAACAGGGTTAAAACATATTTTATTTCAATATTATGATCGAAACATTACAAAAATAAATATTAAGATGAGAACGAAAGCAAGGCTTGCTTATTAAGTTCTTTTCCTAGAATGATGCTGGCTTAGGCAGGTTGAAAGTAAAGCAGAATGCAGCGTAGAGGTGAAAAAGGCATATTTATGGGGTAATGAGTTAAATGGTCACTGATAACACAGGTTTGACTTCATGTATACATGCCCTACTTGATGGATTTGATAAATGACGAAAGTTTCCTTTGAAAATATATGTGAGTTGTGTGGCTATAAAATTGTCCCTCCATGTAGTTTCTAGTTGACATGTTTATGATTCAACATAATTTAGACGGTTTTCCTGCAGTGGTAGTTTATTTTTGGTCTCTGTTATTTATAGAATGTACTTTCAATATGTGACATCTGTCAGACTACAGTGGAGAATCTGTTAGTCTTTCCCGTTTAAACGCAAACGTACGCAAACGCAAAACACTAAAACGTAGAAAAGAACAACTTTTGGACAATTCTGATAATTCTTGTTTATCTTGGTGGCAAACAGTTTGGAGCCTGATCAGACGCCGGGTTACCCGGTGTCTGATCTGGCTCCAAACTGTTTGCACTGCAAATAATAGATTTAGCGTAAACGCGTTTATTGGGAAAGAATAACGCATTCTCCACTGTAACTCTTTCAACACCATGGACCTGTTTAAAATATACTAATTACATTTGCAAATGGTGT
Source organism: Gari tellinella (assembly GCA_922989275.2). Taxonomy (NCBI): domain Eukaryota; kingdom Metazoa; phylum Mollusca; class Bivalvia; order Cardiida; family Psammobiidae; genus Gari; species Gari tellinella. The sequence goes on along the minus strand of OV277869.1, from coordinate 14,711,501 downwards.
AGAGTATAGGAGTCCTCCGATCTGGGTCTACATTGTTTGCTAATTAAGACCTGTATTTATTAAACTACCCAGAATTCCAAGTAGACTGGTTCATATTTTCATGGGAATGTATTAACTCTTTGCATGTGGGATAATTTTTTTTCGTCTGCCAAATTGTCATCTGCAACTGTTCTAAAAATAGAATTTTCTAAATTTCTTATCAAAACAGGGTCAATGTGTCAAACAGTTTGGATTTTGATGAGACGCTGCATTACGCGGGGTCTCATCAGGATCCAAACTATTTGCACAGATAATCATGAATCCACCGCTAGCGAGCAAAGAATTAACCCACAAGAGTTACTTAGTGTTGAAAGACTTAAGTTCTGTTTAGCTTGCTGAACTGAACCCATGTCAAGGAGAGCCTATATGTTACAGGTCAACTTCTATGTCCACTGACCTACAGCTTTCAGATTGGGACCCAACACATACCTTGAGACAAAATATCTCTGTCATTGAGACAATTTTGAACCTTGTAACATTGACCTTGACCTCAGTCTCTGGGTTTAAATTTCAAAATGTTTGTTCAAGTTTTGAAAAGTACTCACAACTACTATATAATCCTTTACTCCATGGCACTTGGTTTCTAGTATTAGAGAAAAGGTGACAACTTAAAGCAGGTTGAAAGTAAAGCAGAATGTGCCTAAAGGCACAGTCTGCTTTACTTTCAGCCTGCTTTAAGCTACCATGTTAGAATATCGAAAATATTTCCTATGATAGATATTCATGACTGTATATTTTGGAACTATTTTCATCGGTGGAGGGATAAATTAAGTGCGTGAATTTGTGTATCTATGGAGTAAAGGGTTAAGTTGAACTGACTTTTATTGCAACCTTTGTCTGATTAAACATCATTATAAAATTAATGATCGTTTAAATTCACATCAGTTACAACTGAAATTACAATTAATTGTTTACATAAATTGACTGCCTTAAGAATCTTTGTAATTTGATAGCATTTGAAAGAAGGTAACGGGTCCAGAGAAATAGTTCTGAACAAAATTTAACCCATTACTCTGTCATCTACCATAAGAAATATTTCCTTTAGCCTTTCAAATAGTAGTTTAAAGCAGACTAAAAGTAAAGCTAAATGTACCTTAATTCTGCTTTACTTTCAACCTGCTTTAAGTGGTCACCTGTCTTCAAAACTAGAATTAGGCTATGGGGTAATGGTTATGTAAGGTGCATCCTATTTCATTTTCAGCCTGTTTCAAGCTACCATCTGTTAGGACGTAAACAATATTTATGGTTCACATGCATGACTTTGGAACTATTTTCCTCAGTGCAGGAATATTATAAAAGTGTAAAAAGGCATATTTATGGGGTATTGACAGGGCTCCAGGTAAGAGGAAGTGAACTTTACAAATCCAACATTTTCTCACTTATTTTACCATCAAATCCTATGGTGTTACTACTCATTAGAATCGTTTCTACCAGAGGATTCTAATGAGTGGTAACACCATAGGGTTTAAAGCAGAAATAAAGATTTTTGTTTTTAATACTCCCCTTATCTGTAGCCCTGTATTGGGTTAAAGGTGCTTCTGTGGAGAAAGGGTTAAACAAGAAATATTTATTCGTACTGTTTGAAGAAACCAATAAAATGTTAAGACAGATGAGGGTATTGTTTCTCAAACATCGTTTCATCTCAGTTATACTCTGGTTAATTAGCCCGGTCTCCCTTAGAGCTGTCAACACTTTGATGATGTTTCTTGACTCATTACCCAATAGATACACCTTTTTATGCCTTTAATTTATTCCTCCACTGGTGAAAACACATTTTGCAGAGGAGTTGTAACAATGCCATTGTAACCAGGGTGGCCACAAACAAAGCAAATAAGCCCTGGTAGAGTTTGTGTATTTTAACCCATCACCCAAAATATACGCTTTTTTACGCCTTTGATTTATTCCTCCACTGAAGAAATTAGTTCCAGTTCATACAGTCGTGAAAATGTATCATAAGAAATATTTTCTATATGCTAGAAGATAGTAGCTCAAAGCAGGCTGAAAGTAAAGCAGAATGTGCCTTAACTCTTTCCTCCCTGATCTTTTAAATGGAAAATTCCAGTTTATATTTTAGTCTAGTCCATTTCTGACTTTCAAGGGTTGTTTTTTCAATGTTTGGCATTATGACAAACAGTGAAGACCCTGATCAGAGGGCTCCTTTTGGAGCCCTCTGATCTGGGCCTTCACTGTTTGCACAGGACATGTGTACTATACACATGCACACTTTTGGAAAAGGACGCCTATAGGCGGGACTAGGGTTCAAAGGGTTAAAGACTTTTCCTCAGTCCAATGAGGGACCACCAGCATATTGTTCTGGAGGTGTCAATGTAACTGTCAAATCACGTGCAGTTTGCCTGGAGAAGTCCAGATTATACTCATGCTCTAGTGATTTTCAATGGTTATTATTAACCAAGCTATCAAATATAAAGGTAGAGTCTCACACAAGACGCTTAAAAAGAATCAATGGTTCAATATGCACAAGACCCATGCTTTTTGCAAGGAAATTGACAGTAAATAATCTGGCAAGGCGTTATGATCAAAAGGTTGTCAGGAGATGTCTTTTAGGTGCATTCTGCTTTACTTTCAACCTGCTTTAAGTGATCATCTTTCTTTAAAACTAGAAACAGACTATGGGGTAAGGGGTTAATTATTTATGTGTAGGAGGTCTAAAAAAGAAATTTACAAGAGTTAAAACTATTCCAAATCCCAAATCCCACTAAAATCACAAACATTCACTATCACAAACAAGATATAAATTCAAAGCAATTCAATATCTTACCAGCTGATCGAAATTGTCTCAAAGAGATCGAGCTTTTGCTAGTATAAGAAGTATACAGAACTAAGTCAACTTTTCACAAGCATGCTTTTACCATTACCTAATATATATGCCTTTTTACGCCTTTAATTTGTTCCTCTGCTAAAGGAAACGCTAATTTATACATTAATGAATGTTAATTGAAATAATTATATTCTTTATCGTGACAGAGGGTAGCAGTCTGAAAGTAAAGCAGAATACGACATAAGGTGCATTCTGCTTTACTTTCAACCTGCTTTAAGTGGTCACCTGTCTCCAAAACTAGAAACAGACTATGCGGTCATGGGTTCAAGACATTTCCTGACCTAGTCTCTGGAGCATCATGAGTGCAAATTCTTTCAATACTGCGGACATATTGGAGACATTTGCAGACTGTTTAGATCTGGATCAGGCCCCACATGCCCTGGGGCCTGCTCTGAAGGTATAAAGAACTAAATATGGAGAATTTTAGCAAAAGATAGGAGAAGACAATTATTTAGTCGTCAAAGAGGCTAACCCTTATCCTGCTGATCGCGACTTTACTGATTTTTGCTAACAGTTTGAATCCAGATCAGAGGCCGCGTAACGCGGCGTATGATCTGGATCCAAACTGTTTGATACATGTCTTTAGGTTTCTTTTTTTATAAAATGTATAAATCTGTATTTAACAAATTTTGCAGACGACAATTTAGAAGCAGACAATATCACCGCAGGATAAGGGCTAATGGTCGTAGTTCATGGTACATGGGTTTGAGGGTAGACTCGGTGTTTATCTACACTTAGTGTCCAGCCACTTCCAAACCATTAGTCTGACACATTTTGATAAGATATTTCGGTTACTATGACAATATACACAGTGGGTCAGTTTGGACAAATGAAGCCCTCTTTAAACACCCTTGATGTTTGTCAACCCATTACCCCATAGCATGAATTGAATTCTAGAATTGAAGATAGGTGAGAACTTGAAGCAGATTTAAAAGTAAAGCAGAATGTGCCTTAAACCTACCTGCTTTAACCCATTCCCCAATAGCCTGTTTCTAGGTTTTGGAGTAGGTAACCACTTAAAGCAAATTGAAAGTAAAGCAGAATGCGCCTTAAAGCGACTCGCAACCGGATGGTGTACTTGTCAAAATAAAATAAAATACTCAAATAAAAGCAAATTTGTGGCATTATTTGGCTTCTGACATTAAAAAAATATGATCAGTCCAAAAAAAGTCTCAAGAATCGTCACCGAATCTTAGATTTTTAGATATTTTCCATCGTTTTTCTATACCGACTAGTAGACGGTATAGTTGTTGCTGTTGCTTCTCTACACGGGCTCAGACATAAACACGAGCCGAATTACGAAGTTGTATGCACTTTCGACCGCAACACATTGAAATACGTTAAATCGATCCGAAATAAACGGATAGTTCCGTGGTCCATTGGTCTAAGCGGTTTCCCCTATTTTGCCTTCTGTCCGCCAATGCCGGGCCATGGGTTCGAATCCCACCAGAGACCAATATTTTTTTTTATTGAAATTCATTTTTTTAAACAGAATTTCTTATCCTAAACTAATTCTTTACCATTTATATAAGCATTTGACACATATTTACAAATTACTATTTTTAATGCACCATCTGGTTGCGAGTCGCTTTAAGGCGCATTCTGCTTTACTTTCAGCCTGCTTTAAGCTAATATCTCAGCTAGGATATAGAAATTATTTCTTATGGTGCATAATCATGACTGTATAAACTAGAACTATTTTCTTCAGTGGAGGAATAAATCACATGCATAACAAGGGCCACTATTGCCCTAAATCGCTCACCTGGTAACCATGTAACCATGTACACCGTGTGACCTAGTTTTTGACCAGACATGACCCTCATTCTAACTTGACCTCGATTTCAATGAGACAAACATTTTGTTCAAGTTTCATGAAGATTCAATGAATTTTGTAGTCTCTATAGTGTTAACGAGGTTTTTCGATGATTTGACCTAGTGACCTAGTTTTTGACCGGACATGACCCACATTCAAACTTGGCCTAGATTTTATTGAGGCAATCATATTGATGAAGTTTCATGAAGATCAAATGAAATTTGTAGCCTCTAGAGTGTTAACAAGGTTTTTCGATAATTTGACCTAGTGACCTAGTTTTTGACCGGACATGACCCACATTCTAACTCGGCCTAGATTTCATTGAGGCAATCATATTGATTAAGTTTCATGAAGATCAAATGAAATTTGTAGCCTCTAGAGTGTTAACAAGGTTTTTCGATAATTTGACCTAGTGACCTAGTTTTTGACCGGACATGACCCACATTCGAACTTGGCCTAGATTTCATTGAGGCAAACATTTTGATGAAGTTTCATGAAGATCCAATGAAATGTGTAGTCTCTAGAGTGTCAACAAGGTTTTTCGAAGATTTGACCTAGTGACCTAGTTTTTGACTGGACATGACCCACATTCCAACTTGTCCTAGATTTTTTTGGGGCAATAATATTGATGAAGTTTCATGAAGATCCAATGAGATTTGAACCTGGTAGAGTGTTAACGAACAATTGTGGACGGACGGACAGACGACGGACGACGGACATCCAGCGATCCTAAAAGCTCACCTTGGCACTATGTGCCAGGTGAGCTAAAAAGGGGTATTTATGGGGTAATGGGTTAAGCTTTCATCTGCTAGAGTATATAAAATATTTCTTACGGTGCATATATATACAGGCCTATTATTGTGTAACTATTTTATTCAGTGCAGGACAATTAAGGCATGGAAAGATGCATCAATGGGACGTATTAAATTCTTCTTAGCAACAACAACAACAACATTAACAACATCAGTGCAGGGATAAAGTTAATGCAAAAATAGATGTATTTATGGAGTAATAGGTTAACCCACTACCCCATAAATACAACTTATTACGCCTTAAATTTGTTCCTTCACTGAAAGAAATAGTTCTTCTTTATACAGTCATGAATATGCACTATAAGAAACATTTTCTACATCCTAGTAGATGGTAGCTTAAAGCAGGCTGAAAGTAAAGCAGAATGCGCCTTGAGGCGCATTCTGCTTTACTTTCAACCTGCTTTAAGTTGGTCACCTATCTTCAAAAATAGAAATAGGCTATGGGTAAATGTGTCAAATGTTTTGGACTTGAATATTTGTGGTGAAATATTTGATAGGGAAGATGGTTACCGTAGTAGCCATATATATAGTTCTGGGTCTCACACTTTTATCTAGAGAAGATTATTGTTTGTATGTAGAGGTGATCAGGTTAGAGCTGTTTGTTTGGTCACTTTAGATTTATCTTATCTATGTCTACATTATCAGTTCAGAGTGTTGATAAGAGCAGTATAGTTAAGTCACTATCACTCAAATGAAGACTTGTTTTGACGGTGTCTTAAGTATAGGGAAGACAATTCAAGACACTTTGGTAAGTACAAATGTAGTAACAATAAGGTTCCCTTTGTGCTATGGCGAATGGCTGTTTCACTCTTTACTCCATAGCCCATATCTTGTATTGAAGACAGGTGTCCACTTTAAGCAGGTTGAAAGTAAAGCAGAATGCGCCTTAAGGCGCTTTCTGCTTTACTTTCAGCCTGCTTTAAGCTTCAAGCTGCTAAGAAATATTTCTCATGGTGCATATTCATGTCTGTATAAATAGGAACTATTTTCTTTAGTGGAGAAATATATTAAAGGTGTAAAAAGGCATATTGATGGGGTTATTGGTTAAGTCACGATCACTCAAAACAAAGACTTGTTTTAACTGTGTCTATAGTAGGGAAAACAATTCAAGACACTTTGGGAAGTACAAATGTATAGTAATAAGGTTCCAATTATATTATAACAAATGGCTACTCGATCAACCCATTTACCAATAAATACGCCTTTTTACGCCATTGATTTATTCCCCGAGTGAAGAAAATATTTCTACCTTATACAGTCATCGATATGTATATTAATGAAAGAATTAGTTTCTATATCCAAGTAGATAGTAGCTTAAAGCAAGCTGAAAGTAGAGCAGAATGTGCCCTAAGGCACATTCTGCTTTACTTTCAGCCTGCTTTAAGCAGTTGTCTATCTTCAAAACTAGAAACCAACTATGGGGTAAAGGGTTAACTGTGTCTAGTAGGGAAGACAACTCAAGACACTTTGGGAAATAGTAACACGGTTCCCATTGTATATGGCAAATGACTGCTTAAACCATTACCCCATTAATACGTTTTTTACGCCTTTAATTAATTCCTCTACTAAAGAAAATAGTTCCAATTTATACTGTCACAAATAAAAATCGTTAGAAATAGTTTCTATATTCTAGCAGATGATAGCCTAAAGCAAGCTGAAAGTAAAGCAGAATGCGCCTTTAGGCGCATTCTGCTCTACTTTTAACCTGCTTTAAGTGGTCACCTGTTTTCAAAACTAGAAACGGGCCATGGGGTAATTGGGTTAAAATAGTATGAAAGTGAAGCAGAGCACCCTGTCATTTGCCTTATTAGTAATCATTTTGGGTGATCTTGACAAAAGAATATTCTCTCTTGACCACCCATTTGTTCTCACAGTGTTATTTTGTAAACAAAAACTCGTAGATGATCTTTCTTTCAGTGAGTATAGTGACAGATATTTTATGATTGATAACCAAGGAGACTAAGATTAATGGTTGGCATGGACTGACCTGTAAGGATCATTGCTCTAATTTATCAACAATGACTGACCCATATCTACATCAAAGACAAATTTTCGCAATGTTTTATTAACCCATTACCCCATAAATATGCCTTTTTGCACCTTTAATTTATTCTTCCACTGAAAAATATAGTTCACATTTATACAGTGATGAATGCATATCAAAGGAATTATTTTCGATTTTCTAACAGATAGTAGCTTAAAGCAGGCTGAAAGTAAAGCAGAATGCACCTTACTGCACATTCTGCTTACTTTCAACCTGCTTTAAGTGGTCACCTATACTATCTTCAATTCTAGAAACAGACTACGGGGTAATGGGATAAGTTTTTACTCTGCATGCTGGCTGGGGTATTTACTGAAATTGTTCATAACTCTTGCAAACATTTTTTTCTTCACATAATTATGTGGGGCCTGATCTGGATCCAATCTGCTTGACACTCAGATACAATTTCAACAATTTCAACAAAATAAAGTTGAAAACAAAAACATAGTCACATTTATACTTATAAAGACATTGAAGCTTCTGAACTACTTAAGGCAGACTTAAATTAAAGCAGAATGCACCTTCAGGCACATTCTGCTTTAATTTCAACCTGCTTTAAGCTACCATCTTCTAGGATATAGAAAATTCCTTATGGTGCATATTCATGACCATAAAGTGGAACTATTTTATTCCAGTGGAAGAATAATTAAATTTAAGGCTCAATTATTAATTAAAGCTGCGTTTTATGGAGTAATAGGTTAAAAACATATATAGGGCCAAATTAGGATCAAAACCTTTTTGTCGACCAGGTCATTTTTTATATGCAGACGCAATATAACCCATTTCAGAATTTCTTCATTTTTAGCAGACATGTTTCAGCTAATGACAGTTAATGTTGAAAGAGTTAAAACTGTCTCACACTTCTGAATATCTAAATTATCAATAAATACTAGTTAAAGTAGGTTTACAGGTATTAAACTGTTCAGAAAAGAAAGATTTGTTTTAACACTGTCTGGATTTGAGAAAGTGTTGTCAAGGCAATATAACTTGATTTTTCATATCAAATCTTAAGACGCCATGGAGGCGTTCGGAACTAGAATGTGTTAACATAAAGCTTTGTAACGACTGGAACAGATTTTAGGTGTAATTATAACAATATAGAAAATATAGAAAATTCCATTTTTGTGATATTTCGTCGGGCCTAAATTATGTTGTCATAAAATCAGATTTATTTGCCCTTTTCACACAAAAAGCACTTTCACTTAATGCTAGATTATTTTTAATGCATCATTTAGGTGGGAAATTTTGTTAACACATTCAACTCTAGTGACAAGTATACTTGTCGTTTATAAACAGCTCACCTGTGAAAAGTACACTTGTCTTATGCAAACAATAAAGGAGCCTTCTAATATTAGGATCTGCACTGTTGGTATTTAAAAGTTGCCTGTAATAAAAACCCAGTATATTCCCTGTTTGCGCTTTTATCAATATTTCTGTAGTCAATGCATAAAGATTTGAATTTTGCATAACATTGCAGACAACAATTTGATAGAGTTAAAACAATGAGTTTTGCATTTAAACCTTTTACAGAGCTCCAGATAAGGGGAGTATTTCAAAAATTAAAATCTTGATTTCTGCATTAAACCCTATGGTGTTACTACTCATTAGAATCGTCTTGACAAGACGATTCTAATGAGTAGTAACACCATAGGAGTTGGTGCTAAAATAAGTGGGAAAACGCTAGATTTGTTAAGTTTACTCCCTCTTATCTGGAGCCCTGCGTTTAAGCAAGTTTCTGCCTTGAAAGGCCTGTTGAGGGGTTGTAATAGAGGCGAGATAATTAACTTAAAATTATAAGTGTCTAGCAATATTCTAAAGTAGACATCCTTTACAAATAGTGTTTGACTGAGGCACCTTAAAGAAGGACAAAAACAATTTTGAATAAATCTTTCTGAGCTTTCTGTGTTGAATTTGACCTGTGCTTGGTGACATGCAGCTTTCTTGTGTCAATCTTGTAATGATGTAGGTCGGTCATTTGATGTTTGACTAATTACCTAGGAAATTATAAGTACTATAGAAGCCTGCATATAATATGACTGCAGTCATTGGTTGACTTTCATGATAAATGACTCCATGGTGACCGTCTGATTTATTGGTGCACAGTTCTAGAGGTCGAAGCTGGAATTCACTTACTGCATTCTTAGGTTAGACACTCAAAAAATAATCTCTTAACCTTTGGTGTGGTTACCAGCTTCTGCCATTTGGTTAGGGGCTGGGTGCCAAACCATAGAGTTAGAGATTATGGTGAAAATTTCCAGAATAAGAAATACTTATAGATATTACAGTTTTGATCCTGGTAAGAACTAGAAGTTTGTTCTTGATCTAACCAGTTTATTACTAATAGTTATAGCATTTACCTTTCTTTAATCCATTACTCCATGAATACACTTTTCTACTCTTCCATTTATTTCTACAGTATGCAAGTGGTCGCTGCTAGGAAGTCCCAAACAGACATTTCCAATATCTTTCCTGATGGTAGCTTAAAGCAAGTTGAAAGTAAAGCAGAAGGCTCCTTAAGGAGCATTCTGCTTTACTTTTAGCCTGCTTTAAGTGCTTACCTGTTTTCAAAACTAGAAACAGGCTATGGGGTAATGGGTTAATATCATCTTATAGCATACGGTTGTAATTCTAATGACTGGTCACAGCATAGGGTTTGGTGGAGACATAAATGAGAAAAGGTTCCTCTGTGAAAAGTGTTCAAGAATTTGAGAATGTTTATGAAAATTAAATGGCCGCTTCTACAGAACTTCAAGAAATTCTTAAAACATTCTAGAAAAAGAGTTCAAGAACTTTTGAATTTCTAGAATGATGATAATAAAACCATCAAATTTCTAGATTTTTTTGCGGAAAGTTCATGAACGTTAAATGGTGGCTTCCAGAATTGTTCATGAGTATTCAAGAAATTATTCTGGAATATTATTATGGAAAAATATAGCATGGAAACAACATTTTTAGTTGTATTCTGGAAAAGTTCCATCATACTTCAATACCTTTCCACAGGGGTTGGAAATAAGTGGTTTATCTGGAGCCCTGGATGATTTTAATGTTAATCTCTCCATATGCAGCTGAAACAAAGAGCCACTGAGAACAGAAATAATTAAAGAAACAGAATTTCATAAATTGGCAGGAAATTTGTGTGGAAGATTCTATAAATTTTAATATTTCATGAAGCGTGTTCCTGAAACCTGTGAACATTGGTGAAGTCAGCACGGAGGAAGATTACTATACGTCACCTGAGGCCTTTCCTTGTTAACTTGTTACCATGCTTGCGACGGATATGTACCATGGTGAAAACCTTTGCAAATAGTTTGGATCCAGATGAGACGCCGCTTAACGCGGCGTCTCATCAGGATCCAAACTGTTTGACACCCTGACCCTGTTTTTAAAAGAAATTGTGTAAAAATCTATTTTTAGAACAATAGCAGACGAAAAGTGTTGCAGAAGACAAAAATTACCCAGCATGCAAAGAGTTAATTTGTTCATCACTGAGTAACTGTCTTCTGCTGAAATTGTAACCTGCTAAAACTCTATATTGGATTTAGCAGGGCTCCAGATAAGGGGGAGTAAATTGAACAAATCCAACATTTTTTCACTTATTTCAACACCAAATTCAACTGCGTTACTACTCATTAGAATCGTCTCAGAGAGACTATTCTAATGAGTAGTAACACCATAGGATTTAATGCAGAAATAAAGATTCTAGTTTTTGAAATACTCTCCTTACCTGGAGCCATGGGTTAAGTCTTTTTCTTAAATTAACAGAAATAGGGTCCTTTTAGCTAGAAACACTTTGATCCAGATACTGAAGGCCAACTTGATCGCAGACAGAGTTTGAAAAATTACATTTGACGGTTTTATTGAAGTTTTATTCAGTTAGAAATACATAAAAAACTTAATTGGATATTTTCACAGGGAACTCTGCAGTAGACAGTGTTATGGTGGCAAAGGTGTCAACACCATTTCTGATGTTATCCCAGGGTTCCAGATAAGGGGGAGTAAACTGAACAAATTCAATATTATCTCGCTCATTTCAGCATCAAATCCTATGGTGTTACTACTCATTAGAATCGTCTTGAAGAGAGGATTTTAATGAGTAGTTACACCATAGGGTTTGATGCAGAATAAAGATTTTAGGTTTTGAAATACCCCCCCTTTATCTGGAGCCCTGTTATCCGTTTTACTCCATAGTCTATATTTCTAGTTTCGCCCCTGTGGGAAGGTATTACATTATTTTAGAACTATTGCAGAATAATTTCTTGAATATTCATGAACAATTCTATAGAAGCGGCCATTTAACGTTCATGAATATTCTGCCAAAATTCTAGAAATCTAATGGTTTTAGAACCATTGTTCTAGAATCACAAAAGTTCCTGAACTCCTTTTTATACGCCCATCTTGAGGCGGAACGTATATTAAATGTTATGGCGCTGTCCGTCCGATTAAGAAGTTGACTGTTTTACTTTTAAGAGATACCGTATACCCCCAGTTAAACCCACCCCCTGTAATAAATGCCCCACTCTAAATATCTACCAAAATATTCCCAAAATATACAGAATTTAAATAAAATTGTTGAACTTTTCTCCTATTTTAACTGTTTTACTTTTAAGAGATATCGTATACCCCCAGTTAAACCCACCCCCTTTAATAAATGCCCCACTCTAAATATCTACCAAAATATTCCCAAAATACAGAATTTAAATAAAATTGTTGAAATTTAAATAAAATTGTTGAACTTTTCTCCTATTTTAACTGTTTTACTTTTAAGAGATACTGTATACCCCCAGTTTTACCCACCCCCTGTAATAAATGCCCCACTCTAAATATCTACCAAAATATTCCCAAAATACAAAATTTTAATAAAATTGTTGAACTTTTCTCCTATTTTAAGGGAAAACGAATTTTCGTCAGGTCATAATTATACTTTATCTAAATGAAGAATTTTCAAACAGTTCTTTTGAAAAAGGGTCAGCCTAGTGTCAAACAATTTGAGATCCTAACAAGTTGCCGAATTTCAGCGGCATCTCATCTGGGGCCTGTTTCATAAAACTTGGTATGACAAATGCTGTCGTAAATCAGATAATAAAAGTCTCAATTATTATTTATTTCTCCATATGAAATGTTGCCCCTGGATCCAAACTGTTTGCAAAGATTTTTGTTTTGCTCTTATAGACTTAGCGTGCAAAGAATTACACTAAAGCTCTGATAAGATTTTGGTTCTTTGCCATTGCCCCCTAGGTTCATTTAAATGTGGGTATACAGTATGTGGTGTCTAATTAAACATTCAAACTGTTCGAAGTTCAGGTTATAATTCTGCAACTGAGAAGAAAACGTTAATTTGGGATAGCAACAGTTATTTTTGAAAACAATTAGAACACATAACTGCGGGGTTAACATCCTTTTAACATTTGAGGTCGTATTGAGAGACATCCATCCCAGTTGGGATATTCACTGTGATCTTAAGACTGTAAATACCATTTAAGTTCAAAAATTAATCCTGAACCATATGTACGCCATAGCCTGTTTCTAGAATTCAAGACAGCTAGGTTGGCACTTAATAAAGCAGGTTGAAAGTAAACAAAAGGTGCCTATAGGCACATTCTCTTTTATTTTGAGCCTGCTTTTAAGCTACTGAATACTATGAAAATTACAAGTTCCTTTTTATGCCCCCGGCATCGACAGATGCGGGAGCATATAGTAATCGTCCTGTCCGTCCGTCGTCCGTCCTTCCGCGCCACCGAAATGGGTTAGAGGGCCTTTTCTGGCCAGATAACGGTAAACATAACAAAAGAAGACAATAGAGTTCATTCCGTAACAATAGAATAAGGGGCCGTGGCCCGTTATTCAAACAAAAGAGTCCGTCCGTAACCAGGTTAAGTAGATTTTACCGTTTCGTCTAGCTTTAACACCACTTATTCAAATGCTTAGATACTTATACAGTTGTTGCCTTGGACCATTCCCTAGCCACCAATAATACCCAACCTTAATTTTGACCTTGACCTTGACCTAATTTGGACTTAGAATATTTTGAATGGGCTATTTCTTGGTTAACTAGATTTTACCGTTTCGTCTAGCATCAACACCGCTTACTCCAATGCTTGGATACTTATACAGTTGTTGCCTTGGACCATTCCCTATCCATCAATATCACCCAACCTTGATTTTGACCTTGACCTTGACCTAATTTGGACTTAGAATATTTTGAATGGGCTATTTCTTGGTTAACTAGATTTTACCGTTTCGTCTAGCATCAACACTACTTACTACAATGCTTCTATACATATACAGTTATTGCCTTGGACCATTACCAACCCACCAGTAATACCCAAGCTCAGTTTGACCTTGACCTTGACCTAATTTGGACTTAGAAAAGATTCAGAATATATTGTCAAGGATGCCACCGGGGGCATAAGCGTTTATTGAACGCGCAGTCTTGTTATAAGTCATAAATGGTCACCATAAGAAATAATTTCTATATCCTATCAGATAGTAGCTTAAAGCAGGCTGAAAGTAAAGCAGAATGCGCCTGAAGGCACATTCTGCTTTACTTTCAACCTGCTTTAAGTGATCAACTATTTACAATACTAGAAACAGGCTATGGTGTAATGGGTTAACCCATTACCTCATAGCCAGTTTCCAGTTTTGAAGACAGATGACCACTTAAAGCAGGTTAAAAGTAAAGCAGAATGCGCCTTAAGGCACGTTCTGCTTTACTTTCACCCTACTTTAAGCTATCATCAGCTAGAATATAGAATATATTTCTGATGGTACATATTCATTACTGTATAAATTGGAACTATATTCTTCTGTGGAGGAATAAATTAGAAGCATAAAAAGGCATATTTATGGGGTAAAGGGTTAACAAGCTGTTGTGTTTATGCAATAAAAGGTCAATAAAGAGAACAGCTTGTAAGGTAAACATGTTTTAAATCGTTTCTTTTATTGACAGAAGTCATTCAAAATATTCCATAATACACATGAAACCTCTATACAGTGTAGAATTTAAGACCTTTTCTTTCCCAATAAAAGTGTTTACTCTAAAAGTCTTATATACAATACAAGTGAACTCTTTGCATGCTAACGGCGGATATATCTGCCAAAGTGATTACCTTTGCAAACAAATTGGATCCAGATGAGACGCTGTGCAACGCGGCGTCTCATCAGGATCCAACCTGTTTGCCATTTTGACCCTGAATTTAAAAGAAATTTTGAAAATTCTAATTTTAGAACAGTAGCAGATGACAATTGTTGCAGACGAAAAATATTACCCAGCATGCAAAGAGTTAAACAGTTTGGAGCCATATGAGACATGAGGTAATCTGGCTCCTGTTCAGGATCCAAAATGTTTGTGTCTTAGGTTAGTATGAATTGTTAGGGGAAGAAAATAGTTCCAATCTATACTGTCATGAATATGTACCGTAAGCAGTAGTTTCCATATTCTAGCAAATTGCAGGTTGAAAGCAAAGCAGAACATGGTTTAAGGCGCATTCTGTTTTTCATTCAACCTGCTTAAGTGGTCATCTATTTTCAAAACTAACAAATAGGCTGTTGGGTAATGGGTTAACATTTTAAAGGTTTTAACATTGACTCATTTTGTTCCCTGAACCAGGTCAGACAGATAGGAAGCTTATTGGTTCTGTTTTCACTTATAAATCAATCATAATAGTTGAAGATAAGGGGAGTATTTCAAACACTTAAACTCTTATACTTCAACCAAATCCTATGTTGTTACTACTCATTAGAATCGTCTCGAAGAGACGATTCTAATGAGTAGTCACAACATAGGATTTGGTGGAAAAATGAAAAAATTATATATTTCTTGTTATATTGTTTCTAAATTTATAATTCTCTTGTGCACTTTTATCGGGAGTCCTGAACTATATTGGTTTTGTTAATCACATTGTTTCTAATTTATGAATATGAGATCTAGTTTCCTGATGCCAAGATCAATCGAAAGTTTCTCCCAAGATGCACATAACCTGAATCGGAGAGGTTTCGGTCTAAGTATGATATATGCCAATATTATAAACGTAACTTTTTTTCGTCTCGATTTTTATCACTCAATTATACTATACATCTAGAGTATGCTGTATAATTAATCAAAAGGCGTCTCAAGAGACGAACTACAAAAGTGTTATCTTTGTTCCAATAAGACTATGCAAACAGACCCTTACAGTAATATCTCGTTACCACGGATACCAAAAAGGATGCTTTTTTTTTTAGTTTAAGGCAAATAGAAGTTTGAAGTATTCCATAGCCTGTTTATAGTTTTGAAAACAGGTAACAACATAAAGCAGCTTGAAAATTAAGCTGAATGCTCTAAAAGGAGCATTCTGTTTTATTTTCGGTCTTCTTTAAGCTACCTTCTGCTTGTATATAAGGAAAGTTTCTTTTGGTGCATAATTCATGACTGTATAAAGTGCAATTATTTACTTTTTGTTGAGGAATGAATTAAAGGACCTGGTGTAAAAAGGTGTATCTGTTGGGTAATGGGCTATCCTTTAATATCTCGTTTAAAACAGCGTCATAGTGTCAACAGTTACGCGGCGTCTCATCAGGATCCAAACTGTTTGCAAAGGTAATCACTGTAGCATGTATCCGCGGCTAGCATGCAAAGAGTTAAGGCACATAACAATTATTCAGTCGTCCATTGAGTTAGGGTTAAAAGGCCACATTCATCAGTGGAGGCTGAAGAGTAGCCATAGATTATCGAAATGGCGGGCTGTTGGTTTCACTTTCCATAAGAAATGAAGATGAAAATGTTTTTGTTGGGTACAGTGTTCATTATGCTTCACCATTAAGGTTATAAATCTATTTTATACAGTCAAATATCGATGACTCAAACTCACCTTAAGCTTAGTCCAACTTTATTAGTTGCATTTCTTCAGTTTGCATGATGGGTAATTTTTCCGTCTGCAACAATAATTGTTGTCTGCTACTTTCTAAAAATTGAATTTTCAAAATTTATGGTGCATATTCATGCATGTCTGTATCAAGTGGAACTGTGTGGAGGAATTAATGAAATAAAGGCATAAAGAGTTATGGGTTAAGAATTATTTTGTATTTAACCCATTTATGAATGGGTATTGCAAATTAGCTCTCCCTATGTTTTGCTACATTTCATTATAAGATATACAATGGTGATCTAAGGTTTTCAATACAGAATTTCATTTCATATGCAATAGCAAACGGTGCAGACCCTGATGAGACACGTCAGCACTGTTTGCCAATGTCCCCTTGAATAGACACTACCACTTTTGGAAAGTATTGAATTATTCTAGAACTATTTTTTCAGAATAATTTCTTGAATATTTATGAACAATTCTAAAGCCATGTTCATGAATATTCTGCAAAAATTCTAGAAATTTGATGGTTTTAGAACCATTGTTCTAGAATTACAAAAATTCTTGAACTTAGACCTTTTGTATTTTGTGATAAGTAATTCTTTAAGCTCTAGAACAATTCTAGAAGCGACCATTTAACTTTTCATGAATATTCTAAAATTCTTGGCAACACTTTCCACAGGGGTAGGCTTAAATGGGATAATAAAACTGAGTAAACAACCTTTTGTAGTCGGGGAAATTCACATCCTAAATGCTGCCGCAGACAATAAGCTTGATTTAGAGCAACTTACATTGTTTGATATGGAAGATTTTCACTTGTGGCTATATTAGGGGAATAGTTTTATGGGTGTTTAACACAAGCTGGTCTCTAGCTGACACGGGGATAGTGGGGCCTTAAGGGCTGTTACCAGTCTGTGCAGGTGTTGAAAATGGTCATATCGTAGACTGGTAATCACTATCATCTTGTCACCTCCGGCAGTCTGGAATAGAAAAACGCTGGACCAGTCTGCTGGAATTAGAGAAAATCCGTTGTAACTCTGTTTTTTTGGAAGCGTGTGAAGTGTTTTATTCCAAATAGCAAGATTTATTAGATTAATAAGTTTTTCTTGTATCGTGTATTGATGTGATCCGATGTGATGTATTGGCCCAGTGTGTAGACATTTGGATAGTTTGAGAGGTTTTCTTAAAATACAATAACGGCCCCGCTATATATCCTCTCCTAGAAGGCATGGTGCTTGGTGTAATGTGCAGGTGGATGGTTAAAGCTGGTTAAAAGTAAAGCAGAAAGCTCCTTTTGGAGCTTTCTGCTTTACTTTTAACCTGCTTTAAGTGGCCACCTGATTATTTAATATCATTAGTGTGACTTAGCTGTTTAAGTGGCAGTAATATTTGGATTTTTCTGTACTTCTATTTGGGACAATAGATTTCTTTCTTAAACTGAAAAGGTCTGATTTAATTCTGTTTATATGTCCAACAAAGTAAATTCTACAACCCTTTGTTTGCTACCACTTCCGGTAGCAAAAGGGGAAGCAAACCCAATTTAAGTTCCTGCGGATCAGTCATCCAGGTTAAATAAAATTTACTTATTGTAGTGTAATAAGAACTTACTAGAAGTATAGTTTATTGTGTTGTGTTCAGGGAATGGGTCGCTGTTGACAAACATTGAGTATTTATGAACTAAGATTGGCTCTCTCTCTGTCTCATGAAATTTAGATGTGACCTTTTTACAGGAGAATTCTAGTTTCTTTGTATTTAATCATCACAAAGTACAATAAAACTCCTGTATTACGTAGAGCCTCTAAAAAGAGGGCTAATTGATTGTTTAATTGTTCCCTTAATGATTGTATGAAAGATAAATTCTAATTGATTGTGTGAAAGACAAGTGACAGCTAAACACAAGGTGAATGTAAAACAGAATGCTTACTATAGGACCCCTGTGGGAGTGTATTGAATTATTCTAGAACTATTCCAGAATAATTTCTTGAATATTCATGAACAATTCTAGAATCAGCCATTTTTCTGCAAACATTCTAGAAATTTGATGGTTTTAGAGCCATTGCTCTAAAATTACAAAAGTTCTTGAAGTTCTTTTGTAGAATGTGTAAAGTAATTTTTGAAGCTCTAAGAACAATTGTAGAAGCGGCCATTGAATGTTCATAAATATTTTAACATTCTTGAACACTTTTCCCCGGGGGATCAGCCTTCTATTTGATTTTCACCTTACTTTTAGAAGCCACCTGTCCTAAACATCTGGTAACAATACAACCGAATTTAGTGGTTGCAATTTAGAGAGGGCAATTACTTTATAGGTTGGTTTACAGCAGAGCTCCAGATAAGGGCCTGGGAGTATTTCAGAAACTAAAATCTTTATTTCTGCATTAAACCCTATGCTTTTCTTTCAACCGGCTTTAAATGGCCACATGTATTAACAAGATATCTTTAAAAAAGATATTCGGCGGAATGAGTGGTTGAACTAAGGCTATATAGATGGGTGTGCAAAATTGAATGAAACTGAGGTTTTCAAAGAATTGTAATATCTTGGATTGAAAAGCAAAAAATAAAAGTATACAATTGAAACAGTAACTTTTATTTAAAATGTAAAACTATCATGTACAGAAATGCAAAACAAAAATTATTGTTAACTCATATCCTAGCTACTGGTAGGAGATCCTCACATTAATCTATTGTTCTATATATCAAACTTCATTCATAGAGTTTCTTGAAACAAACTATAGCATACACAAATGTCTGCTGTACTTCACTCTTGTAAATAATGATGAAACCACACATGTGTTTAACTCACTTGAGGCCATTTATATAATATAATATTGCTTTTAATGTATGGTAAATGTGTACAAATAGTTAACAATTAAAACAAATAGGTAGTAAACAATTACAAAACACCTAGCTTCCTCTGTATATCTATAAAAAGATTTCAGATGTCATCTTAAAATAGAATCATAGTGTAGTAAACAGTCTGGTCTGTATCACTAAATTTTACACTCACAGTCCATATCTGGGAAAACTGTAATTGGACATAGACCAGCCTACAGGGCTCCAGATAAGAGGGAGTAAACTAAACAAATCACATTTATTCACTCCTTTCAGCACCAAACCCTATGGTGTTACCACTCATTTTGATTGTCTCGAAGAGACAATTCAAATGTATAGTGACACCACACAGGGTTTAATGCACAAATAAAGATTTTAAGTTTTGAAATAATTCCCTTATCTGGAGCCCTGGCTAATATCCAATCAGACTATTCAGTTTCAACAGGTGCTCTCAATTCTAAATTTCTGATCAAATATAATTGGTTGAAATGTGTGGCCAAATAGAAAGTGTGGCTAAATAGAAACCAGACAGCTCCGCCGAAAAAAAATAGAAACAGGCTATGGGGTAAAGGGTTAAGCAACATGCAGTCTTGAGTGATAATGGAAATGCCTTCTGTGTTTTAAGTTCAGATAGGGACTGCTTTACTTAGTGTAGAAATATTTAAACTTGTAAAATGCGTATTTATGGAGTAATTGGTTTAGATAATGGCATTCTTCATTTTAAGTTGGAATGATTCTAATATTGACTTAACCTAGTTTTATGTTTTTGAGGAAATATTGTACTTGACAAATATATAAGTCAAATAGCTTAAAGCATGAGAAGAACTGACTTACCATACTTTTAATCAGGCCTTGAAATTTACAATTTGCTTAAAGCACCTGTTGTCTGAATTAACTTCTGAAATACTGTTCGATAAGTAACTTTGTCATGCTGGTAATATTATTATTAGTTAATTTTGGTAGCTTATGAAATTTGTAAAGTTACTAAAAGTTTATTGGATTCTAACATTTTACTGCCAATGTATACACATTACCAGTTGCAAATTTAACAGTTTGAATCTAGATAAGACGCCGCACAACGTGGCGTCTGATCTGGATTCAAACCATTTGCAGAGTCTCACCATTTATTTATTTCTGTCAAACTGTCAAATTCGTAACTTTGAGAAAAAACATTAGACAACAATTTTAAGCAGCAGATATTGCAGCAGTGAAAGCATTAGACATAAATGCCTTGTTTGGGGAACAACGGCAAGCATTGTTGTAAGGTGGGAATTGTTGTTTGGAGAGCCGTAGTAGGGAGGGGGCACTGTAGTTTGGCTGTACATCAGGTCTGTGAGTACATGACGCGTTTATCACCTGCAGAGTTGCTGAATGTGCAGTTCCAAAGAGACAATTTTCATAAATATTGTTGCGAACACCATTACATGAATTATTAAAGCATCTTGACTCATTTACAACATGTCCCTGGACCTGTCAGAGGCAAATAACTAATGATTATTCCTTAAACTCTTAAATTGAATTCTGGGTAATTTTTACGTCTGCAAAATATGTCGTCTGCACCTGTTCTAAAAAATTGAATTTTCTAAATTTTCTTTTCAAAACAGCCTAGTCAGAGTGTCAAACAGGTTGGATCCTGATGAGATGCCGCATAACGCTGCGTCTCATTTGGATCCAAACTGTTTGCAAAGGTAATCACTGTAGGATAATTCCGCCACATAGTAAGAGTTAACTGTTTGCATACTTTTATCTGCCACAGTGATTGACTTTGCAAACACCTTGGATCCAGATGAGACGCCACATAACGCGGCGTCTCATCGGGATCCAAACTGTTTGACACTCTGACCTTGTTTTTAAAAGAAATTTAGAAAATATACTTTTTTTAGAACAATAGCAGACAACAAATTTTGCAGACGACAAAAATTACCCAGCATGCAAAGAGTTAATCTCTTTTCCTCATAGCTCAACGTTGACAGTGTTCAAGGCAGGTGAATTATGCTCCGTGATTTACTTGCAACCTGTTTTATGCAGTCACATATCAAGGCTGTATGGGAATTTACTTTCCTATGGCTGATTTATAATTTCAGGATAGAAGCATGAAAATTAACTCTTTACAATACATGCTGTAGGTTTGGTTTTGTCTGAAAAATAATTATTGTCGTCTGCTACTGTTCTTAAAATAGATTCTTTTCAGAATAGAGTCAAGAGTGTGAAACAGCTTTGATCCTGATGAGACGCCCCATTATTGCAGGTTGAAAGTAAAGCAGAATGACCCCTAACCTGCTTTAGGTGATCACCTGTGTTCAAAACAAGAAACAGGCTATTGGGGTATGGCTAGTTAATTTTAGCTGCCTGTCTTTTAACCGATTACCCAATAGTCTGTGTCTATAGTTTTGAAGACACAGGTAACTATTAAAAGCAGGTTGATAGTAAAGCAGAATGCACCTTAAGGAACATTTTGCTTTACTTTCAGACTGCTTTAACCCTTTGAACCCTAGTCCCGCAAATAGGCGTTCTTTTCAAACATTGTACATGTGAATAATACAATTGTCCTGTGCAAACAGTGAAAACCCATTTAAAGTTTCAGGGAGGAAAGAGTTAAGCAAATGTTTTTTTTATGGCACCTGTTTTCAGCTATAATATCTGCTAGGATTTTGAAAAAAAATTACGCTGCTTGTTTATGACTGTAAAAAATTTACTTCAGTGGAGGAATAAATTAAATGCGCTAAAAGATGCTTCATAATGAGGACATGGATTAAACTCTATCTTCAGTTCAGTAACTGTGTTATATGAGTCATTTTTTCTCTCTTCTATTTCCAGACGAAAATTTAATTCAGAGTTAGTATAATGCTGTCTTAATTGTATTTGTAATAGTTTTAAAGTGAGGCAATTTACATAAGAAACATCTTCTTGTAGTTACATGTATTTCTAATCACCGTTACAAAGCTTGTCATTATCACAGTGACATGGTTACAGTCGAACTTCGATATCTCAAAGGCGGTTTTGTCGAACATAAGCCACGTTTTAACATTGAAATATGGGTATGTTCCACGTTCATGAAATAATGCAATTCATATGTCGAACTATCAGATAGTTCGAGTTAAACGAGTTTGAGATATGGAAGTTCGACTGTATGTCTATTAATAATAAAAATTTTTTTATAGTACTGAGGGGGTATTTCAAAAACTAAAATCTTTATTTCTATATTAAACCCCATGGTGTCACTGCTCATTTATCTAAGAATCGTAAATTTTAATGAGTAGTCACACCATAGGATTTTGTGCTGAAATGAGTGAGAAATGGTTGGATTTGTTCAGTTTACTCCATCTTGTAGTTTGTAACATAATGATGTATTTCTAATCACCATTACAAAGCTTGTCATTATCACAGTGACGTGGTTACAGTAGCCTGCCATATGTCTATAGTACTGAGATGATATTGCTTGATTTTTCTGACCTGTCGGAGTTATTTTTAGAACAGAATAGTTCATTATTGTAAAAGGATAACAGGGTAACATCGGATCTATATAGTCGTACACTTTCCAACTTGAGATAAGTATGATCCTCGTGCAGCACGAGACCGCTACGCTAACTTTACTACTATCTTATTCTTTCCCAATAAACGCAATTGTATACTAAAACTATTATTTCCATTGCAAACAGGTTTGAGCCAGATCAGACGCCGGGTAACCCGACGTCTGATCAGGCTCCAACCTGTTTGCTACTCAGATTAAAAATATATTAAAATATTCTAAAATTAAATTTCCACAGTTTAGCGCATTGCGTTCAAACGGGAAAGAATAATATATTACAGCTATCCGTATCTCTAACTGGATGTAGAGAAAACTCATCCCTTTTAAAGTTTTAGAATGTTCCAATCTAAAAATAACTCCGACAGGTCAGAAGAAAACACTAATACTCTCATGTAGGTCTATAGTAGTGGTGTAACGATTCATCGATGCTTTGCAATGTACTTACCCGCCAGTATCTGTATCGGCTTGTAAATTAAGTTTGCGATATATCACTTTATGTAAAACATTCATCAGCCCTATATACGATGAATGGATAGGTGTGTTAATTAAGTATGGTGCATCATCATGATTAACACCTGATATGACACTTAATAACAAAGTGTCTCATTGGAATCAAAATTACAGCTCTCCCTCTCTACAATGACATCCAATGGGAGACAACAATTGTGTTCATTGTTCGGAGGGAGTCGTTATAGAGAGGGAAATAGGATTACATTTGCAAACAGCTTGAATCCAGATCAGACGCCGCGTGATCTGGATTCAAGCTGTTTGTTACTCGTCACTAAGGTTTGTTATGTCAAAATGCCCAATATGTAATTTTGAGAAAAACAGTAGACAACAACTTTAAGCAGAAGATATTGCAGACGTAAAAAGGTTTGACATCATTTCTTGTTTCGGGATCAGCGGCAAGCGTCGTTGTGAGGAGGGAATCATTTTTGGGAGGGCCGTTGTAGAGAGGGAACGCTGTATTTGACATGTAACACTTGTTTGGCATCAGTTTATGACTATATAATGATATACTTTTGAAGGAAAAATACCTCTTCAAACATCATACTTTTTACATTTCGCATAGTTGTTAATATATAGACATTTGATTAAAACAATCAGGATGGTTGCAAACTAACAACTGTTGTGTTTATATTAAAATGTCTGTATCATGATATGTATTGTATCACGTCTTGATATTGTAATACATATTACCTTTTATTCTCACAGGCAATAGGTATTGTGATATGTATTGTTGTAAAACTGAAATATTAGAATCTGTTTCATGAAGGGAATAACTGCTGATGCACAGACCTACCGGTAGTCTAAAGTACTGAGATCACTGTCATATAGGACCCCGACTGAGATAGGACCAAAATTGAACACTACCTACAGTTATGATCAGGCAATTCTAATTTGGTAACGTTTACCATGTAACATTTCTAAAACTGAAAATATTGTATCGTGGAGAATACATTATTCATACCAATAAGCATGTTTTTTGCTACTGGTAAATTCCTTTATCCACTGCAAACAATTTAACCCTTAGCCTGCCACTCACGACTATATCTCCATATGCAAACAGCTTGGATCCGGATGAGACGCCGAGTAACTCGGCGTCTCATCCGGATCCAAGCTGTTTGACACTCGGACAACATTTTCAGCAATTTTGAGCAACTTTGAAGCACTTTGAAACTTGAAGCAGACGAGAAATATAGCAGACGACAATTTATTTGGCGGGCTAAGGGTTAATTGCAGCCCCAGATTAGATATGGTGTCTCATCAGGGTCTGCACTGTTTGCTATTTAGCATAGTTCTGCTGTATGGGCAAACACTGATCATCCTCGTCTATAATCTATAATGAACTTATCCAGCAGGTACATGGGAAGAGTCCAATGCAATATCCAGGCATAAATGGGTTAAACAAGAAAGAATAAGATCTTCTCCACTATGGCAGGGGAAGGGTAAAGTATTTGAAGTTTGCATTAGTAGATTGGATGTTTACTATGGAGGCTGAGGAGATAGATAATGTTTGACATAAATGTGTATTAGAGATACAGTGAAACCTCTCTGAAAACCACACTCCCAAAAAAGAAACGTTACTACAGCAAAACCTCTCTGTGTATTAGAAATACAGTGAAATCTCTCAAAAAACTGGACTCCCAAAAACCAAACTTCCCTTCTTACTACAATAAAACCTCTGTATTACCACCATTAAAAAGAAGGATATTTGATTGTATAAAAGACAGATGACAGCTTAAAGCAAGGTGACAGTAAAACAGAAAGCTCCTTAACCCATTATCCCATAGCCTGGTTCTAGTTTTGAAGATAGGTGACTTATAACTTAAAGTAGGTTGAAAGTAAAGCAGAATGTGCCTTAAGGCACATTCTGCTTTTCTTTCAATCTGCTTTAAGCTATTATCTGCTAGAATATAAAAAAATATTTCTTATGATTTTTGTTTGTAATGATATAGATTAGAACTATTTTCTTCAGTAGAGGAACAAATTAAAGGCGTAAAAAGGCGTATTTATTGGGGAATGGGTTAAGGAGCTTTCTGTTTTACGGTCACCTTGCTTTAAGCAGTCATTTGTCGTAAACAGCAAAAAATAAACACAATTTAGTGGTCGTAATATAGAGGTTTTAATGTATTAGACATAACTGTGTATTCTAGATATTCCAAACCTCTTCCATCTATTAAATGCCTTATCCCTCACTAAGTACAATGGTTGTTTGTAAACGGTTTTGATCCTGATCAGATGCAGCGTCATGCGGCATATCTGATCAGGATCAAAACTGTTTGACATTTATAACAATATGAGTAAATTTGCATATAATTCAAATTTAAGAAATAAAAGCAGATGACAATAGTTTTGTCTTTACACATTAGAGGTGAAACCATGGTAACCTTTGCAAACAGTTTGGATCCTGCGATGGGACATTTCATCATAATCCAAACAGTTTGACACTTTTATGCTGTTTTTGAAAAAGAAGTTTTGAAAATTTTGAATTTAGAACAGTAGCAGACGACAAATGTTGCGGACGAAAAAATTACCCATCATGCAAAGAGTTAAATTAGATGACTTTATGGCAGTGAAGGGGTTATATAAATAAATGTAAAACAGCCATCAAAACTTGCCAAACTCAATTTTTATGGGATTTCTTTCTTTGAACTATATAGTAATTGAATATTACTTTTTGCTGGTAAATGGACAGTAACTTTATTTACCTGAGTCATCCATATCTGTTTCTGTAATTTAACTTGTAGCATGCTAGCGGCTGAATCAATATAAGTTTAGTTTAAACATATTTTATTTCGAATTTTTACCGAAATGGGGTCGGGCTACAAGACTTAGTTACAGCCCTCCCCCTTATCAATATAAGTGCCACATTGATTACCTTTGCAAACAGTTTGGATCCAGATGAGATGCCGCATAACGCGGCATCTCATCTGGATCCAAACTGTTTGACATGCTGACCTAGTTTTAAAAAGAAATTTTGAATATCCTGTTTTTAAAACAGTAGCTAGCAGACAACAATTATTGTTGCAGAGGGAAAAACTATGGAGTAAGGGGATAATGAATTTATATCACAGAGTATACTTAGATATATTTAGAAATAGTGAAACTGTTTTTAGTAGGGGTATATAGTTCAACATGATGTTTTTCTCTGGGGTCAAACTTTCTGTAAATCATTACAACTGCTTGTTAGGAAGGAGAGATAATGATTGCCTTCCCCCTAATATGAATGTCCATTCAAAACTAAACATATAATCAGGGCTCCAGATAAGAGGTAGTTATTTCAACAAATCCAACATTTTCTCACTCTTTTAAGCACCAAATCCTATGGTGTTACTACTCATTAGAATCGTCTCAAAGAGACGATTCTAATGAGTAGTGACACCATAGGGTTAAATTCAGAAATAAAGATTTAAGTTTTTGAAAAACTACTCTTATCTGGTGCTCTGAATATTTTTCAACAGAAATGTCACTTGCCATGCTTCGATCTAATATTTCCAGATATAGATCTAGCCATATAAGAAACTTATCCTTCATCCCTTAACCCATTACACCATAAATATGCCTGTTTATGCCTTTGATTTATTCCCCCACTGAAGAAAATAGTTCCAATTTATACAATTAAAAATATTCAACTTTAGAAATATTTTCTATAGTCTAGCAGATGGTTGCTTCAAGCAGGCTGAAAATAAAGCAGAATGCGCATAAGGCGCATTCTGCTTTACTTTCAACCTGCTTTAAGTGGTTAACTGAAATAAGAAAAAGGCTCTGGGGTAATGGGTTAAAGCAAGCTGATAATAAAGCTTAAGTTTTTACTTTCAGCCTACTTCAAACCTTTATCCAGTAAATACAGTTTTAAATAAAGCAGACTATAATTGTTTAAAGCAGATGACAACTTGGTTATAAATTAAGGAATTATGTCAAAATGCCATTGTCTTTGAACTGACTGTCAGGTTGTCTTGAACAGTGAAAACCGCACAAACTGACGAGTAGACATGGCTTGTCAGTTAAACATGTGTATAATATATATATATATATATATATAGACGGAAAATGTAAAATATCCCGGCAAATGCCGGACCGGCAAAAGTATATATAATTGTAAAGGTAAAAATGACTAAACACACCTTCTATTTTTTCTTTTTTATTACCAAATTATAGATATGTCTGGAATAAACAGGAAAAAGAAAGTTATATCAATAAATTGACATCGACAAATTATTTACAGCTTTTAAACGAAAAAATTAACTCATGTAATAATGATGAGGATATAGATGTTTGTATACAGGAATTTAGCAATATTTTGTATGATGCAGCAGATAGTATGTTACGTAAAAATAAACCTGTACCTACTGACCAAAAATGTGAATTTTCGAAAACAGAACCATGGTTTGATGAACTTTGCTATGAAAAGAAATCAAATTTTTATTACATGTTAAATAAATACAGAGATTGTAAAAATAATGACAATAGAATGTGCATGGTCAAAGCTAGGAATGAGTATAAAACTGAACTTAGGAAAGCGAGATATCGTTATGATAAACTTAGGACTGACAAGCTTGTAAACGCAAAATACAAAAATGCTAAATTATATTGGAAGTTGTTAAAAGACACTGTTACCGGTAGATCGTCTAGTTCTATTTCTATGAACGATTTTGAGAGGTATTTTAGAGCAGTGAATAGTCCAGATGATCCCTTTTTCATACCGGATGATGATATATTATATTTTAATGAAAGATTTGTTCAAGATGAGGTTCATGTTATGTTTGAAGAGTTAAATGTCGAAATATCTGAAATTGAGATTTTAAATGCAGTTAATCAGTTGAAGACACATAGATCAGCAGGTCCAGACTTGCTTATTAATGAATTTTTTGTACATGGGAAAGAATGTATCTTGCCTACACTTTTTAAATTATTTAATAGGATTTTTAATAGTGGTTATTTTCCTTCCTCATGGTCTGAGGGTTATGTTATTCCTTTGCACAAGAAAGGTAGTTTAAATGATGTTCAAAATTTTAGGGGAATTACACTACTTAGTACACTAGGTAAACTGTTTACAAAAATTTTGAATAATAGGTTAACTAGCTGGGCTGAGGAGTACAACGTTTACATCGAAGCGCAGGCGGGATTTAGGGCAGCAATGGGAACAACGGATAATATTTTTGTACTACATAATTTGATAAATCATATGATAAATAAGGGAAATAAACTTTTCTGTGCTTTCATTGATTTTACCAAAGCGTTTGATTACATTGTTAGGGAAAATTTGTGGTATAAACTGATTAATTTGGGAGTAGGTGGGAAAATGCTCAACATCATTAAATCTATATACAGCTGTGTAAAAACAAGAGTCAAATACTTCGATGAATTAAGTGATGCCTATGAATGTATTCTAGGTGTACGACAAGGAGAATGTTTATCTCCGTTTCTTTTCTGCATGTTTATAAATGATTTAGAAGCTACATTTTTAAGAGAAGGGTTTGAAGGTATTGATACAGGATTTGTTAAGATATTGATGCTTTTATACGCCGATGATATTGTTTTGTTTGCAAATACTGCAGAAGAATTACAAAAGTCTTTAGATCTCTTAATAGAGTATTGTAATCGATGGAAGTTAAAGGTAAATGTTAATAAATCAAAAATTATGATTTTCAGAAAAGGTGGTTCATTGCCTAGAAATTTAGTTTTCAATTATAATGGTGAGCATATAGAAATTGTAAATAAATTTACTTATCTTGGAATTGTCTTTACTAGTGGGGGTTCTTTTGCAGAAGCACATGGGACTCTCGCAGGTCAAGCGTTAAAATCTATATTTAAATTAAACAAATATTTATATAAATTTACATTTGTATCTGTTAAACACAGGTTAGAATTATTCGATAAACTGGTTCAACCCGTCCTAGAATTTAGTAGTCAGGTGTGGGGATTTGCTAAAGCAAATAATATAGAAACAGTACATATGCAGTATTGTAAGAAAATACTTAATGTAAAAAGAAGTACACAAAATGATTTTATTTATGGAGAGCTTGGTCGTTGCTCATGTCTTACTAAAAGATATTATAATATCATAAAATATTGGCTAAAAGTTTTGAGCTTAAACAATGTAAAATATGTAAGAATTACCTACGATATGTTGCTCAGGGACAGCGAAATTTATTTGAATAGAGTCAATTGGGTCTCACTTCTAAAATCTTTATTATGTTCTCTAGGTTTTTATGAGCCATGGTTAACACAGGGTGTGGGAAACGCAAAATTATTTTTATGCATAGTGAAACAGAGGCTTACAGATCAGTTCATACAAAATTGGAATAGTCGATTAGAAAACTCATCTCGGGCATTGTTTTATAAGAATATATCGAATTTCAGATATCAACCCTATTTACAGTATTTTAGTTCCTCAAAATATTCTAGTTCGATAACAAGATTTAGAGTTTCATCGCATCGGCTAATGATAGAAGCTGGCCGTTGGAATAAGCCCAATGCATTACCTATAAATGAAAGAAAATGTCATCTTTGTAATGTACTTGAAGATGAGTATCATTTTGTTATAGAATGTACGCTATACAAAGATCTTAGAAGTAGGTATATCGATAAATATTACTGGCGCAGACCAAATATGTTTAAATTTATTGAATTGGTTAATTCTGAAAGTGAAATTATTATAAAGAAACTTGGCTATTTCCTTCAAAAGGCCTTTTTAAAACGAAATGATACACTGTTTAATAGATAAATTACTGGAAAGGTTATAACGGCCTGTGCTTATACCATTTCATAGTACATGTACATGTATATTTTAATTGTGGAATCAGACATGTCAGTCGTTGAATAGCGTTGCAGTCTTGTTTTGATACTATTATTTTTATTAATAGAAAGATAGAAGAGTATTTGTGTAGTTTGGACAAACGGCAATATAATATTGTATTGTTTTCATACAAATTACCCAAATGTATATCTATGCATATCTATCTGAGCTAATTATAATAGCTATTCAGACCTGTCATTGAACAGTGTCATGCTTAATAATTGTGTTTATATTATCATAAAGGTAATAAGATCCACTGTTCTTTCTTGTTGCTTCGTTTCGAACAAGACTGATAGTAGTGGACAACTTTTGACAGTATGGTTTTTGATATAGTAAAGTGTCGGTTTAGTACGCTACATATTTGATTGGATCCACTGTTCTTTCTTGTTGTTTCGTTTCGAGCAAGACTGATAATAGTGAAATACTTATGCCAATATGTTTCTATTATACACAGCATGTTGCTATAATTATTTCCCCTCATGTGGGCATCATATTGTCGACACAGCCTATGTACTATTATCATTATAGTTTCGACACTATTTTGACACTTATTTCGCCGTAATATAGTTAGCTTCGAAAATGTCGTCAGCAAAGTTTGTCAAGTTTGTCAATTAAAAATTTATTATCTTTGAAAAATAATGGTACTGAAAGATGGGTATCAAACAGTTTTGATGCAGACCAGAAGCCGCGTAACGCGGCGTCTTGTCTGGATCTAAACAGTTTGAATAAACAGTTTAGGAACGACCAGCGGGCAAAGGGTAACAACACGAGCATGAACAATACATGAATCTTATGCCTGAGCAAATCAGATTAATAGCATTATAATTTTGTATTGATCTTGATCTAAATTGGCCCAAACATACAGTTACCTGTTTAAATAATTAGTCAAACAGTTTTGATGTAGATCAGAAACGGCGTCTTATCTGGATCGAAATAGTTGTATAAACAGTAAAGGCGTGATCAGCAGGCTAAAGGTAACTAGCTGTAAGAGATTATACACGAGCATGAACAATCTTGAATCTTATGATTCGGCGAATTGGATTATATAGCATTACAGTTTTGTATTGTTATTCATCGAAATTGGCCCAAACATACAGTTACTTGAATTAAATAGTAAGTCAAATAATTTGATGTAGACCAGAAACCGCGAAACGCGGCGTCTTGTCTGGATCTAACGAGTTGTATAAGCAGTAAAGGCGTGATCAGCAGGCTAAGGGTAACTAGCTATAAGAGAAATATACATAACACGAGCATGAACAATTTTCAATCTTATGATTGGGCGAATTGAATTAATAGCTTTACAGTTTTGTATTGTTCTTCATCTAAATTGGCCCAATCATACAGTCCCCTGCTTTCAACAATTAGTCAGAAATATATTAACGTCTTATAATTTTGTCAATGCTTTTTAGAGTCAGAAAATCTGTAGTTGCTTTAGACTGTCATGTTTTCAGTCAATTACGTTGTCAGTCGGTCTGTAAGAAGTTGTTTCTTGTAGTAACTAGTAGTTTTCATACTATTGCCACGAACCCTCAATTTATCTTGAAATTTCTTGTATATATAAATTTACTAACGAAAGCCTTTTATTTGCAAAATATGATGATCTTGATTTGTTTCAGAAATTAGGGTATATCCCAAGTTTGCAATGAGGGGCGTGGCAATAGAGAATTAATTGTATAGAATTGTTTACTTTTGTTTATTAATTAGAAGAAACTGTTTAAATGCCTTCTCCAACAAAAACAAACGGTTAGTGATTTAGTTTCCTAGGGACTTCCCCTGTAACGATAAAAGTATAATTATTCAGGAAAAAGGTGGAGTAATAAGGTGAAATAAAAACTTCAAATAGCAAACAGGGCGGACCACGATTGGACTTCTCTATTAATGGACGTCTGATTTTGGGCTGCACTGTTTGAAGTTACCGTTACTTGTGGTGATATCAGAGTGGTTTATATAAGCTTCAAGTATTTACTTGGCACACCTTTATATAGTCGCCATATTATATTTGTTTGTTTATAATACATTTTGTATGTACATGTATGTTTATAACATAACTATGTAACGCTTAATGTTGTCCTCATGGGCTTTCAAGCCCAATGGATTTATGAAATAAACTAAACTATATATATATATATATAGACGGAAAATGTAAAATATCCCGGCAAATGCCGGACCGGCAAAAGTATATATAATTGTAAAGGTAAAAATGACTAAACACACCTTCTATTTTTTCTTTTTTATTACCATACGCGTTTCGCCTCTCGGCTCATCAGTGACAATCACTGATGAGCCGAGAGGCGAAACGCGTATGGTAATAAAAAAGAAAAAATAGAAGGTGTTTTTAGTCATTTTTACCTTTACAATTATATATATATATATTTTTTTTTTTTATAAAAAACAGTTTAATTTAAAAAATTAAACAGGTATTATTTATTCAACATACATAAGGCAAGACATCATGATGGTGTTATATATGATTTATCATGTAGCTCATAAAGCCACTGTCAATGTCAAAATTTTCATGACTTTAGTGACAGTCTAAATTAATTCTTTGCATGCTGGGACATTTTTTGATCTGCAACATTTGTTTTCTGTTTCTGTACTAAAAATAGTATTTAAAAAAAAATGTAACAGGGTCAGAGACTGCCAAATAGTTTGGGTCCTGATGGGACGCTGTGTTGCATGGCGTCTCATCAGGATCCAGTCTGTTTGTAAAGGTTAATTATCATTAATTCAAGGGTATAGCATGCTTAGAGTAAAGCAGTCATTTATGAAATGCAAATTGGTATCTAAAGTTAATCACAGCTGAGTGTAGAACAGTCAATGCAGAAATCTCCTATACAACCATTCTACATTGCTCTGTTCCTTCATTAAGCATTCATATATCTTTGACTTTAACCCTTAGCCTGCCACTCACGACTATAGCTCCAAATGCAAACAGCTTGGATCCGGATGAGACGCCGAGTAACTCGGCGTCTCATCCGGATCCAAGCTGTTTGACACTCGGACAACAATTTCAGCAATTTTGAGCAACTTTGAAGCACTTTGAAACCTGAAGCAGACAAGAAATATAGCAGACGACAATTTATTTGGCGGGCTAAAGGTTAATGTTTTTTCAATGAATGTCTGAAATTTAATGCAGACTTTAACTTAGACTGGCATATGTGGTTAATTGTGTTAAAGATGTGATAGGAGAAGACTTAGTGGCTGTTGACCTATAAAGATGCTAATTAACCTAATTATTGTCAGCCAGTCTATAACGAGACAAGACATGTACAGCTGACATCTGTGCATGTTTGCTTCGTTCTGTCTTAATTTTGTTTTAACCCATTACCCCATAGCCTCTTTCTAGTTTTGAAAACATCTCACCTCTGACCACTTAAAGCAGGTTGAAAGTAAAGCAGAATGGGCCTTAAGGCGCATTCTGCTTTACTTTCAGCCTGCTTTTAGAGTTATACCACACCACAGCTAGAATATAGAAAACATTTCTTCTGATTGGCTAACCAGCTGTAGACATGAGCCCATGTACCCTGTGAACTGACAGGGTACATAGAAATGCAACTACTACATTGGCTGATAGTTGGAAATATTTTCTTCAGTGGAAGAACAAATTAACCCATCACTCCATAGCCTGTTTCTAGTTTTAAAGAAAGATGTTCACTTAAAGCAGGTTGAAAGTAAAGCAGAATGTGCATTGAGGCGCATTCTGCTTTACTTTCAGCCTGCTTTAAGCTACTATCTGCTGAGATATCGAAAATATTTCTTATGATACAGTCATATTCATGACTGTATAAAGGGGAACTATTTTCTTAAGTGGAGGAATAAATTATAGGCGTTAAAAGGCGTATTTATGGGTGAATGGGTTTAAAAGCGTAAAAAGGCATATTTATGGAGTAATGGTTTAGTACATGTTTTACTGTATATATGCATACTTCTTGTCATGTTTTGCACGATGAATGATCAATTCTGGCTTTTCAATCTGAGATGGAACTCTCGGTTTCGAATTGATGCCTTCTGTCTGCGGCTTGAGCGTTTCATGTAATGAAATTTAGTTCTGTGATGTGGAGGAGACAGAAATTATCCCTGTTATAATTGCCTGACTACACCAGCTGAAGGCAAAACATAAGCACCGCCAGCAGAGCTCTAGAAAAGGGGAGTATGTGAAAAATTTAATTTTTATATTTCTGCATTAAACCCTTTGGTGTTACTACTCATTAGAATCGTCTCTTCGAAACGATTCTAATGAGTAGTTACACCATAGGATTTGGTGCAGAAATGTTTGAGAAAATGTTGGATTTGTTACGTTTACTCCCTGTTATATAATTGCCTGACTAAACCAGCTGTAGACAAAACATGAGCACTGCCAGCATGTCAAAAAAATTAATTTTTTCCCGTCGCAGACGGGTCTGTTTTGTCTTTTGACCGCAAGTCTATGAAACAATTTAACCAATCAGGAATGATCAGAAATCCTGGTCAATGATCACGTGCTTGAAATGCAGTACTCTTATCGGCCAATGGCCTAGACTGGCGTTCTGTTATTTTTTTCACATCTATCTTGCGAGTGTAAACCTGGCAAAACATTGAGATGCAGTCTAAATTATTGCTGTGTTACTATGTCATCATTTCTAAATTTAGCGTGGATAAGCTCTAAATTTAGCATTTGGGAAAGTCTGTTTACGAAATATGTTAAGTCAGAATCGGTGTATACACTTGTCTCTGGTTAAGTGAATACTGTACAGTGGAGAATGTGTTATTCTTTCCCAATAAACGCGTTTACGCTAAAACTATTATTTGCAGTGCAAACAGTTTGAAGCCAGATCAGACGCCGGGTAACCCGGCGTCTGATCAGGCTCCAAACTGTTTGCCACCAAGATAAACATGAAATATCAGAATTGTCCAAAATTTGTTCTTTTCTACGTTTTAGTGCTTTGCGTTTGCGTACGTTTGCGTTTAAACAGGAAAGAATAACAGATTCTCCACTGTACCCACAAAAAACTTTAACCTGCGACGGAATATCTTTTTAGCTCACCTGAGCACAAAGTGCTCAAGGTGAGCTTTTGTGGTCAGTCAATGTCCGGCGTCCGTCGTCGTGCGTTGTGCGTCGTGCGTTGTGCTGTGCGTCGTGCGTTGTGCGTCGTGCGTCAACAATTTCTTCAAACATCTTCTTCTCCAAAACCACTTGCTTGATTGCAACCAAACTTCACAGGAATGTTCCTTGGGTCAAGCTCTTTCAAAGTTGTTCAAAGAATTTGAAACCATGCAGAACTCTGGTTGCTATGGCAACCAAAGTGAAAAAATTAGGAAATCTTAAAAAATCTTCTTGTCACAAACCACAAGAGCCAGAGCTTAGATATTTGGCACATGTCATAACCTATCGGTCCTCTATCAAAGTTGTTCAAATTTTGCCCCTGGGGTCAAAATTGGCCCCGCCCCGGGGGTCAACGTTTTACATAGAGTTATATAGTGAAATGTTCAAACATCTTTTTCTCTGAAACCGATATGTCCAGACCTTTGATATTTAGCATGGTATTACTTCTAGAGGTATTTGACTTATATTGTTGAATCGGTTCCGGTCCGTTGCATATCTGGGTCACCAAAGCTAAAAATAGATTTTTTTCCCATGAGAACTTAAAAAATCTTCTTGTCTGAAACCATAGCACACTGAGCTTAGATATTTTGCACATAGCATCGTCAACAGATCCTCTATCAAAGTTGTTCAAATTTTGTCCCTGGGGTCAAAATTGGCCCCGCCCCGGGGATCACAGTTTTACATAGAGTTATATAGTGAAATGTTCAAACATCTTTTTCTCTGGAACCAATATGACCAGAGCTTTGATATTTGGCATGATGTAACTTTTAGAGGTCCTTCACATATATGGATGAATCGGTTCTGGTCTGTTGCATATCTGGGTCACCGGAGCTAAAAATAGATTTTTTCAATGAAAACTTCAAAAATCTTCTTGTCTGAAACCATAGTACACTGAGTTTAGATATTTTGCACATATCATCGTTTACAGGTCCTCTATCTTAGTTGTTCAAATTTTGCCCCTGGGGTCAAAATTGGCCCCGCCCTGGGGGTCACCTTTTACAAATCTTCTTTTCTGAAATCACGTGACCCATCCTAGTGTCACCATTGTCAGGTGAGCGATCAAGGGCCATTCTGGCCTTCTTGTTTAAAGATATTTCTTGTTTATTTCTGCATTAAACCCTATGGTGTTGCTACTCATAAGAATTGTGTCTTCCCTGTTATAATTGTCTAACTATACACTATAAAACATTGAGCACATGTAGTAGCTGCCAGCAGAGCTTAAGGGGCCCGTTTCATAAAACTTTGTACGACAAATGTTGTCGTAAGTCAGATTATAAAAGTCTCAATTATTATTTATTTCTCCATCTAATCCTGTCTTAATGTGACATCTTTTTGGAATCGTCTTGTAAAGACGATTCTAAAGAGATGTCACCCCAGGATTAGATAGAGAAATCAGAAATTAAACAATCGCTTGTTTGCAATTTTAGTATTTATTAGATGCTTTTGGAATTGATGAACATTCTGATATTACAGTGGTTATAACGCTATTCCTACCCATTTAGGCATTAATCTATGCGTAAGAAACGCATAGTGAAGGTAAACGAACGGTTAACGCCTATAGACGATTTACACGCGTTTAAATGTTAATAAGTGATTATACCAATGCAGTCTCGGCTAAGGGGTCTGTCGGCTAAGTGATGACCCTTTCATCGGGGCTCTTTTAAACGCGTAAAGAAATACGTAAAGAAACGGCTTGGAAACGCGTTTAACAAAACGGATAATAAACGCGTAAGAAACATTTAAGAAATGCTTAAGTGGGTAGGAATAGCGTATTTACCACTGTAACAGTTGTAGAAACTTTTAAAAGCAAATGAACAGAATGTTTGGTTCCTATTAAGTAACAGTACTAAGTGTTTCAGCAGAGCTAAATAAAGATATATAAGCACAAAATCATGTGGTTTCTGAACTGATGTCTTGTTTTAGTAGACCATAATAAGGGTCCATTACTTTTCATTCAATCTTCTCAATTTCTTCCCTGTATAGAATTTTAATTCATGTTTTCTCCTACATACCAACAACTAGAGTGTGCCTTTTGCGTGATGGTGCCTAGAAATGACTAGTTGCGATGAAATATAGATATCAGTAATAACTGGTATTGATTTCAGAACGGCTTGAATTGTTTTCCTGTGTCCCTGCAGAGCAATTTTGATGAAGAGCAGGTGCCTCTTCCTCCATAATTGGTCAATTTTCATTTCTGCAATCTGCTGCGCTGGCAGTTGTAGGGTAATATCAGCTTACGCTTTCTTAACTCTTTGCATGCTGGGTAATTTTTTCGTCTGCAACAATTGTTATCTGTTACTGTTCTAAAAACAGAATTTTCTGCTTTTCTTTTCAGAAAAGGGTTAGGGTGATAAATAGTTTGGATTCTGATGAGACGCCGCGTAACGCGGCGTCTCATCAGGATCCAAATGTTTTCAACGGTTATCGTGATTTCAGGCTAGCCTGGTAAGAAATAAACCGCAAGAACCAGGCCGAGATCTATTAGCGCAAAACATCCATGCAGAGGTCTGTTCCTGTGGGGCTTAACCCTTTGCCCCAAAAAAGCGTCTTTTAGCGCATGCAGTATATTCCTCCACGGAAAAAATAGTTCCAATTTAGTATACAGTCGTGAATATGAATTACATGTATAAGAAATATTTTCTATACTATAGTAGCTGGTAGCTTAGAGCAGGTTGAAAGTAAAGTAGAATGCGCCTTTAGGCACATTCTGCTTTACTTTCAACCTGCTTAAGTGGTCACCTATCTTAAATACTTAAGAAACAGGCTATGTGGTAAAGGGTTAAGCCCTACTTTCTCATAAGCGTCTTACAATATATTATGCTTTAACCCATCGATCATGCCACCGTATAAACACCTTCTGTTTCACTGTTTATCACAGGTGGCCGGTTAAGCAAGATGAAAGTAAAGGAGCTTTCTTCTTTCATTTTTGTCTTTTTTTAACCCATAATTCCAAAAATATGCCTTTTTACAACAGTTACTGTTACTTACCCCTCCACTGAGGAAACTAGTTCCATTTAACCCTTTCCCCCATAGAAGCGCCTTTTAGCGCATTCAGTTTATTCTTGCCCTGAAGAAAATAGTTCCAATTTACACATTCATAAATATGTATAATACAAAATATGTTCTATAGTCTAGCAGATGATAGCTTAAAGCAGGTTGAAGTAAAGCAGAATGCGCTTAAAGCGCATTCTGCTTTACTTTCAACCTGCTTTAAATGGACACCTATATTCAATACTAGAGATAATGCTATGTGGGAAAGGGTTAAGCCTGATTCTAATTTGGTTGAAATTAAAGCAGAATATGTCTTAAAGCAATTTCTGCAACTTTCAGCTTGCTTTAAGCTACCATCTGCCAAGATAAAGAAAATATTTCTTATTGTGCATATTCAGGACTGTAAAATGCGGAACTATTTTCTTCCATGGAGAAGTAAATCAAAGGTGCAAAAAGGTGTAACGATTTATGGAGTAATGGGTTAAACCACTGCACTGTTTGTACACCCCAGCATGCTAAGGGTTTTAATCATGTAGGTGTCTAAGATTAATACAACTATATTTCATGTTGCCCTCAGGATAAATGTTAACCTTTACACTGCACAATTTAACCATCTGATAAACCCTTTCTCCAACAAATATCATAATATAATAAAATTTGTCATCTGCAGTTTTTTACTAAGTTCAAAATTCTTAAGATTTGACTGAATGAATATTGATATGAATGCCAAACAGTTAAGATCCTGATCAAATATATCGCTATGCGGCATTTAATCTGGATCCAAACTGTTTGTGACATCAACTTTTTAGCTCACCTGAGCTAGCTCAGGGTGAGCTTTTGCAATCCTTGAATGTCCGTCGTGCGTCGTCCGGCGTCAACAATTTTAGTGTTTACACTCTAGAGGCCACAATATTTATCAAACTTGCTCAGATGGTATATTGCCATAAGAGTTCGGATGAGTTCGATTATGGTTAAAATCGGACAAATAGGTCATGAGTTATCTACCTTTGAACTGCTGAAAATGCTATATTTAACGGTGTTTACACTCTAGAGGCCACAGTATTTATCTAATCTTACTAAAAAACTTGCCCAGATTGTATATGACCATAAGAGTTCGGATGAGTTTGATTTTGGTTGAAATCGGACAAATAGATCAAGAGTTATTTACCTTTAAATTG
Organism: Gari tellinella; assembly: GCA_922989275.2. Lineage (NCBI taxonomy): Eukaryota > Metazoa > Mollusca > Bivalvia > Cardiida > Psammobiidae > Gari > Gari tellinella. Next base: position 14,672,201 of record OV277869.1, on the reverse strand, counting down.
CTGAAAATGCCATATTTAACAGTGTTTACACTCTAGAGGCCACACTTTTTATCCAATCTATCTCAAACCTGCTCAGATTGTAAATGACTATAAGAGTTCAGATGAGTTTGGTTATGGTTGAAATCAGACGTATAGGTCGAGAGTTATCTACCTTTGAATTGCTGAAAATGCCATATTTAACGATGTTTACACTCTAGAGGTAACAAATTTTATCCAATCTTTCTCAAACTTACTCAGATTGTATATTACCATAAGACTTCGTATGAGTTGAATTATGGTTGTAATCAGATCAATAGGTCAAAAGTTATCTACCTTTGAATTGCTGAAAATGATATATTTAACAGTGTTTACGCTCTAGAGGCCACAATATTTATCCAAGCTCTCTTAAACTTGCCCAGATTGTATATGACCATAAGAGTTCGAAAAAGTGTGATTATGGTTGGAATGGGACAAATAGATCAAGAGATATCTACCTTTGAATTGCTGAAAATGCTGTATTTTACAGCGTTTACACTCTTGCAACTACAGTTTTCAATGGATTTTTATTATAATTGTACACAAAGGATGTAGCTATACGTTCTGGAAGGAGTGCAATTATTGTTGAAATGTAATCATTGTGGCAATAGTTACCTGCCCTTGATATACTTTGAAATGCTAGAAAAAGGCTTCATTTCAGTATTGTTTATAGGCTTTAGTTATCTGCCTTTGATGTACTCTACTATACTACAGTAGGTCGACAAACTTGAATGGATTTAGAATAAAAGAGGTGAAATTCAAAGGTAAAGCTATCAGGCTTCATTACAAATGGTGAGCGATATTAGGGCCTTCAGGCCCTCTTGTTATTATAGCCACCCCTGTGGGTAGGTATTGAACTATTCTAGAACTATTCCAGAATAATTTTAATTCTCATTATTAATTCTTATATCCTTTCCACGCCCATAACGTATTAAAACGTTTTGACGTTTATGGCACATTTTGGCTTCCGTAGAATGAAAAGTTATGATTCGCACATCGCGTTGGAAGACTTTTCTGAAAGGCCAGGTTCGGCACTGCCTATTTCTAGAATATCAATGGTCTCCTGCAAAATGTGGCACTTTCAGGCAGCATCCAAAATGGATCCAGACACAAATTTGCAAGATTGGAAAAAGGCGAATGCCAGAGGGGCCGAAAAGGTCCATCTTTCTACTTTCGGTTTAAAATGTACTCGACCTTTTTGTCAAAACCCGTCATAATAGCACTCATGCTGGAATTCAGTAACACTGACATGTCAACACAAAGCTCACAAACCTCAAACTGAGCTCAAACTGAGCTCAGGATCCACTTTTTTTTTTTTTTTTTTTTTTTTTAAGTCGTTTGGGTATTGCGTGAACGCGACTTAAATATAGCGCTTCTAAAAATAGATTGTCACTTTCAGTTTCGTGTTGACACGTCTAGAGTAGTTTTGAGATGTCAAAGTGTAGTGTTTATTCAGAAAATGAGCTTCAAACTAGTCCGGTAGTGTGTGTGTTATGTGTACAAAATCGGCCGGGCTTGCTAAGGATATGGGGAAAATCCATTTTTTCCCTACAAATGCCATACTTTTGCCTTCTTTCGCTACAAAGTCACTATTGCACGACGATAAAAGCTTAAAAGCCGAAAATTCGGCATCTCTAGATGTTCCCCATATCCTTTCCACGCACATAACGTATTAAAACGTTTTGACGTTTATGGCACATTTTGGCTTCCGTAGAATGAAAAGTTATGATTCGCACATCGCGTTGGAAGACTTTTCTGAAAGGCCAGGTTCAGCACTGCCTATTTCTAGAATATCAATGGTCTCCTGCAAAATGTGGCACTTTCAGGCAGCATCCAAAATGGATCCAGACACAAATTTGCAAGATTGGAAAAAGGCGAATGCCAGAGGGGCCGAAACGGTCCATCTTTCTACTTTCGGTTTAAAATGTACTCGACCTTTTTGTCAAAACCCGTTATAACAGCACTCATGCTGGAATTCAGTAACACTGACATGTCAACACAAAGCTCACAAACCTCAAACTGAGCTCAAACTGAGCTCAGGATCCACTTTTTTTTTCTTTTTTTTTTCTTTTTTTTTTTAAGTCGTTTGGGTATTGCGTGAACGCGATTTAAATATAGCGCTTCTAAAAATAGATTGTCACTTTCAGTTTCGTGTTGACACGTCAGAGTTGTTTTGAGATGTCAAAGTGTAGTGTTTATTCAGAAAATGAGCTTCAAACTAGTCCGGTAGTGTGTGTGTTATGTGTACAAAATCGGCCGGGCTTGCTAAGGATATGGGGAAAATCCATTTTTTCCCTACAAATGCCATACTTTTGTCTTCTTTCGCTACAAAGTCACTATTGCATGACGATAAAAGCTTAAAAGCCGAAAATTCCGCATCTCTAGATGTTCCCCATATCCTTTCCACGCCCATAACGTATTAAAACGTTTTGACGTTTATGGCACATTTTGGCTTCCGTAGAATGAAAATTTATGATTCGCACATCGCGTTGGAAGACTTTTCTGAAAGGCCAGGTTCGGCACTGCCTATTTCTAGAATATCAATGGTCTCCTGCAAAATGTGGCACTTTCAGGCAGCATCCAAAATGGATCCAGACACAAATTTGCAAGATTGGAAAAAGGTGAATGCCAGAGGGGCCGAAACGGTCCATCTTTCTACTTTCGGTTTAAAATGTACTCGACCTTTTTGTCAAAACCCGTTATAATAGCACTCATGCTGGAATTCAGTAACACTGACATGTCAACACAAAGCTCACAAACCTCAAACTGAGCTCAGGATCCACTTTTTTTTTTTTTCTTTTTTTTTTTTAAGTCGTTTGGGTATTGCGTGAACGCGATTTAAATATAGCGCTTCTAAAAATAGATTGTCACTTTCAGTTTCGTGTTGACACGTCAGAGTAAAGTGTAGTGTTTATTCAGAAAATGAGCTTCAAACTAGTCCGGTAGTGTGTGTGTTATGTGTACAAAATCAGCCGGGCTTGCTAAGGATATTAATAATATTCATGAACAGTTCTAGACGTGGCCATTTAAAGTTTATGAATATTCTGCAAAGTTCTAGAAATTTGATGGCTTAGAACCATTTTTCTAGAACTACAAAAGTTCTTGAGCTCCTTTTGTATGTGAAAATTAATTCTTGAAGCTCTAGAACAATTCAAGAAGCGTCCATTTAACATTCATGAATATTCTAAAGTTCTTGAACACTTTTCACGTTGGGCTAATAGCAGTTTCATAAGAGCAATTAAAACGACTAATGATATGTTAACTCTCCAACATTTGTCGTCTGCTATTGTTCTAAAAATAGAATTTTCTAAATTTCTTTTAAAACATGGTCACAGAGTCAAACAGCTTGGATCCTGATGAGATGCCGCGTAATGCGGCGTCTCATCTGGATCCAAACTGTTTGCAAAGGCGATCACTGTGGCAGATATATCCCGCTGCTAGCATGCAAAGAGTTAAAAGACATCTGCATGTGTAGGACGATGGGGCATATTGATAACAGTGATATCAGTTTGATCTGCATCATGATATCTGTACAATCGTAATAACTACCTCTTAGGGCAGTATATGGTGATAATACCGTAAAACCTCTCTATTACGACCACTAAAAAAAGGCCAATTGATTGTATGAGTGACATGTGGCAGCTTAAAGCAAGGAGAAAATAAAACAAAATGCTCCTAAAGGAGCTTTCTGTTTAACTTTCACCTTGCTTTAAGCAGCCACCTGTCTTTAAAACAACATACCAGTTATTAACTTAAGTTAGTGGATGGTAAAGAGAGATTTTACTGTATTGATTGTAGTGGAGTCGGTATGTGATGGGAGAAAACTTTACAATATGTTTGAGTATGATGACTGTCTTTGTACTATGTTGTGACTACATGTACATGTTTTAGATCAAGGAATTAAAATAGATGTGAAAAGGCGTTTCGAAGGTAAGGATCAGAGTAGAACTAAGTGATGTTACTACTCATTAGAACCGTCTTGAAGAGAGGGTTCTAATGAGTAGTAACATTATAGGGTTTCGTTCAGAAATAAAGAATGTTTTTGAACATACTCTCCTTATCTGGAGCTCTGATACTCTTGTCTTGTGATACTACCCGATGGCAAAATGTCTGATAGTACAAATAATAAATATTTCATGTTGGTATGTAAACAGATTATTAAATTGCATGGAAATATTGAAATTCCTAAAAAAAAAAATCTTACAAGAAAATTTCTTTGAACTCACTTTCTTTTGACTTTTACTTTGCAGAAAATTGAGTTTCAGTGTTGATGAATAGGGTTCAGACATGAGCTTATTTCTCTACGGGCACCCGCCACGGTGCAGGAAAGGCATAGAAGTCAAGTAATGATTGATATAGACCTGTGTCCTTGACAGGGCTCCAGATAAGAGAAAGTAAATTGAACAAATTCAACATTTTCTCTCTCATTTCAGCAAAAAATCTAATGGTGTTACTACTCATTAAAATCGTCTCTTTGAGACGATTCTAATGAGTAGTGACACCATAGGGTTTCCTTAAGAAATAAAGATTTTATTTTTTGAAATATTCCCCTTATCTGGAGCTCAATCTGCTGGACTTTTACCATTTCCAAACAGAAAAACAAGTATTCAAAACCTTTGCAAACGATTTGGATCAAGATCATGCAGGCTCCAGGTAAGTGGGGTCTGATCTGGATCCAAACTGTTTGTAATATCAGATAGTATTCCTACAAGATGAATAATATATCAGAGCTCCAGATAAGGGGAGTTTTCAGCAACTAAAATCTTTATTTCTTCATAAAACCCTATGGTGCTACTACTCATTAGAATCGTCTCTTCGAGACGATTCTAATGAGTAGTAACACTTTAGGATTTGGTGCTGAAATAAGTGAGACAATGTTTGAACTGTTCAGTTTACTCCTTATCTGGAGCCCTGTATATTATCAAATCTCTCAGAATTGTAGCTGATGTCATTTGGAGTTGTGTAGGGATATTTATTCAGCATTGAGAGCGTTAATTAAATGCAATATGCACGTAATTATCGTTTTAACGTTGTAGACATCCAAGTTGCCTGTTGATTCTTTGCAGGAGTCGTTGATGCTACAGTAACTGTATCTTTTAAATTACAATAGCAGCTAGGGCCGTAGGGACGATTAACCCTTGAACTAGCTGCTAAACCATTACCCCATAGCTTGTTTCTAGTATTGAATATATAAGTGACCACTTAAAGCAGGTTGAAAGTTAAGCAGAGTGTGCCTACTTTAAGCTACTATCTGCTAGGATATAGAAAATATTTCTTTTTGTATCTTGGTTTATGACAGTAAAACATGGAACTATTTTCTGCAGTGCAGGAATGAATTAAAGGTGTAAAAAGGTCTATTTATTGGGGAATGGGTTAAAGTCAACGCCTTATCTGTCATTTACAATCAGTCTTGGTCACAGTGTATTTACCCCACAGCCTGTTTCTAGTTTTGAAGACATCTGACCACTTAACCCATTACCCCATGAATACGCCTTTAAACACCTCTAATTTATTCCTCCATTGAAGAAAACAGTTTCAATTTATAGTCATGGATATGCACCATAAGAAATATTTTGTATTTCCTAACAGACTGTGGCTTAAAGCAGGCTGAAAGTAAACCAATATGCGCCTTAATTAAGGCATATTTTGCTTCACTTTCAGCCTGATTTAAACTATCATCTCTAGAAAATAGAAAAATATTTCTTATGGTGCATATTTATGACTGAATAAAGTGGAACTATTTCTTCAGTGGAGGAATAAATGAAATGGAAATGCGTATCTATATGGCGTAAAGGGTTAAAGGAGCTTTTTGCATAACAATGTATTTTGGTACTGCATGAATTCAAAGTATTTACCTTTTGTTTTAAAACTTCATGACAGGGCTCCACTGATAAGAGGGAGTAAATTGAACTAATCCAACAATTTCTCATTCATTTGAAGAGATTATTCTAATGAGTAGTGACACCATAGGGTTTAATACAGAAATAAAGATTTCAGATTTAGAAATACTGCCGTTAACAGTTTTCTGGTGTCCTGTAATGAGTTTTCACTGAACAGCTGTTTTATATAAACATGATAGTATTGTTGAAGGTGACTGATTGTGAATTGATTCAGATTGTGGTTATACTGATCGATGAACTTAATTATTAATCCCCGGTAAGTTCAAGTTCAGATTGAACAGTGCGTTGATGCTCCAGAGGGGCCTTGCACTGAACTGGAAGAAGAAGAAGAAGAGATTTATAGATATATAGTGGCATTGAATGGAGAATAAATGTCATTAGCTGAAATTGAATCTTGATTAACCCATTATCCCATAAATACGCCACTTTACACCTTTGATTTATTGTGTCAATTGCTGTAGGTAGAGGTGACACTTAGTAGGGATCACTTTTCTGTGTCTGTCTGTCTGTCTGTCACGTTTTTTGTATAACTCTTCATAACTCCTGTTCTGCTGTAGCTTTTAAGATGGAACTTCATTTATAGAAAGAGCTTGACAAGTGGAAGTGTATTGCACAAGGGTAATAACTCTTGCTACAATATTGTAAGAGTTGTTCCCCTTTTAACATTTTCTTTTCATGCAGATTTCTTCTGTTTTACTGAAGATTTTGAAATGAAAGTTCTTTTATGGAAAGAGAATGTTTGACTGATGTTTGCTGGCAGGTGACATACATTGTTCCGAGGAACCCGTCTGTTATTTTATTCCACTGAAGAAAAAGGTTCCAGATTATACAGTTATGAATATGTAGCATAACGAAGAAAAGATTATATATTGTGGCAGATGGTACTACGTAGCTTAAACCTTAAGGCCCATTCTGTTTTACTTTCAATCTGCTTTATGTGGTCACTTCTCTTTAAAACTGGAAACAGGCTCATTCAACTTTATTCAATTAACCCCTTTCTCCATGAATACAATTTCCCACCCTATAATTTATTCACCCCATCAAAGAAAATAGTTCCACTTAATACACAATCATGAATATGTAGCATATAAGAAATATGTCTGTTATAGTATAAAGTAGTTTAAAACAGATTGAAAGAAAAATAGAATGCACCTTGAGGTTTACTTTCAACCTGCTTTAAGTGATCACCTGTCATCAAAACTAGAAACAAACTATGGGGGTAAAAAGGTTAAGTTCTGAAATATCATATTGCCATGATTCCTTAGTCTGCCTCTCAACTCCTCTTTACCCTGTTTTATAATTAACTTCCGCTTGACTCTTTGCATGATAATTAAGTAATATTGTTGTCTACAACAATTTTCGTCTGCTACAGTTCTAAAAATAGAATTTTCTAAATTTCTTCTCAAAACAGGATCAGAGTGTCAAACAGTTTGGATCCTAATGAGATGCCGCGTTACGCGGCATCTCATTTGGATCTAAACTGTTTGCATAGGATATCATGGTTTCTCAGCTAGCTTGCAAAGAGATAATTGTTTAAAAACTGCTTGTGTGTCTTCATTTCAATTAGTGTTTTGTTTAGGGGAACCAAGTTCCTTAGTATGTTGACTGACAGGACCAAAAGGGGGCTGGGTGTTTGCAAGTTTTTGTGTGTGTGGTTTGCACAGTTGGTGTTTGGCTGTCTTCCTTAACTCTTTGCATGCTGGGTAATTTAACAATTGTCATAATTATCTGCTACTGTTCAAAAAAAAAAAAATTCAAAATTTATTTTGAAACAGGGTCAGAATGTCAAACAGTTTGGATCCTGATGAGACGCCGCATGATGCGGCGTCTCATCAGGATCCAAACTGTTTGCAAAGGTAATCACTGTGGCACATGTATCCAACCGCTAGCATGCAAAGAGTTAAAGCCAATAACAGTTACAGTTGAGAAGAAATTATTTTTTCCCAATAAACATGGTTATGCTAAAACCAAAATATCCATTACAAACAGCATAGAACCAGATTATAAGTTGCAGGGTATCCTGGTATCTGATCAGACTCCAAACTATTTGCCACTTTGAGTAAAATAAATGCTTGTAATTGTCTACATTTTATTTCATTTGCATCATTTAACTCTTTCCTCCCTGAAACTTTAAATGGATAATTCCAGTTTCCATTATAGTCTAGTCCATTTCTGACTTTTAAGAGTTGTTTTTGTTAATGTTTGGAATTATGACAAACAGTGAAGACCCTGATCAGAGGGCTCCTTTCGGAGCCCTCTGATCTGGGTCTTCACTGTTTGCATAGGACAAGTGTACTATTCACATGTACACTGTTTGAAAAGGACGCCTATATGCGGGACTAGGGTTCAAAGGGTTAAACAGGGACAGAACACTATCTTTTCCACTGTAGTGTGGCCTTGTTAAACAATTAGTGAACATTTGCCTGCAGTTTAGCAATTAACTCCTTTGCAAGTCAACATCAAAACAGTGATCACCTTTGCAAACAGTTTGGATCCAGATGAGATGCCGAGTAACTCGGCATCTCATCAGGATCCAAACTGTTTGACACTCTGACCTTATTTTTGAAATAAATTTTGCAGAAAAAAATCGTTGCTGAGGACAGTTTTTGTAGTTGAGAAAATTTGTTGGCGTTCGAAGAGTTAAACAGGAACCGGCATTAAGTGAGTGATGGAAAAGTAGAACAGTTGCACTAATCATATTGAAACTTGTTTTTTGGCTCGTTGATGACTTTAACCCATTACTCGATCCTTAGCCTGTTTCTAATTTTGAAAACATGTTTACCACTTAAAGCAGGCTGAAAGAAGCAGAATGCGCCTTAAGGCGCATTCTGCTTTACTTTCAGCCTGCTTTAAGGTACCATCTGCTAGGATAAAGGAAATATTTCTTATGGTCTATATTCATGACTATAATTGAAATTATTTTCATCAGTGGAAGCATAAAGTAAAGGCATAAATAGGCACATATATATGGAGTAGTGGGTTAACATTTTAGAGTACTAGCAATTTCTATAGACCAGCTTTTGCAAACAGTATAGATCCAAGTATGATGCCAAGTAACTTGGCGTCAAAATCAGCAATTGTGATCATACATCAGGAAATAAATACAGTGTTCCCTCCCTACAACGGCCCTCCCAACAACGACTCCCTCCTTAGAACGACACTTTTCGCAATTTCCTAGACAGGATGATTATTTCTAACGAATTTACTGCTGCAATGTCGTCTGCTTAAAATTGTCGTCTGCTTTTTTTCTCAAAGTTACATATTGGACATTTTGACAAAAACACTTAATGACGAATGACAAACAGCTTGAATCCAGATCAGACGCCGCGTTACGCGGCGTCTGATCTGGGTTCAAGCTGTTTGCAAATGAAAGCCAATTTCCCTCTCTCTAACGACTCCCTCCGAACAACGCACACAATCTCTGTCTCCCATTGGGTGTCGTTGTAGAGAGGGAACGCTGTATGAACTAAAACATTTTGTAGAACTTGAGCAGATAGCATTTCAGGTTAACATTCAAGGGTTTAAAATCGATTATTGTTTGGATGGTTTTGTAATTATTGTTTGTAATAATGATTGATGCCATCACCGTGTGCTGTCATTAATATTCATGCACTCATGGTGAGACAAGATAATCATGTTTGTTTGTTTGTCTGTCTGTTTGTCTTTCTGTCTTTCTGTCTGCAATTTTTTGTTTGCATATTTTCTAACTCTAACAAATAATATAACCCAATTCTGACAAAAATGTGTAAACTTTTATATGTACATATTGATTGATCATAATAGGTCAAGATCTATAATCAGCCATATCAATACTTTAACTATGGAGTAGTAGGTCAACTATTACTTTATGAGAATAGTTTTCATATAAACATCTTCAACCCATTACCCTATAAATACACCTTTTTACGTCTTGAATTTGTTCCTCTACTGAAGAAAATAGTTCCAATTTATACTGTTACAAATAAGAATCATAAGAAATATTTTCTATATTCTAGCAGATAATAGCTTAAAGCAGGCTGAAAGTAAAGCAGAATGCGCCTTAAAGGGACTCGAAACCGGATGGTGTACTTGTCAAAATAAAATAAAATACTCAAATAAAAGCAAATTTGTGGCATTATTTGGCTTCTGACATTAAAAAAATACGATCAGTCCAAAAAAAGTCTCAAGAATCGTCACCGAATCTTAGATTTTTAGATATTTTCCATCGTTTTTCTATACCGACTAGTAGACGGTATAGTTGTTGTTGTTGCTTCTCTACACGGGCTCAGACATAAACACGAGCCGAATTACGAAGTTGTATGCACTTTCGATCGCTACACATTGAAATACGTTAAATCGATCCGAGATAAACGGATAGTTCCGTGGTCCATTGGTCTAAGCGGTTTCCCCTATTTTGCCTTCTGTCCGCCAATGCCGGGCCCCGGGTTCGAATCCCACCACTCGGAGACCAATATTTTTTTTTATTGAAATACATTTTTTTAAACAGAATTTCTTATCCTAAACTAATTCTTTACCATTTATATAAGCGTTTGACACATATTTACAAATTACTATTTTTAATGCACCATCTGGTTGCGAGTCGCTTTAAGGCGCATTCTGCTTTACTTTCAACCGACTTTAAATGGCCACATATCTTCAAAACTAGAAACATGCTATGGGTTAATGGGTTAAGGATGCTTATTCCTAATGCTGCCACATATACATGTCGGCAATTAATATCTCTTCTGATATTAAATGGGCTTATAATAATTATAAAGATTCATTGATGATATTGAGCATAGATTGCAGCTTGTATAGTTAACTATTACGGAAAAAAAGCTCCTCTAGGAGCTTTTAGCTTTACCTTCTTTCTTGCTGTGGGCCTTTCTTAAATTTAGAACACTATATACGAGTATATATAATTATATATATATGACTATGTATATCTGTATAGTAATTATTTTAATTGATGGCTATGGAGCAAGTGTTTAACCCTATACCCTAATAGCCTGTTTCTTAATTTAAGTTTAACGACACCTGATGACGACTTAAAGCAGATTGAAAGTAAAGCAGAACATGCCTTAAGGCACATTCTGCTTTACTTTCAACCTGCTTTAAGCTATCACCTAAAAGAGAATAAAAGCATGACTGAAAAGAGTGGAACTTTTTTCTTCAGTTGAGGAATAAATTAAATGCATACAAGGGCCTTTTTAATGGAGTATTGGGTTAGTTTAAACAGTATTTTATTTCAATATAAATACAGTCAGAGCTGACACTACTTACAATTTCACATATAAATACACGTGTGTATTAGAATTAGAAAACAGTTTAAGTTTGGTTCAAAATTTATATATTAAATTTTTCTCCTACGGAGTAATGGGTTTAAGTGTTCTCCAAAAATATAGCACTTATACATGTCCCTCCGCAAAATTTAGGAGACATCTTATTTAAATTAGATACTTTTCAGCTAATTTAATTTTTCTCCTAGCTCTTTTGACATGAGCACCGGGCCCGGCTTGTCAGTTTGACATCTGAAGACGTATGGTTGTAAATCCTGAAAAATACAATTATTCCTTATCTAGCTGTGAACACTCGCTCCATACAACATACTACAGCCTGTATTTCCGTTCACTAAACCTGTCCAATCTTTGTAACAAATACCAATACTGGAAATTTTAAAGTGTCCAGACTTGTGTCTGACTTCAAAATGACCAGAACACTGATCAGGATCGTAACTAGGCGTATATCGGTGCGGGTAGTCGGAGGGATAAAGGCGAACGAAACTTATAGTATATACGATCACTGGTGATTACATCCAATCAAATTGGGAAGTTGTAGATTGATTTTAGGAGTAAGCACAGGAAGAGTTCCGCGGTATATCTCGGTGTTAGGTGTACTTGTCTGACACAATGTGTGCTTGCAATCTGTTGCAAGGATTCCCTACCAGGATAATTTACTTGACGTAACAATAGAAAGGTATCTATACATATTTCACTCTTTTAAAGAAGAGCTGTCATTTTTTTCTCTGCACAATTAATTTTGTGGTCTACCACTGTTTTAACCCATTACCCTATAAGTATACCTTTTTACGCCTTTATTTCATTCCTCTACTGAAGAAAATAGTTCCAATTTATACTCTCACAAATAAAAGACAATTTAAATATTTTCTCTATTCTAACAGATAAAAGCTTACAGGGAATGACTGAAAGTAAAGCAGAATGCGCCTTAAGGCACATTCTGCTTTACTTTCAACCTGCTTTAAGTAGTCACATATCTTCAAAACTAGAAATAGGCTATGGGGTAATGGGTTAAAGTTGGAAATATTAGAAAAAAAGCAGTTTTATAAATTAATATTGTTTTAATTCCCTATTTGCAATATTGTTATATATTTATTCATAGAATTTTTCAACAACAAAAATTCAAAATAGAATCAGACTTTTTACTCTGCATCTTATCTGGATCCCAACAGTTTGCAAAGTTATAATACTTCATAAAACATTTTTTTACACCTTTAATTTTTCCTCTACTGAAGCAAGTAGTTTTATACAGTTATGAATATCTATAACCAACCAGATAGCAGCTTAAAACAGGCTAAAAGTAAGCAGAATACATGTTAATTATTAATATGCAATCTGCTTTACTAATTTTAAATTGCTTTAAGCGATCACCTATCTTCAATACTAGAAACAGGCTATAGGGTAAAGGGTTATGACCCTGAACCCCATAGCCTGTTTTTAGTTTTGAAGACAAGTGATTGCTTACAGCCTGCTTTATGCTACCATCTTCTAGAATATAGAAAATATTGCTTATGATACCCATTCATGACTTGATTTATAAATTGGAACTCTTTTCTTATATTATAAACTTAAGGAGTAAAACTATGTATCTATTGAGAAATGGGCTAAATAGGATACTAGTATAAAGCAGCTAGAATATGCTTCTAAAGTAGCTCTCTGGTTTTCTTTCATCTTGTTTTAAGCTGCCACCTGTATTTAATGCATTGTTTATAACTTTCTGGAGGTCTAATTACTATCCTTAACATTTGTTTTCTCTTTTCAAGTTTAAAACAAATTAATGATTATTCTTTGTGGAGAAATTTTCTTGGTAAATATTATGCCAAGCAGTTAATTACTTTACAATGACAAGAAAATTTCTGTTTCAAGCTAACTTATAATCACATTTCTAATGCTAACGTGGATTGCACTTACAAATAGTTAAGATCCAGCTAAGACCCTGAGAAACTTGTCATCTCACCAAGATCCAAACAGTTTGACTCTATCTTAATTCAAAAAGGAAAAGAAATGTAATTTTACTATAACACATAGGCAGATCGATGACAGTTGCTGCAGACGAAAATATTTGTTGGCATTCACAGAGTTAACCTTTTGAACCCAAGTCACATATAATTAATTTATTATATGCATTGTTTGCCAACAGTGTACCGGCAAATAGTACCCGTACACTTGTCATGTAAACAGTGAATACCCAGATCAGAGAGATCCTAAAGGTTAGGAGACTCAGCCCTCTGATCACTGTTTGTCATATTGTAATACATTGACAAAAGCGACCCTAAACAAGTCTAAAAAGGGACTAGACTAATTTGGAAACTGGAATAGTTCATTTGAAGTTTGGGAGGAAAGGGTTAAAATGACAACAAAGTGTTTCAAGCATATGTCTAAGAATGTGTATGGGAATGCCTGCACATATTCTGTCTTGGTTTTATCAGTGCCAACCACTTAAAAGTTAATAACAAACCTTGCAGACCCAATAATTTCCCAACTGTCTGCATGTTTTTCTTAATTGGTTCAATTAAAGGATTAGGAATATTAGAAACGTTTTTGACTGTTGTTAACTCATTACCTCATAGCATGTTTCTAGTTTTGAAGACAGGTGACAACTTAACCCTTTGAACCCTAGTCCCGCTTATAGGCGTCCTTTACAAACTGTGTACATGTGAACAGTACACTTGCCCTGTGCAAACAGTGAAGACCCAGATCAGAGGGCTCCGAAAGGAGCCCTCTGATCAGGGTCTTCACTGTTTGTCATAATGCCAAATATTGACAAAAACAACCCTTAAAAGTCAGAAAAGGACTAGACTAAATTGGAAACTGGAATTTTCCATTTAAAGTTTCAGGGAGGAAAGAATTAAAGCAGGTTGAAAGTAAAGAAGAATGTACCTTTATATAAACACATCACCCCATAGCCTGTTTCTAGTTTGGAAACAAGTGACCACTTAAAGCAGGTTGAAAGTAAAGCAGAATATGCTTTATAAGGCACATTCTGCTTTACTTTCAGCCTGCTTTAAGCTACCATCAGCTGAAGTATACAAAATATTTCTTCTGATAATATTCATAACTGTATAAAGTTGAACTTTTCTCGTCAAGGCAGGGATATATTAAAAAGGCTTATTTATGGGATAATGGGTTAATTAAGGCACATTCTACTTTACTTTCAGCTACAATTTACTATAGAACATATTAAGTATTTCTTATAATACATATTTATGACTATAAAGTGAAACTATTTCCTTCAGTGGAGTAATAAATAAGGGGCTGTGCACAAAACAATACTTAGTAACCAACAGGGCTCCAGATAAGAGGTGTATTTAAAAAACAATTTTTTTTATTTCTGAATTAAACCCTATAGTGTCACTACTCTTTGAGGCGATTCTAATGAGTAGTAAAACCATAGGATTTGTTGCTGAAACCTGAGAAAATGTTGGATTTGTTCAAGTTTACCCTCTCTTATCTTGAGCCCTGTGAAGACCCAGATCAGACACTTGTCTGACCAGGCCTGATTAAAGTGTGCACCTGTGTTTTCTTATAGGAATATAATATCTTAAATGTGAATCTACTCATTCATGAAGGAAATTTTCCCTATTTTATAAGTCAGTATATTCAACTCTATTCTATAAGTCAATGTAACTCCCACTCTGACTATGACTATCTATCATCTTTTAGCAACAGGCTATGGGGGTAAAGGGTTAAACTTCCTCATATCAGAAACCCTGTCATAATTTGCATAAATACCATGTAGAGGCCCACAGCACATGCAAATCACTACGATTATCTTTTGTCATCAGACTATACTTGTAAACAGCGTGTGTACCAATGTTTTAGCAACCATTAACTTCCCATTGATTATTATTAATGGGTTAAACCCTTTACCCCATAGCATGTTTCTAGTTTTAAAAACAGGGGCCCGTTTCATAAAACTTCGTACGACAAATGTTGTCGTAAGTCAGATCGTAAAAGTCTCAATTATTATTTATTTCTCCATCTAATCCTGTCTTGTGACATCTTTTTGGAATCGTCTTGAAAAGACGATTCCAAAAAGATGTCACAAGACAGGATTAGATAGAGAAAAAAAAATTAAATGTATTTTAAAGTTTTGACTTACGATCGTTTTTGTCGTACGAAGTTTTATGAAACGGGCCCCAGGTGACCACTTAAAGCAGGCACAAAGCACAGTCTGCTTTGCTTTCAGCCTGCTTTAAGCTACCATTGTTAGGATATAGAAAAAAAATTTTTATGGCGCATATTAATGACAATTTAAAATGGGACTATTTTCTTCAGTGGAGCAATACATTAAATATGTAAAAAGGTTTATTTATGGGGTTATGGGTTAATTAAGCTACTATCTGCTATAGAACATAAAAAAAATATTTTTATGATATATATTTATGACTGTATGAAATGGAGTAAGTGGATTGAATAAATTGAAGGTATAAAAGGGCTTACTTATGGAGTAATGGGTTAAGTGAGTGTTGGTGTGCTCTGGAGTCAATGATGTGTATTTATAAAAGTTAGGTGAAATATTATTACACACATTAAGCTTTATTGTGTTTGTAACATGGTGAGAAAAATATGCAGCGTGACTGAGACTCAAACCTGGGATGCCTTGCTTACAGTGCGAGTGCTCTACCAACTGAGCTAGTGGACCACTTATATACAAATCTCTCACCATTTAACTATTCAACCTGGCTGCATGTTAAATGGCATGCACTCTTTATTGAAGCATGCAGATCTCTGAAGAATTGCAAATGCTATTATAATATTTACTTTCGCCCCATTCAAATCCATTGAACAAAATGACGTTTAATTTGTATAAACACAATTTATCTAGGGGTGGGACTTGTGAATACCTGTAGCAGAGGAGGCTGGGCTTATGGATCTGCTCTCCGCAAATGATTTTGTTGCGTTTCCTGAGTAATGGCAGTTATGGCTGTTCCTTTAAGGGTACACATTATTCGTGTTAACAACCTCTAATATGGATTAAACATACATGAATAAATAAAATGGTCATTTAATTTTTAGAAATTACAGCAAATATAATGTAAAGATATGAAATGAACTGAATTTTTTTGGCGTTTAAGCAAAATAAATGACAGAACTTGATTGGCAAATTTACCATGAATTGCTAACGCGCTTCATGGAATTTACTGATCATTTTCTGTCGTTCATTTTGCTAAGACACCAAAACTTTTTAGTTCCTTTCTTAATTGAATCACTGCAGACCCTCATGTATATAAAGCATTTAAAGAAGAATACTGTTTCACCTCTGTCATCGACCTAAAATCAATCCAATTAAGTCAGAATATAATTGTAAACAGCTTGCTTGATGTACATACCTTAATGTTTTAAGCAACCACTTTCTCTTGCCAAGGCTGTATTGACACCTCATAAACCACTGCACCAGCTGGGAGATAATAACAGTCTGAAGACAATAATAACAATCTGAAGACCGTACAGTAAAACGTCTCTACAACAACACCCAATGGGAGACAAAGATTGTGTGTGTTGTTCCGAGGGAGTAATAGTAGGGAGGGAACACTAAGTAAACCACTTGCTCTTGCAAAAGGCTGTTATGACACATCATTAACCACTGCACCAGCTGGGAGGTAATAACAGTCTATTACTCTAGCGGAAGAGGGTAAAGTAAAACCTCTCTACAACAACACCCATTAGGAGGTGTTGTTCCGAGGGAGTTGTAATAGGGCTGGAAAATTAAGATTGTGATTTAATAACAGTATGTAACACTAACCGAAAATGGTACAGTAAAACCTCTCTACAACAACACCCAATGGGAGGTGTTGTTTGGAGGGAGTTGTAATAGGGAGGACAAGTTAAGACTATACATAATTGTGTGTGTTGTTCGGAGGGAGTTGTAATAGGGAGGACAAGTTAAGACTATACATAATTGTGTGTGTTGTTCAGAGGGAGTTGTAATAGGGAGAGAAATTAAGACTTTACATAATTGTGTGTGTTGTTCAAAGGGAGTTGTTAAAGGTAGGGAAAATTAAGACTTTGCTTACATTTGCAAACAGCTTGAATCCAGATCAGACGCCGGGTAACGAGGCGTCTGATCAGGATTCAAGCTGTTTGACACTTGTCATTATATTTCTTCTCTCAAAATGTCCACAACATGTAATATGTAACTTTGAGGGAAAAAGTAGAAGACAATTTTAAGCAGCCGATATTGCAGCAGTGAAAGTGTTAGACGTCATAACGCAATTGACTTCATTGATATGTTTTGGGTAACAGCCCTAGTGGCAAGCTTGAAATAAGGAGGGAATCTTTGTTCAGAAGGCCATTTTAGGGAGGGGGCACTGTATTTTTAAAAGTGAACTATAGCAAAACCTGACGCAACAACAACCACTGAATTGTTTGGGTGTCTACAATAGGTGACTGCTTAATGCAAACCTCATTACTCTAAACACTATATGGTGTTCGTAATAGAGAGGTTTTACTGTATTCTTTGCATGCTAGCGGCGAATATATCCACCACAGTGATTGCCTTTGCTAACAGTTTGGATCCAGATGAGACGCCGCGTAAGGCGGCGTCTCATCAGGATCCAAACTGTTTGCCATTCTGACCCTGAATTTAAAAGAAATTTTGAAAAATTCTAATTTTAGAACAAAAGCAGACAACAGTTCTGTTGTTGCAGACAAAAAAATTACTCAGCATGCAAAGAGTTAAAAAGACATCTTCATGAGGAGGGTTCATAATTATAAGTTGTTTGGAATGAATTGTATGCTGTCTGAGTGAAGTAACAGACACATCTATTAAACACGTTACTGTAAAGCCGGTGTTTTAGCCTTTTCTTGATAAACAAGTTGTCTTTTTTATAAAAAAATAGTTCACTTTAAACAAATAATATCTTTAAAACAGATATTCAGTCCCAGGTTAGTTTTTTTTGTGGAGTACAGTATTTATATATAAACTTAACATGTCTATTTTGTTTCATTTCATAGATAATGGATCTTTTCTTGATAAACAAGTTATCTTGTTTAGAAAAATAATTCACTTTAAACAAATAATTATTTTTAATATCTTTAAAAAAGATATTTCGTCACAGGTTAAAGTTTTTATTTGGGGTACAGTATTTGTTATAAAAACTTAACATGTCTATTTTGTTTCATTTAAAAAATATAGGATCTGTCATGAGTAGATGTTTATATAAGACAAGCTGATCTCAAACGAGTCTAGAAATGAAATGTAATTAAGCAAGCCTAGGCGAGCTTAATAACTTTTCTTTTCTAGACAAGTTTGAGATCAATTTGCCTTAAACTTCGACGAGTGACAGATTCTTTTTCTCACATAACCAAAGATTTTGGTCTATTTTTTAAAGCAATAGGAATTTTTTTTTAACCCTGGTGACGTCAAAACGCCTTTATAAATAATGACGTTATAGTGACGTCATCAAATTGATCTAACACATGTTGGAGTCAAGGATATCCGTGATCGTTGTTCGCTATAGAAAACAGGGGTAGTTTTGTGAGAAACAGAATTTCCCACATGCTAAATTTAGAGATTATTCAGAAATGACGACAGTAACAGCTATAATTTAGACTGTATCTCAATATTTTGCAAGGTTGTTAACTCCCAAGATAAATGTGGAAAAAAACAACAGAACACCAGTCTAGTCATTTTAGGGTTATTGGCCAATAAGAGTACTGCATTTCAAGCAAGTGGTCATTGACCTAGTTTTTTTTCATCGTTCCTTATTCAAGTTAAATAGTTTCAGAGACTGGAGGTCTATTATAAAGAGAAAACAGACCCGTCTGTGACAGGAAAAAAGTTTTCTTTTACAGATTTGAAATTTTCCTAGTACAGCACTCCCTCTCTACAACAACATCCAATGGGAGACAAAGAGTGTGTGTGTTGTTAGGAGGGAGTCGTTATAGAGAGGGAAATTGGTTTACATTTGCAGACAGCTATACGCGGCATCTGATCTGGATTCAAGCTGTTTGTCACTCGTCTTTATATTTATTCTATCAAAATGTCCACTTACATATTCATTTGAGAAAAACAGCAGACAAAAAATTTAAGTAGACGACATATTGCAGCCATGAAAAGGTTGGACATAATTGTCTTGTTTGGGGAACAGCGACAAGAGTTGTTGTAAGGAGGGAGTCGTTGTTGGGAGGACCATTGTAGAGAAAGAGCACTGTACAATCTGAAGTTTGGCATGTCATCAAGATCCAAACTTTTAAACTCTTCAAACACCATGGACTAGTTTAACTAATACTTTACATTTGCTTTAAGTGGTAACATGTCTTCAAAACTATAAACTGGCTATGTGGTAATGGGTTAAAGACTGTCAGTGACAACCAGTTAGGAAGAAGATGCAGAGTTACTCTGCAACAGCAGTCTTGGAAATGTGTTTGCTGCTAAATTTACAAATGAATGAATGGTGTTTAATGAAAGCATCGATACAGTGGAGTTGAAGACGTATATCTTTCTCAATCAATGAATTAATTTACACTAAAACTATTGCGTTTGCATTTTGTTTGCATTTAAATGGGAAAGAATAATGTCTTCTCCACTGTAATGAGTAAATGTAACTAGCGATTAATCCCCCCTAATAAACGAGTACTTACCAAAGTCGATGTTTGTTAGGGATTCTATGTAGTCATACAACAGCAGGAGGGATCAAATGAGATGTGCAGGATACCGTGACCAAATCTTCAGTGTTCAAAGCATACGACAAAAAATTTGTTGCCATACAAACAAAACAAGCAACAAAATTAAGGGAGGGTTGGGTGGGCATTTGATCCCTCCTGCTGTTGTATGACTACATAGAATCCCTAACAAACATCGACTTTGGTAAGTACTCGTTTATTAGGGGGGATTCTATTACGTCATACCAACAGTCGGTCTCAAATGAGACTTCAAAGCCGAAAACAAATTTTTTGGAGGCAACAGAACTGTGCAAAGTAAATAGCACATACCTGGAAATGATGCCGCTCATTCCGTAACATCTGCTTCTCCCGTAAGGACAACCGAATCATAACAGTCTCCTTGTATCGGCTTGTTATAAAAAGTAGCGAAAGTTTGTTCACTAGACCAACCTGCTACTTTCAAAATTTCATGTATTGGAACTCCAAATGATTTTGCTCTTGAAGTTGATGCTCCTCTTACACTATGTGATTGGAATGTCTTGATATTTATTCCCGACATGCACATGACTGTCTTTAACCATCTACTGATAGTGCTTGAGGAAACTGGCTTGTGTGGTTTCAAATAACTAACAAAGAGTCTTTGCTCACTGTCTGATCCCCGTACATTCCTTGTACGTTTGATATATTCACATAATGTTGTATATACACAAAGTTTCTCGTCCACTGGATACTTTCTCAGTTTCAAGACAGGATTCCTTTTTCCTTTTCTACATTGTTTTAACAACCCACAATACTGCATATAAAAACTGTCATGGTCTTGCCTTAGATCCACAAGAGATATCAAACTTAGTGAGTGTGCTCGACTTGCTTGTGTCAAAGCAATTAACATACATAACTTCAACGATAACTGTTTTAAAGTTGACTCTTCTATAGGTGGCAGCGTCTTAAGATAACACAACACTTTGGAGGCGTCCCACACATTATCATATTTACTTCGCGGTGGACGCAGATTAAACACACCTGACATAAATCTTACAACCATTGGATGGGATCCAGCAGTGAACCCTTCTTCTGTGACACATACTGCTGACAAAGCACTACGTGCCGTGTTCAAAGCGTCATATTTATAACTTTTCTGATATAAACTAGTTAGAAACTCAATAATATTATCTACAGTTGTTTGAAGACAATCAATCTGCCTTTCACGACAGAACGCCATCCATTTGTTGAGATAAGTCGAATATTGTTTCTTAGTGGAAGGTCTCCACGACGCCATAATGATATCTGCAGATTCCGACGATATATTTCTGGCTTCATAGCATTGCCTGACAAACGACATACCATCAACTGTAGATGGCCTACTAGAGGATGAATCTTTGTAGTTTGAGGTAGCTGAAGTGTGTCCTTTCGAACATTGATGATATATGGTGTGTCTATCAGAAGCTCCAACACTGCTGGAAACCAACTCTGTGTCGTCCAAAGAGGTGCCACCAGGACTAGCTCCGTCTTGTCTTCCCGTACTTTCTGTACGACTCTTCCCACCAAACTGAAAGGTGGAAAAGCATAGATAAGACCCATAGACCACCTTATAGAAAAAGCATTCACTGCTTCTGCTTCTGGATCAGGCTTCCAGGAAACATATCTCTGAACTTGTTTGTTTAACCTACAAGCAAACATGTCTATATCTGGCTTGCCAAATAAATCTGTCACTCTCATGAACCATTCTTTATTCAACATCCATTCCACATTCTCATTGAAAATTCGTGATGGCAAATCAGCTTCATTCTCAATGCCTGGAATATGTCGAGCAGAAAGCCAAATTGATTTTTCAATACACCACAACCATAATTCAATGGCTATTGTGTTACAAGACTCCGACTTTATACCACCTTTGTTATTGATATAGGCAATAGCAGAGGTACTATCCGACGAAATCTGTACATGTATGTCTTTCTTATCTGAACAGAATGCCTTTACAGCATGACTACTTGCCAACAATTCCAAAGCATTGATATGATGACTAGATTCATTCTCTTTCCATCTACCACCAGTCTTGACACCATCACAAACACATCCCCATCCGTCATTACTTGCATCTGAAGTAATCAGTAAATCAGGATTTCCATGGGAAATGTGCCTTTTTTGAGAAAATAGATTATCAATCCACCATCTCAATTCCTTTTTCATGCTACCAGATATAGACATAACTGCTTGGTAATCTCCCTTGCTCTGTTTTAAAGCATATATCTTGCCTTTCTCTAATTCCCTATAAAATAGAGGACCAAACTCGACTGCTGAGAAAGTGGATATCATGAGACCTAAAACCCTTGCAACTTCTTGGATCTTTGCATTTTGTTTTGCATGCAACACTGCGCATTCTTGGACAATTTTATGAACTTTTTCAGAAGGTAGTGTAACTATCATCTCTTCAGAATCGATATTGTTTCCGAGAAAACAGATTTTCTTGGTTGGGATAAGAACAGACTTTTTTGGATGTATAATGAACCCAACATCTTGCATCAAATCTACTGTATCAGTGACATTATCTTTACACTCAACAAAATTGTCTCCTTGCAAAAGAGAATCATCAATATAACCTGAATTTTTGTGTCCAAGCAAGCGAAGTGCTGCATAAACAGGTTTCATGAGCTTTGTGAATATTCTTGGGGCCGAGGACAAACCATTTGGCAAACATACATATTGATAAATTTTTCCTGATTTCATGAATCGTAATTTAACCTGATGTTCGTCAGCTATGTTGAGGCTATAATATGCATGTCTCAAATCGATGGAAGCAAAAAAGCACCCTTTCTTTACGAGTTTCAAGGCAGACTCAAATGACTCCATTTTGAAATGATGATAAACAACACTCTTATTAAATTCCTTCAAATTTAAAATCATTCTGTATTCATTATTTTTCTTCTTTACCAAAAATATTGGAGAAATGTATTCATCTTCATGATGCTCTACCTCTTTTATGACATTCATTTTTAACAATTTCTCAATTTCTTGATCAACAATTTTATCCTCATCAGCGCAAAAATTATTTTGACAAGCTGAATGCGAAATGGGATTTTCCCCTTCATAAAATTCTATATGGCAGTGTTTTACCATGTCTAAAATATTTTCATCATCAGTAAGATTTCTCCAATTTTTCTCGAAGTATTTAAGTCTGCCAGCTTGAAACTCGTCAGATTGACTCACCTGATCTATCTCTTGTGGCCCCTCTGGTTTTTTGCCCTGGAGCTGTAGGTCTGAGGATGCCCGTTGTTGTACTGCTCATAGTCTGACTGGCCTCTGTAGCCTCTGCCTCGACCACCTCTCATCATGCCCCGGAATCTACCGGCACGTCGTCGGCCTCTGTTATTGTAGCCCCTAATGGTCTGGCTAAACCTACTGAGGTCCTGAATATCCTTGACATGTTTACTAACATCGTCACCATAAAGCTGGTCTGTATACGGATGAGATGCTGATGTAAGCGGCGACAACTTTGAAGGGAAATCCTGTCTGTGCTGTTCCTTTCGTCTATTGTTCACAAGTTTGAACGCTTGCCCCAATAGAGCTACAGCATTGAATGTCCACTCCATAGACTCAGGATCCAGATAGTCACTGTTTTTGTCACACACTTTTGTCACATTGGAAGTGGCCTTTACGATCATTTTCTGTATATTTTGATACTTCATATCATCACTTTGCGTTCGATCGCTGAGCAAACCCCACAAGGGCTTATTCACTCTAGTAGGGGCTAGCGCCTCACAGTTGGCAGGTCGATGAATGTCCTTCACCATTTGCGACAATGTGTCGTCCGCAACACCACTTCTGAATGACGAGTTTATGAAATTTGCCAGATTTTCATTCACCTCACTATCAAATATTTCAGTTTGCTGATATTTCTGGACTAGGCCTCGAAAGGGGTCATTCTCGCCATCCTCGCCATCTGCATCATCCACCCGTTGCCTTTTTGCCGGGGGTTCCATGAATTCTGAATCATCATTCTGATCTTCATTCAAAAGTTCATCTTCCTCATATTGAGTGCCATCAAATTCTGACAAACCATCAACCCTTTTTGACAAATTCTCAAGCCTACTGTCTGTTTTCTTAAGGTTTTCATTCATTTCCTGCAATACAAGAAGCACCTCGTGGCTTACGTTGCTTGGGGTAGGTTTGGTGGGTGGGGTGACCTTTTTTCGTGTGTCAGACGTCTGTGCACTCGTCGTCGGCAAATTCATGTTCGTTCCCTCGGGAACTGTGGTAATTTTAGCCACTTTGTCCTTTTCTTTAGTTTGCTTGTCTTTCGAAGACACTTTTTTGGCATGCATTATCTGAGCGTCAGCCATTGCTTTCTTCCCTGCTTTCTTCCACGTGCGAGTGGAAATAATCTCCAAACCCGGGAAGTTTGTTTCAAAATAATAATTTATTTCAATAAAAATGTCCGCAGACACTTTTAAATCTATCGCAATAGATTTGTAAATATATAAAGAATAAATTTAGAGCTGAACTCGTTTAGCTCTAAAAATAATAAGTGCGTACGCTTCGCGACTAAATTAGTCTAATTCGCGGCCTCTCGAGGTCCGCACAGTTCGGTATCTAAAAGCGCACTGAAGATTTGGTCACGGTATCCTGCACATCTCATTTGAGACCGACTGTTGGTATGACGTAATAGAATCTGTGATTACCATTGCAAACAGTATAGATCCCAGGGCTCCAGATAAGAGGGAGTATTCTGAACAAATCCAACATTTTCACACTCATACAGCACCAAATCCTATGGTGTTACTACTCATTAGAATTGTCTCGAAGAGACAATTCTAATGAGTAGTGACACCATAGGGTTTAATTTAGAAATAAAGATTTAAGTTTTTTGAAAAACTCCCCTTATCTGGATCCAGAATTGAGAGTCAGACATGCTGTGTAACGTGGCGTGGCGTCTCATCAGAATTCAAACTGTTTTACAAACTGACTCTAAGTTACTTTTGTTAGAACAGACTAGTAGCAGAAGACTTGTTGCAGACGACAATGGTACATATTCATACATGCCTGTATAAAATGGAACTACTTTCATAAGAGGAGGAATAAATTTAAGGTCTATTTTTGGGGTAAATGACACCTTGCTTTAAGCAGTCACCTGTCATAAACACCTAATAATTAACTCAATTTTGTGGTCCTAAAAGAGAGGTTTTATTATACTTTCTTCAAATGAAGGAAAACATTAAAGGCGTTTTATGGGGTAAGAAATATTTTCAATATCCTAATAGATGGCAGTTTAAAACAGACTGAAAGTAAGGCAGAATGCACCTTAAGGTGCATTCTGCTTTACTTTCAATCTGCTTTAAGGAGTAACCTATCTTCAATACTAGAAACATGCTATGGGGTAATGGATTAAGTGGTTATAAATAGTAATGGGATAACTGGTTAAATAGTAGTGACATCCTTCAGGTGCATTCTGCTTTACTTTCAACCTGCTTTAAGTGGTGACCTGAGTATCTTCAATACTAGAAACATGCTTTATGAGGTAATGAGTTAAGTGGAGGAATACATTAAAAGCATATTTATGGGGTAAATGCAAGGCTCCAGATAAGAGGGAGTAAACTGAACAAATCCAACAGTTTCTCACTTATTTCAGCACCAAACTCAATTGTGTCACTACTAATTAGAATTGTCTCAAATAGACGAATCTTAAAAGATTTTAGTTTTGGAAATACTCCCCTTATCTGGAGCCCTGTAAATGGTTTAAGGTAAGTTTGACTGTACAGCGTTCCCTCTCTACAACGACACCCAATAGGAGACACAAAATATGTTCGTTGTTCGGAGGGAGTCGTTACATGGAGGGAATTTGGCTTACATTTGCAAACAGCTTGAATCCAGTTCAGACGCCGCGTAATCTGATCTGGATTCAAGCTGTTTGTCACTCGTTATTAAGTGTTTTACTCTGAAATGGTCAAATATGTAACTTTTAGAAAAACAGCAGACGACAACTTTAAGCAGACGATATTGCAGCAATAAAAGCGTTAGACATACTTGTCCTGTTTCGGGAACAGCGGCAAGAGTCGTTGTAAGGAGGGAATCGTTGTTGGGAGGGCCGTTGTAGAGAGGGAGCGCTGTATTTGCTATTTCCCCTATTGTATAATATTCCGAGTGTCCATGTCAGATTGATGGCTCGACTGACAACTCGGGCCCAGCATCTATTTCTACACAAATAAATTGGTCTACAACCAGCATTTTATCATGGAAAGATATGGGAATAGTATCTTCAATTGTCAAACATGTGATAATTCACAAATAAAACTTCCTGCGGGCAGAGTGTGTAGCAGTTGAAATGCTGTAATAATGCAGTTGACAGGATTGAGGACCAGGGGCCCGTTTCATAAAACTTCGTACGACAAAAACGGTCGTAAGTCAAAACTTTAAAATACATTGAATTTCTGATTTTTCATGACGATTCCAAAGAGGTGTCACAAGACAGGATTAGATGGAGAAATAATAATAATTTTTGAGAATTTCAGAATCTGACTTAGGACCATATTTGTCGATTGACGTTTCATAAGAAAGGTCCAGATACAGTTGCGGATTTTTAAACCATTTCTCAATAAATTTGCCTTTTTGCGTGTTTAGTTTATTCCTCCAATGAAGATAATAGATTCGCTTTATACACTCTTGAATATGCAGCATCAGAAATATTTCCTATATCCTAATGTGCTGTATGGTGCATTTTGCTTTACTTTCAGCCTACTTTAAGTTACAATCTGCTACTGGATAGAGAACATTTATCTTACTTACATACCATATCCATGACAGTATAAAGTTGAACCATTTTCTTTAGTGGAGAAATAAATCAAAAGGCATAAAGAGGTACGTGTGTTGTTGGAGTAAGGAGGTCAAAGAAAATATTGCTGTATATGCATGCCTTATATATATAACCCTTTACCCCATATCCTGCTTCTAGTTTTGAAGACGGGTGACCACTTAAAGCTGGTTGAAAGTAAAGCAGAATGTGCCTTAAGGCACATTCTGCTTAACTTTCAGCCTGCTTTAAGCTAGAATTGGCTAGGCTATATAAAATATTTATAATGGTAATTGTTCATGAGGGTATGAACTGGACCTATTTTCTTCAGCGAAGGAATAAATTAAATACGCTAAAAGTCGCTTCTATGGGGGAAAGGATTAAACAATATGCAACTGCATACATTACTTTCTACTCTTTACTTCCATTTTGCTTGCCTGAACTAACCACCTTTCTTCAACAGTTATACTGAAAACAATCTATGCATGCATGGGGAAAGGGTTATATGTGGTTTTCAATCTCTTTAAAGAACAATTCCTGTTATATTCCATGGCCAGAAATAGAATCATATTTAAGTCTTGATTGAGTGGTTGCAGGTTTGCAGCATCAGGTTGTTGATGATGATGATGATAACTGCACATGCTGTTATCTATAGACCAATGAAGACACTGGGTTACTTGTGTGCATTTCAATCAATCATGTGGTTTATGAGATTTGCAGTGCAATTGTTTCCTACAGTGAAGGCGCTTATTCCTTCCCAATAAATGCGTGTACGCTAAATATAGGATATTACATGAGTGTTGATAATTTATTGGATTTATTAAACGAGTCTTTTAGAAAACGATAAAAACGAGGCTTTGCCGAGTTTTTATCGTTTTCTAAAACGACGAGTTTGATAAATCCAATAAATTATTAACACGAATGTTATATTCTTTTTATAACAAAACCTAGAAATGTTATTTATCGCAGCCTTTGAGGTCAAGTGAATGCTAAGCGCGATATAAGTAGATCTATACAGGAAAAAAGTTGTTCCAAATTAACCCCGTTCACTAGCATAATGCTTATGTTGTTATATGTATTAATAAACACTTTCATGTAGATCTAATATTGATTAATTACACCAAAAATCTATAAATTGAATCTACATGATGGAATGAAGACGTTGGAAATCGAACGCGCATAGAACGCATTTTAACGATGTCACAAGTAAACGACGTCGTGGCGTACCTCATTTGCATAGTTATATAACTAGTTATATATGACATTTAAACAACGGGTGTTATTCAACGGTCACGCCGTCTGTTATGTTATAAAAACAATTATTTGCAAACATCAGGCTCCAAACTGTTTGCCACTCAGATCAGAATGAATTGTGAGCATTTCCAAATAACTGCAATTTTGTACATTTTATTGCGTTTGTGTTTATAGTTTTATTTAAACTGGAAAGAATAATGTGTTCTTCAGTGCATCATCTGATTGCTGACACCATAAGCCTGTTATGCCTATCTGTGCTAATATATTAGTCTGGCACTTGCAGTTTTTATGAAGGAGATAAAATAATAATTTGTATGGCAAAGTTGCAGCATTATGTACCATCCATCATAACTATAAGCAAACATCTGATTGACATTATAAACCCTTTACCCATAGCCTGTTTCTCAGTTTAAAGACTTCTAAACCCATCCCTCCATAAATACGCTTTTTTGCACCTCTAATTTAGTCCTTAACATATAAAAATAGTTCCAATATATATGGTAGCTTAAAGCAGACTGAAAGTAAAGCAGAACCTGTTTAAGTGATCATCCTTCTTTAACACTAGAAAGAGACTATGGGATAATGGGTTAAAGACAGGGGAGCACTTAAAGCAAGTTGAAAGTAAAGCAGAATTAATGCACCTGAGGTGCATTTTGCTTTACTTTCAGCCTGCTTTAATTAAGCTGCATTCTGCTAGGGTATATAGAAAATATTTGTTATGGTTCATGTTCATAACTGTATAAGTGGACCTATTTTCTTCAAGAGAAAATATAAATTAAAGGGCATAAAAACTTATTAAAAAGGTGTATTTATGGAGAAATGGGTTAAGAGCAATTCCACCTAAGGCTGTGTACACTGTGTCTTGACAAGTCTTAAAACTCCTGTATAGCTGTTAAATTGCATTTACAAGTGTTAAACGTCCCTCGATACGGTGTCAAATGTCTCTTGATGGATGTTTAATGATCAAAAAGATTTATTAAGTATTTTACCACAGGGTTTAATGCCTTTGACAAGTTTAAAAAGTTCTTGAAAAATGATGAAAGTTCTGCATGAACTACAAAATATTTGAAATGTTGAAAGTTCTTGACAAATGCTTAAATTTTATATGTTGAAAGTTCTTGTCAAATGTTGAATGTTCTTGACAAATGCTTCAAGTTCTTGACAAATACTTAAGTTCTTGACAAGTGTGACATAATCGTTGTCAAGTATTTTACACCCTTGCCTTGAAATGTTCCTGCTCTGTGCTGATAAATTTGCCTAATTAAGAAAACGACTTACTTGCATCCTGCAAAGGGACTCTTTAAACCAGAACCAAAGTAAACAGAAATCTACCAGATGGAGATTATTCTCCTACCGTCAGCCTGTTTTAAGCATGTAGTCAGAACACAGGAATCACAGGAAGCGCACCATAAGACGGGAGTATTTTAAAAACCAAAATCGTTATTTCTGAATAAAACCCTATGGTGTCACTACTCATTAGAATCGTCTCTTTGAGACGATTCTAATGAGTAGTCACACCATAGGATTTGTTACTGAAATGAGTGAGAAAATGCTCGACTTAATGTAAAATTCAAATAACTCCCTCTTATCTGGAGCCCTGCTGTGAGGTAAAGGGTACTCATAAAAGTCACAGTAAGCTGAAATATTCTGAAGAATAATTAACTTTCCGATTACTGAATAAATGTCTTAAAATTTTTCTTCGAAGTTATTTCTAGTTGAAAATTTTAGAATTGAAATTTCTCCTTATTATCTCCTAGAATTGAAAATTTTTCAATGCAATTTATTACCCTGTTTTACCTCTCCTGTTATAAGGAGTGGGTGGGTGAGGTTGAGTATGAGTGAGAAATAGGTTAACCCATTACCCAATAAATACGACTTTTTACGTATTTCATTTATTCATCCACTGAAGAAAATAGTTCCAATTTATACAATCATGAATATGTATAATAAGAAATATTTTCTATATTCTAGTTGGTGGTAGCTTAAAACAGGCACATTAAGGCACAGTGAGACTTCTTTATTTTCAACCTGTTTTAAGGGGGTAACCTATATTTAATACTTGAAACAGGCTATGGGGTAATGGGTTAACGTATTACAGTACTCCAATAGAAATGCATTTTTACACATTTGATTTTTTCCTCTACTGATAAATACATGTAGTTGCAATTTATACAGTCATGAATATATCTCGTAAAAAACATTTTATATATCCTTGTACAGGGTAGATGTTTAAAGACATCTCCTGACGACCTTTTGACCATAACGCCTTGCCAGATTATTTACTGTCAATTTCCTTGCACAAAGCATGGGTCTTGTGCATATTGAACCATTGAAGCGTCTTGTGTGAGACTCTACCTTTATATTGATAGTTTGGTAAGAAATAACCATTGAAAATCACTAGAGCATGAGTATAATCTGGACTTCTCCAGGCAAACTGCACGTGATTTGCAGTTACATTGACACCTCCAGAACAATATGCTGGTGGTCCCTCAATGGACTGAGGAAAAGTCTTTAACGTAAAGCACATTCTGCTTTACTTTAATCCTTTTTTTAGTGGTCAATTATCTTCAAAACTGGAAATGGGTTACAGAGTAAAGGGTTAAATCTTTTTTGACAGGTTGTTTTAAAAGTTTTTTTTGTTAGGGTCATTACTCCATAGCCTGTTTCTAGTTTTGAAGACAAGGGTGACCACTTAAAGCAGGCTGAAAGAGTTTTTACTGTACATGTAGTTGAGGTACACATATGGCTTTGACACCATTTATGGTTAGAATTCAAGTAAGACGATTAAGGACAAGTGAACTTAAAATAGCGATAAACTTGAACTAAAATCTGACCAGGTGAAAGTTATCAAGCATTTGTTAAAGTGTGAATATTTTATTCATAAAGAAACAAAACATGACTTGTAACTGAACAATTATGAATGACATTACGACATAGGATTAAGAGAATTAAGCGTTGAAGCTCTTACTCTTTGCACACTAAGGGGCAAAACTGCAATTACTTTTGCAAACAGTTTGGATCAAGATGAGATCCAAACTAGTACATACTGACCCTATTTTGAAAATAATTGAGATGATTTTGTTTTAAGAACAGTAGCAGGCAGCAGTAACTGTTGTTGCAGAGTTAAGAGAATTTAAGTACTTAATTTACAGATATTTTTTATTTAGGAATTAATCATTTAAGCCTTCGGTCACAGTCTGCCATATAAGTTATACATGCCCTTAAAAAAATTGTCATTTGCTCCATTTTAAATCAGGTTTTCTGTGAAAAACCTGGTCATTAGATTATGCCATCGGGCGTGTGGGCGGGCGGCTTCTAACAGAGGGTTTCCATTGTTAAAGAAATTTTGACCAAACTTGGTATGTAGCTAGCTTACATTATAGCCTAGCTTGGAATCATATTTGGGGGTCATCAAGTCAAGGTCAAGGTCACTGTTACTAAAAAAATAGAAAAACAGTTTCAGATCAATAATAAACTTCAGTTTAGATTGGCCAATTTTGACAAAACTTTGTATGTAGCAAGCTTACATAAAAGACCTAGCTAGGGATGATAGTATTTGGGGGGTCATTGGGCCAAGGTCACTGTTACTGAAAATAGAAAAACAGTTTCCAGTCAATAACTTCAGCTTGGGATTTAATCCCAAGCTGAAGTTATTGACTGGAAACTGTTATTCTATTTTCAGTACTAACTTAGGCTATTAGTTAAAAACCTTGAAAACCTAGTTTTGCCAAGTTTCTTGTATTATTTTGCGTTTGTACTTTCTTTCATTTACAGCCGGAAAGAATAAGGTCTTCTCTACTGTAATACAGGAATGACTGTATATACGAGGGCTGTCCCAAAACACCGTGGACAAATATTTTTTTTGAAGAACCCGACGTATTATTTCTATGATTTTTTTACTGATGCTATTTCAAACATTTTCACATTTGTAGAATAAAGATTGAGGTTCATTAACAAACTTGACTCTTATTTATTAGCAAATATTAATTGCTGGTAAGATTGTGCGGCGCACGCAAAAATCTTGCAGGTAGATTTAAAGGTGTGCATCTTTCAACCTCCTACAATGCAACTTCGAGTTTGAATTTGCGCGAAATTGCGTCATGAACGTTGACGTTGCTATGTATGACGTCATCCTGGAAAATATCATTAACGTAGCGGTATTTTGAAAACATCTATAGAGTTATCGCGAATGGTACCGTGTTCTGAAAACGCTAGAATTGACGACGTCAACGGAAAGTGTGGCGCAGCAAAATGTTATAGAATACTGTGTTAGCTTAAATATGACCCCGACACAGACGTTTAAACAACTACAATCAACAGAAAAGTATTAATCAGCATCTTGTTTTCTGATCTCCAAACAGCATAAGCATTTTTCAGAAGGATGGATTGAAAATTAGTTTACAAAGACGGCTGATATGAATGGGACGGCTGATATGAATTGACGGCTTAATTGTAGAAAGACGTGAGGTGCGTCATCAATGG
The DNA here is from genome assembly GCA_922989275.2 of Gari tellinella. Classification (NCBI taxonomy): domain Eukaryota; kingdom Metazoa; phylum Mollusca; class Bivalvia; order Cardiida; family Psammobiidae; genus Gari; species Gari tellinella. The sequence continues at coordinate 14,639,886 of OV277869.1, read as the reverse complement.
TGATCAGCATCTTGCGATGATAAAAATTGTTGAAATTGTCGGGGTCAGCAACTCGTCTGTGCATCGGATTTTGCTTGGGAAACTTAACATCTCCAGAGGCTATACTAGGTGGATATCTCGCTTGCTAAGTGCAGAAAAAAGAAAGACATGTCCAGGTTTGCAATGGTATGCAAGAGAGCAGGCATTTCTCAACAAATTCATCTCACAGATCTCTTGCATGCCACATTCCGATACGAAAGAAGGGACCAGAGGGTTCATTGACAACCTTGAAATTCAAGTTGACAGCATCATACTCCACCAGGATAACGTTCGGTGCCACACTTCCAAGTATAAACAATTCAAAATTGTCGTGGTGGATTTTTCGAAAGCTTGAACATGTGCCATACATCACTGACATAGCCCCATCAGATTTCGTCGTATTTGTATGCCTGAAATTTCAGTTACTATGACTTAAGTTTGAAAACTTTGAGAAGCTGAAACAAGAAACATTGAGTCTTGTGAGGAATGAAGAAAGGCATTGTTCGCCAGCGTATATGACAAGTTAACCGGTTGTGCGAAACAGCGAATGCATCGCTTATCACGGCGATTATTTTGAAAAAGAGTAACGTTGACGTCGATAACGTCATTACGTAACTATAGTGTGCGCCGGGGTGGCACGGGTAGGGTGTTTCAAACTAATCTGCACTAGCCAGTTTTTAAGATAGTGCGTCAAAAATTCACACAGGCTTACTTAATCCCTATTTTTATAAACTATGACGAGCGTTTGTCTCTGCTGTTATAAATAACAATTTTATAACGAAAGTCTACGATGTTTTGGGACAGCCCTCGTAGTTTTGTTATGTAGTGAAGATGAATACAACAGCCTGGGCCAGACAGTTTTAACATGTATCATGTGAAAGTTAGACTGAATTAATTTCTTGTAATCCTGGTTTCTGTAGATCAGAACGACTCAATGAGATTAGTTTTGTCAAATGAAGCGCTTATTTAGATTTCATTCCATGAGACTTTTAATAACCCTTAATCATGCTGGATGATTTATAAAACAGGGCTCCAGATAAGACCTGGGATTAATCCATTATCACATAAATATGCCTTTTAACTCTTTTAATTTATTCCTCTACTAAAGAAGATAGTTCCAATTTATAGTCATGAATATATTCATCATAAGAAATATTTTGCATATCCTAGTAGATCGTGCATAGCTTAAAGCAGGCTGAAAGTAAAGCAGAATGTGCTTTAAGGCACATTCTGTTTGAAAGTCCTGTCTTCAAAACTAGATACAGGCTATATATAGTAGCTAGGAAATGGGCTAAACTGAACAAATCCAACATTTTCTCACTCAATTTAGTCCCAAATTCTATGGTGTTACTACTCATTAGAATTGTCTTGAAGAAACTACTCTAAAGTGTATAGTAATACCATAGGATTTATAATACCAATTACCTAATAGCCTGTTTCTAGTTTTAAAGAAAGATGATCACTTAAAACAGGTTGAAAGTAAAGCAGAATGCACCTTTAAAGGCTTTGCTTTCAGCCTGCTTAAGTAAGCTATTATCTGCTAGGATATAGAAAATATTTCTTGTGATACATATTTATGACTGTATAAAAGGGTACTACTTTCTTCAATGGAGGAATAAATTATAGACATAAAACGCCATATTTATTGAGGATTAATGCAGAAATAAAGATTTTAAATTTTTGAAATGCCTCTCCCATCTGGTGCTTTAGTACTATAATGACTCATGTAAATAACCTATCAATGTCTTTCAGTGTTTTAACCTTTTACTTTTCTGTTTGTTTTCAGTTTTCAAGAAGTAGCTGTATAAAGCAGGCTGAAAGTAAAGCAGAACTCTCCTGTAGGCAGGTATGTTCTTTACTCATTCATCTCTGAACCTTTAACCCATTACCCTTTAAATATGCCTTTTTACACCTGTCATTTATTCTTCCATTGAAGACAATAATAGTTTCAGTCGATACAGTCAAATATTTGCATCATAGGAAATGTTTCTATATTCGAGCAGATGATAGCTGAAAGCAGCTAGGCTGAAAGTAAAGCAGAATGTGCCTTAAGGCATATTCTGCTTTACTTTCAACTTGCTTTAAGTACTTGACTATCCCCAATACTATAAACAGGCTATGGGGTAATGGGTTAAATGGACAATTTTGTTGTCCAATTGAGTCTAGTCCATTTTTGTCTCAACATGACCATGGTACAGAAGCACAAGCAAGTCTTCAATTCCATTACACGTACATATTATATAGTTTTGAAGACAGGTGACCACTTAAAACAGGTTGAAAGTAGAGCAGAATGCACTTAAAGGGGAAAAAAATGCCAACTTAAGATTTATCTAATTTCGAGATTTAATTCTTGCAGTTAAAAGGTTAACTCTTATTATGCTAAGGGTGACTTGGTTAACACTAGTAAAAAGTTTGGATCCAGAACACTAACCCTGCGTAACATAGATCTATTCCAGATCCAAACTATTTGCCACTTATATTCCAACTTATCCTCAGTTTAAAAAAGAACAAAATTTTGATTTTGAACTAGTTTTTTTCGCAGAAGATATATTTGAAAACAGACAAATATTCCTGCAGCGAAGAGGTTAAGATTTATATCTGCAACAAGTTTAAAATGACAAATAAGCTTGAATTTCTCCTTTGTCTGTCTCTGGCCTAGGCTCTTCTGGGATTATTTTTCTAAGAATTGATATCAACTGAAAATTTAACCAGTTTTAGGACTTAACTTATCCCTTTGCATGCTAGCGGCGGATAAATTTAGCTTTGTGATCACCTTTGCAAACAGTTTGAATCCAGATGAGATGCCGCATAAAGCGGCGTCTCATCAGGATCCAAACTGTTTGATACTCTGACTCTGTTTTGAAAAGAAAAATTAGAAAATTATAATTTTAGAACATCAGCAGACGACAAATGCTGCAGACGAAAAAATTACCCAGTATGCAAAGAGTTAATAAATGTCCCCTGCTCAACAGAACTGTTTGCACAGTAGCAGAGAACCATGAGTACTACAACAATACCATCTGCTTCGTAATTCCACCCAGTTCCTCATAGTTTGATTTAACCCATTACCCCATAAATATGCCTTTTTAGCTTGACTTTTTTCGAAAAGTGGAGCTATTGTCGTCACCCTGTCGTCTACGTCAGCGTCTGCGTCGGTTAAGTTTTTAGGATATGGTTTTTGTAAGACATCATTTCTCAATAACTATCAAAGGTATCCATTTGAAACTTGGAATACATGTTCAGTATCAAAAGGGCAACTCATTACAACAAGGCAGGTAACCCTGGAATTTTTCATTTCAGAGTTATTGCCCTTGTTTTATTTACTTAAAAATTGTAAATTAAGATATCTAAAAAACTGTGAAAGATATTAACTTGAAACTTTGAATGCTCGTTTAGTATCCAAAGGGCTACTCATTTAAAGAAGGCAGGTAACCCTGACATTTGTCATTCCAGAGTTATTGCCCTTGTTTTATTTACTTAAAAATTGTAAATTAACATATCTATAAAACTATGAAAGACATTAACTTGAAACTTTGAATACTTATTTAGTATCGAAGGGGCAACTCATCACAACAAGGCAGGTAACCCTGAGATTTGTCCTTCCAGAGGTATTGCCCTTGTTTCATTTATTTGAAATTTGCAAATTGAAATATCTTAATAACTATGAAAGATATTAACTTGAAGATTTGAATACTTGTTAAGTGTCAAAAGGGCAACCAATTACAACAAGGCAGGTAACTCTGTGATTTGTGATTCCAGAGTAATTGCCCTTGTTTTATTTACTTAAAATTTGTAAATTGAAATATCTAAATAACTGTCAAAGGTATTTACTTGAAACTTTATATTTTGTGTTATATCATAAGGGCCACTCATTTAAACAAGAAAGGTGACCCGAGGATGTGCCATTCCAGAGTTATTGCCCTTGTTTTTATTTACATTAAATTTGTAAATTGAAATTTCTCAATTACTACCATAGGTATTAATTTAAAACTTCAAAAGGGCATCACCTTACAACAAGGCAGATAACCATGGGATTTGTCATTGCAGAGTTATTGCCCTTGTTTGACTAAGAATTTGTATATGAAATTATACAGTAACTGTAGAAAGTTATTAATTTCAAACATCCAATATATTTGAATACTTGTTTAGTATCTAAAGGGCAACTCATTACAACACGGCAGGGAAAGCAGGCAAAGATATTGCCCTTGTTTTGACTTATAGTTTACTTTAAATGGAATGTAGACTGTCCAAGTATGTTTGAGATGTTGTTGCTTACAAACTTCTATGAAAGTGGAGCGTCCAGCACCCTTTTGAGGTGCTCTCATTACACCTTTAACTCAATTCTCCACTAAACAAAATAGTTCCAATTTATACCGTCATGAATATGCCCCCACAATAAATGTTTCCTATATTCTAGCAGATTTTAGCTTAAAGCAGGCAGAAAGTAAAGTAGAATGTGCCTTAAAGCTCATTCTGCTTTACTTTCAACCTGCTTTAAGTGATTACGTATCTTCAATAGTAGAAACAGGCTGTGGGTAATGAGTTAACCCATTACCCCATCTGCTAGAATATAGAAAATATTTCTTATGTTACATATTCATGAATGTATAATCTGGAACTATTTTCTTCAGTGTAATAATAAATTAAAAGTCATAAAAAGGTGTATTTATGGGATAATGGGTTAAACCTATATACCCTATTTCACCTCTGTTATATGCATCAAGATCTTAAGCTGAGTGAAACCTGAGGTTCATTTCTTAATTTGCATATTCATTACTGTATAAAATGAAACTATTTTCTTATTTGAAGGAATAAATTAATGGCTTAAAAAGGTGTATTTATGTCGTAATGGGTTAAGACTGTATTTGAGTGAGGAAAAGACAGAAAATAAGTGCATGTATTATTCATGTAAAGACTGACAAGGTGATGACATTGGTTCATGAAATCTCATCACCGTCAGTAAATGACAGAAATTATCCCTGGCCTACTGAAAAAAACATGCACGCCTCTCCAAATTGTCCTTCTCAAGAAAGTCTGAATAAAGTCACTCACATAGGCTTTGCCTGTTGTCCAATCCTTTTCTTCTGAATAAAATATTGTTTAAACTAAAGTCTGAATAAGAAAATAGTTTCATTTTATACAGTAATGAATATGCAAAATAAGAACTGATTTCCTTTATCCTAGCCGATGGTAACTTTATATACAGCAGGCTGAAAGTAAAGCAGAATGTGCCCTCAGGCACATTCTGCTTTACTTTCAACCTGCTTTTATGGGCAACCTGTCTTTAAAACTAGAAACATTCTATGGAGTAAAGGGTTAAAAATAAAAAAAGAACCATAGACATCTCTAAGACTGGTTGCAGCTTAATGCACATTCTAACACATCTCGCGCACACCCCTATTTAAACAAAGAAGGAATGTTACTGTGTTTAAATTCTCAATAAAACATGCACATGCTGTAATTAATGGCTTAACACGATGTATCATGGCCGCCTCGAAAATGTGTATACCAAGAAATGTAGCGTTTCATTGGTGCAAGTTGAGGTTAAATTTAAGTGATAGAATCGAAATAATAAATTCATACCAGTGTTTTATCGTGCAATAAAACACAGGTGTTTTATCGTGCAACAAAACACGGGTAGGAGTTGAGATGCATAGTAATTAAGTCAAGAGGCCGTGATAACTTCTTTTGCATCCAGTATCTACTTTCAGCCTGCTTTAAGCTACCATCTGCCAGGATATTGAAAATATTTCTTAAGGTTCACTTTCTTTACTGAATGAAATTTATTATGGAACTGTATTTCTTTAATGGAGGATTAAATTAAAGGCTTTAAAAAGGCATTTCTTTTGGGTAATGGGTTAATCCTTGTGTTTGGGTATGCTTTCTTTGCCAGTGATCGGTATTAGCAATGTGGTTTTCTGGTCTGAAACTTCAGTACATAAAGGCTATATGCCAGAAGAAAGATGCTCATACTGTAGAATAATTAGGATTGCTGTAACTGATCGTCTCTGGCTACTGTCTTACACTGCACAAATCAATGGGCAGCAATGGGAAAGAACCAAAAAACATGCCCACCTAAGATTTATCCAATTACGAGATTTAACCATTTACCCAGTGTAGCCTGTTTCTGGTATTAAAGATAGCTAGGTGATCGCTTTACCCCTTTATATTATATCCCATAGCCTGAGTTTTAAGTTTTGAAGATAGGTGATCACTTAAAGCAGGTTGAAGTAAAGTAGAATGTGCCTTAAGGCACATTCTGCTTTACTTTATACCTGCTTTAGGCTACCATCTACTAGGATAAATAATTTTTCTGATGAGGCATGCATATTCACAATAATTGTGTTAAGGGGAACTTTTTTCTTCTGTTGAGGTTGAAGATGTTTGTCTATGGAGTAATGGGTTAAAACGAGCTTACTAAAACTCCCGAAATAGTTTTATTTCAGTTCAGCAAACCGACGTCAGTAATCAAACAAAATGAACATCGCAGTTACTAGTATCCTGAAGGAGGAGTTTTATTGGAGTTTTATAACTACCTTGTTTTCTAAATATAGTGTATTACAGGGCTCCAGATAAGAGTGAGCAAACTGAACAAATCCAACATTTTCTCACTCATTTCAGCATCAAACCCTATGGTGTTACTACTCATTTGAATCGTCTCTTCAAGACGATTCAAATGAGCAGTGACACGATAAGGTTTAATGCAGAAATAAAGATTTTAGGTTTTGAAATACTCCCCTTATCTGGAGCCCTGGTATTTCTGTTTATGGTTTACTTGTTTTATTTCTGACTGTGCTTATTCTGAAACTAAAGTGTGTATCATCTTCACTGTTTGTCTATTTGCAATATAGCGTTCCCTCCCTACAACAGCCCTCTCAACAACGACTCCCTCGTTACAACGACATTTGCCGCAATTCCCTAAACAGAACAATTATGTCTAACTCTTTTATTGCTGCAATATCGTCTGCTTAAAATTGTTGTCTGCGGTTTTTTCTCAAAGTTAAATAATGGACATTTTGATAGAAAAAACTTAATGACGAGTGACAAACAGTTTGAATTCAGATCAGACGCCGCATTATGTGGCGTCTGATCTGGATTCAAGCTGTTTTCAAATGTAAGCCAATTTACCTCCCTACGACTCCCTTCGAACAATGCACACAATGTTTGTCTCCCATTGGATGTCGTTGTAGAGAGGGAACGCTGTATATTTGTTAAAATCAACTCACAAGACTACACTTAGTTGCAAACTGGACCTGTCCATTAAATGTTCCAGGGGTGAATGAGTTAAGAATTAGCTGTATTCAATTTTTATAGATGGCTGAAATAGTATCCCTGTATTTGTTGAACTGTACTTTGTTGTAAATGACAATATACTGTACAAGAGATTTACATTTAGTCAGGGCTACAAATAAGGGGAGTATTTTCAAAATTTAAAATCTTTATTTCTGCATTAAACCCTATGGTGTCACTACTCATTAGAATCGTCTCGAAGAGACGATTCTAATGAGTAGTAACACCATAGGATTTGCTGACATGAGTGAGAAAACGTTAGATTTGTTCAGTTTATTCCCTTATCTGAAGCCTGATTTAGTGTTTTGTTACTAGAGCGGAGTGTCATCAAATGAACTGTAAGTGCTCCCCTTGGATGCTGTTAAAGTCTGTTAAAGGCCGCGATTTTACTTCAGCCTCTATTTGGCACATTTTATTGTATCAATTTCCACGATTTAAGGCGTTCTGCAGGAGCAGATTCTGCTCTTGATACATTATACAGCTAGTGGAGATTTTATTATTTCCCGTTAAACCCATTACCCCATAAATATGCCTTTTAAAGTTTACACTTTTAAGTTATTCCTCTGCTGGAGAAAATTGTTCAAATTTATACAATCATGAATATGCTCCTTAAAGAAATGTTTTCTTTATCCTAGTAGATGATAGCTTAAAGCAGGCTTAGAGTAAAACAGAATTCTTTACTTTCAACTGCTTTAAGTGATCATCTGTGTTCAAAACTAGAAGCAGGCTATGGGGTAAAGGGTTAAGCAGTATCTTGCCCTAAATACAATGGGATATAGGTGTTTGCAGTATTGCTTTGAGTCAAACTTTGTAGGTTGAATTTAAGGGAGTTTGTTTAATTGCTACTGTTGTTAACCCATTTTATACGGGATACCATTTTAGGTGTACCTCTGGGCAAACAGTTTTGATCTCAGATCAGGCCCCACATTGTGGGGCCTGATCTGAGATCAAAACTGTTTGCAGCTAGTTCAGTATTCTATCAGAAACTGCTAAAATCTTTTGTAAATATTTTAATTATACCTGCTGCAGACGACATTTTAAAATGGCCGCAAAATATTACCCAGCATACCATGGGTTAATAAGAGCACATATTTCCTTGGTTTAGGTTTATGTTGTAAAGTGGTTTCTCCTCTGTCCTAACGTTGTAGATCTGCCCTTGTTCTAATTGTTGTAGATCTGCCCTTGTTCTAATTGTTCTAGATCTGCCCTTGTTCTAATTGCGTTTTGCTGTAAAAACATGTGAGTTTTGTTGTTGACAAAAAAGCAATTTCAGCTCTTAGTGCTATATAGGGTTTGATAGGAGGCTTGGGTGTCTAAAAAGACCATCAAAATAGTGTAACCCATCAGCACCAAGGAACTTCTGTCTGCTGAAAATGGCATTGGCTAAAATTCTGATCCAGGTTCAGTATTCTTTATCCCATTACAGTGTTCCCTCTCTACAAAAGCCCTCCCAACAACGATTCCCTCTTTACGACGCTTGCATCTCTTCCCACAAACAAGATAATTATGTCCAATCTATTCATGGCTGCAATGTCGTCTGCTTAAAATTGTCAAATTTGTAATTTAAGTTGGTGCTGTTGTAAAATAAGTTGATTTGTAATTTGAGTTGGTGCTGTTGTAAAATAAGTTGATTTGTAATTTGAGTTGGTGCTGTTGTAAAATAAGTTGATTTGTAATTTGAGTTGTGTAAAATAAGTTGATTTGTAATTTGAGTTGGTGCTGTTGTAAAATAAGTTGATTTGTAATTTAAGTTGGTGCTGTTGTAAAATAAGTTGATTTGTAATTTGAGTTGGTGCTGTTGTAAAATAAGTTGATTTGTAATTTGAGTTGGTGCTGTTGTAAAATAAGTAAATTTAAGAATTAAAGCAGATCTCGATGACTGATTTTAAATCCCGTTCATGACCATTTCAGCGTTCAAAGAATTAACTTCTGCTTTGTGTCAGTGACATTTGATTGCATTAGCAGAATATTCAATTCAGATTAGGTGTTGTAATGAGTAACTTGACTTTTTGACTCTTTATACTCCATATCCTGTTTCTAATTTTGATGACAGGTGACCACTTAAAGGAGGTAAAGCCTTAAGGCCCATTCTGCTTTACTTTCGGCCTGCTTTATTCTACTATCTGCTAGAATATAGAAATACTTATTGTGCATAATAATTGTTATGCATTAAAAATTTAAACTACTTTCTTCAGTGGAGGGATTAATCAAATACACTGAAAGGTGCTTCTAAAAATGGGGGGGGGGGGGGGGGGGGGTGTTAAGATAAATGGCTTTATAAAAATTATTTTTGAAAATCCATTGCAGATAACTGTGAAGCAGACATTTCTGTAGCAGACAAAGAATTAAGACTACCTCGCTGGCATGTTGGCGTCTATATAAAATCAGAGCTCCAGATAAGGGAGTTTTTCAAAATCTAAAATCTTTATTTCTTCATTAAACCCTATGGTGTCACTACTCATTAGAATCGTCTCTTCGAGACGATTCTGATGAGTAGTCACACTATAGGATTTGGTGCTGAAATTAGTGGAAAATGTTGGATTTGTTCAGTTTACCTTATCTTATCTGGAGCCCTGCTTCTTTAGTTAAAGTTTAGCAGTATAAGGGTCAACTCATACCAATGCTAGCGGCGGATATATCTGCCACAGTGATTACCTTTGCAAACAGCTAGGATCCAGATGAGATGCCGCGTAACGCGGCGTCTCATCAGGATCCAAACTGTTTGACACACTGACCCTGTTTTGGAAAAGAAATTTAGAAAATTCCATCTTTAGAATAGTTGCAGACGACAATTTTTGCAGATTAAAAAATTGCCCAGCATGCAAAGAGTTAAACATTGGACGGGTTAATCTGTCTGAATTTTGTAGTTCTAAAACTGTCTATTTGTGTCCCATTGTCTGGGTCCCAACTAAATAGGTCTTGGTAAATAACAGTATGATGGATTAGAAATATATGTACAGTGCTCCCTCCCCCCTGCAACGGAACTCCAAACAACAATTCCCTCCTGACAACAATGCTTGCCACTGTTCCTGAAACAAGACAATTTTGTCCAAACTTTTCACGGCTGCAATATATCAACTACATACAATTGTTGTGTGCTGTTTATATCAAAGTCACATTATGGGACATTTTGACTGTAGAAAATTTATAGATGTGTGACAAACAGCTAGAATCCAGATCAGACACCACATGATCCGGATTCAAGCTGTTAATTTGCAAATGTAAGCCAATTTCTCTCCCTATAACAACTTCCTCCGAACAATAATAATAACACACACAATCTTAGTCTCCCATATATGGATGTTGTTGTAGAGGGACCTTGATTCAAGGTCTACGTTAGCTTTAGAATTCTTCATAGATAGACAAAAACATATAATATAAAACTCATTGCAGACTTCTCTATCATTCTACATTGTATCATTAAACACTGAACTATTTTGTGGCTATCAGCCCAAGCAGATAGTACATGACTATACTCAACATTTACAAACAGTATACTATACTACCGGTTAGCTAGTGATGAGTACTGTGCAAACAGCGTAGATCCTGAACAGAGCTCTTCTGTTAGTCATTTTGAAATATATTGTAAAAAGCAACCCTTAATTGTCCATCAAACTAGAAAGTTTGTCCATTTGGGGTTCCATAGCTGAATGAGTTAAATTCTTTGAAAGCTAAGCAATATTGTCATCTTCTAAAATTGTCATCTGCTATTGTTCTAAAAATAGAATTAAAACAATGAATCATTTTCGAAATAGAATCTGAGTGTCAAACAGTTTAGATCCTGATGAGAGACCGAGTTACTCGGTGTCTCATCTGGATCCAAAATTTTTGCAAAGGTAATCAATGTATTGTCGTCAGCATGGAATTTAAGAGTTAACCCATTACCCCATAAACATGCCTTTTTACGTCTCTAATTTATTCCTCCGAGGAACAAAATATAATTCCAATATGAACTATAATGAATAAGCAACAAAATAAATATATTCTTTTTTCTAGTAGATGATAGCTTAATCCATTATACACCATAGCTTGTTTCTAGTTGTGAAGAAAGTTTACTACTTAAAGCAGGTTGAAAGTTAAGCAGAAATTTGTGCCTTAAGGCATGTTCTGCTTTACTTTCAGCCTGCTTTAAGCTATCATCTGCTAGGATGTAGAAACTCTTTCTTCTGATACATATTCATGACTGTATGAAATGGGACTTTCCCCTTCAGTGGAGGTATAAATTAAAGGCGTATTTATGGAGTAATGGGTTAAAGCAGGCAGAAAGTACAGCAGAATGCGCCTTTAAGATGCATTCTGCTTTACTTTCAACCTGCTTTAAATAGTCACCTTGTTTCAAAACTAGAACCAGGCTATGGGGCAAAGGGTTAATGGCCTCTAGAAATTTTACGATGTCATTATTTCCTCCAAGTCCAAAAGGAGGCAGAGCTAGGGTAATGAAGCTAATATAATATCCTGGCTTTCTTTGGGTTATAAGATTATGTAACCATAAACTAGTTACACAGTTTCTAAGGCAACTGACAAATAACTGTTCAAAGTAGATCAGTCTCAAGTTGAGCACTAGGTCTCTAGCTAAATTTAAGAATTCTACATAATTCTAGGCTCCAGATAAGAGGGAGTAAACTGAACAAATCCAACATTCTTTCACTATTTCATCACAAAATCATATGGTGTAACTACTCATTAGAATCGTCTCTTTGAGACGATTCTAATGAGTAGTGACACCATAGGGTTTAATGCAGAAATAAAGATTTTAGTTTTTGAAATACTCCCCTTATAGCTCTGTAATGGATTAATTGTTATGTTCTTAGAGATGTTATAATGGGTAGAACTGAACATTGAAAGCTAAAAGATTGTTTTTAAATTACCAACGAATAACATCGCTAGGAACATATTACAATGTAGTATTCAATGGATTTGAAAATTTTGGTGAATTCTCAGAAATTTCACATTATGATAATTTTCTTGGGTTTCGCATACATGAACTAGACAAGTGTAAAATCCGTAAAGTGAACCCTTGGTAATAATATTTTCAAATTTGAAAGGAATCTAACAAAAATCTTGGAAGTAATGCGGTTAGAAAGTGATAGGTTCAATGCATTGGTACCTTAATGGAGGTTTTACCCTTGGTGCTTAGCAAATTTTGAGTAGTATAGTGCTCCCTCACTACAACGACACCCAATAGGAGACACAAAATGGGTGTGTTGTTCGGTGGAAGTTGTTATAGGGAGGGAAAATTAAGACTTGGCTTACATTTGCAAACAGCTTGAATCCAGATCAGACGGCGCTTAACGCGGCGTCTGATATGGTTTCAAGCTGTTTGTCACTAATGTCATTATATTTACTCTATCAAAATGTTTTTTTTTTAAATTTGAGAAAAAACGCAGTCGATAAATTTAAGCAGACGATATTGCAGCATATAAAGAAGCGTTATACATAATGGCCCTGTTTAGGGAACTCCGACAAGGGTCATTGTAAGGAGGGAGTTGTTGCTAGGAAGGCCATTGTAGGGAAGGAGTACTGTATATAAAAAATTCAATACTTAGATATTTTATCATTCACAGTGCCATAAGCTGGTTCCTCCATGCTGGTTCCAGTGACTTGTTGCTCAGAATTAAGATGGAAATATTCTTCAATCTAACGCCTTATTGTGCATCACATTATCTACCTCAGTCGATGCCTTACAGCAATTTTGAGATGTGTAGTTCATGCAGGCCTTGAATTTGAAAAGAAACAGCAAGATTATATATACTTAATACCATGGAAAATCAGATTCTGGTGAAGCAAATATACATGGTTTTAACCCGTTATCAGAAATTTAAATGTATACAACTTTACAAGTAGACTGGTTCATGTTTTGGTAACTAAAAAGATCCATAAGGGAACCTAATAACCCACAAGATTTCTTTTTAGTGTTGAAAGAGTTACACAGGTTTAAAGTAAAGTAGAATGGTCTTCTTAAGGATTTAGAAAATATTTCTTATGGTACATTTTCATGACTGTATAAATTGGAACTATTTGTTTTCACTAAAAGGCATTTCTATGGGTAAAAAAGGTTTAACCCATTACCCAATAGCCCAGCTCTGAAGATGGGTAACCACTTAAAGCAGGTTGAAAGTAAAGCAGAATGTGCCTTAAGGCACATTCTGCTTTACTTTCAACTTGCTTTAAGCCAAAATCTTCTAGAATATAGAAAACATTTCTGATGGTACATACTTATCAATATATAAATTCAAACTAATTTTTTTCGGTGGAGGAATAAATTAAAGGCGTTAAAAGGTGTATTTATGGGGTAATGGGTTAATTATTTTACGAAATGGGTCACAATGTCAAACATCTCATTTGGTTCAGATTTGCTTTCAAAGGTTATCCAGAGATCCAGATAAGGGGAGTATTTAAAAAACTAAAATCTTTATTTATGCATTAAACCTCATAGTGTTACCACTCCTTAGAATTGTCTCTTTGAGACAATTCTAAAGAGTAGTAATATCATAGGGTTTGATGCTGAAATGAGTGAGAAAACTTTGTATTTGTTCAGTTCACTCCCTCTTATCTTGAGCCCTGGTTTTTACGGATTTACTGCTAGCGTGCAAAGAATGGACCTCTGAAACAATCCCACTGTCGGCTGCGTCCACACAACCTTTTAATTAACCAACCAAATTGCCCATAGCAAAGATTTTCCAGCTATCTTAAAAGGAAGCTCCTGAAATTTAACTGTAGACTAGTGAAAAACTGAGAATAAACGAAGAGTCTTGAATATTATTGACCAGGACAACGTGTCCCCCTGGCAACACTTTCGTACTACATGGGGTTTCTTTTATTAAGGGAATAGGGGTAGCCATTTTAAATATTTATTTTTTGGTCTTGAACTGTTCAGATTTTGAAATTCATTTTTGTGTAGATGTGATTATATGAAGCCTTGGTATTACTCTTAAGACACGCTTGTACATGTATATAGTTTTATGTAAGTTTTTACACTAATTGCTGTTACTGTCACTGCCGTACTGATATAGAGAATATTTAGTGACTAACTTTGAATGAGAAATGTTATCTGGCAAGGCGGATGAATATATCGGGTGAGCCACAGGCGAACCTGATATTTTCAGAAGCCGAGCCAGATAACATTTCTCATTCAAAGCTAGGAACCAAATATTGGATTTATTCTTGTCACAATAGTAAACTAAATAGAGAATGCTTTTTTTAAAGCTAGAATCATTTTTGATCCAGATAAGATTCTCACTAAAGAACTATGTTACTCTAGGAAAGCGCGCTATTATATAGATGACGTCAGTGACGTCACATCCTAGTTGAAAAGAAATAAAAAAATAAAAGAACTTTTAAAAATCTAGTGTTTTTCACTCAGGAAATTTAAAAGGTGGACAATTATAGAAGTATGTCAGCAAGCGACTGGTGGCGCATACTCTATAACGCTTTGATTGCATCGAATAGTTCAAATAAACGTCGTTACAAGTCGGATTCTGTTGAAAGAGTTTTAGAATACCTTTCCTAACAGCGGGAAAAATAAGCGTCTCGGTGGGAAAAAAATAGTTCCGGCTACAGGTCATGTGACCAACTGACATAATAACATTGGTCATGTGACCAACTAGCATAATAAAGCAAAGTCTATCTGTCACCCCTTTATCCGTCAGGAAAATAGGCACGTGACAGGATAATACCTCTTACCATCACAGTGATTGTCTTTGAAAACAGTTTGGATCCAGATGAGACGCCCCATAATTTTTTAGTGTGCAAAAATTGCTGTCTGCTACTTATCTAAAATTAGAATTTCCTTAACTTGTTTTTCAAAACAGTCAGAGGGTCAAACAGTTTAGATCCTGATGAGATGCAGCGTTGTTTGCAGAATCAGAGCCCCATGCAGGTAAGTGGAGTATTTCAAAAACTTAAATCTTTATGTTTGCTTTAAACCCTATGGTGTCACTACTCATTAGAATTGTCTCGAAGAGACGATTCTAATGAGTAGTTACACCATAGGATTTAGAGCTAAAATGATTTGGGAAAATGTTTGATTTGTGCAATTTACTCCCCCTTATATGGAGCCCTGAAAACTATACCTAATCACTGTTGGACAAAGCTGCCTCTAAGCATGGTGAGAGTTAACTCTTTGCATGCTCGGCGGATATATCTGCCACAGCGAATACCTAAGCAAACAGTTTGGATCCAGATGAGACGCCGCGTAATGCAGCGTCTCATCAGGATCCAAACTGTTTGCCATTCTGACCTTGAATTTTAAAGAAATTTTGAAAATTCTAATTTTAGAACAATAGCAGACGACAATTTTTGCAGACGAAAATATTACCCAGCATGCAAAGAGTTTAAGAAACGCAGTTGCTATTTCGGGATGCGCTGATGCAGCGTTAGCTCGGAGGGAAATTGCTTGGAATTTTCAAACAAATCCTTATTAAACTTTAGGGGACAATAATCCATGTTTAATGACGCTTGTAAAGGATTTATTGACTGCTGGTTTGTAACCCTGTTCTTGCTATTAAATGTTGTCTTGATTTCAAAGTATCTTCTGCTTTTATTTCTCAATTTATATTAGTTAATTAATTCTGAAGGAATTTAAGTAGCACATGGAATTGGATGTGATTGAGCGTCGAGCAGCTGTGACCCTGATCAGATGCCAAGATACCCTGCAGCCCTTATCAGGTTCCACAATTAAACTATTTTCAAATGTTGATTATAAAGCCAAGATCAGCACTCTTTAAGGGTCTCCTTACATACAAGTTATTGCCAAAGAATACCACAAGATCCACTGTGTAGATCCAGATCAAACACTTCTTGTCTCTTGGACTCTGAGCAGATGCTAAGTTGCTCTGCACCTGATCAGGGTTCACAAACTATTTGCTAATGTTGATAGAGCCAAGATCAGCACTCTTTAAGGGTCTCCTTACATACATGTTATTGCCAAAGAATACCACAAGGTCTACTGTGTAGATCCAGATCAGATATTTATTGTCTCTGTGTATAACTAGGAGATGGTCTTGCTGTTAGGAAAACCAGTGATATGATGAACCAACAATTTAGCAAAACATTATGGGAAACCTTTCTATTATGACCACTGAAAAAAAAGATTAATTGATGGTTTAAAAGACAGGTAACAGCTTAAAGCAAGATGAAAGCAGCTTAAAGCTTAAACATCAAATACAAAACGTTATGTAGTTGTTGTATTATAAGAGGGTTTTTTACTGTAATGTAACATGCAAAAGGCATTAATGCAAGATGAAAATAAAGCAGAAAGCTCCTACAGGAGCTTTCTGCTTTACTTTCATCTGGCTTTAAGCAGCCAAAACTTTTAAACATCCAAGACAATAAGTTCTTATGCAATGGTTGTATAAGAGGGGTTTTATATGCTGTATTGTAACATGCAAAAAGGCATTTTTGTAGAAGCAGATGTAATTAAAGCTAGGAACAGCCAGGCTTCAGAGGGATTTGCATACTGTTGTTCTTTTGTGAACCCTTACGCCGAAATAAACCACTCTCCATCAAAACTTTTAATTTTTAATCTTCTCAATCTTTTCAATGTCTTATGAATAGGAAAATACTTAATTTTAAAGAATCACAATCAAAGAATTTGATTTCAGATCTGATGCGGAGTTACTCATTGTCTGATCTGGATTCAGACTGTTTGGGAATGCGATACTAGAAATGTTGTGTGTAGTTGGGAAAATGGTTAACTGGCTTTTATTGTTGGATGTTTTCAATAAATGGTTCCATAGGACCAGTTGAAAGAGTTTGTTACCAAAAATATTTTTGGTGTTGTATATATAGTACCCTATTTGTCTATATGAACTTAAACTTGTGATATTCTTTAAAGGCAACTAAATGATCTCTTTAACCTATTTCTCCATAGCTTAAAATTGTTTATAAGTTTTGAAGACAGGTGACCTCTTAAAGCAGGTTGCAAGTAAAGCAGAATGCACCCCTTCAGCCTGCTTTAAGCTATCATCTGCTAAAATATAGAAAATATTTCTTAAAATACATATTTAATTAAGACTGTATAAATTGGAGTTATTATCTTCGTTGGAGGAATGAATTAAATGCATAAAAATGGCTTTTGGCTCAAATCTGACAAATCAAGTGCAATTTAGAGAGTGCATGGTTTCAAACTCAACTCAAAAGCTTTATAACCTAAGCTTGAACATTATGGTCAGGGGCCGTTTCATAAAACTTCTTTCGACAAATGTTGTCGTTAGTCAAAACTTTAAAATACATTTAATCTGTGATTTCTCTATCTAATCCTGTCTTGTGACATCTTTTTGGAATCGTCTTTTCAAGACGATTCCAAAAAGATGTTACAAGACAGGATTAGATGGAGAAATAAATAATAATTGATACTTTTATAATCTGACTTACGACAACATTTGTCCTAAGAAGTTTTATGAAACGGGCCCCAGGTTTGTTTGTAAAGTTTGCAATATTTTTGTAATTAGTCAAAAATGGACCAGACTAAATTTGAATATGAGATTGTTCATTGGAAGTTTCAGCCCGGGTAAATGAGTTCAAACTTATATTCTAGGTCATTGATGGTTTCTAAACTCTTTCAAAGTATCTCTTTATCTTATTATGTTCCCTTGTGGATCATTTCAATTACCAAAAATATTAACCAATCTTCTTGGAATTCTGGGTAGTTTAATTATTACTGGTCTAAATTAACAAACAGTGTAGACCCAGGTACGAGGGTTTCTATAGAAGCTGCCCTCTGATCTGGGTCTACACTGTGTGCAAAGGACCATGGTTGTTAAAAAGTTAGAAATATATATATCCGCCACATGGCACCAGACAATTTTTCATTACAACAGAGACCTGGCCCCTCAGAAAACATTGAGCGACTTCACGTGGAACTATAGTCCTGTCTATAGTCGTCTATAGTGACTATAGATCCAACTGAACACCGGTTGGTTCGACTAAAGTGACATCATTTGACGTACCATGATTCTCAGTTTTAATTGGTTTGACAAACAATGCTCCTAATTTCCAACCCTGATATATGCATGCTCCGGCCACAATTTTGCCTGACTAAAGGTTTGAACTATAGTTCCACGTGAAGTCGCTCAATACAGTACTGGGCTAATATAAAACAGTAGCCTACTGGCATCACTGCTGATTTTCTATGAAAAATGCAACCTGGCCTGTCTTTGGGCAGTTTTCTGTTTCAATTTAAATCTTTGCATGCTAGGTAATTTTTTTGTCTGCTGCAACAATTATTGTCGTCTGCTACGCTTCTAAAATAGAATTTTCAAAATTTCTTTTCAAGACAAGGTCAGAGTGCCAAACAGTTTGGATAATGATGAGACGCCGCGTTACGTGGCGTCTCATCTGGATCTAAACTGTTTGTAAACATAATCACTGTGGCAGATATATCTGCCGCTAGCATGCAAAGAGTTAAAATCTATTTCAGTCTGCAGAGCCTGATGCTTGAACTCTTAGCTTTTATAATTAACAAAATTTTAACAAAGTTTAATGTAGCAGACGAAAATTTACTGTATTAAAAGAATTATGGTATAAGGTATGGCTGTTAGGGATGGGAATTGTTAGAAATTTTGTATCGCAGTATATTGCCGTACTCCATCACTGTATTGCAATATATTGCGTGTTATTTAAGGGAACTAGATCGATGTATCTTGGGCAGATATTTTCAGACTTAAACAAAGCTCTTACTGATTTCTTTTTAAAATTAAGAAATGATTTCTAAAAAGATCGACACGCGCAAGTATTTGATACATATTTGTTGTAAACTACGTTTTTCATTCAGATAATTATGTTAAATTTTTTTATTTTTTTTTTTATAAATATATTAAAATCTGTTATGCACACCATTTCGGTATCGACTTATACCATTCCCTGTGCTAAAACCCCCGTTCTCTGCAAGTGGCTTAAATTATTAAATTGAATTATTTAGTTAGAACAAAACAAAATTGTGAACATTAATGAAAAAAAAACACGAGTTTTTTTTATCATCAGATTTGTATTGTTTTTCAGAATGAATTGCACGATATTGGAAAACCGGTTTTATATTGCACATCCCTAATGGCTGTTCAAAACCCCATTTTGTAACTATTAATGGAGACCATTCTATTGAGTGGTAAAAATGTAAGGTTTTGTATCTAGACATGTTGAAGTACATTTACTTTCCTACATTTGGTTTAATTATCAGGAGTCCTGGCCCGCATATATACCTAGGTGAGAATCATTCATCATGGACTCTTTGCATGGTAGAAGTAAAACCTCAATTATGTGGTCACCTGATTCTTCATAACTGAAAACAGGCTACTGGGTAAATGTTAAATCTGCAAACTGTTTGGATCCAGATGAGATGCTGAGTAACCCGGTATCTTGTCAGGATTTAAAAATGGTTGTCACTTTTTCGATCCTGTTTTGAAAAGAAATTCTGTTTAACCCTTTCCCCCATAGAAGCGCCTTTTAGCGCATTCAGTTTATTCTTGCCCTGAAGAAAATAGTTCCAATTTATACATTCATAAATATGTATAATACAAAATATTTTCTATATTCTAGCAGATGATAGCTTAAAGCAGGCTGAAAGTAAAGCAGAATGCGCTTCAAGCGCATTCTGCTTTACTTTCAACCTGTTTTAAGAGGACACCAATATTCAGTACTAGAGATATGCTATGTGGGAAAGGGTTAACCCTTTACTCCATCACTTGTTTTTAGTAATGAAGATAGCAGACTACTGGTACTTAAAGCAGGTTGAAAGTAAAGCAGAATGTGCCTTTAGGCACATTCTGCTTTGCTTTCAGCCTTCTTTATGTCATCATCTGCTAGGATATAGGAACTATTTCTTATGGTACATAATTCATGAATGTACAAAACAGAACTATTTTGTTCAGCAGAGGAATAAGGTAAAGGCGTAAAAAGGCACATTTATTGGGTTAACAAAATTACGTAAGTAGCGACTTTTAACCCTTTACCTCATAGCCTGTTTAAAGTTTTGAAGACAAGTGACCACTTAAAGCAGGTTGAAAGTAAAGCAGAATGTGCCTTAAAGGGACTCGCAACCGGATGGTGTACTTGTCAAAATAAAATAAAATACTCAAATAAAAGCAAATTTGTGGCATTATTTGGCTTCTGACATTAAAAAAATATGATCAGTCCAAAAAAAGTCTCAAGAATCGTCACCGAATCTTAGATTTTTAGATATTTTCCATCGTTTTTCTATACCGACTAGTAGACGGTATAGTTGTTGTTGTTGCTTCTCTACACGGGCTCAGACATAAACACGAGCCGAATTACGAAGTTGTATGCACTTTCGATCGCTACACATTAAAATACGTTAAATTGATCCGAGATAAACGGATAGTTCCGTGGTCCATTGGTCTAAGCGGTTTCCCCTATTTTGCCTTCTGTCCGCCAATGCCGGGCCCCGGGTTCGAATCCCACCAGAGACCAATATTTTTTTTTATTGAAATACATTTTTTTTAAACAGAATTTCTTATCCTAAACTAATTCTTTACCATTTATAAAAGCATTTGACACATATTTACAAATCACTATTTTTAATGCACCATCTGGTTGCGAGTCGCTTTAAGGCACATTCTGCTTTACTTTCAGCCTGCTTTAAGCTAAAATCTGTGATGCTATATAAGATATTTGTAATGGTAATTGTTCATGAGGGTATAAACTGGAACTATTTTCTTCAGCGGAGGAATAAATTAAATACGCTAAAAGTCGCTTCTATGGGGGAAATGGTTAAGAATTACGTGATTCAAACTAGTGAAAGAATTCAAAGAATTTGAACTCACAATACATTTTGTGTGTTGTGCGAATTATTGTATAAGTATTCTCTTGATAGTTTACAGTGGAGAAGATGTTATTATCTCACCTCTCGGACAGAGGTATCCCGAAATCTAGGGGGGGTGAGATAACCTTATCTGTCCGGACAGACAAGCCGAATTAATGGAACTATCTTATGATTGGTTGTTATTGCCGTTGTTTTGACGTCGTCATGATGTCGTCATGCATGCATTAGCGCCTTATAATACAACTCGCCACTGTATAGCAAGTTAAACACGGTTTTAGGGTCGACGAGGTGAGAAAATAAATCTAACACCACAGTTGAGTGTCAGATGAATATCCCACCCTCGTTTGAAGATATTTTTGGAACACTCGGCAAAGCCTCGTGTTCCAAAAATATCTTCAAAACTCAGTTGGGATATTCTTATCTGACACTCACGGTGGTGTTAGATTCACTATATCTTTCCAATTTAAACAAAATGGAACACGTACGCAATGCAGAAATGAAGAAAATGTCATATGTTTAAAAATATTGGCAAATTTTTTAAAAATACTGATGATTGATTCTTTTTATGCCTCATATCATCATCATATGGTTACATACAGCCTATTGTTTTTGGTCCGTAAGGGGGCTTATTATTTTATAAACACATCTTTTTTAACCTGACGGGCAAACAATTAGGAACCCTGATCAGATGCCATGTTATGTTTTGGCTCAAAATCGTTTACAATCACTAGAATGGGGTTTAGTTTAGATATGGGTCTACACTGTTTGCTAGTTTAGACCTACCCAGAATTTCATGTTTATGTTTTGGTAACTAAAAGGATCCACAAGGGAGCACAATACTCCACAAGAGTTACTTAGTGTTGAAAGAGTTTAAAAGATGTTTATTGGGAAAGTATAAAGCCTCGTCTCAATTAAAAGACCTCAAATGTGTCATAACAAGATATAATACGTAATAAAAAGAAATATAAAAAAGAGAAAAGGGTTCTCAAGAAATCCCTTGTGTCCCCTTATTGGCACTAATAGATAGGCAGAAATTGTATCAAAATTAAAAAAGCTTGACCTGCTTTAAGCTAACAATTCTGCTTGGATATTGGGAATATTTATTTATGGTGTATGTTCATGGCTGTATAAAGTTAAACTTCTTTTTATAGTGTAGAAATAAATTCAAGGTAAAAAAAGGTTTATTTGTGGGATAATCAATTATATGCAATCTTTAGAACAAGCTAGATGTAAGCACTTGTAGCGCATTTAATTTATTCCTTCACTGAAAAAAATAGTTTTAGCAGATGGTAGCTTAAAGCTGGCTGAAAGTAAAGTAGAATGCGCCTTAAAGGCGCATTCTGCTTTACTTTCAACCTGCTTTAAGTGGTCATCTATATTCAGTACTATGGGGTAATGGGTTAAAAGCAACCAAAACAAACAAAACTTTTAACACGAAGAGTACATGCAGGCACATCATGTTTTTCCCTAGGTAACTTGATGTATCAGAATTATGTCTCTCCATTGAATGCTTTACTTTCAACCTGCTTTAAGTGGTCACCTATCTTCAGTACTAGAAACAGTTTATGGAGTAATGGGTTAACTCTTTGAACATTACAGACGTCTTTAAAATATACTCATTACATTTGCCAACAGCTTGCATTTACATTTGCAAACAGTGTAGACCCAGTAGGAGCCCTATGATCAGGATCTACACTGTTTGCTAATTATCTAGAGCAGTAGTTATTAAACTACCCAGAATTCCAAGTAGACTGGCTCAATTTTTGGTAGCTAAAAAGATCCACAAGGGAACCTAATAACCCACAAGTTACTTAGTGTTTAGTTAACCCATTACCCCATAAATACGCCTTTTTACTCCTTCAATTTATTCTTTTACTAAAGAAGATTGTTCCAATTTATACTGTTACAAATAAGAATCATAAGAAATGTTTTCTATATTCTAGTAGATAATAGCTTAAAGCAGGCTGAAAGTAAAGCAGAATGCGCCTGAAGGCGCATTCTGCTTTACTTTCAACCTGCTTTAATTGGTCATCTGTCTTCAAAACTAGAAGTAGTCTATGGGGTAATGGGTTAAAAGTAAACAAAACAAACAAAACTTCTAACACGAAGAGTACATGCAGGCACATCATGGTTTTCCCTAGTTAACTTGATGTATCAGAATTATGTCTCTCCATTGAATGGGAAAGAAAATGAAATTTTAATCCAATTATGGCCGTGAAACTTAATGAAATTTGCGGCTTAAATAGTCATTATCTACTTAACATATTCCGTAAAAGAACACCACTGTATCTTAAAGCCTTGAAATTCATTTGCGCCATTTTGGAAGTTTTCCGATAGAAATCTGGTTAGGATAATTGCTGCCAAGGAACGTTTTTGTTTCTTAGCCAATTAAAGACGTTGGAAATAGAATTCGGTGTTAAAAGTTGAAATTATACGAGAGAAAAATTCATTTCATTTTAATTGGCAGTAGTTCTAACGGGTAAAAACGGATGTATGTGTCAAAACTATTGAATTTGAGTTTTCGAAATGAAGAGCAACGGCAAAACTAAAGGAATAAAAGAGTGAGTAGTGTCTACTGGGAGAAAAAAAACAACACCACAAGACTTCTCGTACAAACATGACATTGTATCAGGCAATAGTTAATTGGAGATGCATGGCTATCTCCCCAAAAAAAAGGTGAGTGCTTCATTCAGGACAGATGAAATTTGTAAAGCTCATATAGGAGCTTTGTGCATTATTTTGTATCCTACATTAACTCTTTCCTCCCTGAAACTTTAAATGGACAATTCCAGTTTTTTAGTCTAATCCATTTCTGACTTTTAAGGGTTGTTTTGTCGATGTTTGGCATTATGACAAACAGTGAAGTCCCTGATCAGAGGGCTCCTTTTGGAGCCCTCTGATCTGGGTCTTCACTGTTTGCATAGGACAAGTGTACTATTCACATGTACACTGATTGGTAAGGATGCCTATATGCGGGACTAGGGTTCAAAGGGTTAAGCAGTTACCAGTATAAAGAATTGCTGATATTGCAAACATAAACCCTTTATATACACATTACCAGTTGACAGTGCGATACAGAGTGATGTATTTAGCTCGAGACGATTTTGGCGGAAATAGCCGATCTGATGAGCGCCTTGGTGCGAGTCTGATCGGTTATTTCCGCTAAAAACGTCGAGAGCTAAATGCAACACTCTGTAGCACACTGCCAACTGGTGATGTGTTTATTATATGCCTTGAATACACCCCAGAAACAATTAAATAGTTGTTTAAATCATTTTATAGCCAAAATTTATTAGTTATTTGAAGCAGAACAAGATTTTTGGTATGCCACTATGAATAACGCGGCACTTGTACACGTACGTAAATGACGTCACGTTAAATGGAAAGCGAGGTCAGAGTAAAATACAAAGTGGCTGATACAAGGTGGCTGATACTGTGCAAATACACGCGGAAACGCTCGATATCATACAAAGGCATATAATAAAGCCTTTTATTAAGTGTTTAATCCTTTCTCCCATTGCATGTTGTTAGTGTTTAAGATGGGTGGTTGATTAAAGCAGGATCAAAGTAAAGCAGAAAGCTCCTAAAGGAGTTTTCTGTTCTACGTTTAGCCTGCTTTAAGCGTCTGCCTGTCAGGATGCAGAAAAAATGTTTTCTATCGCTTAATTGGCAATGGAAGAAGCATGACGTGGCATCTGTATTAATGCTTTGCATGCTGGGTAATTTTTTTGTCTGCAACAATAATTATCATTTGCTACTGTTTAAAAATTGAAATTTCAATATTGTTTGTTAAACCTTTACCCCCTAGCCTGTTTCTAGTTTTGATGACCACTTAAAGCAGGTTGAAAGTAAGGCACATTCTGCTTTACTTTCAACCTGCTTTAAGTAATCACCTGTCTTAAAATTTAGAAACAGGCTATGGGGTAATGGGTTAAAGGGGGTTCTATGTTTCATCACTATTATAGATACCTGTGTATGAGTTGGTGTCCATATTGATTTAAACCAAACAGCTGTGACCACCATTCACTAAAACTTTAAGAGTCGTATGATTAAAGTCATAAAAAGTCCTTTTTATTGGAGTAATGTGTTGATCCTAGTGCCCCTGTGAAAAGTGTTCAAGAACTTTAGAATGTTCATGAACATTGAATGGCCACTTCTAGAACTTCAAGAATTTCTTTAAACATTCTAGAAAAGGAGTTCAAGAACTTTTGTAATTCTAGATCAATGGTTCTCAAACCATCAAATTTCTAGAAATTTTCTAGAACTTTTTCAGAAAGTTCATGAATGTTAAATGGCTGCTTCTAGAATTGTTCATGCATGAATATTTAAGAAATTATTCTGGAATAGTTCTATAATAATTCAATACCTTTCCACAGGGTTGCCCTGTATATGGTCAAGTAACTGAAGGTCAGGGCTGTTGAATTGAGAGGCTGATCAATTGGAATGCTAGTCACTACTGCTGTTATATACTTCAGTAAATTGATCTGTTCTCAGGGAGGGAAAATAAGTCAGTTGTAGATGGCAGGGACTGACAGTCACCAAGGCTCCAGATATAAGCTGGTAAACTGAACATTTTTTTGTTTATCTTGAGGAATCGGTAGATTGGTGTCCTAAGGTTTTATTTTAAGGATTGGGTAGACTGGCATCCTAAGGTGTTTATGTTGAGGAATCTCACTAAACTGGCATCCTTAGATGTAGGTGTTAATGTAGGGGATTGGGTAGACTGGCATCCTAAGGTGTTTATGTTGAGGAAACTGTAAACTGACACCCTTAGATGTAGGTGTTTATGTAGGGGATTGGGTAGACTGGCATCCTAAGGTGTTTATGTTGAGGAATCTCACTAAACTGGCATCCTTAGATGTAGATGTTAATGTAGGGGATTTGGTAGACTGGCATCCTAAAGTGTTTATGTTGAGGAATCTGTAAACTGGCATCCTTAGATGTAGGTGTTAATGTAGGGGATTGGGTAGACTGGCATCCTAAGGCGTTTATGTTGAGGAATCTGTAAACTGGCATCCTAAGATGTAGGTGTTTATGTAGGGGATTGGGTAGACTGGCATCCTAAGGTGTTTATGTTGAGGAATCTGTAAACTGGCATCCTTAGATGTAGGTGTTTATGTAGGGGATTGGGTAGACTGGCATCCTAGGGTGTTTATGTTGAGGAATCTGTAAACTGGCATCCTTAGATGTAGGTGTTTATGTAGGGGATTGGGTAGACTGGTATCCTAAAGGTGTTTATGTTGAAACTGGCATCCTTAGATGTAGGTGTTAATGTAGGGGATTGGGTAGACTGGCATCCTAAGGTGTTTATGTTGAGGAATCTGTAAACTGGCATCCTAAGATGTAGGTGTTTATGTAGGGGATTGGGTAGACTGGCATCCTAAGGTGTTTATGTTGAGGAATCTGTAAACTGGCATCCTAAGATGTAGGTGTTTATGTAGGGGATCGGGTAGCCTGGCATCCTAAAGTGTTTATGTTGAGGAATCTGTAAACTGGCATCCTAAGATGTAGGTGTTAATGTAGGGGATTGGGTAGACTGGCATCCTAAGGTGTTTATGTAGAGGAATCTGTAAACTGGCATCCTAAGATGTAGGTGTTTATGTAGGGGATTGGGTAGACTGGCATCCTAAGGTGTTTATGTTGAAATTGGCATCCTAAGATGTAGGTGTTTATGTTGGGGATTGAGTAGACTGTAATCCTAAGGTGTTTATGTTGGGGATTGAGTAGACTGGCATTCTAAGGTGTTTATGTAGGGGATTGGGTAGACTGGAATCCTAAGGTGTTTATGTTGAGGAATATGTAAACTGGCATCTTAAGATGTAGGTGTTTATGTTGGGGATTGAGTAGACTGGCATCCTAAGGTGTTTATGTAGGGGATTGGGTAGACTGGCATCCTAAGATGTTTATGTTGAGGAATCTGTAAACTGGCATCCTAAGATGTAGGTGTTTATGTAGGGGATTTGGTAGACTGGAATCCTAAGGTGTTTATGTTGAGGAATCTGTAAACTGGCATCCTTAGATGTAGGTGTTAATGTAGGGGATTGGGTAGACTGGCATCCTAAGGTGTTTATGTTGGGGATTGGTAAACTGGCATCCTAAGGTATTTATGTTGTAAAATGGGTACACTGGCATCCTAAGGTGTTATAATGTTGAAGAATAGGTGTTTCTGTTTAGGATTGGGTAGACTGGCATCCTAAAGCTGCATGTTTATGTTGGGGATCGGGTAGACTGGTATCCTAAAGTGTTTATGTTGGAGAATTGGTAGACTGACAATTCTTAAGGTGTTAATGTAGGGGTATCAGTAGACTGGCTTTCTAAAGGTGTTTATGTTGGAGAATAGGAATAGGTGTCATAAGGAGTTTATACCAATTAAGTTAGGAAATTGTTAATGCAAGCCATGGTCGACTTCACAAAATTAAAAATATTTTTGTCTGCATTAAACCCTCATAATGGTGTGACTTCTCATTAGAATAGAGCTGATTCTAATGAGTAGTAACACCATAGGATTTGGTGCTGGTTTGAAGGAGAAATGTTGGATATTTTCAGTTTACTTCCTCTTATCTAGAGCCCTGGCAGGATAGACTGTAAGCGACTGCCCCAGCTAGGCCAAGACTGTGGTTTTCACCACATGAAAAAGTGAGCAATCAATTGATGATTATAGACAAATAATGTCAGCGAACACCTCGGATATTGGTCAATAACTGCATTGTTAGCTAGTGGTGCAGGAATCGGGGATTTTATTCTTCAATACTTCACCGACAGCCTCACGTTGAGGCAGGAAGGAAATCGGACTATTATTGTATTGGTTTCGCTCAGTGTCACAGCTAATAGTGGGGAAATAGACTGCTTGTTTTACGTCGCTGAAATTTTATCGGTTTACAGCAAAGTGATAACAAACGTGATGATATCCTGAGTGGTAATTTAATAATTGTCTTGGATCGTACAGAAAATTTGTTATTTAGACTTTTTTTAAATACATGTATGTCATGAATGTTGAAAGTGTTTTAGAAGTAGTTTAAATCTATTTAGTTGTCCTGGATCTAACTTGGATTTTACAGAAAATTTGATTTTTTTGTAGCTGTTCTTGAAAAAAATGCCATCAATGTAAAATGTGTTTTAACCCCTTCACTGCCATAACATCATCAATTTTAAACAATTGTCGTCTGCTCCTACGTCTCAAATTTAAATTTAGATATTTTGACTTAAGAAATGTTGAAATGAGTGTCAAACAGTTTGGATCCTGATCAGACACCAACATTATGCAGCGTCTAATCAGGATCCAAACTGTTTGCAAATTATAACTATTGTACTCGGGGTAAGGCAGTGAATTGGTTAACCCTAAATGTCCTATTTAACTCTTTGCATGCTGGGTAAGTTTTTTTGTTGCAAAAAATTGTTGTCTGCTACTGTTCTATAAAAAGATTATTTTCAAGACAGGGCCAGAGTGTCAAACAGTGTGGATCCTGATGAGAATGCTGCATTACACAGCCTTTATCCCTTTCCCTAATAGAAGCGCCTTTTAGCACATGTAGTTTATTCCTCCACTCAAGAAAATTGTTCCAATTTATACAGTCATGAAAATGTATTATAATAGCTATTTTCTATATTCTAGCAGATAGTAGTTTAAAGCAGACTGAAAGTAAAACAGAATGCGCCTTAGGGCGCATTCTGTTTTACTTTCAACCTGCTTTAAGTGGTCACCAGGGCTCCAGATAAGAGGTAGTTTTTTCAACAAATCCAACATTTTCTCACTCTTTTCAGCACCAAATCCTATGGTGTTACTACTCATTAGAATCGTCTCTTCGAGACGATTCTAATGAGTAGTGACACCATAGGGTTTAATTCAGAAATAAAGATTTTAGTTTTTGAAAAACTACCCTTATCTGGTGCTCTGGGTCACCTGTCTTCAAAGTTAGAAACAGGCTGTGAGGTAAAGGGTTAAATTATGATCAGGATCCAAACTGTTTGCAAATGTTATCATGGTTTCACTGCTAGCATGCTATTAACCCAAAGCAGGTTGAAAGTAAAGCAGAATGCGCCTTAACTCTTTCCTCCCTGAAACTTCAAATGGACAATCTTAGTTTCCATTTTAGTCTAGTTCATTTCTGACTTTTAAGGGTTATTTTTGTCAATGTTTTATATTATGACAAACAGTGAAGACCCTGATCAGAGGGCTCCTTTAGGAGCCCTCTGATCTGGGTATTCACTGTTTGCATAGGACAATGCACTTTTCAGATGTATACTGTTTGAAATGACGCCTATATGCGGGACTAGGGCTCAAAGGGTTAAGGTACATTCTGCTTTACTTTCAGCCTGCTTTAAGCTATCATCTGCTAGATTGTAGAAAATATTTCCAATGATACATATTCATGACTGTATAAATTGGAGCTATTTTCTTTAGCGGATGAATAAATTAGAGGCGTAAAAAGACGTATTTATAGGGGAATGGGTTAAGAGTTGATTATATTGTCTGCTCATGCATATTATACTAAAAGAGTAAGAAACAAATTGGATCTTTATTAGATGCTGTGTTACTCAGTGTCTCCTATGGATCCAATCTGTTTGTAAATGTAAGTTACACTTTACAGAATGAAGGGTAAATTGTTTTAAATCTGTTCAGTTTCCTTGGATATATAAAACATTCATTTTTATCTCTTTTCTGCTGCTCTTAAAATGCTATAGCCATTAGGAATGTGTTTTTAACACTTTTCCTGCTGATCGCAACTTAACCCATTCCCCCATAGGCTGTTTGTATTATTGAAAATAGGTGACCACTTAAAGCAGGTTGAAAGTAAAGCAGAATGCGCCTTAAGGCACATTCTGCTTTACTTTCAGCCTGCTTTAAGCTACCATCTGCTAGAATATCAAAAATATTTCTAATGACACGTATTCATGACTGTATAAAATAGAACTATATTCCTCAGTGGAATAATAAACTAAAGTCGTAAAAAGGCGTATTTATGGGGTAATGGGTTAACAGGTTTTTGCAAGCATTATGGATCCAGATCAGTAACTGCATCTGATGTTGATCAAACTGTTTAATCCTTTCCCAGGGCTCAAGATGATTAAGTGGTAGTAAACTTATTAACAAATCAAGCATTTTCTCTTTTATTTCAGCTCCAAATCCTATGGTGTTACTACTCATAAGAATCGTCTCTTTGGGACTATTCTAATAAGTAGTGACACCATAGGGTTTAATGCAGAAATAAAGATTTTAGTTTTTGAAATACTCCCCTTATCTGGGGCACTGCTTTCCTCCACAGAATTGCATGCCCCCACATATGTTTCAAAATTGAATGTTCAAAGATAGTGTTGAAATAAAGTGGCAGCTTTAAAAGTAAGATGAAAATAAAGCAGAAAGCTCCTGAAGGAGCTTTCTGCTTTACTTTCATCTTGCTTTAAGCAGTATATCTTGCCTTTACCCGTTACCCTATACCCTAGCTGTTTCTAGAAATGAAGATATGTGACCACTTAAAACAGGTTGAACATAAAGCGGAATGCACCTTAACCCTTAGCCTGCCACTCACGACTATAGCTCCATATGCAAACAGCTTGGATCCGGATGAGACGCCGAGTAACTCGGCGTCTCATCCGGATCCAAGCTGTTTGACACTCGGACAACATTTTCAGCAATTTTGAGCAACTTTGAAGCACTTTGAAACTTGAAGCAGACGAGAAATATAGCAGACGACAATTTATTTGGCGGGCTAAGGGTTAACCCATTACTTTCAGCCTGCTTTAACATACCATCTGCTAGAAATATATTTTTATGGTTCATATTCATACTACGGTGGAGGAATAAATAATTGTGTAAAAAGGCATATTTATGGGGTAATGGCCTAACTTTATGCAGAGGATTGATGTAAGGTGCTTATGTTTATAAATTGAGAAGCAGACACCTACGAGTGGTCATACTTGTGGGAATATAACTCTTTGCATGCTGGGTAAATTTGTTTGTATGCCACAATTGTCATATGTTATGTTCTAAATAGAGAAATTTTCAAGTTTTCTTTCTAAAAAAGGATCTGAGTGGCAAACTTTTAGAATCCTGATGTAGACGCCGCGTTACGCAGCATCTCGTTAAGATCCAAACTGTTTGCATAGATAATAATGATTGCCTCACTGCATAATTATTAGAGTGCAAAAAGTTAAGTGTAGGGATGCATGCAGGGCCCCAGATAGAAGAGGGTTAAATATTTCCAACTTTTTTGCCATTATATGACTTCTAAAAAAAACCAATTCCTCTTAGCTTAAGCTTTCATTTTACCTTTTTAGCTCACCTGAGCCTTCGGCTCAGGATGAGCTTTTGTGATACCATTCCGTCCGTCGTCCAAGTTTGTTCAAATTATGACCCCCGGGTCAAAATTGGCCTCGCCCCGGTGCTTATCAGTTTTACATAGACTTATATAGGAAAACCTTTAAATTTCTTCTTCTCTGAAACTGTAAGGCCCAGTTCTTTAATATTTGTCACATAGCCTTGCCTTGTGATCCTCTACCAAGATTGTTCAAATAATGACCCCCGTGCCAAAAATGGCCCCACCCTCGACTTATTAGTTTTTCATAGGAAAACCTTTAAAAAACTTCTTCTCTGAAACTGTAAGGCCCAGATCATTTATATTTGACCTGTAACTTTGCATTATGGTCCTCTACCAAGATTGTTAAAATTATGACCCTTTGATCAAATTTGGTCCTGCCCCAAGGCTTATCAGTTTTATATAGACTTATATAGGAAAAACCTTTAAAACTCTTTTTATAGCTATATATATCACGATATTGTTTTGCCCAGTCAGCTTAGGTGCAATGTTCTCAGGTGAGCGACTTGTGGGCCATGGCCCTCTTGTTACCAGAATTCTTTTTTAGACCCCCCGCAAAAGTCAATGTAAACTGAGGATGGTTCAGTATTTGGAAAGGGCTCGAGATAAAAGGGGGTAAACTGAACAAATCCAACATTTTCTCGCTCATCAAATTCAGCTCCAAATCCAATTGTGTTACTACCTATTAGAATCGTCTCAAAGAGACGATTCTAATGAGTAGTGACACCATAGCATTTAATGCATCTGGAGCTCTGCAGTCAACATACTAAGGGATAAAGATGCTGATATTGATTTTAACCCACTACCCCATAGCATGTTTCGTTAGTTTCGAAGACAGGTTGGCAGGTTGAAGGTAAAGCAGAATGTGCCTTAAGGCGCATTCTGCTTTAATTTCAGCCTGCTTTAAGCCACCATCTCATATTCATTATATTATATAATATAGAAAAAATTCTTATTATGTATATTTATGACAGTATGAATTGGAACTATTTTCTTCAATGGAGGAATAAGATAAAGGCATAAAAAGGTGTATTTATGGAGTAATAAAGTGTTCTCTGAATTCTAGTCTAGCCATTTGCGTTTTAGAAATGGTTGAGAAGACTCAAGAATTAAAATTTATGGAATAAAAATGTAAATAGATAAATCTGGTACTATCCATTTAGTTGTCTGAAATGTTACAAAATATTTTAAACGTGATCACAATGTCAAATCTCGATACTATTTATCTTGAAAAAGGTCTAGACTGTCTTTTAGATGTGTGTGTTTGATTTTCTTGTATAAAGAATGCATATTGAACTTCAAAATACAGTTATGATATAAATCTTTATAATACTCTATAGCCTGATTCAAGTTTTGAAGACAGCTAGGTGACCACTTAAAGCAGGTTGAAAGTAAAGCAGAATGTGCCTTAAGCTACATGTACCGTTTGCTTGAATTAAAAAAACATTTCTAAAGTTATATTCATGACTGTAAATTAGCTATATGTAAATTGACTAAAATTTGGAAGTATATTTTTCAATGGGGGAATAAATTTGTAGGCGTAAAATTGTGTATGTATGGAGTAAAGGGTTAAACTTGTTTCAAACTGTAATTCATAAGATATTCTAGCAGTCTTAAATACAGGTGGCAGCTCGATCAATGAAAGACCAAAGTAAAAGCAGAAAGCTGCTGAAAGAAACATTCTGCTTTACTCTGCATGTCTTTTAAATTCAAACTGTTTAACACTAATACATATACTGTATACTCCCTTTTTAACGATAAAAGAGACATAGAGTAAGGCGGCGTCTCGTCTGAATCCAAACTGTTTCCAAAGGTTATCTTGATTTCACCACTACTGTGTAGAGTTAATTTCACGCAGGGAATGGTAATTGCTGTGTTGTTGCAGCAATTATATTGAACCATAATATATACCACTGTTCAAGGCTCCAGATAAGGGGATTTTTTCAAAAACTAAAATCTTTATTTTTGAATTAAACCCTATAGTGTTACTATTCATTAGAATCGTCTCTTCGAGACGATTCTAATGAGTAGTCACACCATAGGATTTGGTGCTGAAATAAGTGAGAAATGTTCTATTTACTCCCTCTTGTCTGGAGCCCTGGCAGTCTGTAGGTAGTTTTTGTGTGCTATGAAATTGTCAGCTGCAGTAAGTCAATGCATTTGTCATTTCTTTAGAAGGATTGGTTTAGTTCATGACAAAATGCCCAGTTTATTTGAAGTCTTGTTTCGGGGCTCCATGCAGATATTAAGAGGGGATAAAACCTAACAAATTCAACTTTTTTCTCACTCATTCAGCACCAAATCCTATGGTGTCTACTACTGATTAGAATAGTCTCCAATATACAATTCTAATGAGTAGTCAAACCATAGGATTTAATGCAGACATAAAGATTTACTTTTTGAAATACTCCCGGGGACCCCTTATCTGGGGTCCTGTGGTTTATTTCCTAATTTTTTAATCAAGAACTCATAAAATATTAGAATCTCTTTTTTTTCACCAAACCTTATGGTGTGACTATACTCATTAGAGTCGTCTTAAATAGACAGTTCTAATAATAAGTCACACCATAGGATTCGATAAAGATGTATAAGGAAGAATATGTTGAAAAACTTCAGTACTCCCTCTTATATAGAGCCTGGTAATTAGATTTAAACCATTACCCCATACATACCGTATGCCTTTTAGCGCAATTCATTTATTCGTCCTGAAGAAAGAAGTTCCGATGTATGTATCATAAGAAATAGTTTCTGTATTCTTTAAACAGAAGCTTAAAGCAGACTGAAAGTAAAGCAGAATGCGCCTTAATGCCCATTCTGCTTTACTTTCAACCTGCTTTAAATAATCACCTGTTTTCAAAATTAGAAACAGGCCATGGAGTAAAGCCGGTTAAGTATAGTAAATATTAGAACTAGGCTTGATTTTATCAACATAGACTCTGATAAATGACCCCTTAAAACAGGTTGAAAGTATTGCAGAATGTGTTGTACTTTTAGTCCTGCTTTAACCCTTTGAACCCTAGTCCCGCATATAGGCGTCCTGTTCATACAGTGTACTTGTGAATAGTTCACTTGTCCTATGCAAACAGTGAAGACCCAGATCAGAGGGCTCCGAAAGGAGCCCTCTGATCAGGGTCTTCACTGTTTGTTATAATGCCAAAAATGGACAAAACAACCCTTAAAAGCCAGAAATGGACTAGACTAAAATGGAAGCTGGAATTGTCCAATTGAGGTTTCAGGGAGGAAAGAGTTAAGTTATCATCAGCTACGAAATAAGATTCTGCATTCTTTGTTACTTTCAACCTTATTTAACCCTTCAGCATAGATACACATTTTAACAATTTTAATTTATTCCTCCATTGAAGAAAATTGCTCTACTTTATTCCATCATAAATATGCACCTGGCCATAAGAAATATTTTCTTTATCCTATGATATGGAAGCTTAAAGCAGGTTGAAAGTAAAGCAGAATGTGCCAAAAGGCACATTCTGCTTTACTTTCAATCTGCCTTAAGTGACCATGTCTTCAAAACTAGAAGTGGCCTATGGGTTCGGAGGTCGATCACCTGTCTTCAAAAAAGTAGGCTATGGGGTAATGGGTTAAGATTTTGAATTGTCCCCTTTATCTGGCGCCATGATGGTGCATGTGGCTCAGATGGTTCCGACTAGATTTGATTGGTTAATTACTGTAAACTATGGCGATGTAGATCATGCTGGAAATGAGTTACGGCAGACAAACTTTCTGTTTTTGGAAAGAAGATGAAAATATCACAGCGGGATAATCTGTCAGTCTGGTCGACAGGGATTGGACGAGGCAGGGGGACTGGATAACAAGAAGTTCTAGTTTGGGCAAAAATACATCCAGCAGATAATTAACTCTTTGCATGCTACAGGGCTACCATTTCTCCGGATTTTCCTAAATTTTTCGAATTTTTTCGGCGGAGCTGTCTGGTTTCTATTTAGCCACACTTTCTGTTTGGCCACACATTTCAACCAATTATATTTGATCAGAAATTTAGACTTGAGAGCACCTGTTGAAACTGAATAGTCTGATTGGATAGTAGCCAGGGCTCCAGATAAGGGAATTATTTCAAAACTTAAAATCTTTATTTGTGCATTAAACCCTGTGGTGTCACTAAACATTTGAATTGTCTCTTCGAGACAATCAAAATGAGTGGTAACACCATAGGGTTTGGTGCTGAAATGAGTGAATAACTGTGATTTGTTTAGTTTACTCCCTCTTATCTGGAGCCCTGTAGGCTGGTCTATGTCCAATTACAGTTTTCCCAGATATGGCTGTGAGTGTAAAATTTAGAGACACAGACCAGACTGTTTACTACACTGGGGGCTGATGCAATTTAAGATGACATCTGAAATACAGAGGAAGCTAGGTGTTTTGTAATTGTTTACTACCAATTTGTTTTAATTGTTAACTATTTGTACACATTTACCATACATTAAAAGCAATATTAAATATAAATGGCCTCAAGTGAGTTAAACACAATTGTGTGGTTTCATCATTATTTACAAGAGTGAAGTAGAGCAGACTTGAATCTGTACATTTGTGTATGCTATATAGTTTGTTTCAAGAAACTCAATGAATGAAGTTTGATATATAGAACAATAGATTAATGTGAGGATCTCCTACCAGTAGCTAGGATATGAGTTAAATTATTGTTTTGTTTTGCATTTCTGTACATGATAGTTTTGCATTTTAGATCAAAGTTACTGTTTCAATTGTATACTTTTATTTTTTGCTTTTCAATCCAAGATATTACAATTCTTTGAAAACCTCAATTTCATTCAATTTTGCACACCCATCTATATAGCCTTAGTTCAACCACTCATTCCGCCGAATATCTTTTTTAAAGATATTTCTTGTTTCTAGTAAATTATAACTTAAAGCAGGCAGCAGTAAAGCAGAATGCGCATTTTGCTTTACTTCCAGTCTTCTTTAAGCAGCCTTGTGTCAAACAAACTAGAAACAGGCGATGGGGTAAAGGTGGGGTAAAGGTACGGTTCATAAAATCGTGGGGGATATATCTGCCATAACGATTACTTTTGCAAACAGTTTGGATCCAGATGAGACGCCGTATAACCCGGCGTCTCTTCAGGATCCAAACTTTTTGACACTGATCTTGTTTTGAAAAGAAATTTTTGAAAATTCTATTTTTAGAACATCATCAGACGACAATTATTGCAGACGAGAAAATTACCCAGCATACAAATAATTAAAGAGAGACACACCACTTTAAATATTATATGAGTATTTGTAAAACTGCATCATTATTAGTTGCTGCATTATGAATGTGAGCATTGCTGATCTAAGCCATATTTAGCTGGGTATACATTAATTTTATTGTCAGTGCAATACTGTAAGTATTGAATGGCCATATTTTACAGGGAACCGTTATTATTAGATGAATAATGTTAGTGTTGCACAGCTATAATTTAATCGGGAACCATAGTTGAATAATGTGAGTATTGCATATATGGGAACCATTAATGTGAGATACTGTTCGTATTAAAACGTACAGTAGCTATATTTAACTTGCAGCCATTAATTATCAGTTGGATAATATGAGTATTGCACAGCTATTTTTAAGTGGGAACCATTATCAGTTGGATATGAGTATTAAAGCACAGCAGTTTGAAGTGGGAACCAGTATCAGTTGGATAATATGAGTATTGCACAGCCATTTGTTAAGTAGGAACCATTATCAGTTGGAAATGAGTATTAAAGTACAGCCGTTTGATCTGGAAACCAGTATAAATTGGATAATATTAGTATTTCATAGCCATTTTTAAATGGTTGAATAATTTGAGTATTGCACAACCATTTTTATCTAGGATTTACAGGCCATGGGGTAACTGGTTAAACATGTATAGACTTTAAAGACATATTACCTGGGTCCTTTGTATGACCCCCCCCCCCCCCCACTTTCTATTGTTCACAATAGGTGGAAAAGTGACTGTAAAAGTATGAGAATGGTGGCAACACCATCTCATTCTATCTACAGAGACCTTGACATACTCAAACTCAAGGCCTTTTCAAACCAAACTATCAAAAATAAGAGATGGGCCTCACATGAGACACTTCACTGATTCTTTGCATAGACATTAATCTTGCTTTTCATACATTTTTGACAAATTTTAAACAGACTAGGTGTATCCACCCAAGTTCTGTCATTTAACACATTCAACCCTAGCGACGAGTATACTCGTCGTTTACAAACAGTGTACCTATGAGGATTACACTTGTTCTGTGCAAACAGTGTAGACCCTGATCAGAGGGCTCCTTAAGGAGCCCTCTGATCAGGGTCTACACTGTTTGTCACTTTGAAACGTATTGAGAAAATCAACCCTAAATAGTCAAAAAATGGACTAGACTTATGTTGAAATTGGAATTGTCCATTAAAAGTTTCAGGGGTGAATGAGTTAATAATGTCTTTAACTCATCGCTACTGACACCTGCGTTGTGATCAGGGGACTTATAAGATAACCAATCAATACTTGTAGCCGTTATCTGCCAGTTTGTCATGACTGACATAGCTGTATGAATATTCATGAGAGTCAAACGTTTCAGGACTAAATACATCTTGGCTTATATCAGGTTATTTAATTTTTTTGCATGCTTGGTAATTTTTTTCATCTGTAACAGTTGTCATTGGCTACTATTCTAAAATATGATTTTTAAAAAACTTACTTTCAAACTTAACCCTTAGCCTGCCACTCACGACTATAGCTCCATATGCAAACAGCTTGGATCCGGATGAGACGCCGAGTAACTCGGCGTCTCATCCGGATCCAAGCTGTTTGACACTCGGACAACATTTTCAGCAATTTTGAGCATCTTTGAAGCACTTTGAAACTTGAAGCAGACGAGAAATATAGCAGACGACAATTTATTTGGCGGGCTAAGGGTTAAGTGTCTGCATATGAGCATCAAACAGTTTGAATGTAATGCATATCATGTATATCATCAGGATCCAAACTGTATGCGATGATAATCAAGATTTTGATGCTATAGCATGCAAAAAATTAAAGAAATTTTTGTTACAGCAATATATATAGTTACAACTGAATCAATCAGAAATTTCCTGTAAGATACTTCTGCTTTACTTTCAATTTGCTTTAATCCATTACTCCATAAAACATCTTTTTACGCCTTAAATTTAGTCCTCCACTGAAGAAATTATTTCCACTTTACACAGTAATGAATATGTACCATAAGAAATAGTTCATCGTTTCTAGAAGGTGGTAGCTAGTAACTAGCTTAATTAACTCTTTCCTCCCTGAAACTTCAAATGAACAATCCCAGTTTCCATTTTAGTCTAGTCCATTTCTGACTTTTACGGGTTGTTTTTGTCTATGTTTTGCATTATGACAAACAGAGAAGATCCAGATCAGAGGGCTCCTTAAGGAGCCCTCTGATCTGGGTCTTCACTGTTTGCATAGGACAAGTGCACTTTTCACATAATACTGTTTGAAAAGAACGCCTATATGCGGGACTAGGGTTCAAAGGGTTAAAGCAGGCTGAATTTACTTTCAAACAGTGCTTTAAGTGGTCACATATCTTCAATGCTAGAAACAGGCTATGGAATAAACTAAGATATAAAAGTTGCACTTTATACAGTTATATGTATCCACCTTACCATAAGAAATGTGTCCTACATCCTAGCAGATGGTAGCTTAAAGCAGGTGTAAAGTAAAGCAGTATGCTACTTAATGCTACTTTAATCTTGCTTGAAGTCAGTGACAATCTCTCTTCAATATTGAAAACAAGCTATTGGGGAAAGGTTGGACTAAGGCTCCTGTAGAAACTGTCTCTCAGATATCTGTTTGTGACGTTAACTTTCGTATCATTAGATAAAAATACATAGAAATTGAATTAAAAAAAATATGCAGACACTAATTTTATGGAGTCTGTGTTATAGACCAAAAAAGTAGAAAAAAAACTTTATGCAAACTTTTGATTCAGAATTCCCAGCATTAAACCATTAGAACGCTAGGCAGTGACATAATAGTCTCCTGACTTAACCCTTTACCCCATAAAAGTGCACATTTGATATGTATTCCTCCACTGAAGAAAATAGTTCCAATTTACATAGTTATAAACATGTAAAGCTGGAGATCACATTCCAATGTGGATCATCTTTTATTTCTTGGCATGCTGGGTAATTTTTTCGTCTGCAACAATTGCCGTCTGCTGGTGTTTTAAAAATAGAATTTTCTTATTTTCTTTTCAAAACAGGGTCAGAGTGTCAAACAGTTTTGATCCTGACAGGGCTTGAACTTTAGATTTTTTCCCACTTGCATTTTTTTGCAAGTGCCCATATTTTCTACTTGCAAAACCAGGTTCCAACTTGCTTTTTCAATACGTTTATCTACAAATTGACGTTTCACATCATTTTGATCAAAATTATAAGATAAAGTTCATAAACATTACTTTGTTGAACTTTCATTCTGTATCTCATTCTGTGCTAGATTACTCATGTAAATAAAGTTTCAAAAATAATAACTAGTGTGTGTCTTTTTGTGTATAAACTGTACAGTTACTATTCTTAACTCTAAATAAGTCTTTATTTGCAGTCCATCCCATATAGTCAATTTTCATTCAAAACAGCAAGGTTCGCAGATTAATTAAACACGGACTATAGCTGAAACTTTGTAACTGGGTCGTTTTGTCAAGGGGGCGAAAGGCTCGTGTTATATTTTCAGAGTTCGATGTTTATGGATGCTTTTTTTTTTATCTTTGGTGAAGACAGTCAGCAGACAGTTCTCTATATTTCGAAAACGCTTTCACTATCGTACTCCATAATATTATGTTCGAGAAAGATGCGCATTTCTTTCTACCATTTTAGGACAGATTTTAGCGACGCCGTGGTTCGTCCCATTTTCGCACAAAGCAATAAAACCCAATTACTTCGTGAGTTTCGTAACTTGGTTTGGGCTAGCTTTCAGTCTGTTTTCGGCTGTTCTTCCTTAAATGTCTCGTCAGCCTTCCGTTTATAAACCCTAGAAGGACGAGTCGACTGGAAAACGTTGATATATGAGTTTAATTTACATCAACATTCGCAGTTTGCGGTCACTAGCTAATAGACTGGTTCCCCTTTGTCTGATGCTGATTCGGCGTTGGTACGTATCAAGCCGG
Organism: Gari tellinella; assembly: GCA_922989275.2. Lineage (NCBI taxonomy): Eukaryota > Metazoa > Mollusca > Bivalvia > Cardiida > Psammobiidae > Gari > Gari tellinella. The sequence continues at coordinate 14,599,338 of OV277869.1, read as the reverse complement.
GCTATCAATCATGCGCATGCGTTAAGTGCTGGGTTTCCCGAATTTATAAATAGCCGAGATATGAAAAGAAGGAGATGGGCGAACAGCGATAATTATTTAAATTACTGCATGATTAGAAGGGTTAGACAGTATTCGTCTTTACCATTATAACCTTACATTTTGGAACGTCTGAACATCAAAATATACACTCGCAATTTTTTTCAAGTGCTGAAATTTTCAGCTCGCATTTTCAAAATTCCACTCGCATTTTGCGAGTTCGCAAGAGCGAAGTTCGAGCCCTGCCTGATGAGACGCCGCATTATGCGGCATCTCATCAGGATCCAAACTGTTTGCAAAGGTAATCACTGTGGCACATTTATCCCCTGCTAGCATGTAAAGAGTTACCTTGTTTGTTTGCTACGGGCCTGACTGTAATGTATGTTTTTTGTAACGAATGTCTGCAAACCAATGATAAAATATACAATTCTCTGTGTCTGGTAAATAGAATTAAAATAAAAGCCAACATGGTTCATTTCTTTATAACTAAATTAATGTCCTCAAAATATTCACTGCTTCAAAAGTTTTGTTGGTATTTGTCTTAAGAATTTAGTTATACATAATTATCTTTTATCTGAAGAAAGTGTCAATTTACAGCTTGGATCACAACTTCTATGCCCTTTCACTTACATCTTTCATACTTGCACCACTAAGATGCCTAAATGGGGCAAGACCTTTTCAACCATGTGATATTTTGGACCCCTATGACCTTGACATCAGCCATTGCATTTTAAGTTTCGAAATCTGCATTTAGGTTTGGAAAATGCTTTTAACTGATATGTCCCTTGAGGTATTGCTTTTATATTTAGTATGCATATGTATATAGACAAGACCTTTCCATGCAAATAAAAAGTTTTACTCTAATGACTTTGACCTCAGACTGCTTTTAAAGTTACAAAATGTGCTGCCGGCGAGCTTTGTCGTCTCTCTGACAACTCTTGTTTTCAGTGGAGCATCAACTAAAAGTGTTAAAAATTAAGGCATATTTATGAAGTAATGTGTTAACTCATTACGCCATAGCCTGTTTCTCGTTTTAAAGAAAGATGATCACTAAAAGCAGGTTGAACTTTCAGCCTGCTTTATGCTACCATCTGCTAGAATATAGAAACTATTTCTTATGAATTTTATTTGTGACAGTATAAATTGGAACTATTTTCTTCAGTGGAGGAATGAATTAATTAAAGGCGTAAAAAGCATAATACAGGTGTAACTGTATCATCCTGTTCTGTAAATATTGATTGGGGAAAGTTTATATTCCTTTTTATTACCCTCAGCAGATAGTGGTATATTGAATAAAAAAGGGCGATATTGGGGAAAACTTTTTAAGATAAACTTGGATTAGACTTTGACAGGGTAATTCCGAGGTAAAATGTATTTCCCAAACAGCTACTAAATTTCTAACTTCATGGGTTTGTAACTGCATGTTTTGTTATACGATAAAATATCTGTTTCAACTGCCATTAAATAAACATGGAGAATTGTTAATACATGTTTACTGCCTAACCCATAGCCTGTTTCTATTTTTGAATATTGGTGAATACTTAAAGCAGGTTGAGAGTAAAGCAGAATGCACCTGCAGGTGCATTCTGCTTTACTTTCAGCCTGCTTTAAACGACCATCTGCTTGTGCTAGTATATAGAAACTGTTTCTTATGATACATATTCATGACTGTATAAAAAAATATTAAAGTTGTTCAAAAGGGTATTTATGGAGTTTAATGGGTGAACCCATTGCTCCATGTAAATGCCATTATAAGGAGGCCTTTACCCATTCCTCTACATTTTACCCATTCCTGTACATATGTACCAAAAAGAGTTTTCACTGAAGCTGAAGTAGGCATCAAAAGGTGTTTGTATTAGGAATAAGTCTATGTGGTATACCTAAAGGCAATAAAGGTGTTTCTATGTGGTATATATACCTAAAGGCAGGAAAAGGTGTTTCTATGTGGTATACCTAAAGGCAGGAAAGGTGTTTCTATGTGGTATATATACCTAAAGGCAGGAAAAGGTGTTTCTATGTGGTATACCTAAAGGCAGGAAAGGTGTTTCTATGTGGTATATATATACCTAAAGGCAGGAAAAGGTGTTTCTATGTGGTATACCTAAAGGCAGGAAAGGTGTTTCTATGTGGTATATACCTAAAGGCAGGAAAGATGTTTCTATGTGGTATATACCTAAAGGCAGGAAAGGTGTTTCTATGTGGTATATATACCTAAAGGCAGGAAAGATGTTTCTATGTGATATACCTAAAGACAGGAAAGGTGTTTCTATGTGGTATATATGCCTAAAGGCAGGAAAAGGTGTTTCTATGTGGTATACCTAAAGGCAGGAAAGGTGTTTCTATGTGGTATATATACCTAAAGGCAGGAAAATGTGTTTCTATGTGGTATACCTAAAGGCAGGAAAGGTGTTTCTATGTGGTATATATACCTAAAGGCAGGAAAGGTGTTTCTATTTTGTATACCTAAAGGCAGTAAAAAATGTTTCTATGTGGTATACTTAAAGGCATGAAAAGGTGTTTCTATGACTGTGGTATACTTAAAGGCATGAAAAGTTGTTTCTAATATGTGGTATACCTAAAGGCAGGAAAAGGTGTTTCTATGAGGTATACCTGAAGGCAGTTGTTTCTTTTAGGACTTAAGTTGAGGCATGTAAAAGTGTTTCTATGTGGTATTAGTTTAAAATGCAGGAAAAATTCAGGTTCTATTAGGTATTTAGGTGAAGGCTGGAAAAGGTGTTTGTATTAAGAAAAGGTTCAATTGGGCGAGTTTGAGTGGTAATTATTGCAAAACTTTAGTGTATTTAGGAATAATTCCGTAATGGAAGTTGGATCTGAAACCAAAATTTTGTAAAAGGAATTGGCAGTTTGTGTTTGTTTTCTCTTTCACATGAAATGATTTGTTGTTCCTCTCTAGAAGGGTTATAAACATGCTGTATTAAGAAGTGCTTTTCTGATACACAAGGCAATAAATACATGGGATAATGGTATGGTAATTTCACTGTATAGTATATAATATACTGTTGTTATATATCCTTGTATAGAAACATCATAAATATATACTCTAACAGGGCTCCAGATAAGAGGGAGTAAACTCAAATCCAACATTTTCTCTCTCATTTCAGCACCAAATCCTATGGTGTTACTACTCATTAGAATCGTCTCTTTGAGACGATTCTAAAGAGTGGTAACACCATAGGGTTTAATGGAAAAATAAATTTTTTAGTTTTTTAAATAGTCTCTTTATCTGGAGCCCTGCTCTTAAATACCACATAAACAAACACCTAGGAATAAATTATGTACACTTACAGTACATTTAACCCATTACGTGATAAATATACCTTTTTACACTTTTATTGAATTCCTCCACTGAAGAAAATAGTTCCAATTTATAGTTATAGTCATGAATATGCGCCATAAGAAATTGTTTCTACATAATAACCAGTCTGCTTTAAGCATCATCATGCAGCAACCCTAGCTGAGTCTGCCTTCAATACTAAATTGAAACAAACTTATAATGTGGGAAAAGGAATGATAAACATAGATATAAGTGGTCATAACTGATATCATGTACAATGCAGGATCAGAATAATACAGAAAGCTGCATGCATTAACCGTTTGAACCCTATAGTGAAATGTTTACTCGCCATTTACAGGGTATCTGTGACTGTCTGTCTGTCCGTCTGTAGCATCTGTTTATTCCTGTCTGCCTGCCTGCCTGCCTGTCTAGCATCTGTTTATTCATCTGTGTGTCTATCTGTATGTTGGTGTATGTGTATGTCTGTTCATTTGGCTCACCTTCATTTTAATTGTCTCTCTTTTAAGTCCCTATTTCTGTCCATCTGACTTTCTATCTTTTTGTCTATCTGTCTATCTCATATTTGATCTCTATCTTTACACTTTCCATTAAGCATAACAACTGCTACTGTGACATCATGCGGTTGGTTGAAAACCCTGCAAGTCTGTACAACTTTGTAGCGTCAACCTTAATTTCCTGATATTTCTGAGCCCATGATTTTTATCGGGATGATTTATGTTACAAAAATGGCGAGCTTGTCATATAATCTGCATTTTTTTCTTCAAACAATGACACATTTTCACAGAATTGACAAGGAATGAGAACGAATCAAGATTTAATTTAATTAAGTTTAATTATACAGTGGGGAAGTCATTACTCTTTCCCCTTTTAACCCTTTCACTCTCAGTGACGTCATAAAGCGAATTTGCAAACAGTTTTGATCCTGATCAGACGCCGCGTGACGCGGCGTCTGATCAGGATCAAAACTGTTTGCCACTTGTTTTGAAATAACATCAGATATACTGCCTTAAATGTTACATTGAAACGATATTGCAGACAACAATATTAAAGCAGACAACAAAATGGCGGTGAAGGGCTAAAAATCTCATAATGAATTTGATCATGAAAGTGATGCAAACTAAATGCAAATGCATCCATCTAATCCTGTCTTATATAGATGGAGAAATAAAGAATGATTGAAAATTTTAGAATCTGACTTACGACAATGATTTTTGTAGGACATTTCGTAAGACAAGCCCCTGGCATGCAGATCTGTAAATGATGTAAATCTGTTCTTATAGAAACCATAGTTAGACTTCTAGAGGCCCATGTGGTCCTCAGCCTGGTGTTATTGTGAACTATAGGACGTCTCTAATGTTACATGAGCGCTGTGTGACAAGACATTTGTAACTAACATTATCCGATACTGGACACAATAATTGCCTACATTCTACATTGACGTTCTCATGTCTAAATGTCCTGTTACACATCGTGTTTCATCTATGATGTCCATGTACAGAGATACCCCGCTGTGAGCACGACTCAGAAGTAGAAGCAACTTTATTAAAACCTTACCCCATAGCCAGTTTCTAGTTTTCAAGACAGGTGACCACTTAAAGCAGGTTGAAAAGAAGGTAGAATGGGCCACCTGTTTTAAGCTACAATCTGATAGGAAAAACATATTCTTATGGTACATAATTATTCATGTCTAAAATGGAACTATTTTCTTCAGTGGAAGATTCAAAACTCGATAATTTGAAAAAATTGCTTTATTTCGAACATACCTGTATTTCAAAGTTAATAGGTGGCTTAGCCATGTTTTAACTCTTTCCTCCCTGAAACTTTAAATAGACAATTCCAGTTTCCATTTTAGTCTAGTCCATTTCTGACTTTTAAGGGTTGTTTTTGTCAATGTTTGACCTTATGACAAACAGTGAAGACCCTGATCAGCGGGCTCCTTTCGGAGCCCTCTGATCGCGGTCTTCACTGTTTGCATAGGACAAGTGTACTATTCACATGTACACTTTTTGAAAAGGACGCCTACAGGCGGGACTAGGGTTCAAAGGGTTAACTTTGAAATACAGGTATGTTTGACTAAAGAGAGATTGACCTATCGAAATTAAACCTCTTAACTACTGGTAAGGTGGATTTAAACCAATTCCAAGAATCGAGTTTTGACCATAGATGTTTTCACAGTCATTTGCTATAGAGGACAAGATTAACTGACTTCAGCCACTGCATGCAAGATAATAGAAAACAAATCCTGGATAAACGACAAGTACCCTGCTATGGGGCAATTACACGGCTGACACTAGCACGGGGAACCAACAGAATTGTATTAGTTACAGAGCCAGCGGAAATTACTCTGGGTTATACAATTTCCCGCTACAGTAAAAAACTAAATTACGAACACTTAATTATTCCAATTATTTTGTTTTTCCAGCAGGTTGCTGCTTAAAGCAAGATGAAAGTAAAACAGAAAGCTCCTTTAGGAGCTTTCTGCTTTACTTTCATCTTGCTATAAGCTCCCACCAATGTTTCATACAATCTATCATCATTCTTTTTACTGGTCATAATAGAGAGGTTTTACTGAATTTAGTGCATACAAAAAGATTGGGGGGAACACTATTTTCGGCTGATATTGTATGGGGTACCACCATTACTAGGAATTTTATCTGGCAGCAAATAACGCTTGAATAATTGATATGAGGCTTTTAGGTGTCGGAAAATGTTCATTAATTGTTGAAACGCTCTGATTTTAGTGATAGAAGGTTGTAAGGATGATTTGTGTATTTAGAGCAACAAACTTTCTTTCAAGTGTCTGTATGGATAGTGCATCTCTATATAGGGTTAACTCATTCAATCCTGAATTTTTAAATGGACAATTCCCCTAGAGTCTGTGATTCGGGGGCATAAATAGAGTTTTTGTCCTGTCTGTTTGTTTGTTTGTCCATGTGTCCGTTTGTCTCTGTTAAAAACCCTTACCTTACTAGCTTGTCTATAACTTTAGCACTACTGGAAATATGGCTTTTTCTGTGCCTTGCACGTGTCAAGAACTTTCTGACCATGCCAACATGTTTCCTTTGTGAGCTTGACCTTTGACCTACTTTTCTAAAAGTATTTAAATGCCTATAACATTTAAACCAATATGCTTAAAGTTTCCATGGTTGGTATGTATCTTTCTTGTGTTAAGACTTTTCCAACCATACTAATGTTTTTACCATGTGACCTTGACCTTTGACCTATTTAATCAAACTTTAACCAAAAACCTTAATCTTAGCAATAACTCTTGCATTTTTGCACATGGACCTTTTGTACTTGACATGTATCTATCTTTTGCTAAGACCTTTCAGACCATGCAGTCACTTTTGCCATTCTGACCTTGACCTTTGACCTGCTTCTCTAAGAATCTTTAAATTCCTTTAACATGGAAACAATAGGCATAGGGATTCTATACTTGGTATGTACCTTTCTTGTGCTAAGATGTTTCAACCATACCATTGTTTTTACCATGTGACCTTGACCTAACCTTTGACCTATTTAATTAACTTTTAACCCAAAACCTTATTCTTGGCTATAAGTTTTGCACTATTACACATGGGCCTTTTATACTTGACCTGTGTCTTTATTTTGTTGAGACTTTTCAAACAATGCCAATAATTTTGCACTTGTGACCTTGACTTTTGACCTACTTTTACAATAATCTTAAAAAAAAATTTACATTACCAAACATGCTGCTGGCTGAGGGCATGCTTGTTTACATGCTTGTTAACTATTTAGATTAAAAACTATTTAAATTACTAACACTATCCCATCTTTGTGCCTTTTTATTATGCCTTAAACTTATTCCTTCACTGGAGAAAATAGTTCTACTTAATTATAATGCTCATGATTATGCTCATTTAAGAAATATTTTCGGTATCCTAGCAGATGGTAGAGCAATATTCTGCTTTTCTTTCAACCTGATAAAGGTCACTTCACAGTCTTGAAAAGAGTTGAAAGAGACTGAAGACATGAAACAGAAATCTCCATGGAGCAGGAGCCCTTAGTTTTAACTTTTAACCTTATTTAAGCTTTTCTACAGTAATTAGCTGGACGTCGCGATATGACTGAAATAATGTTAAAATGACGTAATTAATCATAACAAATCAAATAAAACCTACAGCTCTATAAGGAAGAACTAAGGTAAATCAGCATGGAAATGCTTTTCTATGAAGATAAATTGGTAAAGGGTTTACACGAGTTACATAAACTGTAATGTAATACAGTGGAAGTTTTGAGTTCTAATATAATGTGGTCAGTTCCAAGGCTTCTCTTATATAAGTTTCCTTTGCATATGTATGTCTTCCTTTGGCTTATGAGCACTACATAAATGGTAATGTCGTAAAGATCTTTACAAATATTTTTACAGCCACATCAGGGACCCGTTTCATAAAACTTCTTACGACAAATAATGTCTTAAGTCAGATTATAAAACTCTCAATTATTATTTATTTCTCCATCGAATCCTGTCTTGTGACATCTTTTTGGAATCGTCTTGAAAAGACGATTCCAAAAAGATGTCACAAGACATGATTAGATAGAGAAATCAGAGATTAAATGTATTTTAAAGTTTTGACTTACGACAACATTTGTCGTAAGATGTTTTATGAAACGGGCCCCTGGCCCTTTTAATCCATTACCCCCATTACTCTAGGTTTAAAGGCAGGTGACTGATTAGAGCAGGTTGAAAGTAAAGCTGAAGGCACATTCTGCTTTACTTTCAACCTGCTTTAACCCTTTACTCCATAGCCTGTTTTTAGTTTTGAAGATAGGTGACCACACAAAGCAGGTTGAAAGTAAAGCAGAATGTGCCTTAAGGCACATTCTGCTTTACTTTTAGCCAGCTTTAAGCTACCATCTGCTAGGATGTAGAAACTATTTCTTTGCTGCTTATTCATAAATTGCAACTATTTTCTTCAGTGTATGAATAATTGAAAGGCGTAAAAAGGTGTTTTTATGGGGTAGTGGTTTAATGTACCAACATTCTGCTAGGAGATATGAAAAGTATTCTTGTAACACATAATAATATCACTATGTAATGTGGGACTAATTTCTTCATTTGATGACTGGATTAAAGGCATGAAAAGGGTATTGTATTTATGGAGTAATGGATTAACTCTTTCCTCCCTGAAATTTAAAATGGACAATTCCAGTTTCCTTCTTAGTCTAGTCCATTTCTGACTTTAAAGGGTTGTTTTTGTCAATGTTTGGCATTGTGACAAACAGTGAAGACCCTGATCAGAGGGCTCCTTTCGGAGCCCTCTGATCTGGGTCTTCACTGTTTGCATAGGACAATTGTACTATTCACATGTACACTGTTTGAAAAGCACGCCTATATGCGGGACTAGGGTTCAAAGGGTTAAATGGGAGGAACTGATTAGAACCCAAGCTGACGTTATCTGACTGCAACATAGAGGAGACAAATGTTAGATATTCACCAGATAACACTTTGAGCAGATGACAATTCTCCAGTGTTCAAGGAATTGATTTAGGAAAATGCCATAAATTCAACAGTTCATAGATTTAATTCCGTGAAAGTTCTATTCAATGAACTAAAGTTTTGTAATTTCTTTCTGAGTCTCAAAACAAATTATAAACAGGATCTCTAAGCAGAAGTTTGTGCATTACTTTGTTATTTCAACTACCCTTAACCTTTACCTGTACTCCATAGCCTGTTTCTAGATACCACTTAAAACAGGCTGAAAATAAAGCAAAATGAACCTTAAAGACATCACATGAACAAGCTTGGGTGGTAACACCTACCCCCGTATATAGTTTGAGTCAAAGCATGCAGAGCATGCACTAACGGTGGTAGCGTCTAGGCAAATAATCATTCAGGCGTCTCATGTGAGGCCCGCACCTAATATTTGATAGCTTGGTTAGTAAAACCCATTGAAAAACCTATTGAGATCTATTATGTAAGGGCCTCTATTCAAAGCTGAGCCATTGCCTGAAGACTTTTCCCGTGCTGTATACCGGTATATACCTGTATTTTGACACCTACTAAACAATGAGGGGGGAATCAATGAAAGGACTGGCTTAATGTCTTTAAGGCACATTTAGCTTGACTTTCAATCTGCTTTCAAGTGGTCACTTGTCTTCAGAACTAGAAACAGGCTTTGGAAATAAAGAAATAAAGATTTTAGTTTTTCAAGCTTTAACCATTATCCCTGTCTCAGCTCGATAGTGTCTGATCCAGGTCTACACAGTCTGACAAGCTAGGGTAGAGCAACAGATAAGAGTAGTTTTCCAAAAGTTAAAATCTTTATTTCTGAATTAAACCCTATGGTGTCACTACTCATTAGAATCGTCTCTTCGAGACGATTCTAATGAGTAGTAACACCATAGGATTTGGTGCTGAAATGAGTGAGAAAATGATTGATTTGTTGAAATAACTACCTCTTATCTGGAGCCCTGTAGGGAATAAAACTGCAGATGCCAGTGAGTGTAAAATATTGTAGATGATATCTCAATCAATTGACTGCTGGTCTGGGTCTACACTGGTTGCAAATGCAAAAAGTCAGTTTTTCTCATGGTTTGGTTTGTTTGTTAATGTCCATTTCTACTATCTTTGGGCTAATTGGACACCCCAGAGAAAGGGCAGTGGATACAGAAAACCTGGGCGCGATGCCCTACTCTTTATATCGACATTATATGTTCTCTGGTTCTTTAGGATGCCCAGTGTAAAGCACAGATAAATCGGACCTCAGTTTATAAAGTCTCATCCAATCGTTGGGGCATTATATAAGTAGTTTTGCAGGGGTTACTTTGGAGTGGAAGTAGTTCAGGGTTTATGAAGTCGGTCTCCATGGAGATAATAAATCAGCTGGAATTACTGCCAAAAGTAAATTTTCCAACTGGTTTAGTCTTAATTTAGTGTGATAATTGAACTAAGACTAGTAAGAGTAGATCGGCTAATGAGTTTGGGGCCAATTCAAGAGATTTATTACGTCTCTCTCGGTACTTTAACATGTCGAAAAATTAATTTCAACAACAGTTTGGGTTAACCATTTATCCTATAGGATGCCTTTAATACCCTTTACTAATGCCTAATAAAAATATTCATTGATGCTGTTTGATAAAGGTGGCAGCTTAAAGTATGACAAAAGTAAAGCAGAAAGCTCCTGTATGAGCTTTCTGCTTTACATTTGTCTTGGTTTAAGCAGGGCATTGCCTGTAACACAGTTAAACATAGGCAATTTCCACTATAGAGGGTTTAATTTCATGTGGTTTTGATACGGTATATGATTTATATTTTCTCGGTTCCAGCTAATAGTATCTAAAATCAGCACCAGTAATTGGGATATTATTGGCAATTAGTAGGTTTTTTTTGTAACCTCAAAATTGGTAGATTAATTTTTGTGTACCATCTCTGGTTAACCCCTAGCCCTTTACTGTGCTGATAAAGAGGATATATATCATTTGCAATCAGTGTAGACCCAAATCAGGAGCCCTCTGATCTGGGTCTACACTGTTTGCCACAATTTGAATATTTTTATCACAACCTCCCAGGAGTAATTTCAGAATCCCTCTTATCTGGGTCTACACTATTTGCCATAATTTAAAAATTTTATGCTACATTTAACCCTTTACCTGATAGCCTATTTCTAGTATTGAAGATAGGTGACTACTTAAAGCAGGTTGAAAGTAAAGCAGAATGCGCCTTATAAGGAGCATTCTGCTTTACTTTCAGCCTGCTTTGAGATATCATGTGCTAGAATGTAGAAACTATTCCCTATAATATATAATTATTCATGACTGATTGAATTAGAACTATTTTCTTCAGTGGAGGAATAAATCATATTCGCTAAAAGGGGCTTATATGGGGGAAAGGATTAATCCTCAAGAGTTAATGTACAAAACAGTAATTGTATAGAAAATAAGTCAGCAGTGTAAAGGGTATATAGTAATTATTTAGAAAATAAGTCAGCAGTGTAAAGGATATATAGTAATTATTTAGAAAATAAGTCAGCAGTGTAAAGGGTATATAGTAATTATTTAGAAAATAAGTCAGCAGTGTAAAGGGTATATAGTAATTATTTAGAAAATAAGTCAGCAGAGTAAAGGGTATATAGTAATTATTTAGAAAATAAGTCAGCAGTGTAAAGGGTATATAGTAAGTATTTTGGCTTCTGTCTAGGGTTATTTACTCGGTTCTCTCAGATACTGCCGTAACTTTCATACATTATAGATTAGTAGTAGATAGGTACTGATTAAAGTCTCAATATCTTCTCTTGACCTCCTCCATTTTCGCTGAGCGCTCTCACTTACTTCTGATTTCATGGAAAAAATAATGCAAAAACCTCCCAGAATAGCCGGCTACTTTACGTTTTATTCTGGTTTGGCCATCTAGCGTTAACCCTTTGCCCCATTAGAAGCGCCTTTTAGCACATTTAATTTATTCCTCCACTGAAGAAAATTCTGATCCGGATCCATATTGTCTGACACTCAGTTATTGTTCTATGTTTCTTGAGTCAAAATACCTACTCTTAGATTTAAATTTGAGAAATAAAAGCAGACGAGAATTGTTTAAAGCAAATTGTCTGTGCATGATACAGTCATAATTATGTGGTATTTGCTGACAGTTTTGATCCCGATCAGGGGCCTGTCTTACAAAAATTTGTATGACAAATATTGTTGTAAGTTAATAGATTATAAAATGTTTAGTTATTATTTATTTCTCTATCTAATCCTGTCTTGTGACATCTCTTTGGAATCGTCTTGAAAAAGAGATATCACAAGACAGGATTTAATGGAGAAATCAGAAAATAGATGTATTTTAAAGTTTTGACTTTTGACCATTTTTGTCGTACAACGTTTAACAAGGTTTTTCTATGATTTGACCTAGTGACCTACTTTTTGACCGGATATGACCCATATTCGCATTTGACCTAGATATTAATGAGGAAAACACTTTTTTAAGATGCTTACTCAAGGTGTCTGATCTGAATCAAAGGTATTTGATTGACACTTGCCTTTAGGTTTCTGAAATTGAAAATGTATAAGTCTGAATTTTACCAAATTTGCAGAGGACAATTTCAGAGCAGACAATATTTCTGTGGGTAGGAGTTGACAGTTAACTCTTTGCATGCTGGGTATTTTTTATGCCCCCGGCATCGACAGATGCGGAGGCATATAGTAATCGTCCTGTCCGTCAGTCAGTCCGTCCGTCCGTAACAAGGTTAAGTAGAATTTACCGTTTCGTCTAGCATAAACACCGCTTACCCAAATGCTTGGATACTTATACAGTTGTTGCCTTGGACCATTCCCTATCCACCAATATCACCAAACTTTGATTTTGACCTTGACCTTGACCTAATTTGGACTTAGAATATTTTAAATAGGCTATTTCCTGGTTAACTAGATTTTACCGTTTCGTCTAGCATCAACACATCTGACTACAATGCTTTGATACTTATACAGTTGTTGCATTTGACCATTCCCTCTCCACCAATATCACCAAACTTTGAATTTGACCTTGACTTTGACCTAATTTTAACTTAGAATATTTTCAATGGGCTCTTTCTCGGTTAACTAGATTTTACCCTTTCGTCTAGCATCAACACTGTTTACTACAATGCTTCGATACTTATACAGTTATTGCCTTGGACCATTACCAACTCACCAATAATACCCAAGCTCAGTTTGACCTTGACCTAATTTGGACTTAAAAAAAATTCAGAATATATTGTCAAGGATGCCAACGGGGGCATAAGCATTTATTGAACGCGCAGTCTTGTTTTTGTCTGCAACAATAATATTTCCGTCTGCTGTTGTTTGATAAATAGAATTTCCAACATTTCTTTTCAAAACAAGGCCAAGGTATCAATCAGTTTGGATCCTAATTAGATGTGGGGTTATAATGCGGTGTCTCATCAGGATCCAAACTATTTGCAAAGGTTATAATGGTTTTCATCACTAGCATGCCAAGAGTTAACTCTTTGCATAGTAGCAGAGGAACTGTAACCTTAAAGTCAAATTGCAAACAATTTGGATGGAGATGAGATGCTGCGTAACCCGGCGTCTCATCAGGATCTAACTGTTTGACACTCTGGCCCTGTCTTGAAAATAAATTTAGATTTTGAGACTCTATTCTAGCAGACGACAAATATTGTTGCAGACAGAAAAAAATTACCCAGCATGCCAAGTGTTAAGGGTTATATTGCATGCTCGGTTGTAATAATGGAGACACTGGCAGGTAGTAGTGAGGGCCATTTAATCAGCTTCCTCAACCCAGCTAATTGACTTCACTGATTATCCACTGTTTAGTACTTGTCATAAAAAAAGATGGCAGGGCGAGGTTTTCCTAGTGAACGCGATTTTTTCGTTATTTAAAAAAAATGTCTGAGACTTTGTACCCTGTGTGTATAAGAAAGAGGAATGTAGTAACAAATTTTGTATGTTAAATATAAGGGTAAACGATTAAATGTTTAATTATGAGGAAAAACCATCGTTAAAGAGTTTAAATTTCCAATTAATTTCCTATGTTTCACCAAAAGCCTATGATCTGATTTCTTCTTGGAGACGATTCTGATGAGTAACCAACAGACCTCTATATATTAAAGTGGGGTATTTCAAAAACTCAAATCTTTATTTCTGACTTAAACTCCATGGTGTCACTACTCATTACAATGGTCTCTTCGAGACGATTCTAATGAGTAGTGACACCATAGGATTTGGTCCTGAAATGAGTGAGAAAATGTTGTTTTTGTTCAGTTTACTCCCCCTTATCTAAAGCCCTGCTACAATATTTATACTTTGAGTTTATTATACACAATCAAAGTTCAGATGCCAATATAATATATCAGAATGTAACATTTTCACCTGCTTGCTATACAGTAAAACATCTGTGCTATATAGCCGCTCAAATGAAGACAGTGCTTCAGATTAAAGATGACAGTTTAATACAATACTAAAGTAATGCAGAAAGCTCCTTAAGGAGCTTTCTGCATTATTTTTGTACTGTATGAAGCAATATAAATTGTCGTAAGAAATTCCCATGCAACTTCAATGAGTGGGGAATCGGTATACTGTGGTATGACTGTAGTTCAATTTCGTATTTATGAATATTATATGAGATAGTATATTGTGATAATAAACTGTAGTAGAATAAATGAACAATAAAAAATCTGTTCAATACCCTTCTTGATTAAATCTTTATAAATATATATGGAGATCTAATCTGGAATTGATTAGTTCTTCTAACTGGATGATAAAAATGTTGTTGTAAAAAGTGTCTTAGCTTTAACCCATTACTTTATAGAAGTTTAATACTCCACTGAAGAAACTAGTTCCACTTTATGCAGTCATGAATATGTATCATCAGAAATAGTTTCTATATTTAAGCATATAGTACATATCTTAAAGCAGGTTGAAAGTGAAGCGCAATATGCCTTAAGGGGCATTATACTTTACTTTCAACCTGTTTTAAGTGGTCACCTGTCTTCAAAACTAGAAACAGGCTAGTAATATGTTTACCCTTTACCCATAGCCTGTTTCTTCACTTTAACCCTTTCCCCCATAGATCCCCTGTATTCATGGACCGTAAATTGCCACTTCTAGAATTGTTCATGAATATTCAAGAAATGATTCTAGTTCTAGAAAAATTTAATAACTTCCTACAGGGATGGTGACAGCTTAAAGCAAGGTGACAGTAAAACAGAAAGCTCCTAATGGAGCTTTCTGTTTTACTGTCACCTTGCTTTAAGCAGTCACCGGTCATAAACAATTATCTTAATAATCAGCACAATTTAGTGGTGATAATAGAGAGGTTTTACTGTATTTGAAATAATCACCATAGCTGGAGCTTTGACAATGGCTTTACCATGGACAGGGCCAGACGATGGAGAATTGAGTTTAAGGCTTTACTTAGTCCCCTATATACACTGTAAGCTGCTTTTGATAGACAATATAAGTAAGGCTGATCTTAAGGCTGTATTTTAGCTTCATGACTTTGACAATAATCATTGACCGCTGAAACTTTAAATGGACAATTCCAGTTTTCAATTAAGTTAAGTCTGTTCTGCAGCCCACAAGTCTACTCTATAGATTATTATTATTTAATAATAGTATACATAATAGTATATATATGCTATAAGATATGTTATGCATTTGATTTATTCCTCCACTGATGAAAATAGTAAGTTCCAATTTATACAGTAATGAATATGCCCCGTAAGGAATATTTTCATTATCTCAGCAGATAGTAGCTTAAAGCAGGCTGAAAGTAAAGCAGAACATACCTTAAAGCACATTCTGCTTTTAATTTCAGTTGTTTGTACCCATTAACCCATAGCTTGTTTCTAGTTTTGAAGACAAGCAACCACTTAAAGCAGGTTGAAACTAAAGCAGAAAGCACATTCTGCTTTACATACAGCTTGCTTTAAGCTACCATCTGTTAACTCTTTCCTCCCTAAAACTTTAAATGGACAATTCCAGTTTCCATTTAAGTCTAGTCCATTTCTGACTTTTAAGGGTTGTTTTTGTCAATGATTGGCATTATAACAAACAGTGAAGACCCTGATCAGAGGGCTCCTTTCGGAGCCCTCTGATCTGGGTCTTAACTGTTTGCACAGGACAAGTGTACTATTCACATGTTCACTGTTTGAAAATGACGCCTATATTCGGGACTAGGGTTCAAAGGGTTAAGCTATAGGAAGTATTTCTTATGTTGCATACTCATTTGTATGAAATATTACTATTTTCTTTTGTGGAGGAATAGATTAAATGATCTAACAGGCACTTCTATGGGGGAATCGGCTAAGTTGTCATCGTTCTTCAAAACTAAGACCATTCTATGAAGTAATGTGATAAGTTTGTAATGCTACTGTTCATTTCTCTACTGCCACAGACAAGTTTGATGTGAGCAATTATGAAGTAGAACTAATTACAAGTAATCATTAATCGATTGCAGTTTTGTGTAATCTTGTAGAAAATAAAGAAATGCATCCGTGGCTAATAGCTTATATCTGTGTATGCAATTAGAAAGTCATATAGAAGAGAAAATTCTGTTTTGGTTGTTCTAAATTAATCAATTGCAGTTTTGTGTAATCGTTCGAAGAAAATAAAGATGCAATTCCATGGCTAATAGCTTATATAATTATATATCAGTGTGTGCAATTAAAAAGTCATATAGAATGGAAAAAATGTGTTTTAATAGTTGTTCTTTAATAGAGCATTTTGCTTTACTTTCAGCGTGCTTTAACCCTTTCACTTATAGGAGCGCCTTTCAGTGCATTAACTCTTTCCTCCCTGAAACTTTAAATGGACAATTCCAGTTTCCATTTTAGTCTAGTCTATGTCAGACTTTTAAGGGTTGTTTTTGTCAATGTTTGGCATTATGACAAACAGTGATGACCCTGATCAGAGGGCTCCTTTCGGAGCCCTCTGATCTGGGTCTTCACTGTTTGCACAGGACAAGTGTACTATTCACATGAACACTGTTTGAAAAGGACGCCTATATGCGGGACTAGGGTTCAAAGAGTTAAGTAGCTATACGATAGAATTTGGTACTGAAAAATTAATGAGTGAGAAAATATTGGATTTAATTGTTCAGTTTACTCCCTCTTATCTGCATATATGGAGCCCTGTATACAGTGTCCTTGACCCTGTCAGTATCACAACTGTTTGCAACTGCCGGTGCCTGCGAGTGACGATGTTAAGCTCATTGGGATGGACAAAAGGTCATCTAGATATCAGAATCAATTACACAGCATTTACAACATAAGCATAAACTGTCGCGTCTACGGATTCCCAGGCCAAATTAGTCAGAAATGGCCCCCTTATTTATGTATAGATGTGAAATAGATTGTAAATATTTCTGACATGGAACCTCCCCAGGGATGTATACTTCTGCATTCGCGTTCTAAGATCATTCAATACTCTCTCGGAATATCAGTCTCGAGGGTAGAGACGAGCCACGATTTTTAATTGTACATAAACACGTAGCTCCGTCAGTTCTACGGGCAGAAACGGTTGTCCTGATACAGAAGGTTGGAAGGGAAACACATTCAAACCTCAGCTTGTCACGACTTTCTTTTTTCCCCCATACATATTTTTATGGTCATTAAAATATATTGGAGATTGAGGCACAAGCACCATAGGACAGGGCTCCAGATATTTGTTATGAATTTCTTCAGATAAGAGAGTAAACTGAACAAATCCAATATTTCTCACTCATTTTAGCACCAAATCCTATAGTGTTACTTCGAGACGATTCTAATGAGTAGTGACACCATAGGGTTTAAAGCAGAAAGAAAGATTTAAGTTTTTGAATTACTCCCCTTATCTGGAGCCCTGTTGACAAACAATGTAGAGGGGCAGTCTAACAGTTTAAAAGTATGAAGTTCCAATAAATCATACCCAAAACGTTTGTAATAGAATCTTTCCATAAATCAACACAGATATTATAATTACTCAAATTATTGACTTTTATGAAAATAAGCAGAAAAACAACAACAGAAAGCTTATAGAAGAAGGTCTCAGCTTTCTGCTTTACTTTCATCCTGCTTTAAACAGCAACCTACCTGAAGCACTAGAAGACATTAAATTTCCTTCATTTGAGCGGTGTTAAGAGGGAGGATACCCTCAAAAACTACAACACTAAATTAGTTACACTGGAAAAGACTATTATTTTTCAAAAAACGGGTTAACAGTAAAACGATTATTTTCCTTTCAAACAGTTTGGAGCAAGATAAGACCCGGGTAATTCAGTGTCTGATCAGGCTTCAAACTGTTTGCAACTGAGATTAAAATAAATGGTGAGATATCAAAAAAATTGTAATTTTCTACATTTTATTGCGATGCATTTGGGTTTCGTTTGTGTTTAAATAGGAAATAAAGTCTCGTCCACTGTATTAACTAATTACCATAGCCTGTTTCTGGTATATTTGAAGTTAGGTGACCACTTAAATCAGGCTGATAGTAAAGCAGAATACACCTTAACCCTTTACCTGATAGCCTATTTCTAGTACTTAAGATAGGTGACTACTTAAAGCAGGTTGAAAGTAAAGCAGAATGCGCCTCATGGCGCATTCTGCTTTACTTTCAGCCTGCTTTAAGCTTCCACCTGCCAGGATATAGAAAATATTTCTTATGGTTTATGTTTATGACTGTATCAAATGGAACTATTTTCTTCAGTGTAGGAATAATTTAATGCGCTAAAAGGCGCTTCTATGGGGTAATGGGTTAAAGCGCATTCTGCTTTACTTTTTACCTTCTTTAATTTTACTACCATCTAATAGGATATAGAAAATATTTCATATGTTTCACATCAACAACTATTTAAAGTGGATCTATTTTCTTCAGTAGAGGAATATGTTAAAGGTGTATTAACCCTTAGCCTGCCACTCACGACTATAGCTCCATATGCAAACAGCTTGGATCCGGATGAGACGCCGAGTTACCGCCCAATCTCTCTAACCTGTATCCTCTGTAAGTCTCTCGAACACGTCATCGCATCAAGCATCACTAAACACTTCACTAAACACAACCTATTCTATGAATTACAACATGGCTTTCGGGAAAAAAGATCATGCCAGACCCAACTCCTGATGCTTGTTGACGACATTCTGAAATCTGTAAATCTAAAAAGCCAAGTGGACCTGATTCTTTTGGATTTCTCTAAAGCATTCGATAGGGTAAACCACGAAAAACTGCTCTACAAACTTCATTATTACGGCATAAGAGGCCACACCCTTTCTTGGATTAAGAGCTTTCTAGACAATAGGTCACAGTCAGTCTTAGTAAATGGTTCCATGTCAAATGTTATCCCAGTCCCTTCCGGTGTCCCTCAGGGCTCTGTCCTAGGTCCCCTGCTCTTCTTAATCTATATAAATGACCTTCCCGAATATGTTAACTTCTCTAAAGTACGCCTATTTGCAGACGATACTGCTATCTACTTCTCTTTGACCAACGTGAATCATTCTAGCTTTCTACAACAAGATCTGCATCAGCTTGAGAAATGGGAACAACACTGGGACATGTTCTTCAATCCAAAGAAATGCCAAGTCATACAAATCACCAAAAGAAAAACTCCCATACCTACACAATATTCACTACACAACACAACACTAGACATAGTCATATCAGCAAAATACTTAGGGATTACACTGACAGATGATCTTATATGGAACACACACATAGACAGTATTACACGAAAAGCAAACCAAACTCTCTCATTCTTAAGGCGCAACATCAAAGTTCATTCAGAAACTCTCAAGTCCACAGCATACAGAACACTTGTCAGACCCCAGCTCGAGTATAGCGCAGTTGTTTGGGCACCACACACTGGCGCACTGGTTGACCAAGTAGAATCAGTACAGCGAAGGGCTGCTCGCTGGGCGAAGAGAGACTACGGACGAACTTCCAGTGTGTCAGACATGCTGACCTCCCTAAATTGGAGAAGACTAGACTTGCGCCGTATTGACCAAAAACTTATCATGTTTTATAATATTATTAATAATCTTGTAGCAGTTCCTCTTCCTGAATATATCACTCCACCCTTTAGACCATCAAGAAAGTCCCACCCTAAAGCATTCCAACAAGTTCAAACTAAAACAGACTACCATAAGTACTCCTTCTTCCCCAGATCCATCGTTCACTGGAATGCTCTACCCCCTGACATTGTAACCCTGCCCCTACCCGAGTTCAGTCTGGCTGTTAGCCAGATTGAACATATCTCCCCATAATCAAACCTGACCTGTTTTTCGGCGGAGCTGTCTGGTTTCTATTTAGCCACACTTTCTGTTTGGCCACACATTTCAACCAATTATATTTGATCAGAACTTAGACTTGAGAGCACCTGTTGAAACTGAATAGTCTGATTGGATAGTAGCCAGGGCTCCAGATAAGGGAATTATTTCAAAACTTAAAATCTTTATTTGTGCATTAAACCCTGTGGTGTCACTAAACATTTGAATTGTCTCTTTGAGACAATCAAAATGAGTGGTAACACCATAGGGTTTGGTGCTGAAATGAGTGAATAAATGTGATTTGTTTAGTTTACTCCCTCTTATCTGGAGCCCTGTAGGCTGGTCTATGTCCAATTACAGTTTTCCCAGATATGGCTGTGAGTGTAAAATTTAGAGACACAGACCAGACTGTTTACTACACTGGGGGCTGATGCAATTTAAGATGACATCTGAAATACAGAGGAAGCTAGGTGTTTTGTAATTGTTTACTACCAATTTGTTTTAATTGTTAACTATTTGTACACATTTACCATACATTAAAAGCAATATTAAATATAAATGGCCTCAAGTGAGTTAAACACAATTGTGTGGTTTCATCATTATTTACAAGAGTGAAGTAGAGCAGACTGTTGAATCTGTACATTTTGTGTATGCTATAGTTTGTTTCAAGAAACTCTATGAATGAAAAGTTTGATATATAGAACAATAGATTAATGTGAGGATCTCCTACCAGTAGCTAGGATATGAGTTAAATTATTGTTTTGTTTTGCATTTCTGTACATGATAGTTTTGCATTTTAAATAAAAGTTACTGTTTCAATTGTATTTTTTGCTTTTCAATCCAAGATATTACAATTCTTTTGAAAACCTCAATTTCATTCAATTTTGCACACCCATCTATATAGCCTTAGTTAAACCACTCATTCCGCCGAATATCTTTTTTAAAGATATTTCTTGTTAAACCTGCTTTTAACATTCTTTTCTGTATCTTTTAACTTTTACTTTTATTCACTTAACATTCTCGACAGTTGACGCGCGTCAAGTCTAGGTCCCCAACAGGGGTTTGACTCACTGGAAGATAGATAGATAGATAGAGTAACTCGGCGTCTCATCCGGATCCAAGCTGATTGACACTCGGACAACATTTTCAGCAATTTTGAGCAACTTTGAAGCACTTTGAAACTTGAAGCAGACGAGAAATATAGCAGACGACAATTTATTTGGCGGGCTAAGGGTTAATGGGTAAATGGGTTCAATGGGAACAAATAACATCTTTTCCACTGTATTAATACAGCAGTAAATTAGATACCGGCTTTTGATATAGGTACAGTAATTCTTGTATTAACCCTTTCCCCCATAGAAGCGCCTTTTAGCGCATTCAGTTTATTCTTGCCCTGAAGAAAATAGTTCCAATTTATACATTCATAAATATGTATAATACAAAATATTTTCTATATTCTAGCAGATGATAGCTTAAAGCAGGCTGAAAGTAAAGCAGAATGCGCTTAAAGCGCATTCTGTTTACTTTTAACCTGCTTTAAGTGGACACCTATTTTCAGTACTAGAGATATGCTATGTGGGAAAGGGTTAAGGTTGAAGATCTTTAATGAAATCAGGCCAATGTTGGTCAATATAGGAAAGAATACCATCTTCTATACTGTATTTATACAGCAGTAAATTAGTTCGCTAGTAACAGGGTTAAAGCGTATTAACTGGTCTACTGCCTCCTATTTGGGAATCATCCAATACAATTGATTACTTTTTTGACCATATCACTACAGTTATATCAGATGCACATAGTTGTGTACTATAAGATACAATTATTATTATTATACAGTTTAACCAATTACCAAATAGCCTGTTTCTAGTTTTGAAAATAGGTGACCACTTAAAGCAGGCAAAAATTAAAGCAGAATGCGCCTTAAGGTGCATTCTCCTTTACTTTCAGCCTGCTTTAAGCTATCATCTACTAGAATATAGAAAATATGTCTTATAATATTCACCGGTATTCAGGACTGCCATTTCTAGGAGCCTCTGTGGCATAGTGGTTAGGCTGCTCATCTTGTAGCATAGGACATAGGGGCTGTGATATAGGTACAGTAAGACTTGTATTAACCCTTTACCCCATAGCCTGTTTTTTAATTTTGAAAATAGGTGACTACTTAAAGCGGGTTGAAAGTAAAGCAGAATGCGGCCTAAGGCGCATTCTGCTTTACTTTCAGCCTGCTTTAAGCTTCCACCTGTTAGAATAAAGAAAATATTTCTTATGATACATATGCATGGCTGTATAGATTGGAACTATTTTCTACAGCGGAGGAATAAACTGAATGCGCTAAAAGGCGCTTATATGAGGGAAAGGGTTAAGGTGGCAGACCCCTAATGAGATCAGGCCAATGTTGGTCAATATTGGAGTTTTACTGATAGCTTTCGGTCATTCTCATCAACTGCAGACCTGTTCCGAACCATGCTAAAACAGTAGCTATAGCTATATAATAACGCGTAACGCCATATCTGATCTGGATTCAAACTGTTCATCATTCATGGTTTTTTTCTGTCAAAATATCCAATAATTGTGAAACTTTTAGAGAAAACAGCAGACAAAAATTGTAAGCAGACAATATTGCAGTTGTAAAAGCGTTAGACATCATGGTAAGCATTGTTGTAAGGAGGGAATCATTGTTCAGAGGCAGTTGTAGGGAGGGAGCACTCACATGTACTTGTAGACAAGACAGTTATTTAAGTTAAAATTCTCTAAAATGGGTTTCCTAAGTCTTATTTTCTTTATACTTTCAGAGTTTTAGCCGTGCAGTATTAGTCGTGTAAAGACGATGTTCCAGTATTCCACGGCCGCGGCATTGTGACACAAAACATTCCTCAGCTCATCTACAGCATCTGTGATATCTGGAGTAACCTCCCTTAGAATTGAGGAATAATTGTCTCCCTTGATTCACCATGGCTAGCTTCTTCAGACGAAAAAGAAGCCTTATATTTAAACTGGTCCTAGGAATTCCAGCCTTATGGTTCTTGATTGTGATATTCTTAAGTTTCCAAAGCACAGACTCGGGTGAAGAGACACCTCATGAACGAAACAAAATTATCGTAGTTAATAAGAAAGATACAGAGAGAGGTGGCGGTGGCGCCGGTGGTGGCGGTGGTGGTGGGGTGTTTGAAGGTGTCAAAAACGGAGTATTCCAAGGATTCCAAAATCCAATGAATAAATTAAACCAAATAGTTCAACCATTTAATCCTTTTAATGCAAATGATAAAAAAAAGACAAAGGGAGATAATCTAAAGTTTGAAGGTGGGAATAAACCAAAGCCTGGAGGAAATCCATCGGATGATGAACGGATAGTTCACGAGGACTTTGACGATACTCCAAGGTTGAGTGCCAACAGTGGTGAACCTGGTAAGTACAGTTTCTACAATTTCTCAACAACCCATGCAAACTTGCTTAACCCATTACCCCATAGCTTGCCTCTAGTTTTGAAGAGAGATGACTACTTAATTAAAGCAGGCACATTTTGCGTTCACTTTCAGCCTGCTTTAAGCTACAATCTGCTGGGATTTAGGAAGTATTTCTTATGTTACATGCTCATGACTATATAATAAATTTTTTCAGTGGAGGAATAAATCAAATTCATTAACCCTTAGCCTGCCACTCACGACTATAGCTCCATATGCAAACAGCTTGGATCCGGATGAGACGCCGAGTAACTCGGCGTCTCATCCGGATCCAAGCTGTTTGACACTCGGACAACATTTTCAGCAATTTTGAGCAACTTTGAAGCACTTTGAAACTTGAAGCAGACGAGAAATATAGCAGACGACAATTTATTTGGCGGGCTAAGGGTTAAATGGTGCCTCTATGGAGAAAAGGGTCGACTCATTAAGGAATGGGTTAAGTTATCAGGAATAGGTTAGGCATTCTTTTGCTTTTCTGTGGAGAAAAGGGTTAACCCATTTCATCATAAACACACCTTTGTACGTCTTTGATTCATTCCGCCACTAAAGAAAATAGTTCCATTTTTATACACTTATAAATATATGTATCATAAGAAATAAGTTTTTTTATCCTAGCAGATAGTAGTTTAAAAAGGCTCATTCAGCTTTACTTTCAACCTGCTTTAAGTGGTCACCTGTCTTCAAAACTAGAAACAGACAGGCTATAGGGGTAATGGGTTAATTAAGGCAGTGGCTTATGAAATCTGTATTTCTGCATTGTTGCCTAACAATCAAGCCGTGGTCAATAGAGCTCAGGCAAAAACTCCAGTCATATAGAAACACTTGACAGACTATAACCCCATTGAGAGTTCTCGTAATTGTGTCTGGACCCTTGTACGCCCTCGTTCCATTACAGACCCACTATTTAATTGTTTACTGTCCATTCCATACATCAATTATAACCAAGATCTTATTGATCGACTTGGACAAGCAGTTCGGACACAGGGTTGCGGATGAAATCAACAGATCTGCGTCTACAGTGTTAGTAAAGTTGGTAGGGTCTGGTCATGAATGCCCGTGTTTAAGTGACTCAGGGCGCAGACAAATTTTATGGATCATATAAAAAGTGATATGATGGTAGAGTTAGGTCATGGTTATAGTGTAAACAGGTTTTGTAGATAGATAACCAGTATTGTGCTAACGTCTAACCCTTTCTCCCCATAGCTTATTGCCAGTGTAATAGACAAACACTTGCTTCATCCATTATTGTCTATTGGCCATAGTAGTAGACATATATCTAGCAGGCCCGTAGGAAGCAAAAAAAAATAAAAATTTTGCAACTGATATTGGCAAAATAACTGAAAAAAGGGGAAGGGGAGGGGGGAAGATTTCTATTGTTCAAGCAATTACTTAAAGCAGGTTGGAAGTAATGCCTTAAGACACATTCTGGTTTACACTCAGCTTGCTTTAAGCTATCATCTGCTATGATAAAAATCTTGAGAAATGGCAGCCCTGTTAAAATCTTCATTTCTCTCATGCAGGGCCCCAATTTAGGGAAATATTTCAAAAACTAAAATATTTGTCTGTACCATCTTATAGACGATTCTAATGAGTAGTCACATATTCTAATGAGTAGTCACAGCATAGGGTTTAGTGCAGACTTAACGCTTTGAACCCTAGTCCCGCATATAGGCATCCTTTTCAAACAGTGTACATGTGAATAGTACACTTGTCCTATGCAAACAGTGAAGATCAGGGTCTTCACTGTTTGTTATAATGCCAACATTGACAAAAATAACCCTTAAAAGTCAGAAATGGACTAGACTAAGATGGAAACTGGAATTGTCCATTTAAAGTTTCAGGGAGGAAATAGTTAAATAAAGGAGAAAATGTTGGAAAACTTGAGTTTACTCCCTTTTATCTGAGCCCAGTTTTTCCTGGCCATGTTGTGACTTGCAAGTTGAGATAGTTTCTGTTCCTAGGTAAACTCTTGGCATGCTGGGTAATTTTTTCATGTGCAACATAATTGTCGTCTGATATTGTTCTAAAAATAGATTGTTCTAAATTTCTTTTCAAAACATGGTCAGAGTGTCAAACAGTTTGGATCCTGATGAGACGCCGCGTAGCGCGGTGTCTCATCTGGATCCAAGCTGTTTGCAAAGATTTCATGATTCCTCCCCTCCACTACCATGGTAATAGTTAAAGAAGCCATATAGATATCTGTCTAAATTATACCAGTTAAAAAGATATTGATTGATCTGGGAAGTTTCTGAATTTAGCATCGAAAATATACACGAGATTCACATTCAACAGCAATCATGGTTTAAGTTTACTCCTCCCGGAAACTTTCTACGCTGAACTTTTCTTGTGGCAAGTTTATTATGTTGAATCTTATGCAGGGCTCCATATAAGGGGATTATTTCAAAGACTAAAATCTTTGTTTCTGCATTAAACCCTATGTTGTTACTACTCATTAGAATCGTCTCGAAGAGACGATTCTAATGAGTAGTTACACCATAGGATTTGGTGCTGAAATGAGTGTGAAAATGTTGTATTTGTTCAGTTTACTCCCTCTTATCTGCAGCCAAGTGTTTATTGCAGCTTTTAACTTCTATGATGGCTTTCTCCATTCCTAATTCGCATTAAGCTTTTGCACGCTAGCAGGGAAATTGTGATAACCTTTGAAAACAGTTTGGATCCAGATGTGGTGATGTTTCACAAGGATCCAAATTGTTATGCTAACTGACCTGTCTTAGCTTTCGGAACACCTATTATGTAATATTGTGATCTACAACAATTATAACTCCTTAACAACTACTGTTCTGCAATTAAAGTTTACTAAAAAAATTTCTCCAAATATTGTCAGCATGCCAAACATTTTGTGTCCTGGTACCTTGGCATCACATTAAGATCCAAACTGTTTGCAGCCGTTATTACGTTTTTTCACTGCTGGTATGCAAAGAATTAAGAAATATCTGTTTTCTCCTCTAAATAGTGGCAATGCAGTGATTTTACTGTAAATAGAACAATAAATATTCCGTAAATGGCCCCCATCTAGTCTCCAATTTACTCCCCCACCATGATGCTGTTCATTATGTTTGATTTACTATATATAATTGAAAATATGTTTAAGGCTAGTATATATATCATAGGCAATTCAGGGCGCCAGTCATAAAAGGAAGTAAACTGAGCAAATCCAACGTTTTCTCGGCTCTTTTCAGCACCAAATCCTATGGTGTTACTACTCATTAGAATCGTCTCTTTGAGACGATTCTAATTTGTAGTAACACCATAGGGTTTAATGCAGAAATAAAGATTTTAGATATTGAAAAACTCCCCTTATATGGAGCTCCGGGCTAGTTTATATAGACGATTAGTCATAGGATTTAGGGGAGACACAAAGAGCATAGAATCTTTTATAGTGGCGATGTATGACGCCAGGCTTTACCAATTTATTTCTCATAGAAACAAATTGCTTTTATCACACAGTTATTTGTCCAAAAAGGTGCAAACTGAATTGCAAACAGTGAAAACCCTGATCAGACTGCTCCCGAGGGTTTACACTGTTTGCTCTGGGCCAGTCTATCCCAATACTTAAGTTCATTACCAGGGCTCCAGATAAGAGGGAGTAAACTGCACAAATCCAACATTTTCTCACTTATTTTAGCATCAAATCCTATGATGTTACTACTCATTAGAACCGTCTCTTCGAGACGATTCTAATGAGTAGTGACACCATAGGATTTAAGCAGAAACAAAGATTATAGTTTTCAAAATACCCCCCTTATCTGAAGCCATGATTACGGACTCCCAGGAGCTGGGAATATTTCTCTGTCTTTCTCATACATACAATCATGATGCCTCTACGACTACTGTATCCTAAACTCTTTCTACTCAATTCTCCAAGTGAAGATCCTAGCCCGGAGCCAGCGGACTGTGATTTAGGGATATCTCTGTGTCACATTCAATCTGATGTCCTTTTTCATTAGCGTTGCTTCGTTTTTCTGGCGATTATTTGATATGATTCGGTGCTATTCCCAGGATGCCTCTGTATATGCTCACGATTAATCCACAAGCATTTGACCAAGATATTACCTAGACAATATTTCTGAACTCAGAATGGCTTGCTCATGCTTTTGCAATGGCAGTCATTCATGTTTTATTTAAGGGACTACTCATTGACAAAGTGTGACCATATCACTCTGGATATAGGAATCTGGGTATTAAAGACTAAACCTATATATGCCTATATCTGGTTAAAGCTTTACATGGAAAACATGCCTATATCTGGTTAAAGCTTTACATGGAAAACATGCCTGTATCTGGTTAAAGCTTTACATGGAAAACATGCATATATCTGGTTAAAGCTTTACATGGAAAACATGTCTATATAAGATTAATTTTTTACATGAAAAACATGCCTATATAAGGTAAAAGCTTTACATGGAAAACATGTGTATATAAGGTTAAAGCTTTACATGGAAAACATGCCTAAATAAGGTTTAACTTTTACATGGAAAACATGCCTATATAAGGTTAAAGCTTTACTTTAAAACATGTATATATAAGGTTAAAGCTTTACATGGAAAACATGCCTATATAAGGGTAACATTTTACATGGAAAGCATGCTTATATAAGGTTAAAGCTTTACATGGAAAGCATGCCTATATAAGATTAAAAATTACATGTAGAACATGCCCATATATTATATGGAAAACATGCCTGTATAAGATTCAAACTTTACATGGAAAATATACCTATATTAGGTTTAAATTTTGCATGGAGAACATGCCCATATAAGATTAAACTTAACATGGAAAATATGCCTAAACAAGATTACATTTTACATTGAGAACATACCCATATAAGATTAAACTTTACATGGAAAACATGCCTATATAAGACTAACACATCGATGTATCATAATAAACTAGGATGTGTGTGTATAGACTTCTTCAGGACAGTACCAGTATAACTAGGCTGTTCCCTTGGGCAGAGCTATAGATAGTCCAAGCCTAATCGCATTAATTTACTAAGTTTCTTCCATCTTCAGCCTACACAATATTGATGGATTAGAAGTCGGGCCAATACCCTCAAACTTCGGATAAACTGACATTCAACTCCAAAACTTGCAGATCTAAGCAGACAGGGGATAGCTTATTGCAGGACAGAAGCAAAGCAGAAAGCTCCTAAAGGAGCTTTCTGCTTTGCTTTTGTCCTGCAGTAAGCTGTCAACTATATTAAAGCCTGATAAGTTTACTTATTTTGTGTTGCCAGGTAACATAAAGTTGACTGTATCGGATTCGGTATTGTGTGGCTTATGGGTCCAGAAATGTTCCACTTTGAATATTTCTTTACAAATCTGGAAGAACGGGGAACCAAACATATGGAAATCTGTTTGACAAATCAGAATATAAATGATAAAAAATTAATTTGCACTGTAAGTGGGGAAGTGTATATAGGATTATTTTGTCTTATCAACACAATATTACATGAGGCTTCAACTCAATGAAAAATTATTGTTAAACTCTTCTAGTGCACTAGATTTCTTCATGGAGAGTATATTCACAAAATTCATGAATATAAACTTCATGAAAGAACTTTTAAGAAGTTTTAAGAGTTGCATGCTCATGAAGTTTTGGTGAAAGTGTAAAACAATTATTGTCCAACTTGAAAAGGTGACTGGACAGAGCTCCAAATAACTTACATTTCCAACATTATGTCCGTAACCCATTACTCCATAAATGCACCATTTTATGCCTTTATTATGTTCCTCCACTGAAGAAAATAGTTCCTTTTGGCAGTTGGCAGCTTATAGCAAGCAGAATGGGCCTAAGGTCGTATTCTGTTTTACTTTCAGCCTGCTTTAAGTGCCATATGACCTATCTTTAAAAATATAAACAGCTAGGCTAGTTAAAGTCTATACCAAACTAGATGGTGTGACTACTCATAAGAGTTATCTTTTCAAGATGTTTAGTAGACCATACTTTTAGGGTTTAGTGCAAGCATAAGGATTTAATATTTGGAGATACTCTACTGATCAGAAGCCTTGACTGGTCTTATTTTGCAAACAGTTTGAACCCTGATGAAAGTTCTGGTATGTAACATTTCATCAGGCATGGCTCCAGATAAGAGGGAGTAATCTGAACAAATCCAACATTTTCTCACTTATTTCAGCACCAAATCCTATGGTGTTACTACTCATTAGAATTGTCTCGAAGAGACGATTCTAATGAGTAGTGACACCATTTGGTTTAATGCAGAAATAAAGATTTTAGTTTTTGAAAGGCTCCTCTTATCTGGAGACCTTGGGCCCGTTTCATAAAACTTCTTACGACAAATGTTGTCGTAAGTCAGATTATAAAAGTCTCAATTATTATTTATTTCTCCATCTAATCCTGTCTTGTGACATCTTTTTGGGATCGTCTTGAAAAGACGATTCCAAAGAGATGTCACAAGACATGATTAGATAGAGAAATCAGAAATTAAATGTATTTTAAAGTTTTGACTTACGACAACATTTGTCGTAAGAAGTTTTATGAAACGGGCCCCAGAATAGCATATATCCTTGACCATTAATTATGATTCTACTGGCTCGCCCCTATTTTACACCAAAAACTGTAAATCAACAAAATTGAAAAATAATGTAGTATGATGGTGCCTTTATAATTTTGTTTCTAAAATTAAGGTTTTGTTAAAATGTTGGACAAAACTCAGTGGAATAATTCCATTAATTTCAAATCTTGTTTTTCCCGTTCATATCCAAGTATCTTCAAATTAAAATGCACAGTAGTGGAAAAAGAAATATCTTTATTTCTTCATGCTCCAGATAAAAGATAAAGCAATCTCATAACAGAGGACACACATGATGTCTTTGGGTTTTAGCTCCTGTCATGCTAGTGGCCACAGTCAATATCTTTGCAATCAGTTTGGATCCAGATGAGATGACGCGTTACGCGGCATCTCATCAGGATCCAAACTGTTTGACACTCTGACCCTGTTTTGAAAAGAAATTTAGAAAAATCTATTTTTAGAT
The DNA here is from genome assembly GCA_922989275.2 of Gari tellinella. Taxonomy (NCBI): domain Eukaryota; kingdom Metazoa; phylum Mollusca; class Bivalvia; order Cardiida; family Psammobiidae; genus Gari; species Gari tellinella. Next base: position 14,568,797 of record OV277869.1, on the reverse strand, counting down.
TGCAGACAATTGTTGAAGACAAAAAAGCATAATATATAAAAAAAAAACCTATAAATTAGTGGCATAAAGTGTTTTCACTCTAATATTTGTCTAAAGATGCATTATGCCATCTTTTGCGGCAAGTACAGGTCAGCAACAACCCATTGTAGTCAGGACATATAGTATTGAAAGCAATAAAGGAATCTCTTCCATGAAGAACTCTGACAGGCCTGTAGACTGTATTGTACATCTACATTGGGGGTATTTGATTTCTATTCAATAGAATAACACATATGATTTGTTCTGGACAAAAGTATTTGACCAGACATCTTGCACAGTGTGTATATCAGTAGAACAAACATAATGCCAAACTTGTACTGTCAGCGAACATCTCAAAATAAAATAAGAGGCAATGGCAATCTGCAGGATTAACCCATTACCCCATATAAGTGTGTTTTAGTGCATATAATTTATTCCTCCAATGAAGAAAATAATACCATTTATAATCATGCACCATAAGAAAATTTTCTATATCCTAGCAGATTGTATAGCTAAAAATTAAGTAGGCTGGAAGTAAAGCAGAATAAGCTTAACCCATTACCCCATAGCCTGTTTCTAGTATTGAAGGTAGGTGACCGTTTAAAGCAGGTTGAAAGTAAAGCAGAATGTGCCCTAAGGCACATTCTGCTTTACTTTCAGCCTGCTTTAAGCTATCATCTGCTAGAATATACAAAATATTTCTTGAGAACCACATTTATCACTATATAAATTACAACTATTTTCCTAAGTGTAGGAATAAATTAATGGCGTAAAAAGGCGTATTTATGGGGTAATGGGTTAAAGGTACACTCGTTCCTAGGTTTGAATGTGTTGACAGTTGACTGTGAATTGAGGGTTGACTTGTGATTGCAATAAGCTGGTCTGCCTACTGCCCTATAAGTGATGTATGGCAAAGGCTGATAGGCAATTTCCTATGGAATGAGCAATGTCTGTCTTTATTGGTATAATATAACACAGGGCAGAGACAAGCTGCATCTGTCTTTGACCATTATAAATCTGTCTGTATACTATATGGCGTCAGTCACCTGTTAAATGTACCATTATGGGGAGGTGCAGGGCATATAATATAAGACCTTTGCCAGTATGGGCATAGGTTCTATTGGTAAAGTTTTTAGCTGAATTGATGAATGTCCCAAGGCTCCAGATAAGAAGGAGTAAACCGAACAAATCTAGCATTTTCTCACTCATTTCAGCATTGAATCCTATGATGTTACTACTTATTAGAATCGTCTCGAAGAGACGATTCTAATGAGTAGTGACATCATAGGGTTTAATGCAGAAATAAAGATTTTAGTTTTATCCCCTTATATGGAGCCCTGATGTCCAATTAAGAGAGCCTATGTTGTCACCCAGTCCTTGGCATTTAGCATTGCAATTCCTGTTTGTATTGGCAGTTTTAACCCTTTGAACCCTAGTCCCGCTTATAGGCATCCTTTGCAAACAGTGTACTTGTGAATAGTACACTTGTCCTGTGCAAACAGTGAAGACCCAGATCAGAGGGCTCTGAACGGAGCCCTCTGATCAGGGTCTTCACTGTTTGTCACAATGCCAAACATTGACAAAAACAACCCTTAAAAGTCAGAAATGGACTAGACTAAAATGGAAACTGGAATTGTCCATTTAAAGTTTCAGGGAGGAAAGAGTTAAGAAAGTGTTCATAACTTCTATGACCTTGGACCTACAGCTTTCATAATTGTATCACGCATGCCTTCAGACAAGACCTTTCCATTCATGCAAAACATTTGAACGATATGACATTGACCTTGACCTCAGCTTGAAAAGTGTGAACTCAACTTCTGATTTTATTTCAAAATGTGCCAAAGGTGAGCTTTTTTGTCTTCTTCTAATTTAAGGTTGATGGCCTTGACCCTTTACCTCTGTGACCTTAGTTTAGTTTTTGCATTTTAGCCAGTTATGGACCAACAAAGTGGTTATGTCTCTCATTGACTGTGGGTTCCAGTAATCCTGTCTGGGCACCTTGGATTGTTTATGCGGGGAAGTTTTCCCTGTCAAAATAGGGAAGGCCGGTGGTTGTACTCGTAGCCATTTTGTGTCTGAAACGGTTTAAAAATAGCATTTAGGGGTATTCTTGAGGCTCCTCCTGTAACTAGACATCATGATTATGACTAAAATAATGTTGAAAATGAAGTAAAATAACAAATTAAACTTAAACCCATTAAACCTTAGTGTCCATTAAAGGGGAAATTGGCAAACAGGGTAGACCCTGATGAGATGCAATGTTACGTTACGCTGTGTCTCATCAGGGTCTACACTGTACAATGTTCTGCCTTATGGAAAAACACTGCAGTGTCCTTATATCACCCATGTATATCTATAATGAAATGTTCCAGCAAACACATAGGGAGAGTTCACTGCAATATCCAGGCATAAATGGGTTAATGAAATAGACTTTGTCAGGGCTCCAGATAAGGGGAGTATTTCAAAACTAAAATCTTTATTTCTGCATTAAACCCTATGCATGGTGTCACAACTCATTAGAATCCTCTCTTCAAGACGATTCTAATGAGTAGTAACACCATAGCATTTTGTTCTGAAATGAGTTTACTCGCTCTTATCAGCCCTGCTTTGCCTTTTGTTCTAGGAATATGATGGCCATTTTGTTTGGCAAGTGTTTCATAAAGTCCTTGTTATCTTGTTGAACATGCATCATCTGCAATGAATGCTATTACCACTGTTTCTTCATATCACAGAAAAAATCAAACAAGACTTAAACTCTTAACCATGCTAGCCGTGAAACCATGGTAACCATTGCAAACAGTTTGGATCCTGATGAGACGCCGCGTTATGCGGCGTCTCATCAAGATCCAAACTGTTTGACACTCTAATTATCCCTGTTTTGAAAAGAATTTTTGAAAATACTATTTTTAGAACAGGAGCAGACGACATTAAATTACCCAGCATGCAATCGATGAGTTAACACTCAAGGTCTCTGCATCCCAGCTGCTTTTGTATTTGATATTCAACATGCATTGCCTGTCAGAATACGTCAATTCTAATGCATTTTTGCTATTAATGACAAAGACTGTTAACGTTCAAAATTAAATTACTGTCACCTGTTTTTGCTTGCATTTGTGAGACAAATTAAGTTTTAATGCAGGGGGCATTGAACAATGTCTTTCCCATATTCTGGTTACAGTTAGTCCATTGCAATATAGTCAGTTTTGCCCGCTTGGTTACTAAACCCAATATTCCATAATTTACACATTCTGTTTATTCCATCCGGTCATGATACTGCACCATAAGAAATATTTTTTATATCCTAGCAGACGGTAGCTGAAGCATAGCGTGAAAGTAAAACATTGTGCTAAAATAAAGCCCCTTTAATGCATTATACTTTATTTTAAGCCTGCTTTAATAAAGATTTTCTCTGCTAAGAAATATCGACAGACCATGCATCAGTTTTACCCATTACCCAAGAAATACCCCTTGTTTACACCTCCAATAATTTCTACATTAAGAAAAGTATAATATAAATCCCTACCTAGAAAATCCTGAAAATGAAGACACAGAAGACATTTCCAGTATCTTTCCAGATGGTAGCTAAAAGCAGTTTGAAAATAAAGCAAACTGTTCCTTTAGGAGCATTCTGCTTTACTTTCAGTCTGCTTTAAGTGCTTAAGAGTAACCTGTCTTCAAAACAAGAAATGGGGAAAAGTTTTGGGGTAAAGGGAAAGATACTATTATTCGCCCAAATAAATGCAACAAGTGCACATGACAATCGCTTTGGCAAAAAACTTGTATGGTTTTCGCTGACTGTCGCTATGCAACAGTTTAATTGGGAGACTTCATGTTTGTCACGGGATAGCTGTCATCTTCAATACATCGTTGCAATTGTCTTCTATAATTAGGTTTTTGTTTTGTGTTTTTCTTGAAGCGATGTGTTAATTCTTCTCTTGCTAATCATATATATATTGATGACATGTGTAGACACGTTGGATAGCGATAAAGAAGGACTCCAGATAAGAGGGAGTAAACAGAACTAATCCAACATTTCCTCACTTGTTTTAGCACCAAATCCTATGGTGTAACTACTCATTAGAATTTTCTCTTCGAGACAATTCTAATGAGTAGTAACATCTTAGGGTTTAAAACAGAATTAAAGGTTTTAATTTTTTTTGAAAAACTCCCCTTAACTGGAGCTCTGGGTTGATAAAGGAAGTATTTAAAATCTTTATGTCTGTATTAAACCATAAGGTGTCACTATAATGAATCCTAATGAGTGGTAACACAATAGGATTTTGTGCTAAAATGTGTCAGAAAATGTTGGATTTGTTAAGTTTACTCCCCTTTATCTTGAGCCCTGCAGATACAGCGGAGAAGATGTTATTATTTCCCTTTTAAACACAAAAGAAATATCTCAAGCTTGTGTAAGTGTAATCCTTTTTTGCCTATTTAGGGTTGTTATTTACAATATCTTGCAAAATGACAAACAGTGTAGACCCTAAGATCAGTCTGATGGAGTCCTCTGGTCAGGGTGTGCAAGGTTATTTTTAGCTTCCCTCTACAAAAGTACAAGATGAGCTTATAGCCATGGCGTAGTCATTGTTAATTGGTGCAGGCAGCGTCGTGAATGGTGTGTACAATTTTAAGAAAATGCTCATAACTTCGATATCCCTTGAGATTGTATGCATATATATATTGACAAGACCTTTCCATGCACAAAAAACTTTGGTAGACATATGTATATAGACAAGACCTTTCCATGCATGCAAAATGTTTGACCCCAGTGACCGTGACCTTGAACAGTATGAAAATATCAATATGAAAAGTTCAGTATGAAAAGTTCAGTATGAAAAGTTCGAAGTTCAGTTTGAAAGATCAGTATGAAAAGATCAATATGAAAAGTTCTATATGAAAGTTCAGTATGAAAAGATCAGTATGAAAGTTCAGTATGAAAAGATCATTATCGAAAGATCTGTATGAAAAGGAGAAATAAGAAAATTTGTTTCATCAAGAGAAGGGTTTAAGATACAATAAATATGCAAACCATGATCTAGGTGTTAAAGAAATGCAAACAATCGATGGTAACACCCTTTGCATACTGCATGTATGTCGTCTACTCAACATTTCTTATGCTGTTATTCCAAATTTAATTAAATCCTGCATAGTGTAGAAATACTATCAGAGTGACAAACAGTTTGGATCCAGATCAGGCCCCACATAGTGGGGCCTGATCTGGATCCAAACTGTTTGCAACAGTCTTAAATACTGACATCTTCTGTATTGAAAGGGCTTTAAGAATTATTTGAGAGAATTTCTGAAAACATGAGAGTTTCAAGTGGATTAACTGGGAAAACAAGTGCCACACTTCAAAATAATGAAATTGTTTTTGACAGTAATTATTTAAAACAATTCAGATCTCAAGACGTTCTTCAATTCTTGCCCGTATTTCTGTAATTTCACCATGATTACAACGGTACTAATCATACACTGACAGGGACCTGCAGACTGTGTGGAACTAGATCAGTTGTTTATAGCTGAGCTCCAATCATAAAGGAGTATTTCAAAAACTAATATTTTAATTTCTGCATTATTTTTAACTCTAGTGTCACTACACATTAGAATCGTCTCAGGGAGTCTAATAGGATTTGGTGCTGAAATTTAAAGTGAGAAAATTTTGTATTTGTTTGGTCTACTCCCTCTTTTCTGGAGTCCTGCTTGTAGTAACTATGTTGAGGCAGATTTCATAGACCGACTGAAAATATAACTTTTTTCAAAATTCTTTTTTTAACCCTTTACCTGATAGCCTATTTCTAGTACCTAAGATATGTGACTACTTAAAGCAGGTTGAAAGTAAAGCAGAATGCGCCTTAGGGCGCATTCTGCTTTACTTTCAGCCTGCTTTAAGCTATCATGTGCTATAATATAGAAAATATTCCCTATCATACATATTCATTACTGATTAAATCGGCACTATTTTCTTCAGCGGATGAATAAATCATATCCGCTAAAAGTCGCTTCTATGGGGGAAAGGGTTAAACAGTCAGATCGAGTGTCAGACAATTTGAATCCATGTTGAGAAGCCACATTACGTGACGTCTCATCAGGATCTAACCTGTTTGCACATATAATCACAATTTCACTGCTAGCATGCAAAAAGTTAAGTACAGTAAAACCTCTCTATTACGACCACTAAATTGCGTTAATTATTAGGGCGTTTACAATAGGTGACCGCTTAAAGCAAGGGGATAGTGGAACAGAAAGCTCCTTTAGGAGCTTTCTGTTTCACTGTCACCTTGCTTTAAGCTGCCACCTCTCTATTATATAATCAATAAGCCTTCGTTTTAGTGGTCGTAATTAAGCGAGGTTTTACTGTACATTAATTTTGTCAGGACCTAGCTGGTATAAAGCAGCTTATGGAAAGAGTTAAAGATCCAGAGGTCCCAGATCTACAGATAAGGGGGGTATTTCAACTAAAATCTTCATTTCTGTTTTTAACCCTATGGTGTTACTACTCATTAGAATCATCTGGAAGAGACGATTCTAATGAGTAGTGACACCATATGATTTGGTGCTGAAATGAGTGAGAAAATATTGGATTTGTTCATTTTACTCCCTCTTATCTGGAGCCCTTAGGGTCCACAGAGGGTCCTTGTTTGTCCCAGTCTCCTCTTTTGGATGTCGTGATTATAACTTTGATATAAAACCACAATGTGTTCCAGACATCTTCATATAATAAATTTGAAAAAATTTAATAAAAGATAAGTTAGGTGACAATTTTAACAGATAATTTTAGAGCATTTGCAATGCCTGGAGAATAGTGTCATGTGTTTGGATACAGTAGAGATTCCAAAAACCAAACCTGTCTAGACCATACAAGCAAATTAACTGTTCAATTTAGAGGTCTGGGGCCCGTTTCATAAAACTTTGTACGACAAAAACGGTCGTAAGTCAAACTTTAAAATACATTTGATTTCTGATTTCTTTATCTAATCCTGTCTTGTGGCATCTCTTTGGAGTTGCCTCTTCAAGACGATTCTGGCATCTCTTTGGAATTGTATTTTCAAGACGATTCAAAAGAGATGTCACAAAGGATTAGATCGAGAATAAAATAATTATTGAGACTTTTATAATCTGACTAACGACAACATTTGTGGTATTGTTCGACAATATTGACCTGACGTTGGTGACCTCTATTAGCATAATTTCATACTTCGTTTCATTTCTAAATATATCTTCGGGACACTTCGTTCAATTTATACGAGAACGCACATGGTACCGAAACCGGTCAAAAAAGACAAATAGCATTGACCGGTTATCAAACGTATCGATAAGTTATTAGCTCAAGTGGTAAGGACGGCGACTATACATTATCTTTTCGTAAAAGGCCAGTGGTTTGAGACCCGTGCATCATCCTTTTTTTCCATTTTTCCCAACATATACTGCTTCTGTTTTTTTCTTTCTTTCCTATATAATTTTCTTTTTTCTCGCTTTCTTTCTTACATGTATTGTTCTTTTGCTTTATTTTTGCAAACGTCGCCGAATCTAGATGATAAAATATAGTTAGACTTCCTATTTTATATGTTGCTGGTTAGGCTGTGTGTGAGAAAACGTATGACGTGGCATAGAATGACACTTGGCAATGAGAAGAACGTGTCATCCATGCGTTTTATGTGTAAAATAAGATTTATAACTTAAATATGAAAATGCAAATAAAAAATATTTTCCTCATACGGGATTCGAACTCGTGACCTCGCCATTACAAATCATTCGCTCTAACGACCCACCTATGGCAGATGCGATACGTCAAGTGGTTGCCAATTAGGTATATATAGTGAACCGGAGTTAATCGCAGGTGAGGGTATCGATGATCTGTCATTTAAAACCAAATCTAAACCCAACAGGATGCTTTTTAGTAGATACGATTATGCTAGCATAATCGGAATCGTATTTTATCGCTTAACTAGGTGGGAGTTTTACTCCAAATAAGATCAATAATGTAACACGATTTACGTAATTTATCGAACATTCCCGACAGTGTACGGCACGCTGTCGATTATTGATTTATACTGTGTCATCACTCTTTAATCTATTCATGCATAAAGTTCAACTTCAGGTCAATATTGTCGAACAATACGATTATTTTATGAAACAGTCTAAGAAGGGTTTTTACCCATTTGTGTCTAGTGTCCGCTTAACCCTTTGAACCCTAGTCCCGCATATAGGCGTCCTTTTCAAATAGTGTACATGTGAATAGTACACTTGTCCTATGCAAACAGTGAAGACCCAATGGGACATAGTGGATTAAAGCTGTGGTTGAAAGTAAAGCAGAATGCATATTAAGATTACTTTCAACCTGCTTCAAGTACTCTGCAAAACAAGAAACAGAATATGGAGTAATGGGTAAAAGATAATTCATATTCAGTATACACGGACTACATCTTAACAATTATAAAGACATGATAAGTTCTATACAAGGGGAAGTTTAGTTACTTAAATCCTTATGTTGTCACTAAACCCTAAGTTATATCTATTCATACCATTAGAATCATCTCAAAGATACAATTTTAACCCATTACCTGATAAATATGCCTTTTTACACCTTTGCTTTATTCTTCCATGCATTGAAGAAAATAGATCCGATATATACAAGAATATGAACCATAAGAAATATATTGTGTATCCAAGCAGATGGTAGCTTAATTAAAGCAAGCTGAAAGTAAAGCAGAATGCGCCTTAAGGCACATTCTGCTTTACTTTCAACCTGCTTCAAGTGGTCACCATTTTTCAGTACTAGAAACAGGCTATGGGGTGATGGGTTAATGAGTAGTTGCAACATAGGGTTTGGAAACGAAAATGAGAAAATGTTCGAAATCGTAGTACTTCAGATCAGGCGTCCTGATTCCGAACCATGGCATGGAATATGCAGATTAAAATCGAATGAATTGCAAATTTTCACTCTGAATATTAGTCTGTTGCTAAGTAATTAATTTAGGTTTTGCATTTCAAGGCATAATCGACTTAGAGCATCAACTGTGTTAAAATGTGATTGAGCAAATTCAACTGGTGAAATTCTACCATTCATGTTGAATGCAGCAGAAAGTGTGAAGATCTCAGATCTCATTTGATGCAACAAGAATATACGAGATTAACCCCTTCGCTGCTCTGCTTTAACTCATTCAACCCTAGCAACGAGTATACTCGTCATTAACAAACCATGCACATGCAAAGTGAACACTTGTCATAATGCAAACAATGTAGACCCAGATCAGAGGGCTCCTGCAGGAGCCCTCTGATCAGGGTCTGCACTGATTGCCATTTTACAATTTATAAATAAAATGAAACCTAGATAAACTGGTCTTAAATGGACATTGGAATTGTCCATTAAAAGTTTCAGGGGTGAATGAGTTAACTCTTTGCATGCTGGGTAATTTTTTCGTCTGCAGAGAGAACAAACCTGACTTCCACCAAGATCCTGTTTAAGTAAAGCCAATATTTAATTTAAAGGACTTTTGGGAAACAATATAATTTTAGCAGATATCAGGTACTTGATCAGTCAATTGAACAAGTTAAAATATGAACTAGGAGAACTTTTTTCAATGAATTTCAAATCAAAGAACATTTTGAAGTTCTATTGAAGTTTGAAATACAAATTCAACCTCTCCCTCTCTGCTCTTCCTTCTTCTCTCTTTCTCTTTCTCTGTATCTATCTTTCTCTCTCCCAGTCCCCTCCCTCTCTCCCATTCTCTCTTTTCTCTCTCTATCTCTCTTTCTCTTGCTCCAGACTCTCTCTCTATCCCTCTCTTTCATGCTCTCTTTTCTTTCCCCATCTTTCTCTCTCCTTCTCTCCCCCTCCCCTCTTTTTGTCTCTGTCTGTCTGTCTGTCTCTCCTTCTATTGCCATTTACTTTTGAAAGTCTGCTTTTAGAAAGGGTTAACCAACTCCAGCCAAGACTTATAGTGTCTACTAAAGTTATGTGGCATCTCATCAGGGTCGGCACTCTGCACTGTTTGCTATATCATATAAAATATTTTCACCTTTATTTATCTGGGTAGAACCACAGACCTTCCAGCTGGCTTGCGGAAGGTAGGTGGTTCTACCCAGTTGCCAATTTGTGCCTGAAACCGTGCATAAAGGACTCCTGGAGTCTTCCTCCACCTGTAATTAGCTGGACGTTGTGATATGACTGAAATACTGTTGAAAGCGACATAAAATCAAAACAAATCAAATTAAAAATCTTTGTTTATCTACAAGGAAATTTTCCAGCAAATATACAGGGAGAGTTCAATTCGAGGGCTTGGTGCAAAACTATTGTAACTCCCTCACAATTGTGAGGGAGTTACAATAGTTTTGCACCAAGCCCTCGAATTGCAATATCCAGGAATAAACGGGTTAAATGAAATAGAGAATTTAAGTGGAAGCTGTTTCAGACTGCTGAATACAATGTCCCACAGGGGGAGAATCGAGATTTTGTCCTTGTCATTTACTTTTAATGAAATAAAACAAAACTGATGTGATTCATTGTCCAATAGGAATTAAATAGTAAAATTTACATCACTGATAAGATAGAGCCTTTTAATTGCTAGAAACTATTAAACCATTTACCCCATAGCCTGCGTGTATTTAGTTTTAGTTCAAAGATGTTTTATTTTTCAATACATCGGGTGACCATTCAAAGCAGGTTGAAAGTAAAGTAAAGTAAAGGTTATAACCGTTATAAGTTGTCTTGTTTGGGTAACAGTGGCAAGCAATTGTTGTAAGGAGGGAATTGTTTTTTGGGGTGGGGGTTGTTCAGGGCTCCAGATAAGGGGAGTATTTCAAAAATTAAATGTTTATTTCTGCTTTAAACCCTATGGTGTCACTACTCTCTTTGAGACGATTCTAATGAGTAGTAACGCCGTAGGATTTGGTGTTCAAATGAGTGAGAAAATGTCGGATTTGTCCAATTTACTATCCCTTATCTGGAGCCCTGGTTGTTGTAAGGGAGGGAAGGGGGAGCACTGTACTTATCAGAATCATCTTTAAGAGTCTAAACTTAAAATATGATGTTGACATGAAGATTTTAGTAAATTGAAATAGTCACCCTTCTTGGAGCTTAGATTATAAAAAGAAGAAATTTGGATATCTTTAGTCAGCGTTTTCCACTTTATGATGACCCATGATAATTATGTTTTTAAAATAATTTGTCAGCACTTTAAAGTTGTGAAAAGATGAATAAACGCTAAATTTCCCATGTTAGTCATAAGTGATTCCAGGAATTGCACCATGGGGGGAGTTTGCTCGAGCACCTTGATGGATTAATCCAAAATTTATTTTGCCTTGTGAAATTTATCATGAAGATCTATGAATTTTCTTCATAGAAGTGACAATAATTTACAACAAATCAGATTTGATTTGTGAAGTTACTTTATGAGCGGTAGACAAATTTGTCACAATTTAAAAGTCAGGACTGCCATAAGTTAACATAAAAAATCCTAAAATTTCCAAAATTGCATTTTACACATGCGATTTAACGAATCATACCTTTTCCCAGGGCTCCAGATAAGGGGTAGTTTTCTGAACAAATTCAACATTTTCTCACTCATTTCAGCACCAAACCTTATGGTGTCACTACTCATTAGAATCGTCTCGAAGAGACGATTCTGATGAGTAGGGACACCATAAGGTTTAATGCAGAAATAAAGGTTTTAGATTTTGAAAAACTACTCTTATCTGGAGCCCTGCTTTTCCCCATCACCTGTTTCTAGTTTTGTTGACACGTGGCTGCTGAAAGTAAAGCAGATTGTGCCTTTACTTTCAGCCTGCTTTAAGCTACCATGTACTAGAAAAAAAGATTTAGGAAAAATCCGGAGAAATGGCAGCCCTGAAAAGTTATGGTGAAAGTGCAGTTGGAGGCATTTTTTGACTCGATTTATCAGAGTATGTTAACCCATATTTAGTAAACCGCAGTGTTTAGGCCAGAACTGAAAAATAGTGGGTCAAAATGACCCATTAACATCAAAACAGGGGGGTCAATAATAAGTTTAAATGGGTCGTGGAATTTGAACTTTGATGTTTAATCACTGTTTTACTGAAGTTGCATTTTATTAGCTCACCTGAGCCGAAGGCTCAAGGTGAGCTATTGTGACCGCTCATTGTCCGTAGTACGTCTGTCCGTCTGTCCGTCTGTCCGTCTGTCCGTCCGTCCGTCTGTCCGTCTGTCCGTCTGTCCGTCTGTCCGTTCACTTTTACTTCAAACGACATCTCCTCTGAACCCGGGGATTGTAGGGCGGATTCAAACTGCTCATGATGTTCCTTGGATGCTTCTCTACAGAAATTGTTAAAATGAAACTTTCAAGTGGACTACTTATTGTAATTTATTTAAAAAAGTGAAAAACTTTAAACAATCTTCTTGTAAAAAACTGCTAGGCCCACAGCTTTGATATTTGTTTTTTAGTATCTCCTGGTGATTCTCTCTCAAAATTGTTAATATCAAAACTAAAACTGACCATAGGGATTCACCATAGGGATTTTTTCATTGCCGCTTTATGCAGGATTCATTGCCGCTTTATTCAGGTTATACTGTTTTACTGAAGGTTTAAGCAGGGTTTCAAGCACCCTTATACTAAATCACCTATATTTGCAAACAGTTTGGATCCAGGTCAGATGCCACATAATGCAGCATCTAATCTGGATCTAAACTATTTGCCACTCATTTACATATTTTCTTATATTTAGAAAATATAAGTTATTATTTTTTACATATTTCACATACAAACATTTGGAGCAGACAACAGTTCAGCATGATAATAGTCAGTTCTCCCTGAGACGGTCTCTTATTGCATAACTGACCCAAAGCTAGCTCTGAACTCAGGTCACTGAGATACATAGCAGAAATTATGATGTCTGCTATTTTATGCTCAAGCACAACTTAGTTCAAGGCATATTACTTTTGGTCTGTCTGTTTGTTTGTTTGTTTATCTTTCTGTCTATCAGTCCACAATTAATTCTTGGCCATAAACAGTATGGATCCAGGTCAGATGCCACATAATGCTGCATCTAATCTGGATCCAAATTTGCCACTCATTTACATATAGTTTCCTATATTTAGAAAATGTAAATAATGATATTTATTAACCTATTAACGCATACATATTCCTTTTTATGTCTTTAATTTATTCTTCCACAGAAGAAAATAATTTCACTTTATACAGTCATTGTTGTCTTTAACAATGGCTTCAAATGACATCTCCTCATATATTGCTGAAAAGATTTCAACCATGTTCCTTGGGTCAAGTTGTTTCAAAATTGTTCAAAGAATTAAAAACAATGTAGAACTCTGGTTGCCATGGCAACCAAGTGAAAAAATAAGGAAATCTTAAAAAATCTTCTTGTCTGAAACTACAAGGGCCAGATCTTAGACATTTGTCACATAGCATCATCTACAGGTCCTCTATCAAGTTTGTACAAACTATGCCCCTGGGGTCAAAATTGGCCCCGCCCCGGGGGTCACAGTTTTACATAGAGTTATATAGTGAAATTTTCCAACGTCTTCTCCTCTGAAAATAATATGGCCAGAGCTTTGATATCTGGCATGGTGACACTTTTAGATGTCCTATACCAATAAGGTTCAAATGGTTCTGGTCGATTGCATATCATCTACAGGTCCTCTATCAAGTTTGTACAAATTATGCCCCTGGGGTCAAAATTAGCCCCACCCGGGGGTCACAGTTTTCAAACGTCTTCTTTTCTGAAGCTAATATAGCCAGAGCTTTGATATTCGGCATGGTGTTACTTCTAGATGTCCTTTATCTATTTTGTTCAAATGGTTCCAGTCTGTTGCATATGTAGGTCACAGGAGCTAAAAATAGATTTTTTCAATGGAAACTTAAAAAAAATCTTCATGTCTAAAACCCTAGTACCCTGATCTTAGATATTTGGAACATAGCATCATCTACAGGTCCTCTATTAAGATTGTTCAAATTATGCCCCTCGGGTAAAAAATGACCCCGTCCTGGACATAAATCATTATCTCCATTTTGATGTACAGCTATTCTCAGGTGAGCGACATATGCCCCATGGGGCTCTTGTTGGTTTTTAAGGCTTATTATATTGGTTGAAGTTACTTTAAGTACAGTCAAACCTGTCTTATGCGACCTTCAAGGGGAGAGACACAATAAGGTCACATAAGACAGGTAGTCACATAAGTCAGGTTATCAGTTTTCAGGGGTAAATTAGTATACAAATGAACACCATATGGATGTTTCTCGGAATTAAATTATATATGAACCCTTTCTTCAAAAAGCAATAATTAAGATCATTTTCTATATTTTCAAACAAAGTTGCATTGCTATTCTGACTTAAATAACTTGTTTACTATTCATGCCAAGTTGATCAAATACTATAAAAGATCCAATCAATCACCTGAAATATTCGTCGGTCGGTCTTTTTAGAGATTTATTTCGTAACAGGTTCGACGAAAAAGTTCAAATTTGTCCTTCGATTCCGTTGTATCTGATAAACATTTGTCCAATTTAGGATCGCTTTCTGAGTCTATTAACTGTATAATTCATATTCAGAATCGCGTCTTATGGAGTAAGAATTCGATCCCGGAGTGTGTTAGTTGTTTTATGTCTTTGTTGTCACTCTCACAGACACACGTAAATCTTTCCCGAAATGTCCACGTTAAGTGTCGCGTCTATAATGCTATCGCGCCGCCATTTTGTCAATTTCAATTTGTCAATTTAAAAATATGACAGCGCTATTTTTAACGTCGTTTTATTTGTCAATATCTCCTATTAAAACACAGTCTTGCAAAGTAGAAAAAGAAACAATACTTTGTAAAACCGACGAAAGAAAAGACGCTTAAGAACCATCTTTTTTACTTGTAACACACATATGCCAAAACCCAAGTGTTCGCAACGGCATATAGGAATGTGCATAGAAATTCTGCTACGCAATTTCGGAATATCGCTTTGTATTCTAATGTGATTGTCATAATGTATCGTTGGAAAATCAATTCAAGAAGCTAACTGTCGGTTTACATGCATATAAGAGATTAGAGATTTATAGAGATTTATTTCGTAACAGGTTCGACGAAAAAGTTCAAATTTGTCCTTCGATTCCGTTGTATCTGATAAACATTTGTCCAATTTAGGATCGCTTTCTGAGTCTATTAACTGTATAATTCATATTCAGAATCGCGTCTTATGGAGTAAGAATTCGATCCCGGAGTGTGTTAGTTGTTTTATGTCTTTGTTGTCACTCTCACAGACACACGTAAATCTTTCCCGAAATGTCCACGTTAAGTGTCGCGTCTATAATGCTATCGCGCCGCCATTTTGTCAATTTCAATTTGTCAATTTAAAAATATGACAGCGCTATTTTTAACGTCGTTTTATTTGTCAATATCTCCTATTAAAACACAGTCTTGCAAAGTAGAAAAAGAAACAATACTTTGTAAAACCGACGAAAGAAAAGACGCTTAAGAACCATCTTTTTTACTTGTAACACACATATGCCAAAACCCAAGTGTTCGCAACGGCATATAGGAATGTGCATAGAAATTCTGCTACGCAATTTCGGAATATCGCTTTGTATTCTAATGTGATTGTCATAATGTATCGTTGGAAAATCAATTCAAGAAGCTAACTGTCGGTTTACATGCATATAAAATGTTCATTACACGGGTATTACGATTATGATACGCCGGCGTTTATACGACATAAGTTACCCCATCCGTTTTTAGCTCACCTGAGCCGAAGGCTCAAGGTGAGCTGTTGTGATCGCCCGCAGTCCGTCGTCCGTCCGTCCGTCTGAGCGCACGAAAGGTCCTTTGTTGGGTAGGGAGAACAATAGATTCCATTCATTCCGTGATTGCCCTATTGTTATTGTTGGGTATTTTAGTGTACTGTTGGGTACTTTTAAACAAAAAATATACCCAACAAATGTCCAACTGTGAGAACGTCTGTCCATCTGTCCGTCCGTTCAAATTTTCTTCAAGCGACATCTCCTCTGAAACCGCGAGTTTGAGGAAAAAACTAACATGCTCACGGTGTTCCTTGGATGCTTCTCTACAGAAAATGTTAAAATAAAATTCCAATGTGGACTACTTATTGAAATTTATTAAAAAAAGTGAAAAACTTTAAACAAGTTTTTTGTAAAAAACCACTGTTCCCACACCTTAGATATTGCATGATTAGTATCTTCTACTAAATCACTTTCAAAATTGTAAAAAATCAAAACCCTAGGGTCAAATTTGACTCAACCCTGGCCATATCAGTGCTTTTTGATGCAGGTCAGACAGTAAAAACTCTCTAATGATCCGTTTTTATACAGACCCACTGTATCTTCCAGGCTAAGAAGCTACCCTTATACTAAATGCAACATTTTTGCAAACAGTTTGGATCCAGGTCAGATGCCACATATTGCTGCATCTAATCTGGATCTAAACTATTTGCCACTCATTTACATATTTTCTTATAATTAGAAAATATAAGTTATTATTTTTTACATATTTCACATACAAACATTTGGAGCAGACAACAGTTCATCATGATAATAGCAGTTTCTCCAAGGGGACCGTCTGTTATTGCATAACTGACCCATAGCTAGCTCTGAACTCAGGTCACTGAGATACAGAACAGAAATGATGATGTCTGCTATTTTATGCTCAAGCACAACTTAGTTGGAGGCAATTTGCTTTTGGTCTGTCTGTTTGTTTGTTTGTGTTTTGTTTGTTTGTTTATCTTTCTGTCTATTAGTCCACAATTAATTCTTGGCCATAAACAGTATGGATCCAGGTCAGATGCCACATAATGCTGCATCTAATCTGGATCCAAACTATTTGCCACTCATTTACATATAGTTTCTTATATTTAGAAAATGTAAATAATGATATTTATTAACTTATTAACCCATACATATTCCTTTTTATGTCTTTAATTTATTCTTCCACAGAAGAAAATAATTTCACTTTATACAGTCATTGTTGTTTTTAACAATTGCTTCAAATGACATCTCCTCATATACCGCTGAAAAGATTTCAACCAAACTGTACACGAATGTTCCTTCAAAATTGTTCAAAGAATTAAAAACAATGTAGAACTCTGGTTGCCATGACAACCAAGTGAAAAATTAAGGAAATCTTAAAAAATCTTCTTGTCTGAAACTACAAGGGCCAGATCTTAGACATTTGTCACATAGCATCATCTACAGGTCCTCTATCAAGTTTGTACAAACTATGCCCCTGGGATCAAAATTGGCCCCGCCCTAGGGGGGGTCACAGTTTTACATAGAGTTATATAGTGAAATTTTCAAACGTCTTCTCCTCTGAAACTAATATGGCCAGAGCTTTGATATCTGGCATGGTGACACTTTTAGATGTCCTATACCAATAAGGTTCAAATGGTTCTGGTCGATTGCATATCATCTACAGGTCCTCTATCAAGTTTGTACAAATTATGCCCCTGGGGTCAAAATTAGCCCCACCCCGGGGGTCACAGTTTTCAAACGTCTTCTTTTCTGAAGCTAATATAGCCAGAGCTTTGATATCCGGCATGGTGTTACTTCTAGATATCCTTTATCTATTTTGTTCAAATGGTTCCAGTCTGTTGCATATGTAGGTCATAGGAGCTAAAAATAGATATTTTCAATGGAAACTTAAAAAAAATCTTCTTGTCTAGAACCCTAGTACCCTGATCTTAGATATTTGGAACATAGCATCATCTACAGGTCCTCTATTAAGATTGTTCAAATTATGCCCCTCGGGTAAAAAATGACCCCGTCCTGGACATAAACCATTATCTCCATTTTGATGTACAGCTATTCTCAGGTGAGCGACATATGCCCCATGGGGCTCTTGTTTTGTAATGGAGTGTTGGATTGGGAACGACTTTTTAACAGTTATTTTCGGGGTAAGAAAAGCATTTTTGTCGAGTTCTAATAATCATTTTTATATTTAATTGCTTTTCGGTAGCTCAATTCTCCAAATTCATTCCTAAATCCCGATCGCCGATGAACCATTTACCAAAATTGTCTTTTAACAAATTACAACATGCCCATTTTTGACACGTGAATTACTTGTTTATAAAACAAAATTTCGGAAATCTTTTTTCAGAATGGAATATTATAAAATATAATTTAAATGAATATTTAAGAAAGATGTTGTATATCTCTTTTTTGGATAACTAAATAGTAAATAAACACTTAAAAGTAGAAAATTGATCTAACATACAAACAAAGGAATATTCGCCTCCCGGAAATGAAAACTGAAAAATCGATAATGACCACCAATTATCGAGTCGCTGCAAACAGGTGCGTTTAATAGCGAGATGGGGCTTTGGGAGCGGCATATTACGGTCGTTAGTCACGTAACACAGGTTTGTCGGTATAACAGTCTTAACATAGAGGAAAATGTGTTGGGAGGAATTTTTAAGGTCGGCTAAGACAAATAGTCGCTATATAGGGACGGTCGCTATGACAGGTTTGACTGTATGTTATTTTTATTATGTGCAAATTTTTAGAATTTATGTTTTACGGTCAGAACGGAAAAATTGGTGGTCCAAGTAAAAATTGACCCATTACATTTTCAGTTGGGGGGTCATTTTGGATTTTAGGGGTCAATGACACAAGGGCCTCCTAGCCTAAACACAGATATGTATCATGAGATATTTTCTATATCCTTGTGGATGGTAGCTTAAAGCAGGCTGAAAGTAAAGCAGAATGGGCCTTAAGGCACATTCTTCTTTACTTTCAATCTGCTTTAAGTGGTCAACTTTTTTCAAAAATAGAAACAGGCTATAGGGTAATGGGTTAATGAATTGTTTTCTTTCATCCTTTTTATACTGACCTCCTAATATAGGGTATATAATATCATTCCTTATGGTATGTATTCCTAATGTATAAAATATAATAGTTCCACTTTATACAAGTGGAACTATTTTCTTCATTGGAGGAATAACTCAAAATCATGCATATTCATAACTGTATAAAGTGGAACTATTTTCTTTAGTGGAGGAATAAATCAGGGGAGCAAAACATATGTTATATTGGTTAATCAGTTAAAGAACAACTCTTCTATATGACTTTCTAATTGCATGCACAGATATAAGCTATTAGCCCACGGATGCATTTCTTTATTTCTTCAAACGATTACGCAAAACTGCAATCGATTAGTGATACTTGTGTCTCTTGCTGCCTCATGATTGAGCGCGTCTAAATTGTCAATTAGCATTAGTAATGAAATTTGTATTTATTCGTTTTAAATCTGGAGTAGTCTAGAATTAAAAGTAAATCAAATGGATCCTAATCAGATGTTGAGATACTTGGTATTTGATCTAGATCCAAACCGTTTGTCAATGTGCATAAAGGTGTGGTTACAGTATTAAAGGTTTAATGGATATTGATTGTAATTGCACTGCCTGCTAATTATACTATGTACATCATTAAGATTCAATGCATTTGCAATTAAACCCTTAGCCCGTTAACTCTTTTAACACCATGAACCTGTTTTATACACTTTACATTTGCAAACAGTGTAGATCCTGATCAGAGGGCTCCAATAGGAGCCCTCTGATCAGGGTCTACACTGTTTGCTAATTTAGACCAGTATTTATTAAAATACGCAGAATTCCAATTTTAGACTGGTTCATGTTTTAATAAATAAAATGATCCACAAGTGAAAGTAAAAACCCACAAGGAGTCACTTTGTTTGAAAAGAGCTAACAACTTGTCTGGTATTTGCAAACAGTTTGTGTTCTAATCTGACAATAAATTTAGTAACCTGATGTCTGATCAAGATCCAAACTGTTTGACAAAAAAAAACCCAACTCATTCTGATGTTTTGGTCAGTAAGATAAATCATTAAAACTGAATTTAAATATATTTTAGATAATGAGAATATTAACGCTGAGAGTAATTTAGCAGGAATAAAGGTTTAATTAATTTAATGATGTCATTGCTATAATAGTGGTTAAATTTCTGGAATAGATATTAACTGTCAAATATCTTTTCAAGACGTCATTTAGGTGCAATTTAAACCTTTTGTATGCTGCTTGGACTATTCCACGTCTGAAAATTGGCCAGTTTATATTGAGTTTTAGGGGCGTTTTTAGAAAATATTTCAAAAAAGTTATGAATATAGCAAACAGTATAGACAGTGACCAGAGAGCCTATACTATTTGCAAATTATTTGTATAGATATATATACTAGTTTCATAACAGAAATGGTTAACCCTTATAATGCTAAGCACAATTTGGCTAACATTTGCAAACAGTAACACGGCGTCTTATCTGGATCCAAACTGTTTGTCATTCATATTTCAACATTTCTTCAGATAAAGAAACATTAATGAATTATTATGATAACTAATTTTGATATTTTATTGCAGACGATAAATTTTAAGCCGTTGACAATTCAGCATGATATGAGTTACGTTTTAT
Organism: Gari tellinella; assembly: GCA_922989275.2. Classification (NCBI taxonomy): domain Eukaryota; kingdom Metazoa; phylum Mollusca; class Bivalvia; order Cardiida; family Psammobiidae; genus Gari; species Gari tellinella. The sequence goes on along the minus strand of OV277869.1, from coordinate 14,548,376 downwards.
ACAGAGAAATGAGCAGTTACTAAGCATTTAGGAACTAGGACAGTGGAACAATTTGAAACCAAACTTGTGTTAACCTATTACTTCATAGATACGCCATTTTACGCATTTAATTTATTCCGCCACTGAAGAAAATAGTTACATTTTAATTAAACAGTCATGAATATATGACATAAGAAATATTTACTATATTCTAGGAGGAGGTAGTTTAAAGTAGGATGAAAGTAAAAAGCAGCATGCACCCTAAGACGTATTCTACGTTACTTTCAACCTACTTTAAGTGGTCACCTGTCTTCAAAACTAGAAACAGTTTTTTTCTGTAAAATTTCCATCAAACCCTATTTTGTCACCACTGATTAGAATCGTCTCGAAGAGACGATTCTAATGAGTGGTGACATCATAGGGTTTGATGGAGAAATAAGAAAGTTAGCATTTGAAATACACACCTTAGTTATCTGGGGCCCTATGACAAGTAAAGATAAGGGTGAAGGCGGTGAAATATTGATGAGGCCCTGGTGTTTTTGGCAGGGTATATAAAAATTGACAAGTTTTACCACATATCAGCCCGATGCCTCAGTACAAGCTGTGAAGCTTTCCCCTCCAATAATTCTGCAAGAGATTTGATGTGTGAAGAAATAAAAAGATACAAAACAAAGCCGGAGTAAGCTTATAACCCCTTCAAACCCTATAGTCATAATAATTATGCATCCTTTGCAAACAGTGTACCTGTGAAGAATACATTTGTCCTTTGCAAACAGTGAAGACCTAGATCAGAGGGCTCCTGAAGGAGCCCTAGCTCTGATCAGGGTCTTCTCTGTTTGTCATACTGCAAGACATTGACAAAAAACAAGCCTATAATTAAATAGTAGAAATTGGACTTAAGAACCCCTCTGATCAGGGTCTGCACTGTTTGTCACTGACAAAAAACAACCCTAATTAGTCGAAATTGAACTTAACCCTTTCCCCCATAGAAGCGCCTTTTAGCGCATTAAGTTTATTCCTTCACTGAAGAAAATAGTTCCAGTTTATACAGTCATAAATATGTATCATACAATTTTTTTTATATATTCTAGCAGATGATAGCTTAAAGCAGGCTGAAAGTAAAGCAGAATGCACTTAAGGCGTATTCTGCTTTACTTTCAACCTGCTTTAAGTGGACACCTATATTCAATACTAGAGATATGCTATGTGGGAAAGGGTTAAGACTAAATTGTCCATTTCAGTATGCAAGTTTTATGGCTCTAATAAATGATATTCCTTCGCAGATGAAAATAATTCCAATTTATATAGTCATGAATATGCACTAAAAGAAATATATTCTGTACTCTATCAGACGATAGCTTAAAGCAGGCTGAAAATAAAGCAGAATGTGTTTTAAAGCACATTCTGCTTCACTTTTAACCTGATTTAAGTGGTCACCTGTCTTTAAAACTAGAAACAGGCTATGGAGAAATGGGTTAACCCATTACCCATTAACTTGTTTCTAGTTTTGAAGATTACTTTCTGCCTGCTTTAAGCTATTATTTGTTGATATATAGAAACTATTTCGTATGATCCTTATTTGTAAGAGTATAAATTGGAACTATTTTATTCAGTTGTTGAATAAATTTAAGGCGTAAAAGGGTGTATTTGTGGAATAATGGGTTAAGCACTGATAGCTGCTAATGACATTGCTGTGTTTATCTAAGGCAGCTCTTCAGAGATGGAGACAAACAAGGTGTGAGAATACAGTGATTGATATGGATAACAAAATGATTGAAAACTGCTAATGCAGAAGCTATTATTGCAGGAAAAAGGCCTTAATGTACAGGAAAGATTGTGACAACAAACACATGCTTCAAGAACCACAGCCATTAGCAACAATAGCATCACAGCTGGCCTTATTTACAGGGCTCCAGATAAGGGGGGTATTTCAAAAATTAAAATCTTTATTTCTCTATAAAACACCTTTTAGCAAGCACATTTAATTTATTCATCCGCTATTTTACCCCCTCTTATCTGGAGCCCTGTATTTACTCACAACACAATGGCCGTTTCTAGATTTAAAGATAGGTGACCACTTAAAACAGATTGAAAGTAAAGCAGAATGCACCTTAAGGTGCATTTTGATTTACTTTCAGCCTGCTGTTAAGCTACTATCTGCTAGTACATATTATATAGGTTATATTTCTTAATGTGGTACATTTTCATCTGTTAAATTTTGAACTAATTTCCTCAGTGGATGAATAAATTAAATGTGCTTGCTAAAAGGTGTATGATCTATAGGGAAAAGAATTAAAGTATTATGAACATTCAATAGCTTGGTCACAACTCACCAGGCCTTAAACAGCAAATACAGAAATCCAGGCAATGCCCATAGTAGCAGAAATTCTGGCAAATTAAGTGTAGCTTATGGTTTGTAACAGTAGAAATATTATATCCATAAGTCTTAAGAAACACTGCCCATAACAGCAGCTAAAATACTTCCCCTAAAGCAAAAATACTGTGCACCGGGCTTAAGAAACAGTGCATGGAAAAGCAGAAATACTGACTATATAAAAAAAATACTGTTCAATTATGTTTGGTTTTATACCTATTAATAAGGAACTTTCTGTTCTGGTTCTTACACTGTTCATCTGATTTTGCAATTTCGTGTAAGAAACAAAATTTGATAGTCAAAAAAGGACTAGAATTAACACCCATTTGAAATTCCAGGATTAAATGACATCAGCTGTGTCCCAAGAGCAGCATGATACTGTAAAACATGATGTCCACAAAAATTAAAGTCCACATACAATTAAGATTTATGCAGACCATTGTCTGTAAGCCAGTTAACCCTTTGAGCCCTAATCCCGCATATAGGCGTCCTTTTCAAACAGTGTACATGTGAATAATACACTTGTCCTGTGCAAACAGTGAAGACCCAGATCAGAGGGCTCCAAAAGGAGCCCTCTGATCAGGGTATTCACTGTTTGTCATAATGCCAAACATTGACAAAAACAACCCTTAAAAGTCAGAAATGAGTCTGACTTAAATGGAAACTGGAGTTGTCCATTTAAAGTTTCAGGGAGGAAACGAAGAGTTCAGCATACCAAAGTCCTAGTCCCTTAGTGACAACAGAAAGTTTCTACTGGTTATACAGAATTTTCATGGTTTTGTAACTTGGAAAAAGCAGGTACACATATATAGGATCTGTCATGAGTCGGTGTTTAAGACAAACAGATCTTAAACGAGTCTAGAATTGAAATGTTATTAAGCGAGCCTTGGCGAGCTTAATAACTTTACTATTCTAGACGAGTTTGAGATCACCTTGTCTTAAACATCGACGAGTGACAGTTTCTTTTTCTCACATAACCAATGATTTTAAGCTATTTTTGAAAGCAATAGGCATTTTTTTAACCCTGGTGACGTCAAAACTCGGTTATAAATAGTGACGTTATAGTGACGTCATCAAAGTGATCTCACACATGTTGGAGATAAGGATATTCGTAATTGTTGTTCACTATAGAAAACAAGGGTAGTTTAATATATGTGAGAAAAACCTCTCTATTACAACAATTTGATTTGATTTGTTATGTTTTTACATCGCTTTTAACAGTATTTCAGTCATATCACGACGTCCAGCTTATTACAGGCTATTACAACAACAACATGAATCAAATATTTTTGCATTTTAGGAAGTTAAGCAAGATGAAAATAAAGGAGCTTTCTGCTTTACTTTCATCTTGCTTTAAGCTGTCACTAGTGTATTAGATTCCATCAATTGGTCCTTCTGGACATCTTGGTGCATTGATTTCCCAGTGTTATAATTCAGGGCTCCAGATAAGAGAGAGTAAACTGAACAAATTCAACACTTTCTCACTTTTTTCAGCACAAAATTCTATGGTGTGACTACTCATTAGAATCGTCTCGAAGAGACGATTCTAATGAGTAGTGACACCATAGGGTTTACTTCAGAAATAAAGATTTTAGATTTTGAAATACACCCCTTATCTGAAGCTCTGCCTGGTGTTATAATATAATATTCTTTATAACCCTTTCCAATTACAAAATAATGTTTTTCTTTAATTTCTCCCCTGAAACTTCAATTGATGATTTCTGAGCTTCCAATTCAATTAAGCCTAGTCCATGTTTGACAATGAAAGGTTGTTTGGTACAATTTTATTGCAAAATGACAAGTGTTGTAGATCCTGTATCCTAGCTAGCTAGCTAGAAGATGAAATCTTTAAGGCACATACTGCTTTACTTTACTTTCAACCTGCTTTAAGCGGTCATCTGTCTTCAAAACTAGAAACAGGTCATATAGTGCATGGTAGACATTGCTCTAGATAAGAGCTGGTAAACTGAACTTTTGAAACATTTTATTCTTTCAGGGCTCCAGATAAGAGGGAGTTAAATGACCGAATCCAACATTTTCTCACTTATTTCAGCACCAAATTCTATGGTGTTATATTACTCATTAGAATTGTCTCGAAGAGACAATTCTAATGAGTAGTGACACCATAGGGTTTAATGCAGAAATAAAGATTTTATGTTTTGAAATATATACTCCCCTTATCTGGAGCTGTCCTTTTTGTGTCCACCAAACAACTATGGTGTGACCACTCATTAGAATCGTCTCGAAAAGACGATTGGAATGAGTAGTCACAACATGGTGTTTGATTGAGACATATTGAAGTTAGTATCTCAAATACCACAGGGCTCCAGATAAAGGGAAGTATTTAAAAAAATAAAATCTTTATTTCTGCATTAAACCCTATGGTGTCACTACTCATTAGAATCGTCTCGAAGAGACGATTCTAAGAGTAGTAACACCATAGGATTCGGTGCCGAAATGAGTTTAGCAAAATTTTCCAACTTTACCTGGAGCTCAGTAAAATGAGGACAAGAATTGATAGAAGACTGATCTGGCAACAAATTGGCTGTAGATTAGATCAATTTACTGTCTGCACACTAAGGGTTCCGGGAAGATTTTATTACTCCGTAAAAGCCACTCACAGTATTTTTACGGTCTAGGACGATTTCCTGCCAAATTGAGATGAAATTACATACCCTCAGTTAAAGTCTCTGACAGTCATTCAATAAAAATTCCTCAGACTGTCAAAGCGGTGTGTAGCGACCTTTCACTGAAGATGCATTAAGCTCTCCGAAGACAGTTTTGTTATTTAACCCATTTCCCCATATACCGTACACATTTTTATGCCTCTAATTTATCCCCCCACTGCAGTAAGTAGTTCCACTTTTATAGTTATGAAAATGCTCTATTGAAATAGTTTTCTATTTTCTAGCAGATGGTTGCCTAAAGGAGGCTGAAAGTAAAGCAGAATGCACCTTAAGGTTCATTCTGCTGTATTTTCAACCTGTTTTAAGTGGGAATTGGTCTCAAAATTATAAATAGGATATAGCTATGGGGTAATAAATTAAATTTTTTAAGACAAGACACAAGTAATGCAGATAGTTTGTATGTGCTTTTTGTTCTTTCAGCCTATACTCCATTACCCCATAGCCTGTTTCTAGTTTTGAAGACTTTTATAGTGACCACTAAAAACAGGTCGAAAGTAAAGCAGTATGTCTTAGGCCGCATTCTGGTTTACTTTCAGCCTGCCTTAAGCTACCATCTGCTTTGATATAAAATATATTGCATTATTCATTACTTTTCAAAATGTAACTTGTTTTCATCAATGGAAGTATAAATTAAATACGTAAAAAGATGCATCTATATCACCCACTTAGGTTAAATAGTTCCTATTTATACCTTCATGAACATGTACCTAAAGAAATATGTTCTGTTAAATTTTCTAGCAGAATCTGATTGAAGCTTTAATTTTAACCTCCTTTAAATGGTCACCTATCTTCAATACTAGAAACAGGCTATGGGGTACTGGATTAATCTGATCTGTCTCTTTGCATGTAAGATGACTGGCTTATAACGATGGAAGTCCCAATACGTGATTGATTATCTCCCCTGTTTCAATCTCATATTCATGGAGTTCCCCACCAGAGAGCACTCTTCTGCAATTGCATGATTAATCTCCCCTGGATTAATCTCATACAGGGCTGCCATAAGTTGATCTTGCAAAATCCTAAGATTTTCAATTTTTCTATTTTTCAATACCGATTACTTAAAGCAGGTTGACAGTAAAGCAGAATGTGCCTTAAGGCACATTCTGCTTTTCTTTCGACCTGCTTTAAGCTACGATCTACTAGGATAAAAATAAAAAATAAATCGAAAAAAATCCGGAGAAATGGCAGCCCTGCTCATATTCATGGAGGTACCCACCAGAGAGCACTCTTCTGCAATTGCACGATTAATCAAAGAGAAGTTTTTCTCAGCTTAAATTTGATGAAAAATGCAATTATAGTTGGAAATGCATCATTATGCCTTTCAAATTTTGTTTGGTGATTAAATTTTCTGTTTAATTCCGATATTATGTCAGGTCTTGGTATGAGTAATGTCACGGTTATTATAAATTTGATGGGCCTCGGTGATTGCAGTGGTCCTATCGTTATTTGTTTTAGTGTCAATTTCATATTTCTTAGATATTCCTCAGATTAAATTGATTGAATCGAAAATGTTTCCTCTTCCTTTGAAAGTGTTTTTTATCTTGCCTGTCTCAGGCTGCACTGAGCTCCAGATTAAAGGGGAGTATTTCAAAAACTAAGATCTTTGTTTCTGCATTAAATGCTATGGTGTTTAACTACTCATTAGAATCGTCTCTTCGAGACGATTCTAATGAGTAGTAACACCATAGGATTTGGTTCTGAAATCTGTGTGAAAATGTTGGATTTGTTCAGTTTACTCCTCTTTATATGGAGCCCTGCTGGGGCAATAAGCAGATACATTATAAATATAAGACAGCACCTTGGCAGTTCTGAGTTCCTGATATCCTTAGCAAGCCCGGACGATTTTGTACACATAACACAGACACTACCGGACTACTTTTGAGCTCATTTTCTGAATAAACACTACACTCTGACATCTCAAAACTACTCTGACGTGTCAACACGAAACCGAAAGTGACTATCTATTTTTAGAAGTGCTATATTTAAATCACGTTCGCGCAATACCCAAACGACTTTAAAAAAAAAAAAAAAAAAAAAAAAGTGGATCCTGAGCTCAGTTTGAGCTTTGTGAGCTTTGTGTTGACATGTCAGTGTTACTGAATTCCAGCATGAGTGCTATTATAACGGGTTTTGACAAAAAGGTCGAGTACATTTTAAACCGAAAGTAGAAAGATGGACCGTTTCGGCCCCTCTGGCATTCACATTTTTCCAATCTTGCAAATTTGTGTCTGGATCCATTTTGGATGCTGCCTGAAAGTGTCACATTTTTCAGGAGACCATTGATATTCTAGAAATAGGCAGTGCCGAACCTGGCCTTTCAGAAAAGTCTTCCAACGCGATGTGCGAATCATAACTTTTCATTCTTTGGAAGCCAAAATGTGCCATAAACGTCAAAACGTTTTAATACGTTATGGGCGTGGAAAGGATATAGGAAAGAATTTTGTAAGTTTACAGATATTTCTAAAATCTTTGTTTCTGCACTAAACCCTATGTTATTACTACTCATTAGAATAGTCTAGTTACTCATTAGAATTCGTCTCGTTACTCATTAGAATCGTCTCAAAGAGACGATTCTAATGAGTAGTAATTGAACACCATAGGATTTGGTGCTGAAATGAGTGTGAAAATGTTGGATTTGTTCAGTTTACTCCTCCTTATCTGGAACCCTGCTGAGGGAGCAGATACAAGTTCCTGATGTAGGTAATAAATTACCCAGCAATTGCAAAGAGTTTTAACCCATTACCCCATAACCTGTTTCTAGTTTTGAAGACAGGTAACCACTTAAAGCAGGTTGAAAGTAAAGCAGAATGTGCCTTAAGGCACATTCAGCTTTACATTCAGCCTACTTTAAGCTACCATCTGCTAGGATATAGAAATTATTTCCCAGGTTCATATTAATGACTGTATAAAAAGGAACTGTTTTCTTCAGTGGAGGAATTATTTTAAGGCCTAAAAGGCGTATCTATGGGGTAATGGGTTAATATGAAGGACAGTATAAGAGTACTAGACTTAGATTAGAAATGAGTATTTGGTTATCTGGGATATTATGCATTTTCAGTAGGAAATGAATTTGATTACATACAAGATAATCATAGGATGCAATATCAAAGGTACAGACATACATTTTTAACCCATTTCCCCATAAATACGTCTTTTTATGCCTTTAATATATATTCCTCCACTGAGGAAAATAGTTCCAATTTATACAGTCATAAACATTGTACCAAACAATATATTTTTGATATCCTAGCAGATTGTCTACGGGGGTAGGTGTAACCACCCGAGCTAGGTCAAGTAATGTCTTTAATTTAACCCATTTCCCCATAGCCTGTTACTTTTAGTTTTGTAGACAGGTAACCACTTAAAGCACGTTGAAAGTAAAGCAGAATGCGCCTTTCAACCTATTTTAACCTACCATCTGTTAGACTATAGAAATATAGCTGATGGTTTATAATAATTATTGTATACAAAACTGTTTTCTTTAGTGGAGGCATAAATAGAAGGCGTAAAAAGTCATATTTATGGGGTAATGGGATATATCAACTAAACAGATTGTTAAGATTTGGTGACATTTATTTTAACTCTAATTTTTTTTTATATCAAAATCATTCCCAGAAACCTATAATCTTGACTGATATGACACAAAATTGTCAAAAGATTTTGATTATCTTTAGAGATACAACATAACCGGTAGTTTCAGTGGAAACTGAGAGAAAAAAAATTACCCCCCTGTGGTTATATATCATTTTGCTAAACTTTTCTCAGACAGTGGGAATCATAGCATACAAGCGATGTATTGTCTTAAATTGACACGGTAACTGCTGAAATTAAGTGGAATTTGTAAAACACACACGACCTAACGTCAGTATTGATATAATGGTTGTAACGCTTAATGCTGATTGTCCTTCTCTGAACCCAATATATACCCCCATAGTCTGATTCTAGTATTGCATGAAGATAGGTGACCACTTAAAGCAGGTTAAAAGTAAAGCAAAATGCGCTTAAAGGTGCATTCTGCTTTACTTTCAGCCTGCTTTAAGCTACCAGCTGCTAGAATATAAAAAATATTTCTTATGATTCTTATTTGTAACACTATATAAATTTGATTTAATTTCTTCAGTAGAGGAATAAATAAGAGAGGAAAAAAGGCTTATTTATGGAGTAAAGGGTTAATTATAGGCTGATAACAACTTAAATCATAACCTAATTCAGTTTTAAAGACATTATAAGTGACCACTTAAAGCAGGTTGCAAGTAAAGCAGAATGTGCCTTAAAGCGCATTCTGCTTTATTTTCAGCCTGCTTTAAGCTACCAGCTGCTAGATGCATGCTTCCTTGGTTGGGGCAATAAAAAGATTACTGTTTTCTCTACTAGCTGTATGACATTGTATAAGCTGAATAAGTTTGTAGCCAGCAGAGAGGATAAGACATCGCTTTGAGAGATATATATATATGAGTTATTTGGATTAACCCATTACTATATATAGCATGGTTCTGGTTTTGAAGTGCTTTCTTTAACCCATTACCCCATATATATGCTTTTTTATGCCTTTATAATCAATTCCTCTACTGAAGAAAATAGTTCCAATTTAAACAGTCACAAATAAAAATTGAAAGAAGTATTTCTATATTCTAGCAGAACTGATAATAGCCTAAAGCAGGCTGGAAGTAAAGCAGAATGCACCTTAAGGTGCATTCTGCTTTACTTTCAGCCTGCTTTAAGTGGTGACATATCTTCAAAACTAGAAACAGGCTCTGGTGTAATGGGTTAAGCTAATATCTGCTAGAATATAGAAAGTATTTCTATATTTGTAGCCAGTAGAGAGGAATAGACATGGCTTTGAGAGATATATGAGAAATTTGGATTAATTCAGCTGCAATAAATCTGTTCTAGACTCATATTACATGGGAAAAAACTATGATTAATTAACTGCCTAGAAGAGATAGTACTATGTAATATTGTACACCATGACATTTTAATTTCTCCTATGATTTATTACACTGCTTAGCAACAGAAAATACAACTAATGAAGCAGGGAGAGAGTTGTGATTTTAGATCATAACTGCTATATACGCGTATGTATTATACCGTATCTACAATCGCTGTTGTCAGGGACACTCCACGGAAAAAAGAGTTTCAACTTTTATAGTCATAAATTAATTTAATAAGAAATAATGTCTATATTCTAGCAGATAGTAGTTTAAAGCAGGCTGAAAGTAAAGCAGAATGCGCTTTAATCAAGGCTTTACTTTCAACCTGCTTTAAGCGGTCCTCTATTTTCAATGCTAGAAACATAACAAATTGGAACTATTTTTTCAGTTGGGGAAATTAAGTAAGAGATAAAAATTTGCATATGTAACTATGGAGTAAAGTAAAAACAAACAGTGCAGATTCTGATCAAAGCCACATTTTAAATTAAGGTGCATTCAGCTTTACTTTCAACCTGCTTTTAAGTGATTGCCTATAATTGAATACTAAGAAACAGGCTTTGGAGTATTTAAGGGCTTATTAATGGTGGCAGTTTTGATATAATGTTATATCAGTTACAGGGATCCACTAGATAAGGGGAGTATTTCGAAAAGTAAAATCTTTATTTCTGCTTTAAACCCTATAGTGTCACTACTCATTAGAATCGTCTCGAAGAGACAATTCTAATAAGTAGTAACACCATAGGATTTGGTTTTGAAATAAGTAAAAAAAAATGTTGGATTTATTCAGTTTACTCTCTTATCTGGAGCTGTCTGAGTTACCTGTTTAGTCTTGATTATTTAACCATTGTTTGTTATCTAGCTCATCTATCACCACATTGTATTTCAGACCATCAAACACATCAAATTACAAATTATTCCCATTTGTTAGCACTGACAACATCACAAGGTGTAATGGGTTGACTTTAATAACTCTTTGCATGCTGGGTAATTTTTTTTTGCGTCTGCAACAATTGTCTTCTGCTAATGTTCTAAAAATAGAATTTATCCCCCAAATTTTTTTTAAAAAATGGTCAGTGTGTCAAACAGTTTAGATCCTGATGAGACGTGGCATCTCATCAGGATCCAACCGGTTTGCAAATATTGATATGGTTTTGTCCCGAGCATGCTAAGAGTTACACAAGTGTGATGTCATCATGGCAACCATTAATAGGAACTGCATGCAAACACTATGGTTACAACCAGAGCTCCAGATAAGAGGGAGTATTAATTCAACAAATCCGCAATTTTCTCACTCATTTCAGCACCAAATCCTATGGTGATACTTACTCATTAGAATCGTCTCAAAGAGACGATTCTAATGAGTAGTGACACCATAGGGTTTGATGCAGAAATAAAGATTTTAATTTTTGAAATACTCCCCTTATCTGAAGCTCTTCTACGGAAACAATACTCATTACAGTTTTCAGACATCAAGATCAGTTTAAAATTACTAAAAGGTTTATATTTCATTCAATCAAATATGAATCTAAGTCGGAGCTCCAGATAATGGGGTCATTTAAAAAACTAAAATCTTTAACTAATGTTGGTAGAACTTGAATGTGGCCCGACCCGTTTTCATGGAATTTGAAATTAAATGTTGTTAAACTAAACTATTGAACAACTAAATAGGTTTGTTTCCAAGATCAGGATTTGACATTTTGATAATTTAGAATGTATTGAACACAGTCTTATATTAATTGTTTGTTCTCAGAACACAGTCTTGTTTGTTCTCAGGTGATAACCTGGCCTCTGTCCATCGTCTGTTTGTCAGCCCATCAGACCTGATCAGGGTCTGCACTGTTTTCAAACTATCCATTTACTGATTTTGAGCATAGAAATATTAATATATAAATCTGTAACATGAATTATCAGGGATTTAGTGCAGGACACCAGAAATCTGGTATTCATACTCATAGCTGGTTCCCCTTGGGATCCACACTGTATTTACATTCTATTAGAAGACTTTACTGTTAAACAAGTATCGATACCTCTGAGAATTAAGTCCAAACAACATCGTAGCATATTAGCATAAATGTGAAATCTTATTTTGACGAGTTGTGGACATATGATTACCATGATCAGAACCAGTATCAGGGCTCCTGATTCACTTTTGAAAAATAGCAGGTATAATTTTATGGTAATTTGAAGGCCCACAGTGCTTCAAGAGAATATTCAGGGCTCCTGATAAGAGGAAGTAAACTCTAACATTTTCTCGATTATTTCAGCACAAAACCCTATGGTGTTACTACTCATTAGAACCTACTACTCATTAGAACCGTCTCAAAGAGACGATTCTAATGAGTAGTGACACAATTGGGTTTAAGGCAGAAATAAAGATTTAAGATTTTGTTATTACTCCCCTTATCTGGAGCCTTGAGTATTTATAAAAGTAAAACAAGCGATTAAAATCTTGATCATAGGAGTCCTGGAAGATGTTCACTGTTGGGGAAGGATATATATGTACAAGAATTGAGTTGTCTTAACCCATTACCCCATAAAAACACCTTTTTACGCCTTTAATTTATTCCTTTACTGAAGAAAGTAGTTCCGATTTATACTGCCACAAATATAAGAATCATAAGATATATTTTCTATATTCTAGCAGATCATAGCTTAAAGAAGGCTGAAAGTACAGAAGAATGCGCCTTAGGCGCATTCTGCTTTAATTTCAATCTGCTTTAAACTAACATCTGCTAGAATATAGAAAATATTTCTTTATGATACAAATTAATGACTATATGTAAACTAGAACTAAAATTTCTTTTAGTGGAAGAATAAAAAAAAGACTGGCATATTTATTGGGTAATGGGTTAAATGAGCATGCAACTGTAGATAACAGAAGAAAGTTGCCAATTAACTTTACATAAAACATTATATGAAACCCTGTAATTAATGCAACACATGATAATTGCCAATTAACTTTACATAAAACAATAAACCCTGTAAAGCTAATACAAGAAACTTGTGGATTTAACTTTACATAAAACATTTTATATAACCCTCTATTATAATGTACCACATGTAATTAAAGAAAACACATGATAATTGCCAATTAACTTTACATAAAACAATATAAAACCTGTAAAACTTGCAGTTACTAAATAATTCAAGAAACCTGTAAAATTAACTTTACATAAAACATTTGACTCTGTAACTTTAATTGCATTGACAAATAACATGGCAAACTTAAATTGCTGATTAATGTTACTTAAAACAACTGATTTATTAGTTTTAAGTGAGGAATAAAATGTGATACATGGAATTTACCAATTAACATAACTTTTTAATTTTCGGTTTCAGAATTTTCATCTTTTCAACAAATTCAACACCTTAGAAGTGACACGTATTCTCATCATTTACAGTCTGTATATGTACCAGTGAAGACAATCATTGGCCTGTGCAACAGTGTAGACCCTGATCAGAAGGTTATTCAGGAGCCATTTGATCAGGATCTGCACTGTTTGTCATTTTACCACATATTGCAAAACACAACCCTGAGTTATGAGTCAACGAGAGCACTGCAAACTGTATAGTACATAATACGCCCACCTGCAGCCTTTTATAGTATATTTGAGTACACCAAGGGCAGATAACTATGTAACAAAAAATTGAATTAATCTGAAAATTGACTCAGTTTCAGATCTTTATGCATATAACAATTGTGTGAAGTTTCATTAATAATCTTCCAAAAAATTTCCGAAAAAACTCTGGACAAACCAAATGTTGACGGTCGAACAAACTAACGGACAAACGTACCGACGGATGGACAGGGCCACCCCAATATATGACCACCTTTAGAGGTTGGCATATAAAAATGGCTTAGACTTAATTTGAAATAGGAATTATCCATTAAAGATTCAGGGATAAATAAGTTGATAGTATTGGTATAAATGTGCTAATATATCCTTATCAAGCCTGACCCATTTTGTACACATAACACAGACACTACCGGACTAATTTGGAGCTCATATTCTGAATAAACACTACAATCTGAGATCTCAAATCTACTCGGACGTGTCAAAACGAAACCGAAAGTGACAACTATTTTAGAGGCGCTATATATTTAAATCGCCTTCGCGTTCTGGGCAAAAAAAAAGAAGAAAAAAAGACGATCCTTAGCTCAGTTTGAGCTTTCAGCTTTGTCTTGACATGTCAGTATTACCGAATTACAGCATGAGAGCTATTTTAATGGGTTTTGACAAAAAGGTCGCATACATTTTAAACCGAAAGTAGAAAGATGGACCGTTTCGGCCCCTCTGGCATTCGCATTTTCCCAATCTTGCAAATTTGTGTCTGGATCAATTTTCGCTGCTGCCTGAAAGTGTCACATTTTGCAGGAGATAATTGATATTCTAGAAATAGGAAGTGTTGAACCTGGCCTTTTAGAAAAGTCTTTCATTTCGTTCTACAGAGGCTAAAATGTGCCATAAGGGTCACAACGTTTTATACGTTGTAGGGGTGCATGGAAAGGATATCAGATCAAGTATGACCTGAGACTGCAAGAAGGTGTTAGACATGGTTCTCATAGCAATATTCCATGTTAGACTACTGCATGTCAGTGTTTTATGGTATTCAGACTTTCTATCATTTCCCGATACAGTAATAATCTTGAAGCCTCAGTTTTATTGCCGATGAGAACTTTAATACATACACTTTATAGCTCCAAATAAGGAGAGTATTTTAAAATCTAAAATCTTTATTTCTGCATTAAACCCTATAGTGTCACTACTCATTAGAATCGTCTCTTCGAGACGATTTTAATGAGTAGTAACACCATAGGATTTGGTGTTGAAATGAGTGAGAAAATATTGGTTTTGTTAAGTTTACTCCGTCTTATCTGGAGTCCTGCTTGATGATTGAGTTTTATTCCTGGTGAGAACTATACATGTAACCTATAAATGGGCATATTATTGAAGTGTTAGGTATTATATGAGGTTGATGTTTAACTCTTTGCATGCTGCTTAATTATTTCGTCTGCAACAATTTGTCGTCTGCTATTGTTCTAAAATTATAATTTTCAAAATTTCTTTTAAATTCAGTGTCAGAATAGCAAACAGTTTGGATCCTGATGAGACGCCGCATTATGCGGCGTCTCATCTGGATCCAATCTGTTTGCAGACATAATCACTATGGCAGGTATATCCGCCGCTAGCGTGCAAAGAGTTGAGTCTTTTTATGCCTTTTTGGTTCGTGGATATATTAGGCTCTATTCCCCAAGCAAAACAGTATACTTTACCGGTAAAATTTGGTTGAAATTCTCAAGTGACAATTGCTTTGATGGTTTGGTTTGGTTTGGTTCGTTTGTTAACATTCTTTTCTACCATCTATGGGCTAATTGGGGGAGTGGATACAGAAAACCCGGGTGAGATGCTCTATCGTTATCAACAGAGTTCTCAGGTTATTTTGGATGCCCAGTGTAAAGCACTGATACAATAGGACATTGGTTTATAAAGTCTCATCCGAAGGACTTGGTCTGTCTGGGTAAAATGCTTTCAACCTTAGTTGGTAAGCTTTAATATAATTAAGCAAGCTAAAAGTAAAGCAGAATGTGCCTTAAGGCACATTCTGCTTTACTTTCAACATGCTTTAAATGTTCACTTGTCTTCAAAAGCTAGTAACAGACAATGGGGTAATTGGTTAATAAACAGTGGACCTGTGCATGAAGTCAGTAGAATTGCAAACAGGCCCAGGCCATTCTGCTTTATGTTTCTCTCACATTTGTTGCTAGAATATAGAATTTATATTGCTTAGGATACATATTCATGACTGTATAAATTTAACCTATTTTCTTCTGTGTAAGCCTACCTTAATTGTATGTGTAAAAACGGAATATTACTATACTTTGCATATCTTATGCACCGGATCACTCGAGTTGTGCGTGTAAAGGCTATATCCAACGAGACCGAAGGTCGAGTTGGATATAGCCTTTACACACACAACGAGAGTGATCCGGTACATAAGATATGCAAAGTATAGTAATGTTCCTTTTATTATATACCTCTTATAATAAAAATAAAATGAAAAACGATAGAAATGTTTCGAGCGTTACTATAAATAAACGGGATTTCCCATACGTCACACTTCGGGGAATGGCGCGTGAAAGTAAATACTCGCTATTACGACCACTAAAACGAATGCTAATTGATTAAATAATAGAGAGGTGACAGCTTAAAGCAAGGTGACAGTGAAACAGAAAGCTCCTAAAGGAGCTTTCTGTTTCACTGTCACCTTGCTTTAAGCGGTCACCTACCGTAAACACCCTAATACTTAACATAATTTAGTGGTCGTAATAGAGAGGTTTTACTGTAGTTCCGAACTTCCGACTACACAGTAAACGTTCTTTTCCCATTACACAAGGTACATGGGTAATACGGAATTTTCAATCCGTCAAGGTGTATTTGTTCGATAAAATACAGAAATATTTCGGGCAGAACATTGGTAGGTATATAATAAAAAGGCATATCTAAGGAGTAATGGGCTATGCAGTTATGGGTCTTTACATATCACCCTGTTTCACAAAGAGTTTCTAAAAGGACTCCAGATAAAAGGGAGTAAACTGAACAAATTCGACTTTTTCTTTCTCATTTCACCACCAAACCCTATGGTGTTAGTACACATTAGAATCGTCTCAAAGAGACGATTCTAATGAGTAGTGACACCATGGGTTGTAATGCAGAAATATTATATTCAAATTTTAGTTTTTGAATTACTCCCCTTATCTGGAGCCCTGGATCACCCCGCTTCACATAGAGTTTGTAATAGACGAAATTGCAAGACAATGTTGTCTGATGAATTGAAGATGTCTGTATGTCAGTCTGAGTTTAGAGTCATTAATAACAGACCAGACTGGAAGTCAGTTATGGCTCATAGATCTAGAGAGTCTGTCTGTCAGTCTGTCCGCCCATCAATGTATGGTTAACCATTTTGTTTAGGCACAATTAATGGATTACTTTGCATTCAGGGCTATACAGTACAACCTCTAGCTAGCAGAATAAATTGGATGTTATTTTATAGGCAGTGTGCTGCTTTACCCATTTCCCCACATATATATTGTCTGACAATATTGACCTGACGTTGAACTTTATGCAAGAATAAATTATAATAAGATGACACAGTATAAATCAATAATCGATAGCCTTCGTACACTTTCGGGTTATTTCGGCTGATTACGTGAATCTTGTTACAGTTGTGATCCTCAGTGGATTAACACTCCACATTGAGCAAGTTCAACACAATGTTGTTGATTAACTATTATTCCCGAGTCTCCTACTATAAGGGCTATATATAATTGCATCTACTAAAACGCACCATGTTGCGCTTTCGAGTTGGTTTTAATCCAGGTAAGATCATCGATCTCTTCACCTGCGACTCTTGCCAATATATACCTAATTTACAACCCCCAGATGTAACTAATCTGCAATAGGTGTGTCGATAGAGCAAGAGATTTGTACCATCGAGGTTCCGGGTTCGAATCCCGATAGAGGGGAACATATTTTTATTTTATAAAATGTTATTTTATAGACCAAACAGACGCTATGACATAATGTTTTTAAAAATAACAAAAGAATCGTGTTCCAATCGATATAGATGCTGTATGATAACTTAATAGAAACAGTATAAATTGTAAAAAAAAAAAGTGAAAGACGTATGAGTATAGCATGGGATTCGAACCACTGACTGTACGGAAAAATAGTGTATACATGTAGTCGTCTCTCTTACCACTTGTGTTAAATACCTGTCGATATTTGTGGAACCGGGCTATGCTATATTTTCTCGGTGCCGATGTGGTAGCAATGTGCGTTCTCGTATAAATTATAACGAAGTGTTCCGAAGCTATATTTAGAAATGCAACAAAGTGTGAAATTATGCTAATAGAGGTCACCAACGTCAGGTCAATATTGTCGAACAATACACTTGTATGCATTTCCACTGAAGAAATTAGTTCCAATTTATCCAGTCATGCATGATTATGTACCATAAGAATTTTTTTTCTAAATCCTTGCAGATGATAGCTTAAAACGGCTTAAAACTGCTGAAAATAAAGCCGAATGTGCCTTATTTTCAACCTTCTTTAAGTTGTCAACTGTCTCAAGATCTAGAAGCAGGCTATGGGGTAGTGGGTTAAGGCGCATTCTGTTAAAAATTACATTCGACCTACTTAAACTTTCATCACCTATCTTCAAAGTTTGAAACAGACTTTGAAAGGGGGGAAGGTTAGAATTTTATTATATAGGGTTTTAAAGTTCTTGAACTACTTGTGTCATATTGTAGCAAGCTGATGATGGCTCAGCGGAGTTGACTGTATTTGTGGGTTATTCAATGCTGACAAGAGTATTGGTAAATACATTTTAACACCAACTCCTATGGTGTTACTACTCATTAGAACTGTCTCAAAGAGACGATTCTAATGAGTAGTGACACCATAGGGTTTAATGCAGAAATAAAGATTTTAGTTTGAGAAATACTCCCCTTATCTGAAGTCCTGGCTAGCAAGCTCATGATAGTTCACAAGAGTTGACTGTATTTGTGGGTTATTCAATGCTGACAAGAGTATTGGTAAATACATTTTAACACCAACTCCTATGGTGTTACTACTCATTAGAATCGTCTTGAAGAGACGATTCTAATGAATAGTGACACCATAGGGTTTAATGCAGAAATAAAGATTTTAGTTTTATAAATACCCCCTTATCTGAAGTCTAATGGGTCCAAGGTTATAAAGCGTTTGAGTTAAGTCTGAGTTTGTTCTCAAGCATTTTATTGGTCAGATTTGAGCCTAAGCTCAAATCTGACCAATAAAATGCTTGAGAACGACTACAAACTCAACTCAAAAGTTTTACAACCTTGGACACATGATGGCTCAGCGGAGTTGACTATTTGTGGGTTATTCAATGCTGACAAGAGTATTGGTAGATGACAGGTGGATACGTCACAAATCAGTGGTATATTTTGAAGCTTTTATCTTAATGAATCTGTGCTGACAAAAAAATCACTTCAATATCTTTGTCTCACAGTATTATATACAGTTAAACCAGGTACAATTGAGACGATGTTATTCTTTCCCAATAAATGTTTTTATGCTAAAAACCTAATGACCAACTGGTATGCAAATAGTTTGAAGCAATTTTTGACATCAGATTAGCCCAGCATCTGATCTGGCTCCAAACTGCCTCTCAGCTTAAAATGAGTTGTTGAAATTTAGAAAATGTTATGGTTGTGTTAAGTTTGCGTTTAAACAGGGAAAGGATAACATCTAACACTGCGTCTCATCAGGATCAAAACTGAAAAGGTGATCCTGTTTTGAAAAGAAATTTTGCAAGTTTATGACAATTGTTGTGGATAAAAAGTTGCCCAATATGCAAAGATGGGATACAATGGTTTTATTGCATAAAGCATTACGCAGAAACATAATACAGTAGAACCTGTTCAGCAATTATTAATATTTGAATCAAATGATATATAAAAGTGTAAGTGTAATTTCTTAGTTATTTATTGCGACATCAGTCAATGTTCATCATTTATGTCTCTTGCACAATGCAGTCCTATAATGAATAACAAATTATGACAGATGAGTCTTATAGTCTAAGTGATTCTTGCACTCCCATTTAACCCAATACTCCATAGATACTCATTTTTACACATTTAATTTATTTCACTGAAGAAAATAGTTGCATTTTATACAATAATGAAAGTGCAACATGAATATTTCTTATATCCTAACAGATGGTTGCTTAACCCTTTGAACCCTAGTCCCGCATATAGGCGTCTTTTCAAACAGTGTACATGTGAATAGTACACTTGTCCTGTGCAAACAGTGAAGGCCCAGATCAGAGGGCTCCGAAAGGAGCCCTCTGATCAGGGTCTTCACTGTTTGTCATAATGCCATAATGTCATAATTGACATAAATAACCCTTAAAAGTCAGAATTGGGATAAACTAAAATGGAAACTGGGATTGTCCATTTGAAGTTTCAGGGAGGAAAGAGTTAAAGCAGGCTTAAAGTAAAGAAGACTGTAACTGAAGATTCAATCTGCTTTTCTTTAAACCTGCTTTAAGTGTTGAATTTTCTTCAAAATAAGAAATAGGCTATCATCATTCTGTAATGGATTAAGGGGAAAGTTTGAAACAACTCATCCACTTCTCAAACTAGCTGGACTCTTACTTGAATGTGTTCTTGAAGGGTATAAATCATGTATAATGGCCTTGGTGCTTTAACTAATTGATGGAAACAAAAATGAAAATGCACATTTAACTTTTTTTTTAACCCTCTGAGTGGTAATATGTCATTTTGTGTTAAAACGTCTGTCTTTGATATAATTTTTTGAAATTTAAAAATGTCAAGGCCAATTAAAGATATTAAGCAACCTTTTAACCCTTAATTGCAGTAAATGATCTGGATATATCCCGGAATAGCATGCAAACAGTGTAGACCCTGATCAGGAGGCCTCTGATCGGAGTATATGCACTATTTGTCATTCTTTAACTCATTACCCCGTAGCCTTTTCTTATTTTGAAGAGAAATGATCACTTAAGTTGGAAATTTGATCACAACTGTTGTGGAAACCCAAAAGTAAGCATGCTTAAGGTATGGGTAGTAATTTCATCAAGCCCCTATTTACACATATTTGTTCCCTGGAAACAATTCATTTTCATCCAATCAGCTGTCTCGTTGTGAGAGCTTCTTCACTTTTATTTGTATTAACCTTTCTCCTGCTCATAATGTGTAATAATGCTTTTTATACCCCCAGCATATAGATGCTGAAGGAATTTATCCCTTTACCCCATAGCATAACATATTTCTAGTATTGAAGATACCTAGCAACTACTTAAAGCAGCTTAAAAGTAAAGCAGAGAATGCGCCTTAACCCTTTACCTGATAGCCTATTTCTAGTACTTAAGATAGGTGACTACTTAAAGCAGGATGAAAGTAAAGCAGAATGCGCCTAAGGGCTAATTCTGCTTTACTTTCAGCCTGCTTTAAGCTTCCATGTGCTATAATATAGAAAATATTCCCCATAATACATATTCATAACTGATTAAATTGGAACTATTTCTTCAGCGGATGAATAAATCATATCCGCTAAAAGGCGCTTCTATGGGGGAAAGGGTTAAGACAGATTCTGCTTTACTTTCAACATGCTTTAAGCTACCATCTGCTAGAATATAGAAAATATTTCTTATAATACTATTCATGACTGTACAAATTGGATCTATTTTCTTCAGTGGAGGAATAAATAAAATGCGCTAAAATGTGCTTCTATGTGGGAAAGGGATAGAGATTATCCTGTCTGTTTGTATGTCCTTCTGTCCATACAATGTTAATTATGTTTTCATTTCTTCTAACCCCAACGGATACCTAAACTTCATTTGCTGCCTTGGACAATTCCCAATGCTCCAATATCACTCAACTACAATTTGACCATGACCTAATTTTTACTTAGAATATAAAAAAAATTAAATGGGCTATTTCGGGGTTAACTAGATTTTACCATTTTGTCTAGCGTCAACGCTACAATTATACTACAATGCTTTAATACTTACCGGTATGAAACACTTGTTGCCTTTGGCTATTAATTATCACCCATATCACCCAACCTTGACTTTGACCTAATTTGGACTTGGAATATTTTAAATGGACTATTTCCCTGTAAACTACCCTTTACTAGAATAGTTGGCTGCATAAACAGTTGATGTCATGGAGCATTACCAATTCACTTATATCACCCAACCTCAATTTGACCTTGACCTAATTTGGACTGGGAAAAGATTCATAAGATATTGTCAAGGATGCCAGAATATATTGTCATGGATCCATGCCATTGAGCCATATGCGTTTATTTGTTTGACAACAGTGTAGACCCAGATCAGGCAGCTTTTTAAAGACTGCAGTGATTTTCACCTCTTATTTTCCTCATGGTTCCAAACTCTGTCAGTCAGTGGTTGGTTCCCTATAAGTCAGTGATTTTCACCTCTATGCTGGTTTCAAGCTCTGTCAGTCAGTGGCTGGTTCCCTAGTTGGTGATTTTCACCTCTATGTTGGTTCCAAGCTCTGTCAGTCAGTGGTTGGTTCCCTAGTCGGTGATTTTCACCTCTATGCTGGTTTCAAGCTCTGTCAGTCAATGGTTGGTTCCCTAGGCGGTGATTTTCACCTCTATGCTGGTTCCAAACTCTGTCAGTCAGTGGTTGGTTCCCTAGTTGGTGATTTCCACCTCTATGCTGGTTTCAAGCTCTGTCAGTCAGTGCTTGGTTCCCTAGTCGGTGATTTTCACCTCTATGTTGGTTCCCAGCTCTGTCAGTCAGTGGTTGGTTCCCTAGTCGGTGATTTTCACCTCTATGCTGGTTCCGGTTGGTTCCCTAGTTGGTGATTTTCACCTCTTAGCTGGTTCCAAGCTCTGTCAGTCAGTGGCTGGTTCCCTAGTCGGTGATTTTCACCTCTATGCTGGTTCCAAGCTCTTTCAGTCAGTGGTTGGTTCCCTAGTTGGTGATTTTCACCTCTATGTTGGTTCCCTGTGTTGTGATTGCTCTTCTCTCTGATTGGTAATTGTTATATTGTTTTCCCCAGTAATTGTCAGGATATTGGAATCCACATTCTCCGTCCCATCAGACATTATGGTATTTACATTAAACCCTTACAATGCTGCAATGTTACCGCCTTCCTCCAAAATTGAATGATAATGTTTTATTTTCATGCAGTACCTAGAAAGCTTTGCATTTGCTAAGATGTTTAAATTCATTACCCCATAGGCTGGTTCTGTTATTGAAGACAGGTGACAACTTGAAGCAGGTTGAAAGTAAAAAAGATTGCACCTTAAGGCGCTTGCTCCGGCTTTATTTTCAGCCTGCTTTAACCCATTTCTCCATACATACACCTTTTTACGCCTTCATAATTCATCAACTGAAGAAAGTAACTCCACTTTATACAGTCATGAATATGCACAATGATAAATACTTTTTATATCAGATTTTAGCTTTGAGCATATTGCTTTACTTTCAGCCTGCTTTAAGTCACCTAACTTCAATACCAGTATAGGCTATGGGTTAAGCTCAGTAACCATTTGCCAGGATGTAGAAAATATTTATTATGGTTCATATTAGATTTAAATTTCTTTATGAAAATTTAATAAATATTTAATATTATTGCAGATGACACAGATGATAAGATGGCAAAGTAAGGGTTGCAGATTGGGGGGGGGGGGGGGGGGGGGGGAGGGGTCAACAACTGTTATCTTTATGTCTGCACTAAACCCAAAGGTATGACTACTCACTAGAATTGTCTCTTTGCGACGATTCAGACGAGCAGTCACACCATAGAGTTAAGTGCCTATATAAGGGGAAAATGGTGGAAACTTATGTAAACTCCCACTTATTTGGAGCCCTTTTGCATAGCAAGAGTTACGTTACCCTCATAGTGGTGGACTTTAGATATTATACATACTTTGCAAGAAATGTAGACCAAGATCGAGGCTCCTGGGGTATCCTGATTGGGGTCTGCACTGTTTGTCATACATAAGATACTTTAGAACAAACTCCTCCACAGTCAATAGAATTGACCAATTATCAGAAAACAAATGAATCCATTCCACAAAATAACAGAAAGTGTTGAGAAGCAATTCCGCAAATCTGAGGGTATTTCGGAGACTGAAGGAAATTGGTCCATTTCCTCCTCATCTGTAGTTTAAAACTGCACGGCGGAAACACTAAATGACTTCGGATCAGGTTACTTTCTGTTTGACACTTAAATTATCTTCAAATAATGTCTTGTCAACAAATTCTGAAAAAATAAAAAAACAACTATTAAATCGATTTTGATTATCATATTAGCTTCCAGATAAGAAAGAGGGAGTAAACTGAACAATTCCAACATTTTCTCACTCATTTCAGCACAAAACCCTATGGTGTTACTACTCATCAGAATTCAGAAAATATTTCTTATGATACGTACATGTACAGTTATTCTTCACTGTATAAATTGGAACTTTTTTCTTCAGTGTAAGAATAAATTAAAGGCGTAAAAATGCTTAATTATGGAGTAACATGTTAACTTTTTACATGCTAGTGATGAAACTATGATTGTCTGTGCAAACAGTTTGGATCCAAATTAGTGCTGCATGAGTAACTCGTGCAGCCTCTCATCAGGATTCAAATTGTTTGACTGACTCTGACCCTGCTTTGAAAAGAAATTTTAACTTATTAACCCACTATAGCTTGTTTGCAGTTTTGAAGACAGGTGACCACATAAAGCAGGTTTGAAGAAAAGCAGAATGCGCCTAAAGGCGCATTCTGCTTTACTTTCAGCCTGCTTTAAGCTTCCATCTGATAGGATATAGAAAATATTTCTTATGGTACATATTCATGACTGAATAAATTGGAACTTAGTATTTACTTTAG
This sequence comes from Gari tellinella, assembly GCA_922989275.2. Taxonomy (NCBI): domain Eukaryota; kingdom Metazoa; phylum Mollusca; class Bivalvia; order Cardiida; family Psammobiidae; genus Gari; species Gari tellinella. The sequence continues at coordinate 14,523,979 of OV277869.1, read as the reverse complement.
TGGAGTAATAAATTAGAGGCGCAAATAAGGCAATTATTTACAGTCTTCGCCTTAACCCACTTGCCCAAAGCCCGGGGTAAGTGGTTTCTGATTTGGGCAAGTGATATATCAAATTTTGCATCAGTGAGTTTGCATTAGAATTTTGCATATTACAGTGAAAAAGGTAGTTTGTCAGTTTTGGGCAAGTGGTCTGAAAAAACATAAGGCGAAGACTGTATTTATAGGGTTATTGGTTAAAGATAAATTCTAGTTTTACAACATTTTACAATTTACAATTGTTGCGGATGAAAAACAAAATGCAATTTTAACTGTAGATGTCTATATACATCTCTGTATTATTCTGTGCCAGTGATTTATAACTTACTGTGAAAAATACATCACAGCTCTCTGGGAGAATCATCCGAGGTTGAAACTTTGATCTTATAGAGAAAATTCAGACAATAAATTGTTTCACACGAAAAAACAACTGATATCATCTAAACAGCACCGAAATCTGAATAAGAATTACATAGTTTGTATCTTTCTGCTTATTGGAGCACTGGTTTTGATCACAATTTCGTTTGTAAATTGCTATTAAATAGTTTTCTGCGCACTATAACAAATTCATAAATACAGTAGGAAGGCTATTAAATCTGTTTTACCATTATTCACTATGGATCTCAGAAATGTTTCAATTTGATTAACCTCAGAATAGGAGGAACTTTGGTATTATTTAACACGTTTTAAACTGGATGTTTCATACTGGGACTCTTCCACTGTTAAAAACTTAATGTTGATTTTATGAGTAGGTTTTATATATTTATGAATTTTTATTTTTTAAAGTTAAACCAATTGTGCAGATCCTAATCAGAGGCCTCCTTTAACCCATAACCCCATAGAAACTGTTTCTAGTTTTGAAACAAATTTCTACTTAAAGCAGGTTGAAGTTAAAGCAGAATGCGCCTTAACCTTTTGAACCCTAGTCCCGCCTATAGGCGTCCTTTTCAAAAAGTGTACTTTTGAAAAGTACACTTGTCCTATGCAAACAGTGAAGACCCAGATCAGAGGGCTCCGAAAGGAGCCCTCTGATCAGGGTCTTCACTGTTTGTCATAATGTCAAATATTGACAAAAACAACCCTTAAAAGTCAGAAATGAACAAGACTTAAATGGAAACTGGAATTGTCCATTTAAAGTTTCAGGGAGGAAAGAGTTAAGGCGCATTCTGCTTCACTTTCAGCCTGCTTTGAGCAAAAATCTGCAAAACTATAGAAATTATTTCTTATGGCACATATTCTTGATAGCATAAATTGGAACTATTTTCCTCAGTGGATGAATAAAATAGAGATATAAAAAGGCTTATTTATGGGATCAAATGGGTTAAACCATTCCCACTATTATAAGTCTGTTTTCAGCAAAGGGTTATAGATAACCAAATTTCTATAGAATTTAGAGCCCCAGATAAGGGGAGTATTTCAAAAACTAAAATCTTTATTTCTGCATTAAACCCTATGGTGTCACTACTCATTAGAATTGTCTCTTCGAGTAGTTGCACCTGGGATTTTGTGCTGAAATGAGTGAGAAAGTGTTGGATTTGTTAAATTTTCTCCCTCATATCTGGAGCCCTGCTAAATGGCAAAGCCAGCCGCCACAGACTGAGCGTTGCATGCATTGTAGATTACCCAATTTGTATAGAATTTATTTTGAACTGTGTCACCATATTGGCGACCTCTTCTAATAAAACAAATTCTATTTTGACATTTATTGTCGGTAACATGCCAAGCTAGGGGCTTTTTCAGGAGGCAGCTAGGTCGGGCATTATCCTGGTCAGAAATAAAAACAATGGTAGACATAAACCCTTTGCGCAATAGATACCGGTATGCCCTTTTCAGAAGAGACGATTCTAATGTGTAGTGACACCATAGGGTTTAACCCTTAAAATTCCTCCATAGAAACGCCTTTTAGCAATGTAATTCATTCCTACACCGAAGTAAATAGTTCGATATATACAGTCATAAACATGCACCATAAGAAATAGTTTCTATATCCAGCAGATGGTAGCTTAAAGCAGGCTGAAAGTAAAGCAGTATGTGCCATACCTGCACTATATGCTGTTTGTAACATTTATTCTACTCAGACTTATAAACCTGGATTGACACCATGGTTCCAAATAGTAGAGACGTCGTAAAACTGAACAAATCCAACTTTTTCTCAATCATTTCAGCTCTAAATCCTGTGGTGTTACTACTCAATAGAATCGTCTTCAAGAGACTATTATAATGAGTATATATGATACACCATAAGGTTTAATGCAGAAATAAAGACAACGCAGAAATAATGAAGATAATGCAGTTGTTTAAATGGCTGTGGGCCTCCTTATCTGGAACTCTGAATTTGACACAATTCTAATTATTGAGAGAAATTGTCTTTGACAGGCAGGTGTATAAATTCTTGTTTGAAAAACACGGAGATAAATTTAGTTTGTTTCCTAGCAACATTTTATTGTTTACTCTGAGATCTATGTAAATTCTAATTAGGACTTGGCTTTGTGACAAGTGATTTCCTTGACATCAATATCTACAGTCAAACTTGTCAGAAAATATAAATACACCTTTTTACACCTTAAATCTATTCCTCCTCTGAAGAAAATAATACCAATTTATTGAATTAAATTTACACAGTCATATATCTGTATCATAAGAAATATTTTCGATATTCTAACAGATGGTAGCTTTAAAGCAGGTTAAAAGTAAAGCAGAATGCGCCTTATAAGGCGCATTCTGCTTTACTTTCAACCTGCTTTCAATGGTGACCTATCATCATTTCTTAGGTAACAACCCATCATTACCTATGTGGTAATGGGTTAACCCTTTAAATTTCTCTCTGAAACTTCAAATGGACTAAAAAAAACAATTAAGTCTAGACAATTTTCGACTGCTTATGGTTTTACTGTTTTGTCAATGTGAAGTTATTTATATATATGACAGACAGTGAAGACCCTGATAAAAGCGTTCTAATCTGTTTACCGGTATTCAACGTTTGCATAGGAACAATGAAAACAATGCACTAAAATTCATTGTATTTGATATGTTTTAATGTCAGTATGCATGATGCTTTTCTTTTCGGGGTTTTGGAGGGGGGGGGGGGGGGGGGGGGGGGGATGGTAAATGCACCTTCTGGTTTTCAGTCTCCTTTAAGAAGCATTAACTTGTCATGATGCTTACTAAAATCGCTCTCTGTTAGGTTATGCTAGAAACATGAATAGGCACTTCCTTTAGGTGTCGAAATGGTTCCATTGGGGTAAAAAGATTTTACTGTTCTGTAACCTAGCATTATTTTATGCAGTCTGTACTGTGAATAGTTCTATATAAATGTCAGGCGCGGTTTAATTGTCATATTTAGAGTTCCCAGGGACCTCATTATTATTTTGATACACAGTCGTTATAAAATATTTCCCAAGAATTTATGTACTATAAAACCTCTCTTAACGGGACGCTCTTTGAAAAGAAGATATTAAGGCCATAAAAGACAGGTGACTACTTAATGCAGGATAAAAGTAAGACAGAAAGCTCCCTCGGGGAGCTTTCTGTCTTATTTTTAACCTGCATTAAGCTGCCATCTGTTTCAAACTGAATTAAAAGACTGAAAGTATTGATTTATAAGCATGGCTGCGAATAAGAGGGAGTAAACTGAATAAATCCAACATATTCTTACTCATTTCAGCACCAAATCCTATGGTGTTAGTACTCATTAGAATTTTCTCAAAGAAACTATTCTAATGAGTAGTGACACCATAGGGTTTAATGCAGAAATAAAGATTTTAGTTTTTGAAAAACTCCCCTTATGTGGAGCTCTGATATTAGTGTCCAATTTAGAGAGGTTTTAATGTAACCTTTATAGTTTTGCCTAAATATGGGTAATTGGTTTGGTAAATAAATTCTAGAAATTGTATTAAATAGAGGATCTTGTATGAGTGCTCATTATTTATCATTTTTAATAAACGAGATGACTAAAATAATATGACGCGAGCCTTGGCGAGCGTCATATTCATTTTAGTCAACGAGTTTATTAAGAATGATAAATAATGAGCATGAATATGAGATTCTATTTATCACATAAAAAGTTTAAGCAACTACTAAATTGATTAAAGCCGTAGTTTGGAGACCCACCGCTATATAGATTTTCCGCCAAAACGTTACGTTGTTTACGTTAACGCCAAAGTAAATGACGTCATTTGGCGTCCCGCTACATGCAGCGCTTGTGGACGAACAAGTTGGGCCGGAGCCCAAAAAACGATATTCCACTAGTGGATTACGATATTTATATAATCGCTTCATGCAACTCCCAGACGCAAATTATGTGATAAAGTTAAATATGTGACTTCACTTCTTGGGATTGCTGGCTTAACCCTTTACCCCATAGCTTATTTGGGTATAGAAGAAATAGGAATGTAGAAAATATTTCTTATGTAGCTGAATATTTATGATTGTTTAAAGTGGAACTATTTTCTGCTGTGGAGGAATAAATTACAGACGTAAATAGGTGTATTAAATTTTATGGAGGAATGGGTTAATGATACTGAGGGTTCCAATTACAAATGACATAGTTTTAACCCATTACCCATAGCCTGTTTCTATTTTGAAGACTGTAGACCACTTAAAACAGATTAAAAGTAAAGTAGAATGTTTTAAGCTAAATCCATCTGCTAGAAAATAGAAAATATTCTGATGGTGCATAGTTATATTCATGGCTGAATAAAGTGAAACTATTTTCTTTAGTGGAAAATAAATTCAAGGCATAAAAAGCTGTACATATAGAGTAATGGGTATTAACCCATTACCTCTTAGCCTATTTCTAGCTTTGAGAACAGGTGACCACTTAAAGCAGGTTGAAAGTAAAGCAGAATGTGCCTTAAGGCACATTCTGCTTTACTTTCAGCCTGCTTTAAGCTACCATCTGCAAGGATATAGAAAATATTTCTTCTGATACATATTCTTGGCTGTATAAATTTGAACTATTTTCTTCAGTGGAGGAATAAATAGAGGCATAAAAAGGCGTTTTTAAGGGGAAATGGGTTAAACAAACATTCGAATGAAGAAGTTTTCAAGTACAGTTAAACCTCTTTATTACAACCACTTACGTAAACATATAAAATTTAACCCTTAGCCCGCCAAATAAATTGTCGTCTGCTATATTTTTCGTCTGCTTCAAGTTTCAAAGTGCTTCAAAGTTGCTCAAAATTGCTGAAAATGTTGTCCGAGTGTCAAACAGCTTGGATCCGGATGAGACGCCGAGTTACTCAGCGTCTCATCCGGATCCAAGCTGTTTGCATATGGAGCTATAGTCGTGAGTGGCAGGCTAAGGGTTAACACAACTTAGTGTAATAGAGAGGTTTTACTGTACATACACATTTAGAAATTTGTGATATCTCAACTCTTCTCTCTATAACTAAAAGAACAAATTTCACTTGTGTTTATGGCTGGTGACTGTAAAATCAAGGAACACACTGTTTGTACACTAAGGTTTTATTCCCTAACATCACGGATGACATGAAATGCAGTAATTGGTCTGTCTTTATGTCTCTCAAGTTCAATACTATAAAGTCTTATACTGCTGACTTTCCTCTTAGTCTCTTCCATTTTCTAAATATTTACCAGTTAACAATGACTCTTGTGGGGTTATAGTCCCAAAAATATTTAAAATTATGGTAAACAGTGTACACCTAGATCAGAGGGCTCCTGTTTGTTGTAGATGAATATAATTGCAACTCTGTACAGCAAGGGTTAAATTAATACTTCATTTATTTGAAACCAGTCTTGCACTCATGTATTGAATATGTATTTACCGTAAGAAATTTTTTCTAAACCTTAGCAGATGATAGCTTAAAGCAGGCTGAAAGTAAAGCAGAATGTGCCTTAATCTGCTTAAAGTGGTTGCTTACCTTCATCAATAAGAAGGATTCTGGTTTAAGATGTTTATACAGGATTGACTATAACGTTGGGCTTTGTTTATGTAACCTCCAAGAACATATTTAATCTTCTTTGTATTAAGACTTTTCAATGCAGTTTTATTAGCCGTATTGTGTCTCTTAATTCATCTAAATCGTAATTAAAACAATATCTTAACAGCACCCGAACATAATTAACAGTGATAAAAATTTCCAAGCTTTCCTAGTATATCAGGATGATAGATTCTAGGGTAAGCTAACATTCCAGTAAAATATCGAAAAGCTTTTAATTACGCTGTCACAGCTACAAAAAAGGGTGAAAAGTATGGTGCCAACATTTCAGGGCTGCCATTCTTCGGATTTTTCCTAAATCTTTGGATTTTTTCTGATACATAGTAGCTTAAAGCAGGCTGAAAATAAAGCAGAATGCACCTTAAGGCGCATTCTGCTTTACTTCCAGCCTGTTTTAAGTAGTCACATGTCAACAAAACTAGAAACAGACTATGTGGTAAAGGTATGAGTCGTAACATCGCATTTGAAAAATGCAAATTTGAAAATCTTAGGATTTTATATGCCAACTTTTGGCAGCCCTGACATTTTATGTTTTCGTTCTCTATAAAACCCTGTTGTGTGACTTTTCATTAAGCTCTTTGCATGCTGGGTAATTTTTTTGTCTGCAAAAAATGTCATCTGCAACTGTTCTGAAAATAGAAGTTTCTAAATTTCTTTTCAAAACAGGGTCAGAGTGTCAAGCATTACGTGACATCTAATCAGGATCAGGGGCACGTTTCATAAAACTTCGTAAGACAAAATCGGTCGTAAGTCAAAACTTTAAAATGCATTTAAATTCTGATTTCTCTGTCTAATCCTGTCTTGTGACATCTCTTTGGAATCGTCTTTTCAAGACGATTCCAAAGAGATGTCACAAGACAGGATAAGATGGCGAAATAAATAATAATTGAGACTTTTGTAATCTGACTTACGACAACATTAAATTTTGTCGTAGTAAGTTTTATGAAACGTGCCCCAGAACTTTTTATCAATCTGCCTGTTAACAACTTAGTTAGTCTTCCTGCCTTTGTTATATATCACTACTTGATTATCTCCCTTCTTTGTCTGGTCTTACTACTGGATTACCTCCCTTATTTCCAATATAATATTACTTGATTATCACCCTTCTTTGTCTGGTCTTACTACTGGATTACCTCCCTTATTTCCAATATAATATTACTTGATTATCACCCTTCTTTGTCTGGTCTTACTACTGGATTATCTCCCATTCTATTGTTTCACTACTTAATTTTATCCGTTCTTTCTACTGTCTACATACATTTACTTTGTTATCAGCTACTGCCTTTCTGTTGCATTACTGCGAAAGTGTAGTGCAACATGGCTTCGCTTTGTACACAGGGCTGCCAGAAGTTGACGTGAAAATCTTAAGATTTTCAACTATGCATTTTTCAAGTGAGATTTTACGAATCGTACCTTTACCCCATAGCCTGTTTAGTTTTGTTGACATTCAACTACTTAAAGAAGACTGTAAGAAAAGCAGAATGCGCATTAAGGCACATTTTGCTTTACTGTCAGCCTGCTTTAAGCTACAGTGTACTGAGAAAAAATCTGAAGATTTAGGAAAAATCCTGAGAAATGGCAGCCCTGTATACACAGCCATAATTGTAAATGTCTCCTTCAATATTTTGGAAAATAAAATGGGGACAGACACTCCCTTCTTTCTATCAACTAACTATTTGGTTATCTCTCTTCTGTCAAGTATGTTTACTATTTGATTATCTCCCTTTCTTCTATCAACTAACTACTAGATTATCTCCCTTCCTTCTAGTATGTTACTACTTGATTATCTCCCTTTTCTCCTTTTGAGCCTAACTTAGTATGTTACTACTTGATTATCTCCCTTTCTTCTATTGTGCCTAACTTAGTATGTTACTACATGATTATCTCCCTTTCTCCTATTGTGGCTTACTGAGACCATGATGTTAAGTGTTGATTCCACTTTATACACTGTCAGATTTCTGACTGCATCAACACGTTACCAGGTCAATAATGGGAAATAAATGGGATACAGACAGACATTCATCACGTCGCCAAAGTGAATTTTATAGTCAGAAACTCTCTCTCTGTCGGTTTTTGATTAAATTTAAATCTAAGTTCACTGAGCCAATTCTAGAAGATATCAATTGCTAACTCCATACCAGGAAGCTATAGGATTGTAAACAAGTTAAACACAAAAAAAATGAATATTACAGACATTAATTTTGCAAACAGTTTGGATCCTGATCAGGCCCCACATTTGTGGGGCCTGATCAGGATCCAAACTGTTTGTCGATTGGATGGTATTTCTGTGATTTAAAAGAAAGAAGATTGAAGGTTGAAAGTGTAGCAGACTGCGTTTTGATCAGATGATATCTTAAAGCAGACAGTACAGTTATTGACTCCTGGAAAAAAGTTGCTTAGATTGTTTCTTAGTACTTGACTCTTTACCATGGTATATTATAGTCTGTTTCTTCATTTTGAAGACAAGTGATCACTTAAAGCAAGCTGAAAGACCAATTCTGCTCCACTATCAGCCTGGTTTAACTCATTCACCCCATAAACTGATAATTGAAATTTTCTGTTCCCATGTTCGGCTATTTGTGTTTTCTGCAATATATTGCAAAGTGACAAACTGTGTAGACCCTGATCTGTGTCTACACTGTCTGCATAGGACAAGTGTACTTTTGTTTGTGTTGTTTATTAAAGGCATATAATAAGCACATGACCAGTTTGCAGGGTGTTGTATTCAGCTCTCAAAGTTCTTGGCCAAAACAAGACACCCATCAGATCAGTTGTTTCTTCCAAGAAGGTCTCGAGCTGAATACATCGCCCTGTATCGCACTACTAATTATGGTAATGTGTATATTATTATCAAATGACATTATCTGTTATATTTTGTTATTGTTATTGAGCAGTATTTGTATTTTTCATTTAACAGGTGAGTTTGGCGAAGGTGTTAACATTGACAAGGAGAAACTATCAGGTGAGGAGCGTAAGAAATACGACCAGGGCTGGCAAGACAACGCCTTTAACCAGTATGTCAGCGACCAGATCTCACTGCATCGCCGCCTCAAAGATGTCAGGGATCAAGAGTAAGTCAATACAAACTATTTATAATTCTCAACCCATTACCCCATAAATATATGCCTTTTTACGCCTTTAAGTTATGCCTCCACTGAAGAAAATAGTACCACTTTATACAGTCATGAATATGCATTTTAAGAAATATTTTCTATATTCTAACAGATGGTACCTTAAAGCAGGCTGAAAGTAAAGCAGAATGTGCCTTAAGGCACATTCTGCTTTACTTTCAACCTGCTTTAAGTGGTTACCTGTCTTCAAAACTAGAAACAGGCTTTACTTTCAGCCTGCTTTAAGCTACCATCTGCTAAGGTATAGAAGATATTTCTTTTGATGCATTTACATGACTGCATAAAGTGGAACTATTTTCTAAAGTGGAAGAATGAACTAAAGGCGTAGAAAGGCATATTTATATATGGGGGAATGGGTTAAAACGGGAAAAGAGTAACGAATGTCTTCTCGACTGTACTATCAGTGTTATTCGGGTATTTGCATTTGATTACGGCATTATGGCGTTAATGTCATGCCAGGTTATTGGCGGGCCATTCTCCTGACACCTTGTGGCAGCCCTTGGGATGGTGTTGGGGGTCATTCGCCAAATATGTCCACTTCATTTACATCTCGTACTGGTAATTTCATTGGACAATAATGTCAATGAAATCAACTGTTATCAGTCTATGGATTGGCATGTGTACCTTTATATAGCTCCAGATGATAAAGGGGATCGCATATATTTCAAAATCTAAAATTTTTATTTCTGTATTAAACCCTATGGTGTTACTACTCATTAGAATCGTCTCTTTGAGACAATTCTAATGAGTAGTAAGACCGTAGAGTTTTTTGCTGGAATGAGTGAGAAAGTGTTGGATTTGTTCAGTTAAAACTACTCCCTCTAGGTCTGATGATTGGCATGGTTACCTTTACAGAGCTCCAGATAAGGAGAATATTTCAAAATATAAAATCTTTATTTCTGTATTAAACCCTATGGTGTTACTACTCATCAGAATCGTCTTTTCGAGACGATTCTAATGAGTAGTAACACCATAGGGTTTGGTGCTGAAATGAGTGAGAAAATGTTGGATTTGTTTACTCCTTCTTATCTCACCCTGCCTTTCAGGGCTTTAACCCATTACTCCATATAGCCTGTTACTAGTATTGAAAGTAGGTGACCACTTAAAGCACGTTGAAAGTAAAGCAGAATATGCCTTAAGGCGCATTCTGCTTTACTTTCAGCCTACTTTAAGCTACTATCTGTAAATGTTCATGATTGTATAAATTGGAACTATTTTCTTCAGTGGAGGAATAAATTAAATGCACTAAAAAGTACATTAATATTTCAAATAGTTTTGAGTCAGATGCAGGGTAAACCGGCATCTGATCAGGCTCAAAACTGTTTGCCACTGAGATTGAAATTGACTAAATTATTTTATTGCATTGTATTTGAACGTTTGCATTTTATCCCATTACCCCATAGCCTGATTCTAGTATTGAATATAAGTGACCACTTAAAGCAGGTTGAAAGTTAAGCAGAATGCGCCTTAACCTTTTACCTGATAGCCTATTTCTAGAACTGAAGATACTAGTGACTACTTAAAGCAGGTTGAAAGTAAAGCAGAATGCGCCTTAAGGCGCATTCTGCTTTACTTTCAGCCTGCTTTAAGCTATCATGTGTTAGAATATAGAAAATATTCCATATAATATATATTCATGACTGATTAAATTGGAACTATTTTCTTAAGCGGAGGAATAAATCATATTCGCTAAAAGGCGCATCTATGGGGGAAAGGGTTAAGGCGCATTCTGCTTTACTTTCAACCTGCTTTAAGCTACCAACTGCTAGAAAAGGGAACATATTTCTTTTTGTACATGTTTTTGACTGTATAAATTGGAAATATTTTCTTCAGTGGAAGTATATTATATTAAATGCGCTAAAAGGCACTTCTATAAGGTAAAGGGTTAACAGGGAGAGAGCAATGCCTTCTCGGCTGTATGACTGATTTAATGGGTTTATTGTAGAAGACAGTAGTTGTTAAAGAGGCGTGAAGTCACATGTAAATCAGCACCTAGAACTGCTGGCTGTTCCTGTACCCGGTAATTATCCCTGAAAACATCCTGATATAGTGACAACAGTTCAAGGATGAGGCCATCATTGAATAAAGGCAATTTCAAAATTGAACTTTTTGAATAGATGCATGCAGCCCATGGCATGCTGCAGGTAGGGGGGCCGACTCATGTCCCCCTTCACTCCATTGCCTGTTTCTCATTTCAAAGACAGGTGAGCACTTAAGTAGACTGAATGTAATTAAAATAGGATGAGTCTTAAAGTGCATTTTGTTTCACTTTCAGCATGCTTTAAGCTAGGATATAGAAAATACTTCTTATGGTGCATATTCATTACTGTATAAAGTAGAACTATTCTCTTCACTGTCTTCAGTGGTAGGACTATTCTCTTCAGAGGTTGAACAAGGTCTCCAGATAAGAGGATCGAGTTAACTGCGCAAATCCATCTGCTAGGATATAGAAAATACTTCTTATGGTGCATATTCATAACTGTATAAAGTAGAACTATTCTCTTCAGTGGTAGAACTATTCTCTTCAGAGGTTGAACAAGGTCTCCAGATAAGAGGGAGTCCAACATTTTCTCTCTCATTTCTGAACCGAATCCTATTATGTAATGACACAATATGGATTATTTCAGAAATAAAGATTCTAATTTTTTAAATACTCTGGAGCCCAGGGTTTGAACAAACTAAAAGCCTAAAAGGAGCATTTAGGAAATTCAGGTTTGTGGGTTAAAGAAGTACATGTTAAGAAGCCATTTACCATCCCTACTCCGTAAGTACATCAAATCATGTTTAATTGATAATTGTCAGTCTGTATTCAGGTAGCCATAAGTTTTTGGTAAGACAGATTAATTATGGTTATCTGTTAACTGCTACGGGTAATTGTAGTGCAGGCAGTAAGTCGTGATATATTTGGAATTAATCCCGCAGGCTAGACAATTTTATGACGGTACAATAAATCCGAAGGGTTATCGCTCTCATATAAACCCAAAAATGGGGGGGGAGGGGGTAACCCCATTTACAGGACCTTTGCAAACAGGTTGGATCCAGATCAGATGCCGAGTAACTCGGCATCTGATCAGGATCCAACCTGTTTGTCATTCTGTTAGCATATATGCGAAATCAGTAGAGAATAGGCATCATTCAATGTTACTTCTGATAGCATTATGTGTAACAGCGTGATTATTTTGTTGGTAAAACCAGGTTTGACCGTTAATGCCTTATAGAGCCCTTTTGCTTTTAATCATACCTTCGCACGAGGAGTCGTCGAGGGTACATATAGGGATCTGCTCATACGTAGGTATGTATGTATGAGTGTGTGTATGATCTGTATATGTTAACGTAACACAAAATCATCTCTCTACAGGCTTCATTTCTTGTCTGATTCTCATGAAAATTTTGTGTGTGAGTACATCTTGGTACTTTTAGAGTACTGTGACCTTGACCTTGACCATTTACCTCAATTGTAAAGAACATTCTTTTTGTCTAGAGTATATTTCCTTTACCACATTAGCTAGGGACACCAAATTTGGTGTGTGAGTATGTCTACGGATGGCGGAGTGTGATTGTGTCACTGTGACCTTGACCTTATATAAACCCTTGACCTCAGTTGTAGAAAAAGCTTGTCCAGAGCATATCTTCTAAAATTTGTCAGCTAGATATACAAAGTTTAGGATGTGGGAAGGTCACATATTTTCAGATCACTGTGACCTTGACCTTTGACCTAATTTTGTAGAACAATTTGTATGGAGCAAATCTTCTTTAGTTTATCTGATAGGGATAGCAAATTTGGTGTATGAGTACATCTTTGGATAGCGGAGTGTCACGCATTACTTTCAGGTTACTGTGACCTTGACCTTTTACCTAATTTTGTAGAAAAATCTTGTCCAGCAAATTTGCTTTAGATGGGGTATTAGGAGATTATTCCGTAAAAGCTTGTTCTATAATTGAGGTATTTCTAGCTAAGATCTGAAAGTTGTATGCAACATTCCATGATGTCAAAGATTTATGGTATCTAAAATGTTGTATTCCTAGCCTACATCACTGTACTGTAAACAGAATTTGGTTAGCCGGGTATTTCGTATTATCTGCAATATGCCTTGTTTATTCCTTCGCGGAAGAAAATACAGTCAATGAATATACCCTGTAAGAAATATGTGTTTTATAACTTTCAGCCTGCTTTAGCTACCAGCTGCTAAGCTGGTAGCTAAAGCAGGCTGAAAGTTATAAAGCAGAATGTGATGGTGGTCACCTGTCTTCAGAACTAACAAGAAATATCTTTAAAAAAGATATTCCGTCGCAGGTTAAAGTTTTTGTATTCACTTAACCAGAGACAAGTGTATACACTGATTCTGACTTAACATCTTTCGTAAACAGACTTTCCCACATGCTAAATTTAGAGCTTATCCACGCTAAATTTAGAAATGATGACATAGTAACGCAGCAATATTTAGACTGCATCTCATTGTTTTGCCAGGTTTACACTCGCAAGATAGATGTGAAAAAATAACAGAACGCCAGTCTAGGCCATTTTGGCACATTGGCCGATAAGAGTAAGTGCATTTCAAGCACGTAGTCATTGACCAGGATTTCTGATCATTCCTGATTGGTTAAATTGTTTCATAGAGTTGCGGTCTAAAGACAAAACAGACCAGTCTGCGACGGGAAAAACAGGCTATATTATTATAGTGTATTAGGACTTTAAATCATAAAACAAAACGTGTGATTTTCTATGTCATTAATAAATAAGTAGGTCATATTGAACATGGAAAGTAGATGTTTTCTCTGAGCCAAAACAGATATTGAATGTAAATTATACGGTATTATTTTGTCACAGTAAGCTGCTATTTGGTACTGTGTCTGTGTTCGGCAGCACTATAATCTTTGAAAACAGATGCTTAATAACTTATCTCTTTGCATGCTGGGTAATATTTTCATCTGTAAAAATTGTTGTCGATTTCTGTTCTAAAAAACAGAATTTTCAAATTGTCTTGTAAAAAAAGCGGAGTCACTATAGTGTCAAACAGTAAAGCGGGGTCTCATCACGATCCAAACTGTTTGCAAAGGTAATCACTGTGGGACATATCCACGGCTGGCATGCAAAGAGTTGACTCTGATCATGCTAGCAGCAGATTTGACTGCCATAGTGAATACCAGTCTGCAAACAGATTCAAGCCAAACTGTTTGACACTCTGACCCTGCTTTGAAAATAAATTTTGAAAATTCTATTTAACCCTTTGAACCCTAGTCCCGCATATAGGCGTTATTTTCAAACAGTGAACATGTGAATCGTACTCTTGTCCTATGCAAACAGTGAAGACCCAGATCAGAGGGCTCCGAAAGGAGCCCTCTGATCAGGGTCTTCACTGTTTGTTATAATGCCAATCATTGACAAAAACATACCTTAAAAGTTAGAAATGGACTAGACTAAAATGGAAACTGGAATTGTCCATTTAAAGTTTCAGGGAGGAAAGAGTTAAAGAAAAATTAGCAGATGACAATTGTTGCAGACAACAAAATTACCCAGCATGCAAAGAGTTAAATATGAGAACAGAAAGTAATTCTAGATGTACAGTAGGGAAGACATATAGTAGATGTGAATGAGCTAAAACATTTTGTGTGGCAAGCAGTTAGGATTTACACTGTTTACAAAGTAAGCTGGACCAGTTCCACCGCTGAATATTCTTGTGTAAAACACCACTCACTATGAATAAATATCATCTGAACTAGTTCATTGACTAATGAAATATGTAAAATATATCCCAAGGAAAGAGGGCAGACTCCAGTCCCACTGATCCTACAAGAAAACGGTCAAAAACCTTGAGTCATAATACAGTGTTCCCTCCCAACAATGACTCCCTCCTTACAACGACCCTTGCCACAGTTCCCTGAACAGGACAATTATGTCTTACGCTTTTACTGCTGCAATATCGTCTGCTTAAATTGTCTGCAAGTTACATAATGGACATTTTGACATCAAAACCTTAATGACGAGTGACAAACAGGTTGATAAGGGGGAGTTAACTGAACAAATCCAACATTTTCTCACTCATTTTAGCACCAATTCCTATAGTGTTACTGCTCATTTCTAAGAACCATCCTTTTGAGACGATTCTAATGAATAGTGACACCATGATAGGGTTTAACCCATTTAACACCATAAATATGCCTTTTTACGCCGTTTAAAATTCATCCCCCCTGTACAGAAAAGAGTTCATGAACATGAACCATATAAGAAATATTTTCTATATCCTACCACTAGGCTACCAGAGGGTAGCTTATAGCTGGCTGAAAATAAAGCAGAATACACTTAGGCGCATTCTGTTTTAATTTCAACTTGCTTTAAGTCGTCATAGGTGTTTTCAAAAGTAGAAAACATGCTATGGGGTAATGGGTTAAAGCATAAATAAAGATTTTAGTTTCGAAATACTCCCCTTACCTGGAGCCCTGTATCTGGGCTGTTTACATGTGTTGATGCATGTTGCTACTCCCCGAGTTCACACTTGTGTAAAATCAGAAAATCTTATCTTTTAATATAGCATCAATTTGATTGATCAGCGCCCAACACATCATTATATGACTGATGTATTATCTGATAAAACATGTCTGGCTGTGAGGGAGCTTTTCAAATTGCCTATACCCAAATGTATTACAGTGCTCCCTCTCTACAACAACACCCAATAGGGAGACACAGATTGTGTGTGTTGTTCCGAGGGAGCTGTTATAGAGAGGGAAAATTAAGACTTGGCTTACATTTGCAAACAGCTTGAATCCAGATCAGACGCCGTGTTACGCGGCGTCTGATCTGGATTCAAACTGTTTGTTACTAGTCTTAAAGTGTCTTCCTTCAAAATGTTCAATACGTAACTTTGCGAAAAAGTAGCAGACAACAATGGCAGACGGTATTACAGCATTGAAAGCGTAACTAATAGACATAATGGTCTTGTTTGGGGAACAGCTGCATTAGCTGTTGTAAGGAGGGAACTGTTGTTCTGAAGGCTGTTGTAGGGAGGGAGCAATGTATAAGCAAAATTGTAGCTCATTTGAGGAGACATTATTCTTTCCCGTTTAAACGAGACTAAAAATGTAAATGCAATACAGTAAAATGCAGAAAATGATATCTATTTGAAAATTATTGGAATTAAGCAAATAATTGTTTGAAGCTTATTTAGGTAACTCTGTGTCTGATCTGGCTCCAAATTATTTTGGAAATAAGGATTTTAGCATAAACACGCTTTATTAAGGAAAAGTATAACATCCTCTTAACTGTATACACATCATTTATTAACCCTTATCAGGGTCCTGGGCATAGAATTTTGTGGCAACATAGAGGAGAAAAAAGTTCAGTCTACTCACTTAACCCTTAGCCTGCCAGTCACGACTATAGCTCCATATGCAAACAGCTTGGATCCGGATGAGACGCCGAGTAACTCGGCGTCTCATCCGGATCCAAGCTGTTTGACACTCGGACAACATTTTCAGCAATTTTGAGCAACTTTGAAGCACTTTGAAACTTGAAGCAGACGAGAAATATAGCAGACGACAATTTATTTGGCGGGCTAAGGGTTAACAGGGTACATGTAAATAGTACACTTGTTGTATGTAAAGAGTGTAGACCCAGATCGTATCAGCACTATTAAATTTGATTGATCAGCCCCTAACACATCATGATTTGACTGTATCAATTTATCTGATATGACAAGTCTGGCAGTGGGAGAGCTTTTCAAATTCAATTTGCTAGGCAGAATTGTTCAGGAGCCCTCTGATCTGGGTCTACAGTGTTTGCCTAGGACAAGACTTAGTGTACTCTTCACAAGTACAATGTCCATAAATGATAAGGATACTGAGTGATTACTATAAGGTTCAATGTGTTAATATACTCCAAGGGCAGGGCTTCAGATAAGAAGGAGTAAACTGAACAAATCCAGCCTTTTCTCACTCATTTTAGCACCAAATCCTATGGTGTCACTACTCATTAGATTTTAGTTTTTGAAATACTCCTCTTATCTGGAGCACTGTAATGTTTCCTATGATCATTTCTTGTGTTTTAGTTTTTGAAATACTCCCCTTGTCTGGGGTCCCTGTGTTTCCTATATTCATTTCTAGTCGGACTTTTTTGTTCAAATTCTTATTCAGGAATGATACAGACATGTCTAGGTTAGGTTTGATTTATTCTGTCTTTCACCGTTACAGAGATAATCATCGAAGTTTCTTTTTAACCGAAGAATGGCAACAACTTAAGTGTGTGAAAAAAATGAAAACCCACAATTCAATATGTCTGACAGGCAATACAAACACATGAGGATTTATGCACACATAAGTCATTATGAGATTGAACACCCACCCGCAACCCCACCCCCCAAAAAAAATTATTTAGTGGAGTAATACTTTTAACCCTTTACCCAATAGAAGCGCCTTTTAGCGCGTTTAATTTATTCATCCGCTGAAGAAAATAGTTCCAATTTAATCAGTTATGAAGATATATTATAGGGAATAATTTCTATATTCTAGCACATGATAGCTTAAAGCAGGCTGAAAGTAAAGCAGAATGTGCCTTAAGGCACATTCTGCTTTTCTTTCAGCCTGCTTTAAGTAGTCACTTATCTTCAATACTAGAAATAGGCTATCAGGTAAAGGGTTAAGGCGTAAAAAGTCATATTTATGGGGGGAATCGGTTAAACTAAAACCTATTGCACTTTTAGCCCTAGCTTGTTTTCAGTGTTGAAAGCAGACAATTGCTGATAATAGCGTTTGGTATAATTTTGACCTGCTTTAATCCATGACCCCATAAATATGCCTTTTTACGCTTTTAATTTATTCCTCCACTCACGGAAATAGTTCAAATTTATACAGTCATGAATATGTATCATTAGAAATATTTCCTATATTCTAGCAGAACATAGCTTAAATCAGGCTGAAAGTAAAGCAGAATGCACCTTCAGGCACATTCTACTTTACTTTCAACCTGCTTTAAGTGATTATCTGTATTCAAAATTAGAAACAGACTATGGGGTAAAGGGTTAAGTGAAACTAGAAACAGGCTTACGGGTTTATAAAGGGTTTTAGTTGGAAAAACATTCTGAATGGCAAACAATTCTGATCCTGCCCAGAAAAAGAGCTGAAGAAATGCTTTAACTTGTACATTTTACTGTGTCAAAGTTGCAGTCAGACTGTATCAAGATTTCAATTGGATATTTTGGGGGTGAAATATTTCTTCAATAGATTTTCTGCATGTCTGGCGACGTAATTTACTCAAAACTCACCAGATTTACGGTATGCATCATCGTAAACATTTTCTTGGAGATTTGAATTTGGAAACTTGTCTTTCATTTCAGAAAATCTGTTTGTATTCAATAGTAGAGTCGGTGCAGAGCTGCACTTAACTATTTGCATGCTAGCGGCGGATACATTTATATGTGCCACAGTGATTACCTTTGCAAACAGTTTGGATCCAGATGAGACGCCGCATAACGCAGCGTCTCATCAGGATCCAAACTTTTTGACACTTTGATCCTGTTTGAAAATAATTTTTTTCAAAATTCTATTTTTAGAACAGTAGCAGACGACAAAATTACCCAGCATTCAATGAGTTAAGTCTTGTTGCTAGGAAGTACAGTCACTCCTGTCCTTAGCAACAACTAAACTGTTCAAAGTTAATGTCTGCTACTGTTTTATTGACCCTTTCCTTCATAGAAGAGCCTTTAAGCAGTGCTCCAGATAAGAGGGAGTAAATTGAACAAATCCATCGTTTTCTCATTCATTTCAGCCCCAAATCCTATGGTGTATACTATTCATAAGAATGGTCTCGAATTATTTATTCCTCCACTGAAGAAAATAGTTTACTTTATACCGTCTTGAATATTTACCAACACAAATATTTCCTGGGAGATTGTTGTTTTTGTTCTAATCCTAATGTATATTTATGGATGAGTTTGAAAAAATTTCTTTTATATACTGTTCAAACAAAAATATTTCCTATGTATATTTATGGATGAGTTTGAAAAATGTTTCTATTTTCTTTTATATACTGTTCAAACAAAAATATTTCCTTTATCCTAGCAGATTGTAATTTAACTACAATCAGGCTGAAAGTAAAGCAGAATGTGCTGTAACCCATTTCCCCATAGCCTGTTTCTAGTTTTAAAGACAGGTGACTACTTAAAGCAGGTTGAAAGTAAAAGAGAATGCCCCTTAACATGCATTCTGCTTTACTTTCAGCCATTCGTTATGTGGCATCCAAACTGTTTGCAAAATTAATGTTTTATTGTCAAGTTTTACAAATGTAAGTCAAGTCATGCTTCACATTATAATGGTTAAATTCAAATAGTTTGGATTCAGATAATAATTTTATTGTGACATTTCCAAGTAATTTTATATCTGAGAAGGATGTGTCAAGGCTAGTTTTGAAAATCACAGTGCTCCTTCTCTACAAGGACACCAAATGGGAGACACATATTGTATGTGTTGTTTGGAGGGAGTCGTTATAGGGAGGGAAATTAGCTTACATTTGCAAACAGCTTATATCCAGATCAGACGCCGCCTAACGCGGTGTCTGATCTGGATTCAAGCTGTTTGTCACTCGTCATTATATTTATTCTATCAACCACTTTTGTTTAACTTTGAGAAAAAACAGCAGACGGCAATTTTAAATAGACGATATTGCAACAGTAAAAAACATTAAGACATAATTGTCTTGTTAATGAACTGCGGCAAGGGTCGCTGTAAGGAGGGAGTCATTGTTGGGAGGGCCGGTGTAGGGAGGGAGTATTGTATTTCAATGATGAGACCTGTCATTATGTTTTCAGGATAAAGGTAAACAGTTAAATCAATGAAGAGATTAATGGGCACTGAATCCTGTCAAAGAACCCCCTGCTCTTCAAGTCTCAAAGTTTGAGGCATAAACCAGTTTTTGAGTGTCAGTGAATTGCTGCAAGTTTTGATCTGCGCAAGATCTCGAGTTTTAATTGTTTGCAGGCTAAAGGCAGAACTGTGATTACACTTGCAGAAAGTTTTGATCCTGATAAGATGCAGATTAACTCGACATCTGATCAGGATCCAAAGTGGTAAACAAATTTTGAATTTAGCTGTATAACAATTTTATAAGAGCAGATTATATATTAATATTTAAATAAATTTAATTCCATATCTGGAATATTGTAAAAATTATTGTAACAATTTTAGAAAATTCTTAAATATTTTAGTAGGGTTGCATTATTGGGGAGACTGGTTTTCAAAAACTAAAATTTTTATTTCTGCATTAAACCTTATGGTGTCACTACTCATTAGAATCGTCTATTCAAGACTATTCTAATGAGTAGTAAAACAATAGGATTTGGTGCTGAAATGAGTGAGAAGAGGTTGGATTTGTTCAATTAACTCATGCTTAGCTGGAGCCCTGTCTAAAAATTAGAACAGTATAGCTCGTTGCACACAGGGCTGCCATAAGTTGATTTTGAAAAATCCTGAGATTTTCAAATTTTCTATTTTTTAAGCGCGATTACTTTTAGTAGGTTGAAAGTAAAGCAGAATGCGCCTTAAGGCACATTCTGCTTTACTTTCAATCTGCTTTACGCTACAATCTGCTAGGATAAAGATCCGAAAATTTCTGAAAAATCCGGAGAAATGACAGCCCTGGTTTCAGACCCGATAATTATTTATTGCTCAAAGAATGAAATGGTTCACTTTGTGTACGAGTTTAATTCTTTGCATGCTGGGTATTTGCAATAATTGTCTCTTCTACTGTTCTAAAATACAATTTTCTAAAAAAAAATTTAAAAACATATCAGAGTGTCAAACAGTTTGAATCCTGAAGAGACGCAGCGTTACGCGGCATTTCATCTGGATCCAAACTGTTTGCAAAGTTAATCACTGTGGCATATATCCACCGCTAGCATGGTAAGAGTTTAATTGTGGAGTCCTTGTAGGGAATAAGTCTATAAATATTACCATCATAAATACTCTAAATGCAGGGGCCCAGACGTTTAATAGATGATATTTATGACTAATATTGTCAAAAGATTCAGTAAAAAAATGTCTTTTACAGCCTTTCCAGGGCTGCCATAAGTTGACATAAAAAATTCTATGATTTCCAAATTTGCATTTTTCAAGTGCAATTTTACAAATCATACCTTTTCCCCATTGCCTGTTTCTAGTTTTGTTGACAAGTGGCTGCTTAAAGCAGACTGAAAATAAAGCAGAATACACCTTAAGGCGCATTCTGCTTTACTTTCAGCCTGCTTTAAGCTATCATATACTAGAAATAAATCCGAAGATTTAGGAAAAATCCGGAAATATGGCAGCCATGCCTTTCATAACTCTTAAATTTGCACGCTAGCAGTGAACTGTGATGAACTAAGTGTTTCATCTCATCAGGATCAAAACTGATTGACACTCTGGACCTGTTTTGAAAAGAAATTTTAAAAAACCAATTTTCAGAACAGTAACAGCCGACAATTGTTGCAGACGAAAAAAAATTACCCATGATGCATAGAATTGATAAGACTCAATGATGGTGTTATGGATATTGTTTTTTGCCCTGTCTGTTTGTTAATCAGCAACTTTAACCCGTTACCTCATAGAAGCCCCTTTTAGCACATTTTATTTATTACTCCACTAAAGAAAAAAGTTCCAATCTATACAGTCATAAATATGTATCAAAATAAACATTTTCTATATCCTAGCAGATGGTGGCTTAAAGCAGGCTGAAAGTAAAGCAGAATGCGCCTTAACTCTTTCCTCCCTGAAACTTTAAATGAACAATTCCAGTTTCCATTTAAGTCTGATCCATTTCTGACTTTTAATGGTTGTTTTTGTCAATGTTTGGCACTATAATGACAAACAGTGAAGACCCTGATCAGAGGGCTCCTTTAGGAGCCCCTTGATCTGGATCTTCACTGTTTGCATAGGATAAGTGTACTTTTCACATGTTCACTGTTTGCAAAGGACGCCAATATGCGGGACTAGGGTTCAAAGGGTTAAGGCACATTCTGTTTTCCTTTCTACCTGCTTTAAGTACTCTCTTGTCTTTAAATCTTGAAATAGGTTATTAGGTATTACTTAGGGTTAATGTTGGCAGTGGCTCTGAATCTAAAGAAATTAGATATCAAAATACTGTTTGTCCCTCCGATCAAATTTTTTGCAAATGCAGAGTCAGAAGCGGTTATTTCGGCTGACCACACTTGATGCCATGGACAGTTATTGGGTGTTTATAGGTTTATGAAGGACTGATCATGGATTTGTAGCAATTTAAACCCTATGGTGTTACTACTCATTAGAAACGTCTCTTTGAGATGATTCTAATGAGAGGTAGTAAAACCATAGGATTTTGTGGTGAAATGAATGATTTGGATTTGTTCAGTTCACTCCCTCTTATCTGGAATCCGTGGGATAAAGCATTAAGCAGTCTCCAGTCTAAGACACCTTTTGAGGACTTCACTATTTATGTCCGAATAAGTTGGATATAGATGATTGGCACCAAGTGGCTATGAATCTAAATATCAAAATAGATATTGTCACTCGGGATCAAATTTTGTGCAAATGCAGAGTCAGAACTGGTTATTTCGGCTGACCGCACTATGATGCTGTGGACAGTTATTGGGTGTTTATAGGTTTAAGGAGGACTGATGGATTCATAGCAATTTATCGACAGCACTTCTCAATCATGCAGACCCCTGATAATAGCTTGTATATGACACAGAGCATCCATCACGAGGCGTGGAGAGGCAGTAGGAGCAAATTACTATCTCCCATTTCCCACCACCCCACCAATTACTTCTGTTAACCCTTACATTACTGTTATATTAAAATCACTGAATAAATCCAGCATTTTCTCGCTCATTTTGGGACCAAATCCTATGGTGTTACTACTCATTAGAATCGTCTCTTTGAGACAATTCTAATGAGTAGTGACACCATAGGGTTTAATGCAGAAATAAAGATTTTAGTTTTTGAAATACTCCTCTTATCCTACCACCCCACCAATTACTTCTGTAAACCCTTACATTACTGTGATATTGAAATCACAGAAGAAACTGAACAAATCCAACATTTTCTCTCTCATTTCAGCTTCAAATCCTATAATGTTACTACTCATTAGAATCGTCTCTTCGACATGATTCTAATGAGTTTGACACCATAGGGTTTAATGCAGAAGGGAATATTTTAGATTTTTAAATACTCCCATTTCCCACCACCCCACCAATTATTTCTGTTAAACCTTACATTACTGTAATATTAAAATCACGGCTCCAGATAAGAGCTAGGGGGTTAACTGAACAAATCCAACATTTTCTCTCTCATTTCAGCTTCAAATCCTATAATGTTACTACTCATTAGAATCATCTCTTCGAGACGAATCAAATGAGTAGCGACGCCATAGGGTTTAATGCAGAAATAAAAATTTCAGTTTTTGAAATACTCTCCTTATATCCCTCTTGACTAACATTAAAACACATTTCACTTATTCGGTACTTATCTTCTTTCAGATGCAAAACCTTAAAGTATCGTCGGAAATTGCCTGACACAAGCGTCGTCATCTGTTTCCACAATGAGGCGTGGTCGGTGTTATTGCGTACATTCCACAGCGTCTTGGATAGATCTAAACCGGAACTGCTCAGGGAAATAATTCTGGTGGACGACTTCTCAGACAAAGGTAGGTAACTCTGTTCATTTATGATTAATATCCTAACACACTTCGCGCACACCCTATATGAGCAAGAAAAAGGACGTATCTGTGTTTGAATTAAGAAATAAAAAATTCATACCAGTGTTCTATCGTGCAATCGAACACTGGTAGGAGTTGATATGCGTAGTAATTAAATCACGAGGCCTTTAGGCCGAGTGATTTAATTACAAGCATCTCAACGACTACCAGTGTTCGATTGTTAGATAGAACACTGGTATGAATTTTTTATTTCGATTCTAACACATAATTTAACCGAAATTTGCACCGAAGCAACGTCGCTACATTTCTTGGCGTACGCATTTTCGAAGCCAAATGACGTCACGTTAGAACGTTTAGCGCGTGAGTGTTCTACTGAAAATTCGTACACTGAGACGATCCTTCTTCGCTTATATAGGGGTGTGGGCGAGGTGTGTTAGAATTCTCAATAAAACACGCACACGCTGTAACGTCTTCACGCAACGTCATATGGCTTCCAAAATGTATACTCCAAGAAATGTAGTTCCATTGCTTGGGTGCAAATTGAAGTGTTAGAATGGAAATAATAAATTCATACCAGTGTTTTATCATGCAATAAAACACGGGTAGTCATTGAGATGCTGGTAATTAAATCACTTGGCTCTGTTTTAAAAAAGCGTCAATATCCACCAATAGCAGAAAAAGAGTTAAATTTGTACACCCTAGTGTTCTCAGCCTTTTAGACAATCTTTGGCCTATCATCACCCAACTTTGTCATATAATATTTAAATGACTTTCTATTTAAAACTAGTGTAATTACAAGCCGTGTAATTGTTAAATTTTGTTCTCAAGGTAGCAGTTTCGGCTCCCGACAGACTTATTTCGGGACTGTTGGTTTGTTAATTATTCAAGAGGTGACTGTTTCACCCATTTACTTCTCTTAATAACTTGTGAGTTAACCATTACAGTGCAAAAATTCTCATATAGACTCTTCCGCCTTCTTAAAGATGATCAGTTTACATTGGTGCTCAAGGGGGGTGTCCCCAGTAAATATATAAAAGTGTTACAAAAAGTGCAGACCCAGATCAGAGGGCTCCTTACGGAGCCCTCTGATCTGGGCCTACACTGTTTGCGAAGAAGTATATTTTTCGTTTTTAGCCATATATGGATGATTGGTATTGTTCAGACATCTACGCTATGCTTGTGACATTAATGTCATTCTCTTGGAGCGTTTTCATTTCTCACCCTACTTGTCTGGGAGTGTGCATAGATCATCGTGTTGTATGCTTGTCTGCTTCCTGGGTTTGATTTCTGCATAATGCCCAATTAGACTACACTTAAACCCATATTTTCCCATAAATACAAGTTTTTACGCCTTTATTCTATTTTTCCACTGAGGAAACTAGTTCCAATTTATACAGTTATGAATACATATAATACCCTGCCATAATACAGTATAAGAGTAAAAGCTCTCTGTTACGCCCACTACATGAGATAAATTTCTCCAAGTTTAAGGCAGGTGGCTGCTTAAAGCAATATTAAAGTAAAGTATAAGAGCTTTCTGCTTTACTGTCATCTTGAGCTTTTTCTGCCTTAATGTCATCTTGCTTTAAGTTCACAGCTGTCTTAAATGCTATCAATAAGGGTACATAATTATCAGTGGTTATATTTGAGACGTTTTACTATATCTCATAATACACCTTTTCATGGCTCTACCTTTTCTTCAAAACACCTTTCCCCAGAGACCTTTCTTAGTAGCTTTGCCACAGTTCAGGGGCTTTATTGTCATAGGGAATCTTTTCTGTTTATTAGGCTGAGATATAATATTCCCTCTGCCAAAAACTAAAAGGAAGGCATGTTGGTGGTTTTGATCCCAAGTGATGCTTCCCAACGAATGAGATTAGCCAAATCATCCCTCATCATTTATCGGCGCTACATAACCTATTTTGTGTTGCAGTGCCGTAAAACCCAGTTATTATTATTATTATTATACCAGATTTATATAGCGCTCTTTTCATGCAGGGGCTGTGCGTTCAAAAGCGAAGCCAATTCATCCATCAAAAACACCTTTTCATGTCTAATATAACGTTTTCCTTATAAAAATTTAATGCCTTTTAAAAATGAATTTACTTATAAATTTGTTTACTAAATTGTAGATGGCAGGCAGCTGAAAGCCAGATACAGTGGAGAATACGTTATTCTTTCCCGTTTAAACGAAACGCAAACGCAAAACACTAAAACGTAGAAAAATGCAACTTATGGACAATTCTGTTAATTCATGTTTTATATACCCAGCGTCTGATCTGGCTCCAAACTGTTTGCAATAGAAATGATAGTTTTAGCATAAACGCGTTTATTGGGAAAGAATAACGTTTTCTCCACTGTAAAAGAGAGCAGAAAGATTATACAGGAGCTTTCTGCTTTTTCTTTTTTCCTGCTTGAAACAGTCAATTGTCTTAGACACCCCAAAACAGTAAACACTAGAAAAAAAACCCACATTATTTCTGCTATTGAAATGACTGCACTACAAATCCATCTTGTAAAAGATGCAACATAAAAGTGAATTATTTATGGCCTAAGGGTCCTGTCTTTTTCCTATTTTATGGATGCAAGGAATTCATGTAACCATGACAACTACATTTGTATTTGAAGCATGAGCATCAACTCATTTATGTTTAGTTAACTCCCTAAATTACTCCATAGCCTGTTTTTAGTTTTGAAGACATGGGACCACTTAAAGCAGGTTGAAAGTAAAGCATCCTGCTTTAAGCTACCATCTGTTAGTATATAGAAAATATTTCTTATCAAACATGTTCATAACTGTATAAATTGGAACTATTTTCTTCAGTGGAGGAATAAATTGAATGCGCTTAAAGAACCCTGAAATTCACTATATCAGAGTTTTACTGTACATATCTTTTTTCTAACAGTATACCTTATTAACCTATTACTCAATAGATGCATGCATCTTAATGCATTAAATGTATTCCTTTACTGAAGAAAATAGTTCCATTTTATACAGTCATGATATGTATCATAAGACCTCTTTTCTTTATGCTAACAAATGGTAGTTTAAAGCAGGTTGAAAGTAAATCAGAATGCGCCTTATGGCATATTCTGCTTTACTTTCAAGTTGTTTTAAGTGATCACCTACCTTCAAAACTAGAAACAGGCAATGAGGTAATGGGTTTACCCATTACCACATAGCCTGTTGCTAGATTGAAAAACAGCTGACCACCTAAAGCAGATTGAAAGTAAAGCAGAATGCGCCATAAGGTGTATTCTGTTTTACTCTCAGCCTGCTTTAAGCTACCATCTGCTAGAATATGGAAACAAATTCTTTGGATTGATATTCATAACTGTATAAATTGGATTTTTTTTCTACAGTGACAGCATAAATCAAAGGCGTGATAAGGGGTAATGGGTTAATAGTAGGGGAAGGGTTTATAAATTACAGTAAAACCTCGCTATTACGACCACTAAATCGAGGGCTAATTATTTGTATAATAGAGAGGTGGCAGCTTAAAGCAAGGATGATACACCTTTAATTATTCCTCCACAGAAGAACATAGTTCCAATTTATACAGTCATGAATATGTACCATATCTGAGCAAACTGTAGCTTAAAGCAGGCCATAAGTAAAGCAGAATGGGCATTCTGCTTTACTTTCAACCTTCTTTAAGTGGTCACCTATATTCAATACTTACGAAACAGGCTATATGAGGTTATGGGTTAACAAGTTTATTGTTAAAGCTTATTATCCTCTCCATATTGATAAAATTCATCTCTGAAACAGCTCATTTCAATAAATTCAGTTTTAAGACGGTTTATGGTGAATTTATGTAGTTAACCCTTTCCCCTATAGAAGCGCCTTTTAGCGAATATTATTTATTCCTCCGCTGAAGAAAATAGTTCCAATTTAATCAGTCATGAATATGTATTAAAGAAATATTTTGTTTTATTTATGCTTTTCGGTGGATTACCACGATATAGCAGTGGATGATCACTTGGTAATCCACTGCAGTGGATTAACACCAATCGCTTTTATTATGAATTTTCCCCGTAGGGCTCCCCAAGAATCGTAGTCAATCGTGTCTTATCGTTAAATTCCGGCAGTCCGATTTGTCGCGAACTACTCACCGGAAGAGCACGAATCCAAACTCGGGAGCAACGAAGTCATTCGGATGACGTCATTATACCGCCAACTGTCACGCGCATGTGTTCGACATAAAACGTGGGGCTCAACACGGGATAAATAATGTACGTTCGCTTTCAATTTTTAAACAATTTCGTTTAAAAAGTGGCTTAAAAGCATAAATAAATAGAATAACTGTGTTTTTTCAGTGTAAGATCGAATTTAATCCATTTCGTGAACATCAGACTGTTATATTAATATAACGTCTGATGTTCACTCAATGGATTAAATTTCGATCTTACACTGAAAAAAACAGTTATCCTCTATATATTCTACCACATGATAGCTTAAAGAAGGCTGAAAGTAAAGCAGAATGCGCCCTAAGGCGCATTCTGCTTTACTTTCAACCTACTTTAAGAAGTGAATTATCTTCAATACTAGAAAAAGACTATCAGGTAAAGGGTTAAAAGGTGAACTATAGTTGGGAGAGATATTTTAGCTTGATGACAATGTATTGACTCCCATTTAACCCATTCAGGAAACTTGATGAAATCTAGGTCAAGTTTTAACCCTTAGCCCGCCAAATAAATTGTCGTCTGCTATATTTCTCGTCTGCTTCAAGTTTCAAAGTGCTTCAAAGTTGCTCAAAATTGCTGAAAATGTTGTCCGAGTGTCAAACAGCTTGGATCCGGATGAGACGCCGAGTTACTCGGCGTCTCATCCGGATCCAAGTTGTTTGCATATGGAGCTATAGTCGTGACTGGCAGGCTAAGGGTTAATGTTGGTCATATCCAGTCGAAAACTCGCTCACTAGGTCAAATCATAGAAAATCTTTGTTAACACTCTAGTGGCTATACAAATCTCATTAGATCTTCATGAAACTTATTCAAAATGTTTGATTTATTGATATCTATGTCAAGTTTGAATATTGGCCATGTCCGGTTAAAAACTAGGTCACTAGGACAAATCATAGAAAAACCTTGTTAATACTGTAGAAGCTACCAAATCTCATTAGATCTTAATGAAACTTGGTCAAAATGTTTGACTTATTGATATCTAGGTCATAGAATGTGGGTATGTCAGTTCAAAAACTAGGTCACGGTCAAATCATGCAAATACATTAACACTATAGAAGCTACATTTCTCATTTAATCTTGGTGAAACTTGCTCAAAATGTTTGCCTCATTGGAATCTAGGCCACAGTTGAATGTGGTTCATAAGATTTACATCGAGTACCAGGTGAGCGATATAGGGCCATAGTGGCCCTTGTTTTCTGTAGTATAGAAATAAGTAGAGGCATAAAAAGGCATATTCGATAATGGAGTTATGGGTTATGCTGTCATTAATCTTCAAAAACCCATTAATCTTTTGTGCTTCTTCAAAAACGATTTTTAGCTCACCTGGCACGAAGTGCCAAGGTGAGCTTTTAGGATCGCTGGATGTCCGTCGTCCGTCCGTCTGTCTGTTCACAATTGTTCGTTAACACTCTATCGGCTACAAATCTCATTGGATCTTCATGAAACTTTGTCATAATGTTTGCCTAATTGATATGTAGGTCAAATTCGAATGTGGGTCATGTCCGGTCAAAAACTAGGTCACTAGGTCAAATCATCGAAAAACCTTGTTAACACTCTAGAGGCTACAAATGTCATTGGATCTTAATGAAACTTGGTCACAATGTTTGCCTCAATGAAATCTAGGTCAAGTTTGAATGTGGGTCATGTCCGGTCAAAAACTAGGTCACTAGGTCAAATCATTGAAAAACCTTGTTTACACTCTAGAGGCTACAAATCTCATTGGATCTTAATGAAACTTGGTCACAATGTTTGCCTCAATGAAATCTAGATCAAGTTTGAATGTGGGTCATGTCCGGTCAAAAACTAGGTCACTAGGTCAAATCATCGAAAAACCTTGTTAACACTCTAGAGGCTACAAATCTCATTGGATCTTAATGAAACTTGGTCAATATGTTTGCCTAATTGATATCTAGGTCTAGTTTGAATGTAAGTCATGTCAGGTCAAAAACTAGGTCACTAGGTCAAATCATCGAAAAACCTTGATAACACTCTAGAGGCTACAAATCTCATTGGATCTCAATGAAACTTGGTCAAAATGTTTTCCTCATTGATTTCTAGGTCAAGTTCGAATATGGGTCATATCCGGTCAAAAAATAGGTCACTAGAACAAGTCATCGAAAAACAGTGTTAACTCTCATGAGACTGCAAATCTCATTAGATCTGAATGAAATATTGTCAGAATATTTGCCTACATCAAATCTAGGTCAAAATCATATGTGGCTTGTGTCTGGTCAAAAACGAGGTCACTAGGTCAAATCATAGAAAAATCTTGTTAACACACTGATGGTTTATTGTGGGTGACAACCAGTCATTATCTAGGTCACTATAGGTTAAGTTTACCAGGTGAGCGATTTAGGGCCATAGTGGCCCTTGTTACTTAGAAATTCTCCAATAATGTACAGATGAAGATGGAAGCAGAAAAGTATAAACTCTTTACTCCATAGATACAAATTTTTACGCCTTTAATTTATTCCTCCTTTGAAGAAAATGATTCCAATTTAAACAGTCATGAATATGTACCATTAGAATTTTTTTTGTTAATCCAAGCAGATGGTAGCTTAACGCATTACCCCCTAATACATTTTTTTATGCCTTTGATTCCTCCACTGAAGAAAATAGTTCCAATTTTTAAAGTGATGGATATGCATACCATAAAAGTTATTTTCTTAATTCTAGATGATTGTAGCCTAAAGCAGGATGGAAGTAAAAAGCAGAATGCACCTTACAGTTCATTCTGCTTTACTTTCAACCTGCTTTAAGTGGTCACCTGTTTATAGATGATGGTAGCCTAAATCAGGATGGAAGTAAAGCAGAATGCACCTTACGGTGCATTCTGCTTTACTTTCAACCTGCTTTAAGTAGTCATCTGTTTTGAAAACTAGAAACAGACTATTGGGTAATGGAGTATAGGGTTATACCGGAACAATCAGCAGATGGGGTTTTTTTTTCATCAGTTTCAGCGAGCTTAGTATTTAAAATGTCAGTTTTGCACGTCTTAGACCTCGTAACTCCGTGTTTGTCTGAGGCTCGGCCGTCAGGGGCCTATAAAGCCTACTTACTGTTGAAGTATATCGCCCAGAAGGGCTGCGGAAATATATATGGAAGATGACAGTTCTCTTGAGAGAAGTTGATTTGATGTGACACCCTGAAAAAAAGTGTGAAAACAAGAGCTGTTGTACGTAAGAATTAACTCTTTGCATGCTGGGTAATATTTTCTCCTGCAACAATTATTGTCGTCTGCATGTTCTAAAAATAGATTTTTCTAATTTTCCCTTCAAAACATTATCAGAGTGTCAAACGGTTTGAATCCTGATGAGATGCTGCGTTATGCAAAGGTAATCACTGTGACAGATGTATCTGCCACTAGCATGCAAGGAATTAAATATTCAAGTGAGGTTCGAAGTCAGTCTTACTTAACTCGTTACCATGCTAGGGGTGGATATATGTCCCACAGTGATTACCTTTGTAAATATACTCAACAAAATAATTAAAGGGGCAAAGGTATAAGTTCATATATCTTTTTCAAAAATGCAAACATTTTCAAGTTAAAAAAGTGAATGCGTGTTTAGATGCTTTAGAATAAAAAAATTAAGAAACAAACGTCACCGTGTGCAAAAATGGTCATGATTGAATGAATTGAAGCGGACAAGTATAAAAAACACGGTTTTTAACGTCCACTGGATTTTTGCACGATGTGTCTGCCTATTCTTCAACGATTATTTTTATAACTGTTTTCATTATATCGAGTGCATATTTGTATCTTAAGCAAAAATACATTGCATATTGGTACAAAATTTGAAAACTATGCCCCATAAAGACGTCATTTGTCGTTTTCCAACGTCATGTTGCGACGGAGTTTAACGTTAGCAAGGGTGTCGTCGACAGGTTGTGGTAGTTGTACCTGGACACTGAGATGGTTAATTGGAGATCAGGTCAAGGTCGTTTGCAGGTCATATTTGAAGTAAAGGACCGATGTTGTCACTTATGGCATGACGTCAACGGCTCAATTCCCTCGTTACGCTAACTAGTGTTTATAAACAGACGTTTGGTTACAGGATTTCTGTTCAGATCGTCGGGAATAGACTTCATGCTGCAAACCTATGGGCTAGAAGACCTGTCGTGTGACCGGCCTTGACCCCACACCCCTGAACACGTCATCTAGCGTTTTGTCAGAAATCATGTCATTTGAACGTTTACGTTTTCGCCACGTATTGTGGACCAGTGCGTCAAAATTCATTTTGGATTTAAATGACGACAGCAGACGAATGTAAAGACAGCGAAACGAATGTTTCTTCGACTGTTATGTGGCAGAGCATGACGGACTCAGAAAGGGGTCAGGGCTTCTATGGATGGTCATATCCTACAACGGTTGCACGGACCTTTACGTCATTAGGAACTGGACTCTGACTAGTTTGGGATACAGGGACGAGACCCTAGACGCTATTGCACGTGCTGAAGCTGGAGCTTTGGGTTCAGGCTTCATCCCGACAGACGACAAAGCTCGTCCGTACCGAGCACGTATGGTAGACCAGTACTTGGAACACGAGGGCATAGGGCAGATGGACTGGCCAGCAAGGTCAACACACTTCGGTCACATTGAGGATGCTTAGGACATGCGGCAACGCCGGATATCCGGTCGAGATCGTCACCTTAGAGGCTAACAGACAATCTTATTGAAGAATGGAACAGAATGTCCATTGCATACATCCTTAAGCTAATTCTCCGATTTCCATGTAGATGCAAGGAAGTGATTTATGCACGTGGTGAACACATATGATACTAGCTGTAATTGAAAAGAAGAACCTAAAAGGTGGGGCTCTTGGTCAAGTTTTTTGTTACCCCACCCACTTAGTCTGGCACACGGTAATTTTAGGGTGGTTGTGTTTGAAGGGGAACTGCGATATATATTTCTACTTTTCGAAATACAGTTATACTCTACAACGAAGTCAACATGTAATTTTACATGAAACTGTTAAAAAAATACTGTATGAACTTATTTTTATATATTGGACCTACCCAATATATTTGCCCCTTTAATTGTTTTGTTGAGTATAGTTTGAATCCAGATGAGACATGGCGTAAAGCTGGGCCGCATCAGGATCCAAACTGTTTGACACTCTGACTATGTTTTGAAAAGAAATTTAGACAATTTTATTTTTAGAACAATAGCAGACGACAATAATTGTTATTGCAGACGAAAAAAATACCCAGCATGCAAAGAGATGACACAGTAAGGTTCTATAATATTGTAGGTGCACAATTAACCCATTACCCCATAGCCTGTTTCTCGTTTTGAAGACAGGTGACCACTTAAAGCATGTTGAAAGTAAAGTAGAATATGCCTGCTTTAAGCTACCATATGCTAGAATATAGAAAATATTTCTTACGATACATATTTATGACTGTAAATTAAAGGCGTAAAAAGGCAAATTTATGGGGTAATATGTTAAAGCAGGCTGAAAGTTAAGCAGAATGCAACTTAAGGCACATTCTGCTTTACTTTGAGCCTGCTTTAAGCTACCATCTGCTAAGATATAGAAAATATTTCTTTTAGTACATGTTCATGACTGTATAAATTGAAACTTTGTTCTTCAATTGAGGAATAAATTAAATGTGCTTAAAGGTCCTTCTATGGAAGAAAAGGTTAATAAAGCTAGCTCGTATCAAGGGTGACTATGTTTTATATGTCCACAACAAGGCGAGATCTATTTTGCTTGTTGCATGTTGTTGTAATTGTAACTTTACTGACGGTATATTTTAACACCAATTCTTGTCATGAGGGATCAAAGACCGAGGTAACAGATGCAGACTAATTTGAAGCAATTAACGCTTTGCATGCTGGGTAAAAGTTTTCATCTGCAACATTTGTCGTCTGCTACTTATCTGAAAATTTAATTTTCTTAAATTTATTTTAAAAACAGGGTCAGAGTGTCAAACAGTTTGGATCCTGATGAGACGCCGCGTTACGCGGCGTCTCATCTGGATCCAAACTGTTTGCGTAAGTATATAATTACTGGCGCATATATCCGCCGCTAGCATGGTAAGAATTAATACCGGTCATCTGCCTACAGACACTAGACAAATTTAATCACTGTTGACCGGCTTCAATAATGACTTTTGAATTGGGCACTAGATGCTGGAGACACGTGGTGACATGGAGTGCAGTAAGCAGTCAGACTTGTGTTCAGGGGCCACTCTTTAACCCTTTAAGATTCAGGGCTCCAAATAAGAGGAAGTAAACTAAACAAATCAAACATATTCTTGCTTGTTTCAGCACCAAATCCTATGGTGTAACTACTCATTAGAATCGTCTCTTAAAGACAATTGAAATAAGTTAAAGACAGTAACAGTGATACCGTAGGGTTAAATTTAACCTCTTCGACGCCAAATTAATTGTGAGGTTTTTACCGCTTCACTGTAATTTTGTTGTCAGTACCTCACTATTGTTGTCTGCAAGATCGTTTTTAAATCAGTGACTTAATACTTTTTGGGGCTTTTTTCTTTCCTTTCAGTCTTCTTTAAAGACATCAAGCCAGTCCTTTTATTGATTCCCCCCCCCCCCCCCCCCCCCCCCCATTGTCCCACTACGTGTGAAAATACAGGTAGTTTACCGTATAGCATGAGAAAATTGTTTTAGGCAACGGCTCAGCCATCTGAAAGCTTTGAATAGAGGCCCTTACATAATAGATCTCAATAGGGTTTTCAATGGGCTTTACTAACCAAGCTATCAAATATTAGGTGCGGGCCTCACATGAGACGCCTGAGTGCTTCTTTGCCTAGACGCTACCACCGTTAGTGCATGCTCTCCATGCTTTGACTCACTATTTTCGGGGGTAGGTGTTACCACCCAAGCTTGGTCATGTGATGTCTTTAAGCAATCACCTGTCAGGATTTAAAAAAAAGATTTTTACCCCTGCAAACTGTCTAAATTCTGTTAATTTGCTTTGCTTGTTGTTCTCCTTTCAGGCTGTAAATTAAAAAGCCCCAATAAAAGATAACTTTTGCAAACCTATTGTTTCCCGATCAGACCTGTAACAGACATTTGTTTGATCTGGATCGAAACTGTTTGTCGTGTTAGGTTTTTCAATTTCTGCAGAATTCGAATTGAAAACAAAATATTTACTAAGATATGATTACACAGGAAAATAACTTGGCTTCCAGGGAGTTGAAATCAATATGTACAGTTGTTTAAAATAATATGTGCCGTATGTGTTTGTTTATAATTATAAAGGTGATTTTTTTTATAGCATATCAAACAATGCCGACCCAAATATATTTAACCCTTTACTCTATATATAGCCTGTTTATAGATTTGAAAACAGGTGACCGTTTAAAGCATTCCTTTAATAAAGAAAATAGTTTCATTTTATATACAGTCATGAATATATTTTCTGTAGAAGATAACTTAAAGCAGGCTGAAAGTAAAGCAGAATGCGCCTTAAGGCGCATTCTGCTTTACTTTCAACCTGCTTTAAGTGGTCAACTATCTTCAATACCAGAAACAGCTATGGGGTAATGGGTTATTTAGGTCAATTACACCTTGGGCTACAGAAGCAAGTGTTAATGGATAGTAATGGGTACTCAGGAGGAATCAGTTTGGTGTTGAGATCAGCTGTTTTTGGGTTTGTTGAGGGGCCTGTGAGCGGGCTCGGAGGTGATTTGTTGTATGATGGATGGCTCAGACTCTGCAATATGAATGGGGAGATGTATTGTTCTCAGAATCTGTCTGCTCAGATGAATTAAGGAGAGCCTGTCAGAGATATAGACATACAGTCGAGCTTCAGTATCTCGAACTCGCTTACGACGTACTATATTATTACATGTATTTCTACAATGGAATTTCATTATATTGATCTTGCTTAATACATGTACATTACCCCATAAATACGCCTTTTTACGCCTCAATTTTATTAATCCACTGAGGAAAATAGTCCCAATTTATACTGTCAAGAATATGACATATATTATAAGAAATACCATTTCTGTACTCTAGCATATTTTTGCTTAAAGCAGACTGAAAGTAAAGCAGAATGCACCTTATTTTAGAATAGTAGCAGGCTAGAATTATTGTTGCAGATTCAAAATTTACCCAGAGTTCAATTAAAGAGTAAAGAAACAATAGTGTCTTTGTCATTTCTGATCTTAACCATAACCCTATGACCTGTTACAGTTTAAAGTGTAACCTATAATTATAGCATTTTACTGCCAAATTCTGCTTGAACCTTTTAACCCATAGCCGATATCTTTAGAATACTTAAATTAGGTTGACAGTAAAGTGGAATGCTCTGAATCGAGCATTCTGCTTTACTTTCAGTCTGCTTTAAGCTATATATCGAGGGCTTGGTGCAAAACTATTGTAACTCCTTCACAAGTGTGAAGGAGTTACAACAGTTTTGCACCAAGCCCTCGATATATGTAACCATCTCGAAAGATTCTGGCAATGCTTTTTGCATTTTAATGTTAAAGACTAAGCGTAGAAATTATTAGAATCATAAAAAGGCAAACAATAAAACCTCTCTATTACAACCACTAAAACTAAGGATAATTGGGTGTGTAAAAGACAGCAAGATGACAGGTATCTGTTATAAACAAGAAATATCTTTAAAAAAGATATTCGGCGGAATGGTTGGTGAAATTCATGCTGTTGATGGGTGTGCAAAATTGTACGAAATTGGAGGTTTTCAAAGAATTGTAATATCTTGGATTGAAAAGCAAAAAATACACATTCAACGATATAGCATAACTCTGACTAAAAAACTATAAATGTACAGAAATGCAAAACATATCCTAGCTACTGGTAGGAGATCCCCATACAGAACAGTCTGCCCTGCTTTACAAGGTCTATAACACCT
Source organism: Gari tellinella (assembly GCA_922989275.2). Lineage (NCBI taxonomy): Eukaryota > Metazoa > Mollusca > Bivalvia > Cardiida > Psammobiidae > Gari > Gari tellinella. Next base: position 14,487,159 of record OV277869.1, on the reverse strand, counting down.
CACTCTTGTAAATAAATGATGAAACAACACAATTGTGTTTAACTCACTTGAGGCCATTTATTATATTGCTATCAATGTATGGTAAATTTGTACAAAATTAATAGTTAACAATTAAAATAAATTGGAAGTAAACCATTATTAAACAAAATACCTAGCTGCCACTGTCTATCTATAAATACACATCAGATTCTGCTAGCATATCTTAAAATAGAAGCTCAGTATTACACACTGGCTGTGTCTAATTTTACACTCACATCAGTGCATAAACAGCTAGGCTACTGTTTCAGGGCTCCAGATAAGAGGGGAGTAAATTGAACAAATCTAACATTTTTTCACTCATTTCAGCACCAAACCCTATGGTGTTACCACTCATTTTTATCGTCTCGAAGAGACAATTCATATGAGTTGGACACCATAGGGTTTAATGCACAAATAAAGTTTTTAAGTTTTGAAATAATTCTCTTATCTGGAGCCCTGGCTACTATCCAATCAGACAAGTCAGTTTCAACAGGTGCTCTTAATTCTAAATTTCTGATCAAATATGATTGGTTCAAATGTTTGTCTAAATAGAAATGTGTGACTAAATAGATAACAGACAGCTCCGCCGAAAAATGCATGTATGACGTGGAAAAAGTATGAATAAGTTGAAGTCGTGTCTACTTCATAACTTGAATCCAGATCAGACGCCGCACAACACAGCATCTGTTCAAGCTGTTCGTCACTCATCATTATATTTATTCTATCAAAATGTCCATTTATATGTAACTTTAAGAAAACCAGTAGAAACATTTTTAAGCAGATGATATTTTAGCAGTAAAAGCGTTAGACAATACTTGTCTGTTTAGGGAACTGCGACAAGGGTCGTTGTTTGGAGGGAGTCGTTGTTGGGAGGGCTATTGTAGGGAGGGAACACTGTATAAGGGAGTGGACCTCTATTAGGGCATCGATGGGTCTCTGTAACAGAAGATATGGTACAAGTGTTAAAGTAGGATAATTGCTTACTCTGGGTCTCTGGAAAGTAAGTAGAAATTTCTAAGAAGTACTAATTAGTTACTGTGGAAGATTAGATGGTAATAATCAATCAATTGGCTCTCACTTGCTGCAGAATTTGTCACATCAGTCATCAATTACCATGTTGGGCAGTAAACTGAAAAAATCCAACGTTTTGAACTATTGATCACTCATTTCTGCAAATCCTATGGTGTTACTACTCATTAGAATCTTTTCTTCGAGACGAATCTAATGAGTAGTGACACGATAGGGTTTAATGCAATAAAGATTTTACTTTTTGAGAGCCCAGATTACAGTTAGTGACACCATAGGGTTTAATGCAGAAATAATGATTTTAGTTTTTAGCTCACCTGAGCTTTTGCAATACTTGAATGTCCGTCGTCCGTCAACAATTTTGGTGTTTACACTCTAGAGGCCACAATATTTATCCAATCTTTCTTAAACTTGCTCAGATTATATATTGCCATAAGAGTTCGAATGAGTTCGATTATGGTTGAAATCAAAAAAATATATCAAGAGTTATAATAATAATCTACCTTTGAATTGCTGAAAATGCCATATTTAAGGGTGTTTACACTCTAGAGGCCACAATATTTCTCCAATCTTTCTAAAACTTGCTCAGATTGTATATGATCAAAAGAGTTCAGATGAGTTTGATTATGGTTGAAATCGGACAAATAGATCAAGAGTTATCTACCTTTGAACTGCTGATAATGCCATATTTAACAGTGTTTACACTCTAGAGGCCTCACATTTTATCCAATCTTTCTCAAACTTGCTCAGATTGTATATTACCATAAGACTTCAGATGAGTTTAATTATGGTTGTAATCAGATCAATAGGTCAAGAGTTATCTACCTTTGAATTGCTGAAAATGATATATTTAACAGTGTTTACACTCTAGAGGCCACAATATTTACTCAAGCTTTCTTAAACTTGCTCAGATTGTATATGACCATACAAGTTAAAAAAAAAGGTGATTATGGTTGAAATCGGACTAATAGGTCAAGAGTTATCTACCTTTGTATTGCTGAAAATGCCATATTTTACAGTGTTGCAACTACAGTTTTGAATGGATTTTGATTATACTTGCACACAATGTATATAGCTACTGTATAGGTTCTCAAAGTAGTGCAATTATTGTTTAAAACTAATCATTGTGACAATAGTTATCTGCCCTTGATATACTTTGAAATGCTAGAAAAGGCTTCATTTCAGTATTGTTTAGGGTCTAGTTATCAGCCCTTGATGTACTCTACTATACTAGAATTATGAGGTTGTATTCCAAAATGGTTTACATGCTATACTGCAAATTTGAATAGATTTAGATGAAAACAGGTGATAAAGAAAGGTAAAGCTATCAGGCTTCAGTACAAAAGGTGAGCGATATCAGGGCCTTCAGGCCCTCTTGTTGAAATAAGTACTCCCCTTATCTGGAGCTCTGGATCAAGGTCTTAATAAATTATCTGGTTTATCAGAATCCAAATAGATTGTCGTTTGACTGTTATGTACAAGTATAGAAAACATTTAAATTTAGTTTCAGAAGTCTTAAGCCGACAGCACTTTCAGTAGACAACCTTTTCCCGGGGATGACAATATCAGGAAACATGTTTGTTTCAGAATTGAAGGGGTTAACCCTTTACCCCATTTTGTTGTTAGAAAGATAGGTGAATACTTAAAGCAGGTTCTGCTTTACTTTCATCCTGCTTTTATAGCTACCATCTGGTATCATTCTAGGAAATAAAAATATCTGTTATGCTGCATATTCGTAACTATAAAAATGAAACTATTTTCTTCAGTGGAGGAATGAATTAAAGGTGTTTGACGGTTTCAGGAGAGGACTCATGTGTCAGCATCGGGAGGGGTTAATTAACTCTGTGCATGCTTGCGGCCGATACATGTGTCACAACGATTACCTTTACAAACAGTTTGGATCTTGATGAGACGCCGCGTCACGCGGCGTCTCATCAGGATCCAAACTGTTTGACACTCTCATACTATTTTAAGAACAATTTTTAAAAATTCTATTTTTAGACCAGTAGCAGACGACAATTGTTGCAGACGACAAATTACCCAGCATGCAAAGAGTTAAAGGATGAGGAATGGCTAGGAGTGGATCATTTATTTGGATGTGCAGTTAAAAAGCTTCTGTCGTTTGTTTGGATTACAGCAGTGAGTCTGTGATGGTGAAAATACAGTCAAACTTGTAAATCACCTACACCAACTTATATACATGTATAACTCTTTCAACACCATGAACCTGTTTGAAATAATATACTCATAACATAATTAAGAAAACAATGTAGACCCAGATCCGAGGGCTCCTGTTTGCATAGGACAAGTGTACTCCTCGCAGGTACATTGTTTGCAAATGACCCATATGCATGACTAGGGTTCAAAGGGTTAAAGTAAAGCAGAATGTGCCTTAAAGTGCATTTGTAATTCTTTACTTTCAGCATGCTTTTAGTGTACCATCTTATGATTGATAGTTATGTATTTATGATTGTATAAATTGGAGAAAAAAAATTCTCAGTGGAGGATCAAAGTAATGCATAAAAATGTATCTTTGGAGTTAAAGGTTAAGCTTAAGAATGGCTGTTGTTATTCTTCTATATAATATCATTTTCACACTAGTTTGATCGTTATCTCCAGTTATTTGCCCTCATTAATTTACTCATGTAGAATAACTGAATTAGTTCATGAAGAACAGTGGAAGATTCGGACAAAAACAGTTCATCAATTCAAAACCTTTTGCCTGCCGATCGCGATGTTACTGGTACTTTAACAACAACACCTGATGGGAGACAAAGATTGTGTGTGTTGTTCAGAGGGAGTTGTTATAGGGAGGGAAAATTAATATCCTTAAAGTGCTAAGCATGACTTACCTTACATTTGCAAACAGTTTGAACCCAGATCTGAGACACCGCATCACTCAGCATCTGATCTGGGTTCAAACTTTTTGTCACTTAATGTCTTTAAGTTTCTGCGCTCAAAATGTCCAACACTTTGAGAAAAAATAGTGAATGACAATTTTGATTTGGAACTATTTTCTTCAGTGGAGAAATCAATTAAAAGTGTAAAAATGTGTATCTTTGGAGTAGTTGGTTAAGGTGACTACTAATTTCAAGACAAATTCAATGCAGAAAGTTAGTTTCAAATTGATGTAACTATGCAATACCTTAACCTATTACCCCATAGCCAGTTTCTATTTTTGAAAATAGTTGACCACTTAAAACAGGTTGAAAGTAAAGCAGAATGCGCCTTAGGGCGCATTCTGCTTTACTTTCAGTCTGCTTTAAGCTTTTATCTGCTAGAATAGAGAAAAAATTTCTTATGATTCTTATTTGTGACAGTATAAATTGGAACTATTTTCTTCAGTGGATGAATAAATTAATGGCGTAAAAAGGTGTATTTATGGGGTAATGGGTTAAATTAGCAATAAACTATACTGGAATTCTAAAGTCTTTGATAACAGGGCTCCAGATAAGAGGGAGTAAACTGCACAAATCAAACATTTTCTCACTAATTTCAGCATCAAATCCTATAGTGTTACTACTCATTAGAATCGTCTCTTCTAGACGATTCTAATGAGTAGTGACATCATAGGGTTTAGAACAGAAATAAAGATTTTAGTTTTTGAATACACCCCCCCCCCCCCCCCCCCCCTCCTTTATCTGGAGCCCCTGTTCATAGAAACATTGTTTTCATGGTAGCATAATATTGAAGTTTAAGTGTATTTGTTTAGATGTTCTAATCCAGAGGAACCTCTAATACCACCTGCTTCATTGATTATCTGTAAAACAAAATTGGATTTTGTTTTAAAACCCTAATCAGGGCTCCAGATAAGAGGAATATTTCAAAAAAGTAAAATCTTTATTTCTGCTTTAAACCCTATGGTGTCACTACTCATTAGAATCGTCTCTTCGAGGCGAATCTAATGAGTAGTAACACCATAGTATTTGGTGCTGTCATGAATTAAGAAATGCTGGATTTGTTCAGTTTACTCCCTCTTATCTGGAGCTCTAAGTAGTGGCTAATTTCATTTGGAACAAGTTGTCTTTTTTAAAAAAAATAAATCAAATTAAACCAGTAATATGTCTTCTTGAAATATTCTGTCTACTCACTATCTGTCAAATGACTGTTCTGTCATTGTTACTTTAGACATACAGCTAAACCCATATCAACCCCTTCATTGGAGAGAAACACAATAAGCTATTTTGCTTTCGTTTCAATCCTGAACTTTGTTGTATGTTTGTTAAATACATGACATTGTGAACTATTGAAATAAAATACAGTCAAACTTCGATATCTCGAACTCGGTTAAGTCGAACATGTTAGAACCATTTTAGAACCATTTTACATGGTTTCGACAAAATACCATGGAAAAGTATACGAGGAATAGTTAACTACTAGTGGGTGGGGTACCACATGCTTTTGTTTGTATCATGTAAATATCCAAGATATATTATGATCATGATAAAATTGTATTTATGTAAGTTATGTAACTTACCATGAATCTTTTGTCAGGAGTCTGAACTGGTTTGGAGTCTTTAATTTTTGCCACATTCACATTTTAAAGTATAGATAAACAGACAACTTAAATCTCTGACCTCTGATTGTTGTGAGCTGGTGTCCTGGGTGTGTATAATATTCACTGTTTTGTGAAACTTACAATTGTAGCAAATATTACGAGGTGCAAATTGTTTAAGTTATTATTTTACAAGGATTTTCCGTGCTAAAAAATGGTTAAGTTCTTATTTCCGAGATTGTTCCGTGTTTATTTTTGCCAAAGTCCAATTTTTCCGAGCTTTTGCCAAGGTTTTAAGAGTTTCCAAGGTTTTTTCTTGATATTTACGTGGTTTTTTTGTTCATAAGCATGCATAAACCTTGGAAATGTTGGATGACTAAACAAAAACCTTGGAAATTGTTACGAATAACCATGGAACTTTTAAAATTCCATGTAAATTCCACGTAAATTATTCATATTCCATGGAAATTTTACACTGAACCTTGGAAAAAGTACAGCCGGGTAAGGTCAATGCATGACTTAGATAATGAGTGGAAACTAGAAATTGTCGGGAAATTGTTCAAAGTCAAAAGAGCATTTCTAGTTTCTGCATTGACATTTTGGATTGAAATTCTGTATTTAAGTACATCATGGCAATATGCAGGTCAAATTTGAATTTGATTCCAACCAAATAAACTATTGAAATAAAATATGTTTAAGCCAACCCCTTCATTATAGATATACAATGGTGATCTAAGGTCAATGCATGACTTAGATAATGAGTGGAAACTAAAAATTGTTGGAAATTGTTCAAAGTCCAAAGAGCATTTCTTGTTTCCCCTCATTATCTCAGTCATGCATTGACATCTTGAATTGAAACTCTGTATTTAAATACATCATGGCAATATGCAGGTCAAATTTGAATTTGATTCCAGCCAAATAAGTTTTAACAGAGTTATGTCCCTTGGACCTTGAGAATTTCAGACAATTTGTGGTTTTGCTCATTATCTGAGTCATTCATTGACATTTTGAAGTGAAATTTGGCATGAAGATATAACATGGCAATGCACAGGTCAAGTTCGAATTTGGTGTCTGTCAAATAAGTTTTGACAGAGTTATGCTCGTTTGACTTAGAACATTTTCGACAATTTGCAGTTTCTGCTCATTAACTAAGTCATGCATTGACATTTTAAATGGTAATTTGGTGCCAGCTGGGGCATTCATGTCGCACCAACACATCTCAAGTTTGCATGTTTGGCCAAGGACATGTGGATGTCATGCAGAGATGGTGGTGTATTAGATGACATTTTGTGAAGACAAACAATTATTTCGTGTTTCAAGAGCTAACCTTTACTATGCTGTAATTCATCTAGTATATTTTTCAAGCAGGGTAGATCCTGATCCGTCTTATGGTACCGTTATTAAGGGGCCCTCTGAACATGTAGGGTCTTGCAGGGATCTTGAAATATTTTCCTAAAACAGGCTTGAAAATCCAGACAAAACTGGCTGTTCTTTTCAAATTTGGAATTGTTTGACAAGAAATATTTTGACGTATCAAAGGTTAACTCTTTGCATGCTAGCGGCGGATATAGGTACCACAGTGATTGCCTTTGCAAACAGTTTGGATCCAGATGAGACGCCGCGTAATGCGGCGTCTCATCAGGATCCAAACTGTTTGCCATTCTGACCCTGTATTTAAAAGAAATTTTGAAAAATATTTTTTTAGAACAATAGCAGACGACATAGGTTGCAGACGGAAAAAAAATTACCCAGCATGCAAAGGGATAATTGCATGTTTTGTGCTGGGAGATGTATGTTTGTGTCTATGGCATTAACAGGGATGAGAGAATTATTTGGGGTCTGTGGATGCTGTATACAGGGAACAATTGAATGAAATGGATAGGAAAAGTCGACTTGATGCTTCCCAGAACCTAATTCTCTCTAACAGTCCTTTACAATGGTGTGAAACCAGTATTGATGACATGGGCAAACAGTTTTAAATCCAGATCAGGCCCCACTGACCCTGGGGCCTGATCTGGATCTAAACTGTTTGCAACTTGGATATAGCGTTTTTAAACTATAAAATGAATTCATTTATTTGAGCTGAAGACGTTTTAAGGTCGATATCTTTGTACTCCGTATTGAAAGCATTTTATAAAGGCAACAGAATAACGATGTTTGCTGCAAAAATGCAATTTGTAGAAATATATTTTTTTCTTCAGATAATGTCTTTCAGACAAATTCAGTCAAAAATTGCATTTTCTGTTGTAAAATAGTTAGACAGGAGTCTGCAAAGCATCTACAATAACACAGTAAAGCTCAGATTCTGTGACAGATCAATGATGGGGCTTTAACCCTTAGCCTGCCAGTCACGACTATAGCTCCATATGCAAATAGCTTGGGACACTCGTACAACATTTTCAGCAACTTTGAAGCACCTTGAAACTTGAAGCAGACGAGAAATATAGCAGACGACAATTTATTTGGCGGGCTAAGGGTTAAGTTACATATAAAGTTAAAAGTTCCTCTTTAATGAAGGACAAAAGCAATGCAGAAAGCTCCTATATAAGTAAGCTGTGAGTTACCTCTGAGATTAGTCAAATCATCTTCTTTTTGACAGGCTGTGGTTTATACAAGTGCATGTTGTCAAATTTAGATGTAAAATTATTCCATGTGCGTTAAAATGAATGAAAAGGTTTCTGTGAAATGATTCAGTTTAAACTTGTTGCATGCTAGTGGCGGGATCTTGATTATCTAAAACAGCTTGAAGCTGTTTTAGATAATAAAGGTCCCGCCACTAGCATGCAGCCTTGGATGCATACTATGGCATCTTGATTATCTGTTCAAACAGTTTGGATCCTGATGAGATGCAGCTTAACGCGGCTCTGATCAGAACACAAACTGTTTGTCACTCTGACCCATAACTGTTACAAAAAAAAATCTTTTTTTTTTTAGAACAGTAGTGGACAACAATTTTTGCTGAGGAAAAAATTACCCAGCATGCCATTATGTGTATGCCACAAAGCTTTGCAACCTACAAATGTATTCATCCTGTTAGCAGCCCTTGTGAAAAGTGTTCAAGAATTTTAGAATGTTCATGAGCGTTAAACTGCCACTTCTAGAATTGTTCTAGATCTACAAGAATTGCTTTACATATTCTACAAAATGAGTTCAAGAACTTTTGCAATTCTAGAACAATGGTTCTAAAAAGTTCTAGAAATTTTTCAGAATATTCATGAATGTTAAATGGCCACTTCTATAAAGTTCATGAATATTCAAAATATTATTCTGGATTAGTTCTAGAATAATTCAATACCCTTCCTCAAGGGTACGTACCTAATCCTATGGTGACACCATAAAGTTTCATGCAGCAATAAAGATTTTAGTTTTTGAAATCACCCCTTATCTGGAGCTCTTTGCACTGTGTGTCATTTTGCAATATTTTGCAAATACAACCTTTAATAGCCAAAAATCGAATGGACCGTATTTAATTGGAAACTGGAAGTTTTGAAATATCATGCCGAGTCAATGAATTATAAGCAAACAATTACCCAAAACTGCCTAGACATTTCTAACCTGATGAAAACTACTCAACATTCCATAGTAGCTCCAGACATAGACTGGTCTGTATTGACACAGTGACTGATGCAAAATATAGGGCAGATTATTTTGGAACCAGTCTGAAATTCCCAAAACTCCAACTTCCTGTTAAAATGTTTCCATCCAGTCTGGTGTGGCGCCAGGACAATGACAAGGATTTATTCTACATCTTTGTACTAGGGTCACCAGGGGCCCATGAAGGCATTCTAGTCCTGTTAACTCTTTGCATGCTGGGTAATTTTTTCGTCTGCAACAATTGTCGTCTGCTATTGTTCTAAAAATAGATTTTTCTAAGTTTTTTGTTCAGAAAATGATTCGAGTGTCAAACAGTTTGGATCCGGATGAGACGCCGCGTAACGCGGCGTCTCATACGGATCCTAACTGTTTGCAAAGGTATTCACTGGTAGATATTTGCCGCTAGCATGGTAAAAGTTAAAAAATGACAGACGTTTATATGGCTTGACGTTGCTGCGGATTTGGAGAATAATACTTATTGTTTAGCGTCCCCAAGGTAATATTTGCCTATTCTTCCTGCAGAAGTGATGAAATTCGTATATATGAGTTATAAATGGTGATTTATCTTCGTGCAAAATAGCAGAGCAGGCGTCATGGATACTGTTCCAGATTTCAAGAACTGCAGAGAAGAATAGAATGACTACTTGTTGAATCGTAACCTAAATTTCTGATCTGAAGTTTTATACAGGCTTTTCTACTGTTGAAAAAATAACCCAGCATTTTAGAAATCATCTGAAAGAGACAATTCTAATGAGTAGTATATAACAGGATAGTGTTTGGTGGGACACATTAGGATTTTATAAATTTGAGTACATATGTACTCTACTTTCAAAGGGCTGTGACTCTGAGTTATATATTAGAGAACTTGTTATTAAATTGAGCTTGCATTAATTTGTTTAGAACATAAACTTGAAAATAAACAGACAACAATTATTGCAGACGAAAATATTACCCAGCATGCAAAGAGTTAAAATTAATGACTGTCAATGAGCATATTATGTGGCATCAAACCAGTGATGTGGGTTATATACCATAAAGATTTAAAGACATTACTTGACCTAGCATGGATGGTAGCACCTATCTCCGGAGAAAGTTTCAGTTAAAGCATGCAGCATGCTAATGTCTAGGCAAACAATCAGTGATGCATTTCATGTGAGGCCCATGGATACCTTATTTTTGATAGTTTGGTTAGTAAACCCATTGGAAAAAACCCTTGAGTGTGATTTAATGTAAGGGCCTCTATAGAAAACTTGAGATTGCTAACATTGGCTGAGCTTACTTTTCCCATGCTTTACAGTTATTTTCTGGCCTATAGTGAGAACAATGGGGGGAGTCAATGAATGGACTGGGGTAATGTCTTTAACCCTTTCCCACATAGTCTGTTTCTAGTATTGAATATAGGTGTCCACTTAAAGCAGGCTAAAAGTAAAGCAGAATGCGCTTTAAAGCGCATTCTGCTTTACTTTTAGCCTGCTTTAAGTGGACACCTATATTCAATACTAGAAACAGACTATGTGCTTTACTTTCAGCCTGCTTTAAGCTATCACCTGCTAGAATATAGAAAATATTTTGTATTATACATATTTATGAATGTATAAATTGGAACTATTTTCTTCAGGGCAAGAATAAACTGAATGCGCTAAAAGGCGCTTCTATGGGGGAAAGGGTTAAGAAAATCATCATTCCATCCATCCTGCCATTAAGGTTAACCATTTGATCAATGAATAACAGCTGATTGCTCAAAATAAACTTTATATAATTGCTGTAATTTTCAATATTTGCGGTTATAAATAGTTCAGATCCTGATCAGATGCTGAGTTACCAATGGTGTCTGATCAAGATCTAAACTGTTTGCTGTGTCAAGACAACTCTGTTTCCAGCTTCTGGGCGTATTTAAAAACTAAAATTTTAACTTCAACATTAAACCCTCAGAATAATAGTGTCACTACTCATAAGAATCGTCTCTTTGAGACGATTCTAATGAGGAGTAACACGATAGGATTTGGGGCTGAATCGAAAGAAGTGCGAAAATGTTGGATTTGTTCAGTTTACTCCCTTTTATCTGGAGCCCTGAAAAAGCTAAGCCAGTATATTTGAATTAAACAACTAGCGGAGAAATCAAGAACAAAACTGCCCACACACTACCATATCTAATTAGTTTAGATTTGTTATACAGTAGAACCTCTTAACCCTTTCCCCCATAGAAGTGACTTTTAGCGTATTTAATCTATTCTGCCACTGAAGAAAAGAGTTCCAGTTTATACCCTAACCGTGAACAATTACCATAACAAATATTTTTATATGGCCTTGCAGGTGGTAGTTTAAAGCATGCTTAAAGTAAAGCAGAATGCGCCTTAAAACCAGACACTCTTTAGAAATGAAGGCAGAACACAAACAACAGATGACAACTTTATGCAGGCTACTTAGTTGTATATAAGATAGGTGACAGCTTAAAGCAAGGTGACAGTAAAACAGAAAGCTCCGCGAGCTTTCTGTTGTTCCGTCACCTTGCTTATGTAAAATTAAACAAATTCAGAGAAAAGGATTGGACAACATGCAAAGCTCCTCTCACCTTGCTTTAATCAGTCGCCAGTCTCAAACACCATATAGTGGTCATCATAAATAGAGAGGTTTTCAGATCTCTAGATAGGAGGGTTTTTTCAAAAACTTAAATCTTTATTTCTACATTATACCCTATGGTGTCACTACTCATTAGAATCGTCTCAAAGAGACGATTCTAATGAGTAGCAACACCATAGGATTTGGTACTGAAATAAATGAGAAAATATTTGATTTGTTCAGTTTAATGATCCCTCTTACCAGGAGCCAGGGGTTTGACTGTATTCGAAAAAAAGCCCACCTTATCTGGAGCTGTGTTTCTAGCACTGTGATAAAGTGAACACTGTTCTGAGCTAGATAATTTTAGGGGGAGATCATTTTCCAATTAGGCATTTTGATGTGGAGAAGGCAAGATGTAGATAGTCCAATCAATTTCCCACCAATCATAGGAGACCCTCCGATATCGTCAAGGGTATAATTGATTTGGAAGTTGGAAATGGCTAATTTAAATGAACTTCGCTGGTTTATTTATTTCAAGTCTGTTATTCCGGGAGTTTTTTTTCGGAAGCCGGAGCAATGGGATCGCTGTAATTTGAATTTAGCATGTGAAGTATTAGATAAGGATAAATTGAAAGTGTTATCTTCCAGGCGTTTTTCGGAATGATAGAAAGAATGGAATGGACCCGGTGACACAAGGGAAACATGCTGAATTGGGAGATAGCTAATCGAAAGTACAACTCGTTTAACCCTTTACCCCATAGACTGTTTATCGTTTTGAATGTAGGTGACTACTTAAAGCAGGTTGAAAGTAAAGCAGAATGTGCCTTAAGGCACATTCTGCTTTACTTTCAGCCTGCTTTAAGCTACCACCTGCTAAAATAAAGAAAATATTCCTTATCATACATATTTATGATTGTAAAAATTATTGGAATTAATTTCTGCAGTGAAGGAATATAATTAAATGTGATAAAAGGCGCTTCTACGAGGGAAAAGGGTTGATTAACCCTTTGAACCCTAGTCCCTCATATAGGCGTCCTTTTCAAACAGTAAACATGTGAAAAGTGCACTTGTCCTATGCAAACAGTGAAGACCCAGATCAGAGGGCTCCTGAAGGAGCCCTCTGATCTGGGTCTTCTCTGTTTGTCATAATGCAAAACATAGACAAAAACAACCCTTAAAAGTCAGAAATGGACTAGACTAAAATGGAAACCGGGATTGTCCATTTGAAGTTTCAGGGAGGAAAGAGTTAAAGCTTCCTGTTTTTACAAGAACAATGGAAATCTGTGAACCACTATGCCAGCAGGATAAAAATGTAATGCAGAAGCTCTCAAAGGAGCTTTAACTGCATTACTTTGTGACCGGCATTAACCCTTTTCCTTCTTAGCAGAGAGTACTTATCAAATATAACAAACCTATATATTATGGCATCCGTCAGTCGAAAACAACTAGGGAACTTTGTCCGCTGAGGTAGCTGAGAAGCATCGCCTTGAGTGACTGTACAGTCCTATTTTGGATTTGCAGTTTCAAGTTAAACCCTTTACCCTGGTAATACACCTTTTTAAACCTTTAAACCTTTAAAGTATTCCTCCACTGGATAAGACTTATTCAGTCATGAATATGTACCATAAGCAATGCTTTCTATATCCAATTTGATGATAGCTTAAAGCAGTCTGAAAGTAAAGCAGTATGTGCCTATTATTTATGGAACATTCGGCTTTTAACTTTCAACCTGCTTAAACTCATTAAGCCATATTGACTCATATTGATGCATTGCGCAATAGTCTTATACTGACTCATTTTGACACACTTTAATCCACTAGCTTGTATTGAGATAAGCATTGATAGTTGTTTATCGCCTATGAGTTAATGGGTTAAGTGGTCAAATTTCTCCAATACTAGAAACAGGCCATGGGGTAATGGGTTAAAATATAAAGTATATGTATGATATATTGCAATAATACAATCAGTGTATACCCTGAGGAGCCTTCTGATCTGTGTCTACACTGTGTGTATATGACAAGTGTACCCACACAGGTACACTGTCTTTAAAGGATGCATATACATGTCACCTGTTTCAACACTGTGTGTTGTGTAAATTAGACAAGTGTACTCTTCACAGATGCACATGAACAAGGTTGCATTGCATGATCGCATTTTGTAACTGCAGTCTGTTCACTTGACTTTTTACTGTACTTTCAGACCACCTTGCCAAGCCATTAGAGGAGTATATAAAGAACTACCCGAAGGTGAAGATAGTCCGGACGAAACAGAGAGAAGGCCTCATTAGAGCAAGACTTCTGGGCTTCTCCGTGGCCAAGGGCGATGTAGTTACCTTTTTAGATTCCCACTGTGAATGTGCAGTTGGTGAGTAAATAAACAATAGAAACAGGGCTCCTTAGATTAGAGGGAGTAGCTTGAACGAATCCTGACATTTTCTCACTCATTTCAGGACCAAATCTTCGAGACAATTCTAATGAGTAGTGACATCATAGGGTTTAATGCAGAAATATAAATTTTAGTTTTTGAAATACTCCCCTTATCTCTATGGAGCTCTGTAGAAATAAAATATGTACAAGAAAACCTCTCAGTTATGACCACTAAATTGTGCTAATTATTAAGTGTTTATAATAATAATCTATTCCTGGATATTGCAATGAGCTCTCTCTGTATTCTTGCTGGAAGATATACAAAGGTGATCTAAAGATACATACTGCATAGTTTTAACATACAGAAAAATATTTCATATAACATAGCAAACAGTGTGCACCCTGATGAGATGCTGCTTTACGCATTGTCTCATCGTGGTCTTCACTGTTTGCCAATGTCCACTTGAGTAGACACTAGGCTTAAATGGGTTAAGACACATGACTACTTAAAGCAACAACTAAAAAGGTTGTTTCCATGCTCTGGATGATTCATTCTAATTTGTTTTCCATTACTCAGAGCGAATTTGAATTACTTGTGTAATTTTCGGAAGTGTCTCACTTCCTTCGTCGGCACTGACTGTTCGACTAGTGCTGGTCACGTGACCTGGTGTGGTCACCTGACTTAATAGGACTGACTATGAACGCAAGATGGACGGATTAGTGCAAGACAGAGACACTTATGATCCACTTAAGAATGATCCGACTAGGTCTATTAAAAACAAATTGATCAATCTTTTGAAAAAATGGAAAAAAGATGAAAGTATTTCGTACCAACTATACAATAAACTCTATCCTACAGCTGAAAATGTTCCCAAACTCTACGGCCTCCCTAAAATACACAAAAAAGACGCCCCCTTACGACCTATTGTCTCTAGTTGTGGGAGTGTGATGTACGACACAGCCAAGTACCTGGCCTCAGTGATAGGTCCCTTAGCAGGTAAAACTGAACATCACATCATCAACAGTGTGCATTTTGTGCAAAAGATTAATGGCTTAGAGGTTCCACCAGGTCAGAAACTAGTGTCGTATGACGTTTCGGCACTGTTTACCAGCATACCAGTTGACAAAGCAGAAACTGACACAAGATGGAACCCTGAAAGAGAGATGTGAACTGACAGTGAAACAAATCAATGAACTTTTAGAGCTATGTTTGACCAGTACCTATTTCATATACCAAGGGAAATACTACCAACAGAAACAAGGAGCCGCCATGGGATCACCAGTGTCACCCATTATAGCCAATCTGTACATGGAGTTCTTTGAACAGCAAGCATTAGAACAGGCTAAGAACCCTCCTTCCCTATGGGTTCGCTATGTGGACGACACCATGACCAAACTTCATGAATATCACATAGATGAGTTCTCTGAACACCTAAATTCCATCGACCCACACATCAAGTTCACGTCGGAACAGGAAGAAGACATGAAAATTCCATTCCTTGACACTTGCATACACATTGAGGATGATGGGTCAACCAAAGTGACTATATACAGGAAGCCTACCCACACAGATCAATACCTCAATTTCAACTCCAATCACCACCTAGAGCATAAAAGATCAGTAGTTCGGACTCTACTACACAGAGCAAACTCTCTGGTAACCACCGAAACAGACAAAAAGAAAGAGATAGAGCACGTCAAGACAGCTCTCCGCTCTAACGGCTATCCCGAATGGATCTTCAACTTGCCCAAGAAAAAACCACCGGATAACAACAAGAATAGAGACAGTGGTAGGAAAGCTAGTGTGGGTATGCCGTATGTGCGTGGTACATCCGAGGTTCTGGCACGAATTTTCAAGAGCCACGGTGTCAACATGTACCACAAGCCTTACAACTCCATCAAAAGCCAGGTTACCAAGGTAAAAGACAAAACCGACAAACTGAAAAAATGTGGCGTCATCTACCACATACAATGTGAAAACTGTAAAGAAGATTACATAGGAGAGACTGGCAGAACACTAGAAACAAGGATGAAAGAACATGTGACCAGAAACTCTTCAGCAATTTTCGAACACTGCAATAACACCGGACATTCCTTCAAATCAGACCATACAAAAATCTTAACCAACGAAAGCACTTTAATGAAAAGAAAGGTAAAAGAAGCCATTGAGATCAGACAGCGGAAACCGTCATTGAACAGGGACGAGGGCCTGGAGCTACCCTCCGTCTACACGCCTCTCCTCGAGTCAGGTGACCACACCAGGTCACGTGACCAGCACTAGTCGAACAGTCAGTGCCGACGAAGGAAGTGAGACACTTCCGAAAATTACACAGGTAATTCAAATTCGCTCTGAGTAATGGAAAACAAATTAGAATACTTAAAGCAAGGTTACAGTAAAACTGAAAGCTGTCACTAATAAATTATATTATATAATCCATGAGCCTTCTTTTATGCCCCCGGCATCGACAGATGCTGAGGCATATAGTGTCTTGTCCGTCTGTCCATCTGTTCACACGAGGTTTTACTAGATTTTACAGTTTTGCATAGCATCAACACCATTTACAAGAATGCTTTGATACTTATACAGTTGTTGCCTTGGACCATTCCCAATCCTTCCATATCACCCAACCTCAATTTGACCTTGACCTTTTTTGGACTTAGAATATTTTGAATGGACCTTATCTTGGTTAACTAGATTTTACTGTTTCGTCTAGCATCAACACCACTTACTAGAATGCTTTTAAATTTATACAGTTGTTGCCTTAGACCATTCCCAATTCTCCCATATCACCCAACCTTGATTACATCTTGACCTACATTGGACATAGAAATGATTCTTAACATATTGTCAAGGCTGCCACCAGGGGCATAAGGGTTTATTGAATGTGCAGTCTTGTTAGTGGTTATAATAATTGATAGAGAGATTTGTTTGTTATCTCATCTGGTCTTGCCGTAGATGTCACAGTTTTACAGAGTACTTTATTAGTTGCAAATATTCAAAGATTTTCTAGAAAACTAATGATAATTACACCCCCCCCCATCTCAAATAACAACAGATTCTTTTGTCTATCACATAAAGGGAGTTAAGACAGACCATAAAGACCTTAAAAAGACCATGTTTATTTGGTGTTTAATGCAAGTAGCTGCTTTAATAGCAAGGTAAAAGTAAAAAGAAGTTGCCCCATATCAGTCAGTACAAATTCCCTAAGACACATGGTCATCAAGTATAATAAGTATTAACAAACTTGTAGCAGTACTCTCAGGGCTTTGATTTTAAGTTGTTGTGTTTTGTTTTTACCAGGTTGGCTTGAGCCTTTGCTAGACCGTATTGCTGAAAACAAGACCACCGTAGTTTGTCCCGTAATTGATGTTATTGAAGACGACAGTTTTAAGTACCAGTATGGCAATGCCAGGTCAACAAGCATTGGAGGATTTGACTGGAACATGCAATTTAATTGGCACGCAATTCCCGAGTACGAGAGAACGAGAAGAAAAAACCTGGACTTCTTGCCAGTCAGGTTGGTACTAAATGCTGCTCATTGTCCGTTTTCTCACTGAATGCTGCTTACTGTCCGTTTTCTCACTGAATGCTGGTCACTGTCCATTTTCTCACTGTTTTTTCTTTGCTTTTCAAACACTGGATAAATATTTTATGCTCAAAATGTCATCCCCTTTAATTCTAAAATGTCACCCATGTTTAAACTCCCCAAGGTGCAATGCAAAATCACAAAATTGAATCAGTGTTTAAAATTGAACGTCTTTATTTAAATTCTGTATTGTTAAGATGAATTTTTTTGACAATTATGGGAAGTGGGGAGGGCTTATTAGGAGGGGAGGAAGTTTTAAACAAGAGTATACGGTATGTTTGTGCATTCCCATAATGCATTTCCGTGATGCATTTCGATGATGTGGACAAAGGTGGCTCCAGGGGGCCGGTCACAGCATGCTGCATTTCCAGTCGACTCACAGTAATGAATCCAGTGAATCATACATCAATGGAATTACGCCATACAATCTTCATGTTTTCAATTACACCGAGCAGACAATGTGAAGAAAAGTCCTCCCACCACTGGGACTTTAATGTCAACCCTTCTGTGCATAGTACTCAAGCAGGGATCCGGAAAAGAGGCAGTAAATTGAACAAAACCAACATTTCCATGCTCATTTTAACATCAATCTTTTTGTGTTACTACTCTTTAAAATAATTAGAATTGAAGCAGATTGAAAGTAAAGCAGAATGCATCTTAAGGTACATTCTGCTTTAAGCTACCAT
Source organism: Gari tellinella (assembly GCA_922989275.2). NCBI lineage: Eukaryota > Metazoa > Mollusca > Bivalvia > Cardiida > Psammobiidae > Gari > Gari tellinella. Next base: position 14,468,828 of record OV277869.1, on the reverse strand, counting down.
CGTGGCAGAATATATAGAATATCAAATTCTTATTGTGCATATTCATAACTGTATGAGGTAGAATTATTTGTATGGAGAAAGAATAAATTAAAGGCGTAAAAAGGTAATGGGTTAAGGTAAATTCTGCCATCTGATTGTTGTACTACAGTGCTCCCTCTCTATAGCTACAACGACACCCAATGGGAGATACATATTGTGTGCATTGTTCGGAGGGAGTCGTTATAGGGAGGGAAAATTTAGACTTTGCTTACATAATTATACAAACAGCTTGAATCTAGATCAGATGCTGCGTAATGCAGCCTCTGATCTGGATTCAAGCTGTTTGACACTCATCATTATATATATATCTTCACTCAAAATGTCCACTTATATGTAACTTTAAGAAAAACAGCAGACATCAAATTTAAGCAGACAGTGTTGCAGTCATGAAAAGGTTGGACATTAATTTCTTGTTTGGGGAACGCGGCAAGGGTTGTTGTAAGAAAGGGAGTCGTTGTTGGGAGGGCCGTTGTAGGGAGGGAGCGCTGTACTATAAGGTATTGGCATTTCAGTAAAACTGTAGCGTGATGTCCAATCACAGAACTAGCTCTAGAGACAGACATGTTTAGTTATTTCTGCCCCAGGGGTAATGGCTGCTTGCAGTCTCTTCAAGATTGGCATGTGCCTATATAATTACGCATACAAGTTTTCTACAAAACTGTCATTTTAACAGTACAGTTAAACTTATATTAAAGTAACCACTCGACGAAAAAGATATACAGTACAGTATATCTCCATTTAAACACCCCTAGGGGGCAATGCAATCCCCAAAGCATGAAGCAGCTAGGCTTGCTTTAACCCTTTACCTCATAGCCTGTTTCTAGTTTTGAAGACAGGTAGCCACTTAAAGCAGGTTGAAAGTAAAGCAGAATGTGCCTAGAGGCATATTCTGCTTTACTTTCAGCCTGCTTTAAGTTACTATCTACTAGGATATAGAAAATATTTCTTATACATGTACTATATATTTATGTCTACATAAATGGGGACTATTTTTTTCAGTGGAGGAATAAATTAGGAGGCGTTAAAAGGTGTATTTATGGAGTAATGGGTTAGGCAGCCGTCTGTCATCAATACTGAAAACAGCCTAAAAGGGAAAGGGTTAAAGTACAGTAAAAAAACCTGTTACAACCCCTATTGTGTTAAATTTTGGGAGTTTATGATAGGGCTCTGTTTTACCGTCACCTTTCTTTAACCCATTACCTCATTGCCCAATTCTAGTTTTGAAGACAAATCATTACTTAAAGCAGGTTGAAAGTCAAGCAGAATGTGCCTTATGGCACATTCTGCTTTACTTTCAATCTGCTAAAAGCTTGGTAACAATCTACTAGGAAAAAGAAAATGTTTGATATGGGACATGACAGTATAATGTGAAACTATTTTCTTCAGTGGAAGAATAAATTCAAGGCGTAAAAATGTGTATTTATGGGGGAATGGGTTAAGCTGTCACCTGTCTTTTATACTATCAATTAGCTTTTGTTTTAGTGGTGGTAATAGAGAAGTTTTTCTGTACACTAGTTGATAGTTAAATTCAGTGCTGTTTTATTATTTTTGACAGGTAGGGAGGGGATGACATTTATCAGTATGGGAGCATTTAAACAGGGTATACAATATTTATAGCCTTTAGAACAAGTATAGTGCAGTATATTGCAAGACAAAACTAGTACAAAAAACTTCTATAAGGCGCACTGCGATACTTTCAACATGCTTTACCACATACAACTATGCCCTTTTATGCTTTTAACTTATTCATTAACTGAAGAAAATATAAGTTCCAATTTATACAGTCATGAATATGAATGTATCATAAGAAATATTTTCTATGTTTCAGCAGACGGTAGCTTAAAGCAGGTTGAAAGTAAAGCAGAATGTGCCTTAAAGAGGCTCGCAACCGAATCAAGCATTAAAAATAGTAGTTTGTAAATATATGTCAAATGCTTATATAAATGGGTAAAATTTAGTTTAGGATAATAAATTCTGTTAAAAAATGCATTTCCAAAAAAAAAAAAAGAAGCTCTGGTGGGATTCGAACCCGTGACCATCCATGCGGAGACAAAAATGAAAAATGAGGCATCGCCTTTACGCCCTCGGCTACGGACGCTCTCTATATATATGGTAGCGAATTAACGTACTTCAATGATATCTATTAATAGAACATTATTCGGCGCGGGTTTATGTCTGACCCCGTGTAGAGAAGCAACAACAACAACTATACCGTTAGCTAACGCTATGGAAAAACGATGGAAAATATCTAAAAAACTAAGATTCGGTGACGATTCTTGAGACGTTTTTTGGACTGATCATATTTTTTTAATGTCAAAAGCCAAATAATGCCACAAATTTGCTTTTATTTGAGTATTTTATTTTATTTTGACAAGAACAGGTCCATCCGGTTGCGAGTCCCTTTAAGGCACATTCTGCTTTACTTTCATTCTTCTTTTAGTGGTAACCTTAGTCTGCAAAACTAGAAACAAGCTACGGGGTAATGGATTAAGGCAATTATTCAGGAGTTTGGGAAATACTCTACTTATATATCTGAAGCGCTGATATATATGAAAATGTTTGAAAAAAGTTCAGACCTCTCAGTTTTATCTGGTATTCTGAAATCTGGAAGAAAAGAGTTGATTTCAGTGCTGTTCCCAAGAGGGCTCTTTTTGCAGACAATATATTTATTATTCAAGGGGTCAAAGCCTTCAAGCTGGGTTTGAAGCCTGACTGATGGGCTTAATAAATCACGGGCCGGCTTTTCACTTCTCTCATATTTTGCCGACATATTTCGCATCTTTCTTGTTCAATTATTCAGATTTAAACAGTCAAACCTATGCCTATACGTATATTGAAGACGATGCAGTCAGAAATTTTAAGACTGGGAACTGCTAATGAAGATCAAAAGTAATGAGCTTTCTGCATTACTTTTGTCCTGCATTAAGCAGAATACTTAACCCTTAGCCTGCCACTCTCGACTATAGCTCCATATGCAAACAGCTTGGATCAGGATGAGACGCCGAGTAACTCGGCGTCTCATCCGGATCCAAGCTGTTTGACACTCGGACAACATTTTCAGCAATTTTGAGCAACTTGGAAGCACTTTGAAACTTGAAGCAGACGAGAAATATAGCAGACGACAATTTATTTGGCGGGCTAAGGGTTAATATGTTTAACTCTTTGCAAGCTGGCGATGGATATATCTGCCACAGAGATTAATTGCCTTTGCAAACAGTTTGGATCCAGATGAGATGCCGCATAACGCGGCGTCTCATCAGGATCCAAACTGTTTGACACTCTGACCATGTTTTGAAAAGAAATTCAGAAAATTCTATTTTTAGAACAATAGCAGACGACAAATGTTGCAGACGAAAAAAATTACCCAGCATGCAAAGAGTTAAGACGGTTCCTCATTGTCATTGGTGGTTTGATTCAGGGTTGATTGTATGTTTTTTGCCCAGACAAGACATTGCTGTATAGGAAATGTTTAACAGGTTGTTCCTTTTTTCAGACATGCTAATATTTTCTACTTTTCAAGAATAACATACACCTGGGTCAAAGGTTATAAAGAGTTTGAGTTGTGTCTGAGTTCGTTCTCAAACATCTGATTGGTCAGATTTGAGCAAAAACTCATATCTGACCAATCAAAGGTTTGAGAACAATCTCGGATTCACCTCAAACTCTTTATAAACTTGGGACCTGATATTTTAACCAATTATTCCATTAATCAGCCTTTTTAATTCACCTGGCACGAAGTGCCAAGGTGAGCTATTGTGATCGCCCTGTGTCCGTCGTCGTCCGTCCGTCGTCAAACTTTTTGTTCAAAGATCTTTTTCTTGGAAACCACTGGGCCAATTTCATGAAAACTTCATAGGATTGTTCCTTGTAGGGTACTCTCTCAGATTTCTTCAAACATAGGTCATCCAATTGAAATTGTGGTTGCCATGGCAACCAATTGAAAAAACTTTAAAAATCTTCTTGTCAAAAACCACTGGTCCGAATTTAAAATAATTTTACCCAAATGTGCCATTGGTGACCCTCTATCAGATTTCTTAAAATAATTTTGCTATTTTAAAAAACATGGCCGCTAGTGGGTGGGGCAGATTTTCCTTATATGGCTATATAGTGAAAACTTAAAAAATCTTCTTGTCAAAAACTACTGGTCCGATTTGAAAGAAATTTTATGCAAATGATCCATGGGTGACCCTCTACCAGATTTCTTAAAATTATTTTGATATCTAAAAAAACATGGCCCATACATGTGATATTTTCTTGGACCCAAATAGGGAGATTTGGAAATTTTAATAGGGAGATTGGGGTGTCAAATAGGGAGCTTTTTTCGCGACACTTTTTTCGCGACAAAACTAGGCGCAGGCGATGAAAATCCAATACATCTATGTATTTTCATAAGTTAATCACTAATTGCTTTTTTTAAAGTCTATAGACCACTATATAAATAAGACAGAGACAATTTTCACCCAGAGATATAGTTCTTATAATACAGTAACTGACATGGGCCTATTATTCTAGTATTTTAACACTGCAGAAGGATGGTTGTGTAAAGCAGACTGAAAGTAAAGCAGAACACTCTTCATGAGCATTCTGCTTCATTAAAAGTTTAAGCCTGCTTTAAGCTAGAACTAGCATCTGCTAGCTAGGATATAAGAAAACTTTCTTATGGTTCTTATATTATTCATGACTAGTAAAGATAAAGTGGAACTATATCTATTTTCTTGAGAGAATGAATCTAGATTTCTTTCTATGGAGTTGATCACGAAAGAGTTAGCAACTTAACAATATGTTGTTAATTTTGCTAACAGTATGGATCCAGATGAGATGCCGTATCATCTCATCTAGATACAAACTGTTTGACACTGACATTTTCTGAAATAAAATGCACAAAAATTAACTCAGATAACTGTTGCAGACGACATTAACTCAGATAATTGTTGCAGACGACAAAGTCTGCAGACGATATTTACTAGCGCCATAAAATGTGCGTAGGTTTAACAACGAAATAACGCGTCTAAATTTTCTACCGCGAAAACTGATTGCAAATCAATTTTACGTGCGTAATTCGTTGTAAAATCTAACTTAATAATAAAACATTCACACAAATCGTATGTAACAAACAGAAGAATTTAGGTCCAACGTTTAATTTTAATTGATTGTTAGAAAAAGACGCTGGGGAATACTTTTTAGACTAACAAAATCTACGTAGTTCTCGTAGCAAATTTTAAGGCGCCCCGTCATTTTGTAACGGTATAATTTTCGAAGTATTTTCTGTTACGTGAATATTCAAAGTATTTTGACGTGGAAATCAATTCATAAATGTTAAATTCTGATTAGATTTCTTCAAATAATTGTGTTTGTCCTGAACTTACGGAGAATTATCTGAATTTAATCCGTTCCGTATCGGGGACATAGAAATATCCTTCGCATCACTGCTTCTAAAAATTGTCGATTCGGGGGGAACCTGTCAATCACTTTTTTGATAACCAATTATATCTACTCTGCGGGTGTGGTCAAACTTTAACCAAACATTGTTATGATGCAGCCTGCCATAATAGTGGTACACATCGATTGCGTAACGTGTTTACACGCATCAGTATCGTTTGGCGATAAGAGCGTGTGTAGGGATTAGCCAGAGATCTCTGAAGAAAATTTAAAGAATTTTAGAGTCGGCAAACGTGGTAAACGATATAAAAGTTCATATTTAAAAAAAATGAACCTGGTTAAATGAAATATCGGGAGATTTCGTCTCCCGACCGGGAGATCGTGAGTAGAGGTCTTATTTCGGGAGCTCCCGACCTTATCGGGAGATATCACATGTATGATGGCCGCCAGTAGGTGGGGCAAGTTTTCCTTATGTTACTGTATAGTAAAAACTTTACAAATCTTCTTCTCTGAAACTACTGGTCCAAATTAAAAATAATTTTACACAAATGGTCAATTCTTGATCCTCTACCAGATTTCTTAAAATCATTTTGTTATCTTAAAAAACATGGCCGCCAGTAGGTGGGGCATCTTACTATATAGTAAAAACTTTAAAAATCTTCTTCTCTGAAACTACTGGTTCAAATTCAAAATAATTTTACACAAATGGTTAATTGATGACCCTCTACCAGATTTCTTAAAATCATTTTGTTATCTTAAAAAACATGGCCGCCAGTGGGTGGGGCAAGTTATCCTTATATTTCTGTATAGAAAAACTTTCAAAAAAAATTCTGAAACTATTGGTCTGAATTAAGAATGATTTTACAATTCATGGGTGACCCTTTGCCAGTTTTCTTCAAATAATCTTCCTAGCTCAAACAACATGGCCACCAGTGGGTGTAGGTGAATAAGTGAAAACTTAATCATTACTGGTCATTTACATTACCATAATCATGGATACCAGGTGAGCGATTTAGGGCCGCATGCGGCTCTTGTTATTCCTTTATTCCTACACTGAAGAAAATAGTTCCTAGAGTCGTGAATATACGTCATAAGAAATATTTTCAATATCCTAGTGGATGGTAGGTTAAAGTGGGCTGAAAGTAAAGCAGAATGGACTTTGAGGCCCATTCTGCCTGCTTTTCAACCTGCTTTAAAGACATTACTTTACATAGCTTTGGTGATTATACCTAGTCTGGTAAAAAGTTTAATGGAAAGCATGCGGAGCAAACTATACCTGTAAAAATGTCTAGGCAAAGAATCAGTAAAGTGTCTCGTGTGAGGCCTGTGCCACAGGTTTCATACTTTAACAGTTACTGTCACCCCTAGTGAGGACAAAGTGTGTGTGTGTGTGTGGGGGGGGGTTATAATGAGAGAGGGGATGGAGAGAACATGGAGAAGGAACTTGTAGGGCTGTGTGTGGTGGGGATGGGGGAGAAGGGGTGTTTAAATGAAACTAGGGTGTGGGGGGAAGATAGGGATGTTAAAATGAAACAAGGGTGTGTGTGTGTGTGTGGCGGAGAGTGGGATATGCTAGTAAAACTATAACTAGGGTTACATATATGTGTATGTGTTGTGGAGAGGGTGCTGGGTGGGAATGGAGGAATATAGGGGTGTTAAAATGAAACTAGGGTGTGTGTATGTGTTGTGGAGAGGGGGTGAGTGGGAATTGGGGAATATAGGGGTGTTAAAATGAAACTAGGGTGTGTGTATGTGTTGTGGAGAGTGGGAAAGGGGGTATATAGGGGTGTTAAAATGAAACTAGGGTGTGTGTATGTGTTGTGGGGAGGGTGCTGAGTGGGAATGGGGGAATATAGGGGTGTTAAAATGAAACTAGGGTGTGTGTATGTGTTGTGGAGAGGGGGTGAGTGGGAATGGGGGTATTAAAATGAAACTAAAGTGTGTGTATATGTTGTGGAGAGGGGGTGAGTGGGAATGGAGGAAGATAGGGGTGTTAAAATGAAACTAGGGTGTGTGTATGTGTTGTGGAGAGGGGGTGAGTGGGAATGGGGGAAGATAGGGGTATTAAAACGAAACTAAAGTGTGTGTATGTGTTGTGGAGAGGGGGTGAGTGGGAATGGGGGAAGATAGGGGTATTAAAATGAAACTAGGGTGTGTGTATGTGTGGTGGAGAGGGGGTGAGTGGAAATGGGGGAAGATAGGGGTATTAAAATGAAACTTAAGTGTGTGTATGTGTTGTGGAGAGGGGGTGAGTGGGAATGGGGGAAGATAGGGGTATTAAAATGAAACTAGGGTGTGTGTATGTGTTGTGAAGAGGGGCTGAGTGTGAAAGAGGGAGACAGGGGTGTTAAAATGAAACTAGGGTATGTGTTGTGGAGAGGAGGTGAGTGGGAATGGGGGAAGATAAGGGTGTAAAATGAAACAAGGGTGTGTGTATGTGTTGTGGAGAGGGTGCTGAGTGTGAAAGAGGGAGATAAGGGTGTAAAATGAAACAAGGGTGTGTGTATGTGTTGTGGAGAGGGGGCTGAGTGTGAAAGAGGGAGATAAGGGTGTAAAATGAAACAAGGGTGTGTGTGTATGTGTTGTGGAGAGGGGGCTGAGTGTGAATGGGAATGGAGGAAGATATGGTGTTAAAATGAAAGCAAAGGTGTGTATGGAGATTTAAAGGTGAGTGGGAATAAGGGAATAAGTAGGGTATTGGGAATGGTTGAGTGTGAGAAGGATTGAAGGTTAAGAAAGATGAGTGTTAAAATGTATAAAAAAAAATTGAAAGTCGTAGGATTTTTCCAAAGTCAACTCCTAGCAGCCCTGTGCTAATAATGAGCACTCTCGCGATACATTGTCCATGTGGATGGTTCTGTTAAACTTGCCTTGTATCTCATATAGTACCATCTGTTTTATGTTATTATGTAACTATATATGTTATGATGATGAGCTTGTATGCTTAAGTCAAATAAAACATCTGTTCTGTTCTATTCTGTTCTGTTAAAATAAAAATTAGGGGTGTGTGTGGGGAGGGAGGGTTGTGTTGTGTATTGGGAACGAGTACAGTTGACTTTCGATATCTCAAACTCGGTTAAATTGAACATATACCCATATTTCAAAGTTAAAACGTGGCTTAGCCACGTTTTAACCTTGAAATATGGGTATGCTCAACATTGACTATTGGAAAGTTTAAGTTTAGCGAGTTGGAGATAACCAAGTTCAACTGTATGTGATAGGATAAGGATGAATGACGGAGTTATCAGTCGGATTTTACTGCACATCGGTCATAGTGATTTAAATCTTTCCCATATCCTTCAAGGTTTCTCTGTCCCAATTCTCACCTAATGCTTGACAGCAACATTAATTATTTATCACAGGATTTCTAAAACTGAAATTTAAAAATCTAAGCATGCTAGTGTTGAAACAGTTATAGCATTTGCAAACAGTTTGGATTCTGATGAGATCTAGATAAGGGGAGTATTACAAATATCAAAATCTTTATTTCTGCAATAAACCCTATGGTGTCACTACTCATTAGAATCGTCTCGAAGAGACGATTCTAATGAGTAGTAACACCGTAGGATTTGGTGCAATACGAGTGAGAAAATGTTGGATTTGTTCAGAATACTCCCCCTTATCTAGAACCCTGGCATATGCAAACAGTTTGGATTCTGATGAGACACTGCGTAATGCAGCGTCTCATCAAGATTCAAACTGTTTGACATGCTGACCCTGTTTGCAATGAAGTTTAGAAAAAATCTATTTGTAGAACAGTATAAGTAGATGACAATTGTTGCAGACAAAAGTTTTACCAAGCATTCAATGACTTAAAATTACTTAAGTACAGTCCAACTTCGATATCTCAAACTCTGTTAAGTCTAATACACCCGTATTTCAAAGTTAAAACGCAGCTAAGCCGCGTTTTATCTTTGAAACACGGGTTACATAATGTTCGCCATATACTGAGCTTGAAATAAGGCAACTCATGTTTCAAAATATCGGATAGTTCGAGTTAAGCGAGTTCAAGATATCAAAGTTCGACTGTATTCTGTGTTTTTGCTGCCTACTGTCACTGCCTAATTTTACCCCATGTTGCTGGTCTATTTTCAGCCATGTAGTCAAGAAAACAAGTGTGACAATATTGACAGCTGAAATCAGTGTACATCAATCATAATTATGATATGGAGAGTTATGATATAAAAATCTTTATGTTATTACCAAACTCTTCTAACTGATTCTTGATTCAGTACCATTAGCATAAAATTTGCTAATCATTGAGTAGTGATATGCCATAGGGTTTAACCCATTACCCCATAAATATGCCTTTTTACGTCTCTTAATTTATTCCTCCACTGAAGAAGATATTTCTATTTAATAGAGTCATGATTATGAACCATGAGAAAAATGTCGTTACCTAGCAGATGGCAGCTTAATTAAAGCAGGCTAAAAGTAAAGCAGAATGCGCCTTAAGGCGCATTCTGCTTTACTTTCAACCTGCTTTAATTGGTCACCTGTCTACAAATTTAAGAAAGGGGCTATATGGGGTAATGGCTTATGCTAAAAATATAGATTTCAGTTTTTGAAATACTCCCGGGGCCCTTATCTTGAGCCCTGTGTGTACCCGGCTTTTCTGTACATGTGTACATTTGGAGCAGAGAAATTTCACGTTCAGAAGAATCTTATAATATGACGGACAATATATCAAAACTCTCCTGTCAGCTTGAGTTAATTTTCTGTTTTGAAAGAAGCTGATGAAGGTGGAGGAAGAATTGAAGTGTTTGTTATTAAATTGAATTTGGCACTATTATATCATATTTTTCAGCATAATTATCACTAAATCCCCAAAATTGCCTGTCTGGATAATAATGAAATATGGCAGTTTATTTGAATTAGTTATTTCTGTGAAAGATAATGAAATATTGGAGTACATTTTGTGTTACTATGGAAAAGACGTTGCTCTTTCTCTTCTAAACGCAAAGTGCAAACAAAAGTGGAATAACATGTAGAAAATTTTCTTTTCTTTTCTTGAAATTCTAAAAAATGTACTTAACCCATTACCACATAGCCTGTTTTCAGTTTTGAAGACAGGTATAACTACTTCAAGCAGGTTGAAAAAAAAAGCAAAATGTACCTTAAAGTAGGTTGAAAGTAAAGCCGGCACATTCTGCTTTACTTTCAGCCTTCTTTAAGCTACCATCTTCTAGAATATAGAAACTATAATATATTTTTTATGGTACATATTCATGACTGTATAAATTGGAATTCCGAAAGATATGTGCTCTAACCCATTACCATATAGCCTGTTTCAAGTTTTGAAGAAGGGTTACTACTTAAAGCAGGTTAAAAGTAAAGCAGAATGTGCCTTAAGGCACATTCTGCTTTACTTTCAGCCTGCTTAAAGCTACCATCTGCTAGAATATAGAAACTATTTCTTATGGTACATATTCATGACTGTATAAATTGGAACTACATGTATATATTTTGTTCAGTGGAAGAATAATTATACATAAGCATGTTAATTTTATGGTCTACATTGCAAATCAGTGATAGAATAATTATAAAGCGTATTTATGGTTCAAGTGGCAAGCAGTTACCTGTATGAAAAATCCACACGGATTCCAGGCGGAATCCGGGCGGATTCCGGGCGGAATTGACACGGAATCCCAATTTTCCAGGCGGATTCCGGGCGGACACGGAGTTTTTGAAAAATGTCCGTACGGAAATTCGGCATTCAGAGCAAAATTCCGTGCGGACAAAATAAATTTCCGTGCGGAATTTCTATCTTGTCCACACGGAATGTCTTCCCCTCACGGATATTTCATACTTTAACATTTTGAGACACGGATTTTTTATACTCTAACATTCAGAGACACGGATTTTTAATACTTTAACATTTTGAGACACGGATTTTTTATACTTTAACATTTTGAGACACGGATTTTTAATACTTGAATATTTTAAGAACACGAAATATTCGTACTTTAATAAATGAGAATTAAGCAGGAATATAAATCTGCATGGACATTTAATACTTAGAGTTTTTTCAGTATTGATTATTTTGGATCTAGAATTTTCAAATAGTCTATTTGTTCAATATACCACATCTGGTTACTTTAGTGGTAATAGATACATGTATATAAGTTATGAACTAGCAACATGTTTGTAAAACATGCATGCCACAGGGCTTCCTTGAACATGAAAATGCAATACTAGATATGTCCATAAATGACCTTAAGGCAAAAACTTAATCAAGGTAAAGTTCATAGGTCAATGTCAACAAACTACAATGCAACATGCTGTACTCAATAAGGGACATAGGCAAATGCAGATTTGTGACTCTAACTACAATGTGTACTTAGTCCAATACGGAGTTAAATACTGGACCTTAAGCAAGTAAAGCAATAAGGTCAAAGTCAAGGTCACCTAAAACTGCAAGGCAACATGCATGCTGTACTCATTTAGTGCTACAAGCATGCGGAATTGAGGGACTATAGCTTCAGTTCTAATAGTCCATAGCTGAATAAAAATCAAAACACTTCACCAAGGTCACATTGTTCAAGGTCAAAGGTCAAGGTCGTCAATTTTCAATACCAACATTCTGTAATTATTCTGGCAAATAAGCATTATAAGTCGAGGGGTACTTTATAAGCCACAGTACTTGGAAAATGATTTAACCCATTACTCCATACATATACATCTTTTACCTTTCATTTATTGCTTCACTTTCAAATTTAAACTGTCCTTAATATGTACCATAGATAGTTGTTCTATGTCCTAGCAGATCTGGTCATTTAAAGTAGGCTAAAAGTAAAGAACATTGTGCTTTAAGGGGCATCTGCTTTATTTTCAATTTGCTTTAAGTGGTTATCTGTCTTCAAAACTTGAAACAGTCTATGGTGTAATGGGTTAAGTGCAAAAACTAAATTATGGTAAAAAAAATAGGCCAAGGCCAGCAAACTGCAATGCAACATTTTGAAATCATTAAGGGGAATAAGTAAAGTTGAATGGCCCTATCTGCAATACTTAGTAATTAAATGATTGAATCCCCCAAAAATATCCTTCACAGAGGTCAAGGTCAAAGGTCAAGGTCACCATACTGCAATGCAACACGCTGAACTTATGAATGGGCATGTGAAGATGCTTAACCATTGACCCTAGCTAGTCTTTAGTTCTATGCCACAAGTTCCCCTTGTAGGACCTCTCACTCACGACAGGCGCCTATTTCAAATGAGAAAAGTGGAACATGTGTATGTGCCGACTGGCATAGAGCAGTTAAGATATATTAAATAAGCTCTGTTTTATTGGGATTTTTACATTGAAAGCTGGTAAGAAAATACATTGTTATCTAATTTATTGATTAATTAATATTAATTCTTGCCTTCAAATCTTTTAAATTGTGTTTTTACAAATTACTTTTCATAACAGTACATATGACTGTTTTAAGGGCTGTTTTTCTTCTAGCTAGATGATAATAATATACCATATATTCTCAAGAATATGGATTAATTTGTCTTTTATTGTGTGAATTTTAAGACATGATACTGATAATTATGATTACATGGGGTTTGTTTGGTTCTGATAGCAACAGCATGTGATGTCTGTTATGGTGTAATACTGATATTAAATACAGTAAAATGGTTGATTGCACAAATGTAATCAAATTGGTGTTTCACTTTTTTTAGTGTTTTATTGCAACACAATGACAAGCTTGCTGCATATTTGAATCATAAAGGTTGCTAGGCATCTATAACCAGTTGTTTACAACCTGATCCTGCAGAGCAAAGTTCTCAGAATTTGAAATAACTGATTGGTAGCTAAAGGTCATAGCCATTACAACCCCTGCCTGATATTTATAGAAGGTGCAGCCAGATACAGCCAATCTTGTATTTAGTGACCACTCTCTGTGGAGTAGCTAATTAGTCATGTATCTTATGACAAGTGACTGCTAAATGCAGGATATAAAGGAGATTTCTGCATTATTTCTATTCTGTATTAAGCCATCACCTGTATTAAATACTGCACATTAGCTTTATACTGAGCTGAGTGGTCACTTAATACAAGATTGACTGTACATAGTAGTCTGCGGTTAACTGACCTGTAGCTCTGATAAGCACTTTTGAAAGGGGTTCCAGAAGGGGGGCTTTGTGTAAGATTTGTATAATGTGGATCTTTGGTTCTTAGATAAAAAAGACTACTAATTTAAAATGATGGTGGATATAATGACAATAATAACTGGATAATGCACTAAATTTTTCAAAGCCTGAGGTATATTAAACTTGCCATAGTTTGTGTACAAAAAAAATGTGATTTAGGAGACACACAACGGTTTTTTCTGAAATCTCGGCACCGGTGGTCTACTTGACATCTATATTTATCTCCTCCTGACTTTCACGCACAAACCAGAATCAAAACTCAGTCCTATATCAGTAAATACATCTCTAGGCATAACAAAACAGCATAAACCATTCACATAAGCACACGTTCAGATTCCTCTGTGGCCAAATTTAAAGTTTGTTATGGTCGCGAAAACCCATGACAAAAAAGCCTCAAAACCCACATCTTCAACGAATAATTCGAGAGTGTTCGTCAAGTGATGGCACTTAGTGAAAAGTATTTTTAGACTCACTGAACCTGTTGCTTTTAGGAACTTTGGCACAAACAATAGGGATTCCAGGTCGATTTTGCACAATTTTCATGTGTCTGCACCCACCAGTAAAATGATGCTGATTCCCAGTTTATTTAGCCCGAACCACTGATTTCCAGACTGCCCCAGTTTTATACCCATCCGACTACAAAAAGTCATCATCTTAGTGCGCATTTTGTTAAAATCATGCCACAAAGTAACATATTAATGCATTCTCCCCTAAAATAAAAATTTTCATCTTCAAAAATACTTTCAAACTTACCAATAGCCTTTTATTAAGAAATTTGACCAGGGCCAATTCGAACATTTCCCTATGAAACCGTTGCGTGCCTCCTTAAGGAGCCCAACAAATCTTTTCGCTTAAGCCCGAAGCTTTTTTTCCTGCTATTTAGTCATATTCCAATCACACTTTCAATAAAATTTACATACTTTAGGCACTCCTTTGCTTTCTACGGTACTTTCAAGATATGAGTGAAACGGGCAATTTCAGAGAAATTCTTAGCCTATTTTCAACCCTAGCCCGATCTTAAAAAATATGCTCTTTCTTTCCTACTGGTATTTCTATAGGCTCAATTCCTTTTGTTTTCTCTGCCAATCAATTTCTATAAATGGTTTACTAGTCGTTATAACTTGTCGGCGAGTGGTTTTAACTAAAATGACAGAAATTCGCGAATATAAGATGAAAAAATACCGGTCGCCATACATACTTTTTTCCATTAAAATCACTTAAAACAAAAATTTGACTGTGTTTCTGTATTTCAATGTGCTTATTGTTCCTCCGCCATAGTTGTAGAACATATTTAGCTATCTACAAGGCTAATTTGATGCAAAAATGACATTTTTACCCCCCACCGCAACATTGTTGGGGCGTATTGTATTTAGGCGGTCGGTCGGTTTGTCTGTCCGCTTGTCCAGGCCTTTAACCTTGGCCATAACTTTAAAACTGCATGTAATAGGGACTCCATATTTGGTATGTGCACCCAATCCAAGAAACCCTTGAGCTCAGTACACTTTTGGTCATGCCAGAGAAAGGTCAAGGTCATTTAGAGGTCATTTAAAGGTCAAAAACACTGAATTTTACATTGGTCACATGTTCTGAACTGCATTTGACAGAGACTTTATATTTAAAGCAAGCATACTCCACTCAAGAAGCCCATTTGGTACCCCAGTATCTTATGATCAATAGGCTATATCCAGTTTTGAACATCTATGCAGAACTTCAGTCATTTTGGTACTAAAACATACATTTGGGATTTTTACCTAGGTTTGGACAAGAGTTACCTCCCTTTTTTAAATCCCACTTGTGACCATAATTTTAACACAATTGCAATGAGTATTTCATTTTCTGGCAGCAAATACATTATAGTGTCAGATAAATACCTTATTCCCCCAATTTGAAGTAGATGAAAATTTACGGTTCTCCCTTATGGAGACACACAACGGTTTTTTCTGAAATCTCGGCACCGGTGGTCTACTTGACATCTATATTTATCTCCTCCTGACTTTCACGCACAAACCAGAATCAAAACTCAGTCCTATATCAGTAAATACATCTCTAGGCATAACAAAACAGCATAAACCATTCACATAAGCACACGTTCAGATTCCTCTGTGGCCAAATTTAAAGTTTGTTATGGTCGCGAAAACCCATGACAAAAAAGCCTCAAAACCCACATCTTCAACGAATAATTCGAGAGTGTTCGTCAAGTGATGGCACTTAGTGAAAAGTATTTTTAGACTCACTGAACCTGTTGCTTTTAGGAACTTTGGCACAAACAATAGGGATTCCAGGTCGATTTTGCACAATTTTCATGTGTCTGCACCCACCAGTAAAATGATGCTGATTCCCAGTTTATTTAGCCCGAACCACTGATTTCCAGACTGCCCCAGTTTTATACCCATCCGACTACAAAAAGTCATCATCTTAGTGCGCATTTTGTTAAAATCATGCCACAAAGTAACATATTAATGCATTCTCCCCTAAAATAAAAATTTTCATCTTCAAAAATACTTTCAAACTTACCAATAGCCTTTTATTAAGAAATTTGACCAGGGCCAATTCGAACATTTCCCTATGAAACCGTTGCGTGCCTCCTTAAGGAGCCCAACAAATCTTTTCGCTTAAGCCCGAAGCTTTTTTTCCTGCTATTTAGTCATATTCCAATCACACTTTCAATAAAATTTACATACTTTAGGCACTCCTTTGCTTTCTACGGTACTTTCAAGATATGAGTGAAACGGGCAATTTCAGAGAAATTCTTAGCCTATTTTCAACCCTAGCCCGATCTTAAAAAATATGCTCTTTCTTTCCTACTGGTATTTCTATAGGCTCAATTCCTTTTGTTTTCTCTGCCAATCAATTTCTATAAATGGTTTACTAGTCGTTATAACTTGTCGGCGAGTGGTTTTAACTAAAATGACAGAAATTCGCGAATATAAGATGAAAAAATACCGGTCGCCATACATACTTTTTTCCATTAAAATCACTTAAAACAAAAATTTGACTGTGTTTCTGTATTTCAATGTGCTTATTGTTCCTCCGCCATAGTTGTAGAACATATTTAGCTATCTACAAGGCTAATTTGATGCAAAAATGACATTTTTACCCCCCACCGCAACATTGTTGGGGCGTATTGTATTTAGGCGGTCGGTCGGTTTGTCTGTCCGCTTGTCCAGGCCTTTAACCTTGGCCATAACTTTAAAACTGCATGTAATAGGGACTCCATATTTGGTATGTGCACCCAATCCAAGAAACCCTTGAGCTCAGTACACTTTTGGTCATGCCAGAGAAAGGTCAAGGTCATTTAGAGGTCATTTAAAGGTCAAAAACACTGAATTTTACATTGGTCACATGTTCTGAACTGCATTTGACAGAGACTTTATATTTAAAGCAAGCATACTCCACTCAAGAAGCCCATTTGGTACCCCAGTATCTTATGATCAATAGGCTATATCCAGTTTTGAACATCTATGCAGAACTTCAGTCATTTTGGTACTAAAACATACATTTGGGATTTTTACCTAGGTTTGGACAAGAGTTACCTCCCTTTTTTAAATCCCACTTGTGACCATAATTTTAACACAATTGCAATGAGTATTTCATTTTCTGGCAGCAAATACATTATAGTGTCAGATAAATACCTTATTCCCCCAATTTGAAGTAGATGAAAATTTACGGTTCTCCCTTATGGAGACACACAACGGTTTTTTCTGAAATCTCGGCACCGGTGGTCTACTTGACATCTATATTTATCTCCTCCTGACTTTCACGCACAAACCAGAATCAAAACTCAGTCCTATATCAGTAAATACATCTCTAGGCATAACAAAACAGCATAAACCATTCACATAAGCACACGTTCAGATTCCTCTGTGGCCAAATTTAAAGTTTGTTATGGTCGCGAAAACCCATGACAAAAAAGCCTCAAAACCCACATCTTCAACGAATAATTCGAGAGTGTTCGTCAAGTGATGGCACTTAGTGAAAAGTATTTTTAGACTCACTGAACCTGTTGCTTTTAGGAACTTTGGCACAAACAATAGGGATTCCAGGTCGATTTTGCACAATTTTCATGTGTCTGCACCCACCAGTAAAATGATGCTGATTCCCAGTTTATTTAGCCCGAACCACTGATTTCCAGACTGCCCCAGTTTTATACCCATCCGACTACAAAAAGTCATCATCTTAGTGCGCATTTTGTTAAAATCATGCCACAAAGTAACATATTAATGCATTCTCCCCTAAAATAAAAATTTTCATCTTCAAAAATACTTTCAAACTTACCAATAGCCTTTTATTAAGAAATTTGACCAGGGCCAATTCGAACATTTCCCTATGAAACCGTTGCGTGCCTCCTTAAGGAGCCCAACAAATCTTTTCGCTTAAGCCCGAAGCTTTTTTTCCTGCTATTTAGTCATATTCCAATCAAACTTTCAATAAAATTTACATACTTTAGGCACTCCTTTGCTTTCTACGGTACTTTCAAGATATGAGTGAAACGGGCAATTTCAGAGAAATTCTTAGCCTATTTTCAACCCTAGCCCGATCTTAAAAAATATGCTCTTTCTTTCCTACTGGTATTTCTATAGGCTCAATTCCTTTTGTTTTCTCTGCCAATCAATTTCTATAAATGGTTTACTAGTCGTTATAACTTGTCGGCGAGTGGTTTTAACTAAAATGACAGAAATTCGCGAATATAAGATGAAAAAATACCGGTCGCCATACATACTTTTTTCCATTAAAATCACTTAAAACAAAAATTTGACTGTGTTTCTGTATTTCAATGTGCTTATTGTTCCTCCGCCATAGTTGTAGAACATATTTAGCTATCTACAAGGCTAATTTGATGCAAAAATGACATTTTTACCCCCCACCGCAACATTGTTGGGGCGTATTGTATTTAGGCGGTCGGTCGGTTTGTCTGTCCGCTTGTCCAGGCCTTTAACCTTGGCCATAACTTTAAAACTGCATGTAATAGGGACTCCATATTTGGTATGTGCACCCAATCCAAGAAACCCTTGAGCTCAGTACACTTTTGGTCATGCCAGAGAAAGGTCAAGGTCATTTAGAGGTCATTTAAAGGTCAAAAACACTGAATTTTACATTGGTCACATGTTCTGAACTGCATTTGACAGAGACTTTATATTTAAAGCAAGCATACTCCACTCAAGAAGCCCATTTGGTACCCCAGTATCTTATGATCAATAGGCTATATCCAGTTTTGAACATCTATGCAGAACTTCAGTCATTTTGGTACTAAAACATACATTTGGGATTTTTACCTAGGTTTGGACAAGAGTTACCTCCCTTTTTTAAATCCCACTTGTGACCATAATTTTAACACAATTGCAATGAGTATTTCATTTTCTGGCAGCAAATACATTATAGTGTCAGATAAATACCTTATTCCCCCAATTTGAAGTAGATGAAAATTTACGGTTCTCCCTTATGGAGACACACAACGGTTTTTTCTGAAATCTCGGCACCGGTGGTCTACTTGACATCTATATTTATCTCCTCCTGACTTTCACGCACAAACCAGAATCAAAACTCAGTCCTATATCAGTAAATACATCTCTAGGCATAACAAAACAGCATAAACCATTCACATAAGCACACGTTCAGATTCCTCTGTGGCCAAATTTAAAGTTTGTTATGGTCGCGAAAACCCATGACAAAAAAGCCTCAAAACCCACATCTTCAACGAATAATTCGAGAGTGTTCGTCAAGTGATGGCACTTAGTGAAAAGTATTTTTAGACTCACTGAACCTGTTGCTTTTAGGAACTTTGGCACAAACAATAGGGATTCCAGGTCGATTTTGCACAATTTTCATGTGTCTGCACCCACCAGTAAAATGATGCTGATTCCCAGTTTATTTAGCCCGAACCACTGATTTCCAGACTGCCCCAGTTTTATACCCATCCGACTACAAAAAGTCATCATCTTAGTGCGCATTTTGTTAAAATCATGCCACAAAGTAACATATTAATGCATTCTCCCCTAAAATAAAAATTTTCATCTTCAAAAATACTTTCAAACTTACCAATAGCCTTTTATTAAGAAATTTGACCAGGGCCAATTCGAACATTTCCCTATGAAACCGTTGCGTGCCTCCTTATTCTTGGCAAATAATGAATTTACTGCTTGTTACATTTTTGAGCTATAAGAATTGCTGGGTGTCTGTCTTCTTGGGTTCGTCTGTCGTCCAAAATCGATTCCTTAGCACTTTAGCGGCTACAAATTTCATCAGATCTTCATAAAACTCATGGAATATTTGTCTCAATGAAATCTAGGTCTTGTTCAAATGTGGGTTAATACATGTCTGGTCAAAAACTAGGTCACGTGGTCAAATCATAGAAAAAAGTTTTAACACTCTAGAGACTACAAATCTTATCATTGATCTTAATGAAACTTAGAATGCGTGACAAGATAAAATCTAGGTCAATTTGAATGTGGATTATGTTGGGTCTAAAACTAGTTCAATCCTAGAAAAGCATTGATGTTAACACTCCAGAGGCTACAAGTTTCATTAGATCTTACCGGTAATTGAAACTTAGTCAAAATATTTATCTCATTTAAATCTAGATCAAGTTCAAATACGGGTTATGTCAAGTTTAAAACATGGTCAATAGGTTAAATAATTAAAAAACCTTGTCTTAATGATAGAGGTTATACATCTCATTATATCTTAATGAAAATTTGTCAAAATGATTACCTTATTAAAATCTTGGCAAACAAAATGTGTTTAATGTTTGGTCAACAACTAGGTCGCTGTCAAATCCTTGAAAAACCTTGTAAACACTCTATTGAACACATTTCCAACTTTATCTTTCAATGAATTAGTTTGAATACTGCCCTGGATGAAATTTAGCTCAAGTTCGAATATGCTCACTAGCGGCAAAAACTAGGTCACTAGGTCAAATCATAGAAATATCTTGATATTACTCTAGAGGCTACAAATCTCATTTGATTGTAATGAAACTTGGTAAAAATGTTTACCTGAATGATATCTAAGTCTAATAATTTTGAATGTGGGTCATGTCTGGTAAAAAACTAGGTCACTATAAACCCCATTTGATCTTAATGAAACATTCTCAAAATGTTAGCCTTATTGAATTGCTAGACCTGCAAGGTTAAATGTGGGTCATGTTCAGTCAAAAACTAGGTCAAGCTTTACATGGTCCATTTAGGTGAGCACATCTTGGTCCTCTTGTTTAATGTTCCACCTGGCCAAAAGTCTGCCTGGATTTTATTCCACACGGATTTTTAAAATTCCGTACGGACAAAAGTCCGCCTGGATTTTATTCCGCCCGGACATTTTGAAATTCCGTATGGATTTTTAAATTTCCGTACGGACAAAAGTCCGCCTGGATTTTAAAGAATTCCGCCCGGACATGGTCACATGACCCGGACTAATTTAAATATTTCGTGTGATATTCCGCCTGGAATTACTAAAAATAGCATTCCGTGTCATATATTCCACCCGGATTTTATTCCGCCTGGATTTTTTTCCGCCCGGACATTTTCAAATTCCGCATGGAATTTCAAAATCCGCCCGGACAAATATCCGCACGGATTCCGTCTAATTTAAATATTTCGTGTCAAATTGTTACTAAAAAAAGATTTCCGTGTCATATTCCGTACGGAATTTTATTCCGCACGGATTTTTTTCCGCCCGGACATTTTCAAATTCCGCACGGAATTTCAAAATCCGCATGGACAAAAATCCGCCCGGATTTTTTAGAATTCCGTACGGACATGGTCACATGAGCCGGACAAATTTAAATATTTCGTGTCCAAATGTTACTTAAAATAGTAGTCCGTGTCAACTGAGCTGCTTTCACCCGGACATTTATTCCGCACGGAAAATCATAGTTTTGTCCGCCCGGAATCCGTGCGGATTCCGCCTGGATATTTTCGTACAGGTAGTTGCCTGATCCTGATCAGATGTGGGATTTCTTGATGTCTGATTTGACTCGAAACTATTTGCAATGGAAATGAGCCATGCCATGACAATACCTGCCTAATTGCATTGAAACATTGTACAGACCAAGCTCCATTGTCATCACAGGCTCTTTATCAGAGATATATCTACACTGCCAAATACTGTATATAATACAGCTATATAAAATGCCTTTGATGCACTGTGGGTATCAACATTGTAGATCAAGGCCAGCTGCCGCCCATTTGACGCAGCGGCTGGCCTTGATCTACCCTGTTTGCAAAGCAATAAGGCAGGTTTTCTCATCGATGGCACGAATAATTGTTTTAGCATAAACATGTTTATTGGGAAAGAATAATGTCTAAGTTCTTCACTGTAGCTACAGCCAGCTGTTAGAACAAATACAAGATTCACAGGGCTACCATGAGTTGATCATGAAAAATCCTAAGATTTCCAAATTTTTAATTTTTTCAAGCGCAATTACTTAAAGCAGGTTGGAAGTAAAGCAGAATGTGCCTTAAGGCACATTCTGCTTTACTTTCAGCCTGCTTTAAGCTACCATCAGCTAGGATAAAAATCCGAAGATTTCGGAAAAATGGTCAGGCATGAAGATAGATGGCCACTTAGTGATTGACAAAACCTTTTGTCCTCCATTAAGAAATTTGGATTACATCCATGCTTTAACCCAATACACATACTCTATAAATACGCCCTTTTACAGGGCTCCAGATAAGAGGGAGTTATTATAATTGAACAAATCCAGTGTTTTCTCACTTATATTAACACCAAATTCTATGGTGTTACTACTCCTTAGAATCGCCTCAAAGAGAGGATTCTAATGAGTTAAGTGACACAATACCGTTATTTCATAAAATAAAGATTTTAGATTTTGAAATACTCCCCTTATCTGGAGCCCTGATTGCTCTATAAATATGCCCTTTTCTAGGGCTCCAGATAAGAGAACAAATCCAACATTTTCTCCTTCATTTCAGCACAACATCCTATGGTGTGACTACTCATTAGAATTGTCTTGTAGATACATCATATATATATATATCTTCAGGTCTCCTACCATGGCAGGAGGTCTATTCTCCATCTCCCGTGAGTACTTCAATGATCTAGGAACTTACGATCCCGGCATGGATATATGGGGAGGAGAGAATTTAGAACTTTCTTTTAGGGTAAGTGACACAGTATCCCAATACGTATGAGCCGTGCCATTACAAAGCCCGTCTTATTTCATTGCAAACAGTGTAGATCAAGGCCAGCTGCTGCGTCTTTGGTCTTGAGCTACAATGTTTGATACCCACATGCATCTAAAGTATTTAACCCATTGTATGCTGGGTAATATTTGGCGGCCATTTTAAAATGTTGTCTGTAGCGGGTATATCTCAAATATTTGCAAAAGATTTTAGCAGTTTCTGATAGAATACTGAACTAGCTGCAAACAGTTTTGATCTCAGACCAGGCCCCACAATGTGGGGCCTGATCTGAGATCCAAAATGTTTGCATAGAGGTACACCTAAAAGTGTATGCCGCATAAAATGGGTTAATGTAGCTGTATTATATACAGTATTTGGAAGTGTAGACCAGGCTGAAAGTAAAGAAGAATGCACCTTTTGGAGCATTCTTCCTTACTTCCAGCCTGCTTAAGCCCGTAGTCTGTTTCTAGTTTGCAATCTGCTTTACTTTCAGCCTGCTTTAAGCTACCATCATTCTGCTAGGATAAAAAAGATACTCATATGGTACATATTTACAACTTTATAAAGTGGAACTGTTTTCTTCAGTGGAGGAATAAATTGAAGGAGTAAAAAGTGTATTGGGTAATGGGTTAAGCAACCATCAGGATTCTCAGGGCTCCAGATAAGGGGGGGGGGGTATTCCTAAAAATAAAATCTTTATTTACTCATTAGAATTGTCTCGAAGAGGCGATTCTAATGAGTAGTAACACCATAGGATTTGGTGCTGAAATAAGAGGGAAAATGCTTGATTTGATCGGTTTACTCCCTCTTATCTGGAGCCCTGCATGGATTATCACTTCCTTAATACTGAAAACAAACAATTGGGGAAAGCGTTAAATTCTCAATCAGAACATATATCTCTAATTACACTAGAGTATTGAATAAATCAAATATTTCAGTCTTAATTAGGTTTAACTAAATTTATAGCACTAAGTCTAGCTGATTTAAGGCTTGTGAAACAAGGTTTTTGTTTCATTGTTCAGACTTTATCACTATAGTAACTGATAAATATGCCAGATGTAATCTACATCAAAGAAATTATCTTTCAATTCACAATACACCCATATTTTCTTCATTATGAAAAGACTTAACAGACAGATTTAACCCACTGCTCTATAAGTATGCCCTTTTAAACCTTTTATTATTCCTTCATTGAAGAAAAAAAGGTTCCAATTTATGTGGTACTCTGCTTTAAGCATTTTGAAAGTAAAGCAGAAAGGGGCCTTTTAAAAAAAGGAGGCTTTTAAGATGAAACTTCATTTATGGAAAGAGCTTGCAAGTGAACGTGTATTGCACAAGGTTTATATCTCTTGTATCAATATTGTGAGAGTATAAAGATATAAGATTTTCTTTTCATGCAGATTTCTTCTGTTTTACTGAAGATTTTGAAATGAAATTTCTTTTATGGAAAGAGAATGTTATACTGATGCTTGCTGGCAGGTTAAAGGTAAAGGTAAGCTTTATTTAACGTCGCATATGGTAAACAATCAACATTAGCTCATGAGCTATTATTGCCACAAACAAGGTATCCATTAACATGCATACTTACCTGGGCATGTATACAGTCACCTTCCTAGCACTACCCTTATAATGCCGAGCGTCAGGCAAGGGAGCTACTAGTACCGTTTTTATAATGGTCTTTGGTATGACCCGGCTGGGGATCGAACCCACAACCTCCCGCCTCGAAAGCAGACGCTCTACCAATGAGCTATCGAGGCGGTTACACTTGCTCCGAGGAACCCATCTATTTTGGTAAAACTGGTTACAAATAGTCCATACCACAATTATCTATAAAGTTTGCATACTTTAATTTTATGCTAGTGCTTATTTATGTTGCAGGTATGGATGTGCGGAGGGACTCTGGAGATTATTCCCTGTTCACATGTGGGACATATATTTAGGAAGCGTAGTCCATACAAATGGAGGGGTGGGGTAAATGTCGTTAAGAAGAATTCAGTGCGATTGGCTGAGGTGTGGATGGACGAATATAAAACTTATTATTATGAAAGATTCAATCATGATTTGGTACGTATATATTCCTTATTTCTTACACTTCAGTATGGTTGTATAATTGTACAGTCGAAAATAGATACTTCAACTCGTTTCAATCGAATTTACCAGTATTTCACAAGTTGAATTTCAATGACTCGATTTTGCTCAAGTCAAACATACCCGTATTTCAATGTTAAAACATGGCCTAGCCATGTTTTAACATTGAAATACAGGTAAATACAACTTGACCCTTTACTGTGTAGCCTGTTTCTAGTTTTGAAAACATGTGGGCACATAAAGTAGGTTGAAAGTAAAGCTGAATGTGCCTTAACTCTTTGAACCCTAGTCCCGCATATAGGCGTGCTTTTCAAACAGTGTACATGTGAATAGTACACTTGTCCTATACAAACAGTGAAGACCCAGATCAGAGGGCTCCGAAAGGAGCCCTCTGATCAGGGTCTTCACTGTTTGTCACAATGCCAAACATTGACAAAAACAACCCTTTAAAGTCAGAAATGGACTAGACTTAGATGTAAACTGGAATTGTCCATTTAAAGTTTCAGGGAGGAAAGAGTTAACGTATAACCCAATAGCCTGATTCTAGTTCCAATTAACGCATGACAAATCTAAAGTAAACTGTGCCTTAAGGGCTTTTTGCTTTACTCTCAGCCACTTTAAGCTACCATCTGCTAGGATATAGAATATATTTCTTTTTGTGAATTTCATGACTGTATAAATTGAAACTTTTTTCTTCCATGTCAGAATAAATTAAGGCATAGAAATGTGTATTTATGGGGTGCTTTACTTTCAGTCTGCTTTGATCTACTATCTGTTAGGATATAGATTATATTATTTACTGTATAAATTTGAACTATTTTCTTCAGTGGAACAATAAATTGGAGGCGTAAAAGTCTGTATTTATGGAATAATGGGTTAGTTTAAACATATGTTATTTCATGATATACAGTATAACCTCTGTCGATCGACACCTCTCTTGACCGGAAACCTCTGTTATCCGACCCTGCTGTTTGGCCCCGGCAGTTTCCCTATATATTTTATGTAACCTAACTCTCTCTTGATCGGATCCTCTGTTAACCGCTATCCGACATACCTTGACGTTCCAAAAAAGGCAAATTAGAGGTTTTTCACACCCCGTTATCCGACGGTATGCTGACCTTTGATCATTGACCGACTACATGTATACACGCGCAGGTGATAATGACACATATTGCTCGGATGGCCGTGTGAGACAAAATGTATTGTTTAAACAATGAGTGAATAATATGAGGGTTAATAATATAACTTCAGCCAACACGTGTAAGCAACCCATCCAGGGTCGCAGTGCAGAAAAGACCAACTCATCCATCCTTTCCAACAATAGCTAACCATTATTTCGTGTTCAAATTGGACAGGTACATGTATCTGCCAATCGTACTCACCGTCAAGTTGTCAACAATAGAAAGTACGAAATATATATCTAATGCGCCCTCCGCATAGGTCGAGTCTATAGTAATAATCACAGGCGTAAAAATGTATGCTCATATTATATTGAGAGAAAATTAAAACATTCTCGCGTTTTGAAAATTTTGTTAATATCCCGCTAGTTCGACATAACGAGAGAAGACTGTACTTGTACATAAAATTTAAATACGAATGTGCCGGTGTTTTAGTCGATCCATTAATATCCACCTGTATGCGTGTTTACTTCCAATTGTACACTGACTATACTGCCTACTGTAGAAAGAACAATGGAAAATCGTGTAGATCCGGAGCAGGGGGTTCCTATTTTAAACGGGAAGAACCTGACAAGGATATGCTGCAGTCATGCAAGCATATTTAATAAGTCAATCGGCATCGAGAAATTCGCCTCGCAGCGACAATCTTTGGGTGTGTAAACTTGTGAACTTAGGCCTAATTCCGTTAACCGACAACCTCTCTTAACCGACTTACAAACATGGAACCATGGGGTGTCGGATAACGGAGGTTATACTGTAGTACACAATCATGTAAATTACATACAATATAAGTGAAAAAGTTTGTGATAGAAAGCATTGCATGCTGCTTATTATGAGCATCTCCTCTGGCAATAAAGTACATGTTCTTAATGACAGACATTACCACACACAAGAATGATAAGTATCAGTCTCATTTCTTTTTCGATGTTATAACTTCAGTATTTTCCAAAAAGAGAAAATAAATAAAAATATATCATAAGAGTAAATGAGAAATAATGGGTTTCAACCATGTCTAGAAAGGATAACTCTTTGTATGCTTATAGTGAAACCATGGTAACCTTTGCAAACAGTTTGGATCCTGATAAGATGCCGCGTTACGCGGCGTCTCAACAGGATCCAAGCTGTTTGACATTCTGGCTCTGTTTTGAAATGTAAATTTTGAAAATACTATTCTTAAAACAGTAGCAGACATCAATAATTATTGAAAACAGATTTATTTATTTTTTATTTTTTGTTGAAAACAAAAAACAAAATTACCCAGCGTGCAGAGAGTTGAATAAGAAATGGATTACTTAGCTTCTCTAGTACTTCATTGGCTTTTAATATACAAAGATTAGTGTAAACTAGGTTTTATGAATAAGTATGTTACTTCAAGCTCCCAAATAGCTGTTTGAAAACGTAATTAGTGAGTTTTAAGATCTAAAAGTAGGTTTCATTAAAGAAATCTTGTTGCATTTTCGTAGCTTCAGGTTTCAGTTTGTACTAAAATACTTAATTTGCTCAAATTGCGTAATAAGCTCTGCATTATTAATGTGACTCCTAAATGCAGAGTGAAGAATTTACATGTAGATATAACAGAAAGCTGTGTTTACTTAGATACGATTTAACCCTCTTCCCCATAAATGTGCCTTTTTACGCATCTCATTTATTCCCCCACTACAGAAAATAGTTCCACTTTATACTGTCATAAATGTGCCTTTTTACGCATCTCATTTATTCCCCCACTACATAAAATAGTTCCACTTTATACTGTCATAAATGTGCCTTTTTACGCATCTCATTTATTCCCCCACTACAGAAAATAGTTCCACTTTATACTGTCATAAATGTGCCTTTTTACGCATCTCATTTATTCCCCCACTACAGAAAATAGTTCCACTTTATACTGTCATAAATGTGCCTTTTTACGCATCTCATTTATTCCTCCACTACAGAAAATAGTTCCACTTTATACTGTCATAAATGTGCCTTTTTACGCATCTCATTTATTCCCCCACTACAGAAAATAGTTCCACTTTATACAGTCATTAATGTGCATCTTAAGAAATATTTTCTTTATCTTAGCAGATTGTATACAGCTTAAAAGAGACTGAAAGTAATGCATAATTGGCCTTAATGTGCATTCTGCTTTACTTTCAACTTGCTTTAACCCTTTGAACCCTAGTCCCGCATATAGGCGTCATTTTCAAACAGTGTACATGTGAATAGTACACTTGTCCTGTGCAAACAGTGAAGACCCAGATCAGAGGGCTCCAAAAGGAGCCCTCTGATCCGGGTCTTCACTGTTTGTCATAATGCCAAACAATGACATAAACAACCCTTAAAAGTCTGAAATGGACTGGACTAAAATGGAAACTGGAATTGTCCATTTAAAGTTTCAGGGAGGAAAGAGTTAAGTGGTAACCCATTTTCAAAACTGAAAACAGGCTATAGGGTAAAAGGTAAACACATATAAAATGGGTTATTACAGACCTTTGCAAACAGTTTGGTTCCAAACCAGTCCCCACATATACTGGCATACACAGGGCTTCAGGTATGAGAGAGTAAACTGAAAAAATCTAACGTTTTCTCACTTATTCTAGCACCAAAACCTATGATATGGTGTAATTATACTCATTAGAATTGACTTGCATAAAGAGACACTTCTAATAAGCAGTATATAACACCATAGGGCTTAATGCAAAGATATAGATTTTAGTTTTTGAAATGCTTCCCTTATCTGGAACTCTGCATAGATTTTCAGAAAATGAAAATTACCCAAAGTCGCATCAGGATCCGATCTTTTTGACATCTATAGAGTATAGTCTTAATTACACCATGAGAGAGAGAGAGAGAATTGGTTGGGCCCAGGGGTGAGGTATCATTTGTTTTGGGAGAGAGAGATGCAGATGCTGTGGGGTGCGGTCAGGTATCATTTGTTATTGTATGAGTATTCTATTGGCTTATCTTTGGTTGTATGTGGGAATGGACGAAATTTTAGCATAAAACCAATTTAAACTTTTCCCAATAGAATCATGCAATAAAGTCATTTAGATTTGTATAATGAGGCCAAATTAGACGTAAGGTTATTGATGTTTCAATCGTTCTAGTTGGCTGGAAGCGTTTTGTCTAAAATCTCTTTGTTGATTGCAAAAATGTGATTGAACGATAGTGTGTGTTTAAACTATCATATTGAGAAACATTAGGGTCAATGTCAGACTTCTCTCAAACAGTTTGGATCACAACCCTAGGGTTATAAAGCTTTCGAAATTGTTTCAGATCGTTGCAAGCAAAAGCTCAAGGTCTAACTAATCAAATGCTTGAAAATGATCACAGACTCAATCAATTCAAGTGCTTTATAATGATGGAACCATTCTGGTTTACTTTCAGGTTGCTCTAAGCTTCCATCTGTTAGAAAAAAGAAAATATTTCTATCGATACATATTCTTGACTATATAAATTGAAATTGTTTTCTTGGGACACTTTTAGATGCATTCTGCTTTTACTCTCAGTAATCAATAGCTAGAATGTAGAAAATGTTCATGATACATATTCATGACTGTATAAATTGAAACCATTTTCTTCAGACCCTTAATTAAGGCGCATTCTGCTTTACCTTCAGCCTGCTTTAAGCTACCAGCTGCTAGTATATATATGCAGGGCTCCAGATAAGGGGAGTATTTCAAAAACTAAAATCTTTATTTCTGCAGTAAACCCTATGGTGTCAATTCTCATTAGAATCGTCTCGCGGAGATGATTCTAATTAGTAGTAATACCATAGGATTTGGTTCAGTATAAGTGAGAAAATGTTGGATTTGTTCAGATTACTCCCTCTTATCTGGAGCCCTGTATATGGAAAATATTTCTTATCAAACATGTTCATGACTGTATAAATTGGAACTATTGTTCTCTTCAGTAGAGGAATAAACTGAATGAGCTAAAAGGTGACTCTAACCCGGGAAATGGTTAAAGGATATTGGTTCGGCAGATAACATGACGGTTATTCAGACATGTTCAATGAATTTGTTGAACTGGGTTCTGTTAAACATTTATTTTTTTCTGTGTTTACATGTGATGCCTTACAAACAAACATGTTCTGAAGTTATTAAACACAATGGTCAGGAGACTTGAGATTTAATTTTCTAAAAGCATTTAGATCACAATAATCCATTAATTCCCGATAATTGTCAGATTCAGATTTTATCTTAATTGCATGCTGGACATGAAAGTGGGGTTCAGCTTGAATGTGTCGATACAAATTGTATCCTGTGCTCCAGATAAGGGGAGTATCTAAAACAAATTAAAATCTTTATTTCTGCATTAAACCCTATGGTGTTACTACAGCGCTCCCTCTCTACAACAACACCCAATGGGAGACACATATTTTGTGCGTTGTTGGGAGGGAGTTGTTATAGAGAGGGAACTTATTTTACATTTGCAAACAGCTTGAATCTAGATCAGACGCCGCGTAACGCGGCGTCTGATCTGGATTCAAGATGTTTGTCATTTGTCATTATGTTTGTTTCTGTGACAATGTCGTTTATGTAAGAAAAACAGCAGACAACAATTTTAAGTAAACGATTATGCATTAGTGCAAGCATAAAATATAATTTTCTTGGGAACAGCGGCTATTGTCGTTGTAAGGAGGGAGTCGTTGTAAGGAGGGCCGTTGTAGAGAGGGAACACTGTATATAATCATTAGAGACGATTCTAATGAGTAGTAACACTGTAGGGTTTGGTGCTGACATAAGTGAGAAAAGGTTGAATTTGTTCTGTTTACTCCCTCTTTTCTGGAGCCCTGTTGTATCATTTGTTTGAATGAAAAAATCATTCAACCCTTATACCCTATAGCATGTTTGTAGTTTTGAAGACAGAGGACCACTTAAATCAAGTTGAAAGTAAAGCAGAATGCACCATAAGGCTTCATGGGGTTGAATGAATTAACCCATTACCCAATAAATACACCTTTTATGCCTCCAGCAAATAAATTAGTTCTAATTTAAGGCACATTCTGCTTTACTTTCAACCTGCTTTAAATAGTCCCTTATCTTAAATACTAGAAACAGGCTATGCTGTAATGAGTTAAAAATGCTGCCTCCTTATAATGAACATCTATAGTAGGAGCTATTTCATTGAGGAATAAAAGAAGTAAAATTTTCTGCAGTCTCATGCATGTCAGACAAGTCCTGTTAGAGATCAGCTTGCTGATCTGGTTCTACACTGTTTTTGAAAAGCTCCAATATAAGCTACTAGCAGGAAAAGGGTTAATTGTAATGAAACAGAGATCCGTTGAACTTTAGATTCTAATTGCTATATGTATCTAAATTGTTTTTACAATGTGTAACCTTAAGGGCTTGTTTTACAACAGTGGTAGTTGTGGTTGATAATTGATTACAGTAAAACCTCCTCTATTAACCCATTACCCCATAGCCTGTTTCTAGTTTTGAAGACAGATGATAACTGAAAGCAGGTTGAAAGTAAAGCAGAATGTGCCTTAAGGCGCATTCTGCTTTACTTTTAACCGCTTTAAGCTTAAATCTGCTAGAATATATAAAATATTTCTTATGTAACATTTTTCTGACTGTTTAAAGTGGGGCTATTTTCTTAAGTGGGGGAATAAATTAAAGGTGTAAAAAGGTGTCTTTATGGGTAAATGGGTTAAGACAACTAAATTGTGTTTATTAACCTTTTCCCCCATAGATGCGCATTTGCGCCTTTTAGCGCATTTAATGTATTCCTCCACTGAAGAAAAAGTTCCTATTTATACAGTCATGAAAATGTTCCAAAAGAGATATTTTCTAAATCCTAGCAGATGAGAGCTTAAAGCAGGTGCATTCTGCTTTACTTTACTCCTGCTGTAAGTACTCGCCTGTCTTCAAAACTAAAAACAAGCTATAGGGTAATGGATTAAAATGTCTTTTACAGAGCTCCAGATAAGAGGAGTATTTCAAAATCTAAAATCTTTATTTCTGCTTTAAACCCTATGGTGTCACTACTCATTAGAATCGTCTCTCCGAGACGATTCTAATGAGTAGTAACACCATAGGATTTGATGCTAAAATAAGTGAAAAACTGTTGGATTAGTGCAGTTTACTCCCTCTTATCTGGAGCCCTGTGTCTACAACAGGTGACTAAGGTGACAGTAAAACAGAATCAAGCTAAAGTGTAATAGTTTAACCCCTATATTTTTATGTGTTTTATTATTACAGGGAGATTTTGGTGATGTGAGCGAGAGAAAACAGCTGCGTAAAAAACTTCAATGCAAGAGTTTTGACTGGTTTGTGAAGAACATCTACCCAGATTTGTTTGTACCAGGGGAGGCTCTGGCATCAGGGGAGGTAAGTTTGTTACACTGTAAGAGTTTTGATTGGTTTGTCTACCCTGATTTGTTTGTACCAGGAGAGTCTCTGGAGAACATCTACCCTGATTTGTTTGTAGGAGGGGGAAGTGCTGGCATCAGGGGAGGTAAGTCTGTTATACTGGAAGATTTTTGACTGGTTTGTTTACCCTGATTTGTTTGTAGGAGGGGGAAGTGCTGGCATCAGGGGAGGTAAGTATGTTACACTGTAAGAGCTTTGACTGGTTTGTCTATCCTGATTTGTTTGTACCAGGGGAGTCTCTGGCACCAGGGGAGGTAAGTTTGTTACAATGTAAGAGTTTTGACTGGTTTGTCTACCTTGATTTGTTTTGTACCAGGGGATGCTCTGGCACCAGGGGAGGTAAGTTTGTTACACTGTAAGAGTTTTGACTGGTTTGTCTACCCTGATTTGTTTGTACCAGGGGAAGTGCTGGCATCAGAAGAGGTAAGTATGTTACACTGTAAGAGCTTTGACGGGTTTGTCTAACCTGATTTGTTTGTTTGTACCAGGAGAGTCACTGGCATTGAGGGAGGTAAGTTTGTTACAATGTAAGAGTTTTGCTTGGTTTGTCTACCCTGATTTGTTTGTACCAGGGGAGGCTCTGGCATCAGGGGAGGTAAGTCTTTTACAATGAACAGCTTTGACTAGTTTGTCTACCCTGATGTGTTAGGGGTGTGGGCTTTGCATCAAGTAAGACAAGTTAAAGACAAGTCTGTTACATTCATGAACTCTTGTAAGAAATTTGATTAGTTTGTGAAGAAAAGCTACCCAATATAACTGATATTACCTGGTATTTATATTTTTACCTTCTAAACCATATACATGTACATATACAGAGAAAAGGTGAAAATAATAATGTTACACAATCATGCTTAGAGTCCTGTATGGTCAACCGTGCCTGAAACTTGGATTGGAGAGTTAAGGCCCGTTTATTTTCACGCATTATTGCAGAATGACAAACAGTGCAGACTTTGATCACTATTTGGAGCCCTCTGATTTGGGTCTACACCATTTGCATAGAACAAGTGTACTCTTCACAGATACCCTGTTTATAAAACACAAGTATACTCATCGCTTGGGCTCAATGGGTTTACATAGGGTTTCACTGTATTCAGCCTCCTATGCCCAAAAGTACACCATATTTGTTTGGCCCTCGGTGGGTTTGAGGCCGGTTTGTCTGATACATTCTCTAGCAAGCCAAAGCCCTCCAGTGCCATGCAGTCTAATGTCTGCTAATAGCTTCATGTGTGCCTTTAGCAACAATATTAACCTTGCTTATGCTGGAATTTTCAAATGAACTATTCCAATTATGGAAAATGACAAATCTATGTTGATTTGTAGGAATTTTTAAAAAAATATTTTGGAAAATCAAAGTATAACATAAACAAACAGTGCAGATCCTGATCAGAGGGCTCTGCACTGTTTGTATAAAATACATTTCGTTTTTATTTCTGTCAAAGAAAAGGTTAAACCAAAGCCAAAAATCCCTTTGATTTACTGAATGTAGATTTACTGGACCTTTGCCTACAGCGATGAATCAGATCACAGGCCGAGTAACTTAGTTAACTATCTGCACACCCCACAATTACTGTCCTGTCCGCTCAATACAAAGCTCCAGATAAAGGGAGTACAATAAAACCTCTCTATTACAACCTCGCAATTGTGTTAACCCATTACCCTAGAGATACACCTTTTTTTCGCCTCGAGTTTATTCCTCCACTGAAAAAAAATAGTTTATAATAGTTTCTAATAATTAATCAGTCATGAATATGAGACATCAGAAATGTTTTCTATATCCTAGCTATCAGATAACTGCTTAACCCATTACCTCTTAACCTATTTCTAGCTTTAAAAACAGGTGACCACTTAAAGCAGGTTGAAAGTAAAGCAGAATGTGCCTTAAGGCACATTCTGCTTTACTTTCAGCCTGCTTTAAGCTACCATCTTCTAGGATACAGAAAATATTTCTTCTGGTACAAATTCTTGGCTGTATAAACTGGAACTTTTTTCTTCAGTGGAGGAATAAATGAGAGGTGTAAAAAGGCGTTTTTAAGGGGTAATGGGTTAAAGCAGACTAAAAGATCCAACTTGCTTTAATTGGTCACCTTTCTTTAACACTAGAAACATGCCATGGAGTAAAGAGTTACTAATATTATAACGTGTTTCACCCGGTGACTGCTTAACTCTTTCCTCCCTGAAACTTTAAATGGACAATTCCAGTTTCCATTTTAGTCTAGTCCATTTCTGACTTTTAAGGGTTGTTTTTGTCAATGTTTGACATTATGACAAACAGTGAGGACCCTGATCAGAGGGCTCCTTTCGGAGCCCTCTGATCTGGGTCTTCACTGTTTGCATAGGACAAGTGTACTATTCGCATGTTCACTTTTTGAAAAGGACGCCTATAGGCGGGACTAGGGTTCAAAGGGTTAAAGCAAAGTGACAGTCAAACAGAACGCTCGTTAAGGAGCCTTCTGTTTTACTGTGACCTTGCTTTATGCTATTACCTGTCTTTTATACAATCAATTAGCATTTGTTTTAGTGGTCCTATAGAGAGGTTTTACTGTATTTCAAAAACTAATATCTATGGTGTTGCTAATCATTAGAATTGTCACTTCCTCCACTGAAGAATATAGTTTCTTTTTATACAATTATAAATAGGTACCATGAGATATAGTTTCTATATCCTCCGAGAGAAGTAGCTTAAAGCAGGCTGAAAGTAAAGCAGAATGCGCCTCTGCGCATTCAGAGGTGCATTCTGCTTTACTTTCAACCTGCTTTAAGAGGTCACCTATCTTTAAAATAAGAAAACAGACTCTAGGGTAATAGGTTAAGGAACATTCTGCTTTATTTTCAACCTGCTTTAACCCATGCTTTAAGCTACCCTTGTAGAAAGAGACTGAAAATACCTTCTTAGTTTCATCTTAAGACCTTTCTAGATAGGTACTACTTTCCCTAGAGTAGAAAAAATTAGAGGCGTAAAAAGGCATCATAAAAAGTTACGGAGTAATGGGTTAACAGAAGTGTTTGTATTTCTTTCAGATCCGTAGCAAGGCTAAGCCTATGTGTGTGGACAGCGCTGTTGACCCGCAGAACTACCACAAGCCTGTGAACATGTGGCCGTGCCACAACCAGGGCGGGAACCAGTATTGGATGCTCAGTAAGAACGGAGAGATACGCCGTGACGACGGCTGCCTTGACTACTCTGGTGGCGAGAGTGTGATTATCTACCCATGTCATGGTCAGAGGGGCAATCAGGAGTGGAAATACAAAGATGTAAGTTGACAATATTTACATTCGCCCCATTCAGTTCCATTGAACAAAATTTACATTTAATTTGTATAGACGCAGTAATTATTGTTCTAGGGAATGGAATTTGTGGATATCTTTTGTAGAGGAGGCGGGGCTTATGGATCATTTCCCTGTGAATCACAGCTTCAGTTATGCGGTTATGGCTGTTCGGACCTTTCAGAATACACATTATTCGTGTTAACAACCTCTAATATGGATTAAACATCCATGCATACTAATAAAATTTTCATTTAATATTAGAAATTACAGTAAATATCACTAGCACGATTTCATGGAGTTTGCTGATCATTTTCTGTTGTATTTCGCTTAAACGCCCAAAAAATCAGTTCATTTCTTAAATCATAGTGTCAGTGTGTTACACCCCTCCCACCCTCATAGGTCAGCAGCAAAAGTGCTTTAGGCAGGGGGGTGTCTGTACTTTTGTCCGTAAGAACCAAGATTTTAGTTTTTTTCGTTTGGCTCTTTTGTGGTTTTAGTACACACAACTTCACATGTGGCTCATGGTTCTCATTAAGTACAAGTTGAATTGCAATTTGATGATCATGATCTTTTGTGACCTAGGTTAAGTTTTTGCTCAGCAGAGCATATCTGTGTTCTACAAACGCATTTTTAGTGTCATCATGTTTTAACTATTTGAGTGCTTTAACCCATTACCCCATAAATACCCCTTTTTACGACTTTAATTTATTTTTCCACTAAAGAAAATAGTTCCAATTTATATATATAGTAATGTTTATCAAAAGAAATAGTTTCTATATTCTAGCTGATAGCTTAAAGCAGGCTGAAAGTAAAGCATAATGCGCATTCTGCTTTACTTTCAACCTGCTTTAATTGGTCACCTGTCTTGAAAACTAGAAACAGGCTATTTGGTAATGGGTTAAGCATTCACCTGCCTTAAACGCCTGCTAATTAACGTAATTTATTGGTTGTATTAGAGAGGTTATGTTTTTTTCGTGTCTTTCTTACAGGACAACACAGTTCTTCATGTCAACACCAACAAGTGTATGGTGGTATCCATAGATGGTCAGAAACTGCTAATGGAACGGTGCACAGGAATTGACCGACAAATATGGCAGTGGAAAAGAAAACCAGCAGCGGGCATTATACGAGCAGATTAACGATAAAAATACAGCAATCTAGGTCACACGGAGCTCAAGATAAGGGGAGTATTTCCAAAACTGAAATCTTTATTTCTGCATTTAACCCTATGGTGTTACTACTCATTAGAATCGTCTCTTTGAGACGATTCTAATGAGTAGTAACACAATAGGATTTGGTTCTGAAATCAGCGCGAATGTGTTGGATTTGTTCAGTGTACTTCCTCTTATCTAGAGCCCTGTAGGTGTCAATTTGCACAGTCAATCTTGTATTAAGCAACCGCTCAAAATAAGACCACAGTAATACCTCTCTATTACGATTACTAAAAAAGAAGTTCAATTGATTGTATCAAAGACTGATGACAGCATAAAGCACGGTGACAGTAAAACAAAAACCTCCTAAAAGAACTTTTCTGTTTTACTGTTACCTTGCTTTAAAGCAGTCACCTGTTTGGGAGCTTTCTGTTTCTGTTACCTTGCTTTAAGCTGTCACCTGTCTAAGCATTCAGTCAGCTGTCTTAAATATCTAGTAATCAACACATTTTAGTTGTCGTAATATTTTAGAAATCTGTCACTTGTCGTAAGAGATAACCATGCTATTTTCAAATAGTGGTTGCTTATTCCTTTACTCCATAGCCTGTTTGTAGTTTTGACAAGTGGTGGCCACTTAAAGCAGGTTGAAAGTAAAGCAGAATGCACCTTAAGGCGCATTCTGCTTACTTTCAGCCTGCTAATAAACCTACCATCAGCTTGAAAGTAGAAAATATTTCTGATGAGACATATTCATGACTGTTGAATTGGAACTATTTTCTTTCGTTGGAAGAATGTTGAATTGGAACAATTTTCTTCAGTGGAAGAATAAATATAATGCGTAAAAATGGATCTATGGAGAAGTGGGTTAATATATGATTGACTGTACTTCAAATACATCAAGATGCCAAATGTATGTTCTGCTATGAATGGTGTATGTTCAGAATGAATGAAAACCTTTTCCCTACTTGATAAAAGGGAGGTTATTCTGTCAGTACATTTTGTGAACTATTTTAAGAGTAGCTGGCCTTTATCATCATATTTTAATGGTACTTAAGTGTGAACACTTGGGAACATTTTCATGATTTTTAGGACAACCAAATGCGTGTTTTTGAATGGAAATATTGTTTTGCTCAAGTGGTCCAGCTTGACTGTAAGCTGGGAATGGTTTGATTGTGTTTATAGGAAGGAGTTTTAGGTATGAGATATATATGTATGCAATGTTTTTATAGATGCAAGTAGATTTACCCAGTACCCCTTAAATATAACATTTTATGCCTTTAATGTATTCCTCTTTTGAAGAAAGTAATCCAAATTTATACAGTGATGGGTATGTCAAATCGCGAGTATACTCTTCGCAGAGTGAGGCAATAACTGAAGATGATGTACCATAAGAAATATTTTCTATATTCTAACAGTTTGTAGCTTAACTCTTTGAACCCTAGTCCCGCATATAGGCGTCCTTTCAAATAGTGTACATGTAAAAAGTACATGTGTCCTATGCAAACAGTGAAGACCCAGATCAGAGGGCTCCTTTCGGAGCCCTCTGATTAGGGTCTTCACTGTTTTTCACAATGCCAAACATTGACAAAAACAACCCTTAAAAGTCAGAAATGGACTAGACTTAAATGGAAACAGGAATTGTCCATTTAAAGTTTCAGGGAGGAAAGAGTTAATTAAAGCAGGCTGAAAGTAAAGCAGTATACCATCTACAAGGAAATAGGAAACATTGTTTATGGTGCATATTCAATAACTGTATAAATTGGGACTAATTTCTTGCAATGGAGGTATACATTAAATGCATATAAAGTCGTATTTATGGGTTATAGGGTTAAAAGGTGTTTTGATTCTCTAGACATTCCAAATAGGAATTCGCACTGTGTGATTATTGACCAAAAGGTTCCATATTCACAGTTGAGTGTATTTTCCAGATTAATACTTGTCTGATCTGAGTCGACATTGTTTTGTAAACGTAACCTGATTCAGTCAGTAAAAATGTAAAGCAAGTTTTGCATGTGTCTTCCTTAAAGAAAAATACATACATGTAGCCCACATCTTTGTTAACATATTCCATATCAAAACTCTTCCTGGTTGAAAAAATACTTCTGATCCTGCATTTGCTAGTTTAAATCTGTAGCAAAGTCTGTGTATGGGTCTAATGTTGAGTTGTCACTGTATAAAATGTACAAGTTTGATACTTGTTCAGTATGTGGTTTTTATGTAACAGTAAAATGATAAATCCCTCTATAATGACCACTAAAACAAATGCTAATTGACTGTATAAAACACAAGTGGCAGCTTAAAGCAAGGTGATTGTAAAACAGAAAGCTCCTAAAGGAGCTTTCTGTTTTACAGTCACCTTGCTTTAAGCAGTCACCTGTTGTAAACACCTAATAATGAGCATAATTTTGGGGTTGTTGAAGAGAGGTTTTACTGTATGTTGTTCTGCTGGGATGTATTTTAGTTTTATCTTTTATTTGATACAGAAAGTATTACTTTTTTCAATCATAACAATAATAATGTTTTGTGCATTTATTTTCTTTATTTCTTTTTTTTTTTATCACAGCTACCTGGGGCTTGTTTCTTAACCCATTACCCCATAGCCTATTTCTACATTTGAAAATAGGTGACCACTAAAAGCAGGTTGAAAGTGAAGCAGAATGCGCCTTAAGGCGCATTCTGCTTCACTTTCAGCCTGCTTTAAGCTACCATCTGCTAGAATATAGAAAATATTTTTTCTGATACATATTCATAACTGTATAAGTTTGAATTATATTCTTCAGTGGAGAAATAAACTTAAGGCGTAAAAAGGCGTATTTATTGGGTAATGGGTAAAACATATCTTTTTTTTTATCACAACGGTCTGGGGCTTGTTTCTTAAAGATATCTTAGCTATGATAGTACAGCAAACATGTCATTTATAAACACTCAACTAACAGTTTAAGGCATAACGGTTACCCCATAGCCTGTTTCTTGTTTCGAAGACAGGTGAGCATTTAAAGCAGGTTGAAAGTAAAGCAGAATGCGCCTTAACCGTTTACCCCATAGAAGCTTCTTTTAGCCCATTTGATTTATTCCTCCATTGAAGAAAATAGTTCAAATTCATACGATCATAAACATGTATTATGAAATATATTTTCTAAATCCTGTCTGATGATAGCTTCAAGCAGGCTGAAAGTAAAGAATGCGCCTTAGGGCGCATTCTGCTTTTCTTTCAACCTGCTTTAAGTGCTCACCTGTCTTCAAAACTAGAAACAGGCTATGGGGTATTGTGTTAACTCATTATCTCATCAGGATACAAACTTTGAGTCAAGGTCCTGAAGTCATACTTCCTTCATACTTCCTTGCCACCCCTACTATTATATACTTAAGCTACTGACCAGAAGAGTCAAGGTCCTGAAGAGAAAGTTAGGGATTTAAGGGTCAGACACACTGGTGTGAGGGTTAGATAGGTAATTTAAATCATTAACCAAATCCTTTGCTCCTTGTATTGTTAGGAGCAAACTCATTTTGTATGTATAAAGTTGTAATAGGTTTTATTTGAGTTGGCATAATTGAGTTTATAATGTAAAAGAAAACAAAATTCAGAAACATTAGAAAGAATATTGAAGACGTAGGGAATGAAATCATTAACCAAATCCTTTGCTCCTTGTATTGTTAGGAGCAAACTCATTTTGTATGTATAAAGTTGTAATAGGTTTTTATTTGAGTTGACATAGTTGTTTTTAGAACTTAAATCAAACCTGAATTCAGAAACATTAGTAAGAATATTGAATTAGTGGAAAATTAAATCATTAACCAAATCCTTTGCTCCTTGTAATTTTAGGGGCAAACTCATTTTGTATCTATAAAGTTGTTATAGGTTAACATAGTTGTTTTTATAACTTAAATCAAAACTGAATTCAGAAACATTAGGAAGAATATTGAAGTACATGTAGTAGAAATTTAAATCATTAACTAAATCCTTTGCTCCTTTGTATCTATAAAGTTGTAATAGGTTAACCCATTACCACATAAATACGCATTTTTACGCTTTTGATTTATTCCTCAACTTAAGAAATTAGTTCCAAATAATATCTTCATTAATATATAGGAAAGAAATATTTTGTATATCCTAGAACATATTAGCTTAAAGCAGGCTGAAAGTAAAGCAGAATGTGCCTGTAGGCACATTCTGCTTTACTTTCAACCTGCTTTAAGTGGTCTCCTATCTTCAAAACAAGAAACATGCTATGGGGTAATGGGTTAACATAGTTGTTTTTAGAACTTAAATCAAAACTGAATTCAGAAACATTAGGAAGAATATTGAAGAAGTAGAAAATGAAATTAATGAAGACAGGAGGCTGCTGGATGCTGAGCAGCTAGAGGAACTTTCTGCATTAGATTGATTTTGCATTAAGTATTCACCTGACTTTTACCAAAGCTTTTTTGTTTTGAATCTGTTCCTGAAAACAGGGGCCCATTTCATAAAACTTTGTACGAAAAAAACCGATTGTAAGTCAAAACTTAAAAATACACTTAATTTCAGATTTCCTTATCTAATCCTGTCTTGTGACATCTCTTTGGAATCGTCTTTTCAAGACGATTCCAAAAAGATGTCACAAGGCAGGATTAGATGGAGAAATGGAAAATAACTGAGACTTTTATAGTCGAACAAAGTTTTATAAAAATGGGCTTTAGGTGATTAGCAAGGTTGCTTGTCTCTGAATGAGAGGTTGATTTTGTTGGACCTGTACATGTCAATGATAGTGTTGAATTGAAACTTAGATTTAGTTTGTAATCATATTCATCCAGTCGAGCTCCAGATAAGGGAAGTATTTCAAAAACTAAAATCTTTATTTCTGCATTAAACCCTAGGGTGTCACTACTCATAAAATCGTCTCTATGAGACAATTCTAATGAGTAGTAACACCATAGGATTTGGTGCTGAAGTGAGTGAGAAAATATTTTTGTTAATGTCCTCTTTTCTGTAGCCCCTATTTAGTAGCATTAGTTATATCAATATACATTCCAGATATTATAATATTTATGTTAAAGTGCTCTAGATAAGAGCAAGTTAAAGGAATTTAACACATTACCACAAAAAACACGCCTTTTCAAGCGTCTTATTATTTCAATAGTAAGGAAAATAGTCCTTACCAAGGACTTAAAGTACAGAAAGCATTTCTAGTATATTCCCAGCTAGTAGCTTAAAACAGGATGAAAGTAAAGCAGAATGATCCTTTAGGAGCATCATGCTTTTCTTTCAACCCGCTTTAAGTGTTCAACTAAAATACATACTAGAAGCAGGGTATTGGGTAAAGTTTTTATGGTGATAAAGTAATTTGCCAAGGTCTGGCTGTTTGTTTAACCATTATCTTGCTTTAAGCAGCCACCTGCCTAAAACACAAAATAATTTATGTAATTAAGTGGCCGTAATAGAGAGGTTTTACTGTATTAAAAAGTAATTAGGTTGTAAGAAACAGTATAGATACTGACCAGGTCAGTGGTTTATACTGTATGCAACAGGTAGGAAGTAAAGATTAATTGATCGTGAAATCCACCATTGTCTATTCAAATTTATATTGTGTCTATAAATAGCATCTTTGTAGATATGTGTCTATAAATAGCATCTTTGTAGATATGTGTCTATAAATAGCATCTTTGTAGATTATGTGTCTATAAATAGCGTTTTTGTAGATATATGTCTATAAATAGCTTGTTATTATGAAATATAGGCCATTTAGTGTTCTTGGAGATATAAAGTAAGGTTTTGATTGTAAAAGACCAAAGCTTATTGTATAGATGACTCTATAAGTACCTTATTATTATGAAATGTAGACCATTTAAAGTTCTATTGCACAACAGACAGTTAAAATGTGGACCCTTGTAAAATAATTGACTAATTCTTTCAGTACTTTTTGGTGAATTAAACAATAAAGTACAAAAAAGTATTTTTATTTCAAAAGTCCAAACTTTATTGTATATTCTAATATTGACACAAACAGTATTTATATGTTCTTAACTCTTTCAACACTGTAACTCTTGTGGACTATACAAGGTTCCCATTTAGATCCTTTAGGGGAAGGGTCGGATCTAATGTTTAAGAACTTGTGGCCAACCCCATTTCTCTGTATATATTGAAATAGAATATGTTTAAACTAATTTAGATCTTTTGGGGTACCAAAACATGAACCAGTAAACTTTGAACTCTGGGTAGTTTAATAAATATTTTTCTAACTTAGCCAACAGTGTAGATCCAGATCAGAGGGCTCCTATAGGAGCCCTCTGATCGGGTACACTGTTTGCAAATGTAATGATTATATTTTAAACGGGTCCATGGTGTTGAAAGAGTTCAGCCAAAACGTTCAGAGAAGCACCATGTTCAGTATTGGTTAATACTGTTGTACTGTTAAAAAACCATGATGCTTACAAGGGGTGAATGTGTTAATATGATTTTGTCATTATTCATTATCTAGTAGCATTATTCAGAGGGAAGTATAATAATAAGG
Source organism: Gari tellinella (assembly GCA_922989275.2). Classification (NCBI taxonomy): domain Eukaryota; kingdom Metazoa; phylum Mollusca; class Bivalvia; order Cardiida; family Psammobiidae; genus Gari; species Gari tellinella. The sequence continues at coordinate 14,425,604 of OV277869.1, read as the reverse complement.
GAAGTATTTCAAAAACTAAAATCTTTATTTCTACATTTAATTAACCCTATGGTTTCACTACTCATTAGAATTGTCTCTTCAAGACAATTCTAATGAGTAGTAACACAATAGGTTGAAACAGGTAAGAAAATAATCGATTTGTTTATTTTACTCCCACTTATCTGGAACCAGGAATCCAAGATTATAAAGAGCTTGGAGTTGAATCGAGATCATTCTCAAACATTTGATTGTTCAGATTTGAGCAAAAGCTCAAATCTGACCAATCAAATACTTGAGAACATTCTCATACTCAACTCAAATGCTTCATAACCTTTGGGCCTTGTCATTATTACATTAGTTATTAGATATGTTAGTGATAATCCTGTATATAAGTTGTATACTCCCATGTTATATCCATATCATACCAAAACATCCACTGCTTGGAAACCATTGCCTGCACATTTTGTTAAATTAAAATTGTTTTTGTCATTGTGACTTAACCCATTACCCCATTTTACGCCTTTAATTTATTCCACCACTGAAGAAAATAGTTCCACTTTATACAGTCATGAGAAGGTTCAATAAGAAATATTTTCTATATTCCGGTAGCTTAAAGTAGGCTGAAAGTAAAGCAGAATGTGCCTTAAGGCTCATTCTGCTTTACTTTCAACCTGCTTTAAGTGATCACTTAATGCTAGAAACAGGGTATGGGGCAATGGGTTAAGAAATATCAAACTTAATGTTGTCAAAATTGGAGTCCAGAGATATTTGGCATATGTGTGTGTGCGGTGTGTGCGATTTGGATCCAGCCTAATTTTGTAAGGCCAGTGAATTGATCATAGTAATTTATAACTTTCCTTGGACAATAACTTACGGAGGCTTTCATCCTTTCCTCTACATAAACAAAAAATAAGACGGCTTTACCCCGTCATGATAAATTTACGCCAATGAAAAATAACTTTATGATAACTTAGTTTTAAACAGTAAGATTGTCTTAAAGGCAGGTGAAAGCCTCCTGCAAAATGAAATAAAAGCAGAAAGGTCCTCAAGTGCTGTTGCAAAACAATACAGCATACACTAAAGTTTATTTCAGAAGATATACATTGTTTTCAATATTTTCCTTTTATTATTTTCAGATGCAGAACTTAAATCAAATCTATTTTTTTGTGTTGTTTTTTGTGAAAGCTATATTTAACATGCCAAAGGCAAAGATCAGCATTTTCATTATGAAATTCTTTATTCCATTTTTTCTTTGTATTTATACATAAAAATCCAAGGGCTCCAGATAAGACGGAGTAAACAGAACAAATCCAACATTTTCTTACATATTGTAGCCCAAAATCATATGGTGTAACTACTCATTAGAATCGTCTCAAAGAGACGATTCTAATGAGTAGTAACACCATAGGGTTTAATTCAAAATTAAAGATTTTAGTTTTTGAAATACTCCCCTTATCTGGAGCTCTGATTATTTATAAAAAAAAAAACTCCTATTGAATAGGGTGTAGTACAGCCAACATTCCAATGACTATAACAACTAAAGGAGAGAAGGTTGTAGGTTTCCATGGTAACACCTGCATGCCTGGATGTACAAAAGTGTAGACCCCAATGAGGCCTGAGTAGAAACAATGAAGACACAAATGAGATGCCAAAACTACAATGCCTCATTAACTCTTTGAACCCTAGTCCCGTATATAGGCGTGGTTTTCAAACAGTGTATATGTGAATAGTACACATGTTCTATGCAAACAGTGAAGACCCAGATCAGAGGGCTCCAAAAGGAGCCCTCTGATCAGGGTCTTCACTGTTTGTCACAATGCCTAACATTGACAAAAACAACCCTTAAAAGTCTTAAATGGGCTAGACTAAAATGGAAACTGGAATTGTCTATTTAAAGTTTCAGGGAGGAAAGAGTTAAAGTCTACACTGTTTGCATTACAGTAATGAAAACAGGTTATTGTTTACAGCAGGCTAAAAGTAAAGCAGAAGATTCCTTCAGGAGCCTACTACTTTAATTTTAGACTGAAAGTAAAAACCCATTTGTTAGGATGAAGAAAAATATTCTGTTTTTATTTAGAGGTTATACAAAAGATGACCATATGGTATGAAGATTATCTTAAAGTTGTCCATATGGTATGAAGGGAGTGTCTAAAAGTTGTCCTAAGGGTATAAAGATTTATCACAAAGTTTCCCTAAACCATTCAGGCTATCTAAAAGGTACAAATAGGTGTAAAAGTAAAAAAAAAAAAATACCCACAAATTATAAAGGTTATAAAAAAGATACACTAGAGGATTTAAAGGATCACCTAATTGCCCATAGGGTGTAAGTATTGCTTCATTTTGTTTAAAGAAATCAGCATTATTTTAACATACGTATTATAAATACAATGGCATTGGTCATTAAACGGGCAAACATTCCATGTGTGTACATAAACTGAGCTATTGTTCTTAAGCCCGTATTCATACATGTTCTAATCTAATTACACAAGACTTTTTATCAAACTTACCAGAACAGCTGTTCTGTTTGTATTTTACAAACAAGTATTCTTTGTGTTCTTCATTCAAAAGTGTTCTTATTATAGCAGGGCTGCCATAAGTTGACATGAAAAATCCTAAGATTTCCAAATTTGCATTTTTCAAATGCGATTTTATGAATCGTATCTTTACCCCATAGCCTGTTTCTAGTTTTGTTGACATGCGGCTACTTAAAGCTACAATTTAATGGGAAAAAAATCCGAAGATTTAGGAAAAATCCGGAGAAATGGCAGCCCTGTAATAGTTATAAACTAAAATGTTGTATTGAAACTTACTACACACCTGTTCCATGTGTACCTATTAAACAGCTGTTTTATTTGTACTTGTTACACAGCTGCTCTATTTGTACCTATCAAACATATGTTTTTGTACTGATTAAACAGCTGTTCTATTTGTGCTTGTTAAACAGCTGTTCTGTTTGTACTGATTGTACAGCTGTTCTGTTTGTACTTATTCCACAGCTGTTCTATATGTACTTATTCCACAGCTTTTCTATGTGTACTTATTCCACAGCTGTTCTATTTGTACCTATTAAAAGCTGTTCTATTTGTTTTTCTTCCACAGCTGTTTTATTTGTACCTATAACACATTTGTTTTAATAGTATGTATTACACAACTGTTCTACTTGTTCTGTAAAACACAGCTGTTCCAGTTGTACCTATTACACAGCGATTCTAATTGTGATTTTAAACACAGCTGTTGTTCCATTGCTATCTATTAACAGGGACCATATATATTATATAGTATCCCTGCTATGACACAGTAGTTCCATTTGTACTTATTTACCCAGCCGTTTCATATGTACTTACTGGTATTAACACAGCTGGTCTATGTCTAGTATATAATGATACTTATGTTAACAGCAGTTCGTTCTAATGTGTAATTATTACAGATGTTCTGTAACGATGTACATGTATTATAGAACTGTTTTCGGTGTCATGCAAATGTTTGCTTTATACATATGACTCAACTGTAAATGTACAACATTACTGTTCTTTGTGTACACAATGCCATGACACAACTGTTTGGTCTGTACTTCTGTTCCGTATGTACCCATTACATATGTTCATTTGTCAACCTGTGTTATATGCAACATACCATATTAACCCTTAGCCCGCCAAATAAATTGTCGTCTGCTATATTTCTCGTCTGCTTCAAGTTTCAAAGTGCTTCAAAGTTGCTCAAAATTGCTGAAAATGTTGTCCGAGTGTCAAACAGCTTGGATCCGGATGAGACGCCGAGTTACTCGGCGTCTCATCCGGATCCAAGCTGTTTGCATATGGAGCTATAGTCGTGACTGGCAGGCTAAGGGTTAATCACAAACTCCAACTCAAAACACACAAGATCATATTGCAGTTTAACATGAGTTGATGAAAACTTCCAAAGGATAGGCATGTAATGTTTTGGACAAATGAATGCTTCATGAGTGATAAATGTTATTCAGAGCGCTCTCAAGGATGGCTAGGTATATCATCTGTCTTGCATTAAGCTGCTATTCTGTGCTACATATAGCATGCTAAAAGCACATCTGTAGGGATGGTCATTCTTATTCATTGACTGTTTAATTAGCACAAAGGCTGTAACTCTATGTTTGAAGGCACCAAAGAAAGTCATGTGACACAAAGCATGCCAAAAACATTGTAAGTGAATGTTTGTAATATTTACATATTTATCATGGCAAGTATTTACAATTTCAGATTCAATTTTTGTAAAATACCGTAAAACCTCTTTATTATCACAACTAAAAGTAAGGCTAATTGACTGCATAAAAGACTAGTCAGCTTAACCCTTTCCCTTATAGAAGCGACTTTTAGCACATTCATTTTATTCATCCGCTGAAGAAAGTAGTTCCGATATATACCGTAATTAATATGTGTCATATTTAATACTTTCCTTATTCTAGCAGGTAATAGCTTAAAGCAGGCTGAAAGTAAAGCAGAATGTGCCTTTAGGCATATTCTGCTTTACTTTCAACCTGCTTTAAGTGGTCACCTGTCTTCAAAACAAGAAACAGGCTATGGGGTAATGGGTTAAAGCAAGGTGAAGGTAAAGCAGAAAGATCCAAAAGGAGGTTTCTGTTTTACATCCGCCTTGCTTTAAACAGTCACCTGCATTAAACACCTGATAGTTGACACAATTTAGTGGTCGTTATAGAGTTGTTTTACTGTACTCATTCATCAGAAGGTGTACGATAGATGCCAGCTTAATACGGAACGAAATTACTTGCATGACTGTAGATAAGACTGGGCATATTTCTGACAGTTTTAGCCCATGTGAAATCCTGTGAGCTATTGCTATTAATCTGTTGTATGAGGTGCATCATGCCTTTTACATTGCCAACTTGAAATTATCAAAAGTGATCAGTGCATTGCCTGACGAAACGTTGTAACTTTCATGTTGATCTATGGTGACCGTCTTAAACCTTAACCCCAATAGACTATTCTCACGATTTTTAGACATACAGATTTATGGAGCTATGTAGTATAACATGGATCAAGCAACCCTTTTACTGTAACGGCGCCCAATGTAATATATTTATGTTGCAATATCACAACACCCAAGTCCTTTCATCTGTAAGCCAGTCAATGCACTTCCATCTATATCGCCATTAAAATGGTAAACACCATAACCATTAAATCCTTTCTAAATAGAGTCAAAAACAACCAACAGTTTCAGGGCTGCCATTTTTCCCGATTTTTCCTAAATCTTCGGATTTTTTTCTAGTACATGGTAGCTTAAAGTAAATCAGAATGCGCCTTAAGGCGCATTCTGCTTTACTTCCAGCCTGCTTTAAGCAGCTACATGTCAACAAAACTAGAAATAGGCGAAGGAGAAAAGGTATGATTTGTAAAATCGCACTTGCAAAATGCAAATTTGGAAATCTTAGGAATTTTTATGGCAACTTATGGCAGCCCTGTTTCAGTCTTGACAATAATTGGTGCCAAAGGATTAGAACTATGCACTTACTGTTGTTATAACGTCATCTATCTCATTGTCTATGAAGTCACTTAATCCATTACCCCTTAATATCCCTTTTTACACCTTGAATTTGTTCTTCCACTGAAGAAAATAGCTCCAATTTATTCAGTAATGAACATTTATCATATGAAATATTTTCTATATTCTAGCAAGTGGTATCTTAAAGCAGGCTGAAAATAAAGCAGAATGCGCCTTAATATCTTAAGTAGTCACCTGTCTTCAAAACTAGAAACAGGCTATGGGGTAATGTTAATTAATATCTCAGTGTACATATAGGCCAACAGTCATGTGGGGACAATGTTTTGGACCATGACCGCCAATGTCTAACATGTGCTTATGTGTACATTCATTGCTAGGTTTTAAATTTTTGCATGTGCCAAAAACGTTTCCAAATATCATGCATAATTAGAGAAAATTCTTCCTCTCTTGTCGGTTTCAAAATTTAGTTGTGAGACATGTGAGTTTGTTGAAAAAGTCTTATGACTGGAAACATGGTACCCTGTTTTAGTTGTAAAGACTGACCTTTGGATGCCGTGTGATAGAACCAGGCACTCTGTTGATACAGTCTTATGAAGGGAAACATGATACCCTGTTTCAGTTGTAAATACTGACTTTGGATATCATGTGATGGAACCAGGCACTCTGTTGATACTTATGACTGGAAACATGGTACCCTGTTTCAGTTGTAAACACGGACTTTGGATGCCGTGTGATGGAACCAGGTACTCTGTTGATACAGTCCAATGACTGGACACATGGTGTCCTATTTCAATCTTTTAAAATAGTTTGGGATGTTAGGTAATGGAAGCGGGTAATTCTTTGTTTATCAGACTGTCATTATGTCAGTTTTCTATATATGTAACTATGTGTGTGAATGATTGTGTCATTACAGTTGTGTAATATATTGTCTTGTCACCAAAGCAACACCCATGCAACTCAGTGCCTTTGTCAAAAATTGAATTCAGAATAAAACTGTTACTATAAATAGACTCATTACTTATTTTTCAGTACCCCATGATTAGCCCTTTTTATGCACCCACATATCATTGTCGGGGCATATTGTATTTGGTCTGTCTGTTTGTCCGTCTATTTGTCTAATTTATTTTGTTAATCAATTTAACCTTGGCCAATTTAACACCATTATTGCAGAGACAGTGTATACCATACACTGTCTCTGATTATTGAGAGTGCACATGCTAAATATACAGTGGAGAATGTGTTATTCTTTCCCAATAAACGTGTTTACGCTAAAACTATTATTTGCAGTGCAAACAGTTTGGAGCCAGATCAGACGCCGGGTAACCCGACGTCTGATCTGGCTCCAAACTGTTTGTCACCAAGATAAACATGAAATATCAAAATTGACCAAAAGTTGTTATTTTCTACGTTTTAGCGCTTTGCGTTTGCGTACGTTTGCGTTTAAACGGGAAAGAATAACAGATTCTCCACTGTAAACTCTCTGTCACATATCATATGTGATAGAGACTTCATATTTAGCATATGTACTCAACTCAATAAGTTCTTGAGTTCAGTACACGTTGGGTCATGTCCGACAAAGGCCACAGTCATTTAGAGGTCATATAGACTGAAATTTATATTGGCCATAACTTGGGACCTACATGTGTTAGAGACTTCATTTTTAGCTCGCTGTACAAATGTCCAGAACTTATGTTGTCACCCGGTCGTTGGCGTCGCGTTCCTGTACCCGTTGCCGTTCGCGTTAGCAGTTTCAAGAAAGTGTTAACACTTCTATGTCCTTTAACTTACATATTTTACGCTTGTACCACCCATGCCTTGGGGCAATTGTTTTCCCAATCATGTGACATTTTAGACCACATTGACCTTGACCTCAGCCCGTGAGTTTAGGTTTCGAAATCGGCGTTTATGTTTCGAAAAATGCATATAACTCCTATGTCCCTTGAGGAATTGCTTTCATATTTGATATTCATGTAAGTATTGACCTTTCCATTCATGCAAAAAGTTTAATCCTAGTCACATTGACCTTGAAATTAGGATCTGCGTTTAGGTTTTGGAATCTGTGTTTAGGTTTCGAAAAATGCTTATAACTCCTATGGTCCAGGAGGTATTGATTTCATGTTTGATATGCGTATGTATAAATGTATGTACATGACCTATCCAAGCATGCAAAAATTAAAGAACTTTGTGACCTTAACCTTGAACTTAGGGCCCACGTTTAGGTTTCGAAATCTGTATTGAGGTTTCGAAAAATGCTTAAAACTCTTGTCCTTTGAGGTGTTGCTTTCTTATTTTATAAGAATGTGTAGATGGACAATGCATTGCTATGCACGTAAAAACGATTGATGCCCTTGACCTTGAACTTAGAGTCCGCGTTTAGTTTTCAATATCTTCAGTTATGTTCCGAAACAATGCTTGTAACTCTAATGCCCCATGAGGTATTGGTTTCGTATTTGATATGCATGTGTATATTGACAAGCCCTTTCCATACATACAAAATGTTTGACGCGATGGACCTTGACCTCAGACTCTGTTATTGTTTCAAAATGTGCTGTCGGCAAACTTTGCTGTCTCTCTGACAACTCTTGTTGGCATGTTGGATCCGAGAGAATCTAACTCAAGAAGCTCTTTAGCTCAGTACAAGTTGGGACATGTTCATCAGAGGCCAAGTTCAGACTGAACTTTAGATTGGTCATAACCTTTGAACTACATGTAATAGATACTCTCTTTTTGGCATGTGTACTCAATACAAGCAGCTGTTGAGCTCAGTATAAATTAGGTCATGTCCGACAAAGGTCAGTGTAATTTAGAGCTCAAATCTGACATCAAACGCTTGAGAACGCTGACACATTCCGCTCAAACACTTTATAACATAAGGGCCTGCTATCGAGCGCTAGCGCTTTATAACCTTGTAGGTGCCAGGTTGGTCTTCTGCAATGATTCTCAGAGCTGATTTATCTGCATTACTCGTCGTCTCCTCTGGGGCTGGTCTTACGAAGCGTCGTACGACAAAAGCGGTCTTAAGTCAAAACTTTAAAATACACATAATTTCTGATTATCTATCTAACTCTGTCCTGTGACATCTCTTTGGAATCGTCCTTTCAAGAAATAAATGATAATTTAGAATTTTAGAATCTGACTGACGACAATATTTGTCCATCGACGTTGATAATACGGGTCCCTGTATCCAAATTGTTTGCAGTTCTGTGTGACACAACATTGCTCGTAGCTTGCAGATTATTCAAGATCTCATTCCTAATCATCACGGTGCCATTAATTTTATGGTAAAACTTATTGTCATTAATTTTCAGACATTACATTGCGCAGGTATAGGTTTTACTTTAACTCTCAATTTTTTCGTTAGATTTTTACCCCTTCACCGTTTCATTGTCGCCTGCTTCAATTTTATTGTCTACAATGTAGTGTCAAATTTAAAAAAAAAAAAAAAAAAAAATGGCAGTATGACTGAAGACATTTCAAAACGAGTGTCAAACAGTTTGGATCTTGATCAGACGCCGCGTTACGCGGCGTCTGATCAGGATCTTAACTGTTTACAAGCGCGCTTTTAAGCGAAATTGAGAGTGAAAGGGTTTTAGCACGTCCGTACTTAAATTGCAATATACAGTTTAAAGAAAGGTGACTGTTGCAATTGTTCATTGCCAAAGGCGTCATTAGGCGAATATGCGAACAGTATGGATCGTGATCAGACCATGCGTAAAGTGGCGTCTGATCACGATCCAGACTAGTTGTTTGGAACTCGTTTGGATACGGCGTCAGTTATTGTGCTGTACATACATAAAGCTCTTGGTCATACAAGTAAAACCCGTCTATTACGACCACTAAATTGTGTTAATTATAAGGGTGTTTACGACTGGTGACTGCTTAAAGCAAGGTGACAGTGAAACAGAAAGCTCCTTTAGGAGCTTTCTGTTTTACTGTTACCTTGCTTTCAGCTGTCATCTGTCTTTTATACTATCAATCACATGTAGCGTTCGTTTATGACAAAATGGTCGTGATAGAGAGGGTTTACTGTACACTGTCACATTATATATGTAGACGTTACTATAGCGGTTACAACAAAATTATATATAAAAAAAGCAATTAAAGGATGAAAGGAAATATAGCTTAATAAACAATGTGTTATAAAGTGGACTGTTCACTGAAATAACCTTTGAAGAACGTGCTTGTTATATAACGTACATCGTCATATTGTTTCTGACTCGCATGATACCGCCTGCTCTTAATTGTCGTCTGCTTTTATTGGTCAACTTTAGATTTAAGACATCTTGACAGGCAATATGTGTAGATGAGTGCCAAACAGTCTGGATTCTGATCAGACTCCGAGTTACTCATGGTCCAAAAAAATGAAAATGTCAGTGTCCAAGAGTCAATACAGTTTAGGGACAATGACTATAGCTACAGTGGAGAAAAAGTTATTCTTTCCCAATAAACGCGTTTACGCGTTAACCAGTATTTCCATCGCAAACAGTAACCCGGCGTCTGATCGGGGTCCAAACTGTTTGCCACTCAGATTAAAACTAGTAGGTAGAATCGTCGAAAAGTTGTCATTTTCTTTAAATCATTGCAATGCGTTTGCGTTTTGTTTGCGTTTAAACGGGAAAGAAGAACGTTTTCTCCACTGTATGTATAGTCAGTCAGTGAAGACAATTAATCACTGGATGACGAATATTTCAGATTGAACATTTGTCTGTTGTTCGCTACTTCACCCTTTCACTCTCAATGACGTCATAAAGCGCATTTGTAAACAGTTTTGATCCTGATCAGACGCCGCGTTACGCGTCGTCTGATCAGGATCAAAACTGTTTGCCACTTGTTTTGAAATCACGTCAGTTATAAATCCTACTTTGAAACGATATTACAGACAACAATATTGAAGCAGACGACAATGAAACGATGAAAGGGCTTAAAATATCACGATAACTTTGATCAAAAGAGTTAAAGAATATTTGTATTAAGTTTGAATTCAGATCAGACGCCGCGTGGTCTGAACTCAAACTGTTTGCAACTCGTCTTTTAATTTCTCCAATTTAAAAATGATCGAATCTTATTTTGGACATAGATCTACTTTGCATACGACAATTGACAGCAGACGACATTACGGCAGTCTACTGGTAAATTGGTTGTTTCCGGGTGGTCATTTCTACACCCATATATGTCCTGGTTGTATCAATTATACTAATTATCGATCACTAGATTGGTGATATAACACTCATTTCGTTAATCTGGTTACAGAGGAGAAGACGTTATTATTTACCGCTTAAACGAAACAAAATGTAAACACAATACAATAAAATACACAAAAAACGACAGGTTTCTGGAACTGTTGGCGATTCGTTTTAATATGAGTTACAAATAGTTTGGAGCCTGATCAGACGCCGGGTTACCCGGCGTCTGATCAGACTCCAATGTGTTTGCAGTGGAAATTACTTTTATCAGAAACGCGCATAATGGGAAAGGATAACGTCTTCTTAACTATAACATAATTTAACTGGTATCATTTTGATCAGAGAACTATTCAGTTATTTGGTAGACCTGCGTCATAGAAATTACGTCAGAGCATCATGCACGTGTATTTTGTCGCTGTTATAACATTCCTAGCAGGTAAGTCTTTACTGTTTTATTCTTTGATCCAATCCCTTCTTTTTAGTGACGATGTCTGCTTAAAACAATTTTTTATTTCTCAAAGGCATATTTAGATGCCTTTACAATTAGGATAGTAAGACTAAACCATTCAAAGTCATATTCAGGTGCTTTTACAATTAGCATGGTAAGATTAAACCATTCAAAGTCATATTTAGATGCTTTTGCAACTAGCATGGTGAGATTAAACCATTCAAAGTCATATTAAGGTGCTTTTACAATTAGCATGGTAAGATTAAAGCATTCAAAGTCATATTTAGATGCTTTTACAATTAGCAGAATCAATCACGGCTTTTGGTAAAGACGGGGGATTCTATATAGATAGGGTGTAGAATCCCCCGTCTTTACCAAAAGCCGTGCTTGATTATTTTTCTCGCTTAAAATTCCCTTTAAAACGAGTAAATTAAAGGAATTATAAGGACCTACTTTTTTCACGTATCACACATTCCACATCCAAACAGCTGTTTAAAGACCGCGCTATTTCAAATTGGCTTTGAAATTTTATTTATACACGCGTTTTAAGAAAAAACATGCCCCACTTTGGATCCCAACTCAGAAATACAAACGGTTTGCATTGAATCCAAGCGATTTGACATAGTATAAGTAATTAAAACGACCACTTCTTTATTTATACGTTCTACTTTCAAGCCATAACAATAATCGACGTCAATGACGTCATGTAAGAACGTGACCTTACCCTTATACTCGATCATGTGAAATAATCAACAACAACCACATTAATCACTGTCTAAACATCGTATCATTGAATTGTCGAAAGCCTTAGACAAGTGTAGAGTCTACTGTAAATTTCTCAATGTAATTTCCTCTGTGAACGTAGCTTGTGGTTCATTGTTAGTTTTAGGGTATTTATGAAAGAGTTACCGCCCTTTCCCTTGCTTTAAAGCCAATTGGGCGGAATGATACAGTACCAGACAAGGTTTACCGTACGGCTATTTATAGTAACAAAATGTGGTCTATCACCCCTTAAAAGCGAGAATAAACCATTCAAAGTCATATTCAGGTGTTTTTACAATTAGCATGGTGAGATTAAACCATTCAAAGTCATATTTAGATTCTTTTACAACTAGCATGGTGAGATTAAACCATTCAAAGTCATATTTAGATGCTTTTACAACTAGCATGGTGAGATTAAACCATTCAAATTCATATTTAGATGCTTTTACAACTAGCATGGTGAGATTAAACCATTCACAGTCATATACAGGTGCTTTTACAATTAGCATGGTAAAACTAAATCATCCAAAGTCATATTCATGAACGTTTACAGTAATTTTTACTTGGCAGCACTTCATTATATTCAATATAATTCTTACGGTTGTAGACGCGCAACGATATTTTTTCTGCTTTGAAAATCAAATGTGTTACATGTATTATGTAATTCGCTGTAACTGATGTATATTGAAGGCATTTGATAAACGCATACACAGTTGGCGGTGCTGTACAGTGTGTTGTGTTCAGTGTTCGGCATAGTTGACGTTAACAGCCTATCACATTCGCACCAAAGGCGCTGGTGAGATCGACTGTTTCCTTAAGGGTGTATCAATGTCATGAATGTAAGAAATTTTCAAAGTATATGAAAACACTTTATGATGGTTTTGTATTGAAGAGCAATTTAAGATGAATGAAAAAAAAGAAAAAGTGTACATTTTGGTGAACAACAGTTGGTTCCATGGCCATGTAAAATTTACCCCACCCCCTTTCTCTTATTTTGTCCTTTTCAAACAGCCCGCTTCAACAAAATCCATTTTAAATGAAAACAAATATGATAATTTGGTTTTGTGTTATGTATTTCCTATCTATGGTAGTATTTCTTTATACAAAAGGTAATTTAAGAAAAAACAGGCACCAAATGTGAAATTTATAAAGCTCTAAATATCATCGATACGGTACTTTTTTTGTAAATTTTGTAAGGGGAAATAACTCTTTTTACTTTAATAACTCAAAATTTTCAACACTGGCCTTCCAATTTCCTTTCATATTTTGAACTGCCTTAGCATTGGCTTTCATTTGGTAGAATATAAGAAAAAGTTTAATACTAGAACTATTTCATTTTCAAACCTTTTTACTTTTTTTTTCATAAAATAAAAAATCTAATAAAATCATGCTCTATAAAAAGCATATTTTTGATATTCGAGGATCCATATTGTTCAAACCTAGTGCCTGCTTTGTCTAAATTTGGTTTCTATATGTGAAAATACCACCATAGACATGAAATAAATAATGAAAACCCAAATTACCATGTTTGTTTTGTTTTGAAATAGATTGTACTGAAGCTTGTACTCTGAATGGGTAAAATTTGAGAGAAAAAGTCCAAATTTGACATACCTTTTTCAAATCGCTGTAGCTCAAAAACAAGGACACCACCATATATTTTTTTTCCATTTTTTCATTCATCATAAATAGCTCTTCCAAAAAAAACAATGATAGAAAAAAAGTTTGATACTTTGAAAAAATCGCTTATGGGTTGGATACACCCTTAACCCATTGTATGCTGGGTAATATTTGGTGGCCATTTTAAAATGTCGTCTGCAGCGGGTGTAACTCAATTATTTGCAAAAGATTTTAGCAGTTTCTGATAGAATATTGACTTAACAGCAAACAGTTTTGATCTCAGGCCCCACAATGTGGGGCCTGATCTGAGATCAAAACTGTTTGCCTAGAGGTACACCTAAAAGTGTATCCCGTATAAAATGGGTTAAAGTGCGAATTGGGCTGAACAATAACCCTGTAACGCACCGGGGCCCGTTTCATGCAACTTCGTACGACAAATAAAGTCGTAAGTAAGATTCTAAAATTATCAAAATCATGCTTTATTTCTCCAGCTTATCCTGTCTTGTGACATCTATTTGGAATAGACTTGAAAAGACGATTCCAAAGAGATGCTACAAGACAGGATTAGATAGAAAAATAAAAATTTAAATGTATTTTAAAATTTTGACTATCGACCGTTTTTGTCGTGCGAAGCTTTATGAAACGGGCCCCTCGTATGTATAGAAATATGCTGGCTACTACAGTTTTATGTTTGTTTTCATCTGCATTGTCGAGATAATGATACAAAATAACATTAATGGATGTAACAATAGCCTTATTATTTGCCATGGGCGGACAGACCTATACTTTTAAATAACTCTCCATGTACGTCAACCCAAACCTAGCATAACCCCTTCACATTCCAGGTGCCCGTTCCATAAAAAAAAATTACGACAAAAACGATCGTAAGTCTAATATTAAAAATACATTTAATTTTCTGATTTCTCTATCGAATCCTGTCTTGTGACACCTCTTTGGAATCGTCTTGAAAAGAAGATTCCAAAGAGGTGTCACAAGACAGGATTAGATAGAGAAATAAGCAATAATTGAGACTTTTATAATCTGACTTACGACAACATTTGTCGTAAAAAGTTTTATGAAACGGGCCCCTGAAACGCCAGTTGTTAATTTTTTCAAGTATTAATATACATGTATGTTTTGCAAACAGTGAGGACTCTGCTCAGAGGGTTCCTTCACTAAATTCCAAGTTTCCTAAAATATAATATATTTAACTGGTCAAATTATTATCTTTCAACAGTCTGTCTTCAATGTTTGTAGTCAGATCAGAATTTTATACAATTTTCCCAAAATTACCTCCATCTTCTCTTGGCCAAATAGTTTACTATTTTTACATGGCATAGAGTAACATACATTGATATAAACTGTTAAAATGCGGCGGTGAACTTACGTGACTCTTAATAACGTCAAAACGCGCGTTTGCAAACAGTTTTGATCCTGATCAGACGTGTCAGATCAATATCCAAACTGTTTGACACTCGTATCGATATGTTTTAAAGCGACTCGCAACCAGATGGTGCATTAAAAATAGTAATTTGTAAATATGTGTCAAACGCTTATATAAATGGTAAAGAATTAGTTTAGGATAAGAAATTCTGTTTAAAAAATGTATTTCAATAAAAAAAAATATTGGTCTCTGGTGGGATTCGAACCCGGGGCCCGGCATTGGCGGACAGAAGGCAAAATAGGGGAAACCGCTTAGACCAATGGACCACGGAACTATCGATTTAACGTATTTCAATGTGTAGCGATCGAAAGTGCATACGACTTCGTAATTCGGCTCGTGTTTATGTCTGAGCCCGTGTAGAGAAGCATCAACAACAACTATACCGTTAGCTAACGCTATAGAAAAACAATGGAAAATATCTTAAAAAACTAAGATTCGGTGACGATTCTTGAGATTTTTTTTGGACTGATCATATTTTTTTAATGTCAGAAGCCAAATAATGCCACAAATTTGCTTTTATTTGAGTATTTTATTTTATTTTGACAAGTACACCATCCGGTTGCGAGTCCCTTTAAGGCACATTACATTGAATCTAAATTTGAAACGATCTTGCACACAACAAAATTGAAGCAGACGACACTGACACGGTCCAGGGGTAAAACTCTCACGTTTAATTTGGCAGAGAATGAGTTATGGTGCCCGTGATATCTTGCAATTCTTAACAATTGTCTTAATGGAATTTGTTTCGCTTAAACAGGATGCATTTCTACCTGCTCGAGTATTCGTTGCTATAACTGCAACTCGACAGTGCTCCCGGAGAAATGTGGAAAAAGTGTGAATCTAATGTCAAATGGAAGTCACGTGATGGACGATTGTGACAGCTGCTATAGGAAAGTGCGTGACGCACGAGGATCAAAAGGTTACTTCTAACTTTCAAAGTTTTTCTCAAATGCATGTTTTTTGTAAATAAATTAGAGCCAGGTTAGACACTGGGTAATTACAAGAGTGTCAAACAGTTTGGAATACTGATCTTGATCTACACCTTTTACGTGTATCAGTGTAGCCAATGTTGATAGTTTAACCTGTATTATTATTACCTGGTATCAGTTCTGGATTCAAACTGAATGCAACAGAAATATTTTTTTTAAACATAAACTTGTTTATTTGGAAAGATAACCGTTTTCTTCGCTTTAAAAGCTTACAGAGTATTACTTCAGCCACATTTCCTGGTTATATTTTCCATGATTATGAAGTTTGTCATTTTAAACATTTCAGTGTACATTAGAGGATGTGTCAGATCAGCGCCTAATGCAGTTTCGTTCCAAAGCGGATGTTCGAAGAAGAAGGAGGGCGAATATAAGATTGAAGAGTGTTTTTGTAACGAAAGTCTGTGTAACTCGGCTGTCAAAGGCACCATAGACGTCTTGCTTATAACTCTATGTCTTGGCGTCATTAATAGTGTGTATCGGTTACTCGGGTGACACTAAAGTGAAGAAACATGAAAAGAACAAACAGTCGAAACTCGATAATTCGAATAATTCGATAATTCTTTCCCGTTTAAACGCAAACGAAACGCAAACGCAAAACACTAAAACGTAGAATACTACAACTTTTTTTTACAATTCTGATAGTTCATATTTATCTTGGTGGCAAACAGATTGGAGCCTGATCAGACGCCGGGTTAACCGGCGTCTGATCTGGCTCCAAACAGTTTGTAATAGAAATAATAGTTTTAGCGTAAACGCGTTTATTGGGGAAGAATAACGCTTTCTCCACAGTACACCGTCAAAGTCGCATAACGTCGAATTTGCAAACAGTTTGGATCCAGATCAGAAGCCGCATAACGTGACTGTACCTCTAGGCTGTGTATTTTCTGTAGATACTATGGGTCTAAAAGAGTTCCGGGATTGTACCGTTGACCCAGTGCGTGTCTGATGGGTCTTGATGGTAGGGATAACGTCCCTGCCAGATCTCTTTGAAACCAGTCGGCTGCGGGTCTGTGGTATAATTCATAGGCAGCTTATTTGATATATTTAGGGTCTAATTGATATTTCATCATGGATTATGTAAATCCGGGAGTGGGGGTGCTGTTGACGGTCTGCGACTGTCTACGGAACCATCGCAGACTTCCAGACCTATTTGCGGCCATTATTTTAAGGTACAGTAGCAACATTATTTAAAAATATCTGACAGAGGGTCACATGTTGATCATTTGTTTAAAATTATTTTCAACTCGGATCAGTAGTTTTGTCGAGAAGATTTTTTACTGGCGGCCATAATTTTTAGGCCAGGAAAACTATTTTTAGACATCTGATAGAGGGTCACACATGGATCATTTGTAAAAAAAATAAATCATTTCGGATCAGTAGTTTTTGTCGATAATATGTTTAAAAAAAGTAAAAATCGGTTGCCACGGCAAACACAATTTCAACTGGATGACCTATATTTGACGTAATCTGGTTCCTTACAAAGAACAATCCTTTGAAGTTTTGATGAAATTGGCCCTGTGCTTTCCAAGAAAAAGATCTTTAAAGAAAAGGTTGACAACACATGACGAACGGACGAAAAAAGGACGGTGACACAGGACGATCATAACAATTGTTCACCTTGGCATTTCGTGCAAGGTAAGCTACCAACTGTTTGAACTTTCCAACAAGCGGCATATGATAAGCAGGACCTACACGGTAATCACATTGGACATTAGTTCTACTTGTAACCCTTACTATAGTTAAACTGTTAATCCTTTTCCTTCTATAATCGACTTTACAGGAGTTTGGTCACGATTTAGCTTCACATCAGACGCAGAGTAACTCTTCATCTGATCAGAACATAGCTAGATCTTAGTGCAAAACTATTGTAACTCCTAAACAATTATGGAGGAGTTACAGCAGTTTTGCACCAAGACCTACAGTTGAGAATCTGTTATTGTTTCCCGTTTAAACGCAAACGTACGCAAACGCACAGCACTAAAACGTAGAAAAGAACAACTTTTGGACAATTCTGATATTTCATGTTTACCTTGGTGGCAAATAGTTTGGAGCCTGATCAGACGCCGGGTTACCCGGCGTCTGATCTGGCTCCAAACTGTTTGCACTGCAAATAATAGTTTTAGCGTAAACGCGTTTATTGGGAAAGAATAACAGATTCTCCACTGTACATGTAGATATGCTGTTCAACACTAATTCTGCTGTTTCTTTAGTTCGATTAATTAGGACGCATGATTGTCTGATTTTTTATCATTTGCCATTTATATGGCAACTCTTGCTTGGTTTCGCCGCAAATGAAAACAAAAAATCCAATTAAGGTGGTTCGCGGGTCAGCTTATTCTGTGTCAGAATTCTTTGAAACATTGATTAAATTGAAATATACCATATGGAGAGTGAAAAATCGTTAAAATAAAAAAAAGTTACAGTGCCGTTTTTTTCTGACAGGACCTTTTGTCGAGAAAAGCTCCTTTTTTAATAAACAGGAATATTTTCTTTATAGAATGATATAACTCAATAATTTCTGTACATTCAAGTAAACTATTCATAGACTATAAGATATTGGGCAAACAAAAGTATTTCATGACATATTTTCCGGAAATATCAATATTTTAAAAAAGTCAAATTCTGAAAATCTCAAATTACAAAAAATCTAGCTGTTTAACATACACTAATTTAACTCTTATTAGATAGATATAACTTAATTCTACTAGTCACAAAAGAATTAATGAAAATCTACAGTAGAATTTACATTTTATACATGATTTCCTGAAATTCTGACAAAATGTTAACACAAAACGAGTAACCTCCCTTGAGTTCAACTTTAAAATGCCGTCAGCTCTAAATAATACCATAAGTCAAACCTGTAATAAGGGACCATTGAATACGGTAGCCTGTAAATCTTTAAAGGCAAGTGACTGCTTAATGCATAACAAAAGTAATGCATAAAAGCTCCTTTAGGATCTATCTTTTAGCATTACTTTTGTCCTGTGTTAAGCTGCCATCTGTTATATAGGCTATAAATCCTCACAAATGTAGCTGTCACTTGACTTTATTTGCATCTGATATTATTCATTATTACTAGACTAAACATAGCCTGTCCTTTGATCACTGCGTTATGAATTGACTAGTCACTAAAATCGGACAATTTGTTAAAAAAAAAAGTTTTGAAGCGAGTGAGAATCGAACCTAGAACCTTTGGATTGCAAGTCAATCACCTAACCAATTGCGCTAACAGAGAAGACACTGAAGTAGATCAAACTTTTCTTTATCTAAATGTTCTACTATAAGCACGTGCCGAAAAGATCAGGTGAAAGTCATCAGCATTTCCGGAACTCGAGATGCGGGCCGCCCGCTGTCGAACCACCTTAAATGCAATTAAAATGATGAATGTGAAATGGTACAAATTGCCAAATGAAGCGGCTGAAACCATGTTCAATTTCAAAGTATATCTTCAAAACGGGGAAAATAGTATATTGTTATATACGGTACACTAATAATCTTCAAAGATACACTTTTGTAAGTAAGTAACAAAGACGCAAAAGGATATTTAGATAATTTTAATTTGAGAACAAAAGTTATAAAAAAATGAAGTTCAATAAAACAATACATTGTAATTACTTCTGGACACGAAAAACGCGAATATTGACTACATATGGTCCATATCGAACTTTAATTCAAATATTCATGAATTTAGTTATTTGCACGTCAAGTAATTTTGCCGTCTGCAGTTGCTGTCGTTTGTTGCTGTTCTAAAGAAAACTTCCAGGAATGCAATTCCACAATAAATATAACAATATTCCAGATAGGGAATTAAAATTAAAATTAATACTATTTTAATTCCCTATCTAGAATATTGTTATATTTATTGTGGAATTGTGCTCCTGGAAGTTATCATTTGAAAAATGACCTTAGAGGTCGAAATATTAGACAAGAGCAGTTTTATGAATTGTCTGTATTTCTAAAGTTGAATTTTACCATGTCGGCCTCGCAGAAGTCGAACATATCCTTATTTCAAAGCTAAAACGGGGCCTAGCCACAAACGGATATGTTATATTAAAGTGAGTCGAAGTTAGACTATACAAATGTTTCATCCCTGTAAACCCGTAACCCAGACACGTTTCTTAACACTTTAAACCCTAAAGTCCTCTGTAAAGATTACTGATTACATAAACAAACAGTGTAGACCATTATCAGAGGGCTCCTATAGGGACCCTCTGATCAGGGCCTGCATTGTTTGATTTTTACGTACGACAAGTACTTAAAACAGACGTTGTTTACATGTCCGACGTCAGAAATTAACATGACCACACTGGTATGGCAAAACGAACGGGCTCCCGCTTATCGCTTCAGTTCCCGTTAAAAAATGGCATCAGTTGTCAAATCGACACATGTGAGTATACAAATATGATGTTTTTCCTTTGATATTGTTTGAAATGTAGACCAAGACTACTCTTACGGAGTGTCTCACACACTGATGCATGCATACTTACAATTTATTTATAGGATAAATGCTTTAGGTTGATATTTAACTTGAAAAAGTTTCTACCGTTACGGCGATTTCTGAAGAAACTGGTGCTCATTGACCATAAATTGTTCTGAATAGGCAACAAGTTCAGCTCTTATCGACACCAAATATGCCCGTCGAGTAGTCTGGGTACAATCGTCAACTGCATATAAAAAATATTCCGTTTAGCCATTAAACAAATAAAAATTTTGATTGTTTTTTATTACAAAGAACCATGCTCCAGTTGTGTGTACAACGAACATGCTCCAGATCAAAATCATTGTAGAGTTGTTTTTTTTCTAAAACTCTAGACCAATTTGAAATTAATATTTGCATCTGAAATAGAATACCGTCTCCATTGATCGCCGGCAAAGTTTTGTAAGTTTACTCTGTTATTTTAAAATATAAATCTCTTACTGAGACCGTTTAAAAAGCAAGGGCACCCACAATTTTGGGATCCAAATTGTCAACAGACGATATGAATGAAATTGATTTTCAAGCACAGGGCATTATATCTCGTTGCAGGTATAGATAAGGAAACGAAAGCGGATCTTCCAACTGTGCCTGTTATAACATCCCTTAAAAATGTATCTTTGACCAGACCAAGAACACCAAGCACGTGAAAATATAGTTCTTCAGTGGCCTTGAAATTTAGTTACATACCCTCATACTACCTACTCCTAACACTACCTACTCCTACCACTACATACTCTACTTACCCCTAAACATACCACTACCTATTCCTAACAACCACTACCTACTCCTACTCCTACTACTAACACTACCTACTCCTAACAGTACTCTTCCTACTCATAATAATACCACTACATATTCCTAACACTGCCACTACCTACTCCTAATAAATACGAAAGAAGACTCAAGCAGGAAACGCAACACAAACAATACACCCATCTCTAAAGCAGAACACACACAGCCATACCATAACAAACACACACACAACCACACACACACACACACACGCAATACCATTCCCTCATCTACACACTAAATAGAAAACAACACGCAAGACAAACATAAACACTACTCTACCTACCCCTAATACTACCGCTACATTACTCCTTACACTACCACTCCATACTCCTAACACTACCGACTGCTAACACTACCTACCCCTAACACTACGTATTCTGCTTACCCCTAAAACTACCTACTAACAATACTCTACCTACCCCTAATACTATCACTACCTATTCCTAACAACCACTACCTACGTCTAACACTACCACTACTCTACACCTGACACTACTCTAACTACTCCTAACACTACCTACTCCTAACGCTACTCTACCTACCCATAAAACTACTCTAACTACTCCTAACACTACCTACTCCTAACACTCCTAACACTACCTACTCCTAACACTTCTCTACCTACCCATAATACTACCACTACCTACTCCTAACACTACCACTACCTACCCCTAAAATTACCACTACCTATTCCTAACACTACCACTACCTACCCCATATATTACCACTACCTACTCCTAAAACTACCACTACCTACTCCTTACACTACTCTACCCACCCCTAATTCTACCAATACCTACTCCTAACAGTACCACTACCTACTCCTAACACTTCTCTGTCTACCCCTTATCTTAGCTCTCTACTATATATGTACTTTATCTACTTCTAACACTAAAGCTAGATAACTTCTACTACAACTTCTACTACTACTACTATTACCCCTGTGGGACAGGAGTAGTGCACGGACAAGGCAAAAAGACACCAATGTAAACAAATACAAAGGCGTCGTTGACTCCCGAATGGGTGTAAGTTCAAAGAAGGCATTGTGCCATACAGTGAAATTGACCTTAAATATATCACGGGGATTATATACAAACACAGTTTTACGTTGGACAAGTCTCTGAAGAGTGAGTGAAAAAGTTATGAGACAAAAATGGCCTTCAAACTCATTTTGGTTCATTCAAGCGGACGATTGCTTTCATGTATGTCCTTTAGAAATAACAATCCTATTTAAATATTTATTCGTTTTTATTCTCACCTCTTTAAAGAAGTTAATATTAATAAAATTCTAAATTTGCTTTCCCAAATGTATGCAATCCAAACGGTATGTCCCTGATTTGCATATGAACAAGGTGTTATACCCCCGGGCAGCCGAAAACAGTTAGAAACTTTAGAAACTTTATTGAAATATATCTGTATAAGGTCCACTACCGTGGACAGCATTAACATTTATACAAATAGAAAACATACATATCAATAGAGAGGTCATTAGTTGGGAATACGCAAATTCATTAGAAATTTTTATAATTTATAATAAAGCCTAAATAAAAAGTATTTCTTATGAATAAACAGATGTTAACCAAAATTTGTTCCATATATAGTCATACATATCACCTGACAGTTTAGATCGTGATCAGTTCCTAGGTAACTCGGCCTCTGATCGTGGTCTATGCTGGCTCGAGTTCATTCTTTCAATTTGTATATTGATGTGTCATAATAGTTATCAAGAAGTATCGAGGTTACATGTACATGGAAGAAGAAAGCATACAGGTATTTACCAAGCTCTACCTAATAGGATGAATAAACAAAATATGGAGAAGAAATACAGGTACACACAGCAGTCTACTTAGTTAAGACTGCCAAAGAGTTATCTTTCGTGTGTCTATTGTTGTGGTTTTTTAATCCCTTCACTGCCTTACCCCGAGTACGAAAGATCTAGTTATTTGCATACAGTGTGGTTCCTTACCAGACGCCGCATAACTCGGTATTTGATCAGGTTCCAAACTATTTGCAACTAAGATTAAAGTATAGCGTTAGAACAAACAAAAACATATTTCTACATTTTGTTGCATTTCGTTTGCGTTCTGCGCTCATCTCAATAATTCAGGCCCAAATACCTAAAACAAAAACTACATTTGATAAATGAAACCAGACTTCGCGTATCGCTGCTTCTAATAATGGTCTACTGTTTGTCAATGCCCTGCTATGTTTAAAATATAATAAATGCATTTTCAAGACCCAGTGGTCTCCCCAGAATTGCAAGAAGATTGGTTCACGGTTTCGTAACTAATATGATCCACAAGGTAACTTATAACCCGCAAAGGTACTTAGTGTTGAAAGAGTTAACCCCTTTACTGCCTTACCCCGAGTGCGATGATTATTTGCAAACAGTTTGAATTCTGATCAGACGCCGAGTTACGCGGCGTCTGATCAGGATCCAAACTATTTGACTCTCATTTCAATATTTCTTAAATCAAAATACCTAAAAATTAAATTTCAGAAATAAAAGCAGACGAAACTTGTTTAAAATTGATGACGTCACGGCAGTGAAGGGGTTATTTGGGTTTATGGTGCCAATGGTTACATTTTAACAGAACACGGACTTGTCTACCCCTTGGCAATGTAAAATTGGGCGTTGGTTAAATTCAAATTAGCTTCAGTGAAAATATTTAAGTTTTTAACTCTTTTCCTACCGTAATATCGTCTGCTTTTAAATTGATGTATGCAGACACGTCCCTAACGTCTGTTAACAATTTGGATCCCAAAAAGGTGGATGCCCTGAGAATATCCAAATGTTCTCAGTAAAAAATCTATATTTTAAACCGGCTATAGCAGTGGATAAGATATTTTATTTCAGATGCAAAGGTTTATTGCAAATTGGTCTAGAGTTTTTGAGAAAAACCATCAACAATGATTTTGATCGGGAGCGTGTTCGTTGTACACACACCTGGAACGTGGTTCGTTGTAATAAAACACAACCCAAATCTTTTTTGTGTGATAGCTAAACGGATTATTTTTTAAATGCAGTTGACGATTATACCCAGACTACTCGACGGACATATTTGGTGTCGATAAGAGCTGAATTTGTTGCCTATTCAGAACAATTTATGGTCAATGAGCATCAGTTTCTTCAGAAATCGCCGTAACGGTAGAAACTTTTTCAAGTTAAACATCAACCTCAAGCATTTATCCTATAAATACGTTTTACATATGCTTGCATCAGTGTGTGAGACACTCCCTAAGAGTAATCTTTGTCTAAATTTCAAGCAATATCCAAGGAAAAACATCATATCTGTATACTCACATGTGTCGGTTTGACAACTGACGCCATTTTTTAACGGGAGCCGATACGTTAGATTAACGGGAACTGAAGCGTTAAGCGGGAGCCCGCTCGTTTTGCCATACAAGAGTGATGACGTCATGACCGTCATGACGAAAGTTCGCACGTTTAGTACCTCTCGTTTGGTGAAGTTATCATAAAAACTCTACGAACGCGACGCGGTGTTTCGTTACCGCTTAGTGTTCAAAATTCGTAAATTTGGGCCGGGATGACGTTGTTGACGTTACTATAGAAACCACATTTCCTTCTATGCAGCTTGTAAAGTCCTAAAATTTGCGCCTTGAATTTAAATTTCTTATACCTTTGTTTCTGTGAAATACTATGAATGTCGGTCGAAAAAATGAAAAAAAAAGAGCACTTTTCCGCGTATTTTCTGATCACCCCTCGTACATTGGTTTTCGCTGTCTAACAAAAAATGTAATAGTAGACTTGTTCAAAATACTTGTACCAGAAGAGCAGAGCACCAGATAAGGGTAGTTTTTCAAAACCTAAAATCTTTATTTCTGAATTAAACCCTATGGTGTTACTACTCATTAGAACCGTCTCTTCGAGACGATTCTAATGAGTAGTAACACCATAGGATTTGGTGCTAAAAAGAGTGAGAAAATGTTGGATTTGTTGAAATAACTACCTCTTATCTGGAGCCCTGGAAGAGTCTAAAAGTATTATAAATACCCACAAAGAACGAAACATTCTGCTCGGTTTGGAAGGGTTCGCTTATGTCAACCGTTCTAAACAGTTAAAATTGCAATTTGTTGAATACGTTGACAATTTCTTTAAATCTGAATGACAAACAATTTGTATGAGTTATTTAATGGTTAGCATAAACACTTATATAGGCAACGAATAACGTCGTTTCTACCGTACGAAGGATGTCGATCGCACAAGTACTTGCGATAATATAAGAAAATAGCCCATAGTTCAAGGGTAATTTGTTAAGAAGGGTATGGAACACCAATTAGGCTTTCCTATATAATTCATATGAATTGTGTCAATATTTGTCAATTTTTACAGCCTAGTCAGGTTCAACTCTTTATTGTCCCTAACGATACATCCATGTACAGCTGTAAAATGAAGAAAAACAAGGAGTATGTGTAAGAAACATATCATAACTTCAATGACATAACTTGTGTTCTGCTACCTTTTGAAAAAGGCGCGGCTAAAACAGGTACATGCCACTTCAGCCCTAATAATTTGTACACAAATACCTTCTATGATAACGGAAATGCCGTGTATCTATTCTCTGGCACCATTGTATTCCATCAAAAGCACAAACCAGTGAATGTCTATTGACAAAATGCCATTTTGAGGCAAATAAATAAATAAATAAAAAGGGCACCATATCTCTTGGGAACTACTTTCTATTTGGTGTTCCGTAACCTAAGGTATCGAGTCGTTCACTGTAGTTATCGGAGTGTCCGGTAGTGTTGGGGTTGTCAACATCGAAATCACATTGAATGTTGGAATCTGCAATTTAAAGCAAGTACAGTAAAACCTCTCATCTAGGTCTGAACTGTTTGCATAGGACCAATGTACCATTCACAGAAACATTACAGTAAGACCCGTCTAAACCGGACCCTCTAAATACCGGAAATCTCTCTGAACCGGACAAAAACATTGGTCCCATTTCCAACCCTTCTATATTTTAACGCATTACATTAAAAATGCGCATTTTACGCCTTTGATTTATTCCTTCACTGAAGAAAATATATTCATGAATATGTATCATCAGAAATATTTTCTATATTCTAGCAGATGATAGGTTAAAGCAGGTTGAAAGTAAAGCAGAACTCAACCTGCTTTTAGTGATAAGCTATATTCCATACTCTATAGAAAGAAGCTATGGGTTAAACCCCTCTAAACCGGAAACATCTCTAAACCGGAAATTTAGGTTGTCCACACACATATCCAGTTTAGAGGGGTTTCACTGCATTTGAAAATAACCCGTTATACTAGGGTTCAAATGTTTAAACGGCACTTAACGCAAACGAAATGCAATAACACTGGTTACCACGCCGGGTAAAACAGTGTCTGATCAGGCCCCAAATTGATTTCCCGTAACAAATAAAATTTCAAAATTGTCCAAAAGCTGTCATATTCTAAAAAATGTTGCAAGGCATTTCCAAATCGTATGCGTTTAAGGTCTTTCGCTAGTCAGAGTTTCTTTTGGGCGAGCGGAAATGCGTCTCGACGATATAGATGTTTTCCGCACGTGCTTATACTAGACAATTTACATAAAGGAAAGGTTAAGAAACTTCAGCGTCTTCTTCGATAGCGCAGTTGGTAGAGTGATTGACTAGCAATCTAAAGGCACGAGGTTCGAGTCCCATTCAAATCAAATATCTTTTTTAAATGTAGTGTCCGATTTTATTGACTTGCATGTCCATAACGCAGTGATCAAGGAACAGGTTATGTATAGTCTTCGTTGGTTAGAATAAGTGATGCATTATACGGTCCAATTGTATATGTCCACTTACATGTACGTGTTGGTTTTATGAATAACAAATCAGTTAAAACGGTATATGTAAGATTAGATCGAACTATAAAGCAACACATTGGAACTTATCAATACGTCAACCTTTTCAAGATCGATATTGCCCATTATAAAGTTAAAACAATATAATTAACCTTGTATGCAAGTCCATGAATAAAATATAATGCATTTTAATGACAGGTTTTCAATTTTCAGGTAGATAAATGTATCTCAACTTCAAATTTCCCACATTTTGATAAGTAAATCTGTTATTACAACAAATCTTGGCTGTAATATTTTCTAATTTTTTCTGACCAACTATTTCACTAACCATATTTTTGAATAAAATAAAAAATATACATTGAATGAGTCAGTTTTTTGTTACTCGATTTTTTAGCACCTTTATTCAAAATGTTTTTTAGCTTTTCTTGTAATGAATGTTGTGGACTATTAATTGCGCGAGACTTATAGTTATTAGCTTTATTTATTTTTGAGAAAAATTACATCATTAAAATTCCAGGTTTTTGTCAAAAATGAGACATAAAGACAAACCGAACGATAAATTTTGCTTATATTTGCACACATTGTTTCTTATGCTATTATCATTCTTCAAGCAAAGTTTCATAACACCTTTCATGGAAACTAAGCTCACCCGCGAGCTACCTTAAACGGGAACAAATAACGTCTTCTCCTTTGTGTACACATGTTAAACAAGTGGAACACTGACCTTTAGTCCTTTTGCTTTCCTTTGCTCTGATGGCTGAAGTCTGAAACAGTTGACAGAGTAATGAATATAACAAATACAGTGGAGAATCTGTTATTCTTTCCCAATAAACGCGTTTACGCTAAAACTATTTTTGCAGTGCAAACAGTTTGGAGCCAGATCAGACGCCGGGTAACCCGGCGTCTGATAAGGCTCCAAACTGTTTGCCACCAAGATAAACAAGAATTATCAGAATTGTCCAAAAATTGTTCTTTTCTACCTTTTAGTACTTTGCGTTTGCGTACGTTTGCGTTTAAACGGGAAAGAATAACAAATTCTCCACTGTACAACGACCCTCTCAACAACGATTCCCCCTTGCAACAAAGCTTGCAGCTCTTCCCCCAAACAAGACAACTATGTCCAACCTGTTTACGGCTGCAATGTCGTCTGCTGTTTTTCTCAAAGTTACATAATGGACATTTTGACAGAAAAAAACCTTTAATGACGAGTGACAAACAGCTTAAATCAAGATCAGACAACACGTTACGCGGTGTCTGGTCTGGATTTAAGCTGTATTCAAATGTTAGCCAATTTCCCTCCCTATATCGACTCTCTCCGAACAACGCACACAATTGTTGTCTCCCATTGGGTGTTGTTGTAGAGAGGAAGCACTGCATATTCAAATCTAATGAACTTGTTCTCAGTTTCTTTACCCTCCTTCTCTGCTTAATCCGGGTACAAAGCATATTTGCAAAACAGTTTGAGACATGATCAGACTCACTCTTTTCAATATACCATAACCTTTGAATATGAATGAGAAATAAAAGCAGACGACAATTGTGTTAAATTGATGATGTCATGGCAGTGAAGTGGTTAACGGTTAACCCTTTAACTGCCAAATGTTTGGTGAGATTTTTACCCCTTCACCGTTTCATTGTCGGCTGCTTCAATTTTGTTGTCTGCAATATATCGTTTCAAAGTTAATTTTAAGGCAGTATGACTGAAAAAAAAATCCAAAACGAGTGTCAAACAGTTTGGATCCTGATCAGACGCCGCGTTACGCGGCGTCTGATCAAGATCCAAACTGTTTGCAAACGCTTTTAAGCGTCATTGAGAATGAAAACGTTAAGTGAGAATGACTTGCTTGATTGTAATGAAATAAGGAATTAAACATAAACGCGTTTATTGGGAAAGAATAACATCATGGAGGAAGTATACCCGTACCTTTTGCTGCAGAACTGCAGACAGTGTATACAAAAACGGGTTCAACGCTGCATTTATAGGCACAATCAAAACAGCTGTCCATGCATATGTTTCTCCAGGGATGACATACCCACTTGCCGCCATTATAGCTGAAAAATAATAAAAGGTCGTATATTCCCTTTAAACGCCACTGAGGGCGTTGCAAAGTTCCAAACTTTAACCAGGTTTCATTGACTATTTCTGATGATACATATTCATGAATGTATTTTCTTCAGTGAAGGAATAAACCAAAGGCGTAAAAAGGCATATTATGGTGTAATGTGTTAAGATGAAAAGGGTTGGAAACAGGACCAACGTTTTGTCCGGTTTAGAGAGAATTCCGGTATTTAGAGGTTCCGGTTTAGAGGGGTTTCACTGTATTAGAATCTAAATAAACTTACCCAAAACTCCGATCGGGAACCAGCAGAGAAAATCGGTGGTCAAAACAAGCAGTAAATTTTTAGCAATTTTGATATCGTTCTGTCTCTGGGATCTGAATTTCCTCATTCGTTTAGACGATTTCCTTATTTCTAAATATATCACCACCTGTCCAATAGCTATCAGGATAAACGCCACAAAGTTCAAGGCCACATAGACAAGGAACGAATACAACCATCCCGGTGGTCGGCGGTGTGTTAATGGCAGTGCTAGACACACACCAGACGTGGAATAGAACTGTCCCTGAAAATACTCATTGTTCAGGATTGGAATCACAGCAATAATGTAGGACACAGTCCAGCATAACGCTGTAGCTACTTTGGACGACCTCGTACCGAATCTCCATTGGCCAAACGGATACTTTATTGCGAGAATTCTATCCAGTGTAATAAGACACAAGAAAAGAACGCTTGCCTCCGATGAAACCGTTGCTAATACACCAGCCAAGGTACACCAACCGCTGTTTCTCCAGTAGTCCTCCACCGCTATATACCTGCAAGAAACGGAATTGATGTAGGCGCGAAGCTACTCGGTACGCCTGAGAATCCACATTATTTGGCTTACATTTGCAAACAGTTTGGATCCAGATCAGACACCGCGATACTCGGCGTCTGATCTGGATACAAACTGTTTGTTAATATTTCTCAACTTTTGTTCACTTTACAAAAATAACCAACAACAAATAAAACATTACATTGTATTTTGATTTTTTAGCAGACAATATATATGAAGAAGACGGCGATATAGCATTATAAGGATTAAAGTACATGTACCTTCAATAATATATACATGTATAACCATAACTCCTGAAAGTTTTAATCATTTACTCAATTACGTTGAACACTTACAATCATAAAATACTATAGTCGCGGTAAAAAGTGGGTTTTCGTACCGGAAGGGACTTTTTTTGTCGAATTCGTAGTTTACAGCATTCACCGTTTTCATAGGTAGGTTGCACTTTGATACATCTGGTTTCATTTCAATTTCTCAGAATATAAGCATGACATTTTCATGGAAGTATATTCTTATTATAAATTATAGATAATTCAATAGATCAAATGATCTTTTTTTTAAAAAAAAGTTATATTTGATAAAAATACACCAAAAAGTGAATGAATGAGAAAAAATGGATTTTATTTATGAAATGGTCTATATTTCTTTTTTTAAGATCCGGGACCCTGTGTTTTTATTTGCTATTTCGCTAGAACTTTATGCTTGCAAGGCTAAAAACAAAAAAAATATTATGGTAATTAGTTTGCTACAATTTGTAGGGCAATTTTTACTGTGCCTTAATATCCCATTATAAAAAAATGGGTGGGGTAAACTTTACACCTTTCCAGTGAAATCAAACATTTTTATTTTGGATCTTGACAAAACATTATTTTCAGGGTTTATTCTTACTATGGTAATATAAATTAGGATATTTTTTTAACAAATAGTTTGTATACATAAAGATTGAAAAAACGTAGTACAAAAATAGGAGATTTTGTGAAGCTTCAATTTTAGGGGGTAGTCTTGAAAAATCTCAAATTATGAAAAAAAGGTCCGGTACTCCGACGGTACCCCCACTTTTTTCAAAAGTTTTGTCATAGAAACTAATTTTACTGGCTGTATGCAAAGTTTGAAGAATTTGGTAATTACTTTCCAAAGGTGCACCTACCCCCTTAAGTCAATTTACCTTAAATATAAATGTTAGAACTAACGATAGGCGGCAATTTTTTAAAAGCATATATCATAGTGAAATGGAGAGAGTTAATATATGTGTCTGGTGACAAAACTGTGTCAAAAGTGATTTAAAACAACCTAACAATCTCGACAACAGAAAAGGGAAAATACCTGTTTCGGAAGATGAGATCTGCAATTGCTATGATGCTCATGTAGACTCCCATTAGGAAATCAGACGCTGCCAGCTGTGTGACAAACATACCAAATCCTTTCTGTACCATTTCCCTTTGGTAAACAATTCGATAGTAAATTGTGCTTGCGTTGGTTAATAATGCTACAGTGCCAAGTGCCCAAATAAGCACCTGGAGTATTGGGTTTCTCATTAAATCCTCACAGGAAGAAAATTCATCTTGATGTGGAAAACAGTCTTCGTCTGGAACGCACTTCGGTTTTACGCAACAAAATTTATACGCAGGTGCACGGATTGATTTAAGATTCAGTATGTTCATACCTGTAAAAATATCGGGATCAACTTCTTCTATGGCGTTTCCACTAAAATCAATTTCGACTGCGGACAGTCTGTTAAATGACCGGCCTTGCAGTTCGGTAATTCTGTTGTGTGAAATATTCAATATGCCAACACTTAGTCCAGCAAACGTATTACGCTTAATTTCCCTGATCCTTGTATGAGTTATAGTAAGTGAGGATAAGTGAGAAAACATCTTGAAGGCTCTCGGTTGAATCTTTTGTATGTAGTGGTTCCCATTCAGCTGTAATACATCTAAGAATTTCAGTCCCTTAAACATATTGGTTGTGAGGACACGGAGTTTGTTAAAACTCAAGTCTAGGTGTCTTATGTTGCTCGCATTTTTGAACGTTTCATCTGTCACATTCATTATTTCACAATTCTCGGCAAATAATCTAATCAGAAATGGGAAGCGTTTAGGAATAACAAATATTCCGTTTGTAAACATATCGTTTTGGCTTATATCTAAAACTCGCACTGTAGAATCAAGCTCAACAAAACTATGTTGTGTAAAATTAGTTGATCTACAAATGGCCGAATACATTCCACATTTACACTTCATGTGACATTTGAAATCGCATTGCATTTCATCGTCGCCAAAGGGACAGTGTCGCACGCCATCACAGTTCTGCTCGACAGGTATGCACATTTTGGTCGACATGCACCGAAATTGGTCTTTACATGTATTGATAGCGTTTGCTGAAACAGAACGCGGATATTGTAATCATTGAAAAAAAATCACATTTGCCAAAAACTATACCATAATTCACAGTCACTCCCTGCTATTTAAAGTCCATGCCGCTTTATTATTCAAAACGTTAAACAACATGCATTGACAGTCGCCACATAACATCAATACATGTACTGTTTACAAATTAATGCAGTGTATGAATTTCAATAATCAGATAGAGAAGAGAGAAAATGGAAAAGGTGAGAGAGAGAAAACAAAGGAAAACATAAAAAGAGACTGAGAATGACATACATACATACATGTATAGATACACGGACAGACATATAGAGAGACAGATAGAACGTTACTGGGGCACACAAAAAGACAGGTAGACAGATTCAAAGAGAGATATATTGATTGAGAGAAAGAAAGATAGATAGATAGAGAGAGAGAGAGAGAGAGAGAGAGAATGACAGCGTTATGCAAAAGTAGGATATAAAACGAAAGTAAGAAGAAATATAGAAAGGTGTTTATAGATAGAGAGAACGAGAGAGGCTATATTTTAAAATAAAAACTATTCCGTTTTGCAAAGTTTGTTGGCTATGTTACTGTTTTAATACATTCTTTCGCGTTTGGTAAAATAATAATTATTAAAAAACAACAAATTAAACTGGTATGAAGTAAGCGTTTCCTATATTGACCAGAGTGATAGATCATAGTGAGCAAATTGATCATTTCCAGCATTGTCTCGTTAATATTTCCACCAAAACTTACTTTACAGGGCTGTCATAAATTGATCATGAAAATTCCTAAGATTTTCAAATGTTATTTTTTTCAAGCGCTTATTTACGTCAGTCATTTGTTAGACACGTGGCCACTTGAAGCAGGTTGAAAGTAAAGCAGAATGCGCCGTAAGGCGCATTCTGCTTTACTTTCAGCCTTCTTTAAGTTACCATCTGCTAGGATAAAAAATCCGAAGATTTCGGGAAAATCCGAGAAATGGAAGTCCTGACCTCATGATCATCCCGGAAAAATCTTATGTTGTGACCACACATTAGAACCTCGTAAAAAAACTATTTTGTCAACCCTAATTAGAAACGTGTCTTTGATAGGATTTCCAATAAGTAGTGACAGAATAGGTTTCCAAAGGATAAAAAAGAAAGTAAGGAGTTCTATATAACACGTTATCTGGAGTTTTGAATTTACCTTGACAAAGTTCAGGAAGCAACATAGATCCAGCATTTGCCAATAATCCCCAGCTGTTGACGATCACGTTAGATACATGAACCATATTTGACACGTTCACTGTGACAGGTTGCATTATATTGGTGTCTATAATGACTTTGTAAACACGATCGATTGAAGTGGAATTCGGAATTTCACCCTTGTAAGAATACCAGTCATATTGTTCAATGTTTATAATATTTATACCCGCCAATCCTTTATACTTGTTCAAGATTTCTTCATACAGGTGATTTTTGTGTGCTATAAATGTTTCAACATTGTCCATGTATAATTCCTCATTATATTGATGAAGTGGCGATTGTTTTATAACAAAGGTGTGGTTAGTTTTGTGGAAGTTGTAACGGACCATGTCGACCAACGCGTCCTTTGAATACAACTGTCTCGCAAATTTGTGAATATAAGGCACTGCATTGTTGTCGATGGCCTCGTTGTAAACGACGAGTACTGTATTTGTGCTACCATCACACCCTTGAATTTGAAAACAACAACATAATGGAGAAGACATTTTTTACATGTAGACGTGTTTATACTAGAACAATCGTTATATTACAAACATATTAAGCTAGCGTCTGACCACGCTCCAAACTGTTTGTGACTCCTAAAGAATAAAAAAAAATCGTTTAGCATTTCAGGAAAAAGTAATTATCTGCATTTTACTGCATTGCCTTTGCGTTTAGTTCAACAGGGAAAGAATAACATGACCAACGGTGCAGGAGGATTTGTTAGGATTTTCTTTATTCAACGGGGGCCGTTTTACTAAACAACTTACGCAAATTATTTGCGTAAGTCAAAATTTAAATGTTAATTTATATTTTTCAATATCATTTGCTACAAACAGCAAATAGCCAGATCAGAGGACGCGCTTTTAGCGCATCCTCTGATCTGGCTATTTGCTGTTTGCAAACGTTTATGAACGAAAAATAAGAGTGAAACGATTTTGACTTACTCAAACATTTTGCGTAAATAGTTTAGTAAAACAGGTCCGGGTCTTTATGCTAGATGAACAAAGATGCAAATGACGTCATATTAAGAATGTCACGTTAACAAACGTCATGTAATTACGTCATTGCCTGGCACATAAACCACTATCATTTCGCATTGATTTTGTACATAAAATGATTAAAACGTTTTTTGCAAATTACAAGTGAGGTTAATTTCCAGATCTCCACAAGTGAGGCTAATTTCCAGATCTCCAATGTTGTCCTTTCATAAATGGAGATAAATCGTTTTTATGTCATTGTTTAAATATCCTCATAAACCTTATCACAGCTTCGACCCAAATTTCCCTTAAGATAATACGCAACACAAATTAACCATTTGGTTGTTATTGTGCGAGTGTAGCCATGTTAGAATATATAATACTTAATTCCTGTTCCTGTTGTATTGATTGTATTGAATTTAATAAACTCGTCATCCAAATGATAATCAAATTTCAGCTGCAACCATTACAATACTGCGGTCCATTTCGCTGTAGCTCGCCGCGCACTACATGTAGTCATGTACCTCCGATAGTTGCTCACGGCCGACGACAATCAATTGAAGCTAACAGGTCGTTTTGTGTGTATTGTTGGCGAACGTTGACCACTTAAATGAACGTATATCAGGAAAAAGGGGGTTATGTATAGATTCGATGGGCAAAGGTCAAACCTTCTATATCGGTTGAATTTGTGGAAACTGTTGCAAACAGGTTGGACACAGAAAAGACATCGAGTTATTCGGTATCTCATCTGTATTCACACTGATCCGACATATTCGTTTCATCTAGAATTCAAACTGTTTGATACATACTTGGGTAACATTTTGATAAATATTTGCTGAACGACAATCCTTTGAAATCTTTTTTATGAATTGTTGCAATCGACTAATAGGACAATCACATAACTTACAGCAGCCATCTTCGTCCTCTCCCCCAGGACATTGCCGCTCTCCGTCACACAAATATCGTTGTGCCAAACAGAAACTGGACGGGCATTTGAAGTAACCACCGGGAGGACAGGTAAACATCGCTATACAACAAACAAAACAAAAGCATTTGCACAGACACATTCCCAGTTATACCAATACTTATTTCATTATTTGTTTTGTCTATGAAAGAATGCTTTATTTGAACATCGTAACGAAGGTGATGAATACCCCCACCGTATGGCTTTTTCATAAAACAAAAGCTGTTATTAAGTGAAATTCATAACATGAGCTCAGAATAATTTAGGGTTGCAAATATTCACTCATAGACACGTATGATACTTCGAAGTCTGTTATAGATATGCAATAACTATATACCAGTCATAACCCTCTTTGATTATGAAATGATCATAGATATTAAGTGACATTTATGGATTTTCTCAGCCAGAAAAAGTCAAACCGGTTTGTATAGCATGTATATGAGGGCTAAACACAAGATAGTCATGTCAAACGTGTTTTTAAAAGTCCAATCAAAGCCAAATCAAGTCCAATAGTTCTGTTCTTATTTGGAACACGAGACAAATTGCATGAAAAATGCACACAAAACGCATTCATTCTAATTTATTGATGTATATGTACATTGTATCTCAATCGGTAAAGAAATGAAGTAGTTCACGTAACAAGGTTACAAAGTTCAATAAAAAGTGGGTTTTTAGGCTTAAGCATTTGCTCCATCCTTATTTCTATTACAAATATTTCATGTTATCTACACTTCATTATTATTGCATACATCTTACAAAATTGGTACAGAAATGTAGAAATTATTTGCATCCCAAAAATATTTAAGTTCAATTCAGGGGCCATAACTGTGCAATAGAAAGGGACACATGAACATCTTTCCTGCATTCTAAGTGCATAAACAAATTTTGCATCACAATATTTTAAATACAATCAGGGTTCATTACTCTCTGTAATTCTTTGGTGGGCACGAAGAAAAAGTATGTCACGCACATCCACTCTTCATTATTATTAAATTTGAAAATTTCGAAGGCAACTCGTGAGGAAACGTACCCGCTGGCTCCTTCGTTTGCGGTGGTATAAAACAGTTAATGTTTAATATTGAACTGGTATTTTAATCCCTGCTGATTTTACAATATACAGTTGTTTGCACATCAAACTTTCAAAAACCCGGCCGTCAATTTATTATTATCGTAAACAATAGTGTGCAAAAGAATAAGTAGGATATGACAACGCGAAGATATGGGGCAATGGGGTGGTGTTTGGTTACCACATTGACATTTTATGTCCTTCTCAAACCTTTGATTGATCAAATACAAGTTTTGTACTCAAATCTGACCAATAACACGCTTAAAAATGCACAAAGACTTATCTCAAATGCTTTATAAACATAGCCCCTGAATAAAAAAAATAATCGACATCCCCAAGAACAATAAGCCGATGTTGGCCAAAGATGTAAGGTAATGGGATAATACATCATTGCATGGCTTTGCGCGGACGTGAATCCTTCTTCGAAACAACAATACAATAAGAAAGTTAACTCATTGAGCCCTAGTGGCGCATATATGCGTCCTTTACCAACTGTGTACCTGTGAAGAGTACATTAAATTTTGTCCTATGCAAACAGTGAAGTCCCTGATCAGAGGGCTCCTGCAGGAGCCCTCTGATCAGGGGCTTCACTGTTTTGCATTTTGCAATTTCATACAAAAACAACCACAAATAGTCTAAAATGGATAAGTCTTTATTGCAAACTGGAATTTTCTATTTGTAGTTTCAGGGGAAAATGAGTTAATCACAAGCTGATTTGTTCTCCTGTGGCAACATACCTACATGGCCTTCTTTTCATACAACAACACTAAAGCGAATATATGTTTAGCATTTTCTCACCACAGTTGTCAAGGTGTTTATAGTTCAGACATCCATCAATGACACCCACGCGATTAAGCTTATACAAACATTGTCGACTTGAAGGCACAGTTGAGCCATCTCCACAGCGCAAATACTGACCAAGGTCAAGCTTTTCTGAAAATAGAATCCACTCACTTCCATTATACCATACCTCGGTTGTGATAACTACATGTAAATAAGTAAATCCCGGTGCCTATATGACAAATATTGCCGTAAGTACAAAAAAACTCATTGCCACATGTCTATAAAGCGATTGAGATTAGCCTTAGGTCGATCTCGAGCCCTTTGTTGGTCAGATTTAAGCAGAGGTCAAGCTATGGTCGATCTCAAGCATATGACCAGGGTTTTAGTCTGCGACACTATTTGTCATAAAATCGTGTGTCATACGTGTCACTCGTTATATTCCATTTGTGCCCTAGATCCCATATATGGGA
The DNA here is from genome assembly GCA_922989275.2 of Gari tellinella. Classification (NCBI taxonomy): domain Eukaryota; kingdom Metazoa; phylum Mollusca; class Bivalvia; order Cardiida; family Psammobiidae; genus Gari; species Gari tellinella. The sequence goes on along the minus strand of OV277869.1, from coordinate 14,387,853 downwards.
CATAGGCAAACAGTGTAGACTCTGATCAGACGCCACAATATGCGGCGTCTGATTAGAGTCTACACTGTTTGCTGATAGGAATTTCAATTTAAAACAAAATGAAAATGAACATTTTGACCAGGCATCCCTTTGATTAAAAAATGGACTAATCCAATATATAAACATGAAAGAATCCACTGGGCATAAATGGGTTGAGTAGATCCAATGATGGTGTTCGCTTAAAGCAGGATGACAACTATCCAACATCATCGATTAATAATCGAATTTCAATGTATACTAGTAATTATACACATATTTGGGCAAGTGTTATTTCAAACCGGATGAGGTCTTAGCTTACAGCAAGGATAAAGTACTTGTAAAACAATATCTTTGAAGTAATATTCAGTTTTATTTATTATATGGTCACCATTGCCCTCAGTAATTTGTTTTTTCTAGCAGGGTCAATTGTCATCTGTCAGTCACGTAAAACCTCCCACAATAGCTTTTACGCAATCTGAACAACGTTTTATGCACTTCACGTGCTTTCTGGCGAAGTTTACCTAAATTTAATAATTTACTCCACATATACGCCTTTTTACGAATATAATTAATTTTGAAATGTAAGTGAGCAACATAAGAACTTTTTCTAGAATTTAGCATTCGGGTTTACTCGGGTTAAAAGTAAACCAGAATACGACTATCGCGCATTCTGTTTTACTTTTCAACTGCTTTAAGTGACCACCTGTCCCTAAATCGAATGGGGTAAAGCTTTTGTTTGAATAGTTTTATGACCTTAAGTGTGAACCATTCCATTGTTTATCCGAAGCATTTGTTTTACAACACTATCCAATACCAAAAGCCTCCTATAACTATACAGGGAAGAAAGACGTTTTACTTCCCAAATGTATGCGGTTTTGCCAAAACAATTACATGTATCTCCATTCCAAACAGTCCGAATCCCGATCAGATTCCCGGTAACCCTGTTTGAAGCTCAGATTAAATTCAATCATTAGACATTTGAAAAACTCTATGAATTTCTACATTTGATTGTATTGCGTTTGTGTTTCGTTTCGTTAAACGGGAATGAATAACGTCTGCTCCTCTGTGTACCTAGCACATCAGGCATTCACAGGAATCTTTAATTGCTCACCTTGCGTACATTTAGCTGGGTGTATTTTAATTCGTTGATCGTAGAGCTGTTTTGATCGCATAACCTCGATAGACCCCTCAAGTATTCTTGTTTGTAGGCTGGAGTTGCTTACATTCTGTCCTGTGAAACTGCAGTTTTATGAAGTTGATACATTTATTTTTGTAACACGACCTGGACAGTTTTATATAGAAAAGTGCTTTAGTTTAAATTGGATACCGCACACTTTAGAGTGGGCGGAGTTTCCCCGCCCATGCAATAACTGATGGAAAACCATGCAGTTAACTAGTTAACTGCACGAAAATGGCCGACATCCATGTGTCAGATATCTACATAGCAGAGCCCCAGATAAGAGAGAGTAAATGGAACAAATCCAAATGTTCTAACTTATTTAAACACTTAATCCTATGGTATTACTACTCATTAGAATCGTCCCGAAGAGACGATTCTAGTGAGTAGTGACACCATAGGGTTAAGTGCAGAAATAAAGATTTTAGTTTTTGAAATACTCCTCTTATCTGGAGCCCTACAAGTCACAATGGAGAAATAACACGATTTGTTTCAATAAACGATTTTGGGCAAAACTAATAATTCATTTTCAACCAGTTTCGATCTAGATCAGACGTCAGGCTCCAAATTGTTTGTCATCGACATTTCTTTTAAACGACGATGTGCCAAAACAATTGTTCCTTTGCAATCAGTCTAAACTTTGGATCCAGATAAAATGTCTGGCGTCTGATTAGTAGTCGAAACACACGCGGCTGCTAAATACAGGATTATAGCTTCTTGTACTTCTTTTCTCCCACATTAAACTGCCATTGATATCTGTCTCCAAACAATACAGTTACATGTATTCTAATCCGAGTGGCTATCAGTTTGGAGGCTGATCAGACACCTTGTACAAAGCGTCTTATCTAGATCCAAATAGTTTGCAAAGGAAACAATTCTTAATATAGCACAAAGCCGTTGATTGAAAAATGCAAACGTATTCTCCATTGCAAATCGTTCCGTTATCACTGCGCCGATATCCATTTTAAGTAAACACGCGCGAAAACTAGTGACGCAAATATTTCCAGAAATTTACAACACGAATTCATTACCGGTAACACATTGCCCGAGAAAGCGATCTATGCTGGAAATTGTCGGATTGGTCAATGAGTATACGTTCCAATCATTGATTGGTCTCTATTATGGGGTTTACACTACCTTTGATTAACAAAGCGCTCAACATTTGGTATTACTTGCGCAGTTATGCGGGATTGTTCCTGTCACTGATTGGTCGTTCAAATGGGGATTCTAATGGATGTCAAAAGCGCTCAATATTTGGAGTAAATTGCACAGAGCCCAACCTATTGGTCTATATTTGGCCTTGTTACAAGCGATATATTGCAGTAGCTCCACTCGTTATCTAATTAAACACGCCCACAAACACTCGTGTGCATGCGCGCACTCATGTACAGTGTGCGCGTTTAATTGAGATAACTCGTGGGAGCTATGCAATATATATAACTTATAACACATCGATTTTTTTACCATGAATGTTTTTCGAGATCTTAAACTGGACTACGAACGCATCGAACAATTAAGCAAAAAGTTAACCCCTTAACCTTCTGACAAGGAGAACGATTGTCATTTGCAAACAGTATCGATCCTGATTAGTCGCGGCTTCTGATCAGGACGAATATTATTTGACATTCATTTCAATATGTCTTATGTCAAATTACCGTAAATTTCATTAAACTTACACAACCTTGTTGTTTAAAGCAAATGATATCATTGCACTTAAGGGTTGAATACCATATAATTATGGAGATAATTATATATAAAATAATACGAAATACATTAAAACATCTGAAACAATTATTTCTGACCAGGCAGAATTATTCCGGACCGAGCTGAATCACTCCGGACCGAGCAGAATCATTCAGGAATGAGCCATATCATTCTGGATGGAGATTTATGTTTGGTTAATAGAGGTTTATTAATAATGGATTTTTGACTTTTCAGTCGTTTATGATATGTTAAAATGGACAATTCCATTTTCAAATGTTGTCGAATCCATATATGACTATTTAGCGTTACTTTTTGCAATATATTTCTTTAAGTGTTCTCTGATCTAGGTTTACACTGTTTGCACAGAGGGCATCTATACTCTTCACAGGTACACTATTTATCAGAGACGAGGGTTTTCTCCAGCATTCACTTGTTCTATAAACCATGTACATTATTATTTTCGTTTCAGATTGGGCGAGAAAGTACAATAACGTTTTGGACCCACGATATGGGGTCTTCCTTCACATGTTATCAGCTTTACGTCGCAATTTATTAAAATAATGTTAAAGCGACATAAAATTAATACAAATCCAAATCAAATCCCACAATTTGTTCCCTTATCAGATATTTTCGCTTACGAAAAGTCTGTTTAGTAGAGATATAGGTCATTTGCATTTAAAACACACAACCGAAGCCTCGAATGTCTTATGCCTAGGTCACACATTCACGGATAAGCCTCCCGGACGGCTACGGATTCAATCCGGCAGCATCCGTAATGGTCCGTAAAAGCTCGTACAGGCCCGTGCCTGAACCTTGACTATCCGTAGGTATGGTTTCACACCGTACTGGTTTTTTGAACATGTTCAAAAAACCAGTACGGATAAAACTTCGTACTGGTCCGTGCTTAACCGTATCGAACCCGTATTAATCCGTACCAAAACGTAGCTAAACCGTTCTAACCCGTACTGGTTCGTAGACACCTGGTCGAGCGTCCCAGTACGGAGTGGTACGGACCAGTACGGGTTAAGTACGGTTCAATACGGCTTTCTACGGCTGTGTACGGGGAGACTAAATACACGAAAACGGACGAATACGGTTCAAACAGGTCGTCTATGGTCCGATACGTTTCAACACGGATAGTGCCGGATTAATACGTGTTGGTACGGGCTGACACGGTCACATAAGTTCTAGATCGGAGTAGTACGGTTCAGTACGGGTATTATTTTAATTTCAGGCGGATAATTAAATTGAAATACATCGAAATATACTTGTGTGAAAACACATTTCCATTTTCTCAGTGTTTATGGTCTTGTTTAATAACTTCTTTGATTGTGTACGCAAAAATGAGCGATAGAAGACAGGAACTAAATAAAGGCAAGAGAGGAGATGGTGGATGAGAGTCTGGTTTCATAGAAGACAGCTTCGTGGCCAATACATGTATGATAATAAGGATAGAAAACCAAGGGGCATTCAGAAATTTTGTAAGTGTAGATGCACAGTTGTTCGCGGAGCTTCTTGAAATACTTCACCCAAGGATAGCAAAGGAATACCCTTGTTATAGGAAAGCCGTCAGTCCTAGGATAATACTTGCAATGACTTTGAGGCACCTTGCAAAAGGGGACAGTTACAAGTCACTGATGTATGGATTTAAGGTAGCACACTACACCATAAGTGCCATTATGAAAGAAGTATGCAAGGTTAGTATCGAGGAATACATGGAAGAGGTTGTAACTACTCTTTCCACTCCTGAAAAATGGCTGGAAGAGGCACGCGTGTTCTAGGAATGATGGAACTTCCCACATATTCTAGGTGCACTAGATAGAAAACACGTGGACATCAAACAGTCGAAGGGTAGAGGATCGCTGTAATTTAACTATGAAGGTTAAAAATAATTCAAAAGTTCTGATTGCCCTTGTGGACGCTGACTATAAATTCCTCTTGGTATATGTGGGTGCAGAAAGCGGGTGTTCGGATGCACAGAGTTAATCGACGTCTCAAAGGTTTGTCGGCAAAGGTTTTTTTAAGAAATCGCTCATAAATCGGGGACCACAATGGACATAAGGGGGAAATGCCTTTCTATGCTTGGTTTTGGTAAGCATATCATGTGCATTTTTTATTTATAGGCATTATTAGTCACCGTTTGCATTATATGTGTATGCATTTGTATTGCCATGTTATGCCACTGTTGCCAAAATAAAATCAATCAATCTAAACAGTAGACACGTTGGTTCGGTAGAACAATTTAGATCATTAATACATGTTAACGTCATCACTGCAAAAACATCTTGTCTCATCAGGATCCAAACTATTTGCATGTGGAATAATGTTTGATTTTGGCAGCGAAGGAGTTATGCCTTAGAATAAAGTGAGCTTTTCGACGTTCAACTGTTAGTTTAAACATATTTTATTTCGAATTTTTACAGAAATGGGGTCGGGCTACAAGTGCTCACCACTTAGTTACAGCCCTCCCCCTGAGGGGACTGTTTAATACGCTTAAAGGTATTAATTATGGATAAAGGCACATTAGGGAAACGTACACTTCTTTGTGTTTTATTTGTAAAATTAAAAAACAAAACAAATAGTAAAACTTCTCAGTTACAATGTACGACAACAAAATTGTTGTCATTAAAATGGTAAGGTATTTAAAACAGGTGCCTGCTTAAAGAAAAGTGAAAGTACAACAGAAAATCCGCGCAAGGGCTTTCTAATCTACTTTCACCTTGCTTTGAGCTGTCAACTGTCTTTTTACAATCAGTAAGCCTTCTTTTTAGTGGTCATGTCTGTGTAAAATGAATTTCCGCCAAACAATAATAAAAATAAGTGTTTGTGTAGTTCTCTGTGTGTGTACATCCGTATGTACCCGTAAGTCTCCGCCGCAAACTGTAGTAGCCCGTACGAAATCGTATTTAGCCGTAGCAAACCGTATTACTCCGTATCTATCGAGTACGGTGCTACGTATTATTCCGTGAAAATCCGTAAAAGTCCGTGAGAAATCGTACCAATCCGTTCTGTTCCCCGACAATTAAAAGCTAACCCGCGATACTCCCCGTAACTAAACCGTAGAAACCCTTTATGACCCGTTCTCATACCGTAGAAACATACGGATCTATCACATTCCGTAGCATTTTCGTCCGTACCCATCCTTGCCTATCATCCGTGAATGTGTGACCCAGGCATTATAAAAACTAGTTGCCGTGTTATTAGCAAAGAGCTAAATTCACAAACTGCGTATTTCCGCCCTGTGATTTTCAAAACATTATCTCATATAATTATCTAAAGACCTAGTGATATAAAGACTCAACATCTCAACTTCTAACTGTGACTAATGCATAGTAGTGAACACCTACGAATGTGTTACATCTTAAATACAATCTCAATTATCTATCGTACCTATTGTTGGTTAAGATGAATTTATATTGCTTGGAAACACAGTTTGCCCTTGTCTTCGTCTCCAGACACGTTGCAGATATCTGGTATGGAAAAATCATAACTACATATAGTTCATAGTGTTCCTATACGATATGTTATTGTTTAAACGTTAGTCAGTTCATGTTAAAGAATAATAGTCATTCTGTTTAAGGCTTTCCACACATCTTACTGTAACAGTATTGAGTGGTCGAGAAGTTACATAATGCAGGTTTCCTATAGATTTTCATTCTGTAGCAATTTATGTTAAGTTTTAAATGATTGTTAAAGCAAAATAAGTCACCCTTAATTGCATTTAATCAAAAACTGGTCAATATACACTTGATGATCATATCTATAGATCCTGTGTTTTTTTTAGTGTCTATGTAGTTAAGTGCATATCTATCTTCTACCTGATATGTGTTACTTATAAGCTTAGTTTACTGTCGATAAATAGTTTAAGACAAACTAATGTTAACCATCAAATATTGTCACAATTAAAGATTACATTTTATTAAGTTACCCTTTGTTTTGAACAGTATGTATGGCATATAAAACATCTGTGGCACAGTTCCCTAAAATTGACAATATCCTTTCAGCTGTGTTAAATTGAATGAAAATCAACTTTCACATATGAAAGGTATGCATATTAAAATGCCGCATCGTTGATATAAAGAAGTGCCGAAAACATAAATGTACTGATTGGCTTGTCACTTTGACTGTCTGGTTGACTGACTGAATAGGAATGCCCCCAGTATAAAAGCTAGATCGTATGATCTTAACTTACAAACTGCTTTTATGACCGATTTTTCTGAGCTCCACATAATTTAAAAATGCCAAATCATTGCAAAAATGATATTAACCCGGAAAAGGCAATTAACAACTCGACTTATTTTGCAGAATGCCTCCTATCTAGTCATATGACTGGATTAGGTGATTGTCATGTGTGATTTATTGGTAAACTGGTACGTTGAAGAGTTCATTTGGTAGTACATGTAGATATTTTGGAAAATTGTAAAACATACTTTATTTACCATTTATTATTTACGGAATAAATGTTCTAAACTATGCTAGAAAGCGAAACAAACTTTAGTATATCATTTCATTTTAGGAGGGTGTATTGTAGCCTACCATTGTCAGATTATTGTGACCTTGATAGTGATTGTAGACCTCATTAAAAAGCTGATCCGGTGCATATTTCCTAAAGCTAATCAGCTAGGATCTCAATTTTGGTGTGCGAGTACATCTTGGTGAGAAGGAGTGCCATATATATCTACATATCAGGTCACGGTTACCTTAACTTTCATCCCTGGGGCCCGTTTTACTAAACAACTTACGCAAATTATTTGCGTAAGTAAAAATTTTAAATTTTAATTATATTTTTTATTATCACTTGCTACAAACAACAAATAGCCAGATCAGAGGACGCGCATTTAGCGCGTCCTCTGATCTGGCTATTTGCTGTTTGCAAACGTTTATGATCGAAAAATAAGAGTTGTTTAGTAAAACGGGCCCCTGATCTCAGTTATACGGCCCAATCAAAAAGCTGGCCGCTGGTCGCCTTTAGATTATGTTTACGCATTGAGTGAATAAAACAAGGAATAAAGAAACAATTCTCATAACCTAATATATCGTGAAACATGTCGCCAGCCGTGTGACGCCATTGTTTTTAGCACGGGAGGTAACTCTTATGAACTTCTTAAAGGTTCGATATATAACTCGCGGCCGAAAAATGGCGATCTTACACTTTTCAGAATCAGGTTTTGGCCGTATATAGGTTTTACCTATATTTATAGTAGATATTGCTTACCAGGAGTATATTTCCTATATAACTTCAATAAAGAGTATTCCAACGTTAATACACTCTTTTTGGATCTTGTGTTACTAACTGCGGCACAGTTTCATATAACATCTAATTACAAGTGAATTAAAAAACATATTTTTGCGTATTTCACTGCTTTGTAAACTGGAACTATTTTCTTCGTTGGATGCATACAAATTCTATAGAGTTATATATGATATTATTAAACACGTTCATTCTAATAGCTGCGGAAATAATAAGAGATGTATGGATAATAAAATATACCGTAAGTAAACATTTATCTCCAAACTTCTGGAAGTCCGTTGTCTTCAGTATTTGTTTCTCATTTTGATCAGATATACTCGTCCAATCCTTTTTCACATCAACGTATGTTGTAATAAGAAGTATGTTGTTTGTCATATCAAATTGGCATACAATATGTTGATCTGAAAGTAATACACGATGTGCATCAGTATATAAATGATAGTTAAGGAACAATGACTCACGTGGTTATGGTAATATTACAAGAGAGTGAACAACTAACATGGCCAATCAGAGTAAACTGTTTCATGGCTCTAAATTGCCCAGCTTCGTTTTTATCCCTTTGATACATTCCTTCAGCATACGAGTGTATTACAGAACTCTAGATGCATTAATGATAAACTGATAACAACCTATGAAAACAGTTTTGAAGCCAGATCAGACACCGGCGTCTAATAAAGCTCCAGATTGTTTGTAAATTACTTTTGAATAAATCGGGAATTTCATTTAAACGGCAAAGAATAACGTTTTATCCACTGTGCAGATACTGTTATTTGCACTTTTTACATACACTTTGCCAGTTGGCGATGTGATACTGTTTGTTGTATTCAGCTCTCAAAGTGTTTGACGAACAGCAATCGATGTAAGGCACGCCTTTGGTGCCAGATTGATAGGTTGTTTCCGTCAAGAACACCTTTAGCTGAGTGGTGTGTTTAATGTTTGCGGGGAAAGTGTCTCCATGTCTCTACATGTCTTCATATTACACCAGTAACAACTAAATACTTATATCCAGATTTAATTTAATATGAAGCAGAACAATACTTCTTTTGTGCCATAAAGATTAACGCAGAACTTGTACATGCTATTCCTTGTAACAATCAAGCGTGGTGGTAGACCTGTTTGAGATTTAAAACAATTGTGCTTCTATATATGACATGGCAAAAATATCCCGGCATCGCAAACACATGTGTTTCCCCGATAAATAAATGGCATTTCTCATAAAAAAGTTTATATTTCAGATAGAATACTATTTGTATGTTGAAATATGACATAATGAAAAATAATAACATGATAAATGACATGCATTTGTCTTTTTATACTCACAAAATAAACTGCTGTTCAGGGGGAACTCATCTTTGCACTGCCCTTGCGACCGGTAACGGAAATAATTTTTTCGGAGTATTTTTATATGTCATATAAAAATGTACAAATGCTTGAGTTGCATGCAAACCGTACCTACCTCCTATAGTATCTTGATGGTCGTTACAGAGAATTAATATTAAATGGACAGATCAAGTTTATCAATTTTAACATATTTAGCATTGATATTATAAATATACTGCAAAATGACAAACAGTGTAGCGCCTAATAAGAGGGACATTTTATACAAAACAGTGATCAGAAGGCATATATAGGAACCCTCTGGTCAGACTTTACACTGTTTACAGGTATACTGTTAGTGTATGACAAATAGACTCATCGCTTGATTTGATTGTGTTATGATATATGAATGGAAAGAGTAACAAATCTAGCTTATAAGGTTAAAGTGTAATTGGAAGCGAGGAAATTCAATTTATCTGAGCTTCGGTGAAAAGTTAAGTGCATATTTACATTTTCCTGCAATAGTAGCTATCTCGTCATCTCCAGAATACCAGAGGTCAATGCACGAGGTAATGTTGTCGGCACAGTTAGACTCGTCGCTTCCATCTGCACAATGACGGATGTTGTCACATGTCAAAGACTTGTCTATACATGTCCAATCTCCACACGGAAATGCTGTTGTTTCATTGCATATAACTGTAAGAAATGGATCTTACAAGGAATGCATGTCTACATTGGCACTTGATGACGTCGAATAGTATATTGGCTCTCGATGTACAATAATTGTTAGTATTGTTATGTTGAAATATATGCTTGTGCGAACCAGTCAATAGTTTGCCAAACATATCAGCGAATCCCTTACGAATTATTGATAACTTACAAATTCCGTATACCAACATACAGACGTGTATATATAAATACATTTGACGTCTTCAGAACGACCATAGCACATGGTAAACGTGTTTCTAATTTGCAACTAACGTATAATGGTGTATTAGTAGTGTGTTTAGGGAATTGGAATATAAACTAGGTCACACACAGAACCCGTCAATTAGTTCATGTCACCAGAGAGCTAGAGTATCCGGCAAGGCTGAAAAGGCAATCTTAGCGGTCCTCTTACATCACCATGACTTGATCATAACTGCATGAAAGTCAAGCAAAGGAGATATAGAAGATAACATTGTGAAAGAAACAAACTTACGACATAGTCTTTCATCGCTGCCATCATAACAGTCCTTTATAGCATCACATCGTTGGTAGTCAGGGATACATTGATGATTGTCACATCTGTATTCTTTCTCACCACATGACAACAGCACTACCAGAATCATAAACAACTTTAATAAAAACCATATATATCGAAATATCTAATAACAATTCTTAATAAGTACTGAATATACATGTTGAATCATATCTATAAGATATAAACATGATCATTCGATTGTCCTAATCAGTTGCAGTCAACTTCGATCTTTTCTTTGGAAATACGGTTTTCAATCACAGAAAGACTATATGGTTGTCGCCATTAAGTATTCCCAGGGAACTGGACGAGTTTCTTCATTTTCAGGGTAATGTGCTAGAAGAGGCCTACGGGGCAAAGCAGTTGGCATACATAAAAGCAATAGAACACTGATAATAGCTAAGCCGTTTCAATGAATGCAATTCTTAAACAAAACAATAAAAATGTTTGTTTTCTTCCATTCTACCCCTTACAATTTACTTTGATTTTGAGGGTTTCAGGTGAACTAAGGAAATTAAACAAAACACGGTATGTATATGGTATAGGGATAAAGTGTAATCAGAGAATACATGAAATCCCTGAAAAATCAGGGATTTCACGAAAAATCTAAATCACCCAGGCAAAAGGCGTAATTTTGAAGCTTTCCGTTATTTTTTTTATAAATGTTTGGCAGTTACTTTTGGTTTGAGTAATGAATCTTACCTCGTTTAGTTCATTAAGTTCAAGGGCAAGTACCACGCTATAAAATATGTTGTTAACCTTATCAACAAGACAGATGTCTTATTTTTGTAATTGTCATGACTGAATGCATACTTTTCACTTATTTTTTTCACTTGTGCGGAAATCTTTGTATGAACGTCATTAGACCATACTATTTAAAGAAAACATGATGTTTAAAACCAATAGAAATGTCATGATAGAACAAATCTATTAATTTGATGAAATAGGGACATTGTATCATTTCATCAGTTCCCTAAAACGCCCAGTGATTACGCGTAATCCCTAAAAAGTCCAGGAATTATGCGTAATCCCTGATTTCATTTAATCCCTGTAACACATATACAAAAGTGGTCATCATTGACTCTAATAAAGGCTTTCGTGTACTTTATTTATGTAGATCTATAGACAAAAGTTTTTTTCCAGGGCCAAAATGAATCAATACATATGTATGCTACACTGATAATACAAATATGGGCATTTGCACGGACGGAACGTTGTCATTGTGTCGTAACATAACAGACAAAAAACATTAGCAGTCTGTTCCTATGCACGTCCTAAGTGTTTAAAATTTTTTCAGACAAACCTAGTTGAAACTATATTCATAGTGTACGAGTAGTGCGCTTTCACTGAGTTTGAGTTGAACTACTAAAAGTATAAATAAAACCTTGGTTTTACTTGAAATTAAGCTATGGTTGAATAATAATATTCAAAATTAGAAGCTACAAAACATTAATTCTATATTGCATATCTTTAAAATGAAAGTTTACATAAACTTACATCATGTTATGCTTTTTGAATTTTTTTCTGTCCACGCCATTCTAAAAATGGTGATAGACCGATACGTTTGTTCGTCCTCAATTTTGATCATCACATGGGCCCTAAACATATATATTGTTTGCAGTTGTTTTGGCACAATAAAGCCTGATACTGTTTTAGTAAATATTGCCAAACCTTGAACCGGACTATTACGGCTACACAATGATTGTTCTGATGTTCGATCAATGTGTTACCCTGATGTGCAGACAAAATGGTAATATGTTTTAGAATAGTTAAACCAAAAAAGTCAGTTTTCAAAACTATGGCTGACAATATTATTCACTGTTACAGTAAAACCTCTCTAATACGACCATTAAATGTGGTTCATTATTAGATATGTACGACAGGTGACTGCTTAAAGCAAGATGACAGTTAAACAGAAAGCTCCTAAAGGTGCTTTCTATTTTACTGTCATCTTGTTTTAAGCCGTCGCCTGTATTTTATATAATCAATTAGCATTCAATTTAGTGGTCGTAAAAGAGAGGTTTTACTGTATTTAAAAGTAAACGTCACATGGAATAATATGAACCGGTGTTAGCTAATCTGTGTGATATAAATTGTTGTCAACCTAATTCTTCAGTTTAAATAACGAGCATAACTTACAACAATACTCATCACTTTTGTCTACGCAGTCATCGATAAAATTGCAGACACGTTCCATTTGTATGCATTCTCCACTCTTACACTTGAACATATCTTCAGAACAAACGTCTGCAATAATAAAGCGGTCACTGTTATCAATATGTTATTAGGATACGTACATAAGGAAAACAATGAAGACGTCCGTGTTATGAGAATCGACTTGGTTCAATGTTCAACGTTGAGAAGCGATCCCGAATTATCTAAGAATAAAATTAGACTTGGAGTCTGTTTTCAGTTCAATTTGAGAATGGACTCCGTGCCGATTCTCGACGTTGACGAACAAGACTTTGTTTCTTAGAAATACACGTGTCTTCTCCAGTATTCCCCTGTCCCCAAAACTGTCAACAGCCCACATTTCAAAGCACATGAACAACTTCCCACATAAGTAGTTGATCTGTAAAAGTTTGGAACAAATACCGCACTTAGTGTAGGTGTTATCGGCACAAGATTTCTAACAGGCAAACGAACTCACAGACTGAAAGCAGAGCATCAATATATCGCACCCATGTAGGTAGAAAACGTAATAAACATTGGTCAATTGTTCACCTGTAAACGGCAGTGATCAACACACACTTAGTGTCATTATTATTTTTTGTGAATATTGAACACACATTTTCGATAAATATAAACATAAACGTATTAATTTTTAAGGCATCTAGTCATAAAACTTTGAATATGCATTATGGACAGATATTTAGCGGTGATTAAAACAGGCGGGGTAACTGGGTTATAGTTTAATTTTCCAGGAAATCATTTACCATTATACACGTGGGGAAAATATACAATTTTATTTATGAGGCATATTTTTAAACTCGGATTGCAGTTTTTTTCTTCATAATAGTTCTTCTTTTTTTCAGTATATTGACCTTATAAACCCTCCTCAGAACTTTTCGGTTGACTGGTTTCTAAGTTTAAGTAAATTGTGATCGGATTTCGGACGTAATGCATTTAAAAAAAATTCTCGCGCAATTTAGTATTTCGCAATTACCTAAATATTTCTTTGCACATCATCTGGCTATAAAATTATTAATATGTATTAATTATAATTATTGATCACCTTTAAGGCAGCTCAGAAATGTGTAATTTGTATATATTTCTGCTTTTCGACAAGGATTTAACAACGTATTTCATGAGTATGTAGTATTGTTCTAAACAATTTAAGGGGTTCACCACACAAAACAATTTCTAACTTTACACTCCCGTATCAAAAGCATATGAACTGAACCCGATATTTTACCAACACCGTCAGTTATATATTTAAGTCTTTGTCTTGCGATGAGCTGGTATTAGTTGGAGGGCAGAAAAACGAAAGAGTGACATAGTTAAATAAACGTCCCTCGTATATACTTTTAACATGCGACCAACAAATAAGATACATTAACAAAAACGTGTACCATTTCTATGCGAGTGACAATCAAACTCATCTGATCCATCATGGCAATCTTGAATGCCATCACAAAGTGCATGGTGCGATATCCACTCTGTGCTATTGCAACGTTCCAATCTGAGTAATTGTGTTGTTGATATGTTCGTTTGCAAGGGTGTCTGTTCGCTTTCACTAACTTTATATGCTGAAACGTGAAATTTCTCACATATATTCATTCTCGAAAGAAAATAGTTTACATGTTTTTGCCCTTGTTAACCATTGTATTGTCCATATAGCAATACAGTTTTATCTTTCTACAGAACACCTAACGGGAGACAAATGTATGTGTGCTGTGCGGAGGGAGTTATTATAGGGAGGGAACATTAATACCCTTACAATACTGAGTATGACTTGGCTTACATTTTCGAACAGTTTGAACCAATATCAGACTCCGCGTCATTTGAACTCTCACTTTCATCGCGTTATTTAGTTTTTTCTTTTAAAAAAGAATCGTCTCCCTTTATTTCAAACTTGTATAGTCAAATATACTATTATTTTCAGATTTAACCATTTTAAGATCAAATTGATGGTGAAATTTTTACCCTTTCACCGCTATATTGTCGTCTGCTTCAACATTGTTGTCTGCAATATCGTTTAAGAGTTAGATTTAAGATTTAAGGCAATATAACTGACGTAACTTCAAAACAAGTGGCAAACATTTATGATACTGATCAGACGCGGCATCTGATCAGGATCAGACCTGTTTTAAAATGCGCTTTTGACGTTATTGAGAATGAAAGTTTCTGGTCCTTTGGAATCATTGAATTCAGCGCATTTACAGTTGAAAGTTGAAGTCCGCCTAAGCTTGTGCTAGGGAGCGTGAGCACTGTTGCATATTTTAGTATTGCTCATGAACAGACTCAATTAAACCGGGTCTGCAATTTTCAGTATTTGCTTTGTTTTCTGTGCTTTCAAAGGATTTACCCTTATTCAGATTTATATAGAAATACGGAGACGTCAACGTCACCAAACATACCATGTTGGGTTTCTTTCTCTCGCTTTTCACAAAGTGTTGCAAACAGAAAATCTGGTTTCTGTATACGAGTTTCTCTACATAACCGAGTAACCCAGCGTCCTTCTCCAGTTGTCATATTTAAATGCATACCTGTACATTTGTTGATTTGGATTTTTCTTGGCTCATGTTTATCCCTTCAATGTAAAATTATTGTATATGTAAGGTTTGGTGCGCATCATTTACTATACTAAAGATGATTAGATATCCGACAACTCAATTATGTTATAATAGGTAACAGCTAGATTAATCATTATTAACTACACAATATAAACTAGTGATATTAATAAAGCTTAATTCAAAACATGGTTTATGTTAATTAAGTATCTTTAAATTGGTTCAACTCGCCACACGATGGCGAAAATAAAACTTAAATATATAACAATCATACAGTGTGGACCATTACGGAAATAATAAATTAGTCACGGACCGTTATAATGTATTGAAACACAAACAATTTAATAATGTAGATTAGGTTACACTTATGAGTATCACTGTATCATCAGTTAACGACTGCTAATTTACTGCTGGTTACTGGCTATAAATTACAGTGAAATATTTAAACTGGATTTTTGCTAAACAATTTGTTAAGTATCTTAACAATATAGTAAAGGGATGCAGACTAATGTAGGATAAAAGTAAGACAGAAAGCTTCCTTTAAAAGCTTTCTGTCTTTCTTTTATCCTGCATTATGTAGGCACCTGCGTTTTGTAATTTGCCTTTTTTTCCAAAACGTGTGATGTTCAGAGAGTGTTTTTTTTTTTTTTACTGAAGCTACATTTTACAAACTACCTTGACTACCTCACCAACACTATATTGCTCCGAACAAGTCATGTAAGTCGTTTGATACCAAAATACGTTTACATGTGATATTTAAGGCATTTTTATTTATGCTTTTCAGTGGATTACTAGGAAATAGCAGTGGATTATCACTTGATAATTTCACTGTTTCAAGCAGTGGGATAATCGTCGCGCGTGCTTTTTTTTAATGAATTCTCTCCCGTAGGGCTCCCAAAAAATCGTAGCCAATCGTGTCCTATCGTTTCATTCCGGCAGCCCGATTTGTCGCGAACCACTAAACGGAAGAACACGAATCCATGATCGGAAGTAACGACGTAATTCCGATGACGTCAAATCAATAAATCAGTGACGTCATTGGGCCGGGAAACTGTCACGACCATGTTTCGATATAAACTTAGGGCTTAACATGGGGTAAATCATGTACTTTAGCTTTCAATTGTCGAACAATTTCGTTTTTAAAAGTGGCTTTAAAGCATAAATAAATAGTCTAGAATAACTGTATTTTTTCAGTACAAGATCAAATTTAATCCATTTCGTGAACATGTTCACTCAATGGATTAAATTTCTATCTTATACTGAACAAACAAAAACACAGTTATCTTCTATGTAAACGCTCGTAGAGTTCGCGAACAAAACTTTCTTTGAAGGGAACATATTTCATGAATGAAATTCCTATAAAGAGCAGACTTACACGTAAACCATTCAGCTATACATACCCTCTTAATTATCGCGAGTGTATTTTTATGTAAACAATGCTTCCACAAATGCAAATGTATTGTCGTTTGCAGTAACAGAAATGTTTGGACAAGAACACAACTCAAAAGAGTATTCCCTCGTCTAAAAACACACTACCAAATAGATATGCACTTACATATTCACTGGGATATTATTATAGGTTTTCGTTTCATCGACAAATGCAAATTATGAATCGTTAATATAAAATTTCCTTTCCTCTATTTTCGGACCTTGATAGCTAAATCAAATTTTGAAAAAGGAAGCGTTCTTATTAAAGTTTATGACGACCTAACTAAAGAGACGAAATTTTATAGTCATTAAATCAATAAATAGGAAGAAACTATACATTTGCTCTAAGTTATTTATTTGGTTAACCCTCTACCCACCTGCCTGTTTCTAGTTTTGAAGACATGTGACCATTTCAAGCAGTTTGAAAGTAGGCATCATGCTGCTTTACGTTAAGCCTCTTGAAGACTATCATCTGCTAAGAAGTAATACATACTTCTTACGGCACATGTTCATGACTGTATAGAGCATAACTATTTTCTTCAGCAGTGGAATAATTTTAATGCGTAAAAAGTCCTATATACGGAGTAACGGTTAAATGCGGGTTAAATTCGACTTACCAAGCAGTAAATGTAGGCGATGTTCCGTCATGCCAAATGTGTCTAACACCATCAATTCCTGCATAACGGATTAATCCTGAAAATGCAAGAATAACACTGCGAAAATCAATTTAGATTTTGTGTGATAGGGTAAGCTGAGCACATATAAAACAATCTGGATAATTTCGAAGTGTAAACTATAGTTAAGGGGGTAGGTACACCTTTGGAAAGTAATTACCAAATTCTTCAAACTTTGCATAAAGACAGTATAATTAGTTTCTATGACAAAACTGGTGTAAACAGTGGGGGTACCGGACCTTTCTTTTTCACAATTTGAGATTTTTCAAGACTACCCCCCTAAAATTGAAGCTTCATAAAAACTCCTACTGTTTTGTACTACGGTTTTTCAATCTTTATTTAAACAATCTATTTGTACAAAAAATATCCTAATTTATATTATCATGGTAAGAATAAACCCTGAAAATAATGTTTTATCAAGATCACCGGAAAGGAGTAAAATTTACCCCACCCACTTTTTATAATGGGAGAATAAGGCACAGTGAAAATTGCCCTACAAATTGTAGCAAACTAATTACCAAATTTTTTATTTGTTGTTTTTAGCCTTGCAAATAAAAAGTTTTAGTGAAATAGCAAATAAAAACACAGGGTCCCGGATCTTTTGAAAAAGATATAGATCATTTTATCTAAAAAATCCATTTTTTCTCATTTTTTTTCAATTTTTCGTGTTTTTTTACAAAAATATTTTTGTTAAAAAAAATTTCATTTTATCTATTGAGTTTTCTATAATTTATACTAAAACTGTACTACCATGAAAAATTCATGCTTATATTTTGAGAAATTGAAATGAAATCGGATGTAACAAAATGCAACCTACCTATGAAAACAGTGTATGCTGTAAACTACGAATAGGACATAAAACTTAAAAAGTCCCTTCCGGAACGAAAATCCAATTTTTTCCCGGGAAAATAGTATTTTATTACTGTAAGCATTCACCAAAAATGAGTTCTTAACATTTTTTTGAAAATGAGTTCGTAAAATTTTTCGGAAATTTCATAATGCTCAAAAAGACAGGCCGACATCCTTAAATAATAAATTAATGTTAATATTGTGAAAAATACAGATTTAACAACTTTCATCAAACGATAATTTATATTACACAAATGAAATAATGCTCAGGTGAGATTGTAAGTACTGTTTTCTGTGAAACCCAGAGCAAGATTCCACAAACGTATACTTAGCTGCATGTATTATGAAATAGTTTTAAGAATATTGTTTTCATATATAATGTAGTGTTATGAGTAACTTGTTTTTCATATTGCATACCGTGTGACTGTCAACATACAAAACTATAACAAGAATAAAATAAATGAATGGTACAGTCGAAATCCGATACTTCGAACTCACTTAAATCGACCGTACTAGTATTTCGATAATTAGTTCTCGGTGAAGTCGAACATACCTTTACTTCAAAGTTAAAACGTGGATAGAGCCACGTTTTAACTTTGAAATACAGGTATGTTGGAACTAACGCGAGTTTGAAATATCGAGTTTCGACTGTATTTAGTTTGTGGTCAACTCAGACACAGAGAGACATCGCGTCTGAACTATTTACGATGGACTTAATGGCACTTAGAACACCTGCGTTATTTTGAGGAGCCAGCGTATTTCCCTACCATAGCGATATTTCACTCCATGGTTGTATATTTCGGAAAATTGGAACGACAGCATATTAAACCTTTAGCCTTTAGTAGTCAAATATTAACTTATTCTTCTCACATGAACCAACGTTCATACTTGAATGAATTCAGGTACAATAATAAGGTATTTTACATGTATATTATTTCAACGTAAACAGTACAACATTGCTATATCTGGCTATGTCCCCAATACCTGATCAGCAATATAACATAAAACTTTAAATTTCTTAGACATATTCTAAAGATTAAGGCGACGTTGCTCTACAAATATGCAAGATTGTCATCCAGTGATGCATAATACTTTAAACCGAATTTGACGGCACAGAAACCGTGTAAATACTAGTACTTACCAATATGCACATAAAATTTGCTGTGTGGCGACCAGATTACATTTTTTCTGAAGCCAAGGTACCCGCTCGATTTTGGTGTTGTAAAAATATCAGTTAGCCGATAGAATAACCAAGACTCCAAAAAGTCCATTTCTGCCCGGGAATGAATAACTACGAGTCGATAACCGAGACTCTCACACATTCTAGCATGTGTCATCCAGTCCTCGAAAGACACTTGGTAGCTGAAGCGGTATTGTTTCATCAACTTCTGGGAATGTACTATAAAACATAAATATGGATTGAAAACAATTATATAACCTATATCAAATGGTCATAACACATATGATGACAACTTAGATTTAGCTGAATAAAAATATCCTGAAATCAAAACAAACATATTGTCACTAAACCAAATAAGCCACATAACAAACTGTTGATCGATACAAATGTGCATGTACACATGTACGGTACACGACTTCATTAAACTTCATTTTTATGCGGTTATAAATCAAATATAGATGTTCAATTATCTTGTATAAAGCAAATGTTATGTACAAGACAAGCGTTTTTACCTGAATACACCCCATAATGTCCAAATCGTCGTGGTGGTTCGTATGCTGAAACACAAACTTGGCACAGTTATTAGTGTTTTCATCTGACTAGGCCGATTTATTTTTAGATTGATACATTCTTAAACTGAATATCGACTCTAACATTTTCGTAACCTTAAGCGACAGCACGTTAGTGATATGGATAACTCTATTTATTGTGCGTTATGTTAAGTGGAGAAGACGTTAATCGTTCCCATTCAAACGGAAACTCAATGCACTAAACTGTAAAACAAACCACAGCTCTTTAAGAATTTTAAGTATCTATTTAATCTGAGTTTCAAACAGTTTGAAGCCTATTTAGACATCGGTTTTTAGCGCAAACGCATTTATTGGAAAGAAGGACGTATCAGGGAAGTTAGCACACCGGTCTCGTGCTGCACAAGGATCATTATTCTGTTATAAAAATGATCGGCAAGGTCAGAAAAAGGTCATGAACTATTGTTGAGACAGAAAACTACATTTATTTTTATAATTGTTACTGAAACTGATACCTGACAAACTGTACTTATGCATCCAGTCATACAAAATAAGACTTCAACAGTCGTTCCAAATAATGTACACCTTATGAAAACGTTTGCCAAAAAGTAACCCAAAGCGACTCACTAGATTCACATATATTGAGAAATGCAAGATGGAAATATTATATTTACCTTCTGTCACCATTTGACCATTTGGATTATAATCTATATGCATAAACAAATTGCATACTCTGGTTAAATTCCGAGTTCTATACTTCTTATTTCTTTTACTATAACATTTTAATTTTAAATACCAGCAAGCTGTTTCCGGATCTAAAACTGTTTGGAATTAGATCTGGTTGCAACCTGATGTTGGAGAGCATTATTAACTTTGCGAGGAATTAAAAAACTCGCATGCATTAAGTAAAACATTTAGCAGACTGCAATTTCCTGCATAACATGAAAGAGAAAGTAACCCAAAACAAATGTTTTCTGTAGCACTTAGGTATATGTGCCTTATCACAATGGATATTTACAATCGAAACAATTAATTAACCCTCTTCTGACCGTACGCTATTTGTCGAAGTTGAATTAAATTGCTATTTTATCAGGAGGTCGGATTAAATATTTTTTTGTTATATAGAAATAGATCAGTCCACACCTTTATCGCTCACTGTAAGTAAGTGATACTCTGTATTAGAGGGTGTTAACAGGAATAATGTATACGCTGAAAGGAACATCGCATAATAGAAACTGTTAATTATTCGAACACAAAATAAGTTCCATCTTAAACATTATACATCATCAATTTGACAGTTTGGCGCACAAATGCTGATTTGACGTCGTTACGAAAGACATAAATTTTAAACGAAGGTAAGGATATCGATCATTTTTTACATAAATTAATAAAGACAAATGCTGTTTATCAAGTGTTCCTATATATAAAGAAGAACTTAAAAACAATTTCAATGGTTTCGACATAGATCGGTTACTTGAAACAAATTTAAAAATCCGCCAAATGTTTGTTGTCCGAGTTCGAAACATTATTGGCAGAGAAAAAACATATACGCCCCGCATTCTCTTAGAATGGCACCATAAGCACCACCTCCTCCTCCAGCAATTGCATCTATGCCAATGAACGTCAATCTTTTAATGGAAATGAATCAGGTAAATGTAAATATATTGAAACTATTTAAAAACCACGCACAACAATTTACTCACTTTCACTCGAGCTTAACTTTTCATCCTGTCCAGAAATTGGTTCTATCTCGAACATGGCCTCAAACCCCTCTGGGTCGTGCTGCGTGACACTATATGCATACTTAAAAACAATTCTCAAACTCCATTCTGTATACATATGTCTTGGTCGAAGTTTGGTGTTACATAACTTTTCTTCGTATGCTCCGTTTGTGATGGTAAGTTTGTATTCTGTAAAGACATTTTTATTATCTTGATTTATAAGTATGTTTGATGATGGACGTACCATTATATACATGTGAAGGTTCAGTCAAGTTCCACAAGAATAAATGTATCATAGAACCTTGATAGTCTGTGAAAACACTACAGTGCCCCTTTCTACAACAACATCGAAGGGGAAACAAAGATTGTGTGTGTTGTTCGTAGGGAGTTGTAAAAGGGAAGGAAATTGGTTTACATTTGTAAACAGATTGAATTCAGATAAGACGCCGAGTCACGCGGCGTCTGATCTTCAGTCAAGCTGTCGTCACTCGTCATTATGTTTTTTCCTGTCAAAATGTCCAATATGTAAACATGAGAAAAACAGCAGACGACATATTTTAGAAGACGATATTGCAGCAATGACATGATAGGACAGACTTTTCTTGTTGGAGGAACAGCGGCAAGCGTTGTTGTAAGGAGTAATTCGTTGTTCAAAGGGCCGTTTCAAAGAAGGAGTAGTGTTATTGTTTCCATGTGCTGTACTTACTTTCCGATTAACCCCTTCGATGCCAAGATATTTATGATGGCCTAACAAATATTGCAAGTTTACAGTTTTCATTTAGGTTATAGCGGATATAGCGAAACACTTAAATGACAAGTCTGTGTCTGTGAAAATTACCAACTAACCTTTTACACAGAATAGTGTGCCGAGTTAGTAATTTCGATATTTTATCATAAGTATTATCTGTTATCTTACCTGTGTCACACGGTATGTTGAAGCTTTTGAAGAAAACAAAAGCCGGTTTTTGGTATGCAAAACTGTTTAAGTTCCATATGTGGTGCGCTGGTATATTGACGAACAAGCCAAGCAGACTAGATGTAATCAATATGCCTTTATACGTAGCGTTGCCTTTCAAATGTCCCCATATAGTTGGTATGTCTACAATATATATAAAATTAAAATCAATGTTATAATCAATGTTATACACTTGGAGTGGAACACTTTTTCCTGTTGGTTGAATTGTGTTTATGGGCCACAACGATTGTTTAACAATCAAAACTGATTTCTTAACTGGTGCACCATTACTGAGGAAGAAATAGTTATCTTGATGTGTTTAGCGTATTTCAGTGTAAAGTAAATCCTGGTCGAACTTTCAGGTAAACTGGAGATGTTCATGTGCGGAAACGTTTGGGTTTGATCTAGAGTATATTGTCTCCATCATGGTATTCCCGATATACCTTTATTAATAGATAATGCAAACAAATATTTCACTGAAACTAAAATAAATTCGACCCTTTTATGTTGGATGTTAAAATGATACATGTATATTAAATCATGCTAGGGCAATAATGTGCGTCACATATTCATGAACACCATAAACGCACTACCATTTTGTATTTTAAATGACCCCATCAAATTTATAAATACTTACTTTTGGCTTTAACTCGAACGGTAAAACCAGAAACGCTTTGATGTGTTCTTAAGCAAGAAACAAATGTCATCACAAGTCCCTGTCTGTCGGTAGGGTATATTGGTGTAAGGTTGTTGTGCTGTGCTGAGATTGGTTCAAACAATTCATCAAAGGATATCATGTCAAATGGACATACATCAGTATGTTGATTCTTTTTAAAAAAGAACAAAAAAAGTATTTAGCATCCAAAGGTTTTGTACCCTAGACTATACAACAAATGTGTAGCATAACATTATATATCAAAATAGCACATATTTATGTAGCCGTTTTCGTTTAACAACTTCACTATCATTGTAGCATTTAGTGTTTGCTTTTATTTCTCAACTTTAATGTTTAGGTAAATTGATTGAGAATTACCAAAACAAGTGTCAAATAGTTCAGATACTGTGCCATACAATAATAATTGTACTAGGGTTTTTTAAACTGAATAGGTTAGTTAACAAAAGAGAATGTATATGTGACGATGTATGCCATACAGTCGAAACTCGATACTTTGAACTCGTTTAATTTAACCCTTTGCCTCATAGGCGTATCTAGTTTTAAAGACAGGTGGCCACTTAGGGCAGGTTGAAAGTAAAGCAGAATGTGCCTTAAGGCACATTCTGCTTTACTTTCAGCCTGTTTTAGGCTAAAACCTGCTAGACTATATAAAATATTTGTAATGGTATTTGTTCATGAGGATATAAACTGGAACTATTTTCTTCAGCGGAGGAATAAATTAAATACGCTAAAAGTCACTTCTATGGGGGAAAGGGTTAATCGTGTCATTATTTCATTATTTGGATTTCAAAGTTGAAATATTGGTATTGTCGAACTAACTCGAGTTTGAAGTATCGAGTTGACTATACGAACAGTGTCGCGAAAACAGAGGAACCTCGATAACTAGACCACGTTATGCTCAATTGCATACATTTTAAAGCTTAATTTCGATAAATTGAGCTTGCTTTAGTCAAACTTATCCATACTACATTGCTGATTCATGTTAGCGAGTTACCAAGCTTCGTCTGTTTGTTCCTTCCTTTATGTATATTAGATGTATGGGTACTGTGCAATTAACATTATCTAACATTTTAAGTATAGTGAAGCTCACTGATAACGAAACCATCGGGACCATCTGATTTCTTACGTTGTATCCAAATTTCGTTATATCAGGTCCATTTAACTATACGTTAAATAGTGATGGGGAATAAAGTTTGTTTTGTTATATCCAGTGTGTCGTTATATATTCGAAATTCGTTATCAGCGAGCTTCATTGTACAACTATCAGTAGTGTGTGTCGTTGTTTTGATACAGCATTATTATTAACTTTGGAATACATGTATATGCGCTACATGCAAAATCGCATTGAAATATTCTTATAAGCGGACACTCAATAGAAGACAAACAATTAGTCTTAAACACGCATGGCAAAGGCAAAGCAGAAAGCTCCCATAGGATATTCCAGAGTTACTGATGCCCTGAAATAAACAGTCCCGGTCACTTGTGTTATGAAAGTTTCATGCCTCTCTAAGAATGACTGACTGCTGAACACATATTTGACTGTATAGGCTACCCTAATTTTATTACTAAACAATTCAATTATTTATTGTTTAAATACAGGAACCTGCTTAAACCAAGGTAGAGATTAAACAGAATTCTTCTTGCTTTAAGCTGCCATCTGTCTTTCAAACACCCCCATACGCCCGCTTGTTAGTTGCTGTAATAGAGATATTTGAACACTATACAAACCGTCCGCTTGTACAAGTTAATCATCGTAAATGCCAGTTTTACGTAGTCGCCGTCTTTTACTGTAATATTCCATCTGTATATTCTGTCAGACACACGGTACATACTGGTCAATTTAATGGGATATGATACCAAGTAATTTGATTCTTCCAGCTTACTAAAGCTAATACGATGTCGATTGTGCCCTGTAAAATGTAACACATATCAACGTTAATTATTACATGGCAACCAATGATGTAAGCATAATATTTAATGCCAAGAATCCATTGCACTAAATACTAGGACAAACAGCATTCTTCTTAATCGGGATAAAATACAAAAAATCAAATGAGTTACAAACTGTTGTCATAGTTGTAGTTATTCACAGAAATGAGCATATATGTGTTGGTAACGTTATACATGCATAGTCTGAAAGGGAGTCGATACATTGATTCATAAAGCCCTAATTTGTAATCAGACCTTTTGTTTTAAATCTCAAATATGCCAAAGATCAATATTATTGTTTAAACATCATTATGGGCCATTTTGATATTTGAAATGTTGAAATTTATACAGAAACAAATCACTAATTCGTTTGATTAACAAATCGAACGAATGAATGAACGAATAGTGTTTTACGGCATTTCGAAACAAGATAGTCATTTAGAGCCGAGGCAAACAGAAAATAAAATTACTGGTACAAATAGTAAACCGCTGCAGTTGTCACGTGACACATCCGAATGTGCTGAATGTTAAATATATATGTGAGCCGTTCTATGACAAAACCTGCCTTATTGCTTTATCAAACAGTGTAGACCAAGGCCAGCCGCTGCGTCATAGACGAGGCGGCTGATCTTCATCTACTCTGTTTGACACCTACAATCATCTAAAGCATTGTATTATATATATACGGGTTTTGGTAGTGTAGACCAAACTCAGATACAGAGCATGGGAACTGACAATGGTACTTGGTCTGTACAATGTTACAGGGCAATAAGGCAGGTGTTGTCATGACTAAGCTCAAATTATTACTGTTTGTAAAGAAATAGGCTGATAAGTTTCAATGTGTGACTTGATAGCTTGATCAATTTTTTTAAAGATTTTGTTGACTTGTAAGTAATTAAACCATAACGTAAAAGGACGAGTTATATTAAGCGGGCACTTATTGTAACCAGCAAGACTAAACATATATTGCCCCTTGATATATACGTTATGCATGACTGACAGATCAATAAAACGGGACAATACATCGCAAAAACGATTTGGAATCAAATCGGACTCAAACTCAGGGCTTTTGGATCGCTAGTCAATCACTCTACTAATTAAGCTATCAACACACAAACTGAAGCATATTAAAATGTTTCATTATGTACAATCTTTACCCGGATACATAAAATATAGTAAATATTTTGTCGCGGCTTGAAATGGATTTAAATATTGGATTTTATAGATGAAATATTTTCTTGACAATTTCACGACCTATTTAATTCAAATCATATTCATCATTTTAAGGTTTTACAATTACAAATTTTAATGAAAACAACTTTCAGTTTTCATTCGGGTCCTTATACATTGGGCAGCAGTTTTAAAACTTTTGTTTAGTTTAATGCACTTTATGATCAATTATATCACTACTATAACTCTTAAGCGTTATTACTAATAATAAAACATATTTCAATATAAGCTAAAATACTATATACCCGAATGTGGACAACCCAGCAATTCAATTCTTAAACATAAACTGCCACTGCGAAACTCCGTGTTGATACGAGGGTGTATGCGTACATGTTTCGCTAAAAACGGTCGATGAAAAATCACTTTCTGTGGATGTGTAATATCCTCTGAATCTCCAATTGCAAAGAACTGTAAAATACAAAGTAAGCAAATTCAGTGCATTTCTTATACAATATATACCGATTACAATAATCAAATAATAATAATGATTATTGATTGATTGCTAGATTTGGATTTAACGACTCTTCGACATAATACTGGTCATATAGCGCCGGTTTGTGTTATGTATGTAGTGAATGCATAAGTCGGTTTTCGTGGAATTTCCCCACTCTGCCATTTCGGGCAGTGGATGTGTTTTATCCTCTCCCATCCCGCTGAGGTCTAATGATGATGATCTTAAACTGAAATACAGAGGTATGGAACGGAAAGAAAACGAGGAAATTAAAAGTTAACATTAAGAAAACCATGTTTCTTTTCAAATGCCCTTGTTAGTAGGATTTGTAACTTTTTTTTTAAATATACAGACATATTCTGACATTGAAAAAAACTGTTAAGAGCCTGAAAATCCGGACAATCCGGATGTGGCCTTAACCTTCTTTTCTAAAAGATTTTAACACTTTAATTATTATTTAAGACATATTTGGCGATGTACCTTGCAAATGGTCCTTGGAATTTATTAAACAATCTCAATGATCTTTTTTTCAAATGACCCGCCGAATCGACACTAATCGGTGCCGCCGCCTTCAACTTACTTGGTCCGGAAATTATTCATACACGAAAGAAAGAAACAAATCTCTTGTTTACTTCAAAATGAAGTATGTAATCCCTAGAAGTTAAACATTTCCAAATTGTTTTGATAGTTTTGTTTAATAAGTTTCTCAAATTAACCGATTTTCGATTTACTGTTGGTTATTGATAATTTGCGATATTGAGTGTTGTTTTCGTGAGCGGATGAGGACTGAGCCAAAGTATTGAACTAGACCATAGCTACAGAGGTTTTTAACCATAACAATAGTTAATAGTAATTGTCTTAACTAGTTCGCACGGATCTAAGATAAAATGACCTTATTTTAAAACCTGTAAAGACACCTTACACATTTCGTTTATTCTACTGACCCCTTTTTACGAGAATACGCATGGTTTTAAAATAATGTTTCTGTAAAGAGCACATTTGCTGTATACAAGAGGTGAAGATCTTGATCAGAAGGAGCTGCACAAGTCCTCTGATCAGAGTTTGCACTGTTTGTCACTTTTCAAATATATTATTGACTAAATAGATTTATGTGTTAATAAATCATGGATACCCTTTGGTATGGTTAACAATAATTGCTAAACGCAACACTTGAACCGAGGTCACGTTGATCATTTCAGTTGTCTAGATTGCAACAAAACTATACAAGATACTGTTTTGCCTCAACACGTATGAGCTTGTGATGTTGCGTGATTGCTGTTGTAGTACTTAACTTATTATTGTCCGATTTTTCTGACCTGTCTGAGATGATTTTAGGACAGAATAGTTAATAATGGTAAATAGGTAAGCAAGGTAACATCGAACATGTAATCGTACACTTTCCTACTTGAGATAAGTTTTATCCTCGTGCAGCACGAGTCCGCTGCGCTAACTTTACTGATATTTTTCTTTCCCAATTTAACGCATTTATATACTAAAACTATTATTTCTATTGCAAACAGGTTGGAGCCAGATCAGACGCCGGGTAAACCGGCGTCTGATCAGTCTCCAACCTGTTTGCTACTCAGATTAAAAATATAGTTATCATTTCTAAAAGTAAATTTCCACAGTTTAGTGCATTGCGTTTGCGTTTAAACGGGAAAGAATAATGTATCCTGTACTGTACATTACGCACACACATTACAGCTATCCGTATCTCTAACTGGATGGAGAGAAAATAAATACGAAAGAAGACTCAAGCAGGAAACGCAACACAAACAATACACCCATCTCTAAAGCAGAACACACACACAGCCATACAATAACAAACACACACACACAACCACACACACACACACACACACGCAATACCATTCCTTCATCTACACACTAAATAGAAAACAACACGCAAGACAAACATAAAGCTAAGTGAACATAGGAGCCCGCCTTGGTACGGTCAGTAGCAATCAATAATCAATTATAAATTAATTAATCACCAACAACTACTGGGGGGTTAAACCTGGGTTTAGGGGCGCCCAACCTCACACTTATCTCCTATATTCACCTATAAAGACGAACAGTGTACATAAAATATAAACCCTGTTCCACAACCTTACAATCAAAAAGACCGC
Source organism: Gari tellinella (assembly GCA_922989275.2). Taxonomy (NCBI): domain Eukaryota; kingdom Metazoa; phylum Mollusca; class Bivalvia; order Cardiida; family Psammobiidae; genus Gari; species Gari tellinella. Next base: position 14,358,664 of record OV277869.1, on the reverse strand, counting down.
CAGCACAGTAAGTAAATACATGTAAAACATCTAACAAAATTCTCTGACAGGATTATTAGTAACACGGGAAAGAATTAAACATTCAAGCCCGTGCTAAAAATAACCCACTATGGCAACGGTCAAATTGTACTCAAGCGAATAGTCTGTAGTCACGAGTAACTGTAAGACATGGGAGGGTTTAGGGTACGACAGAGAGGGAGAGAAAAACCAAAGCACGAAAATCCGACATAACTCTCCCGGTTAAGGACGGCTTTAGAGATACATCATCATGTAGTGCTAAGCCCTGTCTGTCGTCGCACAACCAAAGAGGAAAGCATAGTTATCAATTGTAGATTGATCGATAACCAAACGTGAAGTGCGCAGCAATATAGTTGGATCATAATCTTTTTTGAGGAAAAATCTAATACGTTTCACAAATAGGTTTTGAAAATGCATATGTCCAAGAATCTTACGAAGTCTGTAAATCACATCACCATAAAACTCCGGATGTGTAATACCTTGCCGCAGAAAAGACTTTAAGTTACATTTATACTTGTTAATGAGAGGAAGATTTCTATAAAAGAATTTAGAAAATGTTTTACGAAGTTTATGAAATCTGTACCCCTGTTTAAGAAGCTTTTCAGTAATAGTTTTATTACGAATGTGGAAGTCCTCAACAGAGGTACAAGCCCTAGCAAAACGAATAAGTTGTGAAATATAAACCCCGTAAGATGTAGAACGGGGAACATCGCCATCTAGATGAGGATAGTTTACAATACTAAAATCAAAATCATCTCGTTTATCGTAAATCTTAGAAGAAACAATACCGTTATTTATTAAAAGATCCAAATCTAAAAATGGTGCCGATAAATTCGACTCGTTTGTTTTATTAAGGCGAAATTCTTTTGGGTAAATAAAAGGAAACAACGTATCAAAAATGGGTTGTCTATATTAAAAATATCATCTAGATAGCGCGATGTGTTGTTAAAGGCTTCGATCATATCTGCCTGTGTATCAGGTTTTAGACTAAGCATAAAGTCCCTCTCATAACAGTTCAAAAATAGGTCTGCGACAAGGGGCGCACAGTTTGTACCCATAGGGATACCAATCACTTGGCGGTATATGGTACTCCCAAAACGTACATAAATATTATCCAGAAGAAATGATAGTGATTTACAGACATCGGTGCAAGTCCACATAGTGTAATGCTTAACCGTGTCATTTGTAAAAAATGCACGATCAGTATTACACGCCAGAAATAGTTTCCTTTCTCTGGCAAAAGTCTTTTCAATAAGTTGTATAAGTTTAGCTTAACTCATCCCTTTTAAAGTTTGAGAATGTTCCAATCTGAAAATAACTCTGACAGGTCAGAAGAAAACACTAATACTGACGGCCTAAACGTTAACATTAAATACATGCCCAAAGGTACGGCCAGAACAATCTAAAGCAGCACGCTTTAATATTGAAGGTATATACGTATATAAATGCGCCGGACTATTGTTGTACAGTGCTCCCTCTCGACAACGACATCCAATGAGAGACACAGATTGTGTGTTGTTGGGAGGGATCGTTATAGGGAGGAACAATTAAGATGTAGCTTTCATTTGCAAACAGATTGGATCCAGATCAAAAGCCGCGTAACACGGCCTTTGATCTGGATTCAAGCTGTTCATCACTCGTCATTATATAAATTTATTCTATCAAAATGTCTACTTATATGTAACTATGAGAAAAAACGACAGGCGATAAATTTAAACCGACGGTATTGCAGCCATGAAAAGGTTGGATATAAATGTCTTGTTTGGGGGAACAGCGGCAATGTTCGTTGTAAGGAGGGAGTGAGCATGTAATACTACATATCGCTAGCTGTAGTATATAAGTATATACGTGTTTATGGGTCTCGAAAAAATAAAACATGTTTACCAAATATATTACACTGAACCGTTAAGTATGGGCAATACTAATCATCTACAGTATATTTAGAAACTGACATTTGTTATTTGAAGTCGTAGGGATCAATACATTAAAATGATAAAGATAATAAATAAAGAAATTGCTGATCGTTTAAAACATTTTTTTACAAGAACAAAATACACTTTACCTCATTTGAATAGTTCTTGAAACTGCCTTCGAATGTAGCATACGATATTGTAAATGATTCACAACCTATTAGATTAGCCTGTAGGGAACTAGTATTTCCATCACTCAGCTGTTTTATTTCAACTCTGTTATAAATTATGATACCATCCACAATAGAAACCGAAATAAGTTCAACCTGCAAGAATAAAAGTATTTGATTATTCAATATATGAATAAGTCTAAATATGAAGATGCAAGTTGGGCATGGGGTATATTATTTAAGAAATAACAAATTCGTAGGTGTTCATTACCGTGCATTAGATCGCAGTTAGGAGTTGCGATGTGGAGTCATTAGATCACGAGGCCTTTAGGCCTCGTGATCTAATTACCCACATCTTAACGACTAACTGTGATCTAATGCACGGTAATGGACACCTACGAATTTGTTATTTTAATTCTAACGCGACTTTAATTGTAAAAATACTATTTATGTATTACGCGTATGGGGGCAAATGGAACAGCGGATGGAAACGCCGCGCGTGCAGTTCATTATCGCGACGTAATATACGTTTCTCAGTATTCTTTGTCTATATGCCGTAGGTTTCGAGTCGTGTTAGAATTATATATAGGTCCTAATCGAAGGCTTAAGCGCAAAAGTTAAACTTAACCCCGTCAATACCATGGCGGCAGCTGATTCAAGCAATTGTCGTCTGTTTTGGTTTTTAAAATTTGAATTTTGGATATCTTGTCTGTAGATATAATTGAAATGAGTGTCAAACAGGTTGTATTCTGATTACACGTCACGTCGTTGCGTTACGCGATGTCTAATCAGGAATTAAACAATGAATTTACTCGATGTTAGACAGTAAATAGTTAAAATGAATAGATATGAAATCCCTTTAAACAGGACCCTGATTTAAGTAACGTTCTAACGTCGATAAGAAGCCTTAAAATAATCTGCATAACGTGTATAATAAAACGAAATACTTTTTAAAGACAATTTAGGAAAATAATCCTACTAAAAATTTGTGTAACGGATAAGCAGCTAAATTTACGAGCGCTTTGTTCGGACACAACCACAATACCTTGAAATATTTGTGTACGATAGTTTGAAATCCTTCAATTGAAAATTTCTCTAGGCTTTCCTATGGTACAAAGACTCATTAGAAAAATAAAAAAAATCCCGATGAAGTTTGCGTTAATTACACAAAATGCCTGAAATTTCCAGTCTTTCTATGAAATGACTGAAAAACACCTTCAGTCATTTTAAGAAATGAGTTAATCGACTTTAGCTTTTATGTATTAAAGTGTTATGATGACATTATCTTAATGATTACAAACTACATTATTATAATATTGCATGTATATTAAATATAATACAAATCAAGTTCTGAACAAAACTATGCATAAATAAGGATGTGAATGAATATTTGCTGTTAAATTAATTCAATAAAAGTGATTTTACACATTGTTTGAATCCTGTAAAAGGTCTCTAGTCAATATGTATATATAAAGTCTGTCAATGTCAGTCATTTCACGAAATGACTGAAAATTGAGGCATTTCGTGAAATGACTAAAGTTTTCAGTCATATAATGATATACTCAAATGATTGAGTACACAGATTGACTGTTACATATATACTGTACTGTTCCAACAAACCTGAAGGTAAGGTTGAGTATCATCAAGCAGATCTGGACACCAGCTTTCTCCTAATGGGCGTGCCATGTGTGCTAGGTGACCTTCAATATTGCTTGACGCTGTCAACATAAAGTCCGGAATACTTCCATCTTGGAGCCCAAGTATGTTTTGGCAGGAACCTGTAGAGGGTATCAGTAAAGCTTTCCAGTTTATCATGTATTAATTAACTCTTTCAGTTAAAATTAGTGTCTTTCTATCAATCGAAATGTTCAAATACATAGAACTAGTTATATTCTTTTAAACACCCGCCTTTCACTTACATCTTTATGCCCATTTTTGTTTTCGGTCCCTTTAAAACTGTATACGATTATATAAACAAATATTTGGCATGTGGCTATGTGAAAATCTATGGAATATGTTGACTCCACATTTTATTGTGATGTACTTCTCAAATGTACTATCACTTTAATTTCACTTGAAATGCAGTTCAAGATCTTCATGTAAACTAGTTTTCTATTAAACATTAGACTCTCTGATGCTATAATGCCGAAGTTGTTCATGGCTCTAACATGTACGGAAACTATTACAATGGGAGGATTTTTTGCATTGTTTTGTTTGTTTTCATTATGAATACATGTACATGGTTCTATATCCAATAAGTGCTAACTAGATTTATTTACCAATCGTTAATAGCCAAGCTCTGAGAACAGACATATCAAAATTACATTAGCTACCAGTCTTTATTGATAGTAAGGTACGTTAACAATGACACAACTAGTGCAGCTTGAAATAGCGGCGTCTGATTAGAATAAAAACTCTTGGACACTCGCATTGATGTTCCTGAAGTCCAATACAATTGAAGTTCCAAATTTCATAAATAAAAACAGGCGATGAATTCATTCAGACACTCTAATGTCTACGACTGTCGTGAATAGTATATAGTATATCCCTTCTTCTTCATACGATTTTAATGTCAATCTTACCGTCAAAGAACGTTATTATTTTGTGTTATTTCTGAATTAATTTGATTAAAACTACAAATGCTGTTCGTCATCTTCACATATAACCACACGGTATAATGATGTACATATATAAAAATTCTCAAACTGCAGTTTAGAGATGTATGCGTCGGCAAATACATACTCATGAATGCAATTTATAAAGTCCTACATGTACGTATGTGCCCTTCAGGATATTATATGTCATGAATGGAAGGGACATTGTTCCCTGCAAAATACTTGTTACACGCTATTGTATACTTAGAAGGCGATACATCAAATTATGATCTTTTTAATGCCTTTGTAAACTTTAACTGAAAACACAAACATTATGTCTTATTTCGTTTGTTCAATGCAGCTGGTAGCTTCAAGCAGGAGTATAGTAATGAAAAAAGTCATGTATAATGCATTAAGCAGTCATCTAGGTTGAAAGCCCTTTACCCTTTATTCGTATTTACTAGTATTTGTTCAAAAGAATGAACACTGTAAAACAAATACATATAGTATTGGTAGTAAAACGTAATCGCTTTTTGTACCCTGGTAAGAACACAAAAAATAGTAGTCAGGGCTTATCTGTACACACGCTTTTATATATGCAAACCAAAACAAAGTGCACGCGATCTTGTGTAACCCGGGTCCGATGTTATAAAGCGTTTTAAGTGAGTCTGAGTGTGTTCCCAAGCATTTTATTGGTCAGATTTGAGCCTAGACTCAAATCTGACCAATCAAATGCTTGGGAACGAGTTTAGACTCAAGTCAAAAGCTTTATAACCTCGGAGCCAGTCACAACAAGAACAAAGGGTCAAGTACTATTGCAATATAACCAAACAGAACACGACAATTTTATTTGCAAAAACAAATTAAGTAAATAAAGAGAGAGAGATTGAGAGAGAGAGAGAGAGAGATAGAGATAGAGAGAGAGAGAGAGAGAGAGAGAGAAAAGGAGATAGAAGGAGAGAAACAAATTTGTGTAAAGCAGTTCCGTGGACTGAGAAGTCTTTTAGACATGTTTTAGGGCCTTTTTGTCTCACTATTGCTCTGCATGGAGCCGTTATCTAGCTACAGCGATAGAAATACTTATTCAGAGAGTGGCCTTTGAACACGAATTTGACTGTGTTATGTTACGGGTAACTCACGTTGACTATAGCTACGACTAGGTCTATGTAGAGGTAACAACTCATCACACAACTCCTTCACTCTTATGCATCTGTTCCTGTTGTGGCAGAAGCTATCTGGAATGTCATTTGATAAGCGATAAAACTTTCACTGTCGCAGGCAACTAAATGCGGCTTTGCAAGACTTTGGATCAAAATCACGTTACGCGGTGTCTGAGCAGGATTAAAACTGCTTGACACTCGTTTTGAAATTACGTAAGTCATACTGCCTAAAAGGTAACTATGAAACGATATTGCAGACAATACGACAAGATGACGCATGAGGGGCGAGCAACTCATTATTAATTTGGTGGTGACAAGGTTAAATGTCGACGCTTTTTATTAATATATACAACACATTGAACATAATTCATCTCAACTATAGCATTAACTAATACAGTAAGGAAACAACTGCCTAGGTATTTTGCAGACTCCTACAGACATACAAAGTATATTTGAATTTGAAAATTATTTCAATTTTAGGTCAAAATATTTCATTTTTTTAAATTTGAGAAATACGTGTAAAAGCAAAATGCAATTGACAATTGCACTGTAATAGAAAACAGAAGAACAAATTGTATAAAATCGTAGGCTTTTTTCTATCTGTAAATACAGTCGAACTTCGATATCTCGCAGTCGGTTTTGTCGAACATACCCGTATTTCAAAGTTAAAAGGTGGCTAAGCCACCTTTTAACTTTGAAATATTGGTATGTTCAACTTAACCGAGCATGAAATAATGCAGTTAATATGTCGAACTATCGGATGGTTCGAGTTAAACGAGTTCGAGATATCGAAGTTCGACTGTATTGGATGTATGGATGGTCATGATTGAATGAAACAATTGCTACAATAAACATAATGATATTGGTGATAAACTGTTTACGAACTACGCAAATATTGTCTAAATTACAGGACAAACATTGTGCTTCCGATTTGTATTACTGTATGTATTATATTGCAATAAACATTATACAGTTTATAATAACAAATCGATTTCTTTTGATATATGGAATGCAAATGTTGATAATGTTTATAGTTCACAGACTTATATATCTACTTCACTACTAGTAATGTGACTAATGTCTAGAATACAATAACAAAGATGAAATAAAGAATATCGTTTTGCTTACCAATACCCCATGCCGTTGAAGGGGACATATCTTTATCCACTGTCATACATACAGGTGTTTTCAAATCACGTCGAAATTGTTTACCCAGATATATGTCTCCTTTTGGACAAACTGTAAATTTTATAAAACAAAACGTTTTAAAATTGAATTTACTGAAAACGTATTGATTGCCAAATCTCTTAAGTTACGCAAGTCAGATAAACTGACAAGTAGAAAAACATCTTGACCCCTAATACATGTAGTTTCGGCTGACATTTGTCTATACAATTGTCGGTTTTCATTGGCAGATTGGTTGGTCTACTTATGATTCCAACATGCCTATATGACCAGAATGTCATGTATTGAAATAGTTATAGGTAAAACCCATGTAAGGAATTCGCTTACTTGTGGGGCAGACACTCTCACTTTCATCGCTACCGTCACCACAGTTGTCATGTCCATCACAAAGTCGCCTTTTAGTCAGACACCTACCAACATTACGGCAAAAGAATGTCCCCCCATTACATCCTAGAGAAATATAGTAAAGATTAAACCTTATGTCCTCTATAAAATATCATCTGCTGAATGTAAAGAGTTAAAATTACATTTTATATCTGCTGTTACATTTTACATCTGCTTTTGTATAACACAATCTCTTATTGGTTAACGTTTTCGTAACTGCATACCTAGCATACTTTACATTGACGTGTGCAAATCAATATAAACATTAATCAAGTATCGTTTTTTCAAGAATATATAACACATATGAATATGATACATGAAAATAAATCAATGGAGAAGCACAAATGTCGGCAAGGAAGAAAAGGGACATTTACCGGAGGCAGCATAATAATGTACCGTTGCTGTATGAAAAAAAAAGTCCTCAAATGTAATTAGATTATTTAATTCGTTTTATCACATAAAACCGACTCTGGGAGTGTTATAAAGCCATTCAATAATCTATAGTGAAATATCAATATTTGGGCTCCGGCCCTACCTGTTCGTCCACGAGCGCTGCATGGCGCTGGGCGCCAAATGACGTAATTTGCCATGGCGTTACTGTAAACAACGTCATGTTTTGGCGGAAAATACATATGGAGGAGAGACAAAAAACTACGGATTCAGTTCACTTAAAATGGGTTTAAAATGTTTATGTGATAAATAGGATCTAACATTCGTGCTCATTATTTATCATTCTTAATAAACTCGTTGACTAAAACAAATATAACGATCGCCAAGGCTCGCGTCATATTGTTTTAGTCAACTCGTTTATTAAAAATGATAATTAATGAGCACTCATGTTAGATCTTCTATTTTCAAAATTAGTCAAAGACAATATTTAATCAAAGTGTTGATTACGCGTTATTTTAAGCCGAAACTACCTAGTAGTTATTAAAGATTTCTTCATATCACTACATAAATAAATATTAGCTTGTTGATGTTTCAACATCAGCTGAGGCCATCTCCAGAACCGAGAGCGGCGAAAGTGCAGTTATGGTCCTGATCGCCGTTACCCGCCCATTTCCGTAACTGTGGCAAACATCGGTGGGGTAACACTTAAATTACAATTCCCCGGAAAATAGATTTGGCTACTCAAAAAGATAAATTTATCATAGAAATATTTCAGGTATAGACTGTATGATCATATACACATATGTTCGATAAACCGATATTGCTAAAGTAGAACATGCTCGCATTTGAAAGTTAAAACGTGGCTAAGTCACGTTTTAACTTTGAAATATGAGTATGTTCGAACTAACGTGAGTTAAAATTATCTAGTTTGATTGTATTTGCATATCTATATTAGCTATCCATAGTAAAGTCGAACCTCGATCTCACTTATGTCGAAATAACTCGTATTTCTTCATTTAAAAAATTGATAAGTGAACCTCGCTGAAGTTGAACATACCCATATTCCAAAGGAAAACACGGTTTAGCTACGTTTTACCTCTGAAAAAATGGATCAGTAGACTAAGTTGATTTCGAGTTATCGAAGTTCAACGGTAAATGTTTTCCTTAACCCTTTACCTGATATCATTGTTTCTAGTATTGAAGATATGTGACTACTTAAAGCAGGTTGAAAGTAAAGCAGAATGCGCCCTAAGGCGCATTCTGCTTTACTTTCAGCCTGCTTTAAGCTATTAACTGCTAGAATAAGGAAAGTATTAAATATGACACATATTCATTACGGTATAATTTGGAACTATTTTCTTCAGCGGCTGAATAAAATGCATGTGCTAAAAGTCGCTTCTATAAGGGAAAGGGTTAAGTAATATGTTAAGGTTTTGAAAATGAAAGCATGGTTTACTATGTTGACAATTATCAAAACTCTCGTCGCTTCCATCTTTACAGTCTTTGATGTTGTCACAGATCACATCCTTTTTCACACATTCTGTAGACCCACATTTGAATTCGTAGTCGTAGCATTCTGTGTAAACAAAGCAAACGTTTGAACATATATTTTCAAATCAAGTAGTAACAATATTACAATATGTACTTTAAAAATAAGAAAACATATTCTTAAGGAAAGCGTTGATAGCTGGCCCGGTATTTTGGACGCTTTACTATTTATATTAAATAAAACACGTCCATTCGCTTCAGTCTGCAAGAACTCTACCAACACTTTGGAAATAAATCGTTTTGCTTTTTTAAAAAGACAAAACAAGAAAAAACTGACTGTTAAAGAGCTTGGCGGGTAAACGGTAAACCTACTTAGCCGAGAAAATTAACAAAGCATCACTTGAAACTATGCTGTATCGATCTATTTTAAATATAACACAGAACTGTTACTAACGCTGTTCACATTCTTTTCCAAGTTCATCAGATCCGTCGGCACAGTCCTTAACACCATCACAGAAAAACTGATTCTGCAAGCACTTGTTGTCACAGAAAAACTGTCCCCGGTTGCAGACTATAAAAATTTAATATTGCTGTGCTTATAATATTTACTCTGTAAAATCGGATACAATTGGAAAAATAATCGTAATAAATAATTCCACCTTTATTTCATTCTTTTATAAAACAGGTATATCCCAGTGCTTTCATGTCGCTTATAAAGTGTCAGGTGATAATCATTTAAATATAATGCCAGTTTGATTAACCCATAAATACGTTTTGCTAGTGATGTTTGTTGTAAAGAACATTCAGTTTAACGATACTTATTATTTGCAATTGATTCACATACTTTCCAGTTAACCTATGTTGAAAATTGTTGGAAAAAATCAGAGCGAACCAAATCGACATTCGGTAAATATTATAGACATATGCACTTTGTCTTACGGAAAATACATCAATGATTTGCACAGAACCATTTGCATTGTAATATTAAACAATGTATAACCATCAACATAACCTTTCAAAATATTATGTAATGTAAACAACAACTACGAAGTGTATTTTGTGAAACAAAAGAACAACAGTAGCTCTATATCGCTCATTGGAGAGCACATTTGCATCTTATAAAGATCAGAGAAGACACTGTGGTTCATTTGTGCTCTGCCGTATAGGATGATAAGACAAATGAAGAAATAATTGATGAATATAAACACTCACTGTATCAGTGCACAAAAATGTTTGACTTGCAGGGGATGTGCGCGAGTCAAAGCATCGTCAGTCAAAGCTATGCTCATACTATTTGGCTAGAAAACAAGTGATTGTGTATACAGTATTCTGTGACGCTTGTCTGTCAGCGCTATGATAACGTGATTGAAACCGATGAGAACTATCATTGATGTTTTTCCCCTTTTCATTCATTACTTTATATTTGCGTTAAGACGTGAAAACATTGCGTCACAAAAAATATGTACTTTGTTGTCAGAGTACATGTATTATGCAAAGATCAGAAAACATTGGCTGTGATATTCAATATGTCTGGTTCTGTCTTTGAAACTCACTTAGAGAACTTAACAGTTTCTTCGAGTAACGACTGTATAGCCAGTTTGTTTGTGTATGATTAAGTAACGCGAATTATATTTAACAGGTTGCCAAAGGCTGGTTCTAGCACATATATTAATTTTGCCAGTATAGTGCTTAATATATTTAAGCTGATTTTGTTAAATCATTAGAAACATAAGAATGAAACACAGAGAGCCATGCGGGGTCTGACGAGAGTCCAAACTGTTGAACACTTGTTTTGGATTTTGGTCAGTCAAAGTATCTTATAACCTGAAAATAACTCTAAAAGGTTTTGCAAACAACAGTATCAATGCATTGTAAAATAAAAAATAGAGACTTTAACTTAATGTAGACGATTAAATGTTACAACGAAAGAGGTACACATTTTGAACATGCATATAAAAAGCTCACCGTTTGTGCAATTTCTCTCATCCTCTCTAGCATCACAGTCTTGGTCAAAGTCACAGCGGTGAGCATGCCTAATACATCGCCCATCTGAACATTTAAAGTCCTTGTCAGAACATTCTGCCAACATAATAATAAACAACATACACTTGGCAGGCACATACAACTGAATTAAGACATTTCAACACCGTATGCGACAGAAAACGACCTGAATTCTGATAACTCGGCTGCTGATTAGTATTTTAACATTTGAAACTATGTTATCAAAATATATTTAACAATGTCAATACATAAGCATTCAAAAGTTGATGTTCTATCAACATTCGGCCAATTGCACACTTTCAAGAAAGCCCACTCATCTAAAAGACAATTCTATGTTATCAGTGTTTATGCACTGAAAATATTGTTGATTAGCAATCGCTATTTATGTCATGTCTAAAAAGTCAGGGAAATAATGACATTTTACTTTTTATATAGAAATAGGCTATCTTAGAAAATAACATCATGTTTGCTCTCATTGTTATTAAAGAAGTAATTATGTTGCAGTGATGATGTAAATATTTATATTATAATTGTTACTGTTGTTATTACCGTTATTATCATTATTATTATTATTATCATCATTCGCAGTAGCAGCTACTAGCAATAGAATTTGCTAAAGACAGAATATGTCCTAACATGGCAGGTAAATTCGCCTCTATTGACCCAGAACACATTCCAGTGATACATAATGCGCTATACCATGTAGTAAGAACGGTCATTGCGTTTTTCTGGAACATTTACATGATATGTTATGATTCTACGAAGTCAAGAATCTTTTATTTCCAATTTATTGATGTATAATTTTATCATGGCAAACATAAAACATACATACATCCTTGGTCTACATGCATGTCATTTCAAATTACAGTGCTTCCGCTCTACAACGACATCCTATGAGAGACAAATATTGTGTATGTTGTTCGAAGGGAGTTGTTATAAGAAGGGACATTGTTTACGTTCTTGAATCCAGACTGTAACTTGCGTCAACTTGTGGTCGAAGCAAATATTATAATCGTCTCAAATTAGTTCAATTTATTACATAACGCTGCCATTCAGTAAATAATTGAAACAGATCAAAATCCATACAATATGTTGTATATTTGAAAGCACTCTGCCAAATTATAAGGTTGATTGCAACTTTAAAACTGCGGAAAAGTATTTACCATATGCAAAAACTGACTGACTCCATGATTCGATGACACTCTGAGACAGATCCACATCATGACCATACATTTCAGGTATATGTGCTAACACTCTACTTAACTATAAGGTTGTAGCTTGAAAACTGTATTAGAAAGCAGACATACAAAGTATGTACTTTTGCATGAGAATTAATTGCAAAACATGACTAAGTGCAATTAGCTGTACAGTTTGTGAAAAATAAGCAGATCAAAGTCCTGGCCACATGCACCTACGTAAATGGTGTTTGTAAAATCAGTCTATACACTCATAAGTTTGGAGCTTAAAACATGTAGAAGGACTTTGTCGGACAATGTATATACCGAATATGTAGACGGACGGACGGATGACGCCCATATAGGGGTAAAACAGTATGCCACCGATTTATCGTCGCGGAATATGGAAGGAGATACGTTCAAATAATGTACTCGAAAACCACGACATGTTTTAATATCAAGGTAACACTTTTAATACTTTTAACATTTCTGCAAAAAATCGTGCTGTGAATATTAACAATATGTGCAGGCTGGACTGTTAGAAACGAGAACATCTGCGTTCAATCATTGGTTATTGTACGATGTTTTTTATTTTGACGAACTACAAATTGCAGCCCTCGTGGTTAATTTGATAAGTGTCAGAACTCTTAACCGTCGTATATGAGATAATAACCAGCTGAAGGACGAATATCATTACTCAAATAAATAATTGCAAAAATCTGTAAGTGTTAAGTTTGTTTTAGATGTATTGGAACATGTCGAATGTATATAGCTATACAAACCGTTTCCTTTATCCACAGGTATGAACATACACATTTCAATATTTGGAATACGCATTTCCTTTACTTGAAAGTCTCTATTACTGTTCTCACACCTTGTTCCTACAGGCTGAAAATAACCAATAGTATCAGTAATCAACGTGAATATTTGTTATTGTTCGATTTTTCTGACATGTCGGAGTTATTTTTAATAGGGTAACATCGGATCTATATAGTCGTACACTTTCCAACTTGAGATAACATGATCCTCGTGCAGCACGAGACCCTTGCGCTAACTTTACTGATATTTTATTCTTTCCCAACAAACGCATTTATATACTTAAACTATTATTTCCATTGCAAACAGGTTGGAGCCAGATCAGACGCCGGGTTACCCGGCGTCTGATCAGGCTCCAGCCTGTTTGCTACTCAGATTAAAAATATAATTAAAATTTCTTAAAGTAAATTTCCACAGTTTAGTGCATTGCGTTTGCGTTTAACCCTTTGAGCCCTAGTCCCGCATATAGGCGTCCTCTTCAAACAGTGTACATGTGCATAGTACACTTGTCCTGTGCAAACAGTGAATACCCAGAACAGAGGGCTCCAAAAGGAGCCCTCTGATCAGGGTCTTCACTGTTTGTCATAATGCCAAACATTGACAAAAACAACCCCTAAAAGTTAGAAATGGACTAGACTAAAATAGAAACTTGAATTGTCCATTTAAAGTTTCAGGGAGGAAAGAGTTAAACGGGAAAGAATAAGGTATCCTCTACTGTACATTGCGCACAAAAATTACAGCTATCCGTATCATTAACCGTATGTAGAGAAAACTCATCCTTTTGAAAGTTTTAGAATGTTCCGATCTAAAAATAACTCCGACAGGTCAGAAGAAAACACTAATACTTTGCACATACTACGAGGCAAAGTTGTGGGCTTTGTATTAAAGGAGTTATGTAATCAAAATGCGCCAAGATTATTAATCAACCAATACTTTCAGAAATATTAAGCGAGGGAGGAAAAATACTGGAGGTAGAGAGCGAACAAGGTTAAAACTGACAATTACTGTAATTAAATTTGGCATAATACTGACATACAATTTAGCTGATTATCAAACTCGGTCAAAATTTACCACTTATAAAACTTATAAAAATAGTGCAATCTTCCAACTGTGCATGCAAATAGGCGCTACATGTCGACATAAGTATTTTACACTTTAATCTACACAGCTTACAGTGCAAAATAACTGTGTTACAATGACAGTATAAAAAGTAGGCAAATTTCTGCTAAAACAATAAGAACGAAAAGTGACCTATTTGTTGCAATGTAGAAATAATTAAATAAATATCAAAGGAACTTTCTGGTTTACTGTTTATATATGATCCATGTCGCGAGATAAATTTGCCTTATTGTAATGCAAACAGTGTAGATCAAGGCAAGCGACCGCGTCGAAGACGCAGCGGCTGGTCTTGATCTACACTATTTGACACCACATACATCTATAGCATTTTATGTAGCTATAGTATATATAGTGTTTGGCAGTGTATACCAAACTCAGATACAGAGCCTGGGATGACAACGGTGTGTGGTCTGTACAATTTTGCAATGCGCGAATATAGATGTCAGATATATGAACAATTAAGACCACTTGTCACTCTAAATAAAAGATCAACCGGTTCCAACCAATTTCTAACAATGGACTGACTAAAACCACTCTCGTATTGACGTTACTTGATTTCATTATTTATATAGTCCAAAAAATAATTAAAGGGTCGGGCCTTCTTTATTTCAACTGCGCGTTTTTTTCAAACCGCTGTATGGACATTAGTAGTCATCGTAGAGCAAAATGTTTCTCAACACCAACAGTATTAATTCCGAAAACAATATTATTTAAAAAAAAAAAATTAAATTCAAATTTGCGAAAAAACCCTATTGTTTTACCCCCAAAATACAAAATGTTGTTACTGACATGACTAATGATGTCCATATGATGCATCTTGAAAATTGCAAGTATGCCGTGAGTGTTAACGAGGCGCAGTGATCTAAACCGATCTCACCCTAAAAAAAAAATCCATTTATTTTGAATGGTAACGAAATCCACATTTTTTGAGAATTCGATAGTGTGCTTCGAAAACTTGATAGGTTCGGTTGTGTTCACGCAAATGCACAAACACGTTTGTCGTACTGATCGAAAAGACTTTCGGCAATGATAATAACATTTCCAAATTACAAAAATTTCAACCAAGTCTTTTTTGGGATAAAAACATATTTTTTGAAATTTTAGATTTATTCAAAATGTAGCGAAATTTCAGAGACTACTTCAAATAGAACATTTTCTACAAAGTCGTTTTAATCTGTGAAACAGATTTTATTTCACCAGTGGCTGTTAGTTTGCACCATACAGCGATGCCTCTTGAATTATTCTGTTGAGTATGTATTGGGTCGTATTGTCTTTATGTGATAAAAGTAGGGGCATGCGCTCTTTAATTTGTGTTTTAATATTTTTTCCATTAACTATTCATATCAACATTCACATTGCTATACATCAAGTTAAAGTCACATTTGTGAGGCTTGCTTCATCCTGTAAAATGAACTATCTCATAGGAAACTCGGTCATGTGAAATTTATCACTGATCGACCATTATGTCAATAGCTGATGCTACATTTAATTCGGACTAAATATTTTCAAGAATCTCTCGTTATCCACAGTCAAGTTTATTCTGAAGCACGTGTGCTCATTCAATAGATCTGATCTTCGTCTCGTTTTTGTTAAAACTCTGATAGCATTTAAAAGATCTACAAATCGAATTACAGAGCTGAGCAAAAAGGACAGTCAGTAAAGAAGGCCAAATTATATCGATACATTTGTATATTTGTCACTTTTTGCAGTTCAATGCAGAATCATGCCTCATTCTCCTTCAGGAGTGTCAGGGAAAGGCAGAAAGTCCTAGAAGAAAGTATTATGCAAATACATTATGCTGCTTTGGGGTTGAGGCACCAAATGATACACATATCTTTGTAGGTCTATAATGCCGTAGCTTGGCGCCGCGAGTCCATCAATTGGCAATCTTGTACCCTGTCAGACTATCAGTACACAGAGTTATATGAGGTCACGTCGACGTTTTCTTAGCTATTAAAAATGAGGAGTTTACTTTGCTGTATAATAAACTAGGATATTGATTTTACTCTTCAAAATATGTTAATATAATTTTTACTTTTTTGATTGTTCAAGAAAAATCACTGAAAATATAAAAAGGTAGAAATAATATTTCGGTAAAAAGTAAGTCCAAATTTAAATTTTTCAGTAAAACGGCAAATGTTTCAAAACATAGGACGTCTTTTATAACTAGTGGTCATTTGATTACCAATCTCTTCGGTACATATCTTACCTTGATAAAGATAAAGGGTTTCTTCCAACTTGTTTCAAATGTTGAATGGTTGTCATTTTTCTCACAATACGTTAGTTTCAACACCAGTGCTATAAATGTTAACCAAAATTAGTTCGGGTTAATAAGTTATTATTTTCACAGTAGGTTACAGAACCATACAATAACGGCGGCTCGCCTAGAGATGCAAGAGACAGACACAGAACGTACCATCCATATCCTTTAAAGAGATATTTCAAACACGTGTATATTCTGTTTCTCAACTGAATATGAATGACACTTCATATAGTGTTGGAATTTTCATATAATCACCAAGAGGGGATAATTTATATGATAACTGCACTAATATGAGGTACGGGATGACCTTTTAAAGCCGCCACACAGGATTTAAAACCTGCTGTAGTGCTTAATGAATGGCATACTGTATACAAACGGTGACAGCGCTTAGTAAGTCATGCAAGAGACAGACACAGAACGTACGGTCATCAATATTATATTTCAAACACGGCTATGCATGTACTTATTGTTGTAGCAAATATTTTGGTAAAATATTCATAACATGAAACTCTGAACGAACTGTAAATATTCTTAACAGTTTTAATTGATAACTTGTTGGTTTACATTGCTCGTAAAGAAAAGAATGGAAAAGGGAATACATTGGTCCCTATTTAAGTTTTTTTTTTCTCGACACTGCTAAATGCAAACTTAACAGACAATTGCAATATTAGCTTCTAAAATGTTAAATGCACGCCACATTAACGTTTTCATCTTACTTAATATGTGACAATTTCATATAAGAAAATATATCAAGCACTAATGTTTAATGCAATGAACTCAAAACTAGAATGGCAAACAATACATAATACGCCCTTCAAGGGTAATAACACATGCTTGATATGCAGTTCATAAAAAACAACCTCATATTCCTAATTTCCGCTAAATATAGGAAAAAATGTGGAAAAAAGTTCTAATAATTTTACGGGGGTATAAAACTACAATGACTGATAATAAACTGGAAACTTAAAACACTGGAAGAAAAAATTCATACAGAGTTTCATTTAAGTTGAATACTTAAACCATACACAACGTAGTCCAGGTTCCAAAGTTATAAAGCGTTAAGATGAACCTATGATTATTCTCAATCTTTTGACTGATCAAATTTCAGCAGATGCTCAAATTAAAATTTTCCTGTGGACCTATGCATTACATTCTTGTAATTAACATGTGTTTACTTTTCTTCTTATGCTTAAAAAGTATGAACTTTCGGTTGTAGTAGTTTACGTTTGAAGGTTCATAAAACCTTAGATTGTACGCGCCGAATAATTCTGAAATATGTAACACCAGACAGTCTGACAGTCTTACTACACAATTACCCATTTGAACAACGAATTTAATACTTTAAACATTAACAGAACTTTACTTTAAATTGTATATTCTTGCCAGTTAGTGCACTTCTCGACACTGAATTAAACTGGGTTTGCGTTTGAAAACTAATTAAGCTATTAAATTATTTAATGTGAAGCACCTCCTTTTTCGATTATAAAATTTGGTGCTTTTATTCACTTGATGTCATGATTGAAACGGCATATGCATTCCTGAATAAACTGAATACCAAAAACCGACTATCTAGCTCAGTGGCTAAGATATTGGAACATGACACAGGCGTCTCGAATTCAATCCCAGTCAAGGGTTTTTTCATATCAAATAATGAACCATTCTAATAAACATTGTTGTGAGAGTTTCTTGTAAGAATGAGTATATTAATAGTGGAAAGATACATGAATCAGTGACTTGACTGATGTTTACATATTTTTCTTTCAAATGGTTTCGGAAATGTACAATAGCTGTATCGAATTATGAACAATTGCAAACTGTCCGTGTTTGAGTTTGCTTTACTACGTCACCAGCAAATCAATTATTTTCGCTGAAAATACAAAGAATCTAAACTGCGCACACTTGCATGCGTTGTCGAAACAGTATCTATGTATGATTAATTCAAAAATCGTAGGGCCATTTGGTAGCTGTTTGCAATGTCCATAAATCAACTTCTCACTTACTTGATTCCTTGACACTCGCTATCAAATAAGGCAATTGTCCGCTTGATGACCATGCGTCTGTATTATCAACTCGTATAATGCGTTCTGATTCGAAAAAACCTGCATTGGATACAGAAACATAATATTTCAAGAGCAAATATACAAAATACTTTAATAAAGATAATAAATGTAATCAAAATCATGTATAAAGCCCAAAGTGAAATCGAGCCCTGGACATAAATATAAATCATTTAATTCAGAAAAGGGGAGATACCCAATTTTGGACAAAGCAGCATTATTGTTCTTGTAGTCGGCATATTCTTTTGTCATCCTTTAACCGGGAGCAAAATGTCAATGACTTATCTTTATCCTTTGTACAGAGACCATCTAGGTATTTGAAATATTTAATGTTAGGGTCGCAGTCCTTGTGTACTGTGCTTTCTTTACTTATATTGTATTATTGTGTTTGAAGTGTTTTTGGGTTACCGTAACTCATTTAAGAAATATGTGTCAGAAAATATTATAATGCATGACACAAATGTGTGAGCTATTAAATCAGAAAAAGGGAGATAATTTTATTGTGGGTAAAGTAGAGTTGCGGTTACTGTACACTGCATGCCATTATCTAATATTTTATCAGTGTATAATATGTGAATGAGCTACATTTTATTTTTCGGAAAATATCATTGGACAATAACTGAATTTAACATGAGAAAAATAGATATGATTCGATATAAGGAGGCGATGAAATTGAATCGTAAATAGTTTGATATGAGTATTGAAATAAACAGGAACATTTCCCTGTGACCACAGATCTCTAGAACCACGTCTAGGTAGGAAGATCCCTTGGACCGGGGAAGGGGTGATATTTACCAACAGAAATTTCGAACAGCATTACTCGGGAAACACAACAAAATGGATTCACAGAGAGCAGATCCAAAACCCTGCCTCCTCTCCGAAAGGTATCTACAAGTCCCGCCCCTAGAAAAATTGCTTTTACACGAATTAAATTTCTTAAATGGAATTGAATGGGGCGAATGTATATACACTCAGTACAAAAAGAAACGCACATTGTGCTCATGCGCAGATTAAGATACTTTTTTAAGATACTAAGACCATATCTCAAGATCAATTTAATTCTGCCACAAGTTTAGAAAAACATATACTTAAAATTACTGTGCTGTATTTTAACCCTTTCACTCCTAATGACGTCAAAAGGCGCGTTTTCAAACAGTTTGGATCCTGATCAGACGCCGCGTAACGCGGCGTCTGATCAGGATCCAAACTGTTTGACACTCGTATCGATTTGCTTTAAGTCATTCTACATTGACTTTTACTTTAAAACGATCTTGCAAACAACAAAATTGAAGCAGACGACAATGAAACGGTGGTGGGATAAAAATCTCACGATTAATTTGGCAGCGAAAGAGTTAACTAGTGCCTGTTGAAAACACCGCACCGATTTGTACAGGTTGTGATGATACCAATTCAATGATAAACCTCCCATTTTCAACATTGATAGCCCAAGACGGAACTACTGACTGTAATGAAAAGATTATTTCACAAATACGTTCCTTCTACATACAGATAATATTGTAATAATAGTGTGCGTTTCTTTTTGCACTGAGTGTATATCACCGTAACATAATTCGTTTCAATCAACCAACTAATTATAGTTCAGATAGGGCGAAAAAGGCCCAACCGAAAAATATCGAGTAGTATTATGTCAAAACTCAAAAGTATAAACAAAAAATAATTCATGTGTGCTAATGAAATCAAATAGTGTTTGCAAACTCTTTGATTTGTTCAAATACACCACCAGGCAAAGCTCTATCATATGAAAGGATTTGCTAGCGAATTAAGTTGATTATTTTTTGTTCGGTAATGTGCAAAAGTTTACCATCTCCCCTTATTCAGATTTATATAATTCACAACAGCAGATGTTAAGTGCTTGTGTGGCGGCTGTAAAAAGTCACCCCGTACTTCATTCTCAGTGTTGTTATACTTTCTGGTCCTTTGGAATCATTGATTTCAGCGCATTTACAGTTGAAAGTTGAATTCCGCTTAAGCCGGTGCTAGGGGGCGTGAGCACTGTTGCATATTTCAGTATTGCTCATGAACAGACTCAATTAAACCAAGTCTGCAATTTTCAGTATTTGTTATGTTTTCTGTGCTTTCAAAGGATCCCCCCTTATTCAGATTTATAAACAAACAATTTCGTAAGAAAAGTTCAAGGCGTCAAAATGGGCTTCATTAGGACAAAAGGTTAATTAATGTTACCTTTAGGACAGCCTTTCTCAGCTCCGAAGATACCATATCTACCCTGGGGCCATGGTATAACTTTGCCATTGTTCTGCTGTCCATATTTGAAGCAAAAGAACACTTGGGAACCCGAATAATGGTAAAGGTCCAACACATCGTGTAACAGAGTAGTAGTTTTACATTCATTATACCAAATGAACTCCGAATGACTGCTTCTATGTTTAAACTGTATGTACCCGACTTGCCAGCCGTAATCCAACGGTTCTGGACATCCTGTGTTTGGCATAAGTAACGCGTATGGTCCATTCGGCCAGTCGCTCGGCAATGGATCTTAAATATACAGGAAACTAAATTTAGACAAGAATTCCATGAAACTAATTATATTAATTGACCGTCGAATAAAATATGCATTAGATTAGAACTTTAAATTAGAAGAGTTAATTTCTACTAGAAGCCTGTAAAATGAAATCAGTACATGGGTAGAAAACTGGCAAATGGCGGATCGACATATTATATAACGTGTAGTAAAATCCTATGGAAATATCTTTATGCAAGCGACAGTATGGAGACTGAAAACCAGATATGGCATAATGTAATGTTGAACATGGATGTCAAGCGTTTGCATAGACAAATGATTATTAGTTCAGGAAAACTGTGTTAAAAATTAATTAAAAAAACCCAGAAAATTAAAGAACTCGATCGAAATACGAAACAATAAATAGAAATCACACAAGATTAAAATATCTATGCTTTACCGATCGATTATCTTGTCATTCGTATATGATAGTATATGTATCTCATTTGTAGGGATTCGAACTATTTAGAGCAAATCTTTAAAAAATGATATATCTCGTCTATAGACGGAGTAGAAAAAAGTTGTTTGATATACATGTATTTATAATTGTATTGATACATGAATATATATCAGCAGTGTCAATAAAAACCTGCCTTATTGCATTGTAACATTGTACAGACAATCACCATTGTAATCGCAGGCTCTGTACCTGAATATGGTGTACACTACCAAAAACCGTATATACGAGCTTTAGATGATTATGGATGTCAAACAGAGACGCGGCGGCTGACTTTGATCTACTCTGTTTGCAATGCTATACAACAGGTTTTGTTATGGCACGGCTAAACTTTATAATTAAAACTTTTTACGGTGACATGAAACAAGAAAGAGCTTACTGTCAACATGGGGTTTGTAGATACAAAAACTAAGGTTTATTTGCTGAAGTCTTGTTCCATTTGTAGTCATCAACTGTAAAGTTTCTTCCTCGACATCATATATTTGATTGCCTGACACACAACGCTCTCCGTAGGGCTGAAGAATGATAAGAAGAGATGATATTGCACCGCTGTAGTTAACCCATTTATACCAAGTGGATTCTTCCATGTTTATATATTGTATTGGATTAGTCCATTTTTTATCAAAGGGATGCTTGGTCAAATTTTTCATTTTCATTTTGTTTTATATTGAAATTCCTATCAGCAAACAATGTAGACTCTGATCAGACATCCTTTTATGGGACGTTGGGCATAAATGGGTTAAACAATGGCTAAATAAAATAAAATTGGCAGTCTTGTTGAAGTTATTATTTCATGTCTGGAAAGTATATATGCTATACCAGAACTCCAAATAAGGGGAGTTTTTCAAAATCCAATTTTTTTTCTGAATTAAACCCTTTGGTGTGACTACTCATTAGAGTTGTCTCTTAGAGACGATTCTAATGACAATAAACACAATAGTATTTGGTGCTGAAATGAATGAGAAAATGTTGGATTTGTTTTGTTTACTCCCTCTTTTCTGGAGCCCTGCTAAACGTTGTATATGATAATACTCCCATATCAAAAGTAATAATATATATGATATACAGACTAATCATTCAAACGCCCTTCTGTTGTTTCCATACAAGGTGTTGATTAAAGTAGGACGATATGCATGTCTGTTAATAGACTTAAGAGTTACTAGTATACTAACGGCAATGTCTGTTTTACAAAAATATATATTTTGAAACCCCAACACGCACACACACACGTACGCATGCATATATACACATACGCACTTTCACAACAAACACGCACACATGCACGATTTAGCAACATCCAAAATCTTATTAATGCAATTATATATATAGTTCTCCTTGCATTTGTTACAGAAAATATGTTCCGGACAAGTTTTTTCAATATCTTATTCTGTTAATGTAGTTTGTTTGGTGTTACATTTTCCAGACATTTTTGCAGCAATTCGTTAAGTTTATATACGGACACGTTAAATAGCTGTAAAAAGTTTTAAATGTGGCTGACAGTTGCGGGCACGGATTATAGTGTTTTGGATATTAAACAGAATGATTTGTTAAAAAAGGTGTGTATACATATCAATTTTGTATTAACTGTCTGTTTGATAGGAAAGCAGTTTACCTTAACACTGATAAAGGGCCTGTCATATTTCACATTCATGTTTTCACTCGGAGCACTGAAATGGCAATGCTTAGTTTTAAGCAGAGCCCCTGAAAATAATAAAATAGATATAATTTCACTGACAAATTAGCAAGCGGCATTTGGCAACTAGCAAACACTAATTAGTATTTGGAAATTTGCATGTCCTTACCGGCATCCAAACTTAAAAATTAAAACAGCAAATGATGATATCAACCATAGTATCTAATCAGTAGTCCACCACTAATGTCAAGACGTGATACTGATCAAATGTACATGTACTTGGTAATAATGAAATGCTCTATATGTTGTTATGCTAATTGCTCACAATTTATTAGAGTATTGTGCGAGTTAGACATTATTATAACTTATTTAAATTCTTTCTTTGTCAGAGTTGTTGAACTACATTTTGTATATAACAAAATTATCTGATCACTTGGAAAAGTTTATAATGTAGTTTTGTACCATGTATGATGAGGTCCATTTATTCACCTCAAGTAGCGATAGTAAAACTAGATATTAAGTTAAGTACTTGAAAATTGATATGGATTATCTAAAACATTCCTCACCAGTTGCAGTGTTTTGAATTTCAAAATATGGTACATGTCCGTCTGTCCACCAAAACTTTATCGGCGGCAGATGAAGTGTATCGTTGTTTTCAAAAGACCCTGTCAATAACGGTAGAGAGTGCAATAAATTATCACTGAAACAATAAGAGCATTTAGCTTTCATTACCACTCATTGCTTAACTATATACATGTACAGTAAAACCTCTCTATTACGACCACTAAATTTTGTTTATTATTAGGGTGTTTACGATAGGTGCCCGCTTAAAGCAAGGTGACAGTGAAACAGAAAGCTCTTAGGAGCTTTCTGTTTCACTGTCACCTTGCTTTAAGCTGCCACCTCTCTATTATATAATCAATTAGCCTTCGTTTTGGTGGTCGTAATAGCGAGGTTTTACTGTACATGTATATAAGAGTTTGAACTACGGATACAAAGGTTATTTATATATTCATACACCATTCTCGCGTTTCTGTTCCTGTCGACAATTCAGCATTATACATGCTTCTATCAAACTAAAATTGACAGAGAAATTACAATTCGTCTCTAGATTGTCTCCAGATGGCCAACCGCTGTAGAAAAAACAAACCATACAGACGACTTTGTTTTTTATTGTCGTTTTCAAACCGGGCTCCGAGGTTATAAAGCTTTTGACATGAGTCTAAACTCGTTCCCAATCATTTGATTGGTCAGATTTGAGCCTAGGCTCAAATCTGACCAATCAAATGCTTGGGAACACCCTCAGACTCAACTAAAACGCTTTATAACCTCGGGGCTAGGACACACCTGATTTAAAAAAATATAAATCGTAAACGGAAGAAGGGAAAACAAACTTGTCAACTTATTATGTTTCCAGACTGAATAATATTAAAGTCAGCATCGTAATAATAACTTAACTTAGGCAAGGAACTTTTTTTTTCAAACAAGATAACAGTCCTACTGCCAAGAGTTGTTATTTTAAAGATCTTTCAAAACGGAGTTCAATTCGTCTGTGCGTTTTAAAAGTTAAATACAATTATAATTTATATCTATTCTATATAGCAAACAAGTGTGTCATACGCATTTGTATCCTTTCACTCTCAATGACGCCTCAAAGTGCATTTGCGAACAGTTTTGATCCTGATCAGACGCAACGTAACGCAGCTTTTTATCAGGATCAAAACTGTTTGCAGCTTATTTTGAAATTACGTAAGTTATACTGCCTAACATCTAACTTTGAAACGATATTGCAGACAACAATATTGAAGCAGACGACAAAATGACGGTGAAGGGGTACAAATCTCCCGAATAATTTGTGCATGAAAGGATGAAGAGAGATTATAAACATACCCAGTGGGCAGCCCTCACGATCGCCATACACAGTGATATTTACTGCTGGTATAGATGGTGGACCTGTCACATTGGAGGTATTGTGTTTGAAGCAAAAGATCAGTTCAAACGAATAGGGTTGAAACGATCCCTCAAGTTTCGTTATATTCTTTGAACGGCGCATTCTATCAGACACTTCCCATATTTCCATCTTCTGTTTGGTTTTAATGTGCAGACTTCCAACACTCCACCCATGGTTCGTCGATTCTGGGCAGCCACTCATGGGCATGAGCAGAGAATAGGGACCGTCCGGCCATTTGCTAGGAAGTATTTCTGGACAAACGACACAAATCGTATATATCATTTTGGAAAAATCAGGTACACACGTATCAGTAATCGCATAGGAGATTCATCAATGGACCCTAAAAAACAACAACATTGGTCGCTTGTCGTCAGTCATAAGCACTGTGCTCCAAATACTATTGCGCAGTAAGTAGTACGAATATGATTAAACATTGTTTCTATACACATACATCTCAACTTAAATATTCCTTACAAAGAAATCTTGTTTACACAACATGAGGTTTTATTGTTAGAATATATGTTTTCATCAAAACACAACACTTACTATTTTTATTGATGACTGTATTGTACACTACTGTGGACATCCTCAAAGCTACTGGCGACGTGACGACTTCTTGGGCCCGTTTTACTAAACAACTTACGCAAATTATTTGCGTAAGTCAAAATTTTAAATTTAAATTTATATTTTTTATTATCACTTGCTACAAACAGCAAATAGCCAGATCAGAGGACGCGCTTTTAGCGCGTCCTCTGATCTGGCTATTTGCTGTTTGCAAACGTTTATGATCGAAAAATAAGAGTAAAACGATTTTGACTTGCGCAAATTTTTTGCGTAAGTAGTTTAGTAAAACGGGCCCATGGAACTATGCGCCAATCTTCTGTAGATTGGCGAAAAGAGGGTCGTAGATCCCGGACAGGAAGTGTGTTTTTTATTGCTAATTCATAGTTTTAATCATATGATGCAAAGTTTTGTGGAAACCTTAAACTTTCGGCATATAAGTTAGAGCAAACATTTTGTTTACGTACTGGATATTCTATTAGTGACATTCTGTAAAATTTAAAATTTTTGCTTATAGTATTAGTTAAACAACTTTCAAATGAGCTTTCAAATGTTATTTGATATACTTATACAATGTGATCCCAGACTGATTAGAATGTGAAAACAGTGTTGATCCTGATCAGATACGCGGTATCTGATCAGGCTACACATTATTTTAAACTAATCTTCATGTGTCTTAAGCTGAAATATCTTTAGAATAATTTTTAAAACATTGCAGACTACAGTTATGATGCAGACGATATTGCAGCAGTCGAAATATTTAAAAATACAGCCATAAATATGTATCATTAGAAATATTTTCTATATCCTAACAGATGGTAATTTAACGCAGGCTGAAAGTATAGCAGAATGCGCCTTAAGGTGCACGCTGTCCTACTTTTAACATGCTTAAAGTGGCTTTAAGTGGTCACCTGTCCTCAAGACTAGAAACAGGCTATGAGATGAAAGGTTTACTGAATGAGAAATATGTTGACAAAAGAGAGTTTACTATTTGCATTGTGTACCGGCTATTTGTTCCACTTGTGTACTTTTAAATTGATATCTATATTTAGTTTGTTGGACTTACCAGTTTCACACAATATACCAGTATATCCTTCTGGACATTTGCAACTGCAGGACAGGTCATCATTAACAACAGTACCGTTGTTGTAGCATTCAAAAAACGGACACTCTGAAAGTCAATTACATCATTATTCAAGCATGTGATAGCCATTCATGGGGCCCGTTTAATATTCTTCGTACGACAAATGTCGTCGTAAGTCAGATTATAAAAGTTTTAATTTCTTTTTATTCTTTTACATCTAATCCTGTCTTGTTACATCTCTTTGGAATCCTCTTGAAAAGACGATTCCAAAGAGATGTCACAAGACAGGATTAGATAGAGAAATAAGAAATTAAATGTATTTTAAAGTTTTGACTTACGACCGTTTTTGTCGTACGAAGTTTATGAAACGGGCCTCTGATTCCGTTTACTTACAATTGAGGCCTTGTGTATTCGAAAAAACATGAGTTATATGTTCGAACACAGTT
The DNA here is from genome assembly GCA_922989275.2 of Gari tellinella. NCBI lineage: Eukaryota > Metazoa > Mollusca > Bivalvia > Cardiida > Psammobiidae > Gari > Gari tellinella. The sequence goes on along the minus strand of OV277869.1, from coordinate 14,331,263 downwards.
TGTTTTAAACATCAATGGAATTGTTGTCAAAAGTAGAATACCATGACGAGTGTTGGTTGATACAAAACATTATTTAACTGTACTTAGCAAAGTCTCTTTGGTTAAGATCTGACTGTGTGCACAGTTCTTACGAATTAGGCTTTATAAAAAAATGAATAAAATATCACCACACTTTTGTTTTCAAAACCTGTGCTAGATCTGTAAATGAAAAAAGAGACAAAATGACAGTATACTTGTTAAACTGTACATGTACTCTTCTTGTATGTGGGACGATAATTATTCAATGCTACATACGGTTCTGGCCATTTAAGAAATCCCATAGTCTATCCATCACGTCGAAGATTGACCAAGAGTTTGTATAGTCACGCAGAGGCTCTGTTTCATGAAAAAAGTAAACAAAAACTTGAGTATATTGAATATATTATTTTTGCAAATAATTCATTATATAAACTAAGTGAACATCACGTAATATACATACATATACACTGAGAGGATTTTCTAAACGTCGAGTCAGATGTAAAGGTGCTACTCTAAAAACTAGTTAATCCGGATGCCAAAATTTATATTTTTCATGAGATGAAAAATGTTTTGTAATAGGAAAAAAAGTTTCATTTAAATTGATTTCGAATTATGGATAATATGATTAAAATTGTAACCTAACCCTAAAATGACAAGTCACAATGTCATAAATGACATTTGTCTGTTGGGCTACTAGCTTTCAACGCGACATTGGTGCCATATGTAGCACTTAAATGATTACTTTGACAATACATACAATGTAAGTATTGATGAAATATTGTTCAAATGGCACTGAAAACAAAATACTGAGGCAACTCCTCGTCTGTTTTCTAATTATATGTAAAATACCAAAAAATGCCACTAGCTGTCAGCAGTGGCTAAGTGACATTTACAGAATACTTAAAGAAAACGGTTTCTGCGACGTGCAATGTTAATGTATTAATAGAAAAGGTGAATTTTGAGCCGCCGAGTTAAACTTTTGCATTTAAAGGTTTGGCGCTGAAGCCGTTAACGCATTTATGTTACGTTATTTTGACATATTCGACGGTCCAGACATGCACGAGCAGTCACCGTAGACGCGTAGAAACATACGAGCGAGTGTGTGATGACCAAAATGAAAGATTCCGTATACGTGAGTTTTTCATCTGTAGGCGCTAATGACATTAGTCTTAACACTTCCGGTCAGACAAAATGTCCTCAAAACAAGCAGATATTGGCGAGCAACATGTTGAAATGCTTTGCAGTTGGTGTAATAAGATATTGATGTTTAATGTTTAGCTTATGAAAACAGTTTTAGGGCACATAGGAAGTAAAACGTCCATGACGTTAACGTGGTAGTTCAGGTTGGCTCTGAATACAATGTTTTGAGTGCTCTTGTGGTTCGTACAATCCGCCTCCTCGACATGTTAAATGTTTTTTCTGTTAGGGTGATTGATGACCAACAAATAATCAAAAGTCGTGTTTAATAATGTCCCTCACGTGCAAAATACCTAAACCATCGATTTTGGAGGTGTAACGTAACGTAGAGAGATACTCAAAATTCAAGAATTCAATCCAATGCACATTCAACCTAGTATTTGAAATAAAACTGATTACGTCAGTGTGCCATTTTTTGTTTCGAAAAAATATGAGTTTAAAAAGTGGACGTTTAGAAAATCCCCTCAGTGTACTAATACTCAAAAGAAACTGTGTATACCTCAATCCTTTATATTGCATAAAAAACTTCAAATCTGCTTACAATGTTGCATGGTGCATTGCCTATCATCAGCAAATGGAATGAAATAAAAACAATGTTGACTTTTGTGAGAAAAAAAAAATTAACAGCAAACTTATGAAATGTATGTTAAATGCACGTAGAGCGCGTGTAGTAAATGCAAATGGGACAAAACCTAGCGTGAACGATAACTCCTCCATTGGCGGTAAAACCACACAATAACATGTGCATTGTTACAGTGGAGAATCTGTTATTCTTTCCCAATAAACGCGTTTACGCTAAAACTATTATTTGCAGTGCAAACAGTTTGGAGCCAGATCAGACGCCGGGTAACCCGGCGTCTGATCAGGCTCCAAACTGTTTGCCACCGAGATAAACAAGAATTATCAAAATTGTCCAAAAGTTGTTCTTTTCTACGTTTTAGTGCTTTGCGTTTGCGTACGTTTGCGTTTAAACGGGAAAGAATAACAGATTTTCCACTGTAAAAGGAACTTCTTGTGTCGATCCAAAAGCTGCTTATGGGTGAATCTGGGTGGATATCTCTAGAATACTAGAAGAGAAGGGAACTAGTATTTTTTATTCTACTAAAGATATACTATTATCTCACACCTGCTTTCCTTTCTTATTTGGTACCATATACTGTTAACAGTGCATCGTCGTATCATCTACGTAATACAGATAGCTTACGAGTCCAACATGTACGTACCTCAGTACACAATACCTCTTTCCTGCCCTCTGTCGTCAGAAAATACAATTCCCGATCAACTCATATGACACACTTAGTCAAGTTCATCCTTTAAACACTTCAAACGAAAATGTTCCGCCTCATTACTATCTTGGTATTCGAATAATGTGAATTTTATAAACGAGGATTCGTACCAATTGCAATTCTCTTTCACATTGTCTATATTCTTAAAACGTTGTTCATTCTCCTAACTGTAGTTCAAGGGCTTGGTGCAAAACTATTGTAGCGTCCTTGAAATAAAACTTGGTGTTGTTGACCACAAAATAATTATTCAAGATGTTTATGCAAGGCCATCAATCTTACATACAGAAATACATGGTACAGTACTCCCTCTCTACAACAGCTCCCTCCTTACAACTAACATTGCCACTGTTCCCTAAACAATGCAATTATGTCCAACCTTTTCACGGCTGCATTATAGTCTACTTAAATTTGTCGTCTGCCGTTGTTTCGCAAAATTAGTTATTATACATTTTGACAGAATAAAACATAATGACGGGTGGCAAACATCTTGAATCTAGATCAGACGCCGCGTTTGCTGTTTGCAAATGTAAGCCAATTTCCCTCCCTACAACGACTCCCTCCGAACAACGCACATAATGTTTTGTCTCCCATTAGGTGTCGTTATAGAGAGGGGGCGCTGTGCATGTAGAGCCTGTTCATATAAAGTAACACGTTCAATAGCATGTATAAACCCGCTCCCTTACAGTCGTGATCTGATCATGTACTACGATGTACGTTCAGTAATGATATTTTATATTTATTCCTCGTGCTAACTGAAGGCTATTCTGATCAGATCCAAACTGTTTAATTACCAAATTTAACACCATAAAATCGCAACGGCAAATAACATTTAAACTCGCATATACATATCCTTTGTACATGTAGGAAATTGTTCCAGTTGCTTTTTTCAGTTTCGTCAGTCCCTTAAAACCATACTACGAGTATACACAATACACGCTCATCACAAGTGTATTGCAGTAATTATATCTTTCACAATACAATGAGGACTGCACGACATACGATAAAAAAACATTGCATTATATTGTATATACTTACCAGTATTTTGGCGAGTATCTGGAAAATAAAGACTGAAACCGTAAATTTAAAGTATTCTACTAACAAATTTGGATGATTCAAAAGAAAAAAGAAAAATATATTTTTTATCAAAACCTCTAAATTAAATTTAAAATTATCAATAACAGAGTAACAATGTGAATTAGTATTTATTATTATCATGTTATTATTATTTCTCTAACAATAGTTTTCAAAATCACCATCCTTATAAAAACCTTTTTTCAAATATGTTTTCTTTCTCGTCATTGCTGCCACATTTGCAATCAAATATTGATTATAGTGTACTTTCCAATTCTAATGCATGACATCCATCACTAAGAACTGCAAGGTTTCTAACAATTTGATGAATATATCTGGATGCTCAATTTTGCCTGTTGTTAAAGAACCCCGTGCATACCACATTTATAGCAATGTCTTATACAATACAGTAAAACCCCTCTAAACCGGAACTTCTAAATACCGGAATTCTCTCTAAACCGGACGAAAACTTTGGTCCCGTTTCCAACCCTTCTTTGTTCTAACCCATTACTTTTAAACCTTTGATTTATTCTTACACTAAAGAAAATATATTCATAATTATGTATCATCAGAAACTTTTTCTATACTCTAGCAGATGATAGCTGCATTTTCAAATAAACGAGTTCCTACTTATTATCAAACCTTGACAGATATGTGCACTACAATTATATACAGCGTTCCCTCTCTACAACGGCCCTCCGAACAACGACTCCCTCCTTACAACGACATTCACCGTTGTTCCCACGAAAATAATGTTTGATGCTTGCACTGATGCATCATCATCTACCTAAAATTATTGTCTGCTGTGTTTCTTACATAAATGACATTTTGACAGAAAAAACCATAATGATAAATGACAAACAGCTTGAATCCAGATCAGACGCCGCTTTTCGCGGCGTCTTATCTGGATTCGAGCTGTTTGCAAATGTTAACCAAGTTCCTCCCTATAACGACTCCCTCCGAACAGCGCACATATTTGTTGTCTCCCTTTGGGTGTCGTTGTAGAGAGGGAGCGCTGTATATGTTAATGATGAAAACTACATACCAACTTCACAAAACTGTCCTGTGGTTTCGGAAGGACACTTGCACTCACATGTGTTGGATGAGCTAAACACAGTTCCATTATTGTAGCAGTTGATAAACGAACAATCTGAAAATCGTTGCGTTGATTTAAGACTTTAATTAAAACTAATGATTATTTGTTATGGCGGCACAAGAATATACCCAAACACATTATATTCAATGATAATAATATTCGATGTTTATACAATTCTGCTCTGATCTGGATTCAAGCTGTTTTCAAATGTCAGAAAATTTCCCTCCCTATCACAAATCCCTCCGAACAGCACACAAACTATTTTTATCCTTTTTGGGTGTTGTTGTAAAGAAGGAGCACTTTACAGTCAAACATTTTTTAACACAAACGTTGCAGTTAACACTTGAACATACTATATTCGATAGTAAATTGCGGAAAAGCGATATAAAAAAAATCGGACAAATACCATTTATACTTTTCACTGTTTAGAAAGTTCTGTTGTAAAGCAATTTGCAGTCTGGACAAATTATGCAATATGTCAGCAATACACTACATGATACCTATACTTAACAGACATTTGGAACGCCTATGGGCAATTTTTGTGATGGCTACTTCACGTGTATGATAAGTTTATTAATGAAGGGTAGACGGGACATTACATTCGTCTGGCTGTCGTCTGAACATTTGGTATAAATACTTGCAAAAATATCAGTCTAGAGCAGTTTTCAAGTTAGAATTTAGATTTCGGCAGTAATCATGTAATTTCACATAGGGGCAGTGTCGGCTGCCATGCTTAATGTGTTCAGGCGCTAAAATACATTTTGGACTTTGATGCAGGAGTTTCCTTAACAGATATACACATATCGAACAGTTGTTATTTCATATACTTATGTTATGCTGGATTAGCTGATTGTCTACACTGTGTGTTCAGGATATTTAATAAACAACCAGAAACATTATAGCGATGTTTTCATTACAATAAACTTCACCAGGATTTTCAATAAGGATCATGAAACACTTTATTACATTTTGGTGCAGAATTCGGCGTACAAACATATAATTTGTTCGTGCATGATATTGGACCTTGATCAACAAGCGAGTGAAACTCTACATTTGTGAGCTAACATTCCCCAACAAAGTCGATATGCTTGATCACCATGTGGGCTACTGTTTCGGACGTATAAACTCAGAATGGTACAGATCTCTACAACTTGCAGCCAAACCTCATTCGCCAGAAGATATCATCATGGACTTCTTGCGGCAAAAACATGTGAACTCTGTGACTTTCAGTCAGTTGAAACGTTTTAAATGGAATTGAACAATTTTGGACTACTTTCTAACATTCAATTCACTGTGGGTTTGTTTTCGTTTTAAAAGTGCAGAACACTTATTTTTTAAAAAGTTTAATGTGACATTAATGTGCATGATTGTTATGTTTAGTTAATCAGAACTTAATTAATACTTAATTGTATAGATATTCATTCTCCATCAAGTAATTTTGAAGATTTCAATTAGGCTTCTTGTCATGTTCATGTTGATGCTTTTCATATTTAACCTTTAAAATAGTCATATTGCTACTGATACAAATTATGTTCATTGTTTTTATTCGCATTTCTTGTTTTCATTCAGTTTGTATTACTATTAGTATTTTATTTGTTCGATAGGAATCGGTGCATTCCAATCCTTCAAACGTTTATAGTTGGTTTATTACACCTACAAGAAATGCGAATATTCAATGATTATGTGAATAGAATGATTTATAATAATGATGCTCTACAACGTTAAGAGTGTTAATTGGTCGTTATGTTTCTAAGTTATGTTTTCCAACTCAATAGATAACTATGCGTATTTGCAATTCCGGTTTAGTGCTGGGAAGGTATACCTGCTCCCAGACTATTTTCATACGTCCAGTTACGGAACGATGCTTCCAGGGACTATTTGCATGGCCCATGTGCAGGCCAATATTACTGTTAGGTTGTTGGAATTGGCAATACGAGTTAATTTGAAGGGAAAACATGACCTATTTACTTAGCGTTCATTTAGCACTAAACGTGGGTTTTCTTTGCATGTTTTAATACACAACTCTCTTAAAAAGGTATTTAGTTTTGTATTTATCAGATAACAGACTGTGTATTTTATGGGCAGCTGCATCAACGTTATGTTTAAAAACAAAAAAAACGAGAAAAAAACAAAAACAAGGGACACGAATACTTCTTAAAATAAAAAAATGAAAATACCTGTAACAACATTTTAGAATGCATTCAATGCATTTGATTTTCAATGAAGCCGGATGCTTCATTTTTGAGGGGTTGTGTGGTGTTGTAAAGCAATTTGCAGTCTGGACAAATTATGCAATATGTCAGCAATACACTACATGATACCTATACTTAACAGACACTTGGAACGCCTATGGGCAATTTTTGTGATGGCTACTTCACGTGTATGATAAGTTTATTAATGAAGGGTAGACGGGACATTACATTCGTCTGGCTGTCGTCTGAACATTTGGTATAAATACTTGCAAAAATATCAGTCTAGAGCAGTTTTCAAGTTAGAATTTAGATTTCGGCAGTAATCATGTAATTTCACATAGGGGCAGTGTCGGCTGCCATGCTTAATTTGTTCAGGCGCTAAAATACATTTTGGACTTTGATGCAGGAGTTTCCTTAACAGATATACACATATCGAACAGTTGTTATTTCATATACTTATGTTATGCTGGATTAGCTGATTGTCTACACTGTGTGTTCAGGATATTTAATAAACAACCAGAAACATTATAGCGATGTTTTCATTACAATAAACTCCACCAGGATTTTCAATAAGGATCATGAAACACTTTATTACAGTTCAACAAAACTAAAAATGGACAATGTGTCAGCTCCAGCTTGCATTTTAGATACTTCAAGAGTGTCATAGCAGTTTATTGTTCCTGCGTTTTCTACGCCTATGTCAAGAAACCTCGTACGTAGTGATTGTTGGAAAGAATCAATTTTCAATCAGACAAGTTTTGGATGAATAGAGGATCTTATATGAGTGCTCATTTGTTATCATTTTTGATAAACGAGTTGACTAAAATAATGTGACGCGAGTCTTAAATAATGAACACTAATGTGATATTCTACTTATCACATAAACATTTAAAAAACCTATTTGATAATTGAAGCCGCAGGTTGTAGTCATTTTCGCCATATATAATGTCGGCCCAAACGTGACGTTGTTTACTGTAACGTCATCTCGAATGACGTAATTTGGTGTCCAGCTATATGCAACGTTTGTTGACAAACAGGTTGGACCGGAACCCAAACAACGATATTTCACTAGTGGATTACAATATTTATAGAATGGCTTTATGCAACTCCCAGGCAGCAGATTATGTGATAAAAGGTGTTATTGTTTTGTAAATGACATGTAATAACGAACAAATATTTTTCTGCGGTTTTACCCCATCTTGGTCGGGACTCAAACTTATTAGAGATTTACTGCCCGCAAAGGTTTTTATTTTATGTTTGAGTCTAGTCTATCACCAATAATTATATGCATAGCCATTACTTAAACTTACCTAAAGTCTCACAGTATGTCCCTGTGTAATTACTGGGGCATATACATGCAGTTCCCATGTTTTCGTAGTCTTGAAAACCGCCGTTCTGACACACCATATAGACATAGTCTCCAGATATATCTCCAGACATATCACCAGACATTTCTGTAAACATATATGACTTCTCACTATCACAACTCAAAACTCGACATTCTAAAGATAAGTTTTACATTTGAGCCTAACACAAAGGTGTATTTGAAGAGATTTATCTGCAGTGCAAAAATAGTAAATAGAAAACAAACTAATTAGATTTACAGCTATACCTATATCTCGTTATTTATAAAGTTGTGGTATGTATAATTGTGTATGTATCGACTTGTTACATAATTTATGTTTCTGTTAGTTAGGAAACTAGATTGGACTAATGCATTGAGAAACAAGTAAATTTAACGTACGACGTATACATAAATTGTGTTCAAATGCATTCTGAAAGTCATTCTTGTGTGGGGAGTATCGTACTGAATACAACTGTAGTATGTAAGCAAGAAGGAGAGCATTTTATTATCGTGACATGTGCGAAATATACCTATAAATCTGAATAAGGGGAGATCCTTTGAAAGCACAGAAAACAAAGCAAATACTGAAAATTGCAGACTCGGTTTAATTGAGCAATGTTCATGAGCAATACTGAAATATCAATGATTCCAAAGGACCAGAAAGTATAACAACACTAAGAATGAAGTACGGGACGACTTTTTACAGCCGCCACACAAGCACTTAACATCTGCTATTGTGAATTATATAAATCTGAATAAGGGGAGATCCTTTGAAAGCACAGAAAACAAAGCAAATACTGAAAATTGCAGACTCGGTTTAATTGAGTCTGTTCATGAGCAATACTGAAATATGCAACAGTGCTCACACCCCCTAGCACCAGCTTAAGCGGAATTCAACTTTCAACTGTGAATGCGCTGAAATCAATTGTTCCAAAGGACCAGAAATATAACAACACTGAGAATGAAGTACGGGGCGACTTTTTACAGCCGCCACACAAGCACTTAACATCTGCTGTTGTGAATTATATAAATCTGAATAAGGGGAGATCCTTTGAAAGCACAGAAAACAAAGCAAATACTGAAAATTGCAGACTCGGTTTAATTGGGTCTGTTCATTAGCAATACTGAAATATGCAAAAAAGTGCGCACGCCCCCTAGCACCAGCTTAAGCGGAATTCAACTTTCAACTGTAAATGCGCTGAAATCAATGATTCCAAAGGACCAGAAAGTATAACAACACTGAGAATGAAGTACGGGGCGACTTTTTACAGCCGCCACACAAGCACTTAACATCTGCTGTTGTGAATTATATAAATCTGAATAAGGGGAGATCCTTTGAAAGCACAGAAAACAAAGCAAATACTGAAAATTGCAGACTCGGTTGAATTGAGTCTGTTCATGAGCAATACTGAAATATGCAACAGTGCTCACGCCCCTTAGCACCAGCTTAAGCGGAATTCAACTTTCTATATTCACAGGTTACAAGTTAAGAAAATATACACATCCTGTGCGTTGTGATAGTTGACATGATTTCGAGGTTTAATGAAACAATATATAAAGGCTATTCTTAAGCTTTACTAGGATGACTGTTGCCATCAGTGTTTTGACTACATGTTATTTTTATCGTGTTATATTTAGTATGCAACATTGTAATACATATTACATATATTTAAAAACCGATCAACACAGATTCAACCTGATTATGGAGCTGGTATTGAGTGTATCAACATTGTATAAAGTACTGTAATATAATTCAGTTTACATTTTTATAAGAATATAATCATTGTAGTTTTTACTTACCGAACTCATCTTCAACAAGCACCCTATCTGTGAATGAGGATACAAACGTACTTTGAATGTACATTATGTTTGAATGCATTTTGAATTTCATTCTGATGTTAACGTATTTATACAAAGAGAGTATGGAAACAAGTAGGTAAAACGAGTATCACTATGAACTATGCAAAATATCAGTCACTTTATATAGTTCAAGAATACCAGTATAAGCGACTAGTCTTTGTTAGAATGCGATACAACAATTGCAATGTGTAATTAGTGTATATTAGTATACGAATCGATCATGTAAATTATTTAGATAGATAGACAGCCAGATAGGACAGACAGTTAGACATACAGACAGTTAGACAAAGACAGACAGAACTACAAGACAGAGCCCCATACAGACAGACATACTGGCAGAAAGATAAACTGATTATTTACCTATTTTTGAATTTCTGATAATGTTATATCAATATAAAGTGTAAGGGTATACGTCAATGTAATATAACTACTTATTTCTATGTTATCAGATTGTTATAATTATGTCATTTACTTACCGATAATTTCGTCGCCAGACACACTACCTGTGAATGAGGATACACACGTAATTTAAAAGTCTACATACAATGTGTTTTAATGCATTTTGAAATGCAATCTGATGTGATTCAGTTATACAAAGAAAGTATGATAAGTAGACTAGTGGGTAAACAGATTATCATCATGAAATGTGCAAAATAGTAGTCAATTAATATGTTACAAGAGAACCAGTATAAGCGACCGGTCTTTAAATTATGTTTTATATACACGTTTGTCAGTGTGCAATACAAAACTTGGAAGGTGTAGTTAGTATATACGAATCTATCATCTCAATTAATTAGATGGTTAGACAGACAGACAGACATACAGACAGACCGACCGACCGACCGACCGACAGACAGACAGACAGACATGAAGGAAATAGATAGAGATATAGATAGAGACAGAGAAAAAAAGAGCGAGACAGAGATACAGAGACAGACAGAAAGATAAACTGACAATTTACCTATTCATTTTGAATTTATGATAATGTTATATCAATATAAAGTTTAAGAGTATATGTCAATGTAATAAAACTACGTATAAGTACTTTTATCAGATTATTATAATTATGTCACTTACCGAAACTTTTGTCGCCAGAAACACTATCTGTGACTGAAAATACAAACGTAATTTGAAAGTCTACATACAGTGTGTAATAATGCATTATAAACTGTATTCTGATGTTGAGGTAGTTATGCAAAACTAGTATATCAGCAAGTAGGTAAAGAGATTAGCATCATGAAATGTGCCAAACAAATCAGTCAATTCATATGTTACAAGAGAACCAGTATAAGCGATCAGTCTTTAAATTATTGTTTTAAATACACGGTTGTCAGTGTGCAATACATTGTTCCCTCTCTACAACGGCCCTCCAAGCGACGACTTCCTCCTTACATCGACACTTTCCACTGTTCCCTTAACAGGACAATTATGTCCAACTTATTCACGGCTGCAATGCCGTCTGCTTAAAATTGTCGTCTGCTGTTTTTCTCATAGTTACAAAATGGACATTTTGAAATAAAAAACTTAAAAACGAGTGACAAACAGCTTGAATCCAGATCAGACGCCGCATTACGCGGCGTCTGATCTTGATTCAAGCTGTTTGCAAATGTAAGCCAATTTCCCTCCCTATAACTACTCCCTCCGAACAACGCGCACATTTTTCGTCTCCCATTGGATGTCGTTGTAGAGAGGGAGTGCTGTACAAAAAAGCAATGTGTAATTAGTATACAGTGAAGCTCAATTATAACGAAGTCGTCAGGACCATCTTATTTCTTTGGTTATATCCAAATTTCGTTATACCAGATCCATTTTACCATAAGATAATTGTATATGGGGAATACTACTTGTTTTGTTATATCCAGTATATCGTTATATCGAAGTTCGTTATAAGCAAGTTTCACTGTACGAATATATCATGTTAATTTTGTTAGATAGATATAAATGTAGATATATAGACATATATAGAAATGAAGAAAGAACTCGATGCTGGACAGATATATATAAATATAGATAGACATATAGAAATACAGACAGACACACATATTGATAGATAACCTGATAATTTACATAATATTTTATTTTCTGAAAATTGTATATCAATATGAAATATAAGGGTATACGTCAATGTAATATAACTATATAGAAAGACAGACCGACACACATATTGATAGATAACCTGATAATTTACATAATATTTTATTTTCTGAAAATTGTATATCAATATGAAATATAAGGGTATACGTCAATGTAATAGCAGGTTATTATAAGTAGGTCACTTACTTACCGATAATTTCATCGCCAGACACACTATCTGTGAGTGAGGATATAAAAGTGATTTGAAAGTCGTTATCTGTATGACGAGAAGCTTACTATAAACTTTGGTAATAGTACCTCATATAGAACTAAAGTTTTTTTTTACGGATACAAGCTTTTTAAAAAATATATATACACATTTAGTAAGCAAGCATGTCGGTAAAATGATAATTATCATGAAATTTGCAAATTATAAGTCAACTCATATGTTAACACAAAACAAACTACCAGTCTCAATTATTGCTTTATAGAATGAGTAACCCGATAGATAGATAGATAGATAGATAGATAGGAGATGGAATAATAATGTAGTTAAGTTATGATTTTCTGACACTGTAATATCAATATTAAGTGTAATGGTACTAGTATACGTCAATGTAATATAACTATCCTTGATTCTTGTCAATTCGCACGTTTCTTGTCAGTTCGACCCCTATTGTAAAAATTCTGCTTACGATCTGGTAGACGTTTAGGTCATGAATTTGCTGGATTTGCATCCTTTAGTCATGTTTACAGGTAGGTTCATCAAATTAAATTCACCAATAATAATACTGGACCACCAAATTATGAAATACAATTATTTTATCCGAATCGAAGATGTCACTTGTACCTATCCAATGTAACTTTTTACAGATAAATTTCAAAAAAGTTATTTTAAAACGAAACCATTCACAATTATCACCAAAATGATTCGATTGCATGTAATGGACTATAACATTAGAACTGTACTGTTTTTATTTTTTAAAATGACAATGCCATTTTGACTTATTGATCAATTGACCAATCTGAGGGGTCGAATTGACAGGAAAGCCTCCGGATGATCGGGAATAGCGACCTGGTTATAAACAAGTATTTTTATTTTCACTTTGAATATATTTTACCACTATTGTTTGTAGATATTCAAGTGCGATTTTACGAATCGTACCATTACCCCATAACCTTTTTCTTGCTTTGTTGACATGCAACTACTTAAAGTAGGCTGTAAGTAAAGCAGAATGCACCTGAGGGCGCATTCTGCTTTACTTTCAGCCTGCTTTAATCTACCATGTACTGGGAAAAAATCCGGAGATTTAGGAAAAATCCGGAGAAATGGCAGCCCTGTGTCATTTACGTACCTTTATCGTCGTCGAAATACACATCATCTGTGAATAAGGATAACAGTAATTGAAAAGTGTACCTATATTGTGTTTAAATGCATCTTAAAATGCATTATGGTGTTGAGGTACTTATACAAAGGTAGTATGCAAGAAAGTCGGTAAAATGATTAGTGTAATGAAATTTACAGAAAATAAGTCAATTTATATGTTACTAGTAAACAAAATAGAAACGACCGGTCTTCAAGTTGTTGTTTGATATACTCGTTAATAAGAAAGCAATACAAACAATTGCAACGTGTATGCATTACACATATCTATCATGTCAATTACGAAAATGAAATAAAGTGTTAAGTACTGATATGAGTGGTAGTGAAGACGTGTCATTTTGTTTTATATTGAAATTCCTATTAGCAAACAGTGTAGACTCTGATCAGAGTCTACACTGTTTGCCTATGTCCCATATATGGGATCGTGGACACAAATGGGTTAAGTCCTGACAACAGATACATATAGTGAGTAAGTTGCGTTTTACGATACTGTATCACAAACTATTGCATATGCGGTGGTAGAGATAGATTGATAATTTAATAGATAGATAGATAGATAGATAGATAGATAGATAGATAGATATATATATAGATATATATATAGATAGATAGATAGATAGATAGATATATAGATAGATAGATAGATAGATAGATAGATAGATGAGATTAGATAATAAAGAAAACACAGACACTAAAGAATCGATAGATAGATAAATATAGATAGATAGATAGATATATATATATATATATATATATATATATATATATATATATATATATATATATATATATATATATATATAGATGGATAGATAAATGGATAGATAGATAGATAGATAGATTTTGACACTGTTATATCAATATATAGTGTTAGGATATACGCAAATGTAATATAACTACATATACATATTGCTATTTATAATTATTGTTTCATTTACTTACCGATGTCTCTGTCGCCAGACACTATATCTGCGAGTGAAGATACAAGTAATTAGAAAATCTATACACATTTTGTTCAAAATACATTTTAAAAGCATGCTTATACAAAGGTAGTATACAAGCATGTCGGTAAAAAAGATTATTATTCTAAAATTTGCATATAGTAAGTCAACTAATATTTTACAAGTAAAATACGTAAACACAATACAAACGACCAATGCAATATTAAAAATTGCAACGTGTAAGTATTACACATATCTATTATGTTAATTTTTAAATTAAAGTAGAGTGTTAGATACTGGTTAGAGTGGCTGCAAATAAGTACTGCGTTCATAATTAAGCAACATTCAATTTGGAGTTTTCTTCTTTTCCAGGTCTTTTAAAATTTAAGTTTAACCATATCGTATTTCAAAAAGGAATAAAAACAAGTTCTGAAATCTGAGAACAAAAATATCGAGAGTAAATCGATATATTGGTTTGAGTTTTAAAACACTGTTTCACCATAAAGGTCTTATAGCTCCGTATGATATATGGATATATAGAAAAATAAATGAATAGATAGATATATAGATAGATGATTGATAGATGGGTAGATAGATGGATGGATGGATGAGCGGATTGATGGATGGATGGATGTATTGATAGATGAATAAATGAATGAATGGATAAATGAATCCACAGAAGGGCGGAGAAATAGATAGATAGATATAATTTCTTCGGATTATGTTATTTTAATATAATGTTAAATTGTATGACCCAATGTAATATAACTACTGATATCTATTTTGATAAGATTATACTTTTATGTCATTTACTTACCTATATCTTCGTCGAAATACACACCATCTGTGAATGAGGATAAAAGTAATAAAACGTCTACATGCATTGTGTTTACGTGCATTATAAAAGGCATTATAGTGTTGAGGTTTGTACGAACCAGGCGCAACAGATTCAGGGAATGTTTGTCAAATTAGATCATGTGACTCAACTTGTGTACCAGTGAATATAAAGTTCAAGAACAATCTACAAATTGATGTATTATTCAAACATATTCTCTACTATTCCATGATCTTCTAGGAGATAATAAGAATTTCTAAATGATCTAATGATAGAATCATTGTTAAAGCATTTAAATACTGAGTAAACACCAAATTTCAAATTATTATCATGGTTACATACACGTAACAAGGTACTTAATCTTGTATTTTAATGCATTTAGATACTAAGTATTTAAAATTATTACATTGTATCATGATTACATAAGAAGGTACTTATATAAAGGTAGTATGCAAGCAAGTCGGTAGTAAGATTATTATCATGAACTGTGTAAATAATAAGCAGAAGACAAGCAACCGGCCTTCAAATTATTGTTTTACAGACTCCTTAGTCAGAAAGCAATATTCAAATTTGCAATGTGTAATCATTACACTTATCGCTTAGGTCATTTAAAATTGAAATTGGTGTTAAGTTCTAATAAGAGTGGCAGTGATGTCGTACTGCATTCATAATTGAGCAACATTCCAAATGAAGTTTCTTTGATTCAGTCTCTTTTTAAAGTTAAGTTTATAATTTGTTTAAGAAAATAATAAATAGGACAGTGGCACAACTTCTTACAAAAATATATAACGAGTGTGTTTCGTTGTACGGCACTGTGACATACAACGGTCATATATAGCCGGTTAGATAGATGGATATATTCATATATAAGAAAGAAAGAAAGAAAGAAAGAAAGAAAGAAAGAAAGAAAGAAAGAAAAACTCTGAATAGTTTTTAAAACATTTATAGAAATGATAATGATTATAATATATCTAGGTGACTTCTACGTTTGAATTCACCAACCTGCATGATCTGAATCGGTCAAATGTTTTCCATATTCTCGGGACTTCTGGTTGGTTATCAAGGCTTGTTGCTAGGGAGGGGGATTCTTAAGTTATTTTAAGTCTTATTAGAGTGACTTTAAATCTATGATTTAAATCTATGATATGAAAACTTTCTACGTCTCTTGCATTATTGTTTGTTTGTTTATTGAGATATAACTATGCAGTAGTATGAACTAAATGTCAATATGGAACAGTTTAGACATGTGAAGTTTCAGAAAGAGATAATTCAAATCAAACTAATGTTTTATGGGTCCATATCACATTTTCCATCAGAAATTTATAGTAGGAAAACAGTTGATATATTTCCGGATGTCATGGGCCCGTTTCATAAAATTTTGTACGACAAATGATGTCGTAAGTCACATTATAAAAGTCTCAATTATCAATTTATTTTTTCATCTAAACCTGCCTTGTGACATCTCTTTGGATTTGTCTTGAAAACACAATTCCAAAGAAATGTCACAAGACAGGATTAGAACAGAACAGAACATATCTTTTATTAGTCACAGATAGATAGAGGAAATCAAACATTTAATGTATTTTAAAGTTTTGACTTACGACCGTTTTTACGGTACGACGTTTAATGAAACGGGCCCATAAGGAAAAGAGCGCAAGTTTCATGTGTTACGTAAGCCCTGAGAATACTTAGACCCCTGATGATTCGGAAATCGGCTATATGGGTTAACGGGTGAAAACATTGGTATGTGAAATGCATATTTTTCGTTCATATTTATATTTTCTTGGGTAGACATTTATACATGAAGGGTATAATTCAGCTATGGATAATGTATGTTCTTGGAGTGGATAACACTGACTTTTAAATCACTTTTTTTAATTATGCCTTTTATTTTTATTTATTTTTACTCATTTTAAAATTGATTTTACAAACTTATGATACCAATTTTGGCAATTATTTGGCAATTATTTTGATAATTCCCATGTTTGGAACTTGTTTCCAAATAAATTCATAAGGTATCATGTTTATTGTTAATGTACATGTAGTTATTTGTCTTTCCTCGCTTTGTATGTACATTTATATAATTTCATCTGAAGCACTTTTGAACGCACAACTCCTTTGTGAAATGAGTGTTGTATAAACCTGTAATAATAATAATAATAATAAAAAAAATAAAAAAAATAAACAAACGTCGATTAGAATGATACTTACCTACTACGCACAGGAAAATCAAGACCCAGAGTAAGCCACCCATTTCTATTCTGTTTGTCTGCAGTCTAGAATCCTGTTTATGTTGTGTTCATATCAGTTGCCTTTCAAGTTGTCTCTATAATATTTTAACGACTAGTCATTTCTTCCCAGTAAGACATTGTCGACGTTTGCCTATACAGGGTTCCCTGCCTACAACAGCCCTCCTAATAACGATTCCCTCCTTACAACAATGCTTACAGCTGTTCCCGAAATAAGACAATTATGCCTAACTATTTCACAGCTGAAATATCCCCCGTTTTTTTCTAAAATTGTCTACTGCTGTTTTCCCTCAAAGTTACATATTGGCTTTTCTGACTATCAGCATCTGATCTTGATCCAAACTGTATGCAAACTCTAGATAAATCGTGACAAATAGGCGGAGAGTTAAAGTTAGTACGGGTCACGGCAAGAAAATACTCCACGTTGGAAGTGGTGTACAGCCGGATTAAGATATAATTATACTGGTATGATATGTTATTATGATAAGTCGCAGACATTCTGCAAAAATGCTGATTCCGCACTCGAATTCCAAATATACGATACTCTGCTTTCTACTTCGATACTGTTTAAACAGTCGGATTCCACTAAAAAAATCTTCGCTCTGCCCTCGGTACAAACTGGTTGATTCACTTCTTTAAAGCAATAAAAAAACAAGAAATAATTAAAACAATTGCACTTTACTCTTATCCGAAATTTTTTG
Organism: Gari tellinella; assembly: GCA_922989275.2. Lineage (NCBI taxonomy): Eukaryota > Metazoa > Mollusca > Bivalvia > Cardiida > Psammobiidae > Gari > Gari tellinella. The sequence continues at coordinate 14,313,015 of OV277869.1, read as the reverse complement.
CAGATGACAAATGTGCAGATATTTCTGCAGTGTGATACTTTAGATCGATCTTAACAGTTTACAACGACAGAATGTCCTATTGCTCACAAAGCGACTCACAAATACCACATAACTTCCTACCGGCCATGTAAACCAAAATAATCATATTTCTCTATGATTGTCGATTTTGTCAACAGTGTTTCATAATTGTCCGGAAATCCCTCGTGATTTGTAATTGAATATATTATCTGTGGTTATTATCTATTGACTTGCAAACTGGTTATCGTTTCAACTGTTCAAACATTTAACAAACGCTTAATATGGAGACCGTTTTAAAGAAGTTTATACGCAGAAACTGTATGCCCCGTTATGTAAAAAAATATACATATTTCATTTACAATTAGGTATTATGAAAAGAATTTAGTAGATGTTTTGGTAAATGAATACTTTAAAATATATATAGCCTCATATGCGACATATTGATTGAATTGGGTTTTACGGCACCGCGACCACTAAAACAAAAGCTAATTTATTGTATACGAGTGACAGCTTAAAGCAAAGTTACAGTTAAAAAGAAAGTTCCTAAAGGAGCAATTTGAGTTACTGTCACATACAAATGTAGCTTAAAGCAGTCACCTGCGTAAATATATTATATCAATACAATTAAGTGGTCGTAATATAGAGGTTTTACTGCACTGAACGAAACTAGTGAGAGCAGGTATAGATACCTCGGAACTTCTATTGGTAGCAAATCATTTCGTGACTCTAGCGCGATTCATCGAATTTGCCGGTAAGTTTCTGTCTTTTATTGCGCTTAAACGACGAAAAAATCAGTTCATTACTTACATATTGTCAGCTTAAAGGGATCTGATTTCAAACAGCTTTGGCGGGGAAGGTCAATTGTCTGACCAATTATCAGTTAAACTTCTTTATGGCAGAGATATGGCGAGCATGAATTCCATGCTGTTACGGACAATAAAGGGCAATAATGTTCAATATTTCGCCATTTTGTAACCTTAAAGTATTGTTAAAATATTCTGTCTGTTTATATTACATGTGTTTGAATTGTTTTGCATCAAATAATTTACTTGAAACTAAACGTTATTTCCAGCATGTTTTATTCTCTAAAATGGATAATAGTAGCAGATTCGCAATACATGAAATACATGTTATAATGTCGAGAGGCATTTAATAAAGATCAAGCCAATATGAAACCCAGTTTTATCTATAATGACAGAGGATTAATTCATCCATTAACATTTAAAGTCACAACTCTTTGTAGTGGTCGTCCTGGTAGCCTGAATGATTTGACGTTACCCTTTTAGCTGCTGTTAAGACGTACTAACCTGTAAATTACCGTTACTGTTATATTGTCGTCTGTGTTGTTTATGAAATTCGAAATTTATTGAGGTTCCATATTTGAGAAAACATTGATCTGAGTGTCAAACAGTTTTGGTGCTGATCAGACGCCGCGTTACACAGCGTCTGAGAAGGATCCAACATGCCTGTAAATATAACTTGTCAGGGTTGATAGTGAAAATGTTCAAATATATTTGCAGATTTTTTTTCAAACATATCAACGTGTGTGAAGCGACTATCCAACAACGATCAATGCTCTTTTATGAGTTTTCTGTACTATATTACCCAAGAGACCTTCCTACTTTGCCGCAGTTCTGTGGTTTAATTGTCAAAGGGAATTGTTTCTGTTTATAAGACCGAAATTATTCCCTCTGCCAAGAACTAAAAGGAAGGCAGGTCGGTGGTTTTGATCCAATGCGCTGTTGGTCAACGAATTGGATTAGCCATAACTATCTTCCTGAAATCATCCTTTCATCTCATCACCCGTCATCAATCATCGGCGCTATATGACCTATTTTGTGTCGCAGTGCCGTAAACCCCAACGCATCCATCCTGTACTATATTAACACTAACCATGCTAGCGATGAAACCATGGTAACCTTAGCAAACAGTTTGGATCCTAATGAGACGCCACGTGACGCGGCGTCTCATCAGTATCCACACTGTTTGACACTCTGTTCCTGTTTTGAAAATTTAGAAGAACGACAGACGACAATTGTTGCAGACGAAAACATTACCCTGCATGAAAAGATTTAATACGGAATGAAGAAATTACCTTTGGACAGAACTTCAATCATTATAATATTGAAACTTATGTTTAGTGTCACTAATTTATGTTGGATGTTGAATATTGCATTAAATCAAGTATCGTCATTACTATTGTTGATTGTATAATATTTGTTGCTAAATATTTGATCAGTAAACCAGTTTGAACCCTTTTCCCTTCATAGACCTCATAGAACGCCATTTTACTTTCCTCTGCGTAGGCAGCACAAACAAATATTCACTGAAAAAATGGGAGCAGCATAAAGCAAGACTTGAGAACATTTTTGCTTTGCTTTCATATTGCTTTTAACAACCACATGGCACCCACAGTAAGATAAAGTAACTGGCATTTCTGGACAAGGAGGAAAGGGATTAACAATAACAGCATTTGCGATTTGTTTGTGCTACAAAAATATATTATTATATATTCTTGCATAAAAAGCCGTTCCCAGGGGGTGCATTAACGAGTACTTTAACGTGTATTAACAAGGCGATTCACGTGCACACGCGCCGTTAATGACCGCTATAGTTATGATTGTTCCGGGGCCCAGTATAAACAATAACAATGACGTTTGAAGAGTGTTCTGGCCAAACTTCAGCTCACACTGTCAGTGCAAAGATGCTTGTGAATGCATTGTAATTGAAAATACAAAATAATTACCGTGCGCCAAATACACATAACGGTCATTAAGGCGAAATGCGAAAGGTTTTTACTGTAATAACCCTAAGTATTTGGACAGACTATAGCTAACAAATGGTGTAGACTCCAGAGGCAGCATTCTGGTCGGGATCTAAACAGTTTCCCATTCAGTTTGCACCTTTTGAACTCATTACTATGTGATAAAAGCCAACACCGATGATACATAGCATTACGCCTAGCCATAGATATCCGACTAGTTTCTAAATCTATTTCAAGGAATAGACAGTGAAGAAGACATTTCCCCCCGTTTAAAACACAAACACAATGTATTTACAGGTAGAAAATGACATTTACTTTTTTGCCAATTACGTCCAATCATTTTTATCTGAGTGAAAAATAGTTTGGAGTCTGATCAGACGCTTAGTTATCCGGCGTCTGCTCTGTTTCCAAACTGTTTACAATGGAAAAATATAGTCAAATATAGTTTTAGCATTAATTAATTTATTGGGGAAAAAACAGTACAACCAAACTTGTATAACTAAATAATTCTGTTGACAGGTGACATTATTAGATACAGTGGAGAAAACGTTATTCTTTCCCAATAAACGCGTTTACGCTAAAACTATTATTTCCTTTGCAAACAGTTTGGAGCCATATCAGACGCCGGTTAAGCCGGCGTCTGATCAGGCTCCAAACTGTTTTCCACTCTGAAAAAAGATGAAAGGTCAGAATTGTCAAAACGTTGTCCTTTTCTACATTTTAGTGTTTAGCGTTTCGTTTGCGTTTAAACGGGAAAGAATAACGTTTTCTCCACTGTAGGATGGATACAAAGCAGAACACATCATATAAGTAAACACACTAGGCAAAGTAAGTTTGATTTATTATTAAAACTTGCAGTTAACTCATTAATAAAAGCGATAACAAGCAACTTAAATCCCATTTTTCGTTTACGAGTTATGTATAGACATTGTACCGTAATTGTGCACATACATGTACATATTTTTAAAATGCCGAACTTTCGACGGCTATAATAGATGACATGAAATTGACACAACATTATGACAACCTTTGTATCACAGTTTGCGGCCGTAAACCCAAATCATTCAAATTTGAAATTGACAAAATCGGCCATCTGACACTCCAATTGGTCTACGACCAGATAGTTAATTTCAGTAAAATGTCCATGACAGCGACTATTTGCATACGTTGTCCACAGTTAGGCGAAACCTCTCATTCAATAACCACTGAAACTTTAAATGTACATTTAAAATCAAAATAAAATTTAGTCCATCTTGTTTATATTGCGTTCTGTTTAAAGTATACATGTACACCGATGCACTAAAATTATTCTTTGTGTGGCGACCTTGATCAGAGGGCTCCTTTAGGGGATGTTCTGTTCAAAGTTTACACTGAGGCAGAAGACAAGTGCATTCTTTGTAAGTACACTGTTTGTAGTGAAGCATAATATTTGCAAGATATACAGTTGATGTGCAATTAGAATAAAGGAAGCTGTGATATGGAAGAAAATGACTGATATTAATAAAAAAAATGGAAATGGATCTCAAATATATAGACAAAAGTTATTGTTATGATTTATATCTATGCAAATATTGTGCTTATTGAATCTATTTTATTTGAAATGCTGGTTTTATACACATATTTCAAGTTCTTATAAAATTACATAGCTCAAGATAATAAATGAACTTGCTAAGATATGCTCTAAGAAGTTTGAGTAGCCAAAGTAATGCATTTAGAAAATAATTATTTTTTAGAAATGGAATTAAAAAATAGACATTTAGAATATTTGAAAATAAGATAAAAGCATGCCTTTTACCTGTAGCTCTGTAGTAATTTGATCTTTCAGACTATGTCTGTTTAACCCTTTACCCCTTATCCAGGTTTTTTATTACAAAATGTTGAAAGTAAAGTAGAAAGTACCTAATGGTATATTCTACTTTACTTTCAAAATGCTTTAGGCTCCTTATAGTGCATACATTCATGATTCCATAGTGTGGAACTATTTTGCTCAGTGGAGAAATAAATAAGAGGGGTAAAACTGCATATTGATTGAGTGATAGGTTAATGTGCAATCAAATTATGTACATGTAATAGATGTCTTGGGTTAGCTGTTCCTCATTAAACTAAGACTGTTCCTGTTATTTTGAGACCAGTCGGGTGATGACTTTGTGTAAACATACATTTTGTAAATTCATCATGAATTAATCTTTGTTTTGTTAAATCTGGTTCATTCTAGTTATTGTCACTGTTCTCTGTTCAGTAAGCACCAAACACATTCTGTTCACAGTCAAGGAGAAATATTGCAGACTTCTCAAGATTGAGACCAACATCCAAGGCTGATGGCCAGTGACATCTGGTGATAGAATCTGAAACAACAAACATGTATGAAAATAAATAATAACAGTTTAAACATATAGATAGCTTTATCCTCTTATTTAGAATTATTTTTTATTCTTTAATGAATGCATTGATTGAATGAGACAATTCAAATTCAAATCTTTATTTAAAACCTACAAGTAAATCTAACAGACACACACATTTAGAATCTATAACGTCAATTTTGATAAAATAGCATGTCAACCCAAATTCCGTTCCAGCTATTTCAGTAAATGACTCTTAGTACGGTCCTAATATTTAAATGGCTTACAAAATAAAACATATTTTCAAAATTATTCTAAATTCCTAGACAACTGTAGTATAAAAATGGTTACCAAGCTCAATCAACAGTTAGACGTATAGAAAGTTAAAAGGTTATAAAGCTTTTAAGTTGAGTCTTACATGGTTTTTAGACATTGATTAGTCAAATTTTAGTTTTTGCTCATCAAAAACTCAAATCTGACCAATCAAACGCTTTAGGACGATTTCAGACTAAACTCAAAATCTTTATAACCTTGGAGCCAGGGTCTCTGACGTAACATTCTTTCACTCTAACGACTGAGCTGTAGGGACTTTTTGAGTTTCTACTAAGATAACAGTGGAAAAAACGTTATTCTCTTAAACTATTGTTAAACAGTTTGGAGCCAGATCAGACGTCGGTTTGGAGCCAAATCAGACGCCGAGTAACCCGGTGTCTGATCAGGCTCCAAACTGTTTGCTACTCAGATTAAAATAAACAGTCAGAAGTATAAAAAAAGATGTCATTGTCTCCATTTTAGTGCACTGCGTTTGCATTTCTTTGCGTTTAAAAACGGGAAAGAATAACGTTATCTCCTCTGTACCTGTGACAGTGTTCGACAGGTACAGTCCCAATGGTGCATCTAAAAAGTGCCCCTTCTCATAATCATCAGAATTGATGGTGTAAAAGTAATAAATTGAAATAGAAATAGACTACACTCGATCCCGCTAGACTACATTATGGAGCTATAATAACTGCATGTCTGCAATCGACTGCTGGTGTTTTAATAGGAATCCATTCATGTGTCTGATATTTATTAATAAATATAGCATTATAAATAAAGTCCTACCCTAAACATGCTAAATTGTAAATCGGTGTACCTGTATTTCCATAGAATTGGTCTAGAGAAACCTCTGACGTTCTGTGTAGTGTGTTGCGTCGAACCTAACCGGTCTCACGTTGTACCAAACCAACTCATTCAACGTTATTCCAACATCCAACTACACAATTTCTCCTCTTGTCCAGACTTATTGTAACATTTTTAAGTCCTTGAATTAACAGACGAAGAACAACATGATGTCTGTTGAATGCCAAGCGTAAATTACACATGCGAATCGAGTCGCTTTTAAAAATGGCCGACATTGATAAATCCGGTGCATGTGGCCCTGTATCTAGGCGGCGGATATATAAAACACATGAGCATTTTGTAAACAAACTTGACCTCTCTAGGTGCGCTTGTATTAGAGAACAGAGTTAGGTGAAATCCAAAAAGAAGGGGAATTAGACATATTTTTAATGCAAGGATAGTGTCAATACACCTGTTTTTCGTGCATTAACATCTGCAGAAGCCCTTGTGCTGTCTTGGAGCCCTCGGCTAAAGCCTCGGGCTTCAAATACAGCCCGCGGGCTAAATCAGATGTTAATGCACGAAAAAAGGTGTATTAACCCTATATTGTTAACACTTTAAATCCTAGACTCGAGTACATTCGTCATCAAAAAACAGTGTAAATTAGAAAATAGACTTGTTCTATGCAAACAGTGTTCACTCGGGGCTCTCTGCTGAAAGTCTGTACTGTTTGTCATATATTGCTGAGTTTTGCACTAACTATGTGAAAATGGTATAGAAATGAAACTAGAATTTTCCATAGTTTGTTAAACCTTTCCTTACTGTCATAGTGTTGTCTGCTTCAATGTCTGCAATATCATTTTAAAGTTAAATTTAAGGCAGTAATAACTGATGTTATTTCAAAACAAGTGGCAAACCTGATCCTATGCAAACAGTGTTCACTCGGGGCTTTCTGCTGAAAGTCTGTACTGTTTGTTATATATTGTTGAAATTCGCACTAAATATGTGAAAATGGTATAGGAATCAAACTAGAACTTTCCATAGTGTGTTAAACCTTTCCTTACTGACATAGTGTTGTCTGCTTCAATGTCTGCAATATCGTTTCAAAGTTAGATCTAAGGCATTTTATCTGACGTAATTGCAAAACAAGTTACAAACAGTTTTGATCCTACGCCGCGTGACACGGCGTCTGATCAGGATCAAAAACTGTTTGCAAATGCGCTTTTTGACGTTATTAAGAGTGAAAGGGTTAAATGTCATATACAACAGTTTAAACATATTTATTGCATATTATAAACATGCAGGGGATTGTGCTACAAGTTTTTACAACATTATAATTATAATGCCCGTTCCCCAGATATTAACAAAACAGTGACATGACAATAATAGAGGTAACATTACTATTTTCAGTATAAATAGCATAGCAATTTGAAAACAAACTGCCATGAATATACAACAATATCAAACTCACAGCAGGAGAGAGATCTAAAATATTTTCTAGCAGAAATAATGTTGCAAGTGATACGTAAATTGCGTGCTTAAAGCTAAAAAGTTAGATATTCTCATCATCTGTTGTTTGTTTGAAACTATCCCACGTATTTTAGATATGCCATTCAGCAACACAGCCTATGTTTAATGCAGTTTGATTTGACACTACTTTATTCTTTTAGATGACAAGGTTTGTTCGAGCGTATGTCCGCATTTTATCCAGCCACAAAGGAGTCCTAAATATCACTGTCTATCAGATAGTTGTCCTTACAAACAACCCCACAGCAAGCTCATGAATATTTTAATCACTTTGAAGAGAGATGAGTCGTAGAGAACTGTGGACTATACCAGTGAATAGTTATACAGCGCTTCCTCTCATCAACGACATCCAATGGGAGACAATAATTGTGTGCGTTGTTCGGAGGGAGTCGATAAAGAGGGGGGGGGGGGGGGGCCGGCTTACATTTGCAAACAGCTTAATTCAAGATCAGACGCCGCGTAACGCGGCGTCTGATCTGGATTCAAGCTGTTTGTTACTCGTCAGGAAGTTGGCTCTGTCAAAATGTCCATTAAGCAACGAAGAAAAACAGCAGACGACAATTTCAAGTAGATGATATTGCAGTAGTAAAAGCGTAAGACATAATTGTCCTGTTTAGGGAATGGAAGCAAGGGTCTTTGTAAGGAGGGAGTCGTTGTTGGGAGGGTCGTTGTAGAGAGGGAACACTGTAACTTATTTCAAACGGCGTGAATGGTCGAGCGTGTGTCATGCTTGGTCTTCAATGCATGAGTGTGAGACCCTGACGATCCAACGGCCTGATTAGGTTTTTTTTAATCCTCGATGATAAACAGGAATGTTCTTGAACCAGATATGCACCACGAATATGCTCCTCTCCATCCAGGGGTGTTACGGGTCAGGGGCCCGTTTTACTAAACTACTTACGCAAAATTTTTGCGTAAGTCAAAATTTTAAATTTTAATTTATATTTTTTATTATCACTTGCTACAAACAGCAAATAGCCAAATCAGAGGACGCGCTTTAAGCGCGTCCTCTGATCTGGCTTTTTGCTGTTTCAAACGATTATAATCGAAAAATAAGAGTAAAACTATTTTGACTTACGCAAAAATTTTGCGTAAGTAGTTTAGTAAAACGGGCCCCTGAGCCGGTGTACTGCGGATGCCAACGCGCCATCTGTTAGCCTTGTCCAATATCGTAGGCGAGATGGCTTAACGATCGGAGGAGTAAATGTAATGTCGACTGAACGGTCATTCGTACTGAAAGTAGACTATAACTTGGTCATTTTTCAAATTTCAAAAGTACTTTTTCAGTTTCTGAACATTTCGGTTTGGTGTTTCTTTGGGCAAATTTGAAAGTGTAAAGTCTGTAAGTTCTACATATAGGCATACTGATAAGATCGATAAGATCATCTCGTGTCTGGGGTATTTGGCTGGTGCTATTACCTTCCTGAATGCATTACGCTTAAACGTCCATGCCTAATGGATTAGTCCATGCCTAGTGTAATTTTTCATTTAAAGCGTGTCTGTCATTTTAAGGTGTCTTATATGCGTCGGCACTGTTTGACTACTGTAAAACAGGTATTTTTCGCGCCATGAATATTTCGTGTAATGCGATTTTGTATTAATTCGCGACATCATGAAATATTTCTAGCAGGTGGTAGCTTAAAAAGCAGGCTGAAAGTAAAGCAGAATGTGCCTTAAGGTACATTCTGCTTTACTTTCAGCCTGCTTTAAGAAGTCGCCTATGTTCAAAACTAGAGACATTCGCGAATTAACACGTAAATTATATTCTCGCGAATAAAACCGGTTTTACAGTATAATTCGTTTATGGGGCGATAGGCACACTTAAACATGACTTCTGCATGTTGCAATTTTTGTCTGCCACATATATCGTCAGAAACAAATCAATCTCAAAATGCATTGAAGGCATTTTCCATTAGAAAATATTTTCAGAATATCAAACAAGTTGGATCTATATGAGACGCCGAATTCGCGGTTTCATATAGTGTGACCTGGTATTTTTTATACCTCCATGAAAAGGAAACCGATATATACCTTAAAAAGACGGCGGGCTTGACGTGGACGGGGCGTGAGAAGGTTGAATATGAACACCTATATATAAGGGTTACAGTTGGAGCTTAACTGTTAGACTGTTTCCTGTAGCGATTCTTTGCCAGTTTATTCGACAGTACGTTTTATTATACTGCAAGGATAATTCCTCACTATTGGTTGGTTAACTATATGACGTCATGCAATCTATGAACTAACATTGCGCATATAATGGGACCCGCATGTTTTGTTGTCAGCTCGGCTCGTCTAAGAATTAGCAAAATGTCCTCAAGAGGCAACGCTAGTGATGTCAAAAATGTTCCTCGAATGAATTAAAATGGTTATACCTTTTCGTTTAACCAATGAAATAAAACGAGTTATTTGGATATCCGTCTGAATAATTCATAGGTTTAACACAATGCCTTTGTGGTTATTTAACACAACATGATATTTCAAATAATCTCGCGCACAAAAAAATAAAGGGGTTTCTGAGCGGAAGCCGAGTGTTTAGTAATAGAACGTGACGAAAAATATAAATCAATAAATCGTTCAATACGTAAAAGACGTTGTAGTATAATAAAATCGTTATACAGTTGATTCCCAGGTATGTGACGATTAATAGTTTTTATTCCTTGCTGGCATAAACATGTAACCTACACATGACTGTTCGCTAAACATGATTTTCCTCAGCCGGGAGAAAATCGTCACTTTCACTTGGAAGCAACTGTATATATTGTAGGTTTAGACTCAGATGCAGTTTTGTTTTATTCTACATCCAATATACCATTTGTTTACCTTTACACGGAGCGTGGGCAGCAAAGTCAGCTAAAATTACTGCAATAAAGAACTCCTTTAACTTCAGTGGAGAAGACTTTATTGTTTCCTAATAATGTGTTTATAATAAAAAGCAATTATTTCCAGGGTAAACAGTTTGGATCCAGTTAAGACGCCGATAAATGAATTTTAACCCATTTGCACCCAATGGTTCTTCCTTGCTTATAGTATTGGATTATTCCATTTTTAATATAAGGGGTGCCTGGTGTAATTTTTCATTTCATTTTGTTTTATATTGAAATTCCTATCAGCAAACAGTGTAGACTCTGATCAGACGCCGCATAATGTGGTGTCTGATCAGAGTTTACACTGTTTGGCTATGTCCCATATCTGGTTAAGGATGTTCAAATATAAACGAAATGAGCAAGATGATATGTGTTTATGAACTATTGTTTTTATTGGGATAACTACATCTGAAAATGTTCAATACAGTTTGTGAAGATGTTATCTCAGCAAACACGTATATGATTAACCGATTATTACAACTGCAATTAGGAGCCAAATCAGACGCCGGTTTACCGGCATCTGATCAGGCTCCAAACTATTTGCTACTGTAAACCGGCGTCTGATCTGGCTCCTAACTATTTTCTACTTATATCAAACAAATATTCAGCATATTAAAATGCATGAACAGTTTAGTATAGTGTGGCTTTGCGTTTAGGATTGTTTGAATGCGAACGAAAAAGGTCTTTTTCACATAGGCAATGGTACCGACCGATTTGTTTTTCATTTTTTTTCATAAAATTACATCTGGATATATATATAGCGAAAGAGCGGAGAAAAAAAAATTGATTTTTTTTTAGTATATACATGTAGATCTATATCTACCAAAAAAAATAAAAAAAATAAAAAATTTACATTACAAAAATCGGTCGGTACCATTGACTATGCTTTTTTACTGTCGGTGGGATTCTGAGCAACTAAAGCGCATGGACAGTATAACCTGAATTATCCGACACCTAGTAAGACAGAAACCGGATTAATCTGACAATGTTTTCGGAACAAAAATGTCGAATAGCGTACATACTAATTTCGCTATCTCAAACACGTTTAAAGTCGAGTTAACAAGTATTTCTGTTTATTAAATTCTATATCTCGAGCTTGCTTAAGTGGAACATACCCGTATTACAAAGTTAAAACGTGGCAAAGCCACGTTATAACTTTGAATGCGTATATATTCCATTTTATTGAGTTTGAAAAATTAAAGTTCGCCTGTATATCTAAAACCTGCTTTAATGCTAGGTTCACACCAACGGCGAATGCCGCGCTTTAAATCGGCGAGCAAAGCGCCGTCATTTTTGTTTACTTTTCCAAAAATATCACGATCTCTTACGCTCTGATACGCTCTGATACGAATTGGTTGCCGCTTTGGGACGAGTTATTTCCCGACTTGTTACGGTTCCTCACGCTTTGATCCCGCTTTGATCAGGCTTTGCTACGCTTGAAATCACGCTTTTATAAGCTTTATTACGCTTTGATGCGATTGTGACGCTTTAAATCAGGCTCTGATACGATAACCAAGCTTTGTTGTGCATTGTTACGCTCTGTTCAGCTCTGTTACGCATGGGAAATGGTCAAGATCGCCGATTTCATGCCGCTTTTGATCCAGAGCCTAAAAAGAGATGCAGCAGATCCACAAAATCATTGCTTTTTGACTCCAGAACACGATGTCAGAACAACAAGATCCAGAAGTTCCAGATGTACCAGAACATGATCTATCTGAAACAATGCAATGAGTGGTACTCAAGTCGCAGCCCTATTTATAGGGATGGAGATAGAGCGTGAGTATCGTAGGAGAGCCTGAAAGAGCGTGGGGAAGCTTGCCAAGCGTAACAAAGCCTAACAAAACGTGTCAATCCTTGATCAAAGCGTCTCAATTCTTGAGAAACCGTGAGAGTCCTTCATGAAAACGTAACAAAGCGTATCAAAGCGTGTCAGATCTTGATGAAAGCGTCTGACCTCGTATCAGATCTTCATGCCAAATCGTAACAAATCTTGAGACATCTTAACGAAGCGTGTCAAGTGGTGACATACCGTGAAGACTGGGGTCCCCGCTTTGAACCAAGCTCTGTTAAGCTTTCCTACGCTTTGAGTCAAGCTTTGCTGAGCTTTGTTACGCTTTGTTAAGCTTTGTTAAGATTTGATACGCTCTAGGCGCTTTAATCAATTCGTAACAGAGCGCCAATTTTTTTTAAACCGTTTAAAAAAATTTGGCGCTCTTGCCGAATGTCCCGCTTTACTCCAAGCTTTCCCGCGATCTATTACGACCCTGACGCTTTAATCAAGCTTTGTTACGCTTTTGTGCCGCTTTGCACGCCGCTTTAAAGCGCCATCAAAGCGCCGTTGGTGTGAACCTAGCATAACCGGCACACTGCTTAACCGACATAATCAGTTGTAACCAATGGATGTCGGATACGACAGGTTATACTATATTTTGCATATTAATTAATATTTTTTTAATTGTTTTTTTAATTTGTACCCTTTACCTTATAGCCTGTTTCTAGTTTTAAAGACAGGTGACCACTTAAAACAGGTTTAAAGTAAAGCAGAATGTGCCTTAAGGCACATTCTGCTTTTCTTTCAGCCTGCTTTAAGCTAAAATCTGCTAGGCTATATAAAATATTTGTAATGGTAATTGTTCATGAGGGTATAAACTGGAACTATTTTCTTCAGCGGAGGAATAAATTAAATACGCTAAAAGTCACTTCTATGGGGAAAAGGGTTAATATTATATAAATACTCCTACATTGGAAAGATTAGGCATCCTGAAAAGCTGTCAAATGAGTCTCCCCACAAAGATCCGTCTTTGGGACCATACAGACTGACCCATACACTGTCACCCTTGTCCAGCTGCGTAACCACGGTAACAGATCCCTGGCTATCTCCATGTGCGTACGCATTGGCTAGGATTGTCTCGTCCTTCATTAGGTGGACATATACCTCTGTATGGACCGGATCGTAGGATAATATTGAGGTTGAGAACATATAAATTCCCGGGGTAGGGGCAAGGAAGATACCATGTACGTTGTTGTAGCCATTGCCGAGGTTGACCAACACGTCACGGAAGACGATACTCCTGTTGACTTTGAGGTCGGTGACCTGTCCATATGCTTTAATTATTGCATGGAATGCTACTTGTGTGCCGTTGTCAACATGTCTATGCTGTTTTAGTTGGTTTCCTGAAATAAACAATAAATAAACGCATTTCAAAAACAAATTGTGGTAAACATTCAAGAAAGCAAGGTGCTATTTTAACCTTCTATAAATTAACCTATTGAGACCTAATTATGCTTGTCACGCGAGTTTTACAAACAGCGTATCTGTGATAATTACCAATGCTCTTTGCAAACTTTGTAGATCAAGATCAGAGGGTTCATGCAACAGCCTTTATATTAGGATTTGTGATATTGTTCAGTTAGGATTAAATTGTAAAAACAATCATATGTTATACAATAAGACTTTGAAATTGCAAGAACTGTCCATGTGAAGTTTCATTGATCAATAAGTTACTTATTAGATTATATGAATTTTATCGGCGTTTAAAATTTTATATTTACATTATATTTGGTGTAATTTTAAATATGAAATGAGCATTTTATTATTATGCATGTAATACTTATAATACAGTAAAACCTCGCTATTACGACCACTAAAACGAAGGCTAATTGAGTGTATAATAGACAGGTGACAGCTTAAAGCAAGGTTACAGTGAAACAGAAAGCTCCTATAGGAGCTTTCTGTTTCACTGTTACCTTGCTTTAAGCGTTCACCTATCGTAAACACCCTAATAATTAACATAATTTAGTGGTCGTAATAGCGAGGTTTTACTGTAGTATTGATATCAATTTTGCTTTTCCCGCAGACGATACCTCGCTTTAGACAGCCACCTGTAAATAGTACCGAACACATAACCTTATTCGATGGTCATTAAAACGGGGTTTGAATGTACTTTTATTTTTTCAGATACCTTTGTCGACCTTTTTGCTAACGTGTTGCTGTTTGGCATTCAACTCGCCCAACTCTTTTACTATATCATGCCTTTCCTCTGGTTCGTCCATAGATGTGTATGACTCTGCCTCCAATTCTTCCACCCTCCGCTCCAATACGTTTACCCTGTCTTGGTAGTGATCTATTGTGTGTTGCTGTTGCGCAATCTTAGCAGTCTGTGAGATCAGAATCTTGGCCTGTTCGTACCCTGTTTAGAATGACACATTACTGTAAGATAACGGGTCCGTCTGAAGACTCCAAACTTTCCCAAACCTCTCCAAATCTACCAAAACTACATAGAAACCCAAACTACTTTAATGCTTTACTATGTTATCAAATAAAACTTATATCTGGTGAATATAAGCTAAACTAATTAAACATGCTAAATAAAATGGAATGTACGATCTTTTCTTTCAATGGGAGCATTTTGTACCGAACTTAAGATAGGTATATACAATTAATTTTAGGTATTAGGCAATTGAATTATTCAGATTGAGTTGTTTTTAAGTGGTTTGTGGAGGTTTTGGTCTTTAGACGAACCGTAAGATAAGCATTATATACACAAGCAATTCAATGATTTCATGTTCCTTAATATCCCCATAAACATCAAATAGGCAATTGCAGTTTTAAAATAAAGTTGAGTCTTTGTTTTACGATCTAGAGTTGTTTTTATATATTACAAATTGACAAACAGTGCAGATCCCGATCAGAAGGCTCTATTAAGTTACGTTTAAAAGAGCAAAAATGCCCTACCAAAGTACGTGGATAGGTCAGTACATTTAATGTTACGTAAGTGATTCAAACATGTAATTGTACTAACAAATATGCAAACATTCTCAAACCTGTTTTATATCCACACTAAAAGCAATGAATTATTATATGCCTTTTTCTGTGTAGAAAATCTATTACAAAATGTATGATACGCCATCTGATCAGATGGCGTCTGATCTAGATTGAAACAGTTTGCAGTTGACAAAAGGTGATCATATGTAGCATAAGCGCGTTTATTGGGATATAATGTATTCCCCATAATTCAGATGTCAAGTCAAAGGGCAGTGACTTCATGGAAAAATGACACTTCAAATTCGAGTAAGGTTTATATATAGTAATCCTTATCGTGCTAAGCGCGATGTGACTAATATTTTTCTGATCTGGATCCAAACTGTTTGTCTCTCATATCCAACTTATCTTCAGTTTAAAAAAGCTTAAAATATAATTTTAAATTTTTCGCAGACGATATTTGAAACAGACGACAATGAAGCATGATAATGGTCAATATCTTACCTTGAACCTCTAAGGCATCTATCCTAGCGAGAAGTTCTTGCTGTATGGTGTCAGAAGCTGGATTGCTAAATGCGGGAGAGCAATAAAACATAAAACACAAGCTAGATTTTCAACATGTTCATTTTCCTTGCGATCACCATGCGAATTTTAGAGGTCGCACGGCAGCCCAACGACTTCCGTGAGACATTTGCGATTTGTCTTGCGGTACACTGAACCTGCGAAATCGTACGAAAAATAATCGTACCGCTGATGTAAAAGGGACTTAAGCAATGCGCATTTGCAAGCGTTTAATCGGTATGTTCTATATATACATGTAGGTATCATTGATAAGAACATGTCGTGCCCCTAACTGCATGTAACATTTAACTAGCACTACAGTGGAGAATACGTTATCCTTTCTCAATAAACGTATTTATGCTAAAACAGTGATGTTCATCATAAACAATTTTGCCACTCAGGTTAACCCTTTGAACCCTAGTCCCGCATATTGGCGTCCTTTGTAAAAAGTGTACATGTGAATAGTACCCTTATCCTATGCAAACAGTGAAGACCCAGATCAGAGGGCTCCTAGGAGCCCTCTGATCAGGGTCTTCACTGTTTGTCATAATACCAAACATTGACAAAACAACCCTTAAAAGTCAGAAATGGACTAGACTAACCTGGAAACTGGAATTGTCCATTTAAAGTTTCAGGGAGGAAAGAGTTAAGATACTAGTATATTGTCAAAAACGTAAAACAACTGTCAATTTCTGCATTTAAATAAACTGCGTTTGCGTTTAAACAGGGGAGAAGAACATTTAGTCCACTGTATGACTTTCGTGAAATCCATGCGTTTAAACTTCCTGAATAGTGACTAACTTGAGAACACCTGAATAACGGACACATCACAAAACCTACGTCACTGAGTCCCAGTTTATGTTTATAAAGGTTGAGGTTTGGATGCGGTTAGAAAATTCAATCTGGACTCATTGATTGGTTTCGGTTGAAGCTTGAATCTTAACTGTCAGACTGGATCCAGTTGCAATTCTTTGACAGCTTCTTCGACAGAATGTTTTAAGTTATACAGTGCCTCCTCTCTACAACAACACCTTATTGGAGACACATATTGTGTGTTGTTCGGAGGGAGTTGTTATAGGGAGGGAAACTTGAAACATCGGTGTACAATTGCAAACAGTTTAAACGTCTTTATGTTACTTCTATCAAAATGTCCAATACGGAACTTTGCGGCAGTAAAATGTTAGATATAAATTTTATGTTTGGGGGAATGTGGACAGCATTGTGGTACGAATCATTGTTGGGGGGGCAGTTGTAGGGAAGAAGCAATGTACAGTTACTTATTGGGGTGTACGTGGCGATTTATTTCCGGCTGAAGAAGGTCGTTTCCCATTGGTCATGGGAACCAACAATTTAATATTCAGTGGGTTATGATTGTGAGTTTCAAAATTTTAAGATAACAAATTATAAGTCATGATAATAAGTTAAATATTTGTGATTTGTTTATTGAGGTTATGCCCAATGTTGCATGGGGTAATTCATGTAGATCTACTCAGTGCAATACTACCGTATCCTTAAATAAATGTAAGTCGCAGATACGGTGGTTTTGCACTAACTTGCGGATCTTAATGTGAGAATGATAGAGTCTAATATGGATCAAGTATACTAGATATATAAAATATATGTTCTGTTCATAAACGATGCCAATGCCGATCCTGATCAGGACTCCTGTGGTAGCCCTCTGGTATGGGTCTGCATTTGTTTTCGACAAGTGTACTTTCCACCTGTACATTGATAGTAAATGACAAGTAGATCTATACTCGTAGATAGGGTTGAATGTGTTCTGTAAATATCTGTACATTATTTTGAGGGCCACAAGAGAGATTAGTTGCTTGTGTGTTCTAATATTGTTACCCTCTTGAAATAAAGTACTATATACTATAAAATATTACTATTATTATTTCCCTAGCTGTCAAGTGAGGGTTACATGATTTTACCATCCTGAAATAAATCGTCACATATTCTTGGAGGCTACTGTAAAGCGACTTGATTATACTGCAAAGCTTTTCTACGGTTTCAACGATTTATTATATTTAGTCTTGACCGATTATTAAACACATGGCTTCCCATAACGCGCCCTAATACCTTTTTGTGACGCGAGGTTATCCGAATTATCATGTTTTGTTCAAGGGGTTTATATATTGAAAAGGCATTTTCATTGGTAGAACTACATTGGAACATGTTTAAATATAGTTGGTGAAGATGTTACCTCAGCAAACACGTTTTTGCTAAACTGATTATTTCAACTGCAAATACATGTAGTTCTGAGCCAAATCAAACCCGAGAGATCCCGGGAATCCCGGTTTATCTGGCTCCAAAGTATTTGCTACATATACCGTACTTTGGGAATAATTTGCGTCATGATATTTTAGCCATTTTGTGCTAAACGATCAAACACATCATCATATTAAAATCCAATAACTGTTTCAGGGTTACCATAAATTGACATGAAAAATCCTAAGATTTCCAAATTTGCATTTTTCGAGTGCGATTTTACGAACCGTACCTTTACCCCATCGCCTGTTTCTAGTTTTGTTTTTACACGTGGCTGCTAAAGCAGGCTGGAAGTAAAGCAGAATGCGCCTAAGGCGCATTCTGCTTTACTTTCAGCCTGCTTTAAGCTATCATGTACTAGAAAAAAATCCTAAGATTTAGGAAAAATCCGGAGAAATGGCAGCCCTGCTATTTAGTACTTTATTGCTTTGCATTTTGCGTGTAGGGTTGATCAAACGAGAACCAAAAACGTCTCCCCCGTATCAAGTGGGATTATGAGCATATCTAAGCACTCGTACTTGACAAACTAATCTAACAATGGAAATATAAGACATCCCGTAAAGCTGTCAAACGAGTCTCCCCACAGAGACCCACCAACAGGACCATACAGGCTGACCCATACTGTGTCACCCTGAGCCAATTGTGTAACCACGGTAACAGATCCTTGACCATCACCATGTGCGTACGCATTGGCTAAGATTGTCTCGTCCTTCATTAGGTGGACATATGCCTCAGTATTGGTCGGGTCGTAGGATAATATTGATGTTCATAACATATAGATTCCCGGGCGAGGAGCAGTGAAAATACCAACGGTGTTATTGTAGCCATCGCCGAGGTTGAACAATACGTCATGAAAGGCGATACTCTTGTTGGTTTGAAGGTCGATGACATGTCCATAGGCTTTAATTACTGCATGAAATGTTACTGTTACGTCATCGGCAATCGTTTGATGCTGGTTTCGTTGGTTTTCTGAAATAATCATTGAACGAACACGTTGTCAACAAACTCCGAGGTAAACCTTTCAATAAAGCGAACATAAAACAGCTGTCTTCATCTCATAAACTTCACACTGCTTCTTTAAAATAAGAAACTATGGTTTTAATGATAACTAAATGTGTACTGCATAACAAATATGGAGGGATGAGTTTGGTTTTACGGCACTGCGACACCAAATAGGTCATATACCGCAGATGAATGATAAATGATGATGAAATGAGATGATGATTTCAGGAATATTAGTTCGGCTAATCGCATTCGTTGCATGGGATCAACACTACCAACCTGTCTTCTTCCGTTTAGTTCTTGACAGAATAGATACTCTCGGTCTCGATATAATCTGTTTAATGCTGTTTAAACGCTTAATGCCCCGAGAACTAGAAACTCCAAACTTTGTAATCAAAATATTGATAGTTTCAATATATGAATAAAAAGCCTTTATTTTACTTGCTTTTGGGAAATAGTTTAACCCTTTTTGCACCAAATTAATCGGGTGAATGTTTCAGCTTGTGGCGTACTATATTGAAACAGTGGGTGATCACGTGACTACTGTTAACCAATGAAAATGCTAGAACTAACTGGAAGTGAAATATTACTGAGTAAAGTTACCTTTGCTAATGTCTGTCTTGATGTTTGATTTTCTTTGTTGCTTGACTATATTATCATCAGCTACCTCTAACGCCCCTATCCGCTCTTCTGAGCTTTCGCATGGGTGGTTTCCCGTCTGTTCCATTTTCGCTATTTTCTGTTTTAAGTGTTCTATTGTCTCCTGTTGACTCTGAATTTTGACATTCTGAACGTCTAGTTTTAACTCCATCTGTTTGAATTTTTCAGCTTGAACAATGGACTGCCGTTGCCCTGAAATGAAATAAGCTTCAATGTAACCTGCATTGCGTTATAGTTATAGTATTTAGCCCGTTTATGCCCAGTGGATTCTTCCATGTTTATATATTGGATTAGTCCATTTTTTATCAAAGGGATGCCTGGTCAAACTTTTCATTTTCATTTTGTTTTATATTGAAATTCCTATCAGCAAACAGTGTAAACTCTCATCAGACGCCGCATAATGCGGCGTCTGATCAGAGTCTACACTGTTTGCCTATGTCCCATATATGGGATGGGTTAATGACTTCACTGCAAGTAACAATGACTGAAGTTCTATCGCAATAAAGTGTCAAACCGTTGGGATCATATTCAGACGCTGGGTAATCCGGCCTTTTATCAGGTTCAAAAGCTGGTGCTACTCACGCTAAAATGAATCGATAGGGATTTCAGAAAACAACTGTAATGTCTCTATTATATGGCATTGCGTCTTCGTTTTGTTCGCGTTTAAACAGGAAAGAATTACACCTTCTGCACATTGCCAGTTATAAACATACTACAAAATCGCCCCTAGCGCATAAAGAGTTAACCCATTTGTGCCCACGATACCATATATTGGACATAGGCAAACAGTGTAGACTCTGATCAGACGCCGCATTATCAGAGTCTACATTGTTTGCTGGTAGGAATTTCAATATAAAACAAAACGAAAATGAAATTTTTTACCAGGGATCCCTATGATAAAATATGGACTCATCCAATATAAAACATGGAAGAATCCACTGGGCGAAAATGGGTTAAAACAGTGGAGAAGACGTTTTCCCTCCCTTAAACGAAAACAAAACGCAAAGTTTTTAAATAATCGTATTTAAAGACATTGCTTGACCTACTTTCGGTGATAATCCCTTGGGAGGCAGTTTCCTTGCAATAACCATGATTTTTTTGCATACATGTATTGCTGTGAATCATAGTGGCGTTTCATGTGAGGCCCGACTGTTAAATTTGATAGTTTGGTTAGTAAAACCCATTGAACAAAAACCCTTGATTGTGATTAGGTCAGAGCCTCTCTAGACAACTTCAGATTGGTGACATTGGCTTTGCACATTTTACTCCTGCTTCACGCCTATCGCGAAAAATGAGGGGGGTCCATCAAAGGACTGAGGAAGTGTCTAAGTGTTTAAGTAAAAATCATTTACCTTGTTTTTCAATGGCTTCTATCCTAGATATAATGTCTTGCTGTATGTTATAATCTAGCGATGCGCCAATGGAGGCAAAATAAAGCAACAACGGGAGGAGGACAACCAACACATGCGCACAGACGGCCATTGTAGAACTGTTATAGATAGTACGTATTACATTCTACCATCGGCTGATAAGAAGTAGGAGTGTTAACCTTTATTCTGTCGATCGCGACTTGACTGAAATTTACAAACAGATTGGATCCAGATCAGACGCCGCATAACGCGGCGTCTGGTCTGGATTCAAACTGTTTGACACCCGTCTTTAAGTTTTTTTGTAATAAAAAATGAATTAATCTTAACTGAAGATGTCTTTATGACAGCGATTTCAATGCATACGATATTACGGCAGTATATAAAGCTTAACGACTGTCCTACCGAATTATCATCAATTCTCTGATAAAAGACCAGCTTACGCTGAACTATAATGTTGAAATTGTGAAATGATTGATATATCCTATACCAGCACTTTAATGATAATCAAAGTACTGTAGTACTGCAGGCTCGGACTTTCAGTTTAATGTAGAACAAAGTAATGCAGAAAGCTAATTATGGAGTTTCTGCATTACCATTGCCATGCATTAAGCAGAAACCTGCAGCGCTTAAAGACCCTAAAGAATTTTGTACTGAGCATGTCTTATAATGCATCGTCTGCTATGACTACTAGGTGAATGTTTATTACAAGGGAGTAAATACGGTGTTTAAATCGCCACAGGTACAAACTCAGGATCCTGAGTACTCCGTGCTGCTACACGGTGTATCTGATAGTGACGTACCCAGCAACTGAAGCTCCGTTATAGCATATGTAAACCCCGTATGACAGGATTTGTTTTTAGGGGGAGCTAGACTCGCACCAACTTAGTTTCATACATTAGGATTCGCATATGTAAACCCCGTATGACAGGATATGTTTGTAGGGGTTGCTAGACTCACACCAATTTCATACATTAGGATTCGATATAGGCTCTCCGAGCCAAAAACTATACTGCACAAATGGCGCAGTTTTCCTCAGATTTACAGATAAGCTCATTTATCCAAGGCGCCATACAAACTGTTCCTTACATTGTTTATAAACCTCTGTGCATCTTCGAAACGTTTTGTGATTGTTTGCTTCCAAAACGCAAGATGTATTTCTACCTTGCACTAGTCCTGGGGCTAGTTGTCAAAGTAGATTTTTTTTAGGCATTAGCTGATGTAATTGTAAGGCAAATTGTCACGAAAAGGTGTTCGATATAAACTTGGGGCTCCACACTGGGTAAAAAACTAAATTGAAAAAATAAATAGCTTCAAAATTCGTTTAAAAGCATAAATAAATAGAATAACTGTACTTTTCAGTGTTATCTCCTAAATTTTAAATATACCTAGCAACATAGTGAAGTGCATGCTTGGAATTGGCAGTAATAACGAGTCATAAATGGCTTGCATAATCATATCATACTTGACTACAGAATTAATGTCATTTGAATGGAAACTATATCCCGATAAACGCGTTTAGGCTAAAATTGCCATGGTCATGGTAAAAGGTTTGGAGTCATATCAAACTTAATCGTCACAAGGTTGAAAAAAGCTATCTTGTACATGTTATTGCACTGCGTTTGCGTTTTGTCTGCGTAGCGCTGATGAATGATAAGCGATGATGACATGAGATGATGATATTTTAAGGAAGATGCTTTTGGTTAATCTCATTCATTACGAACCAGCGCTTGGAATCAATACCACCGATCTGCTTGCCTTTTAGTACTCGGTAGCGGGATACATTTCGGTCTAATAAACAGAAAATATACTCTAAGACAATTAACCTCCAGGGGCCGTTTTACTAAACAACTTAGCAAAATGTTTGCGTAAGTCAAAATCGTTTAACTCTTTTTTTTCTATCATAAACGTTTGCAAACAGCAAATAGCCAGATCGGAGGACGCGCTAAAAGCTATTTGCTGCTTGTAACAAGTGATAATAAAAAATATAAATTAAAATTTAAAATTTTGACTTACGGAAATAATTTGCTTAAGTTGTTTAGTAAAACGGGCCCCAGAACCGCGACAAGGCAGGAAGGTTTCTGGGGTTAAACACGTCTTTTCTTTATCAGGAAACCTTTAAACTGAGTTGATTTCTCGGCTAGGTTTACATATACGACCACTTAAATTGTTTTAAGTATTAAAGAAAGGTGATTGTTTGAATGAAACTGACAGTAAACAGATAGCTCATTTAGGAGCTTCTTGTTTTACTGTCATCTTGCTTCAAGCTGTCGCCTGTCTATTATACAGTTACTTAGTCTTCCATAAAGTGGTCGTAAGAATGCGTTTTTACAGATGCCTAACCGAGTTGTTTTTACATTTCCTAGCATCGGGAATGTTTCTGTTTATTTGACCGAGATGACAGGTCGGTGGTTTTGGTTCCATGCGCTGCTTTACACCAAGAATGCGATAAACCGGAACTATCTTCCTGAAATAGTCATCATCTCATGTCATCATTCCTCACCATTCATGGCAATATATGACCTATTTTTGGCCGCAGTGCCATTAAACAACTCATTCATCCATCTTAGTACCGTTTATAGAGTTTATTCTTTTCTATTTTTATTTAAAATTCATGTAACTTAAATAGCGTTACGGTGCTATCCCTTTGTCTACCTTAAAACCAGTTTGGTTGTAAACGTGTTTAATAGCACATGTATGGCCTACTACTACTACTACTACTATGCTGACGGTCGCGAAACGACAATTAAATACGAAAGAAGACTCAAGCAGGAAACGCAACACAAACAATACACCCATCTCTAAAGCAGAACACACACACAGCCATACCATAACAAGCACACATGCAATGTCTGTTTTCACCTTTTTATTTCACCGCTGTTCTCCATTCATTTCTCTGGCGTGACAGTTTAGCCCAGGAATGCAGTTTGATGTTTCTCTACGTCAAGTTTCTCTTGATGGTATCCTTATACCGTAGACGAGGTATATCATCTTCTTTTGACCAACTGGCAGCACTGAGAACCCTAAATTCTGTATTTCTGAATAAATGAATTAAGTTCGACCTTGCACTGAAAATACAGTTATTCTATTTATTTATGAGTTTAAACGATTTTTGGAACTAAATTGTTCCCGTGTTGAGCCCTAAGTTTATATCGAACACCTTTTCGTGACAAGTTGCCGTACAATGACGTCACTGATTTATTGGTTTGACGACATCAGAATAACGTCATTGCTTCGGATCTTGGGTTCGTGTTCTTCCGCTGAGTGGTTTGTGACAAATCCGGCAGCCGGAATTAAACTTTAAGACACGATTGATTACGATTCTTTGGGAACCGTACGGGGAAAACTCATAATAGAAGCACGCGTGACGATAATCCCACTGTTTGAAGCAGTGAAATTATCAAGTGATAACCCACTGCTATTTCCCAGTTAAAAAGCATAAATAAATACTGGTTTTGATCTGAATAGCAATCAATTTTTACTCTGTGTCTGATCTGACTCCAAACTGTTGAAGTGTTTTAGGTTAAACGCATATATTGTGAAAGAATAACGTCTTCTTTATGTTACAGTTGCTAATAGGTAGGGTGAGATACGCCGCGTTATTCAGTGTCTCATATTGATATTTTCTGTTCCACATTCGGAGTATGTTTCCTTAAAGAAAATGCCTCATATTTTATTCAATAAACATGTTTTGTTTTGTCATAATAACGCCCGAAAATGGAGGTAACTCCTTAGGGTAAATCTCGAACTAGCCGGACAAAATAAATTTTGAGATCAAGAGGCCTAATTCTTTCTTTGGCTCTTTGATAATAACAATTCAAAAATAACGTGGGCACAGTGGAATAGACATTTTCTCTTTCCTATGCAATGCAATAAAATAGAGTAAAGGACATTATGAACTTTTCTGACGCTCTTTTAAAGAGAGTGGCAAACATCTTGGATTATGATCTGGATCTTAACTGTTTGCAAGAGAAATGACTGTTTCAGCACACATTTACTTAGAACGACTAACGTTATATCCACTGTAACGTTCGATCTGAAAAATAAATCACGCCAATGCAATAGTTGTAAGTTTCTCATTTATGCGGTAGAATTCAGACACGACTGTTTTGATTTCTATTCGATTGAGTTACCACTCACTTCCCTGTTATGACCTGCTTTAAAAAATGTAATTTGCTTTTATTTCTTAATTTTTAACTTTCGATAAATTGATTGAAGTAATGTTGTAACGAGTGTTAAACAGTTTGGATCCTTATTAGACGCCTAGTAACTCAGTGACTGATCAGGATCCAAACTGTTTGAAAATGTATTTGAACTTTAAGCAAGCAAATAAATAGGGCCAAACACGAATACAGATAAGATCCTGTCTGTAAATAGGTTTAGTTTTTACCTGGGCATATATGATTTAGAATTATTTATTACTTTATTCATATACGACACCGGGCACTTGAGAAGACATAACCCTTTTCAAAGGAAAGTGCAAACTCAATTATGTCAATAACACACACGGTGGAACCTGTTCAAAGGTACGGTAACCCGGCGCCTAAACTAGCTCTAACTGTGTAAACCTATTTAGAGAAAACGTTATTCTTTCCGAATAAACGCGTTTACGCTTAAACTATTATTTCCAATGCGAACCGTTTGGAGCCAGATTAGACGCCGGGCTCCAAACTGTTTGCAATTGAAATAATAGTTTTAGCGTAAACGCGTTTATTGGGAAAGAATAACGCTTTCTCCACTGTGTCTATCTCAATCTGAGTTGCAATGCGTTTGGAGCCTGATTAGACGCCGGGTTTCCCGGCGTCTGATCTGGCTCCAAACCAAATTGTTTGCATGGGAAATAATAGGTTTTGCGTAAACGCCTTTATTGGGAAAGAATACCGTTTACTCCACTTTTATAAATGGAACAAACGCAGTTGCACTCATTCGCCACTTGAAATAGTCTAGACTAGATGACACTCAAGCCCAGTCCATTGTTACATGTACATATTAAGGTTCATTTTATCAATATATTGGAAAATGACAAACAGTACAAACCCTGATAATATACCATGAGAATATAGTGTAAGTCAGGTAGCTACTTTAATCAAGATGAAGGCAAATCTGAAAGCTCCTCTACCTTTCACCTGGAAGTGAACCACTTTTTATACCCATCGATTGGTAGTGAATTGCGTGACTACAATGGCAAGGGTGTACTGTAAGTTTATTATTTATATCATTTGATGATATATGAAGGGGACCAGTGGAAAGTAAACAAGGTAGACAGCTTCCCCATTCCAACAGTGCGTTACCTTATCATAACAATCCCACCAACTTTGCTTAAGTTCAATCAAGATCAAAAATCGATAACCACTACGACTGGTAAAAGCCAAAACTAAATGACTCGTTCATGATCAAATTTATTGTGAGATTTTACCCATTTACCGTTTCATTGTCGTCTACTTCAATATCCATGCGCTTTAAGGCGTCATTGAGAGTGAAAGGGTTTAACGACACTTTCCCTTAATAAAACAACAAAATGAAAGTAAATGAAAACAAGTCGGTTTTAAACAGTTTTTAATGTATAAAATTCACTTCTA
This sequence comes from Gari tellinella, assembly GCA_922989275.2. NCBI lineage: Eukaryota > Metazoa > Mollusca > Bivalvia > Cardiida > Psammobiidae > Gari > Gari tellinella. Next base: position 14,286,200 of record OV277869.1, on the reverse strand, counting down.
GTAATTACGCTTCTAGTTAAAATGGAAGTGATTTGAGTGTAGGGTAATCGATATGCTTTCACGCTGTCACTTTAAACGATAAAACATAACGTGTGATTGGTAAAAACTGTTTGCCGCTCATAATAAAATAAATAGAAAGAACTATCGGAACTTTGTAATTTTCCACATTTCAGTGAGTTTCGTCTCCGTGTCGTTTGCGATTAAACGGGTAAGAATGACATATTCTACACTGTATACACAGACAGGAAAACAGATAGCTCAATAGCTGGAATTCTTCTGTTGGAAAATACTTTAAAAACCCAGTATCTATAAATAGTGCTTACTTAAGAACTAAAGCGGACCATCTAGAAGTATCAACAAGGTAAGCCTTCTATAAAGTATTTTCTTCACTTTCAGCGCGTTATTTTTCAGTTGTAAGATACTATTATGTTACAAGGGATTAACCGTTGCGGAAGTAGTCTGAGAGTAAAGGTGAAAGCTGTAATGAATTCGTTTTATTTTGACCCTAGCGTAGGGAACCATTAGCTAGAGTTTTTGGACACTTATACACCATTTAACTTATCTGAAAAAGTTTGAGAGACAGTAAAAATGTTATGTACTGTGGGGGAAACTATTACAGAGTTTTGGAAAAATTCAAACGCCTAAAAATATGTGTTGATGAAAGATAACGATTGTCCCTCTTTGATTTGAGTTTTACATTTGTGTAAATAGGAATATTCGAACATATTTATGGACATAATATCGACCTAAACATTGGGCGGCTAAACTGGTATTGCAATTGACATTTTAACCATTTAGCCGCCATGGTCGATAAAAACCAATTTTGCAAACAGTTTGGATACTGATCTTGACGGGGTCAACACCTGTAGATAATTATTTCGTTATAAGGTATTATTCGACAATTATTTCGATATATACAGAACTGAACCTTATTAAATTAACAATTTTTGCGATTCGCTTGCAATTCGATGGCAATTCGATGACAACTCGCTTGCGATTCAAAATAGTAATTTTACCCTCTGGTAAGTTTGCTTGAATGGCGTATCTCACAAATATTCGCAAATATGCCTTCGTTAATATTTTCGATTCCATTTTTGTCACAACCGCTTCGGAAAAATCACGTAAAAATGTTCAAGCGTAAGATTCGCCTTTTGAAGCATCCAATTCGAGGGCAATTCGATGGCAATTCGATGGCAATTCGCTTGCGATTATCAATTTAATTTAATAAGGTTCAGTACTGTATCTTAACCCATTTGTACCAAGAGGATTTTTAAATACTTCATATATTGGATTAGTCCATTTTTTTTTATCTCAGTGTGCCTGGTCTAAATCTTTATTTTCGTTCTGTTTGGTATTGTAATTCCGATCAGCAAACAATATAGACTCTGTGCAGACGCCGCATTATGCGGCGTCTGATTAGAGTCTACAATGTTTGCCGTCTCTTTTATAGGATGCTAGGCACAAATGGGTTATGTGGTATCCCAATGCAGCGTTGAACCCCATAGTACAGACCCGAAACTGTTTGCCACTCAAACGAAATAGCTCGGTCGAAAATTTCTAAATCTGTATAAGGGGAGATCCTTTGAAAGCACAGAAAGCAAAGCAAATACCTAAAACCTACATTTTCTACACTTTGTTGAAGTGCATGTGCGTTTCGTTTGCATTTAACCCCTTCACTGCCGTGACGTCATCAATTTTAAACAATTGGCGTCTGCTTTTATTTTTCAAAGTTAATATTTAGGTATTTTGACTTAAGAAATGAATGTTGAAAAGAGTGTCAAACAGTTTCGATTCTGATCAAACGCCGCGTTACGCGGCGTCTGATCAGAATCAAAACTGTTTTCAAATAACCATTGCGCTCGGGGTAAGGCACTGAACGGGTTAAAGTGGACATTTACAGTTGAAAGTTGAATTCCGCTTAAGCTGGTGCTAGGGGGCGTGAGCACTGTGTTGCATATTTCAGTATTGCTCATGAACAGACTCAATTAAACCGAGTCTGCAATTTTCAGTATTTGCTTTGTTTTCTGTGCTTTCAAAGGATCTCCCCTTATTCAGATTTATACTAACGTATTCTTCACTGTAAAGTAAAGGATATAAAACTATTGAAAGGGCATTCTATCCATAATTCCTTGCATGTCGATTTATTGTCCGAATTGAAATTGTAGTTTTCAGTTTCCCACCTAATTTTATCAAGTCGTACTAATTGTGTGAATTAATATTATATCTAATAAATTGTAATAATTAATTTAGTTATTAATTGTCAAGTATCGTTGGATAAAAATACGTATATGTATAAACTTGAGTGTAAAATAGTTTAGATTAAGATCAAATGCTTAGATAATGAACGTCTGATCTGGTTCCAAACTGTTTTGTAATGTATTTGACAAAGCAAGATACATGTCAAGATCTACACTCAGGTGACACTGCTTGAAAAACAGTATTGTTCAAACAAACAAGGAAAATAATCAATTAGTGCAACTGCGTATATAATTCTCACTGCAAAATTTTATCGTCCGCTTTAACCTTCTTTCCGCCAATATATCGTCTGCATTTATGGTGTCATCTGCAATATCTTTCAAGTCAGATTTAGGGCTTTTTTGACTAAAAATTGATACGAGTGTCAAACAGTATTGATCCTGATCAGACGCCGCTTTACGCGGCGTCTGATCAGGATACATACTGTTTGCAAAGTCGCCTTTTGGCGCCATTGTCAGTGAAAGAGTTAAATGGATCCCCATAATTGTAATACATTCTTTGTTATTTGATATGTTATCAGGCAGACGATATATTTGTAGCTGACGGCAATATAGCGTGATAAGGTTTAAAGTTTCACGGGTGTTTGTAATGCGTTATATATGTCCACTGAAGGAAAGAGTTATTGACAGCATTCAATTGTGTTCAATATTCTACAGTATAACCTGACTTATCCAACACTTGGTTAAGCCAGAAACCTGTTTAATCTGACATTTATTTTCTGACCAAAATGTAGAATTCATACAGTCTAATTTCGCTATCTGGAATACGATTAAAAGGCGAGCTAAGCCGTGTTTCTTTGACCAATTTCTATATCACGAGCTTGTTTAAAAGGAACAAACCCGTATTTAAAAGTTGAAACGTGACTTTGTCACGTTTTAACTTTGAAAGACGGGTACGCTCAACTTATGCGAGTTTGAAATATAAAAGTTCAGTTGAATATCTAAAACATGCTTTAACCGGAACACTGCTTTAACCGACAAATAAATACGAAAGACTCAAGCAGGAAACGCAACACAAACAATACACCCATCTCTCAAGCAGAACACACACACAGTCATACCATAACAAACACACACACGCACAATCCCATTCCTTCATCTACACACTAAATAGAAAACAACACGCAAGACAAACATAAAGCAAAGTGAAAATAGGAGCCCGCCTGGGTACGGTCAGCAGCAATCAATAATTTATTATAAATTAACCATTAACAACCACCGAAAGATTCCATATAAGCTTCGTTATACTGTAGTTTAGGGACACAGTGTAACCTCTGCCGGTCTTCTATAACCACTGAAAACCGAACTTATTTTGTTGTCCTAGAATAATAATTACACTCGCTAACTAATATTGCCAGAGTCAAAACAGAATATCCCGCCATGGTCACAATCAGCTGCCTAAGCATTCATTCATACCATGTGTCTACACTTATTTCAAAAAATATTTTCAAAGCATTCTGAACACATGCTTTCTTATATTTAATAGTATATGATATAGATTGCCTGTATTTTTCTTTTACCTCACTACAATGCTTTGATACTTAAATTTTGCTGTCATGGACCACCACAAATCCACCAGTATTACCCAACCTTAATTTGACCGTGACCTTGACATAAGTTTGACTAAGATAACATACACAATATAATGACAAGGATACCACCATCTAAATTACATTAATTTACAAGTCTTGGTTTGGTGTGTTTAGTTGGTTGTATATGCCTTATAGCGCGACCAGTAACTAAATGAAAACATCAGAACGTAAACTTACCTTTAACAGTCATTGTTTTGTAGTTACAAACTGTACCAAAGAAATGGAGGATTGTACTTGGGCAAAGCAGATTGCGAGAAATATAAGTGAGATTAAGGAGAGAGTACCAGCAGTAGTTGATCTAATTACTGACGTTCTCATCGCCGAACTCATCATCCCGATAGGCAGGAGGTGTGATATAGATGCCATTGGGGGACCGAGCGCGAGAATAGACTATATCCTGCAACTCATCATCACCCATGGTGAACACGCATATGGCATTCTACTAGAGGCATTTGACAGAAATGGTCTACACGACCTTGCTGAGAAGATTCGTTCGACCAAAGTACCCAATCGCGAAGGTAACGGTTGTTTGCAATTTCAACTCAAGTTTGCTCTGTCGGAATTAAAGGACTGCTTGCGTACATTTTGCAGATATACTGATACATGTATGTATACTTCCATTGTTTCAAATATGTGGTGTAATTATGCTTATATAGTTGAACAGACGTGTTTCTTTCCATTTGAATGCAACGAGACGCACACAAAATGCAAAAGAAAGGTTAAAATGAAGGATTCTTGCAAATATTAACGATCAAAACTGTCTGCAATATAAACCATTGCTTTAGCATAAACGCATTCATTGGGAAAGAATAACGTCTTTTCCGTTGTGTGAACTCAATGTGTGTACTGTAGAAATAAAACTATTTTCCAGAGGACTATGTCAGCAGCAATAAATACTTCAAAGGTTACAATTTAAGTCGTGACGCTTCTAACTTATACCATTTTGAGCACTGTATATTTCTGGATATATACTCCTTTAACCTACAAAGCGCTATTAAAACATCTCTTATGTTTCAAGATTCAGAAATCACATGGTATGGACGGAGTGGCATGAGTAATGAGGATGATTGGGTAAGATTTTATATTCAACGCATGAGAAAAACGATAATACAAATGACTCCATGTTTGATGTCGTTCTGCAGTGAACAAAATATGTGAAATCTATAAAACACTGCAAGTACAGAACTTGGAAATAGGTTTTGAATCAAATTGAAACGATATGCTTTTACAGCTACAAAACCTTTTAACGGACATAGCTGTTCTAATACAAAGGCGTTCAATTGGACAAAGAAAATATCTCCCTAACCGAAGTATCTGAATAAAGTTTTCGGTCAAGAGAATTAAGAAAAAACAATATTACTTTAACGGTTAAGAGGGAAATTGAAGTTTTCGTTAGGGCGCACGTGCGTGTGTAACTGCATGCACATGGTTGTGTGCATGTGGGATTGTGCTTTAAAAAAGGGCCTACTTGACTTTTTGAGTGTTCTCGTCATGAGGTCCTTGTGACTGCATTGCCATCTATAGTCAGATGTTAGGTATAAAACATGTATTCACTTGCTTAGCATACATTTTTAGCTCGCCTGTACGTAGTACATGACGAGCTATTGCAATACCCCCGGTGTAGTCTTCGTCGTCGTCGTTGTCGTCGGCGTCGTCGTGAATGGCGTAAACAATTTTAAGAAAATGTCTATAACTTCTATGTCCCTTGAGGTATTGATTTCATAGTTGGTATGTGTGTGTATATGGACAAGACCTTTCCATGCTCAGACATTTTTTGACTCCTGTGACCTTGACCTTGAACTCAGGGCCTGCGTTTAGGTTTCGAAATCTGCGTTTAGGTTTCGAAAAATGCCTTTAAACTTCTATGTCCCTTGAGGTATGGCTTCCACAGTTGGTATGTGTGTGTATATGGACAAGACCTTTCCATGCACAGAAAAATTTAGACCCCTGTGATCTTGACCTTGAACTTAGAGCCTGCGTTTAGGTTTCGAAATCTGCGTTTAGGTTTTCAAAAATGCCTTTAACTTCTATATCCATTAAGGTATTGCTTCCATAGTCGGTATGTGTGTGTATATAGACAAGACCTTTCCATGCTCAGAAAAATTTAGACCCCTGTGACCTTGACCTTGAACTTAGGGCCTGCGTTTAGGTTTCGAAATCTGCGTTTAGGTTTCGAAAAATGCCTTTAACTTCTATGTCCCTTGAGGTATTGCTTCAATAGTTGGTATGTGTGTGTATATGGACAAGACCTTTCCATGCACAGAAATGTTTTGACCCCTGTGACCTTGACCTTGAACTTAGGGCCTGCGTTTAGGTTTCGAAATCTGTGTTTAAGTTTAGAAAAAATGCCTTCAACTTCTATGTCCTTTGAGGTATTGCTTTCATAGTTGGTATGTATGTATATAAGGACAAGACCTTTCCATGCACAGCAAAATTTAGACCCCTGTGACCTTGACCTTGAACTTATGGCCTGTGTTTAGGTTTCGAAATCTGCGTTTAGGTTTTGAAAAATGCCTTTAACTTCTATATCCCTTAAGGTATTGCCTCCAAAGTCTGTATGTGTTTGTATATAGACAAGACCTTTCCATGCTGAGAAAAATTTAGACCCCTGTGACCTTGACCTTGAACTTAGGGCCTGCGTTTAGGTTTCGAAATCTGCGTTTAGGTTTCAAAAAATGCCTTTAAACTTCTATGTCCCTTGAGGTATTGCTTCCATAGTTGGTATGTGTGTGTATATGGACAAGACCTTTCAATGCACAGACAAATTTAGACTCCTGTGACCTTGACCTTGAACTTAGAGCCTGCGTTTGGGTTTCGAAATCTGCGTTTAGGTTTTGAAAAATGCCTTTAACTTCTATATCCATTAAGGTATTGCTTCCATAGTCGGTATGTGTTTGTATATAGACAAGACCTTTCCATGCTCAGAACAATTTAGACCCCTGTGACCTTGACCTTGAACTCAGGGCCTGCGTTTAGGTTTCGAAATCTGCGTTTAGGTTTCGAAAAAGGCCTTTAACTTCTATATCCCTTGAGGTATTGCTTCAATAGTTGGTATGTGTGTGTATATGGACAAGACCTTTCCATGCACATAATTGTTTTGACCCCTGTGACCTTGACCTTGAACTTAGGGCCTGCGTTTAGGTTTCGAAATCTGTGTTTAAGTTTAGAAAAAATGCCGTTAACTTCTATGTCCCTTGAGGTATTGCTTTCAGAGTTGGTATGTATGTGTATATGGGCAAGACCTTTACATGCAAAGAATTTTTTTTAGACCCGTGTGACCTTGACCTTGAACTTAGGGCCTGTGTTTAGGTTTCGAAATCTGTGTATAGGTTTCGAAAATTGCCTTAAACTTCTATGTCCTTTGAGGTATTGCTTATTATGCCCCCGGCATCGACAGATGCGGGAGCATATAGTAATCGTCCTGTCCGTCCGTGCTTACGAGAGGGTACTTATGTGGCTAAAATTCTTAGCCCTATAATTAAAAAACATTAACCTGGCCGTCTCTTGTGACATTAACCTGGCCATTTCTTGTGACATTAACCTGGCCAGTTGTGGGACATAGGGTTAGGGGTAATGTTAGCCTCCAGATCATTTTTTTCCAAGTTAGAGCAAAAATAAATTGTCGTTTGTGTGGCTAGCCACCCAAAAGAAATGCATAGAAAATAGCCACATAAGTATCCTCCCGTTAGAACGTCCGTCCTTCCGTCCGTCCGTAACCAGGTTAAGTAGATTTTACCGTTTCGTCTAGCATCAACACCACTTATTCAAATTCTTGGATACTTATACAGTTGTTGCCTTGGACCATTCCCTAGCCACCAATAATACCTAACCTTGATTTTGACCTTGACCTTGACCTAATTTGGACTTAGAATATTTTGAATGGGCTATTTCTTGGTTAACTAGATTTTACCGTTTCGTCTAGCATCAACACCGCTTACTCCAATGCTTGGATACTTATACAGTTGTTGCCTTGGACCATTCCCTATCCACCAATATCACCCAACCGTGATTTTGACCTTGACCTTGACCTAATTTGGACTTAGAATATTTTGAATGGGCTATTTCTTGGTTAACTAGATTTTACCGTTTCGTCTAGCATCAACACTACTTACTACAATGCTTCTATACTTATACAGTTATTGCCTTGGACCATTACCAACCCACCAGTAATACACAAGATTAGTTTGACCTTGACCTTGACCTAATTTGGACTTAGAAAAGATTCAGAATATATTGTCAAGGATGCCACCGGGGGCCTAAGCGTTTATTGAACGCAGTCTTGTTACTCCTATTTCCATTGAAATGTTCCTTTCATATTCAGTTTGCATGTGTATATGGACAACATCTTTCCTTGCATGCAAAATGTTTGAGCCCTCTGACCTTGACCTTGAACTTAGGACCCGCGTTTAGGTTTCAAAGTCTGCTTTTCGGTTTCTCAAAATTTCTTTAACTCATATATCCATTGAGATATTTCTTTCATATTTGGCATGCATGTGTATATGAACACGATCTTTCCATGTATGCAAAAAAATTAGCCCAGTGTCCTTGACCTTGAACTAAGGTCGCGAAAGGCTTTAGGTTTCGAAATCTGCGTTTAGGTTTCAAAATTGCTTATAATTCCTATGTCCCTTGAGGTGTTATTTTCATATTTGATTTGCCAGTGTATATGGACAAGACCTTTCTATGCACGCAAAAAGGTTGACCTTTGTGACCTTGAGTGTGCTTTTAAATTTCTAAAGGTGCCGGTGGCGAGCTTTGTTGTCTCTCTGACAACTCTTGTTGAAATGTACGATAGAATAAAGCTTACTCGTGCCGTTAATCGTGAACCAGCCAATACTAGAAAATGAACGTCGAAACATTTTTGATAACCATACACATGTATATTGGTCGATAGTATATGTCAATCCGGAAACTATATTCACTCGAAACCTTCTAATGAACTTCTGTATGAAGAGATCATCCTCTACGACATTCTTATCCCCTTCACTGCCAAATTGTCGTGAGAGTTTTACTCTTTCACCGTTCCATTGTCGTCTGCTTCAATTTTGTTATCTGCAATGTATTTTCAAGTTAACAAATGAGGCAGTATAACTGAATCAATTTCTAAACGAGTGTCAAACAGTTTGATCCTGATCAGAAGCCACGTTACGCGGCGTCTGATCAGGATCCAGTGTGTTTGCAAACGCGCTTTGAAGTGTCATTAAGAGTGAAAGGGTTATAGAGCACATTTTTGATAAGTTAATTGGTACGCTTACATTATTATAGCATAAGAAACGGGTCGAGCGCTGAATGTCATCCGTTGTTATTTTTCATAAATAACTAGTGTTATAACTATGATATGAGGTATGCAAAGAGTACTTATGCCGGCATTGCAGTGTTTTGGGGGTTTTCCATCGCCTTTTCTATTACAAATGTATTACACACTATTGAAAGATCTTTGTTTTAAATTTCGCTGCAAACAATTAAAATAGAATGAATTAGACCATCACATAAGAACGCCCCTGTGGTCGAGGCAGCTAAAGCTTCGGCACAATGTATTAGATATCTTGTTTTGATCTCCCCGAAAGGGTTCGGTCCTGACCAGGTTATCAGTCTCTATTATAAAAGCAAACAGGCGCAATTTCGTAGCCGGCAATGACAAAGCAGTGACTTTTAGATGTAATTTGAAATCATTATGGCAGTTAAAGAATTAGCCACTATATGGAACATATTTTTTTAGTTCACCTGACAGTGAGCTATTTTGATTGCACTATGTCCGTCGTCCGGCATTAGCCGTCTGACATATTTCTTGAAAAAACTTCTTAGACACCTATTTTATCAACACTTTATAGCAATTGTTGTTTGGGGAATACTCTGACAGCTTTATGCAAATATCCGTCATCCTAAGGAAATTTGGGTTGCAAAACCAAGCGATTGAAAAAGAATATTATTTGGCAGAAAATACTTGTCCGAATTGAAACTGACAAAAAATATTCATGGGCGACCCTTTACCAGATTTCTAAAAATAATGTTCATAGCTATAAAACATGGCCGCCTAGGGCGGGTTATATTATGTATAAGGCTTAAGTGGTCATTTAAAAATACTGTATAAAACCACTGGTCCGAATTGATTTTTTTTCCCTAAAATGGTACATACGTGAACCTTACCAGATGTTTTAGAATAACTTTCTTAGCTTTAAAGACTTTACTTGTATTGCTATAGAGAAAATTGAAAATCTTTTCAGACACCACTTCTTTGAATTGAAAATTATTTAACACCCAAAAACTATGGGTGACAAGATTGTTACGATAAATTTCCTAGTTAAAATATGACCACCAGTGGATGGAGCAAGTGTTAAAATGTCTTCTTGTTTGAAACCACTCGTCCAATTCAATAATTATAGGAACCAAATGATCCTTAGGTGAACATCTACTTGGTTTTTATATTAATGTTTCTAGCTTAAAAGGATGGGCTGGATGAAATGGTCGACGGAAAGGTGAAACCACTGGAAAATTTAAAATTATCTCATACAAAGATATATCGGTAACCCTCAACAAGATTTCTTTAGATAATTTCCGTATCTTAAAAAAAATGAACATCCATGACTTCAAAAGGTCTTCAAATTTGCAAATTTCATATATAACTGTAGTAAAAACGTTCAAATTCTTATTTTCTGAAATCACTGGTCCGATTTAAATGTTGCCTTGTCCATCCCCAAGGACCAAAAGGTGAACGATCAATGTCATTATAATCCTCTTGGATAATTTATTTCACTCGTTCAGCTGGAAAGGACAATGACATTATGCAGTTCCGTAGAAGAATGTGAACCTACAGTAAGACAACAAACAGCACAAAGTAAACCTCTCCTGACTGAAAGTGTAGAGGTATTGGAGAGTCGACAAAATACCTTTGAAATGCGACTGGAAAGGCTTGAAACAGAGATACGGATCGACAGAGAGACACTGAAAGCCGAAAAGGAATCTGTCAACATCGAGAAAACTGAATTGAAGAAAGAACGAGAAAAAATTCGAAACGATAACGAACTATATTTTAAGAAGATGGAAAGTCAGCTAGATAAAGAAAAGGAAGAAATGCAAAGGGAAAAGGAAGAAATGCGCAGAGTAAATGAAGAGCTCCGGGCTGAAAATAAAGCATTGAATTCAAAATTCCTGGATTTAGCAAATGATTTTTCAGCTTTCAAACACCAAACATACAAGGAGAAGGAGAAGAACCTAATAAGCAATTGCTTTCGTTCTAATCCTAATGATCTACGAGGGCTGTCCCAAAACACCGTGGACAAATATTTTTTTTGAAGAACCCGACGTATTATTTCAATGATTTTTTTACTGATGCTATTTCAAACATTTTCACATTTGTAGAAAAAAGAATGAGGCTCATTAACAAACTTGACCCTTATTTATTAGCAAATATAAATTGCTGGTTAGAATGTGCGGCGCACGCAAAAATCTTACAGGTAGATTTAGAGATGTGCATCTTTCAACCTCCTACAATGCAACTTTGAGCTTGAATTCGCGCGAAATTGCGTCATGAACGTTGACGTTGCTATGTGTGACGTCATCCTGGAAAATATCATTAAGGTAGCGGTATTTTGAAAACATCGATAGAGTTATCGCGAATGGTACTGTGTTCTGAAAACGCTAGAAATGACGACGTCAAAGGAAAGTGCGGCGCAGCAAAATGTTATAGAATACTGTGTTAGGTTAAATATGACCCCGACACAGACGTTTAAACAACTACAATCATCAGAAAAGTATAAATCAGCATCTTGTTCTCTGATCTTCAAACAGCAAAAGCGTTTTTCAGAAGGATGGATTGAAAATTAGTTTATAAAGACTATATGAATTGACGACTTCATTGTAGAAAAACGTGAGAAGCGTCATCAATGGTGATCAGCATCTTGCGGTGATAAAAATTGTTAAAATCGTCGGGTCAGCAACTCGTCTTTATATCGGATTTTGCTTGAGAAACCAAACATCTTGAAAGGCTATACTAGGTGAATGTCTCGCTTGCTAAGTGCAGAAAAAAGAAAGACATGTCCAGGTTTGCAACGGTATGCGAGAGAGCAGGCATTTCTCAACAAATTCATCGCACAGCATGCCGCATTGCGATACGAAAGAAGAGACCAGAGGGTTCATTGACAACCTTGAATTTCAAGTTGAAAGCATCATATTCCACCAGGATAACGTTCGGTGCCACACTTCCCAGTATACACAATTCAAAATTGCCGTGGTGGGTTTTTCGAAAGCATGAACATGTGCCATACATCACTGACATAGCCCTATCAGATTTCGTCGTATTTATATGCCTGAAATCTCAGTTACTATGACTTAAGTTTGAAAACTTTGAGAAGCTGAAACAAGAAACATTGAGAGTCTTGTGAGGAATGAAGAAAGGCATTGTTCGTCAGCGTATATGACAAATTAACCGGTTGTGTGAAACAGCGAATGCATCGCTCATCACGGCGAATATTTTGAAAAAGAGTAACGTTGACGTCGATAACGTCATTACGTAACTATGGTGTGCGCCGGGGTTGCACGGGTAGTATATTTCAAACTACTCTGCGCTAGCCAATTTCTAAGATAGTGCGTTAAAAATTCACACAGGCTTACTTAATCCCTATGTTTATAAACCATGACGAGCGTTTGTCTCTGCTGTTATAAATATCAATTTTATTACGAAAGTCTACGATGTTTTGGGACAGCCCTCGTATGTATGACTTAAACATGTGTTTGTATTACGAAATAAAATATGTTTAAACTAAACATACAAGGAAAATGCTGATTCTAAAAGGAAGGTAGAACAGTTAAAACAGAGAAATAAAGAGCTGCAACATGAACTAAATAACACGAAAAGGCGATTAACAACCAAAACCACTGAGCTAGAAATTGTACAGAGACACAAGATGGAAATGAGATTGAAGCTAGATGAAAAGGCAATGGCCCTACAGATAATGAACAACTGCTTTCAAAACACAGGAAGTGGAAAGCGTGCTAGGAATTTGATCAACCATAAACTGAAAAAGGCCAAGCTTCCACCAATATCAAAACAAACACCAGCAGAGATTAAAATCAAATAATCATCGGAAGAAACTACGGTCGTTATAGGGAGGATTATTTGCAAACATGTTGAATCCAGATCAGACGCCGCGTCACGCGGCGTCTGATCTGGATTCAAGCTGTTTGTCATTCGTCATTCAGTTTTAATCTGTTAAAAGTTCCATTATGTAACTTTGAGAAAAACAGCAGACGACACTTTTAAGCAGACGACATTGCATTTGAGCATAGGTTGGACATAATTGTCCTTTTAACGAACTGCGACAAGGGTCGTTGTAAGGAGGGAGTCGTTGTTGGGAGGGCCGTTGTAGAGAGGGAGTACTGTACGTGTAATTATGTTAGCACAAACACGTTTATAAGAGTAAGGTAATGTCGCAAACATTATAAACCAGTTCAATACCAGAATGGAAGCAATAATGTACAGTTCACTTCTACATTGTGCCGTGTTCATTATCATAAAACGTCGAATTACATTAGCACAAAATTGTGCATTTTGAATTGTTAAAATATAATGCATTTTCCGTATGGAAACCATAAATATTGTCATCAAACTACATGTGCTGTATTTACACGATGAAAATCGTCCTATAAGAACTGAGTCTATGCTAATAAAACGTAAGCGATGAACCTTGGGCCCGTTTCATAAAACTTTGTACGACAAAAACGGTCGTAAGTCAAAACTTTAAAATATATTAAATTTCTGGTTTCTATGTCTAATTCTGTCTTGTGACATCTCCAAAGAGATGTCACAAGACAGGATTAGATGGAGAAATAAATAATAATTGAGACTTTTATTATCTGACTTACGACAGCATTTGTCGTACGGATTTTAATGAAACATGCCCCTGATATCGTTATCAAGCTTTTGATTGGTCCAATTTGAGCATTCTGCTGAAATCTGACCAATCAAAAGCTAGATAACGATCTGAGACCCAACTCAAATGTTTTATATCCTGATTTTTGTTTAAGACGTCATAATATTTGACTATATCTACTTTTCAAAATGTGCGGTAACGTTGATCATATTTGTATCATTCGAGTTGTTGAAGTTATACTGTGTTTTGTTATAATTCATCTACAACTGGTGTTTGCCCATTGCTTTCTTCTAAGTGTCACATTAGAAACATTGACATGCAGCTTATGTCGGAGTTATTTTGTCACTGCCAACGGGGCTAAAGGGCGATTTTGCAAACAATTTGTATCCTGATCAGACGCCGCGTCATGCGGCGTCTGATCAGGATTCAAATTGTTTGACACTCGAATTATATTTAATCAAAATAAACCTAAAGCTGACTTTATATTGCGGACTACACAGCAGCTTATACTTTGGCGGTATGGGGGTTAACTCTTTGAGCCCTAGTCCCGCATATAGGCGTGCTTTTCAAACAGTGTACATGTGAATAGTACACTTGTCCTATGCAAACAGTGAAGACCCTGATCAGAGGGCTCCGAAAGGAGCCCTCTGATCAGGGTCTTCACTGTTTGTCACAATGCCAAACATTGACAAAAACAACCCTTAAAAGTCAGAAATGGACTAGACTAAAATGGAAACTGGAATTTTCCATTTAAAGTTTCAGGGAGGAAAGAGTTAAAGCAGACAATCAAACTTGACAGGGAAATAGTTAAAGACGCCTATTACGTGCCCAAAGAGTTATATGAACTGCAAACAGTTTGAAGCCAGGTCGGACACAGGTCAGACCGTACCAAGGCGGGCTAAATTCACTTTACTTTATGTTTGTCTTGCGTGTTGTTTTCTATTTAGTGTGTAGATGAAGGAATGGTATTGCGTGTGTGTGTTTGTTGTGGTATGACTGTGTGTGTGTGTCTGTTCTGCTTGAGAGGTGGGTGTATTGTTTGTGTTACGTTTCCTGCTTGAGTCTTTCGTATTTATTTACTGAGCGTATTAACAGGCTTAAAACTATTTGTTACTCAGACTGGGTTGAATAGTCTTTAATTTTCAAAAACCGGTCATTTTCTACATTTTGGCATAGCGTACCTGCGAATACTATACTTCCCCTGTCCATTTAGTGTAGACTCCGCTAAGAGAAATCCTATATAAAACCCCTCCGATACGGTTGCAGTGTTCTTCATTTTCGCAACGTACATGTGGTATAGAACAATTGTATATAGTTTGATAAAGAAATGAAATTGACCGTTTAAAATTTAAAGGACCAATGCTTTATTGTTGTTCTGATCCTTTTATATCGTTTTAATTGTTTATGTTAACCCCTTCACAGTACAATTGTTGTTTGTAAACGGTTTTGGTATTATTCAGACGCCGCGAAACGCGGATCCAAACAACTTGACACTCAGTTTTATATCTTTTAAGTCAAAATACATGTACTTAAAATTTAATTTTGAATATAGTCCTTGTTTAAATCTGATGACGTCATGGCAGTTAAGAAGTTAGTTATACAGTTGTAATTGTCAAACCCGACTAAACTGAGATGTGTGCAGAAAAACAGTGTAAAAGAGGTTCTTTTATACCAAGAAAGGCGTATGTATAACGCTAAATACATTATATCCATTGCAAACAATTTGGTGACTGATCAAACGCCGGCGTCTAATCAGGATTCAAACAATTTGCTATTCAGATTAAAACTAATAGTTCTCATTTAGAAAAGAAAGTTAGTTTAAGCATTTAAGTACACTGTGATTGCGTTTCTTTCTTTTTAAACAGGTAAGAGTATCGTATATTATCCACTGTATATCAGGGACCCTTCTTACGAAATGTCGTACGACAAAAACGGTCGTAAGTCAATCTTTAAAATACATCTAATTTATAATTTCTCCATCTAATCCTGTCTTGTGACATCTCTTGTTGACAGAGTTGTCACCAGACAGGATTAGATGGAGAAATAAATTAGTTTTGAAAATTTTAGAAAAATACTTACTGTACGACAACATTTGTAGTATGACGTTTCGTAAGACGGCCCAGACGTCTAGTTACGCGGACTCTAATTCGGATAAACGTTGAATCTTGAAAAATGTATACGATAAAGAATTGACAAATAAGGTTTCATCAATGTTTAATCTTTCAAGATGTCTATGATCTATGATAAAGAAGTGACACAACGTTCAGACCACAAACGTGACGGTGTAGGGATTGACTATTTTCCCATAATGCATTTATAACGTACTTGTTTTCAATTCAGACATCACATATAGTAAGAGCCTGATCAGAGGGCTCCTTTATGATTCTTCTTATCTTGGTCTACACATGTTGCATACGATATGTGTAAGCCATGTGTATGTTAACCCTTTCCCTGATAGAAGCGACTTTTAGCACATGTATTTTATTCATCCGCTCAAGAAAATAGTTCCAATATAAACCGTACTGAATATGTGTCATATTTAATACTTTCCTTATTCTAGCTGGTAATAGCTTAAAGCAGGCTGAAAGTAAAGCAGAATGCGCCTTAGGGCGCATTCTGCTTTACTTTCAACCTGCTTTAAGTAGTCACCTATCTTCAATATTATAACTAGGCTATCAGGTAAAGGGTTAATATACGCATGTATCCTGTTTGTAAATGACGCATATATACGTCACTATGGTTTAAAGAGTTAATATGGTTTGGTGTAGACATTCAGAAAGCTTTTTATCTTTTGCTGCTGTTAATGTGATGCTCCTATAAGAAATATGCTAAACTTCGAAGCATGGTTTGAGAGACACCTTTTTGTGTTCTCCTGTTTTAAGGGTGTATGGATGTCATGAATTTAGGAAACTTTCAAAGTATATGAAAACATTCTATGATGGTTTTGTATTGAAGAGCTATTTCAGATAATGAAAAAATAGACAAAGTGTACATTTTGGTGAACAACTTTTGGCTCTACGGCCATGTAAAATTTACCCCACCCACTCTTTCTTATTTTGTCCTTTTCAAACAGCCCGCTTCAATAAAATCCATTTCAAATGAAAACAAATATAATAATTTGGTTTTGTGTTATTTATTTCCTGTCTATGGTAGTATTTCTTCATTCAAAAACTAATCTAAGAGAAAACAGGCACCAAATGTGAATTTTATATAAAAAAAAGTTTAATACTTTGAAAAATTCGCTTATGGGTTTGATACACCCTTAAGGCAGGTTTCAAACCAATAACTTGAAACCTTAGCATTTTTCGCAAAATTATAGTAATGTCAATTACCTCGTCTTAATATATAGCCATGTTCCTGAGGGTTTTAAAGTGATTCTGCGGTAACATATTATATAATGAAAGCGTTTGACCGACTAGACATGGGTACACTTGTCCTTTACAAACGATAAACATATGAAGAGCACACATGTCCTAGGCAAACAGTGTAAATACTGATCAAAGCGCTCTGGTAAGGGGCTGCCATTTGAAAGATATTTTTTAAAAAACAACAACTATAAGCATGTACATGAATAGTCAAACATTGACTAGACACTTTTGGAAGTAATAGGGATTTCAGGAATTAATGAGTGCAAGTGTGAGTATGTGCTTAATGTATGCATTGTTATTATATCATTTTAAAAACGAGTGTCAAACAGTTTTGATCTAGATCAAACACCGCGTTGAACACACATTTTATAAAACAAACTTAAAACCGAGTGTCAAACAGTTTGGATCAAGATCAGGCGCCGCATTACGCAAAAACTGATTGCAGTTAGAGTTTATATTCTTTTTATAGCCTCATTATGGTTATACCATAGTATATTATTTTTATATGAACAAATGTTACTAACAGTATTGCAAATCATGACATTCTTTAAAGAATTAAACGAGACACATTTCATATATCACTTCTATTTCTATTTACCTCTGTAAATATAAATGTAATTTAGAATTACATATACAGTATTATATACATGCTACTAAAATGTCTAATAAAAAGTCACGACCTCCATTAGTATACAGCGTTCCCGCCCTACAACGGCCCTCCCAACAACGATTCCCTCCTAACAACGACCATTTCAACATTCCCTAACAAGACAATTATGTCTAACGCCTTTACTGCTGTAATATCGTCTGCCTAAAGGTGTCGACTGCTATTTTTCTCAAAGTTACATATTGAGCATTTTGACAGAAAAAAAACTTAATGACGAGTGACAAACAGCTTGAATCCAAATCAGACGCCGCGTTACGCGGCGTCTGATCTGGATTCAAACTGTTTGCAAATGTTAACCAATTTCCCCCCTATAACGACTCCCTCCAAACAACGCATATAATTCGTCTCTCATTGGGTGTCGTTGTAGAGAGGGAGCGCTGTAACGTGCTAAAACATGACAGGTATATAACTAGATCTATTTTAAAGAAAAGCAGACTTTAAAGCATATGTCTTAACACACATTCAACCCTAGCGACGAGTATAGTCCTCCTTAACAAACAGAATACCTGTAAGAAATAGGTTTGTCTGATCAGGGTCTGCACTGTTTGCCATTTTGCACAATAAATTGTTGAAATCAACCCTAAATAGTCAAAATGGACTAGACTTAATTGGATATTAGAATTGTCCATTAAAAGTTTCAGGGGTGAATAGATTAAAAGCTGACGATTATAAATTGCCATGTCTCGATCGACAGGATAAGACTCATGTGTCGTCATTAACATAAATACATGTACGTATAATTGTTGATGTTCGTTTTTGGTTTTTTAACAAAAATTCGTTTGCGATTTGTTTCATTCATTAGCGGTGAATTTGGACTCAGATTATATTTTTTGTCTGAATTAAACGTTTGCTTTGAAATAGATATTTATATCTGCCACATTGACAATCATATAAATAGAGGAGCTTACATGAGTGCTCATTATTTATCCTTTTTAATAAACTCGTTGACTCGCGTCATATTTATTTTAGTCAACGAGCTTATTAAAAAAGATTAATAATGAGCACGAATGTGAGATTCTATTTATCACATTAAAGTTATGAAAACCTATTATGTTAATTGTAGCCACCGTTTGTTGTCACTTTCGCCATATAGATTTTCCGCCAAAACGTGACGTTGTTTATGGAAACGTCAGTGCAAATGACGTCATTTGGTGTCCCGCGTTTTTTGACGAAAAGGTTGGACCGGAACCCAAATATCGATACTACCCTAGTGGATTACCATATTTAGAATGTCTTTATGCAACTCCCAGACCGCATTTTATGTGATAAATGTTTCTTCAGACAAAAACGCACAAAATTCAAAACCATTTCAATGGAAGCAGACGAAAAGTATAAGCAGACGAAAACATGACTGAGACTGTTATACAATCATACATAGTTATCAGTCTGTTCAACCCTTACGCTCTCAATGACATTTAAAAGCGCGTTTGCAAACAGTTTGGATCCTGATCAGACGCCGCGTTACGCGGCGTCCGATCAGGATCCAAACTGTTTGGCACTCGTTTTGAAATTTCTTCAACTATACTGCCTCATTTGTTTTTTTACCTTGAAACGACAGTGCAGACAACTAAATTGAAGCAGACGACACTGAAACGGTGAAGGGGTAAAAATATCACGCAGATTAATTGGTAGTGACAAGGTTAAAATAAAATTTATTTGAAGATATCTACCGATAGTAGGTCATAATAGCGGTGAAAAGTTTAAACACAATTATATAATGTGGACTTTAATTATCTAAAAGGAAAAAAAACGCCCGAGGGTTTTATTATTTATTATTATAATTTAAAACAGGCTACCGTATACCCCCGTAAAAATGCGCTCTGTCTGATATTTGCCACATATAATTTAAAACAGCCTACCGTATACCCCCGTAAAATGCGCTCTGTGTGATATTTGCCACCCAGTCTACAAATAAAAATAAAATACAGAATTAAGCAAACACTATTGCCATTTAACCCCTTCCACTTAAGCTTGTTTTCAATTTTGATGATTGCTTTAAGTAGACTGAAAGTAAAACCGTATACGCCTTCACGATAAGCTTTAAAGCGCGTTTGCAAACAGTTTGGGTCCTGATCAGACGCCGCGTCAAGCGGCGTCTGCTCAGGACCCAAACTGTTTGACACTCTTATCGATATTTATTTAGTCATACAACCTTATATCTAACTTTGAAACGTGTCTTGCAGACAACAATACTGAAGCAGACGACAATAAAGCGGTGAAGGGGTAAAATATTCCCGAATAATTTGAGCATGTTTTCCTGTAATTTTTCTTAATTTTTTATAAGAAATTAACAGTGTACAGACCTTTGTCAATGTAAGAATATTTAATACCTGTAAATATATGTATACAACTATGCAGTTCATAATTTTGTAAGGTGTGTAGGAGGATGGTTCCCCGACCCCGACACACCTATGACGGGGAAAATAAACGAGGTCCTTCATTGACAAGGCCTGAAACAAAAGACACGTTTCAAAGTTAGATTTAAAGTTGTATGACTTAATAAATATTGATAAGAGTGTCAAACAGTTTGGATCCTGATCAGACGCCGCGTTACGCGGCGTCTGATCAGGAACCAAATTGTTTGCAAACGCGCTTTAAAGCTTCATTGAGAGTGAAATGGTTACATGTATGCAGGTGTGTGGGATGTATAATAGGGTTCGGAATCGTCTTAATTTTCCGTCCATGGACAGTACCGAATCCCAAAATTTATTATATGCCTTCGAATAATATCGAGCGTTTCCGCGTGTATCTGCAGAGTAAAATACAAGATTCTGTATCAGCCACCTTGTATCAGCCACTTTGTATTTTACTCTGACATCGCTTTCGATTTAACGTGACGTCATTTACGTACATGTACGAGTGCCGCGTTATTCTTTGTGGCATACAAAACTTCTCGTTCTGCTTCAAATAACTAATAAATTTTGGCTATAAAATGATTTAAACAACTATTAAGTTGTTTCTGGTTTGTATTCAAGGCATATAATATGGCAGTGCGCAACAGAGTGTTGCATTTAGCTCTCGACGTTTTTGGCGGAAACAACCGATCAGACTCGCGCCAAGGCGCTCGTCAGATCGGCTATTTCCGCCAAAAACGTCTCGAGCTAAATACATCACTCTGTATCGCACAGCCAACTGGTAATGTGTATATATTTCATCTCTCCTCTATCACTCAATATATTTTATATTGTCCAATCGTTTAAAAATTGCTAAACGTTTGATTTATATCGCATTGCGCGGCGTTTTATCCGAAAAGAAACTGTTTGCAAATGTTTAGCGTTGTCGGTCATAGCAATTAAAGGGTTCAAAGGAGAAATCTACAGATCATCATCATCATCATCATCATCATCAATCAGGTTTATGGATCATACGCCGATCTGATCAGGATCCAAACTGTTCATAAATACCAGCCAAATGGCAAACGGCAAGCAAAGGTTTTACTTACATCCAATATTTGAATATTCAGGCCTTCAGTCGAACACTCTTCGCTTTTAAAGATCTCTTGTTAAAATAACAATTTAAATAGTTAAGCTAGAGTGGCAATCTGGTCACTTTGACTCGCAAGACCGCCAGGTTACTTCGCTTGTTGAGATGCTTTGGGCGACAGTTTTATCCGTGTTCCTTGTCGTTGGTAAGTATTTACAATATATTATTGTTATATTGTATAAACCGATTTTATTGACCTGGCAGGGCGGAGTTTTGATGCGGGCCTTTGCATTTCAACTTTGGGGACGGCAGCACGCTCTTTTATTATAAGAATTTACCGTTGTCGTCTGTCGTTTTTTTTTTCAGTATTACATTTTAGTGGACGTTTTGACAGAAGAAATACATGTATAACGAAGAATGACAAACAGCTTGAACCGAGATCAGACGCCGCGTTACGCGGCGTCTGATCTGGATTCAAGCTGTTTGCAAATGTAAGCCAAATTTGAATGCCCCTCCTGATTACAACTCCCTCCGAGCAACACACGCATTCTTTGTCTCCCATTGAGTAACGATGTAGAGAGGGGGCACTGTATATTACCCTTTTCACGTTGATATGGCTGCATTGTGTTTCTCCAAGTTGAAAGTATCGGACAATAAGAATATAATACGGAACAACACCTATCACCCCTAAAATCAAAAGTAAATTAGCTGGTTAGCCACGCCATGCCAGGTGAAAAAAATCGGCCTGTAACAGCAGGTATTTCTCGTTAACCCTTTGTTGTCTGTACAGTGAAACCCCTCAAAACCGGAACCTCTATATACCGGAATTCTTTCTAAACCGGACAAAAACGTTGGTCCCGTTTCCAGTTTTTCTTTATTTTAACCAATTTCCCCATAATATGCTTTTTACGCCTTTGATTAATCCTTCACTGAAGAAAATGCATTCATGAATATGTATCATCAGAAATATATTCTATATTCTAGCAGATGATAGCTGAAAGCATGTTGAAAGTAAAGCAGAATGCGCCTTAAGGCGCATTCTGCTATATTTTCAACCTGATTTAAGTGATCAGCTATCTTTCATACTAGAAACAAGCTATGGGTTAAAACCCCTCTAAACCGGAAACCCCTCTACACCGGACATTTCTGTTGTCCCCACACATGTCTGCTTTAGAGGGGTTTTTCTGTATAATACAACAAACTCTCCAAATGTGTTTGCTAGATTTCATTTTAGATATACAGTGCTCCACTTCTACTACGATACCCAATTGGAATACGAGACACAGATTGTGTGTTGTTCGGAGGGGTTGTTATAGGGAGGGGAAATAAAGATTCGGCTTACATTTGCAAACAGCTTGGATTCAGATCAGACGGCGTCTGATCTGGGTTCAAACTGTTTGTCACTCGTCATTATATTGATTCTTTCAAAATGTTTACTTATATCTAACTTTGAGAAAAAACAGTATACGACAATTTTAAGCAGACGAAATTGCAGCAGTAAAAGCGTGAGCCATAACTGTCCTTTTAAGGTAACTGCGGCAATGGTCGTTATAAGGAGGGAGTCGTTGTGAGGAGGGCCGTTTTAGGGAGGGAACACTGTACAAGGGTGATAAAAATATGTTCATACAGCATATCATAAATTTCAAATAGATTTTTACTGAAAACATATGCATTGCCATGAAATGTAGACAATGACTATTTTTTTACCATTCTGAATGTTAATTTAAACATGGGAGGCAAACAGTTTGGAGCCTGGTCAGACGCCGGGTTACCCGGCGTCTGATCTGGCGTCAAACTGTTTGCATGGGAAATAATAGATTTAGCGTAAACGCGTTTATTGGGAAATACTTACATTCGCCCTATCTCTTTCCATTGTAAAAATCGGTGTTCATTTCTTATAGACACTCAAACCTTAGGAGGCGGAGCTTGAGTTAAGTCGCTGCGCATTAATCTTCACTACTCTAAAATTAGAAATCCACGTTGTATTTGACCTTGATTGAATCTAGTTTATTTCCCAATCTTTTTTTAAACACTAAATACCAATATATATAGATTTTATATTCATATTGATATAAATTATTTACACTCATTGTGAAAAAAAATGCAGTAGGAAGCGTTCCGAAACTTTGTCCGTCTGCTACGAATTTTTATACCCCCCGCAAACAATTATTTGGCGCCCAATGTAACCGGGTGTTCTTTATAAATAAATACCCTCGCCGACCCGGGTTTGAACCCGGGTCGCCATGTTCGCAGTCATGAACTCTACCACGTCGCCATAAAAGCGCATTTGTACTTAAGGCCGATCAAGTCATGATATGGTAGAAATAGTATATCGAGGAATGAAAGATATTGTGATATGTGTGATAAGCGAGCCATTGAAGATGAGTTTCACTTTATAATGGTCTGTTCAGTATACAATGATTTACGAAATCAATTTATGAAGAAGTACTTTTACGTAAGACCAAGTTTTGTAAAATTTTGTCAGTTGATGCAGTCTACTAACAAAGTTGTACTCAATAATCTTACCAAGTTTATCAAACTTGCTCTTAATAGACGAAATTTGTTAGCTGGAAATACAGCTTAAAATCATTTCAAACTTACTTTGTAAAAAAATAAATAAAAAAGTATCTTATAAACTTATTTTGTAAAGAAATTATGATCAAGATTATCATAAGAATAGTAGATATGGAATTTCATGTTAATGAACTAAATGATATTTTCACTTTCTGATATTATGCTCTGTTCAGATAATATATTATCATGTATGCATATTATGTGACCGTTATACATAATGTACAATGATTGTATCAACGAGGTACGCTTATGTACAAGTTGAAATAAAGATTCTGTTCTGTTCATGATAAACCTACACACTGTGACATACTCCCCGGACAACTTGAAACTTGTGCACAGTGCGTCGATGCTCCAGAGCGGCCCTGCACTTAATGGGAAGAACAAGAAGAGAAACTTTACAGAATAATCACTGAAATTACTGGTAAATAGCGCTAATGATAGAAACAAAATCACAAAACACTAGTAATCCTCAGCTCCTGTCCGGTTCCAACTTAGGCTCCGAGTATTGGCTCCAAAACCATAAATACCCCATATGGTGCCTCTCAGCTTCGGATTTCTATATGGTCCGTGCCAGTTAAGAACACGGTATTAGTGTTCACACTTGACGATTGCTTGCACCGTTGCATATATTAAAAACCCGATTGAGGATAAGAAAACCTACTTGGATGTACTAAAAAGTATTTTTTCCTAGTAAAAACCTGAAGTGAATTTGAGAACTATATTATCCGCGCAGTATAGATCTAGCTATGTTATTTGGTTACAGGGGGCGGAGTTAACTTCGTTAAACCTGTTCTTTCAAGTTTATTTCTTCGACGTACTTTTCCCCTTTTCAACACCATTTCTCCTTTAAAAACTGAAAGTCTGAATTGTTTTCATAACAAATATAAAGATAAAATATTGTAAAAATATCGCGATTCATGGTTTTTGCCGACAATTTTCTGTCGTTCATTTCGCTTGAACACCGAAAAAAATCAATTCATTTTTAAAGAATAACGTTTTCTCCACTGTATTTCGATAATAATTACAAACCAACATGATGGGAAATTCAAACAGATTATGTAAAGCATTAGATAAAAGTTTAAAGTTGATTAAGATCTAATTAAGTTGTACTCAAATCATGGCGAAAGTGCGAAAACAATTGAAAATAGGTATGAAAATGGCAATTTATTGACAATTTCAGTTTTACTTTCAACATGCTTTAAGCTATAATCTGCTAGAATATAGAAAATATTTTTGATGATACATATTCATGAATGCATTTTCTTCAGTGAAGAAATAAATCAAAGGCGTATAAAGGCATATTTATGTTGTAATGGGTTAAAATAAAGAAGGCCTGGAAACGGGACCAACGTTTTTTGTCCGGTTTAGAAAGAATTCCGGTATATAGAGGTTCCGGTTTAGAGGGGTTTCACTGTATATGTTAAATCTTCTCAGTTGGAAAATAATCGCTTGGTCTACTAAAAAAATGAATATCTGATATTTACAACAGTAAAACCTCTTTATTACATGTAGGACCCATAAAACTGTGTTAATTATCAGGAGTTTAAAGCATGCGACTGCTTAAAGCAAGGTGTGCGTATAACAGAAAGCTCTTTCAGGAACTTACTGTTTTACGTTCACCTTGCTTTTAGCCGTCACTATTCTTTTATGTAGTCAATTAGGCTTCTTTTAGTGGTAGTAATATTCAATAATCAGTATGATTTGTTTTGTCGATTAATCGGATAAAAATGTTCGACTAATTAATGATTAACCGTTTTAGCATTATAAAAAAAAAGGTTATATTCATAGATCTACTTGTCCTACACTTCCTACATTTAATATCCCATTTCAGTAGAACCTCTCTATTACGACCACTAAAATGTGTCAAATATTAGTCCATTAAGAAAGGTGACTGCTCAGAGCAATGTGAAAGTGAAACAGAAAGCTCCTATAGGAGCTTTCTGATTCACTTTCACATTACTCTAAGCTGTCATCTGTCTTTTATACAGACAATTAGCCTTCTTTTTAGTGGTCGTAATAGATAGGTTCAACTGTACTTAGTCTGTTTCTGGTTTTAAATACTAATATGTGTTATTGTCTAACAGTGATTTAATTTATCAATTTCTAAACAATACAACAGTTAAATGTTTCTTTTATAGAGGATCTTACACAAGTGCTCATTTGTTTATTATTATCGAATAGACTATATTATTTATTATTTTAGTCAGCTCGTTTATTGAAAATCATAATGTTTTATTACACCTCGCTTTGAGTTACAATGTTAATTTCTCATAGACAAAAATTAAACATTTGCATGTCTTTAACATCCATCCAAAAAATATACTGTCACTCTTTTTATATGATATTATTTTTCTCTATTCTTAAAAATACTGTCAGCTATTAATATTATTTTTGTGACGTCACTCTACATGATATTCTTTTTCTTTCTTCTTAAAAATACTGTCAGCTGTAAGATATTATTTTTGTGACGTCACCCTATATGATATTATTTTCTCTACTCTTGAGTTGAGTTGATATAAACAATGTGACGTCGTTTCTTGACGTTTTGTCGTGCGTTACGTGCATGGCGGCTCTAAATTGGTATTCACAACATATTTTATAAAATACGAACGAGACGATTCTACAGCCAGGGCTCATAAGCTCGCCGTAATAAGATAACTATTAGATGGCAGTTCGCGTGACACTCAAATTGTCAACCCTCGAAAACAAGAATGTCACATGACATTCAAATTGTCAGCCCTCGAAAACAAGAATGTCACCCTCGGCTTCGCCTCGGGTTGACATTCTGTTTCTCGGGTTGACAATTTGAATGTAACGCAAACTGCAATCTAATATTTATATTATGTCTGATTGCATGGAACAAAAATGTGACGTTTATATGGACATGATTTGATAAAGACCCAAAGAGATCGAAATATTAGAATAGAGCAAATATATATTTTTTGCATTTATTTTACAAATATTTACATTCGCCCCATTCAATTCGATTGAAAAATTTACGTTTTATTCGTATATCTGTAGTTGCTCGAGGGGCGGGACTTGTGAATATCTTTGGCAGAGAAAGCGGGGCTTATGGATCTTTACTCTGCGAATTAATCTCAAATATCGTATAAACAGCACCTGTCTGCATTTCTTTACGACAAAAATAATCAAAATATTTATCCTAGTAAAAAAAATAAGGTCAAATCGGCATTTTTGCGACTAAATTCAAAAGTTTTGACGTTTAATATTACAAGGGAACTTATTTTATTTTGTTGCGTTAGAATGTACACAG
Source organism: Gari tellinella (assembly GCA_922989275.2). NCBI lineage: Eukaryota > Metazoa > Mollusca > Bivalvia > Cardiida > Psammobiidae > Gari > Gari tellinella. The sequence goes on along the minus strand of OV277869.1, from coordinate 14,259,178 downwards.
CTTCAGTAATGCGGTTATAACTGTTCATTTCAGGGTACACACTGTTCGTATTAGCCACTTCTAATATGAACTAAACATAGATGCATAATAATAAAAGGGTTTATTTGATATTAGAAAGTACAGCAAATATAATGTAAACAAAAGAAATGAACTGAATGTTTTCGACGCTTAAGCGAAATAAACGACCAAAATTTATCGGCAAATTCTATGAATCGCTAGCTATTCATAGAATTTGCCGATAACTTTCAGAACATTCAGCTCATTTCTTAATTAATTAGCGTTCTAATAAGTGGTTATAATTCAATTCAATTCAATTCAAATTTTTATTGGCATTAAACATATATAATGTTCATAGCCATATAACACACTGCTATAGATGTACTGTGGAATGTCCAGATTTTAAAGAAATGTCATTTTCTTCAAGTTATCATATTGCGATTGCGTTTTTACCCTTTCATTCTCAATGGCGCTCAAATCCAACTTTGAAACGTGTCTTGCAGAGAGTTTAAGCCGAAAACATTCAGTTCATTTCTTTATTAATTAGCGTTCAAATTAGTGGTTATAATACAATAGATGCACTGTAGAATGTTCAGATTTTAAAGAAATGTCATTTTCTTCAAGTTATCATATTGCGATTGCGTTTTTACCCTTTCATTCTCAAATGCGCTCAAATCTAACTTTGAAACGTGTCTTGCAGAGAGTTTAAGCCGAAAACATTCAGTTCATTTCTTTATTAATTAGCGTTCGAATTAGTGGTTATAATACAACAGATGCACTGTAGAATGTTCAGATTTTAAAGAAATGTCATTTTCTTCAAGTTATCATATTGCGATTGCGTTTTTACCCTTTCATTCTCAATGGCGCACAAATCTAACTTTGAAACGTGTCTTGCAGAGAATTTAAGCCGAAAACATTCAGTTCATTTCTTTATTAATTAGCATTCAAATTAGTGGTTATAATACAATAGATGCACTGTAGAATGTTCAGATTTTAAAGAAATGTCATTTTCTTCAAGTTATCATATTGCGATTGCGTTTTTACCCTTTCATTCTCAATGGCGCTCAAATCCAACTTTGAAACGTGTCTTGCAGAGAGTTTAAGCCGAAAACATTCAGTTCATTTCTTTATTAATTAGCGTTCAAATTAGTGGTTATAATACAATAGATGCACTGTAGAATGTTCAGATTTTAAAGAAATGTCATTTTCCTCAAGTTATCATATTGCGATTGCGTTTTTAGTAACTTTTTACCCTTTCATTCTCAATGGCGCTCAAATCCAACTTTGAAACGTGTCTTGCAGAGAGTTTAAGCCGAAAACATTCAGTTCATTTCTTTATTAATTAGCGTTCAAATTAGTGGTTATAATACAATAGATGCACTGTAGAATGTTCAGATTTTAAAGAAATGTCATTTTTTTCAAGTTATCATATTGAGATTGCGTTTATACCCTTTTGTTCTCAATGACGCTTTAAACCGCGGTTGCAAACAGTTATGGTAACGCGGCGTCTGATCAGGAACCAAACAGTTTGACACTCTTATCGGTATTTATAAAGTCATACAACCTTAAATCTAACTTTGAAACGTGTCTTGCAGACAGCAAAACTGAATCAGACTATAATAAAGCGTAAATGGGTTTAAACTCTCCCGAACAAGTTGATCATTAAAGGGTTAAGGTTGAGGACCTATATTGAGATCAGACCAATTTCGGTGCTCTACGTACAGCGATCGGCTATTTTCCTCAACTGCTGGTCTGTTTCGGAACATGCTTTAGTGTGGTTTGGAACAGGCATGCAGATGACAAGATTGGCAAATCGCTTTACGTAGAGTTGTTTCGATCTAATTAGGGGTTCTGAACCTTAATATTGTTGAACGGGAAAGAATAACGTCCTCTTCGGTTTATTTTTTTTTCAGGAATCTGCTCAGGACAAAATAACAAAATTTTCAATGGTAATACAGCCGAACCTCATGCTTACCCATGGTCTGTTAACTTGATTTACTCGCCTGACGATGGTGCGAGATATTACCATTTATGTGGTGGTAGTCTCATTTCGAACAACCATGTTCTGACAGCCGCCCATTGCAATATGGACAGAGATGACTTGCTTTTTGCCGTTCTAATCGGCGATCACAACCTTACCACATACGAGGGAACTGAGAAATTGGTAGGCATTAAACAATGGATCTTTACCCCCGATTATGACACCACTGGTGCAGACATTGCCATAATAGTTCTCACAGAAGCAGTCCAGAGTACTAGTGAAATATCGCCTATCGCCATACTTAGAAGTCCTAAATATTTCAAGAGGCTGATAGTATTCCAGAAGGTGTGTACTTTAGCAGGCTGGGGATTGACCAAGCTGTACACTGGATGGCAGACATCGGAAGTACTGCAGACTCTCGACATTAAACTGGTTGATCAGGATATTTGCGTAGAAAGAGGAAACTCTGTACCGACGGGAAGTTTTTGCTATGAAGCGGCTAAAGAAGTATGTTCAGGTTCTTGCAATGGGGATAGTGGTTCCGGCATCTTTACGAAACGAAGAGGCGCTTATGTACTTGTCGGAGTGCATACTCATCGTAAAAACGACTACGACGGATGTGCTACCGGTATCAAAGGCGCAATGGATGTTTCAAAGTACTTCGAATGGATCGACATGAGAATAGCGTAAAACTACCGTGATATTTTACTGTCAAACTTACCACTATGCTAATAAAACGTTTTAAATGAGTCTCGCAACAAATCGTTCGCCATTTTTTGATTAGCCATTGAGCATTCTGTTAAATCATGATCAATTAAAAGCTTAGAATGATCTCAGACTCATCTCACACGCTTTATAACCACACATCCGGCTGCATACGTCTTATTAAATATACAACAATTTTAATTCAAGCCATACTCAGCACACTTAGAGTTAAACATCCCGTCTGCTTCACAGTTATCGCCTAAAACCAAAAGTTGAGCGTTGGGTGTATGTAGTTAAGATTAAATGTTAAAGCGGTTTGAATGATAGCTTATTTTTATCATTTTGTGTGTGTGTTTTCCCGTTATTTTTAGAAAGACGTAAACTGAGTTATTACATAAACGTGCAAAACATACAGCTCCGTAAATATCGTACGGCGCACTGCGCATAGCTTATACAGCGTTCCCTCTCTACAACGACACACAATGGGAGACAAACATTGTGTGCGTTGTTCGGAGGGAGTCGTTATAGAGAGGGAATTTGGTTTACATTTGCAAACAGCTTGAATCCAGATCAGACGCCGCGTAACGCGGCGTCTGGTCTAGATTTAAGTTGTTTGTCACTCGTCATTATATTTATTCTATCAAAATGTTCACTTATATGTAACTTTGAGAAAATTAGCAGACGACAAATTTAAGCAGACGGTATTGCAGCCATTTAAAGATTTGACATAAATGTCTTGTAAGGGTCGTTGTGAGGAGGGAGTCGTTGTAAGAAGGGCCGTTGTAGAAAGGGAGCGCTGTACTTATTTTCGAATCACCAAAATACTGTGCTACTACGCCGGCTGTAAATCAGTTCAGAGAATGTAGATAAACTTAACCCCTTCACTGCCGTGACGTCATAAATTTTAAACAATTGTCGTCTGCATTTATTTCTTAAATTTTTATTGTTTGCTAATTTGACTGAAGAAATATTAAAATGAGTGTAAAACAGTTGGAATCCAGATCAGACGCCGCGTGACGCGGCGTCTGATCAGGATCCAAACTGTTTGCAAAAATTTGTTGTGCTAGGGGTATGGCAGTGAAGGGGTTAAATCGCCACCAGGGATTTAAACTTTTTTAAATGTCCTAAATATAATTATCTCTAGTAATCCCGTCAGGCTGCAAATCAGACTGCGTAGAGCTCTAGTGTTTTCAGTGAATCAGTTACCAAAATAATAACGTCATAATACAATAATGACGTAATTTTGAAAAAGAAACTAATGCCAAATGAATATTTTAGTCAATGAGAACAATTTTAGAATAAATATTATTTTAACAGTTGTATATGATATAGTCCGGCAAAATTGACCTGACGTTGGTGACCTCTATTAGCATAATTTCACACTGTGTTGCATTTCTAAATAGGCTTCGGAATACTTCGTTATCATTTATACGAGTACGAACATTGTAAACACATCGGTATCGAGAACATATAGCATTGCCCGGTTCGAAAAATTTCGACAGGTATTTAGCGCAAGTGGTAAGGAAGACGACTATACATTGTTTTTCCGTACAGTACGTGGTTCAAATCCCACGCAATACTTATACATTTTTCACTTTTTTGATAATTTATGCTGTTTCTTTTAAGTATTCATACAACATCTATTTCGATTGGAAATTTGTTTTTTTAAATTATGTCATAGCGTCTGTTTGGTCTAACAAATAACATTTTATAAAATAAAAAATATTTTCCCCTCTATCGGGATTCGAACCCGGAACCACGATATTACAGATCCCTTGCTCAAACGACACACCTATTGCAGATGAGTTACATCTGTGGGTTGTAAATTAGGTATATATTGGCAAGAGTCGAAGGTGAGACATTGATAATTTTACCTGAATTATAACCAATTCGAAAGCACAACATGATGCGTTTTAGTAGATACGATTATACTAGGAGACTCGGGAACACATGTAATAGTTTATCAACTTTTTTGAACTTGCTCAATGTGGAGATTTAATCCACTGAGGATCACAGCTGTAAGAAGATTCACGCAATCAGCCAAAACAACCTGAAACTGTACGATTCGCTATCGATTATTGATTTATACTGGGTCATCTCAATATAATTTATTCATGCATAAAGTTCAACGTCAGGTCAATATTGTCGAACTATATAAGGGAAGTCTTTTCACTACAAATTGGTGTTGGTTTTCTTTATCTTAGATTGATAGGTGTTTTAATCTATGGTTGAATAAACCAGTCAACACGAATCGTTTTCCTAATAGCTGAGGAAAAATTGAAAGTAAGAACGTTCAGAATTGTGTGTCAGTTGTTGTTTATGTGATAAATAGAATATTAAATTCGTGTGTTTTCAGCATTGAATTTATTGAACGAGTTGGAAGAAAATGATACGTTGCTCGCCAAGGCTCGCAACATATTATTTTATCCAACTCGTTCGATAAATTCACTACTGAAAACACATTCAATAAATTGCATCTATATATTGGCATTTATACCATTACGGTGAATAACGATCAATCTTTATTTACGTTTTTTAGTGGATTACTAGGAAATAGCAGTGGATTATCACTTGATAATTTCATTGTTTTAAGCAGTGGGATTGTCGTCGCGCCTGCTTCTTTTTATGAAATTTTACCGTAGGGCTCCCCAAGAACTGTAGACAATCGTTTAATTCCGGCCTGATTCGTCGCGAACCACTCAATAGAAGAAAACGAATCCAAGATCGGAGGTAACGAAATAATTCCGATGACGTCAATAAATAAGTGACGTCATTTTACAGCAAACTGTCACAAAATGTGTTCAATATAAACTTGGGGCTCCAAACGGGATAAATAATGTACTTTCGCCTTCAATAGTAGAACAATTTCGTTTAAACAGTGGCTAAACGGCATAAATAAATAGAATAACTGTATTTTTTCAGTGTAAGATTTAATTTAATCCATGTTGTGAACATCAGACTATAAAATTTTTACTCGTGACTTCGCCGCTCGTAAAAATATAACGTCTGCTGTTCACGAAATGGATTAAATTTCGATTTGACACTGAACAAAAATCAGTTATCCTTTATATATTAGAAGGGCAACAAAACACTGTACAGATTCTTGCAAATATTAACTTTTCAAACTCTGATCGACAAACCGTTTTAATTCTTATTTGACGCGTGACAGCTTGCAGCCGACCATATTGTTTTAGGATATACGTACTTATAACATAATAATCACCGTAAACACTTGAACAAAAAGTCTAACAGTACTGTATGTTGTTTCATCCATTGACCACTGTATTTTCAAATGGACATTTCTAGATTTGTTCTTGGTCGTTCTAAAGCTTTCAATTTGTAAGATTTGAGTGGAATGCTAATATCTGACCGTTAAACAGTATTGAGAATGATATCAGATTGACTCAAAAGCAACATACTCATGTGATATTGGGCATAGTTCAGACACTTTGACAGGGCTGCTATAAGTTGATCATGAAAAATCCATATTAATTTCAAATCTTTTTTGTTTTCAAGTGCGATTTTACGAATCGTACCTTTATCCAATAGTCTGTTTCTAGTTTTTAAGACACGTGATTACTTAAAGCAGGTTGGCTTTACTTTCAGCCTGCTTTAAGCTACCATCTACTTGAGGAAAAAAATCCGAAGAGTTCGGTAACATTCGGAGAAATGACAGCCCAGCTTTGAAACGTCTTCGATACAGTTTCACGTTGTTGAAAGTCAAAACATTTGACGCAAACAATAAAAGAATAATCGATATTAACTAATTTTATCTCAAAGAATGTCAAAATTGCGTCACAAGATTTTTAATTTAAGGAAGACGTTACAGTATCACCTCACTAAAACGACCACTCAACCCTTTCACTGCCAAATTTGTCGTGAGATATTTACCCCTTCACCGTTTCATTGTCGTCTGCTTCAATTTTGTTGTCTGCAACATCGTTTCAAAATTAACTTTAAGGCAGTATGACTGACAAACTTTCGATACGAGTGTCAAACAGTTTGGATCCTGATCAGACGTCACGTGACGCGGTGTCTGATCAGGTTCCAAACAGTTTGCAAATGCGTCTTTTGGCGTCATTTATAGTGAAAGGGTTGAAAGAAGGCCAATATAATATATACAATAAAGGTGACACAGCTTAAAGCAATGTGACGGTAAAACAGAGAGCTTTTAAAGGAGTGCCTGTTTAACTGTCACCTTGCTTTAAACAGTCATCTATCGTAAACTTTTAATAATTAACACAATTTAGTTACTGTATTAGAGACGTTTGGTTGTATTCTTTCTTAGATAAACGCATTTTGTGCTCACACAACTATTTTATATGCAAACAGTTTAGATCCAGATCTGTTTTACTCCAAACTGTTTGAAACTCAGATCAAAAGGAATTGACACCAGTTTCAACAAACATTTATTTTCTACAATTTATTGCAATGCATTAAGCTTTATTGAAACATAGAAATTACAATTCGCCGTGGTTATAGTTATATTTGTGACTTAAATCTTAAAACTTATTCAAATACGATTTGGAACTTACGGCATATAAACAAAGACTATCGAGAAACGTTCTCTAATCTGTGGCTACGCACTCGACTGTCCCCATTTACCCAATACAAGTAATTTATAAATGCAGTTCCTAAAACCATGTGATGTACTTGTAGACACGTAAAACACGTATATCTGACCTCACAACATTTCGTATGGCTGTGATACCTGAACGACACACTGACCAAGATCCATGAATGCGACAGAGATATAGGCCAATTTTATTGACCAGACAGGGCGAAGTTTCGATGCGGACCTTTGCATTTCACCTTTGGGGGCAGCAGCACGCTCTTTATTTGAATTTACTGTTGTCGTCTGCCGTTTCTTCCAAGGATTACATATTAGTGGACTTTTTGACAAAATGAATACATGACAAAAAGCTTGAATCCAGATCAGACGCCGCGTTACGCGGCGACTGATCTGGATTCAAGCTGTTTGCAAATGTAAGCCAACTCTTAATTTCCCCTCCTATAACAACTCCCTCCAAACAACACACGCAATCTTTGTCTCCCATTTGGTTTTGTTGTTAAGAGGGAGCACTGTAGGAGCACATTTGTCTCGAAACACATTTGTCTCACGTAAGACAGATGCGGTCGTAATTGTCTCATGTAAGACAAATGGGACCGCAAATGTCTTACCGAAAAACACATTAATGTGACAAATGTGCTCCGATCAAAATGTCTAAGGGAAAACAAAACACTTTTGTCTCGTGTCATTTTTATGAAATACAAGCACATTATTAGATATTAGAATCGAGATCCGCCTCTTAACCTCATGTCAAGTGTAATACATGTATTTAGGTTTTATGATGCTTTTAATAAATTCTGTGATATGCAGAACAGGAATGTTCTCTTCAACTATGCAGACACAGGGATATTTTGACGTTTCTGATTGACCGGAAGTGACGTAAAACGCTATTTATAAATGCAGACAAGGCAGAACAAGTATAATTGGTAACCATGTGGTATACGGACCGGCATAATTATAACCTTTATTTTAATGAATCGTGTAAATTATTTGGTGTTTTTTAACAATACTTAGCATTGTTTCGTTGTTTTAAATTTTGGTAATAGAGTTGATACAAAGATGAAAGCAAAGGTTTTAGGGTCGAAATAGTTATAAACACTACGCGTTGTATATGAATAAAATCTACATTGTAAAATTGTTTCTATATGCAAAATCCATCATAAAACGTTCGATATTTCCCTGTTAACACTTTTTGAAAACTGACCATAATCTTTATTATACACTCTCGTTATTGAGTTCATGAGTTGCGTTCCTAAAAAGCTGGGGTCATGCTGTGGCAAACGTACGGAGAGAAGGATAGACAAAGCAGCCAGACTATTATGTTATCTTGTTGAGAAACATGAAAACATGAATATCAGGTACTTTAACCCTTTACCCAAATAGCCTGTTTCAAGTGTTTAAGACATGTAATCACTTAAAGCAGGTTGAAAGGAAAGCAGAATGCGCCTTAAGGCGGATTCTGCTTTACTTTCAGCCTGCTTTAAGCTACCCTCTGCTAGGATTTATAAAATATGTTTTATGGTACAAGTTCATGCCTGTACAAATTGGAACTAGTTTCTTTAGCGCTAAAAGTCGTTTTTATTGGAAAAAGGGTTACTTTACTATTAAATGGGTACATTTAACTTAATTTTTACTGAACACATCAACACCAAGTACAAACACAAAGAGCGTTAGTCTCTAAGGCGCTTACCAGAAAAAAGAAATGAAAGGCAGAAATTGCGGACCCTATAGAGAACTTTAAAGTTGGTCCTACAATTTGACTCACTACTGACCCACTCTTTGACTCCGTCTAACCCATGTTATTACAATGCCTAGTTTCCATCAAGGTGGTCATTCTGACAAAGTTATAAGATTTTGTGGCTAAATAATTATATTGGAGTTTTTTTCCATGTTTTGACCTACTATCCTACTTTTGACTCTTATGTAACCCTACATAGCCTAGTAGGTGGTCGTTCTAACTAAGTATCAAGAATATTGGTCTGTAAATCAGGGTTTCAGATAAGAGGGAGTAAACTGCAGAAATCCAACATTTTCTCACTTATTTCAGCATCAAATCCTATGGTGTTACGATTCTAATGAGTAGTGACACCATAGGGTTTAAAGCAGAAATAAAGATTTTAGTTTTTGAAACACCCCCTTATCTGGAACCCTTGTAAATATGGCCAATGGGGTAGCCAAAAGATTAGTTTAAACAGTAATTATTTCGGAATTTTCACATATGACATTATACGCAGATTATAACATAATGAGCTACTAGTATATAAGCATGGATAGGAAAACCAAACGTTTATTCTGCAATTTGACCTACTGGCCAACTTTATGATAGAGCATAACCGATATGCATGTATGACATAAATGTTATCAAATATACATAGAAGTGGCCAATCGTATAAAGAAACGACCAAATATACAAAATCTAGTAGGTTCTAAACTTTTAAGTTTTAATTCAATATTACCGAACACGGGGAATAACCACGCTCTCTGGCACCCATGCTTTTAGACTGATCCTCATTATTTGAACAACTTTTAAAGTACATTTTAAACAAATTTTGGTCAAAACTAAATTGAAATCGGACCAGTAAATTCGGAGAAGTCGATTTTCTAGATATTGTGCACAGTTACCATGGCAACCAGACAAATTATCTCATCCATTTTCTTTTCACAAATTTTCATTCCCCACCCTACTTATGCTTCTGATGAATTTCGGATACCCTGAGAAGTTGTTTGCGATTGTTGAAGGACAGACGGACGGACGGCAGACGACGTACAGAGTGGATATCACAAAAGCTCACCTTCCAGGGCACTTTGTGCTATGGTGAGCTAAAATGGCAATGCAATGAGCAAAATATCATATTTTGGTTATACGTCCATGTAATCAAACAATAATTAAAACAGTCCTTTATTTCCAATACTCAGCATTATATCTGTGATAGTATGTTTGGGAAACAGTGGCAAATATTGTTGTAAGGAGAGAATCGTTTTTGGGCGGGCTGTTGTAGGGAGTGAGCGTTGTATAACAAACAGTCAAACGAAAGTGTTTAAATCTCTTCACAATTTGCATTTGCTGTTTGCAAAATTTATCGTCTGCCCTTTTTCTCAAAGTTCATTTAAAGGCATTTTCTTTTAAAAATATCATAAGAATATCAAACAATATGGATCTTGATGAAACACGGAGTTACTCTAGTGTAGACCTACATGTAGACCAGACACCACGTTAAAGACGCGGCGGCTTGTTTGTGTCTGCGCTGTATGAAACTCCTCAGCATCTTCATGTACCCAACTTGAAAGACAGCGTGGAACTCAATCAGACTCCGGGTCTGAGACGTCTAAGAAGGTTCGTTTAAACTATTTTAAAATGCAAAAAGTCTCGTGGTCATATGACAAGGCTTAATTTTACTTTTCGATTATCATACGACTAAATGATATGAAGACGTAATCAAGACTTGAATATAACCCATTCATTGCCATGCCAGTCATGACGTCATCAGCTTTAAACAATTATTGTTGTCTGCTTTTATATCTTAAATTTAAATTGTAAATATTTAGATATAAAATTGAGTGTCAAACAGTTTGAACCCTGATCAGACGCCGTGTTTTACGCGGCACCTGATCAGTATCCAAACTGTTTTAAATAACCAATGTCCTCGGAGTAAGGCGAGGGTTGCATAACTCATATTATAATCGACGCGTAGACACACGTTTGCAAACAGTTTTGAGCATTTGATCAGCATCAAAACTTAAAACGTATTTGATATCCAAATTGAGTTTTCCTTAATTTATAAAAAGCATGAAACCGTTTATGGTTTATTTCGTAGACCACCATTTCGAAGCAGACGATTCTTTAGCAAGACACAGGTTAACTCTTTTAACACTAAGTAAATATTGTGGGTTGTAAGGTTTTCTTGTGGATCGTTTAAGTTACCAAAACATGAACCAGTCTATTTGGAATTCTAAACAGTTTAAAATGCTGCTCTAAATAAGCAAACAGTGTATAGCCTGTTATGAGTAGGGTAGTGATTGAGTAGATCTGGGTCTACACTGTTTGCAAATGTAAAGAGTATAAAACAGCGCCATGGTGTTGAAAGAGTTCGCAGTCCATAACAATACCTACACGTGGAAAAATAACTCTTTGGCAGTACATGTATTAACTGTTTCTACTGCTCCGGGGCCTAACAACTCTTGCATATGCTAATCACGGGAATAGGGGCATTTGGATTGATAAAATATTTGGAAAGCATTTAGAATTTTATTAATGTAAATTTGTTGAGAGAAGCTATAATAACAACGAAAAAAGATTTATTTCGGAACGATACTATTATAGGACACAAATGAAATAATCGCTGGTTTAAATGCATCAAAATGAGTTAAGAAACCGTTTTCCTTTTCATAACTTTTTACTCATTCTGGACAAACCTGTCGAACGTTAAACTATGTTTGTATTTAAGGGCCGTGGTATGTTTAAGCCCAATTTCATTGTATGGCTTAATAATTGCCTTCTCTGAAGACTCTCGCATGGGAGTCAATGACGCCTTTGTATTCATTTACATTGGTGTCTTTTGATTTCTTGTAGTAGAAAGTAGTTAGGGTTATGTTAGTAGTGGTAGATGTAATAGTTTGGTAAGTTGTAGTAGTAGTACGGTAATGATAAAAATAGGGTAGTGTTAGGAGTAGAGTATCGTTAGAGATAGAAGAAGAACAGTGTTAGGGGTAGAAGTAATATTAGGGGTAGAGTAGCGTAAGACGTAGAGTAGTGTTAGATGTACGCATAGGTAGTGATATGAGTAGTGTTAGACGTAGACGTAGAGTAGTATTCGACGAAGGTGTAGGTAGTGATAGGAGTAGTGTTAGTCACTGCAGTGCTAGACGTAACGTTATGTTAGACGTAGGTAGTGATAGGAGTAGTATTGGAGGTAGGTTAGTGTTAGACGTAGGAGTAGGTAGTGATAGAAGTAGAGTAGTGTTAGGCGTAGGTAATGTTCGCCGTATGTAGTGATAGAAGTAGAGTAGGGTAGTATTAGAGGTAGGTGTACGGTAGTGATAGGAGTACAGTAGTGTTAGACGTAGAGTAAGGTAGTGTTAGAGGTAGGCGTAGGTAGAAATAGAAATAGAGTTGTGTTAGACGTAGAGTAGGGTAGTATTAGAGGTAGTGATAGAAGTAGAGTAGTGTTAGACGTAGAGTAAGGTAGTGTTAGAGGTAGGCGTAGGTAGAAATAGAAGTAGAGTAGTGTTAGACGTAGAGTAGGGTAGTACTAGAGGTAGGCGTACGGTAGTGATAGGAGTAGTGTTAGAGGTAGGAGAACAGACGTAGAGTAGTATTAGAGGTAGTATAGGGTAGTGTAAGAAGTAGCGTAATGTTAGAGGTAGGAGGAGGTATAGGGTAAAGGCAGGAGTAGGATGGAAATAGAAGTAGTATAGTATTAGGGGTAGGGTAGATGTAAGGGAGAGAAAGAGAGAGGAGTATGGTATTGATAGTTGTATGAGTAAGAAAGGAGTGGTAGGAGTAGTATACAGGTAAAGGTAGTGACAGACAGCCCACCAATACGGACCAACATCAGCCATTAGTTCAGTAAAGAAGTTGACTACCGTAGCGTGTTCAAGTAGCGTATCCGAAAACAATAACTTTAACCGATGCAAACAACCCTTATTGTACGACATCTAACGTTCTTCAATGCTTTCCAATAATAATTCATTGCGCCCCAATGTTTATTTACTTTTAAAGGGTACGAACGAATTACGTACGAATCGGAATAACACACGCAAAAGTGTATTAATCAACTGAAATGCATCATTTTTTCCGCATATAAAAATAAGATTTAGTTGCTAAGATGTAAGCTGCTTTGTTTGATACATTAAGTATCGAAAAATGTTGCTTTATTGATGAGAAATTAACTCGGGACTGTTCGTTGTTGCATATATACTAATTTGGTCGCCATTTTGTTTTTCTTGTTCGCATTGGCACACTACCTCTGATGCCGTTCGTGCGGTTGGCTATCGATATGCAAACAGGTCGTTTTTCGTTAAACTGTTAAGGCTATCGATGGTCATCGGTAGGTAACTGAACGCGCTTCTGGTCTGAAATATAGTGGAGAAAACGTTATTCTTCCCTCTAAACGCACACCAATTGCAATGAGATACAGAAAATGACAAAACATTTTGACAATTCTGACTACCAGTTTTAATCTGAGTGGCAAACAGTTTGGAGCCTGATCAGACGCCTAGTTACCCGGCGACTGATCTGGCTCCAAACTGTTTGCAATGAAAGTAATAGTTTAAGCCTAAACGCGATTATTTGGAAAGAAAGTGTTTTTTCTACTGTACTCTGCACGCTGCACACGGGACACAAACTGCTAACCTAAACAGCAAACAGTGGTAACTGAACACGCTACTGTATTGGATAAAGCGGATCCGGGGCCCGTTTGCTAAACAACTTACGCAAATTATTTGCGTAAGTCAAAATTTTAAATTCTAATTTATATTTTTTATTATCACTTGCTACAAACAGCGCGTCCTCTGATCTGGCTATTTGCTGTTTGCAAACGTTTATGATCGAAAAATAAGAGTAAAACGATTTTGACTTACGCAAAAATTTTGCGTAAGTAGTTTAGTAAAACGTGCCCCGGATGTACATAATCCCAAAATACGTCAGTCGAAATCAACGGACGTATTTGAAGAGCTCAATACGACTACCTGTATCAAGGTCTTCGGTCCAGGGCCCGTAATCTGAAACATTCTAAGTATTTTGGTTTAGCATTTTGAACTATATTCTAACTCTAACATTTTCCGCTAAGTAAAACTTGCTTCTAACTTTTCCTCTAAGAGAATACTATAGTTTTTACTTAGAGAAAACATTCAAAGAGTTAAATAAAGTTACGGGGCTTTACCGACTTAACTGACGTCACTCTTCTCGCACATTAACACGAGACTTATTGTTTGTAGAAATAACTGATTATTAACGGTGTAGTTTGCGGGATCTGTTTTTCTCTTTTGTAAATCATCATTTACCAAATATGTTTCTAAACAGTTGCTGATAGTTCTAGGAATGACTTTCTAGCTTCTACTCTTTCTTCATATTTGAAGAGCTTTATGAAATATGTCCTGCAGGTTGCTGAATTGTCGTCGGCTGCAATTACATTATCTATGAAAAAACACATTATCAATTTTATGCTTTCAAAACTAAAGAAAAGTTAAATATGAGTAGCAAAACTGTTTTGTATTCAGATCAGACGCCGCTTAAAGCAGCGTCCTATTTACGCGACGTCCTATCTGGGTCTAAACTGTTTGAAAACTGTTCACAAATAATAACCAAGTCGCGCTTAGCAATATTAGTGTTAAAGCAGGCTGGCAATAAGAAGGAAACCTCTTACTTTACTTTCAGCATGCTTTCAGCAGTAAACTTGTATTAAAAAAGAAACGAATCTATAAAAATGAAGAAAAGAGATCACACACGGTGCGGGATGAACCTGCTACCCACGACATGTCAGTCCCACTCGTTCCCTACTGAGCAACGGCGGCTTCGTTGAACATTGGTTCATTAGTTCGTTATACTTTTGGAACTAATTATGTAAAACGCTAGTTTTGGTACAAAAAAAGATCATTTATTACTCAAATACATATTTTAAATATATAGATCTCGATTTTTTCTACGTTTACGCAATGAATACCGTAGGAAATAATGTCTAAAAGTCGTTTTAATGACCTTGCCCTACCCCGAAGATGACCCAATTCCACGGAGCCACTCAAACACATCTATAGGTCTATAAACGGTTCTTAATTCAATGAATTGTATATTCTAACTAGTCTGAGACAATGATTATAGACGTTCGTGTTTTCATCTTAGAAAATTCTAAAGAGTTAAGAGAGGGTAACATTGTTCTAAACTTTTAAGAAATATCTTAAGTAAATTTGGCCATTCGAGAATTTTCTTAGTTTTTTTGTTATTTTTCTAAGAGGGAATCCCCAAATACGTGCTTACGAAGTAACACCGCCTGTTCCGTACAGGCATGTACTTGTTTTAAGATCAAAAGTGAATATCTCTGTGACGAAAAACAAACCTAACACATTTGTAAAACAGCTTGAATGTAGATCAGGGACCTGTTTCATAAAACTTCGTACGACAAAAACCGTCGTAAGTCAAAATTTTAAAATACATATAGTTTCTGATTTCTCCCTCTAATCCTGTCTTGTGACATCTCTTTGAAATTGTCTTTCCAAAGAGATGTCACAAGATGGGATTAGATGGAGAAATAAACAATAATTGAGACTTTTTATAATCTGATTTACGACAACATTAATCTATTTTTGTCGTACGAAGTTTTTATGAAACTTGCCCCTGATGTTTAGTTAATCAACGTTTGGTCTAAATCAAACTGTTTGAATATACCAGCAAATCACGAATAATTTAAACATCTCCAAACTTGCAAATGGACAATTCCATTTCCAGTTGTGTCACTTTTGTCCACAGGTACTTGACACATACTTTATTATCTATTAACCCCCCCCCCCCCTTTTTAAAATTTTTTTTTTTTTTTTTACTATACTTCTATTATAGATACAAGGTAAACAGCGCAATTCAACACCTAGTCTTTACTATCCACTTAAGCTGATGCTAAAATAGACTCGATCGCCGATATTCTCTTGTGGTACCCTCGGGAAAGGATTAATTTATCAATATCTACTTTTTATTTCATCAAATTCCGTCAAATAACGCCACAGTATGTGAATTATAACGAAAATAAGCATCAAAAAGTTTTATGTCGTTTTCATGGTACATAGCAACGAATGTACATGTAGGGGTGATCTGTTATTTGTCCACAATAAACGGCCTATGCCACTGGAACTTTCACCAAATATTATAAGTCATCTTTAAATGAAATATTATCAGTTTTATATAATTTACATAGAATGCAAAATTAAAAGAAACTTTACCTGTTTAATTTTGACCAATGAGATCGCTCCGTTCATTCAATTCATTCCGGTATTCAAAATGGCATTCACAATGAAATGAGTCTTTCACTTGTCAATTTCATGCCAAATTACATGTATATTTCATATAGCTGATAGTGAAGAGGGTCATGTTCCGACACAAACGCGTTTGCTCTAATGAAATTAGGTGAAAGTTCCAGCCGTAAAGGCCGTTAAATGTGCAAACCGACTAGATTACCCCTTATTTTGGGCAATAAATTCTGTACCAAGAGAACGACATAAAACTTTTTGATACAAATTTTCGTTATAATTCACGTACTGTGGCGTTATTTGACGGAATTTGATGAAATAAAAAGTAGATATTGATAAATTAATCCTTTCCCGAGGATACCACAAGAGAATATCGGCGATCGAGTCTATTTTAGCATCAGTTTAAGTGGATAGTAAAGACTAGGTGTCGAATTGCGCTGTTTACCTTGTATCTATAATAGAAGTATAGTAAAAAAAAAAAAAAAAAAAAAATGTTAAGGGTGGGGGGGGGGGGGGGTGTTAATATATAATAAAGTATGTGTCAAGTACCTGTGCTTTTGTCTAAAATGTATGTATTTTACAAACAAATGACAGACGGTGCAGACCATGGGCAGAGGGCTCCAGCAGAAGCACTCTGCCAGGGATATGCGTCTTCCGTGTTTTAACTCATTCACCCCTGAAACTTTAATAATTCCAATTTCATATTACGTCTAGTTCATTTTTGACTCTTTAGGGCTGATTTTAACAATATATTTCAAAATGACATACATGTAAAGTGTTGACCCTGTTCAGAGGGCTCCTGCAGTAGCCCTCTGATCAGGGTCTACACTGTTTACATAGAACAAGTGTAATCCTCATATACACATTATTTGTAAATTACGACTAAACTCGTCAGTAGGGTTGAATGTGTTAATGGAATAACGAGTAAATTAATCAGCAAAATAACACAATGTAGCTTCAGACGTTTGGTATTTGGTTGTGGTTGAGGTTTTGGTCGGCGAACTTCACTCCATATGGTCGTAGGTGGTATATAAAATACTCTAGCTCGTTCATTTCCACATCGTTAACATAGTGGAACGATATGGCGTAATCACTCATGCTTTCTCTACCCTGTTGACAAAAATAAAAACAGTCGAACTTCGATATATTGAAGTCGCTTTACTCGAACTAACCGATATTTCGGCACATTAATTACATTTTTTCATGTTCGGTTCAGTCGAAAATACCCGTATTTCAAAGTTAAAATGTGGCTAAGCCACGTTTTAAGTTTGAACTACGGGTTTGTTCGACATAACCGAGTTCGAGATATCGAAGTTCGACTGTAAACAATAACTGTTCAGAACTTTACCTGGCTTTAATCATGGCAACTGAAATTTGAAAACTGCATAACGCTTTCGGCACCAGTAAATAACAAATAATATCGAATGTCTCAGAACAGATATTTCACTTTTGGCCATTATTTCGATAATGGTTTAGTCATTTTTTGTAAAACATAGCCTTTCAGCAAAAGCGAAGACCACATTAGACTGTATAAAGTTACCTCATGTATATTCGGGGAACTGTTAAAAGTATTGGCACGATGTATCAGGAAATACTTTTGAAATGTTGCCCTGATGACAAGAAAAATTAGTCTGGCTGTTACCCCTCCGCCTATGCAATAACTGTTTTATTACCAAATGTATCCATATCGGAAACTATTATTATTAGATCTAGATCTATTTTGAAGTCTTCTATATCAGTAAAATTTGGAAGTATATAGAGGGTAATCAATTTCTTTTGATTGATATGAAAAATCTATCACGAGAATTGGTTGTTATCTGGTTAAAAAACGAGTCCGCAGGACGAGTTTTTTTTAACTAGATAACAAACCATTCGAGTGGTAGATTTTTCAGATCTATTCAAAGGAATTGAGTTTTCTATTTATTATATACTATATATATTTTAATGACGTTTTTACAGAAAAAACACACAAAATTGATTACCGCGACGTCACTTAACTAATTATGACCTGGCGTCACAAAACATGATATCATCACTACATGTAGTGATGACATCAACTGTGACGATATCAAATTTATGTAACTGAGAAATCTCTATAAATCATCGATAAGTATATAATAAATTCGTTTCTTTACTCAGGAAACATTCCTTTATATGGGTGTCAAACAGTTTAGATCCAAATCAGTCGCGCTGTTTGCATAATTATGTTAGTGTTATAGAACATGACAGCGAAAGGGTTAAAGGTACGATTCCTAAAACCACGCTTAAAAATTTGGATATCTTATTTTATTGTGGGCAACTTAAGGTAGTCCTGTTATCTTATTCCACTTCTCTCGTATCATAATTATTTTAGTTTGCATTATATATGTAACAGTTTTGGTTAAACTGTCATTTTCAATATTTACCCCGTGAGCCCCATGTACGTCGCGTCTGTAGAACCATTTTGGATAACGCCCCATCACATGAACACCAGGGTTCAAACAATGGAATCGACTGCGACCCAACCTGTCCGTCGAATTACCGAACTTGATTCCGATTTTGTATAGACATCTTCCGAGCTCAACATCATCAGCAGAAGTATTCCCCTGTATATACGGCAAAATATGGACAAAAACGCTAATTACGCTCAAGATTTTAATTGAAGGGTTCGAAAATTGCTATGAATCATACCATATAATAATTATCGATAAACGTTTGATCTATAATAGATGGTTAGACCTTTTACTGTCAATAATACGTTATATTTACATTTGCAAAATTAAATTTTATTGAAAAAGGACGTTTAATTCGTTTAGACGCAATTGTTAGAGGGGTGGGACTTGTTGAGATCTTTCGCAGAGGAGGCGGGGCTAATGGGTCTGTTCTCCGCGAATTATTTTATAATGCGGTTATGGCTGTTCCTTTCAGGGTACACACTATTCGTGTTAACAACCTCTAATAAAGATTTAACATACATGCATACTAATAAGATGTTCATTTGAAATTAGACATTACAGCACATATAATGTCAATATAAAAATGAAATTATTTGTTTCGGCGTTTAAGCAAAATAAACGCCGAAAAAATAAGTTTATTTCTTAAATAATCCGTGCCCTAGTAGAGTTGGTAGAGGAGATGGGTTGTTATTTTTAATAATCGTTCTAAAAGCGTGTGTTACATGTCAAGAAAAATTAGAATACCGGTCATCAACAGTGATGATTTCTTTGATAATCGAGACCTGGTTGTTGGTTGTCAAACAATCTTGCATTAATGAACGACGTGAATTCAGCCAACGATTTCGAAGCTGAGTTTGGCCGGAGTTGAATACATTCTACTTCTAATATAAAGTTATTATATTCTCGGTTCTTTATTTTATTAATAATTTTTTTTTTATTCTAATTTTGGTCAGAAAACCGTATTTTGACATGGGCGTGACAGGGTTGCCATTTCTCCGGATTTTTCCTAAATTTTCGGATTTCTTCTAGTACATGGTAGTTTAAAGCAGGCTGAACGTAAAGCAGAATGCGCCTTACTTCCGCCTACTTCCAGCCTTCTTTAAGCAGCAACGTGTCAACAAAACTAGAAATAGGCTATGGGGTAAAGGTACGATTCGTAAAATCGCACTTGAAAAATGCAAATTTGGAAATCTTAGGATTTTTCATGTTAACTTATGGTAGCCCTGGCGTGACTGGAGAGAAAGATAGCTCTTGTGACAGGCACCTGTGGCTAAGCTTTATTTAGTATTACTCTAAATAACTTAATATTTAAACGTATGATAGCGTTTACAGTCTAGGACCCCTAATGAGATCGGATCAATGTCGGTCAATTCCGAAACTCTGCCGAGAGCGATCGGCTATTCTCGGCTAACGCATTGTTCGGAACAGGTCGACAGTTGACGAGAATGGCCGATCGTTGTACCGTATATTAACGATATTGGCCCGAGTTCAAATAGGGATTCTCAACCTTAAAACTAAAATGGGTGAATCATCGTTCAAGAAAGCACAGATTTACCTGAAAACACGTTGAGGTGTTGCTCACAGCCGCATATCTTTTCAACGCTTCCCGGCCTAGTACAATACCGGGTCCACCAGAAAAGAAACCACCAGGACCGAACCCCTTTAAATGGTGTCCAAAATAGTAGATTCCATTCGGGTCCTAAAATCGAGGTAACATATGTACTGTGGAGCAGAAGTCATTTTTAATCGTGAACAAAGGGGAAGAAATATATGAAGTGAAAACAAAATAAAAGCAACCCAGTTATGTTCTTTAGCCTAATTTATGTAAACAATTCATGTGTCTATTTCACACTAGATATATTTGTCGTCGTAAGTGTACGTTTATCTAACGCTAACTGTATTGGACTGACAATTTATTGTTATGTGCGTGTTTCGGCAGGTTTTTTTCCTATTGGCTCTATGTATAGATGTGTAAGCAAACACATGGTGTCCCACAAGGTCTCCTATCTTTTGTGGTGATATTTCCTTAGTCTTGTTACTATGGCTAACGAAAACTGTGTAGCTAGGCATTTGATTTTACATCGAGGTAGTGGAGAAGTTTGGACAGATAGCTGCTCTATGGTACGATTACTGATCTGGATCTAAACTGAAACCTTTTACATGTACCTGGGGCCCGTTTTACTAAACTACTTATACGCAAAAAAATTTGCGTAAGTCAAAATCGTTTAACTCTTATTTTTTGATCGCAGACGCGCTAAAAGCGCGTCCTCTGATCTGGCTATTTGCTGTTTGTAGCAAGTGATAATGAAAAATATAAATTAAAATTTAAAATTTTGACTTACGCAAAACTGTTGCGTAAGTAGTTTAGTAAAACGGGCCCCAGGACGCCGTCTGCCGCGTGCCAAGGTAAGTCAACATACAGAGAATGTGTTTTACATATCTAGATTCTCCCATTGGACATTATTTGAATTGCGAGTTAAGTCTGAAGTTTAATGAGATTAAACCAAAAAGGTCAAGTCTTTGAAGAAAGTCGCGCACAATGATAAATAAACTTAGTTAACATCTCAGAAATTAAGACAGGTCTCGAGACTATTATAGCCTGTGCTTACAACACATGGTTAGTGCTAACGACATGTTTTGAATCAGTGCAGAAGGTCGATTTCAATAATGAACTTATAAGAATAACTAATAAATCACGGGGGGCTAGAACACGCTTCTGGAATATCAAACGCCTACGCTTGGTTGCGAAAGTTACAACGAGAAGAAGCTGAAAAGTGCTGAAGCCAAGGCTGTCAAAAAGCTAAACATGTCAAACAATAAACAGTATACTTCTTCGACTACATTATTCTATTTATTTTATGCGGGGTTATATGGCTGGTAGAGGGAGACCCATGTATACATTCGCCAGCGGGCAACTTCCAGTAGCGACGCGGTTGTTTGTTACGTATTCCCTTCTTCCCCAGCGGGCATCGAATCCAAGGGATATCTGCCTCAGTTGCGGAACGGCAGACTGCGTGCTGCACAGATCTAGCCGCATCCCTTCTTTCGTCGGTCAGCCAAGGTCTACGGATAACGTACGAGACTCCAATATCCCGAGGTCAGATAAATGGTTTGTAAATAGAGAAATTTCTCAATGTTTCGGATCCAGAAGATGTCAATGTGAAGGTTAAATTACTTAGTGGTATCTCCTTGTGGCACATTATTGGTGATAATCAAGACATCATTGAAGTTATTGATTCTGGTATATTTCTGTTTTTAAATTTCGTTCTATTCACTCCAGAAACCCTTTTATCAAATATAATAAGTTTGCATTGAATGATTCAGAATTTGAAGAAGAGTCCATTCAAGTCCAATCTCAGATTGGTTAACAAATATGTTTGGAAGAAGGCAATCATTTTTGTGCTTTTGTAAATCCATCAGATTATTTCCACAAAGTTAGTTTCATATTGCTTTAACCCTTTACCTCATAGCATGTCTCTAGTATTGAATATAGGTGTCCACTTAAAGCAGGTTGAAAGTAAAGCAGAATGCGCCTTAAGCGCATTCTGCTTTACTTTCAGCCTGCTTTAAGCTATCATCTGCTTGAATATAGAAAATATTTTGTATGATACATATTTATGACTGTATAAATTGGAACTATTTTCTTCAGTGAAGGAATAAACTTAATGCGCTAAAAGGCGCTTCTATGGGGGAAAGGGTTAACCCTTTCACTGCCAAATATTTCGTGCGAAATTTCCCCCTTCACCGTTCCATTGCCGTCTGCTTAAATTTTGTTGTTTGCAAGATCGTTTAAAAGTAAGAGTCAATGTAGTATGACTTTAATCATATCGATACGATCATACGAGTGTTAAACAGTTTAGATCCAGATCAGACGCCGTGTTACGCGGCGTCTGATCAGGATCCTAAATGTTTGCTAACGCGCCTTTAGGCGTCACTGAGAGTGAAAGGGTTCAATTCGATTTGTATTTATAAGAATCATTAACTTAAACATATCCCTACTGCACACAGAACGTTTTCGGGGTTTTCATTCAAGGGGAAATACGCTCGCACTTTTGTTTTTACTGTTGTTCTGATTGGTTTGAGTTGCGCCCTTTGTACATGGTATGTTATAACACATTCCCTGTCGTGGGCTGGTCAAATACAGGCATCTTTATAGTATAAATATAGTCGTGATCTAGGATGATGGTTAGGGTATGAATAACTCGTCTCTATTCAAGAGATTCGATATAAATAGAGCAACTTACACGAGTGATCTTTTATTATCATTTTAATAAACGAGTTGACTATTTATTTTAATCAACGAGTGTATTAATATTAAAACTTTAAAGGAGTATTCCTTGTATGGTACTCTGTCAGATTCTATAAATACAAAGGTCATTGGACTGAAATTGCGGTTGCCATTGTTACCAATTAAACTTTAAAAAAATGTTTCTTGTCAAAAACTACAATTCCGTATAGTAAATACTTAAAACATCTCCTTCCCTGAAACGATGACACCACTTGTTTTTTCATAATATATTAACGTCAGTAATTAGTGCAACGTCTTAGAGTAACGTAAATTACAAAGTTTATCTATTACAGTTTACATACAGTCGAGAATCTGTTATTCTTTCCCGTTTAAACGCAAACGTACGCAAACGCAAAGCACTAAAACGTAGAAAAGAACAACTTTTGGACAATTCTGATAATTCTTGTTTATCTTGGTGGCAAACAGTTTGGAGCCAGATCAGACGCCGGGTGACCCGGCGTCTGATCTGGCTCCAAACTGTTTGCACTGCAAATAATAGTTTTAGCGTAAACGCGTTTATTGGGAAAGAATAACAGATTCTCCACTGTAGAAGTGGACCTAGAAGTGACGCTAGTTCAAGTTCTCACAGATAGTCTGTTTAACCCTTTCTACACTAAATAACTCGCTGGAGTTATTAGGTTCCCTTGTGGGTTTTGTATTATCAAAACACGAGCTGGTCTACTTGGAACTTTGAGATGATTAAAAGATATTTATCTAAATGAGAACACAGTGCAAACCCTGACCAGAGGACTGCTTTAGAAGCTCTCTCTGATAAGGATCTACACTGTTTCAAATGTAACGAGTATATTTCAAACAGGTCCATGATGTTGAAAGATCTATAGAAACGTGGTAGATGGAAATCTGATTGTACAAAAGACGCATAGATTTTTTGTTTAATTTATTTTGTGTTTTGTACACTGTAATGGATAAGAACGATGATTACAGTGGAGATTGTGTTATTCTTTCCCAATAAACGCGTTTACGCTAAAACTATTATTTCAAATACAACAGTTTAGAGCCAGATCAGACGCCGGGTAACCCGGCGTCTGATCAGGCTCCAAACTGTTTGCCACCAAGATAAACATGAAATATCAGAATTGTTCAAAAGTTGTACTTTTCTACGTTTTACTGCTTTGCGTTTGCGTACGTTTGCGTTTAAACGGGAAAAAATAACATATTCTCCACTGTATTAACATTTGAATGAAGCTTATTGCAGGAAAAGATGATATCAAATAGTAATCATTTTCTCTTTTATTATGGACTGATATTTTCATATTTTACAGTATCTTCAATAGCTCAACTGGTAGGAAATAGTCTGAATGATCATACCTGTTCGGACAAAAAGTATCGCAGATTCTCCATGATGACGTAAGCATCGTCATCAGCTCGCATGAACCAATCATAATCGTTCCAGTAGTGTTTGTAAACATACTGGAATGCGGCAATCGTCTTCCGGTTCAGCCGACTCCGCGCCTCAAAAGATGTGTTTAAGCCTAAATAAACCAATCAAAGGTTTAATAAAAGGAAAATGCGATTGCTTTCAACTTAATTGAACTTCCTGAAACTTAAACATAAATGCAATAAAACCCTCGATCTTATAGGAGTCTATACTTTTCTCCAAACTAATATACAATGTTTAACACCATAGAAATAAGTAAAACAGTTTTATCCATTTCTCCATAGAGAAACGCCTGTTTCAAATCGTGTTTAAAACTTTTGTTAGCATAAATAAAGACAGAAAAGTAAAATTAATTTGCAGGTTCTGTTTTACTGTTGTTTTGTTTTTAGCCGTCAAATGCATTCAGTACCATCAGTGATTAATCTTTTGCAGAAGTTACATAGTGAGGATAAGGTAGGGATGTTCTTATTCGTTTTAAATGCTACATTCGACTCGGCAAACAGTTTGGATCTAGATAAAACGCAACACAACCAGGATCTTTCAAACTGCTTAGCACTCTCGTCATAATTTATTCAGTTTAAACGTCAACGATTGTGGAATTTTCATAAAGTAGTTACACCACAGTAGTTTTGGGAGGTTTGGAGAGGTTTTGTGTCTTTAGACGGACCCTTCATGTATGACACAATCTATCCTGTTAGCAAGCCCATACTTCCAGTTTTTTCCCTTCTCCGCTTATACATGGTATTGTATATTTACCTATGGTTGGAAAAGTTTTATTTGCCACAGAGGTAAAGAAGAGAAGTTTGTGACATCGCCTTCCCCAGGTGTTCTTGACATGTCGAGCTCGAGACTCCAGATTGGCAGGTTGTGTCATAATCCAGCATAAAACTCGGACCTTCTTGTACAGCTTGTCCGCCACGGAATAGTCATCTGTTGGGAAATTAACTATTGGTGTAACAATACGGCAATATTATATAAATATTAGATTGCAGTTTGTGTGACATTCAAATTGTCAACCCGAGAAACAGAATGTCACCCGAGGCGTAGCCGAGGGTGCCATTCTTGTTTTCGTAGGTTGATAATTTGAATGTCACGCAAACTGTCATCTTATATTTATTTTATTACACCGAGCCAATAAACCCTGGCTTTGGAATCGTCTCATTCGTATTTTTTAAAATTTGTTGTGAATACATGTACCAATTTAGCGCGGACATGCACGTAACGCGGGAATGACGTCGACGTCTATGACGTCACAGTGTTTATAATTATATGATATTTTTGTCAATATTCCAGATAGGGAATTAAATTAATAATTATATATAAACTGCTCTTTTCTAATATTTCGACCTCTAAGAGCCTTTTTAACGAAAATCACGTCAAAACACACGTCACATTTTTGTTACATGCATTCAGATATAACATCAAAGAGAAACTTGTTTACAACATTGTTTGTTATTGCCGTTGTCATGACGTCATCATCATGACGTCATATGTGCAATGGCGTCATGCATGCATTAGCGCATTATCCTCCTTAACATTACAGCTAAATGCTATGTACGTTCGCAGCTTCCAAATCCAATCGGTTTCATAAATCTGTCTTTCAAGTCTGCTTCCATTAAACATCCTCTTCAAAACGACAAACCTAACATCATCACTACTATGCCATCCGACTCCAAAATGCTTATTAATTGGCTTTTCTCTATCATGCCTTATATCACTCAAATGTTCTTTCATTCTCTCTCTGATTTCTCTCTTAGTCGCGCCAAAAAACACCATCTTATCACATTTATTGCATCTTATTGCATATACGACATTTCTCTCCCTGTAGTTAATATAAGTACACACCTTGAAAATTGATTGTTCATATTTGTCTCTAACATTTGAAATTTCAAGAATACTACAAGTAACACATTCTTGTGAACAAACCACATTGTTAGGTTTAACAATACGGTTAGTCTTAGAATGTACCAGTGTGTCACAGAGATTTTAATCACGCCTGAATACTACAATAGGTAATTCCTGAAATACTTCTTTCAGTGTCTCTGATTGGTGTAAAACTTTTGAGTGCTTTTTAACAATGTCGTGTATGTTGGGCAGTAGATTTGAATAAGTCAGAACTAAAGGAACCCTATCCGTTTTTTCTATTATCTGATTTTTTTAGAAGAGTATCTGATCTATTAAGCTTATAAACCCTTACTAACTGACTTTCTATCATCCTACCGCTATACCCTCGCCTTCTCAACTGACCCTTAAGTTTACCTCTTTCCCTAATGTAATCTGACTCTCTCTCACATATACGTTTAATTCTCAAACCCAAACCATACGCTATGCCTTTCTTTGTATTTGGAGGATGACAAGAAGAATTATTGAGGTACAATTGTTTATCTGTAGGCTTAACATAAAGATCTGTATATACCTGACCATTGTCTATTTTCACTTAAGTGTCCAAAAAATCTATTTTATCTAAACCATATCTAAGTTCTATCTTAATATTTTGGTGAATAATGTTCTTTGATTTTATGGCTGAATGCATGTAACAAAAATGTGACGTGTGTTTTGACGTGATTTTCTTTGAAAAATGCCCTTAGAGGTCAGAATATTAGAAAAGAGCAGTTTATATATAATTATATTATTAGAAAAAAAGAAGAACGTTATGACAAGTAGATTGAAGACCCAGCGAGCGTCTTTTCATTGTCTAGTTGGCAAATATCCTCTTCCGAAACGGTGGCAAATCGTTTGTTGTCGTCTGATGACAAGTAATCCTGGTCAGAAAAATCGTGATCTAGTCAAGGCGCTTGGATTCTTGTAAGGGGAGTGGACAAAGGGAAACAACATGTTTAGAAAATTAGGAATTACAACCCTTTAAAAACGTTCTGCTGACAGTATTTTTAAGAATAGAGAAACATAATATCATATAGAATGACGTCACATAAGGAATATCATAAACAGAGAAAGTTTATTTTTTGAATAGATGTAAAAGACATACAAAATGTTTAATTTTGGTTTATAAGAAATTAACATTGTAACTCAAAGCGAGGTGTAATAAATTGTTCTATTGCAATACGCCTCTTGGCAATACGTATTGCAATACGGTTTTCCGTATTTCAATATTATATATGCTATTTGAGCACATATGAGAGGGGTTGCCATACCAATTTAAATGTTATACTGTGACAATTATAACATTCACAGCAAATGTCTACGTTAGTTCGGACTCTCCCTTGTATTAAAAGCACTCATTTTATCCTTTCAATGCTATCAACAAGTTTTCAATGCTAATTTATACCCAATATTTGTACTTTATAGGTACCACAATATATTGCAATATATTGCAATACAGTTCCTCTATATTGCAATATATTGCAATACGGGTTTCACCGTATTGTCACACCCCTAATATAAACACATTTAACTATTGCGCCGTTTAATTATCAACAGCTCCATTTGCAAACAGTTCAGTTGCCACTGTTTGCGGCTTAGGTTAGCAGTTTGTGTAGCGTGCAGAGTACAGTAGAGAAAACGTATTATTTCCAAATAAACGCGTTTACGATAAAACTATTATTTCCATTGCAAACAGTTTGGAGCCAGATCAGACTATGGCTTGTTTAATTGGGCGGAAAAGAATACAATAGCCGTATTCGATTGGCAAACGTTTGCTATTCCATCAATTGAGATTACATAACTAAACATATCTGACAAAAAACGTTTATTATGGATTGTTTGTCGTCTGTTAATCAACGAACTCAACAGTTTCATTTTGCTCTGTTTAACGCAGAACCAAGAGGCTGCGATTTAACGTGACCTTTTGTATCCGACTGAGACAAACGCAAAAATAGTATTACCTGAAACATGATCAGTCAAATACGGCTAAAGTTTAAGTCGTTTGCAATTGAAAAAATAAAAAAAACGATAAATTTTCAATACATTCACAAGAGGACAACGCAGACACACGGAACTTTGCATAGATGTATAATATCCGTATACCAAGCTACCATTTCTGACAAAAAGAACATGTTTTATGCCCCAAGAATCTGTGATTCGGGGGCATATAGTTTTTGCCGCTGGTTATCAAAATTGGCACATTCAAACTTACTGAATAGATTTCAGTCCGCCATTTTCGCAAGGCACGAAAGACAACTCAATTAATCTGTCTCAAATTCGACCAAAATTTACTCCCCCTCGAAATAAGACCAAAGAAGGGGGTATGTTTGGGTTTTTCGTAAATATAAAATCGAATTTTACCAACAAAAAGACAATTTTCTTATACATTGTATGTAATATCCTTGCTTTTCATATACGGTTTTAATGGTAAACATAGGAGTGTTCATTGTTAACAAGTAACTTTTTTGAAACCGAAAGTAAACGATATACACTGCGTTCGTCTGTCCTAGCGAGTGCATCCGTTTGCCAACACGAAATGATACACACTTATCACGATATCAGATTTGTAATCAGTTAAAACGATTTGAACAGTAAAGAAACAAGATATATGCAGTCTAGTATGGGAAAGTTTTTGAATTGATTTAAGCGGCTACACATTCAAATGTTTGATAGTGTGGCAAAGCACATGCGCTCGCACAGACTACCGCTGTATTAAAATATCACATACGCGTTTAGCGAATGGTATCCATTTCACAGATTCTTATTAGATCGAATGGTTTTGTTGAAATAAAAATAACTCATCCGTCCACAGCAGTAATGATGCTATTACAAGTTTCGCTAGTTGCTAGCAAGTTATATGTATTTTACTTTGTCTATCAAGATTTAAAAAAGAATAAACTTAAACTTAGAAAACAGCAACACTGGAGAAGACAATATTTTTTTCACAATATGCTCAAAATATATACATGTATGTCCAATACAAACAGATCGGTACCGATAATTCCGTCTCTGAACAGACTCCAATGTTTGCCACTCAGATTGAGTAATAGTCAACAATTTCAAATCACTTTGTACAGTTGCGTTTGTCTAAACCCTTTTACTCTCAAAGACGTCATAAAGCGCATTTGCAAACAGTTTTGATCCTGATCAGACGCCGCATTTGTCACTTCTTTTAAATTCACGTCATTCATTCTGCCTTAATTCTAACTTAAACGACATTGTAGGAGGCAACACTCTTGAAGCAGACAACACTATGGTGGTAAAATGGTAAAACCCTCATGATAAAGTTGACCCTGAAAGGGTTATATCGCTTTTAACTTGGGATAATACTGTATTCTCCAGTGTGTGGTTTGCACATAATACTACTACAGCTGCTTGGTTTTAATGTTTTTAACTAGGAGGAATGATGTATTATCCAGTGTATGGCCTGTATATGATACTACAGTTGATTGGGTTTAATGTTTTAAACTAGGAGGAATAATGTATTATCCAGTGTATCTGGGCCGTAGCTTGGAGGAAATCTATGTGTAGTCCAAATTTAGAGGGTCTGAGACTCCCTCCCCCCATCACACATATTATTTTATCATAAAATGTCGGGAAAACGTTTTGGCGTCTATCTGCCTTGCCTTGCTTTGGTCCCTTAGCTCCTGATAGAACCGCGGGAGCACCTTAAAAGACTTCTCCATTTCTTCCCATCATGCGCATTTTGTTTATCATAGAATGTCGGAAATGCTCATTGGCGTATATCTGTCTTGCCTTGGTCGGTTAGCTCCCGATAGAACCGCCGGGGCACGGCAATGCTGCACCATGCACCAGCCTTCTCAATTTCTTCCGATCATTCGTATTTTATTTATTATAGAATGTTGGAAATGCGTATTGGCATATATCTGCCTTTTCTTGCCTTTGCCCCTTTGCGCCTGATAGAGCCGCCGGGGCAACTCGATGCTGCACCATGTACATGTACCAGCCTTCTCCATTTGTTCAGATCATGTGTATGCATGATTCGCGTATATCTTAAACAAATGAAACAATATCGAACCATGTAGATCTACATAATATCATTCGTTACTGTTTTCTTGTGAGCGGTCATTCAGTTCCATGTCACTTTACAAAACGAATAGATCATGTGATAAACATGTAATGTAGATATACGGCTTGTAGTGCGGTTAAGCTTGTATGTATAAGGTTGTTAGGAGGGAGTCGTTAAAGAGAGGGAAATTGGTTTACATTTGCAAACAGCTTGAATCCAGATCAGACGCCGCGTAAAGCTTTTTGTCATTCATCATTAAGTTTTTTTTCTGTCAAAATAGGTAATTTTGAGCTAAACAACAACTAGAATCAGGCTATGGGGTAATGGGGTAATTTGTTAAAATGCTCCATTCTTTAATTGCTTTCGACAGCTTCGCTCAGTTGTAGGCTGTGCCTTATTACAACTTTTAGCAGACGATATTACAGCAGTAAAAGCGTTAGAGGTTAATTTTCCTCTTGGAAACGTGACCCACAAATAATTCGCAGTCATAAAATGAATCACGGTCACCTTTCGATGTCGCACAATGACAGCGGTCATGATTCGACGTCGAAATTTTACACCGGTCATAATACAATTACAAACCCACATTATAGGGTTAATACACCTTTTTTCGTGCATTAACATCTGAAGAAGCCCGCGGGCTGTATTTGAAGCCCGAGGCGTTAGCCGAGGGCTCCAAGACAGCACAAGGGCTTCTGCAGATGTTAATGCACGAAAAACAGGTGTATTGACACTATTCTTGCATAAAAATATGTCTATTTCCCCTTCTTGTTGGATTTCACCTAATTCCGTTCTCTAATACATTGAAAGAATACGCGCACCTAGAGAGGTCAAGTTTGTTTACAAAATGTTCATGTCTTTTATATATCAACGGCTTGGATACAGGGCCACATGCACCGGATTTATCAATGTCGGCCATTTTTAAAAGCGACTCGATTCGCATGTGTAATTTACGCTTGGCACTCAACAGACATGATGCTGTTCTTCGTCCGTTAATTCAAGGACTTGAAAATGTTACAATATATCTGGATATGAGGAGAAATGTGGTTGGATGTTGGAATAACGTTGAATGAGTTGGTCTGGTCAGGGATATTTTATTAGACGTTGTAGCATACAGACCGGTCAGGTGCGACGCAACACAGAACGTCAGAGACTTTCTCTAGACCAATTCTATGGAAATACAGGTACACCGATTTACAGTTTAGCATGTTTAGGGTAGGACTTTATTTATAATGCTATATTTATTAATAAATATCAGACACATGAATGGATTACCAGCAGTCGATTGCAGTTATTTAACTCATTATAACTCCATACTGTAGTCTAGCGGGATCGAGTGTAGTCTATTGCTATTTCTATTTATTACTTCTACGCCATCAATTCTTATGATTATGAGAAGGGGCACGTTTTAGGTCCACCATTGGGACTGTACTGCCGAACACAGGCACAGAGGAGATAACGTTATTCTTTCCCGTTTTTAAACGCAAAGAATGCAAACGCAGTGCACTAACATGGAGAAAATGACATCTTTTATATACTTCTGACTGTTTATTTTAATCTGAGTACCAAACATTTGGGAGCCTGATCAGACACCGGGTTACTCGGCGTATGATTTGGCTCCAAACCGACGTCTGATCTGGCTCCAAACTGTTTGCAATGGAAACAATAGTTTAAGAGAATAACGTTTTTTTTCCACTGTTATCTTTGTAGAAACTCAATAAGTCCCTACAGCTCAGTCGTTAGAGTGCTAGAATGTTACTTCAGAGACATTGGCTCCAAGGTTATAAAGCTTTTGAGTTGAGTCTAAAATCGTCCTAAAGCGTTTGGTTGGTCAGATTTGAGTTTTTGATGAGCAAAAACTGAAATTTGACTTATCAATGTCTAAGAACCATATAAGACTCAACTTAAAAGTTTTAACTTTCTATACGTCTAACTGTCATTGTGCTTGGTAACCATTGTTATACTACAGTTGTCTAGGAATTTAGAATAATTTTGAAAATATGTTTTGATAATTTTGTAAGCCATTTTAATATTAGGAGCGTACTAAGAGTCAGTTACTGAAATAGCTGGAACGGAATTTGGGTTGCATGCTATTTTATCAACATTGCCATTATAGATTCTAAATGTGTGTGTCTGTTAGGTTTACTTGTAGGTTTTAAATAAAGATTTGAATTTGAATTGTCTCATTCAATCAATGCCTTCATTAAAGAATCAAAAATAATTCTAAATAAGATGATAAAGCTGTCTATATGTTTAAACTGTTATTATTTATTTTCATGCATGTTTGTTGTTTCAGATTCTATCACCAGATGTCACTGGCCATCAGCCTTGGATGTTGGTCTAAATCTTGAGAAGTCTGCAATAGTAACACTGGAGTCATCCTTTCTCATTGACTGTGAACAGAATGTGTTTGGTGCTTACTCAACAGAGAACAGTGACAATAACGAGAATGAACCAGATTTAACAAAACAAAGTTTAACTCATGATGAATTTATGTTTACACAAAGTCATCACCCGGCTGGTCTCAAAACAACAGGAAAAGTCTTAGTTTAATGAGGAGCAGCTAACCCAAGACATCTATTGCATGTACATGTACATAATTTGATTGCACATTAACCTATCACTCAATCAATATGCAGTTTTCCCCCTCTTATCTATTTTTCCACTGAGCAAAATAGTTCAACACTATGGAATCATTAATGTATGCACTATAAGGAGCCTAAAGCATTTTGAAAGTAAAGCAGAATATACCATTAGGGACTTTCTACTTTACTTTCAACATGCTGTAATAAACAACCTGGATAAAGGGTAAAGGGTTAAACAGACACAGTCTGAAAGATCAAATTACTACAGAGCTACAGGTAAAAGGCATGATTTTATCTTATTTTCAAATATTCTAAATGTCAATTTTTTCATTTTTAATTCCATTTCTAAAATATAATTATTTCCTAAATGCATTACTTTGGCTACTCAAACTTCGTAGAACATATCTATTACATTGTGCTTCAGTATATTTACCAAGTTCATTTATTATCTTGAGCTATGTAATTTTTAAGTACTTGAAATATGTGTACAAAACCAGAATTTCAAATAAAATATATTTCAATAAGCACAGTATTTGCATAGATATAAATAATAACAAGAACTTTTGTCTTTATATTTGAGATCCATTTCCATTTTTTTTTTTATTAATATCAGTCATTTTCTTCCATATCACAGCTTCCTTTATTCTAATTGCACACCAATTGTATATCTTGCAAGTATTATGCTTCACTACAAACAGTGTACTTACAAGGAATTCACTTGTCTTCTGCCTCAGTGTAAACTTTGAACAGAACATCCCCTAAAGGAGCCCTCTGATCAAGGTCGCCACACGAAGAATAATTTTCAATGCATCGGTGTACATGTATACTTTAAACAGAACGCAATTAATCAAGATGGACAAACTTTTATTTTGATTTTAAATGTACATTTAAATCTCCAGTGGTTATTGAATGAGAGGTTTCGCCTAACTGTCGCCAACGTATGCAAATAGTCGCTGTCATGGACATTCTGGTTGTAGACCAATTGGAGTGTCAGATGGCCGAGTTTGTCAATTTCAAAATTGATTGATTTGGGTTTACGGCCGCAAACTGTGACACAAAGGTTGTCATAATAGCGCCGATGTTGTGTCAATTTCATGTCATCTATAATAGCAAGTCGCTGCCGTCGAAAGTTCGGCATTTTAAAAATATGTACATGTATGTGCACAATTACGGTACAATGTATACATAACTCGTATACGAGAAATGGGATTCAAGCTGTTTGTTATCGCTTTTATTAATGAGTTAACTGCAAGTTTTAATAATAAATCAAAAGTTACTTTGCCTAGTGTGTTTACTTATATGATGTGTTCTGCTTTGTATCCATCCTAAAGTGGTGAAAACGTTATTCTTTCCCCTTTAAACGCAAACAAAACGCAAACGCAAAACACTAAAATGTAGAAAAGGACAATTTTTCGGCATTTCTGACCTTTCATTTTTCAGAGTGGCAAACAGTTTGGAGCCTGATCAGACACCGGCTTAACCGGCGTCTGATATGGCTCCAAACTGTTTGCAAAGGAAATACATGTAATAGTTTTAGCGTAAACGCGTTTATTGGGAAAGAATAACGTTTTCTCCACTGTACCTAATAATGTCACCTGTCAACAGAATTATTTAGTTGTACAAGTTTGGTTGTACTGTATACTATGGAGAAGACGCTATTATTCCCCAATAAACTCGTTAATGCTAAAACTATATTTGAATATAGTTTTCCATCGTAAACAGTTGTGAAACAGATCAGACGCCGGATAACTAAATAGTAATGAGTTCAAAAGGTGCAAACTGAATGGGAAACTGTTTAGATCCCGACCAGAATGCTCCCTCAGGAGTCTACACCATTTGCTAGCTATTGTCTGTCCAAATACGTAGGGTTATTACAGTAAAAACCTTTTGCATTTCAGCTTTATGACCGTTATGTGTATTTGGCGCACGGTGATTATTTTGCAATTTCAATAGCAATGCATTCACCAGCATCTTTGCACTGACAGTGTATGCTGCAGTTTGGCCAGAACGCTGTTCAAACCGTCATTGTTATTGTTTATACTGGGCCCCGGAACAATCATAACTATAGCGGGCATTAACGGCGCGTGTGCACGTGAATCGCCTTGTTAATACACGTTAAAGTACTCGTTAATGCACCCCCTGGGAACGGCTTTTTATGCAAGAATACGTATTATTATACCTCACTCGATTTATCTACTATATAGCCTCATGTGACGTCAGAAGGTGAAAATCCGTAATGTTACCTGGCTAACATTACATTTCGGCCCGCGTAACATCACGAAATTACCCTGCGTATTCGGCCCGAGTTTTAGTACCCCTCAGTTCAGAAAAAGGAAGAATCAAAACGCTTCTAGTGAAATAACGGCAATGAACTGGAAAAGTGAGTCGATTCGAATTTGCAAAGTTACACAATCGAAATCAAATGGACCATACTTTACGCTTCATCTCAATGAGATAAGATTTTAAAACAATCGACTGCAAAGTGTCACCAGTTTTCGCGTTGCTAATCAATGTCGTTCATTATTTTGGAACATTTTCTTTACTCACTCCTTAGATTCAAACTCTGCATCCTGTTCAATATTTATGTCGACATTTGCTACTAAATTTGACATTCTGCTTTGTCTATTAGCCTACCTAAAGTATCTGTCAACTTGTTGCTAGAGTGCCGTATTGCTAAAAATAGAATAAGACAGACAGAATTGGAGACGATTGTAGAATGGTCTATAACAGCGTATAGCTAGATATGGGAATACAAATAACGAATGGATATTTGTTTGTTAACCTTTTGTTGGCAATATTATTCAGAATAAAGGTTTGTTGCTTGCAATTTGATTTTTTTTTAAAAACACGTCAATATAAAAACTTTATATACAAATTAAATCGACGTCACGTGATCTGTGTCCGTGGCCTAGCGGTATGATGGTCGACCCTGCCAACGGCGGTCCGAGTTCGAATCCCGATCGATCCAAACTTTTATTTTTTCAAATAATAATTTGTTTTTTGTTTATTTTTGTTAACAAACATATTTATTGTGTTTTTGCGTCTAGAAATTAACTTCTCCGTTATTTGTTTTTAGTAATGAAAATAAAATAGTTCCGATACATGTATTCGCGATCGTTGTTCTGTATTGAAAACAGTGGTAATTAGATCTAAATTTTTGTTCGGTATAATAAAATAAATATCACATCTCACAGAGGGTGAGAGAACGGATTGGTCACCCTCGACAAGTAAATGTCAACCTCGGCTAACGCCTCGGTTGACATTACTTGCCTCAGGTGACCAATCCGTTCTCTCACCCTCTGTGAGATGTGATATTTATATATTGTGACCATTCCTGAAAAATAGCTACCTCACAGAATAATTACCAATAGTTTAACCAATTAATACCAGTTTGCTTGCCATTTACAAACAGTGTACATGAGAAGAGTACCCTTGTCTTTTGCAAACAATTTAGACCCAGGTAAAGGAGCCATCTGATCTAGGTATTCATTAAATGTCAGTTTTGAAATATATTGTAATGCACAACCTTACCTACTCGAAAATTAAATTGACATAATTGTAAATTGGATAATTCATTTCAAGTGTCAGGGGTGAATTAAAAGATACAGAATAATTTAAAAGATAAACAAGCCAAAAGTCAGACTTATAATCAGTGCGCCATGGCAACGTGCATAGTACATTGGGGTTATGGTCAAAGCGTACCATGGTCAAAGCGTACCATATCATACGCGTACCATTTTTGGTCGAAGCGTACCACATAAAGGATTATATAGGGGGACAAATATTAGTTATTAGGTGATTATTGGTGACAATTTATCCGTTTTCACACCTATAATCAGTGTAAAAAAAGTACTACATGTATGATGCTTGAAAACGACACCTCTTATCATAGCTAAGCACACAATGATACATTTAATCTGGCATTAAGCGGCCACTATTTAAAGTAGCGTATTTAAACTACTTTTTGCATAATGAAAATAATGCAGACAGTTACCGCAGAATATTATATGCAAATTATATGCATTGGGTATTACGCAAATCCCTTTATTTAAAACTCCAAATTGGTTTTCTATTGAACGGTTGCTTAGTGCCATATTGTCTCTAGTGTCCCTAGTGTTTTGTATAATGATATGCTTTCTAGCATAAAATCTGTTTGTTTGCTGTTGACTAGTTTGCGTCAAATTTCGCATAAACTCCCAGGATTGCAGGTGTAGCGATACAGAGTTTCATGAAGCCCAAACCTTTAACAGCTTAACCGCCATATCCCGAGTACAGTACAATAGTTATTAGCAAACAGCAGGATCCTGATCGTACGTCGCGTAACGCGGCGTTTGATAAGGATCAACTCTGTTTGACAGTCAGTTTTATTTTTTTTAAATTCCGAATATCTAAAATAAATTGAAACAGGCGGCCAAAGATAATGAATTCATGGCAGTAAAGGGCTTAAGGTGGTTCGACAGCGGGCGGCCCGCATCTCGAGTTCCGGAAATGCTGATGACTTTCACCTGATCTTTGCGGCACGTGCTTATAGTAGAAAATTTATATAAAGAAAAGTTTGAGCTGCTTCAGTGTCTTCTCTGTTAGCGCAGTTGATAAGGTGATTGACTTGCAATCGAAAGGTTCTAGGTTCGATTCCCACTCGCTTCAAAACTTTTTTTTTAACAAATTGTCCGATTTTAGTGACTAGTCAATTCATAACGCAGTGATCAAAGAACAGGCTATGTTTAGTCACGTAATCATGAATACTATCAGATGCAAGTATAGTCAAGTGACAGCTAAATTTGCAGGATTTATAGCCTATATGACAGATGGCAGCTTAACACAGGACAAAAGAAATGCTAAAAGATAGATCCTAAAGGAGCTTTTATGCATTACTTTTGTTATGCATTAAGCAGTCACTTGCCTTTAAAGATCTACAGACTACCGTATTCAATGGTCCCTTATTACAGGTTTGACTTATGGTATTATTTAGAGCTGACGGCATTTTAAAGTTGAACTCAAGGGAGGTTACTCGTTTTGTGTTAACATTTTGTCAGAATTTCAGGAAATCATGTATAAAATGTAAATTCTACTGTAGATTTTCATTAAATTTTTGTAACTAGTAGAATTAAGTTATATCTATCTAATAAGAGTACAATTAGTGTATGTTAAACAGCTAGATTTTTTGTAATTTGAAATTTTCAGAATTTGACTTTTTTTTAAATATTGATATTTTCAGAAAATATGTTATGAAATACTTTTGTTTGCCCAATATCTTATAGTCTATGTACAGTTTAGTTGAACGTACAGAAATTATTGAGTTATTATCATTTGATAAAGAAAATATTCCTGTTTATTGAAAAATGAGCTTTTCACGACAAAAGGTCCTGTCAGAAAAAACGGCACTGTAACTTCTTTTTATTTTAACGATTTTTCACTCTCTATATGGTATATTTCAATTTAATCAAGGTTTCAAAGAATTCTGACACAGCATAAGCTGACCCGCGAACCACCTTAACTTGCAATTTGTACTAAGCCCTAAGCTGAATACAGTGGAGATGTTGGGTTTTTTTTTATAAAAGAAAGTGGCATGTCAAGACAAAGATGTCCAAATTAAGGAACATACTGTACTTTCGAGTTTAACAGGGTCAAAAGTTTGTCATATTTTGTGCAAGAGTTATTAAACCTGGACAAGTAACAATAATAATTTGTATAAAGTTTGACAATGCTCAGCATCAGTAATAGGTTTTATGAAAATGGCGTGTTAAAAAAGCCGAATTCATAGACAGCGCTCTTTCGTGTCGCTATAGAAATTATAATTATGTGTCTTCTCCAGTGTATGGTCTGTATATGATACTACAGCTGTTTGGATTTAATTTTTTAACCTAGGAGGGAAATGTCTTATCCAGTGTATGGCCTGTATATGATACTACAGTTGATTGGGTTTAATGTTTTAAACTAGGAGGAATAATGTCTTATCCAGTGTATGGTCTGTATATGATACTACAGTTGATTGGGTTTAATGTTTTAAACTAGGAGGAATAATGTCTTATCCAGTGAATGGCCTGTATAGGATACTACAGTTGATTGGGTTTAATGTTTTAAACTAGGAGGAATAATGTCTTATCCAGTGAATGGCCTGTATAGGATACTACAGTTGATTGAGTTTGATGTTTTAAACTAGGAGGAATAATATCTTATCCAGTGTATGGCCTTCATATGATACTACAGCTGTTTGGGTTTGATGTTTTAAACTAGAATGAATAATGTCTTATCCAGTGTATGGCCTGCATATGATACTACAGTTGATTGGGTTGATGTTTTAAACTAGGAGGAATGATGTATGCTCCAGTGTATGGCCTGCATATGATACTACAGTTGATTGGGTTGATGTTTTAAACTAGGAGGAATGATGTATTCTCCAGTGTATGGCCTGCATATGATACTACAGTTGATTGGGTTGATGTTTTAAACTAGAAGGAAAGATGTATTCTCCAGTGTATGGCCTGCATATGATACTACAGTTGATTGTGTTTGTTGTTTTAAACTAGGAGGACTAATGTATTCTCTAGTGTATAGCCTGCATATGATACAACAGTTGATTGTGTTTGATGTTTTAAACTAGGAGGAATAATGTATTCTCTAGTGTATAGCCTGCATATGCTACGTCTGTGTTTAACAGTTGATTGAGTTTAATGTTTTAAATTGGGGAGAATAATGTTTTCTCTGGTGTTTGGCCTGCATATAATACTACAGCCGTTTTGATTTAGTTTGATTGTGCGGTTTTCGGTCTCTCATCTCGTTTTCGAACAGACGTGTTCGTGCCAAATATAATCGATATTAACCCTTTCACTGCCTTCACACCAGAACCGTTTTTTTTATTTGCAAACAGTGTCGATGCTGATCGGTTTTCTCGTCACGTGGCGTCTGATCAGGCTCAGAACTGCTCGGGTTTTTTATCGACTTTTTCAAGTCAAAATGAGTTATATAACGAAACGACTGTTGTTTGAAGTTGATGACTTAATGGCAGTGAATGGATTACTTACAAACAGTTTGGAACCGGAGCGGTGTTAGAGTTTCTCGGGATCCTTTATACAAAAAACCATCAACCGTTTTAACTCTTTCACACTCAATGACGTTTAAAAGCGCGTTTGCAATCAGTTTGCGATCCTGATCAGACGCCGCGTAACGCGGCGTCTGATAAAGGTCCAAACTGTTTGACACTCGTATCGATATGTTTTAAGTCATACTACATTGAATCTTACTTTGAAACTATCTTGCAGACAACAATTGTGAAGCAGACGACAATAAAGCGGTGAAGGGGTAACAATCTCCCGTATAATTTGATCATGGAAGTGTTAACTCTTTGCCTGCTGATCGCGACTTTACTGATTTTTGTAAACAGTTTAGATCCAGATCAGACGCGCGTCTGATCTGAATCCAAACTGTTTGACAGTCGTCTTTAGGATTCTTTACTTACTAAATGTATAAATCTAAATTTAACCAATTTTGCAGACGACAATTTCGAAGCAGACGATATCACCGCAGGATAAGGGTTGAGAAGCTTACCTTTATGGGGCTTTTCGTCTTCGACAAACATTCGTTCATTCTGTGGATTTGTTACATTCTTCGATGTTGTAAATTCTGCACTATGCACTGAATTCGCTAGAATACTTTCAAGGGACTTCAATCTGTTTTAAACGAGAAAATAGCGGTTAGTTCCGTCTCAACTACCGTATTTCACCGAGGAAGTCGATTTTGAAAAAAGTTGGGAGCATGATCCAAAATGTTTGCAACTTTAAAACTAACGTTTAAACGAGCATTCAGACATCAATATTGAAGCAGGCGACAACATGGCGATGGAAGGGTAAAACTCTCATGATTAATTTGGCGGTGATAGTGTTAAGGGCGTTCGCTATAGTTACTTATTACGACCGTGTCACTCGCACATTGCACCAATTTCTTGGTGAAGTACACTATAGATTATCAAGTTCAGCCAAGCTAGACGCATTACAGCCATTCCTGATCTTGTTACCCATTTTGTCTTAATCCGGTTACCCGATTTTTCTTTTTTCGGCGGAGCTGTCTAATTTCTCATTGAGCCTCAAACCTTATATGGCCCAACCAATCGTGAATGACCAGAAATGAAAGCTTAAGGACACGTGCTTAAAATCGAATAGTCTGATTGGGTAGCGGTTAGACTTGACTACTGACTTTTACAAATTTGTAAAATAAGAGACACAGACTGTTATAGGCTGATTTGCTATGTAGCGGTACCAGTAGTAAACACGACTTTCCGCTACTGCTAGTGAGTTATAACCGAGAAATTTTACGTGTCCCGACCGTTAGGTAGTGATTTGAATGACATAGTGTTTCTATTTTAAGATATGACATATTGTCTCAAGTTCGGCAATGATTTGATGCGTTCTGCAAATCAGAACGAAATTGTTCATAATAGAATTGATCATAATTTTAATCTAGTACCAAGAATATGAAAAAGAAAGAGTAGCAGTAACAATTCAGTGAGATTACGAGAAAACTGGCGTTTGAATTTAACCTAGATATCGAAAAGATTTCGGGCATGATGGGTATTTTTTGTGTTAACACCGTTTTCCTCCAGCGCATGCGCAACTCTGTGACCTCAAATGTAAACAAACCGTGATTTTTGTAACGCGATAGCAATCTCTTGGTTAAATGCGAAAACCCAACAACACGTAGATACCTAAAACGTACATTGCTACACTTTGTAGATATTTTTATAATAAATCAGAACATAGAACTAACTCTACAAGACAAATTCCATACACGAATTCTTGAAGCGGACACTTGCTTTATTTACCGGTGGCAACATGAATTTCTCATTTGAGGGGTCGTTTCAAACAATTCATATTCGGCATATTTCGGGGGTGCTTTCCAAAAATCTCAAATCAAAATCAGGTGATTGAGAATATTAAAACAATCAAACCATATTTAAAGTATAAACAACTAACAAAAGAGCACACACATACGAATTTTAGTAATTTATGGTATCTACAAATTACAAAATAAAAATGATACACGTAGATCTAGACATGGAATAATAATTCCATGATCTAGATCTGTCTTTAAAAATTCTCATCACTTTCAGTCACATCCTAGGAAGAAGTAAGTGCAATTCTATTGGCTGATAAAGATGGAAGTGGAAATTTGACCCCCCCCCCCCAGTAGATCCATGTGCAAACTGTACCTTCTGTCAATAATTTTCAAGTAAATCTCTCTACAACCACCTCTGAAAAAGTACTTATTGATGGAATAAAAACAGCTGACAAACAGCTGACAACTTGCAGCAAAATGTAGCCCGATCAAAAGCATAAACGTGTGTAAATGCTCTCTGCTGTACTTTCACCTTCAGTCTTTGAGAGACCAACTGCCTTAACAAACTAATGATTAACCTCAGATCCAGTAGTTTAATGATTGCAAAAACTCATATTTGGCGACTCTCAAGACCTTCAGTCTTTGATTATATGTATGTGGTCGTAGATTACTGCGCGTGTCTTATTAGATAAATATTAAGCTTAATATCCTGATTTACCATCCTATTTATTGCAACTTGGATAAAATCAATTCCATATACATCATTACCTTCACCACCCATTCCGCCGAATATCTTTTTAAAAGATATTTCTTGTTATAATTTGAAATAGAATATCACAAATCTATTATTTGAGCAAATTCTATTATGTAGAATTTGAAACAATTTGTTATCATGGAACTGTAGTCTGCTGTGTCTGAATATCGTTCTGTTTGCAACTT
Organism: Gari tellinella; assembly: GCA_922989275.2. Lineage (NCBI taxonomy): Eukaryota > Metazoa > Mollusca > Bivalvia > Cardiida > Psammobiidae > Gari > Gari tellinella. The sequence continues at coordinate 14,216,584 of OV277869.1, read as the reverse complement.
GGCTAACATTTGCAAACAGCTTGAATCAAGATCAGACGCCGCAATTCAAGCTGTTTGTCATTGTCATTACGCTTTTTAGGTCAAAATGTCCAATAAGTAACTTTAAGAAAAACAGCAGACGGCACTTTTAAGCAGCCGACATTACGTCGCTTTAATAGCAGTTCAGTCACATACCCGGTAGTTACAGTGGAGAATCTGTTATTCTTTCCCGTTTAAACGCAAACGTACGCAAACGCAAAGCACTAAAACGTAGAAAAGAACAACTTTTGGACAATTCCGATAATTCTTGTTTATCTTGGTGGCAAACAGTTTGGAGCCTGATCAGACGCCGGGTTACCCGGCGTCTGATCTGGCTCCAAACTGTTTGTAAAAGAAAAAATAGTTTTTGCGTAAACGCGTTTATCGGGAAAGATTAACACATTCTCCACTGTACCACCAGCTGATTGCAGATTGAGGAAGTTCGCAGATGCCCTTCATTCGATGTTGCAGGCACAAATCGGCAACTGGGTAGAACCACCGACCTTCCACAGGCCAGCTAGAAGACTTCCCTACATGAAATATCCAAAGTGCCGACCGGAATTTGAACCCACAGTAGTCCAGAGCTACATGTAGCCGAATGCTAGTCACAGTGACTATAATCACTAGGCCATGGAGGCTCCTAATTTTTTTGACACGGTAACTGTCTATGTTGGGTATTATGGGTCAATAAAAACCAATTTAGCTATAAAGCTAGCAATAAAGATATACGGTACCTGTCTATTAGCTGAGTGCTGAGGTTTCCGGATTTGTTTGAAGCGTTGAGCAAATTTCTAATATTTTTGGATAATTCCAGAACTCTGTTGCTTTTGTTTTGGCTATCTTTATTTGTAAGCCTAAAATAGACAACAAAACAATACTTGAATATCCAGTCTACAAGGTAATCAAGACTTGTAGTTGAGCCTAAGATCGTTCTCAATCATTTGATTGGTCAGATTTGAGCCTAGGCTGAAATCTTACCAGTCAAATACTCGAGGACCGGAGCAGACTCAACTCAAAAGCGTTCTTACCTTTGAGACAGGCCTATGAATCTAGGAAATGCACTCATTCAATGGAATTCCGGTTCCTGGTCGGGTTTAAATCTTTGCAAAGGTAATTATTATTATTTATTATTATTATTATTATTATTATTATTATACCAGATTTATATAGCGCTCTTTTCACACAGGAGTTGTGCGTTCAAAAGCGCTTCACATGACATTATATAAATGTACCTACAAAGCGAGAAGGACAAATAACTACATTCACAATAAGAATGATACAATATTGAGATGCATGGAAACATGGAAATTCTTTCAATATTATTACCAAGATTATAAAATTGTAATAGTAAGTTTGTAAAATCATTTTTAAAATGAGTCAAATAATTAAAAGATCAATGGCATGATTAAAAACATAGTGGTTTTTGTTTGTTTGTTTGTTTGTTTCAGTGTAGAGCAGGAGAGCAGTTCACAAGTCGTAAACAATACTATCCGTGTTGTTTTGTTGAGTATTGTATAATCCATGGCCGTGGTACACCCTTAGTTCATAAACATAAAGCTGTCCAAGAATGTAATGGACAAAGCGCTACTGCGGAGACACATTTTATTTCTCGTAATTGTCGTTTCATTGCCGTTTGTTTTTAAATCTCTAATTTAAATTTTGACTCAATCAATAACAAAATGAGTGTCAAACTGTTTGGATCAGAATCCAAACTTTTTGCAAATAACCATTGTACTCGGCGTAGTCAATGAAGGTGCTACAGTAGAGAAAACGTTATTCTTTCCCAATAAACGCGTTTACCTTAAAACTATTATTTCCATTGCAAACAGTTCGGAGCCAGATCAGACACCGGGTAACCCGGCGTATGATCAGGCTCCAATTTGTTTGCAACTCAGATTAAAATTGATAATCAGGATTATCAATAAGTGGTCATTTTCTCCATTTTAATGCAATGCGTTTGCGTTTCGTTTGCGTTTAAACGGGAAAGAATAACGTTTACTCCACTTTAACATCTCTTTCTTCACATTGATAATGATCTGCACGGATGCTGTTGTCTTCCATATTTGAGCAATTTCGACTGAAAAAAGCTTTCGCTAAGAGTTTAAACCCTTTCACTCTAAAAGACGTCATAACGTATTTCCAAACAGTTTTGGTCCTGAGGCGTAACGCGGCGTTTGATCAGGATCAAAGCTGTTTGCAATTTGTTTTGAAATTACGTCATTTATACTGCCTTACATCAAAATTTGAAATGATATTGCGGACAACAACATTGAAGCAGACGACAATACGGGGTTGTTTCATAATAATATGTATGTGTGATATATCGTTGGAAAGGGCAATATTTCACCTACACGGTAGTATAACACACACTTAGATCACATACCTGATAGCTCACAATACTAACCTAAATTATCCATTCTAAAGGGCACTAGAACATAACACTTTTCAGAGATTTTATATTGACCTATTAAAGTTTTGAAAAGTTAACTTTCTAAATCTTGTTTTTAAAATGATTTATTTATGTGTAATTTTTTATGTGAAAAAGATTTTATAACAATTAAAAGGGGCAGCTGTTTTAAATCTCATTTTTTCAAAAATAAAAGATCTCATTTTGCTAATGAAAAAAATGCACATGGACTTTCGAACGATTTGACAATTTTCTAGCTCCGTTTATCTATTTTTTGAATTTATAATATGAACATCTAGTTCAATTCTAATTGCTTTAATTATAGCCTGATTTGATATAAAAATGTGCTTTAGCTTTTAACAAAATACATATACATGTACTCTTGAACATAACAGTAGTGTAAAAGATTAGCTATATTTTTGTCATATTTTTTTATAAAAATAATTTTAAACTGCATGGTATGTGCATAATTGTCTGATTTTATTTGACCGAAAGTTTCATAAATTTTTTCCAATAATAAAACCGCTACAGTAATTATAGTATCAAAATTTGTTCTTAGCATTACCTATTTGGGCCTGTCTTACTAAACGTCGTACGACAAATGTTGTCGTAAGTCAGTTTCTAAAATTCTCAATTATTACTTATTTCTTCATCAAATCCTGTCTTGTCACATCATTTTGGAATCGTCTTGAAAAGACGATTCCAAAGAGATGTAACAAGACAGGATTAGATGGAGAAATCAGAAGTTAGGCGTATTTTAATGTTTTGACTTACGACCGTTTTTATCGTACGACGTTTCGTAAGACAGGTCCCATAAAATACACAAAATGGTCCAGTGCCCTAGACTTGGGGTCATTGAGGTCCGTGTGTTAACTTATCTAGTTATGTGGTATTACCGTGCGTTAAACCATAGTGTAGGCGAAGAATTTCTCTTTCATTTGATATATCGCACATGCGGTAAAGGGGTAAAAAAACTCGCAATATTTTATTATGAAAGGGTAAAACAACTCGGATTCTGATCAGACGGCATGCTACGCGGCGTTTAACCCTTTGAACCCTAGTCCCGCATATAGGCGTCATTTTAAACAGTGTACGTGTGAATAATACACTTGTCCTGTGCAAACAGTGAAGGCCTAGATCAGAGGGCTCCGAAAGGAGCCCTCTGATCAGGGTCTTCACTGTTTGTCAGTAATGCCAAAATTGACAAAAAACAACTCTTAAAAGCCAGAAATGGACTAGACAAAAATCGAAACTGGGATTGTCCATTTAAAGTTTCAGGGAGGAAAGAGTTAACCAAGTTACAAACTATCTTCAAAGTCGCCCGTAGGCATCTATCACAGTATATAAATTTTATTGAAAGTAAGCAATTTGAAGGAAATGTGCAAACTATAAGCTGTATCTCCCCTATATACAAATAAACGGGCATATGTTATAATAAACATGCATAGATCTTTTAATTGACACAATTTAGTTAACTTCAACTTCAAACTGTTTCAAATTAGATCGAAGTTTTAACTTTATCTAAAATGACGCGTTCTCTCGTTAACGTGGACTTGGCGTAATTAATTTATTTTGTGAATTGACGTCATTTACGGCATTCCGTTACCTATAGTAGCGGTGATAGTATTTTCCCGACTGTATATTTTTCCCGCGGGGCCTGAACGTATTTATATGTTATAGCCTATAGGAGATTAACATAGTAAATGAAACTGAAGTATAGTACTGAAATATTTAACGTGTTAAACCTTTCACTCTGAATGGTATCATAAGCACATTTGCACACAGTTTTGATCCTGATTGACGCCGCGTAACGCGTTGTGTGATCAAGATAAAAATGTGTATCACTTGTTTTGACATAACGTCAGTTATACGTGTACAACCTTAAATATAGCTTTGAAACGATATTGCAGACAACAATATTGAATAAGACAGCAATACGGCGTTGAATGGGTAAAAACTTCACGATAAACTTGATCACGAAAGGATTTATGACAGATGTCAGCATAATCCATAAACGAAAGCCAAATCAAAACCATTAAAGTAAAACCCCTCTAAACCGGAACCTCTAAATACCGGAATTTTCTCTAAACTGGACAACAATTTGGTCCGTTTCCAACCCTCTCTATTTTAAGTCGTTACACCATGAATATGCCTTAGGGCGCATTCTGCTTTTACTCTCAACCTGCTTTAAGTACTCACTCATATTCAAAACTAGCAACAGACTATGGGGTGTGGGTTAAATCATGCTTCAGATACCGAAGCGAAAGCTTACAATAAAGAAGATGTTTTTCTTTCCCGTTTGAAAGCAAGCGAAACCCAAACGAAATACACTAAACTATAGAAAATGACTTTTTGTTTTAAAAGTTCTAACTACCTATTTCAATCTGAGTGGCAAACAGTTTGGAGCATGATCAGACACCGGGTTACTCGGCGTCTGATCTGGCTCCAAACTGTTTGCATTGAAAATAATAATTGTAGCGTAAACGCGTTTATTTGGAAAGATCAACGTCTTCTTTTCCACGGTATGTTCAATCAAGGTAAATTGACAGGGCTTAAAACATACTTAGACTACAATTAAAAGTAGAATTCTCCTTTTTTAATCACGCTTTGAGTTTATGATCTTAATCTTATAATGCTTAAAGCTTCTTTAGCCTTTTAGACAATATTATTAAATTTATACCTTATACCTGATATACCTTAATTCAAAAGGTCGTTAAAACGATGACTAAGCATTCTATTCGACATATTGCTCTAGGAAAACAATATTATGGCTACCTGTGTACATGGCTTTCAACTTCTAAGTTTTGTCCATTACGTTGAACATCTGCAGTCTTTTCTCCCCGCGACCAGTCACAGGAACAGCTATTTACATGGTCAGATGCTCGATTAGTTTTCGATAGGATCGTAGTGTTGAAAACAGCAGAAGTCCAATACGAGAAACAAAGTCCAACCACGATTCCAAACAATGTTAACTGCACATGCGTCACGGATGTCATTTTGCCAACCCAGTAACGCTTTACCCGTGTCATGGTTTAACAACAGACAAGTGATAATTATAATCCTTGTCGCAAGTCAAAATGATCTATAATATACTCAGCCAAAAAAGAAAGTTCCCACTTTTGTATTCTTATTTATCAGCTTCTCATGCATAAACTGTTTTTATTTATGCTTTTCGGTGGATTACCACGATATAGCAGTGGATGATCACTTGGTAATCCACTGCAGTGGATTATCACCAATCGCTTTTATTATGAATTTTCCCCGTAGGGCTCCCCAAGAATCGTAGTCAATCGTGTCTTATCGTTAAATTCCGGCAGTCCGATTTGTCGCGAACTACTCACCGGAAGAGCACGAATCCAAACTCGGGAGCAACGAAGTCATTCGGATGACGTCAAATCAACAAATAAGTGACGTCATTATACCGCCAACTGTCACGCACATGTGTTCGACATAAAACGTGGGGCTCAACACGGGATAAATAATGTACGTTCGCTTTCAATTTTTAAACAATTTCGTTTAAAAAGTGGCTTAAAAGCATAAATAAATAGAATAACTGTGTTTTTTCAGTGTAAGATCGAATTTAATCCATTTCGTGAACATCAGACTGTTATATTTTCACTCGTGGCTTTGCCACTCGTGAAAATATAACGTCTGATGTTCACGAAATGGATTAAATTTCGATCTTACACTGAAAAAACCCAGTTATCCTCTATTTAATTTTGTTTTATTGAAAGTTGCGGACGACATGGAATCATTGTGGCTAAATAACTGGCATATTGTATTGAAAAAAGGCGTTTTTAAGACTAGAAAATCTTATAATATCAAATTACCTCCCTTTGATTTGAAATAAGAATGAACTTACAGTGTTTCATTTTCGTTACGTGTGTCGTTTAATATTGGTGTTTTACTGGAATATATATACATTGGTGAATGTATGAGTCACTTAAATATCAAGCAAAACTGGAGTTGATAAAGTAACTTAAAAGATATGGAGCTCTTAAATTGACTTAATGTAAAGTGAATGTAAAAGGTGGGTACTTTCTTTTTTTGACTGAGTATACATAAAAGTGAAATACCGAGCTAGGTGTACATATCGGGTTTATAATACATTCTTTACTTTATACATTTAACTTACCAGTCGTCATTTTATTGATCAGTGCGAATCAAACTAAACACAAGAGTCACAAGATTCAACTGACAACAAACCTCAAGGGGAAATATACCTATAATCCTTAGTCTACGTATATCTAGTTTTGAAGATAGATGACCACTTAAGGACATGCGCGCCCAAAATGAAATTGCCGTAGGATCGCTATGAAAATATCTGCAAAGGTTCTTCAAACATATCATAGTACCATGGCAAAAAGAAAAATATAGGTTATAATGTTCTGTTTTGTCTATGGTCATTTGAAATGTATAATGTATCCATTATCGGCAAAGAGTCGGCATGCATCATTTTGGCTTTCTAAAATAAGGTAAAGTGATAATTGGCACACACATTAAAACAGTTAAAAGTGCTGCTTACTAAAGGTATGATATATAGTGTATAGTCTGTTGCCTAACATATATACTTTTTAGCACACTAGAGCACAAAGTGCTCAAGGTGAGCTTTTGTGATACCGTTCTGTCCGGCGTCCGGCGTCCGTATGTCAGCATGTCCGTCCGTCCGTCAACAATTGCAAATGACTTCTTCTCTGAAACTGATAGCCCCAGTGTAATCAATCTTGGTCAGATACATGCTGTTAGTTTTAGCTTCGAAATTTGTTCAAAATAAGTGGATGGGGCAAACGGTCTCGTTTCTATGGCAACCGTGCACAAATTCTAAAAAAATCTTCTTCTCCGAAACTACTGGTCCAATTTCAATTTTGTTTTCACCAAAATGTTTTTCAATGGATATACTTTAAAATTTATTCAAAGAATTTTGATCCGTTGAAAAACATGGCCGCCAGAGGGCGTAGTCATTTTCCGTGTTCGGAAATATCGAATTGAAAATTAAAACCCCTCCAGAAGTCATATTTTAGCTATATCTTAATGAGATTTTGTCAGTGTTATATCTTTGATAAAATTTAGGTCATACTTGAATATAGATTATGTCAGGTCATAAAGTAGGTTAGTAGGTCAAATTGAAAAAAGCTTTTTGCCACTCCAGGGGTCATATTTTTAGCCTAATCTTCTTGAAACTTGCTTAGGATGATTATCGTGACCAAAGCTAGGCACTGGGTGAATATGGATAACATAAGGTTAAAAGTAGGTCAGTGGGTCAAATCATTCAAAAAAGGCTTCTGAACACTTTAAGGGCCATGTTTTAGTCCCAAATTCATGAAACTTGCTGATAATAATCACCTAGACAAAATCTAAGCATTGTATGAATGAATGTGTGTTATGTCCGGTCAAAAAGTAGGTCATTAGGTCAAATCATAGAAAGGCTTATAAACCCTCTAGCTCATATGGAGTTCACACATTAACATTATCCAGAACCCTTTTCTTCTTGTGACAAGGTGCTAGTGGGGGTATTAATCACCTTTAGTGATACATTTTAGTTAAATCTTGGAACTTTGTACTCTGGTGAGCGCCTTTGAGCCCATTGGGCTCTTGTTTCTTAATTGTTTTGGTTCAAATTCATTGAAAACACTTACTCAATCATAATCTATCCGTAAGAAATGATCAAACTTATTACAATAAATGCTTTAAGTGTGAATAATCAGAAAAAGGTAAAAAAAACCAACATATGTAATTATGTTTCTTTTGAATCTATAGGAATTTTCATACATATGCCAATGGCCTAAAAAAGCAGACGGCTTTCTCTATGTGTGCTCGGGTTCACGCTAATATCCACTTTCATTGACGTTCAGGGTTATGACCTTAGCCTTATAAGATAGAGTATTTTCCAAGATTCAAGTACTTTCCTTTATTCAGTGCCAATTTTGTTTTACCGTTTATATTTTGCGATTGATAGAGTTGTTTTGGAACCGAAAGATCCGGAGGTACGTTGTAACCGATACGCACGATTTCGTTGAGTAACGATTCTTGAAATATCGTTCTTTGTTGAATTCACCAGGGGCCCGTTTTATAAAACTTCGTACGACAAAAGTTGTCGTAAGTCAGATTATAAAAGTCTCAATTATTATTTATTTCTCCATCTAATCCTGTCTTGTGACATCTTTTTGGAATCGTCTTGAAAAGACGATTCCAAAAATATGTCACAAGACAGAATTAAATGGAGAAATCAGAAATTAATGAATTTTAAAGTTTAGACTTACGATCGTTTTTGTCATACGAAGTTTTATGAAACGGGCCCCAGGTGTCGCAAGAATTGTGCGCGTTTACCCTTAAGGACATACGCGCCCAAATGAAATCTCCGTAGGATTTCTATGACAATTGCTGCAAAGGTTCTTCAAACATAGCTTAGTATCAAGGCAAAAAGAAAAACATAGGTAATAATGTTTTCTATGAGCATTTGAAATGTATAATGAAGCCATTATTGGCAAAGAGTCGGCATGCATTATTTTGGCTTTCTGAAATAAAGTAAAGAAAAGCAGGTTGAAACCAAGCAGCATGCACCTGAAGGTAAGCCCTGCTTTTGATGACATATGGTCGCTTAAATCGGGTTGATATGAAAGCACTATGCACCCAAATATGAACTCTGCTTTACCACATTTCATGTTTCTAGCTTTTTGAAGACAGGTGTCCAGTTAATTCAAGTTGAAAATCAATCAGACTGCGCCTGTTTTGAGCTACTATCTGCTAGAATATTGGACATGTGCTCGTATATCTGATGGTATTAACTCACTTACCCCTGAAAATTGTAATGGACAACTCCAAGTCTAAGTCTAGTCCATTTTGACTTTTAGGGTTGATTTAAACAGTTTATTGAAAAATGATATACAGTAAAGACCTTGAGAGCCCTCTGATTAGGATCTACATTGTTTGTATGGGACAAGTGTAATCCTCTCATGTTCACGGTTTATAAATGACGAGTATACTCGTCACTAGGGTTGAATGTGTTAATAGATGGACTGATGAGTTATGTTTTCGACACAAAATAGGTAATATAGCGCCGGTATGCTACATTATAAAAATCATATTAATAAAAAATAATAATTATCGATAACACTAGTAGTAGTATTGTAGTAGTAGTAGAAGGAATAATGATAATAATAATAATAATAATAATAATAATAACAATAATATTAATGATAATAATAATAATGATAATAATCTTATTGGTCGCAAGATTATCAGAGCATTCAAGTAAAAATCATTCAGATTAAACGACACACTTGACGAAAATGAAATACTAACAGTTCATTCATATTTTAAATGAAACGGGGGTAATTTGTATTGTAAGGCTTTCTAGTCTTAAAAACGCCTTGAATATTGGGATGAATATAAGGTCTAATGTGATTAGATTTTCTTTAACTCCATCACTACCTTACCCCGAGTGCACTAGTGTTTTGAAAACAGTTTGGATCCTGATCAGACGCCGCGTAACGCGGCGTCTGATCAGGATACAAACTGTTTTACACTCATTTCAATAATTCATAAGTCAAAATAATTAAATATTTAATTTTATGAATAAAAAAAGACAAATGTTTCAAATTTATGACGTCATGCAGTGAAGGGGTTAAGAAAAGGCTCTAACTGCTGAACATGAGCACCATTGCTTCTCTTTATGAAACATTTCTTAGCAGAGATGCTCATTTCAGAAAAAAAATACTGGCCTTTCATTTTCAATACAATCTGCCAGTTAGCAAGCAACAATGACTTCATGTCGTCTGCCACTTTCTATAAAATAAAAACTAAATACAATTTATGTATGAGACGCTGATGATTTATACTACAAAAATGGGTATTTTCTTTTTTGGCTAAGTATATTTATTTAGTCTTTTCTCGCTTTGTAGGTACATTTATATAATTTAATGTAAAGCGCTTTTGAACGCACAACGCCAGTGTGAAAAGAGCGCTATATAAATCAGGTACAGTGGAGAATCTGTTATTCTTTCCCGTTTAAACGCAAACGTACGCAAACGCAAAGCACTTAAACGTAGAAAAGAACAACTTTTTGACAATTCTGATAGTTCTTGTTTATATTGGTGGCAAACAGTTTGGAGCCTGATCAGACGCCGGGTTACCCGGCGTCTGATCTGGCTCCAAACTGTTTGCACTGCAAATAATAGTTTTAGCGTAAACGCGTTTATTGGGAAAGAATAACAGATTCTCCACTGTATGATTCCATGTATAATAATAAGTATGCATACATTTACAAACCACGACACAAAACTTCTGTAATCGCTTTTCCAGATGTTAAACCGAAATGCACTAATTTCTTTATAAGTTCGATGGTAACACATGTTATTAATTAGCTAAGAACATGCATGATTAAACATCATGAACTGGTGCAGTTATTACATAACCATAAAAGCCTACAAAAACGCAATTATAAACATTTTGAATAGTAACTTTGTGGCAGACGATGACTTGACGCAACAGCTGTAAATGCACAATTATTTTCAATAAAAAAAGCCCAACAGCATTTCTATACAATATGTAATAGATACACGACGGGTTTCGCCTTAAAAGTGTACGGTATGAATCGTAATCAGACTGTTTTGCGAGGGCGACAACAAATTGTCCGAGGCGAAGCCGAGGACATATTTGTTGTTCGTCCGAGCGAAACAGTCTGATTACGATTCATACCGTACACTTTTAAGGCGAACAAGTCGCTGTATCTGACTTATACGTAGATTTTAATAAATATCCTACACCGAGTCAATAATGATTGTGGTCAATGTAATATTGCAAATTAATATATCTATTTATAAAATATTAAAATTCACGTAAACCAACTATTATTTTCATTGGTCCTTTTTATACTTTGCACGAGCATTCCGTGCAGCCTGTGTGCTGGGTCATGCCGTAAAATAACTACGTACATGTATTTATTTATCTGCGCTCAGAATGAGTATTCAGCTAGTATAAGGTAAGCGCTGTATTTATCAATTTAGATGACATATTTTTTTAAGCATTTAGCTTTAAGGTCAATAAATATTTTATCATTTTAGCCCGATATAATTCCTTTTCCGCTCCTTATAACCAAACCAAGGACCAGATATTTTTCTCCTGAACAGGCACACTATTAAATAGCGTCGTTTACTCTTGCACTGTCATATTGTCGTCTGCTTTGAAATTGCTGAATGCACTTATTTTCCAACGCAAAGTTTCGGGATTTGATTGCACGAATCAAGTGTCTATCAGTTTGGATCCTGTTCAAACGCTGAGTTACTGTGTGTTTGATATTGATCCAAACTATTTGCAAAAGTTCGTTATCCCTTATCGTGCTGAATTGCCGTCTGCATCAAACTTATCGTCTGCGGAGAATCTCAAAATCTTTCTTATGCTTTCCAAATTGAATCAAAAATGAAAATCAGTGCCAAACATTTGGATCCAGATCACATGCCGCGTTACATGACGTCTTCTATGGATCTAAACTGTTTCCAAATGTTAGACAAGCGGTACTCACAGTGGAAAAACGTTATTCTTCCCCAATAAACGCGTTTGACGCTTAAACTATATTTTCCATTGCAAACATTTTGGAACCAGAGCAGACGCCGGGTAACCCGGCGTCTGATCAGGATCCAAAGTGTGTGCCACTCAGATGAAAAAAGATGATGAAAAATGTAAAAAAAAAAGTTATTATTTTCTATAATTCTACATTTTGTGTTTTGCGTTTGCGTTTCGATTGCGTTTAAACGGGAAAGAATTACGTTTTCTGCACTGTAGCATAACAAGGGTTACCTCGTCAATTCCCGGGCAGTACAAGAGCTAAACCGGTGACCGCATGCTCACCACGTGCACCACGCCCGTAAAAAGTATCCTGTAACAGAAAGTAAAACTGTCCGGTAACAGAAAAAAGTGTCCGGTATGAGACGTAAGAGGACACTTTTTGAATAGCTTTGCGGGGGGCATCTGCGTATAAATACTAACACGATAAAGAAACTGTACTAGCACATTTGGTTTGAGGGATTTTTATTTTATTTTTAAGTACAAACCATAGACAAATTTGGTATCATACTTCGCAAAAATGTAATAGCTACACGATTGTCTATTTTTAAATGTGATTTAATAATTTGCAGAACATTATTTTGTAAAAAGAGAGTAAAAGTTGCAAATGTACATGTTCTTTATCGTGTCTGTAAATACAATGGTATTTTCAGACCTTTCTAGATTCATTTGAATCCAAGCGTCCAATGTTTCGAGCTGTATAAGACGCCGAGTTACTCAGTGTTACTTATTTAACCCTTCGCCTGCTAATACTACATAAACCCTTTGTGAAAACTAGTGTTAACGCTGGGTCCAAGGTAACAAAACTTATGAGTTGAGTCTGAAGTCATTCTAAAGCATTTTATTGATCAGATTTGAGCCTCGGCTCAAATCTGACCAATTTAATGCTTGAGAACAAAATCAGACTCAACTCAAGCGCTTTATAGCCTTCGAGCCAGATCAAACAGTTCCTAAAGGAATAGTTTGGACAGTATTCTGCACTATTTTCTCAGGAGGTCTGTCTGACACGAGGCTGTACGCTTATCTGGGTGATTAGATTTTTTCCTGTTTATCAGTTTTTTTGTCTGTCTACCCATGCTTTTAACATTTGCCATAAACTTTGGAACTACATGTGATACCCAGCTAGCACTGACGGAGTAGGTCTGTTTTAACCCCTTCACTGCCTTACCCCGAGCACAACAGTTTTTTGCAAACAGTTTGGATCCTGATCAGACGCCGCGTTACGCGGCGGCTGATCAGGACCCGAACTGTTTGACACTCATTTCCATATTTCTTCAGTCAAAATAGTAAAAATTAAAATTTAACACATAAAAGCAGACGACAATTTTTAAAATTGACGACGTCACGGCAGTGAAGGGGTTTAACCTCGCTACACATACTTCAAATAAAATAGATGACATATAAGAAAGTCGCCGTTGTCAGCCGGTCGTACACGTTTAAGGGCATACAGTGCCCCCTCTCTACAACAACATCAGCTGGGAGACAAAGATTGTGTTTTTTTGTTTGAGGGGAGTCGTTATAGGGAAGGGAAATAATTTACCTAGAGTGCTGAGCATGACTTTGTTTACATTTGCAAACAGCTTGATTCCATATCAGACGCGTTTATGGCATAACAATAATATCCATTTAACATACTTATATTGATATATAATTTAATTGACTCTTTCAACACTAAGTAACTCTTGTGGGTTATTAGGTTCTCTTACGAGTCTCTTTAGCTTCCAAAACATAAACCAGCCTACTTGGAATTATTGGTAGTTTAATAACTACTGCTCTAAATTAGCAAACAGTGTAGACCCTGCACAGAGGGCTTCTATAGGTATATTGTAAAAAGACACATGGTGTTGAAAGAGCTAACCAATGTTTTCATGTACACATTGGCGCTAAACATAAATTTACAATTTTAGGCCAAATATTTTTTAACTTCTTTGAACACAAAGTCAATATTTCAATTTAACTAAAATTTAAATTTGCAAAAATATTTTTCAGGTGGTATGTTAAAAGGGACATTCTGTTGGAATGTTTATGAGACCGCACACATAAATGTACTGCGCTCCCTCATTACAACGACACCCAATGGGAGACACAGATTGTGTGTTTTGTTCGAAGGGATTCGTTATAGGGAGGGAAAATTAAGACTTGGCTTATATTTGCAGAATTAAAAACATTAAGCCAGTCCATTCATTGATTCGCCCCATTGTATTCACTAGGTGTCAGAATACAGGTAGATCATGACAAAATTGTGGAGGTAACGGTTCAGCTATCTGAAGCTTTGAATAGAGGCCCTTACACAATAGATCTCAATAGGTTTTTCAATGGGTTTTACTAACCAAGCTATCAAATATTAGGTGCGGGCCTCACATGAGACGCCTGAATGATTCATAGCCTAGACGCTAGCCGAGTAAGTGCATTGGATCCATGCTTTGACTCAAACTTTCTGCGATACTAGGTGTTACCGCCCAAGCTTGGTCATGTAATGTCTTTAAGTAATAGATACACGACGGGTTTTGCCTTAAAAGTGTTCGGTATGAATCGTAATCAGATTGTTGTGCGAGGGCGACAACAAATTGTCCGAGGCGAAGCCGAGGACATATTTGTTGTTCGTCCGAGCGAAACAGTCTGATTACGATTCATACCGTACACTTTTAAGGCGAACAAGTCGCTGTATCTGACTTATACGTAGATTTTAATAAATATCTTACACCGAGTCAATAATGATTGCGGTCAATGTAATATTGCAAATTAATATATCTATTTATAAAATATTGAAATTCACGTAAACCAACTATTATTTTCATTGGTCCTTTTTATACTTTGCACGAGCATTCCGTGCAGCCTGTGTGCTGGGTCATGCCGTAAAATAACTACGTACATGTATTTATTTATCTGCGCTCAGAGTGAGTATTCAGCTAGTATAAGGTAAGCGCTGTATTTATCAATTTAGATGACATCTTTTTTTAAGCATGTAGCTTTAAGGTCAATAAATATTTTATCATTTTAGCCCGATATAATTCCTTTTCCGCTCCTTATAACCAAACCAAGGACCAGATATTTTTCTCCTGAACAGGCACACTATTAAATAGCGTCGTTTACTCTTGCACTGTCATATTGTCGTCTGCTTTGAAATTGCTGAATGCACTTATTTTCCAACGCAAAGTTTCGGGATTTGATTGCACGAATCAAGTGTATATCAGTTTGGATCCTGTTCAAACGCTGAGTTACTGTGTGTTTGATATTGATCCAAACTATTTGCAAAAGTTCGTTATCCCTTATCGTGCTGAATTGCCGTCTGCATCATACTTATCGTCTGCGGAGAATCTCAAAATCTTTCTTATGCTTTCCAAATTGAATCAAAAATGAAAATCAGTGCCAAACATTTGGATCCAGATCACATGCCGCGTTACATGGCGTCTTCTATGGATCTAAACTGTTTCCAAATGTTAGACAAGCGGTACTCACAGTGGAAAAACGTTATTCTTCCCCAATAAACGCGTTTGACGCTTAAACTATATTTTCCATTGCAAAAATTTTGGAACCAGATCAGACGCCGGGTAACCCGGCGTCTGATCAAGATTAAAATTGTGTGCCACTCAGATGAAAAAATATGATGAAAAATGTAAAAAAAAGTTATTATTTTCTAGAAATCTACATTTTGTGTTTTGCGTTTGCGTTTCGATTGCGTTTAAACGGGAAAGAATTATGTTTTCTCCACTAACTGTAGCATAACAAGGGTTACCTCGTCAATTCCCGGGCAGTGCAAGAGCTAAACCGGTGACCGCATGCTCACCACGTGCACAAAAAAAAGTGTCCGGTATCAGACGTAAGAGGACACTTTTTGAATAGCTTTGCGGGGGGTATCTGCGTATAACCGGGGTTATTTGGAAAGAAAACGTTTTCTCTACATGCTTCTCACGGGGCACAAATTGCTAATCTAAACAGCAAACAATGGTAACTGAACACGCTACTTGATAGATAATAAATATATTCCAGTGATATGGTTTAGTAACAACAATGTTGTTGTTGTTGGTGGTGGTGGTTTAGTAACAAAAATGACGACGGCTTTGTTTGAATGTTTGACCGAAAGTGACCCGTGCAACATAAGCAAGGAGATATATTGTGTAATTTTTCTGACCTGTCAGAGTTATTTTTAGAACAGAATAGTTCATAATTACAGGTACTTGACACATACTTTATTATCTATTAACACCCCCCCCCCTTTAAAAAAAAAAAAAAAATTTTTTTTTTTTACTATACTTCTATTATAGATACAAGGTAAACAGCGCAATTCGACACCTAGTCTTTACTATCGACTTAAACTGATGCTAAAATAGACTCGATCGCCGATATTCTCTTGTGGTATCCTCGGGAAATGATTAATTTATCAATATCTACTTTTTATTTCATCAAATTCCGTCAAATAACACCACAGTACGTGAATTATAACGAAAATTTGCATCAAAAAGTTTTCTGTCGTTCTCTTGGTACAGAATTTATTGCCCAAAATAAGGGGTAATCTAGTCGGTTTGCACATTTAACGGCATTTACGGCTGGAACTTCCACCTAATTTCATTAGAGCAAACGCGTTTGTGTCGGATCATGACCCTCTTCACTATCAGCTATATGAAATATACATGTAATTTGGCATGAAATTGACAAGTGAAAGACTCATTTCATTGTGAATGCCATTTTGAATACCGGAATGAATTGAATGAACGGAGCGATCTCATTGGTCAAAATTAAACAGGTAAAGTTTCTTTTAATTTTGCATTCTATGTAAATTATATAAAACTGATAATATTTCATTTAAAGATGATTTATAATATTTGGTGAAAGTTCCAGTGGCATAGGCCGTTTATTGTGGACAAATAACAGATCACCCCTACATGTACATTCGTTGCTATGTACCAAGAGAACGACAGAAAACTTTTTGATGCTTATTTTCGTTATAATTCACATACTCTGGCGTTATTTGACGGAATTTGATGAAATAAAAAGTAGATATTGATAAATTAATCATTTCCCGAGGATACCACAAGAGAATATCGGCGATCGAGTCTATTTTAGCATCAGTTTAAGTCGATAGTAAAGACTAGGTGTTGAATTGCGCTGTTTACCTTGTATCTATAATAGAAGTATAGTAAAAAAAAAAAATTTTTTTTTTTTTTTTTTAAAAGGGGTGGGGGGGGGGGGGTTAATAGATAATTAAGTATGTGTCAAGTACCTGTGTTCATAATGGTAAATAGATAACAGGGTATTATCAATAAGGTTTGACCTGACGGTCATCACTTTCCGTCAGCTTTCGTTGGTACAATCGGTGGTACAATCGGGAGTTTCCGGATACTTTATTGATATATACCTTAGCCGATACCAAAAGTCACTGTGTTGCAATAGCTGAATGGATAGCGTTAATGACTCGTTGTGGAAGGGTCATGGGTTCGATTCTCGGTACTGTTTTGTAAACTTCGGCTGTAAATATTTTTTAAATAGTAAACAATTAAAAGTTTAGTATGCCTTAAACGATACTAAAATAAATCAGTCAGCAATTGTTTTGAAAAACGGCTGCTGCCTGATGCCTTTTGATGCTTGACGAAATACAAAAGTAACGCATAGTGCTTTCTGGGAGTGTTTTGCATAACGTGGTGTTCTTTGGACCAGTTTTCTAGCCAAGTTTTTCCTAGGCAAGTAGCACTGTACTCTATTTCATATACATGTACATGCAATTGCATGAATGTCATGGTTTGCATGCGTCTATCCGCATTTTTAAAAAAAATACATGTACATATTCAATAAATAATACAAAACTCTACCGGGGATCGAACCCAATACCCTTACCTTGGTAGCTCGGCGACCTTACCACTGAGCCATCACCGACTGTATTTATCTATAACCGATAACACTATTCCAGTTTGAGTCACCGTTGAATTGTCTATTCTCAATACACTGTAGTTGTTTTCGGAAGCTAACGAATAACTTACGGAAAAAGACGGAATATGCATGAACCGTCAGGTCAAACCTTATCGACAATAACATCGGATCTATCTAGTCGTACACTTTCCAACTTCAGATCAGCATGATCCTCGTGCAGCACGAGACAGCTGCGCTAATTTTACTGATGTGTTATTCATTCTCAATAAACGTGTTTATGCTCAAAACTATTATGTCCTTTGCAAAAAGGTTGGAGCCAGATCAGACGCCGGATAACCCGGCGTCTGACCAGGCTACAACCTGTTTGCCACCCAGATTAAAAAGATAAAATCAATTATCTACAGTTTAGTGCATTGTGTTTGCGTTTATTCGGGAAATTATAATGTCTTCTCTACTGTACATTTCACACAGAAAGTACAGCTTTCCGTATCCCTGGCTGACCGTACGAAAATCAACGAGTACGGTGATCATCCCTTTTAAAATTTTAGAATGTTCCAATCTAAAAATAACTCTGACAGGTCATAAGAAAACACTAATAAGCCTGAACAAAAGAGGTGTTGGTATTGACTATTTCCAATTAACCAAGTTAGAAAATACATTTAATGGTTGCAACGTTTTATTTTGAAGATATATATTTTAGATATATCCTCTTCACTCGTTTGTCCGGACCCCTTAGCGAAAACGGACTAAAAAGGTAATCAATTTAAATGGAAACTGGGAGATACATTGAACGAATATGGAGAAAAAACAGTTTTCTAACTGAAAATAACATTTAAAGTAATCAAACAACTTGATTGTTAAACAAATACCAGTTATTCAAACTAACCTTCGGCTGTAAATGAAGCGCCGCGAATTCTTACTAGGCCGGAAGTTTGACGTCATCATCCGGGTAGCAAAGGCGCTTGTACACAACCGGGTCAAATTTATACTGCATATGAAAGTTCAATTTCCAGACACTTGCTACACGTAATAAACATTTAGAGTTATATTGGAAAATGTGTTATTCGGAATCATTTTACAAAGGGACATTAAAAAAATAAGGTACGAGGTCAATTTTGGTACTCATTTTTTGAATATATAATTTCCTTCAATGTTTCACTAAAATTCCAAGTTGTTTTAGCATTTTTTTTCGGCTATTATCTGTCCGCATCTAATACCTAACCGGAACCGCCTTTTGCGATGACGTAAGCAAACCGCACGCGCCATATTAAGCGTTTTTGTGATCCTTCCGGACTCATGATAGGCTTCCGACTAATGAGAATCGAGGATATATTTGGGGATTTTGGACAATTTTAGGATTTGTTTATTCTACGATACCCTTTCATGATCAAATTATTCTAGAGGTTTTTACCCCTTCACCGCTTTATTGTCGTCTGCTTCAGTATTGTTGTCGGCAAGACACGTTTCAAAGGTAGATTTAAGGTTAATAAATATTGATAAAAGTATCAAACAGTTTGAGTCCTGATCAGCTGCGGCTTCTGATCTGGTCCCAAACTGTTTGCAAACGCATTTTAAGGCGTCATTGAGAGTGAAAGGGTTAAACTTTGATACTGAAAAACGCTCTATCATATACAGTGTTCCCTCCCTACAACGGCCCTCCCGACAACGAATCCCTTCTTACAACGACCCTTATGGCTGTTCCCCAAAACAAGACAAAAAAGTAACACTTTTACTGCTGCAAAATCGTCTGCTTCAAATTGTCGTCGACTGTTTTTACTTTAAATGACAGTTTGATAGAATAAATATAATGACGGTGACAAACAGATTGAATCCAGATCAGACGCCGCGTTACGCGGCGTCTGATCTTGATTCAAGCTGTTTGTAAATGTATGCCAATGTCCCTCCCTATAACGACTCCCTCCGATCAACGCTCATAATTGTTCTATCCCACTGGATGTCGTTGTAGAGAGGGAGTGCTGTACATAAGTAGATTTTACACTTAAACAGACTGTTTCCTTAGGCAATATACAATAAATTGTAAGCCTTTCCTTGTCATTACGGAAATAACTGTATTCATATTTATGTATGTTTAAATCAATATATGGGATTGACGTTTACTACATAAGAGATTTTAAAATAAAAACCATCAGTAAGTTGAGTTCACAAATCGGGGCCACAGAATAAAAACATTGTGTTATAACAGCAACCAGATATGTATTTGTTAAATACCCATATAATTGCGGAATTGTATTTTTTGCTTCAACATCCTCATAATATCATCTGTTTCAACCCTTTTACCGCTGAATGACGTCATAAAACACATTTGCAAACAGTTTTGATCCTGATCAGACGCCGCGTAACGCACACAACACACACATTCTTGCCTCCCATTTAGTGTTTTTGTAGAGAGGGGTCATTTTATAGTTTTAAGGAAATAAGCGGTGTCATGACTAACCTTAACTTATTACATTGCAGCATTGTGCAACCATATAATCGTTGTAATCCTAGGCTCTGTATCTGAGTTTGGTCTCTACACTGTCAAATACCGTATATACAGTGGAGAATCTGTTATTCTTTCCCAATAAACGCGTTTACGCTAAAACTATTATTTGCAGTGCAAACAGTTTGGAGCCAGATCAGACGCCGGGTAACCCGGCGTCTGATCAGGCTCCAAACTGTTTGCCACCAAGATAAACAAGAATTATCAGAATTGTCCAAAAGTTGTTCTTTTCTACGTTTTAGTGTTTTGCGTTTGCGTACGTTTGCGTTTAAACGGGAAAGAATAACAGATTCTCCAATGTAATACAGCTACATAAAATGCTTAAAATGCATATGGGTCTCAAATACTGTAACCAAGCCTAGCTGTCGCGTCTTTGATCTACACTGTTTGCAATGTTATACGACATGTTTTGTAATGGCACGGCTCACGTAAATTATTGATCGGAAACAACTTCACACTGGTATGGCAAAACGAGCGGGCTCCCGCTTAACGCCTCAGTTCCCGTTAATCTAACGTATCATACGGCTCCCGTTAAAAAATGGCGTCAGTTGTCAAATCGACACATGTGAGTATACAGATATGATGTTTGTCCTTAGATATTGCTTACAATGTAGACCAAGATTACTCTTACGGAGTGTCTCATTCACTGATGCAAGCATATGTTAAATTCATTTATAGGATAAATGCTTGAGGTTGATGTTTAACTTGAAAAAGTTTCTACCGTTACGGCGATTTCTGAAGAAACTGATGCTCAATGACCATAAATTGTTCTGAATAGGCAACAAATTCAGCTCTTATCGAAACCAAATATGTCCGTCGAGTAGTCTGGGTATAATCGTCAACTGCATTTAAAAAATAATCCGTTTAGCTATTAAACAAATAAGATTTTGATTGTTTTTATTACAACGAACCACGTTCCAGTTGTGTGTACAACGAACGCTCCCGATCAAAATCATTGTTGATGGTTTTTCTCTAAAACTCTAGACCAATTTGAAATAAACCTTTGCATCTGAAATAAAATATCTTATCCACTGCTATCGCCGGTTTAAAATAAAGATCTTTTACTGAGAACGTTTGGATATCCTCAGGGCATCCACATTTTTGGGATCCAAATTGTTACATGTAACAGACGTTAGGGACGTGTCTGCACACATCAATTTAAAAGCAGACGATATTACGGTAGGAAAAGAGATAAAACTTAAATATTTTCACTGAAGCTAATTTGAACTTAACCGACGCCCAATTTTACATTGCCAAGGGGTAACTTGATTTAAGAAATATTGAAATGAGTGTCAAACAGTTTGGATCCTGATTAGAGGCCACATAACGCGGCGTCTGATCAGGATTCAAACTGTTTGCAAATAACCATCGCACTCGGGGTAAGGCAGTGAAGGGGTTAACTCTTTTAACACTAAGTACATTTGCGGGTTATAAGTTACCTTGTGGATCATATTAGTTACCAAAACATGAACCAATCTTCTTGGAATTCTTGGTAGACCACTGGGTCTTGCAATGCATTTAGTACATTTTAAACATAGCAGGACATTGACAAACAGTAGACCATTATTAGAAGCAGCGATACGCGAAGTCTGGTTTCATTTATCAAATGTAGTTTTTGTTTTAGGTATTTGGGCCTGAATTATTGAGATGAGCGCAGAACGCAAACGAAATGCAACAAAATGTAGATATACGTTTTTTTTTCTTTTGCTATATTTTAATCTTAGTTGCAAATAGTTTGGAACCTGATCAAATACCGAGTTACGCGGCGTCTGATCAGGAACCACACTGTATGCAAATAACTAGATATATCGTATTCGGGGTAAGGCAGTGAAGGGATTAAACAGCCACAACAATAGACACACGAAAGATAACTCTTTGGCAGTCTTGACTGTTTTTGGCTGCCCGGGGATATAACACCTTGTTCATATGCGAATCAGGGGCATACCGTTTGGATTGCATACATTTGGGAAAGCAAATTTAGAATTTTATTAATATTAACTTCTTTAAAGAGGTGAGAATAAAAACGAATAAATATTTTTAAATAGGATTGTTATTTATTAAGGACACACATGAAAGCAATCGTCCGCTTGAATGAACCAAAATGAGTTTGAAGGCCATTTTTGTCTCATAACTTTTTCACTCACTCTGCAGAGACTTGTCCAACGTAAAACTGTGTTTGTATATAATCCCCGTGATATATTTCAGGTCAATTTCACTGTATGGCACAATGCCTTCTTTGAACTGACACCCATTCGGGAGTCAATGACGCCTTTGTATTTGTTTACACTGGTTTCTTTTTGCCTTGTCCGTGCACTACTCCTGTCCCACAGGGGTAATAGTAGTAGTAGTAGTTGTTGTAGTAGAATTTATCTAGCTTTAGTGTTAGAAGTAGATAAAGTACATAATTATATAGTAGAGTGCTAAGATAATGGGTAGACAGAGTAGTGTTAGGAGTACATGTAGGTAGTGGTAGTGTTAGGAGTAGGTAGTGGCAGTATTAGGGGTAGGTAGAGTAGTGTCAGGAGTAGGTAGTGGTAGTGTTAGGAGAAGGTAGTGGTTGTCAGGAATAGGTAGTGATAGTATTAGGGGTAGGTAGAGTAGTGTGAGTAGGTAGTATTAGGGGTAGTTTTAGGGGTAAGTAGAGTACGTAGTGGTAGTGTTAGGGGAAAGTAGAGTTAGCAGTCGGTAGTGGTAGTGTTAGGAGTATGGAGTGGTAGTATTAGGGGTAGGTAGAGTAGTGTTAGGAGTAGGTAGTGGTATTGTTCGACAATATTGACCTGACGTTGGTGACCTCTATTAGCATAATTACACACTTTGCATTTCTAAATATAGCTTCGGAACACTTCGTTGTCATTTATACGAGAACGCACATTGTAACCACATCGGCACCGAGAAAATATAGCATTGCCCGGTTGCACAAATATCGACAGGTATTTAGCGCAAGTGGTAAGGAAGATGATTATAGATTATTTTTCCGTAAAGTCAGTGGTTCGAATCCCATGCAGTACTCGTACATTTTTTCACCTTTTTTTTTTTATTACAATTTATGCTGCTTCTTTTAAGTAATCATACAACATCTATTTCAATTGGAACACGGTTCTTTTCTTATTTTTAAAAACATAATGTCATAGCGTCTGTTTGGTCTATAAAATAACATTTTATAAAATAAAAATATTTTCAACTCTATCGGGTTTCGAACCCGGAACCTTGATGTTACAAATCCCTTGCTCTAACGACACACCTATTGCAGATTAGTTACATATGGGGGTTGTAAATTAGGTATATATTGGCAAGAGTCACAGGTGAGAACATCGACGATCTTACCGGGATTAAAAAGCCCACTCGAAAGCGCAACATGATGCGTTTTAGTAGATGCGATTATACTAGTAGACTCGGGAATAATAGTTTATCAACAAGAATATTTTGAACTTGCTCAATGTGGAGTGTTGATCCACTGAGGATCACAACTGTAACTAGATTCGCGTAATCAGCCAAAACAACCCGATATTGTACGTAGGCTATCGAATATTGATTTATACTGCGTCATCTTTTTATAATTTATTCATGCATACAGTTCAACGTCAGGTCAATATTGTCGAACAATACTATTATGGCAGTGTTAGGAGTAGGTAGGGTTAGGTAGAGTAGGGTTAGGAGTAGGTAGTGTTAGTATTAGGAGTAGTGTTAGGAGTAGGTAGTGGTAATTAGGAGTAGTGGTAGTATTAGGAGTAGTGTTAGGAGTAGGTAGTGGTAGTATTAGGAGTATGTAGTGGTAGGGGTAGGTAGAGTAGTGTTAGGAGTAGGTAGTATTAGGGGTAGGTTGGATAGTGTTAGGAGTAGGTAGTGGTAGTATTAGGGGTAGGGAGTGGTAGTATTAGGGATAGGTAGGTGTTAGAAGTAGTTAGTGTTAGGAGTAGGTAGTATGAGGGTATGAAAATAATTTTCAAGACCAATGAAGATCTATATTTTCACGTGCTTGGGGTTCTTGGTCTGGTCAAAGATACATTTTAAGGAATGTTATAACAGGCACATGTGCAGGTGGAAGATCCGCTTTCGTTTCCTTATCTATACCTGCAACGAGATATAATGCCCTGTGCTTGAAAATTAATTTCATTCATAACGTCTGTTGACAATATGGATTCCAAAATTTTGGGTACCCTGGCTGCCCACTATGAGTTATTCAAACGGTCTCAGTAAGGGATTTATATTATAAAATTACAGAGTAAACTTACAAAACATTGCCGGCGATAGCAATGGAGACGGTATTCTACTTCAGATGCAAATATTAATTTCAAATCGGTCTAGAGTTTTAGAAAAAAAACCTCTACAATGATTTTGATCTGGAGCTTGTTCGTTGTACACACAACTGGAGCGTGGTTCTTTGTAATAAAAAACAATCAACATCTTTATTTGTTAATAGCTAAACGGATTATTTTTTATATGCAGTTGACGATTGTATCCAGACTACTCGACGGACATATTTGGTGTCGATAAGAGCTGAATTTGTTGCCTATTCAGAACAATTTATGGTCAATGAGCATCAGTTTCTTCAAAAATCGCCGTAACGGTAGAAACTTTTTCAATTTAAACATCAACCCCAAGCATTTAGTCTATAAATAAATTGTACGTATGCATGCATCAGTGTGTGAGACACTCCGTAAGAGAAGTCTTGGTCTACATTTCGAGCAATAACCAAGGACAAACATCATATTTTATACTCACACATGTCGATTTGACAACTGACGCCATTTTTTAAACGGGAACCGATACGTTAGATTAACGGGAACTGAGGCGTTAAGCGGGAGCCCGCTCGTTTTGCCATACCAGTGTGAACTTGGTCTAACCGACCTACCGACTTGTGAACAGCGATCTGTCCCCGCTTCTATCGGAATAAAAATAGATACAGCCAAACATTCATAAATTGAACTCAGTTAACCCATTATCCTATAAAACGCCTTTTTACGCCTTTAATTCATTCCTCTACTGAAGAAAATAGTTCTTTTTAGACAGGCATAAATATGTATAATAAGAAACAGTTTCTATGTCCTAGCAGATTATAGCTTAATAGTAGAGGGCATTTAAAAATTTTGGGGAAAAAAAATGCACAGAAATGATTTTTGTGTTTTCATATGCTCCAATATGTACCGAATGACAGAAAAAAAGTCTACGAAAATCAAACGATGCGAAATATGATTTTTTGGGGTAAAATGGTTGAATTGATAAACGAAAATGATAATTTTTGGAATTTCCATACTGTGACCCTAGGTATTAACATAAAGGCTTCAAATCTACAAATTAGACTGGCAGTTATATCCACTGTGGCATAGTACTAATTAGGATATATAAAACTTTCAAAAAATGGTTCTTTTTGGGTGAAAATCATGAAAATATTAAACAAAACTCCAATTTTTGGAGATTTTAGTAAAGCTTCCCTGGTGTCAAACATCAAAATAAAGGAAAAGATGCACAGAAATAGTTTTTGTGTTTTCATATGGTAGAGCATGTACCAAATAACCGAAGAAAAATCTAGGAAAATCAAACTATGCGAAATATGTTTTTTGAGGCAAAATTGTTGAAATAATAAATGAAAACGCCAATTTTAGGGATTTCAGTACTGTGTCGTTGGTTATCATTATAAAATCTCCAAATTTACAGGCTAGATACTTATACATCTCTATTGTGAAATAGTACTATTAAGGATAGCTTAAACTTTGAAAAATGAATTTTGGGGTAAAATTGTTGAAATAATAAATGAAAACACGAATTTTTGGGATTTCCCTACTGTGAACGTGGATATCAATATAAATGCACCAAATATGCAGGTTAGACAAAACATCATTTTTACTGTGTAATGGTACTAGAAAGGATAAATAAAACTTTCAAAAAACTGGCTTTTTGGGTTAAATTGTCAAAATATTAAACCAAAATCACCAATTTGGGGGATTTTCGTAGACAATCCCTGCCATCAAAATCAAAAGTGATTTATGTGTTATCATATGCTTTATTATGTACAAACTAATAGAAAAATCATCTAGGAAAATCATACAATACCAAATATGGTGTTTTGGGGTAAAATCGTTGAAAAATAAAATGTAAACGAGCTTTTGGGGGATTTTACTACTGTGATGGTGGCTATTAAAATAAAAGCTCCAAATCTACAGGTTAAACAAATATTCAATTGCGCTGTGGAATGGTACTGATAAAGATGAATAAACTGTCAAAAAACTGATTTATGCAGTAAAGTTGTTATAATAATTAAACAAAAAAACACCAATTTTCGAGATTTTAGCAGAGATCTCCTGACCTGAAAATTCCAAATAAAGCCTTATAAGCAAATAAAGGGAAAAGTATTGAGAATTGATTTATATGTTTTAGTATGTTTCAATATGTATTAAATAACAGCAAAATAAAGGAAACTCCAACAAAGCCAAATATGACTTTTCGGGGTAAACTGGTTAAAAAAGTTTAAGATATAAATGTAAAAGCTTCAAATTTACAGGTAAAACACATTATACTTTGTACTGTAGGCTATACTCACTCTGATTTGGGTCCTCAAATGATATATATTCTTGTTCCGCATACAACTAGAGAATATATAACTTATTTGTGCATTTGAAGCTTTACTGGTCATATACACAGTCATATAGTCAAACAACTGGGCTTGACGTGTCAACGGTTAGCAGAGTCCATTTTTAAGGAGAGCAGCATTCCGCATGTTCTCCGACCATTTTCATACAATCAAAATTAGTATAAATATTAGATACAAATGAAGGCGATATTTTTGTTAGCACTTAGAGCAGTAGGTAAATATAGGTACACAGAGTGTATTGCGATAGAATTATTTTAATAAGCGTAGGTTCGAATCCCGCGTCGACCTCAAACTTTTTTTAATCTAAAATGAATTATCTAATTTCATACTGTGTGATTATACTAACCATTTATACACATGTTCGTCAAATTTATGGCAGGGGTGCATGGATTTCTAGCCCTATATCAGCCATACTTTCAAAAAACAAATCAATGATAAAATATGAATATCAATATAAGTTTTAGTCACTTTCTTCATGAGGCTTTCTGCATTACCTTAATGCAATGTAATTATATAATCTTTAATATTGTTTTGGCAAAACAATATCATAGGTTGCTGCGAGATTCGAACCAGTGCTTGATAAAATGTTATCCGATCATATACTTCTACCTACGTCTTATCCATTACGTTATGTTTCCAATAACTAATTCGTTTATTTGTACCGATAACCAAACCTTTTCCTTTAAAACTTGACACGGGGACATCTGAAATGCTGATCTCCCTTATAAATGGACTCGGCCACCCTTTGACACGTCATACCTAGTTGTTTGACTATAGTAATGAAATTCAAAATGGTAGTTATCCTTACTTATAAAAAGTTTCCATTTATATATTTGTCTTAACTATATTTTTAAGTTTTACATTCATGTTATATTGCTGTAACAATATACTGAAGATATTGTCTTTTTGTTTAACTATTATAAGTTATACATGTATATTACTTCATTGAAACTTATATAACTATGCTAACAAATACACTAGAGTGCCTTGATGGTCACATCCAATGCCACTGTACAAATCCTCAGTGAAAACTGTTTTCGTTTAACTTATATCTTATCACCAAAATTTATTAATTTTAGAAATCATAATTTATTTGCTATAGGCTTTATTTCATGGTGCCTGTTGCCTTTTAAATGGGTTTGGAGCTTTTTTAATCATATTTAAAGTCACAACACATTAAAAACATGTGTCTGTTTAAATGTTTTACCGGTTGATTTGTCTTTACTTTAACTAAGCTACATTAAAATGGTGTATGTGTGTAAGTTATAGACTTTGAACGTTATGTTTCATATCTAAGGTCACCGTAGTGAAGTGAAAAGATAAGGGTTTTCATTTTAAAGCTTAATTCATCCTTAATAGTACAAGGCTACAGTGCACAGTAATATGTATATTACCTGTACATTTGTAGCTGCTATATTCCTGTCTAAGGCCATAGTATGGAATTTCCAAAAACATGCATTTACATTAATTGTTTTAATCAGTATACCCCAAAATTTATATTTGGCTTTGTTGGATTTTCCTAGATTGTTTTACAAACAAGTATTGGTGATTTTGGTTTAATATTTTGATAACTTTACCCCAAAAAACAGTTTTTTGAAACCTTTATTTATCCTAACACGGACCATTCTAAAGTAGAAATGAATATGTGTCTAGCCTGGATATTTGGAACTTTTATAGTGATATCCATGGTCACAGAAAGGAAATCCCAAAAATTAGCTTTTCAGTTAATATTTCAACCATTTCAACCCAAAAATCATATTTCGGATTCTTTGATTTTCCTACATTATTTGTCTGTTATTTGGTACATATTGAAACATATCATTACTGATAAATCAATTATGTGCATCTTTTCCATTAGTTTGATTTCAATCTCAAAATCTGTCAAAAATCCCCAAAATATGAAATTTTGGTTAAATAATTTTACGATTTTAAAGTTGTATTTATCTTAACTAGGGCCATTCAACTGTAGACATGAATATTTGTGCAGCCTGTAGATTTCGAGATTTTATATTGGTATCCTTGATCACAGAAGGGAAATCCCAAAAATTAGTGATTTTAGTTATTATTTAAACCATTTTACCCAAAATCATATTTTGCATCGTTTAATTTTCCTAGACTTTTTGTCCGTTATTTGGTACATATTTAAGCAAATAATAGCATATAAATCAACTCTGTGCACCTTTTCCTTTATTTGCTTTTAGATGTCAGGGTCTGTTTGAAATCCTCAAAATTTGTGTTTTTTGTTTGATATTTTGACAATTTCACCCTAAAAATCAGCTTTTTGAAAATTTTATTTATCTTAACAAGTACCAATCCACAGTTTACACGAGTATTTATATAGCCTGTAGATTTCGAGCTTTTATATCGATATTCTCCATCACAGAAGGGAAAGCCCAAAAATTAGCGATTTCAGTTATTATTTCAACCATTTTACCCAAAAAACATAGTTTGCATTGTTGATTTTCCTAGACTTTTTGTCTGTTATTTGGTACATATTTAAGCAGATAATAACGTATAAATCAACTCTGTGCACCATTTTCTTTACTTGCTTTTAGATGTCAGGGTCTGTTTAAAATCCTCAAAATTTGTAATTTTGGTTTAATATTTTGACAATTTAACCCCAAAATCATTTTTTTGAAAATTTTATTTATCTTAACAAGTACCATTCCACAGCTGACATGAATATTTGTCTAGCCTGTAGATTTCGAGATTTTATATCGATAGCCTCGAGCACAGAAGGGAAATCCCAAAAATTAGCGATTTCAGTTATTATTTCAACCATTTTACCCCAAAACCATATTTTGCATCGTTTGATTTTCCTAGACTTTTTGTCTGTTATTTGGTACATATTTAGGTAAATAATAACATATAAATCAACTCTGTGCACCATTTCCTTTATTTGCTATGAGATGTCAGGGTCTGTTTGAAATCCTCAAATTTGTGATTTTGGTTTAATATTTTGACAATTTCACCCCAAAAATCAGTTTTTTGACAATTTTATTTATCTTAACAAGTACCATTCCACAGCTGACATTAATAGTTGTCTAGCCTGTAGATTTCAAGCTTTTATATTGATTTCTACGATCGCAGTTTGGAAATCCCAAAAATTCGTGCTGTCACCTATTATTTTAGCCATTTTACCCAAAAAATCATATTTCGCATCGTTTGATTTTCCTAGACTTTTTTTTTGTCATTCGGTACATATTGGAGCATATGAAAACACAAAAATCAATTCTGTGCATTTTTTTTCCTTTATTTCGATTTTTGACGTTAGATGCCCTCTACTATAAATCAGGTTGAAAGTAAAGCAGAATGTGCCTTAATGCACATTATGCTTTACCTTTCAACCTGCTTTAAATCATCACTCGTCTTTAAAACTAGAAATATGCTATGGGGTAATGGGTTAAGTCCAAGTTGCCGTAGTTGTTAATTTGATGTTGTCTAATTTAATCTCACGCAAGTTGAACACACACATAACTCAAAGCTACGGGTGAAAAGGAAATCCGCCTGGCAAACAGAGTGGATCAAGATGAGATACTAAGTATATCACCGTCTCACCAACGCCAAAACTGTTTGACACTCTGACCCTGCTTTGAAAGGGAATTTTGAAAAGTCTACACTTAGAACAGTAATAGACGACAACTGTTGGAGGCAGAACAATTACCCAGCATGCAAAGGGTTTAGCAAGTTAGAGTTACACGGGTTGAACGGGTGTTACAGTAAACATTTTAACATCATAACCTGCCTTATCCGACATCCTTCGGTATTTACCGATGATGTCGGATAAAACAGGTTTAAGATATACAGCCAAACTTTGATATAACATGCCTACGAAGTTGATCTTACCCGTATTTTAGAGTGATAACGTGGTTATTACGTGGCCACGTTATTACTCTGTAAAACCAGTGGAACAGTTCATCACAAGAAAAACGGGTTAACCCGACTTAAACTAGTTTAAGATAGCGAGGTTTGACTGTATACCATTCGATATTTTGGTCCGAAAATTATTTATATAAACTGCTCCTTTCTAATATTTTGACTTATAAGGGCCTTTTTCAAAGATAATCATGTCAAAACACACGTCACATTTTTGCTACATGCACAGCCATAAAATCAAAGAGAATAATGTTATGGCTGATTGCATGTAATAAAAATGTGACGTTTGTTTGGACGTAATTATCTTTGAAAAAGGCACTTAGAGGTCGAAATATGAGAAGAGAGCAGTTTATACATGTATATTAACATATGTACAGCGCTCCCTCTCTACAACGACACCCAAAGGGAGACAAAAATTATGTGCGTTGTTCGGAGGGAGTCGTTGTAGGGAGGGATTTCGGCTTACATTTGCAAACAGCTTGAATCCAGATTAGACGCCGCGTAAAGCGGCGTCTGATCTGGATTCAAGCTGTTTGCCACTCATCATTATGTTTTTTTTCTCTCAAAATGTCTAACATATAAATTTGAGAAAGCCAGCAGGCGTCACTTTTAAGTACACTTTATTGCAGCCTAGAAAGGTTAGACATAATTATATTGTTTTGGGAACAGCGGCAATGGTCGTTGTAAGGAGGCAACCGTTGTTCGGAGGGACGTTGTAGAGAGGGAGTACTGTACTATTTTAATTCCCTATCTGGAATATCGTTATATTTATTGCGAAAATTATTGTCAGATAAGGTAGGTGTCTGGATTACCAGGTGTCGGATAGGCCAGGTCATACTGTATTTGTTTCAAAGAGACTATATAACGCCTGTGAAACCTCTCTATTACGACCACTAAAACAAAGGCAAATTGATTGTATAAAAGACACGTGACAGATTAAAGCAAGGTTGCAGTGAAACAGAAAGCTCCTACAGGAGCTTTCTGTTTTACTGTCACCTTGCTTTTAGCAGTCACCTGCCTGAAACCCCTTCTAATCAACAAAATTTAGTGGTCGTAATAGAGTGGATTTCTTGTTGTTATAATATATTACATTGTTGAGACATTTTATTATATACCTATCGATGGTTTATAGATCTGTCTCAGTTAGATAAATTTCATATATGTCACAGTTGATATCACTAGTGATGATATCACTTTTGCAGTGACAGTATCATTTGTGACGTGACGTCACAATATTTTTTGTGACGTCGCCCGTTTATATCATTAAACGTTGTGTGTTTTCTCTGTAAAAACGTAATTAAAATGTAAATAATAAATAGAATAATCAATTCTTTTGGGATAGATAAGAAAAATATATCACTCGAATGGGTTGCTATCTGGTTAAAAAAACTCGTTTTGCGGACTCGATTTTAAACCAGATAAAAACCCATTTTTGTGATATAATTATCATATAAATCCAAAGGGATTGATTATCCTCTATTTAACTCCGTGCAGACATCGTCGCCTGCCACATCTGCCCTCCTTTGTATTTTTCAAAAATCTTTTCAAAACAGCAACACAGTGTAAAACAGTTGGGATCCTGATGAGAAACTGAGCTTGTCAGCATCTTATCTTGACCCAAGCTGTATGCCAAGGTATTCACGGTTAATAGTTTATTAAATATGCTGCCTATATCTGGATCAATGTATTTAGAAAAAAATACTGATTAAATGGAAATTTCAGTTGTACAGTTGTAGTCCATTTGTAACTATACAATGTTGTTTCGACTGATTGTAAAATGCCGATCAGTGTAGACCCTGACCGGAGGACCCGTGTAGGAATCAACTTACCTGAGTCTACACGGTTGGCGTAAGACTAGTGTACTCTTCACAGTTTAACTGTTTGTAAATGACGCGTGCTCCCGTCGCTATGTGTCAATGTTTTAAACGGGTTATTGAGAGACTCCGAAGGAAGGGAGGTAACTCTGGTTAAATTATGATTATACCTTTAATGTTTATTCATCTTGTCAGCATACGGCAAGTTTTATGGACAGTAGGTAACATCGTTGCCTGCGTTGCCTGCCATCGTTGCCTGCCACATCTACTACTACTAAGCTGTTTGCAAATGTAAGCAAAGTCTTAATTTCCCCCCGCTATAACGACTCCCCCCCTTACAACGACCCTCTATACAACGACTCCCTCCTTACATCAGCCCTCCATACAACGACGCCCTCCTCACAACGGCTCTTTTGTTATTTAAGTCTAATCAGACGCTGAGTTACTCTGCGTCACATCTGAAGCCTTACTAAAATCAACGGACGTTACTGTTTGGTACAAACAATTTACTGAGAAACACTAACGTCGATTCCAACGATGTTGACATTTTACTACAGTTGATGATCCCAGCGTTTTGAGACTCATGTCTTAATTTCTTAACCCATTAACCGCCTTTTTACGCCTTAAATTTATTCCTCCAAGGAAGAAGATAGTTCCAATTTGTATAGTCATTAATATGTATTATCAGAAATATTTTCTATATTCTAGTGGATGGTAGCTTAAAGCAGGCTGAAAGTAAAGCAGAATGCGTCTTAAGGCGCATTCTGCTTTACTTTCCATCTGCTTTAAGTGGTAACCTGTTTTCAAAATTAGAAAGAGGCTATGGGGTAATGGGTCTATCTAAACCCATCACTCCATAAATTCTCTTTTATTACGTCTTTAATTTATTCATCCA
The DNA here is from genome assembly GCA_922989275.2 of Gari tellinella. Taxonomy (NCBI): domain Eukaryota; kingdom Metazoa; phylum Mollusca; class Bivalvia; order Cardiida; family Psammobiidae; genus Gari; species Gari tellinella. The sequence goes on along the minus strand of OV277869.1, from coordinate 14,183,059 downwards.
TAAACATCAATTTATACAGTCATAATAAGCTTCCATAAGAAATATGTCCTATATCCTAGCAGATGGAATATTCGTAAAAAAGAAGTATTCTGCTTTACTCTCAAACTGCTTTAAGCAACCATCTGTCTTCAACACCCAAGGAAAACAATCTATGCAGAGAAAGGGTTTCCGCTGTATGGTTGGATTTTGAGGTCAACATTTGAAGACGATTAGTTTGTGGTTACACAATAGAGGATTTGGTTAATGATCAACTGAACAAACCTTCCTATAAAATGGAAATTTTATTTAACATTTTTTTTAATAATGTTACTTTCGATGCCATTATGACGTAAAGGCCCGTCTAACACAGTCGTTGACAAACTATCGTCTGCTTTGATTTGTCGTCTGTATTTTTTTTTTTTATAAATTTTGAATTTTAAGCGTTTTTGAATTTTACAAAACATTGAGTCGATTTTCAAATAATTTGAAACCTGGTCAGACGCTGCATTACGCGGTGTCTGATCTGGCTCCGAATCGTATTTTATATGTTAGTGTATAGATCTTTGCAGCGAAAGGGTTAACGTTTTTATGCTGAGTTGTGTTTTCGTCTGCAGCAATTGTCTTCTATTCTGTTGTAAAATAGAATGTTCACATTTCGTTTCTAAATAGGGTCAGGGCGTCAAACAAGTTAGTTCCTGGTGAAAGGCCTCGTAACGCCGCGTCTCATCTGGATCCAAACTGTTTTCAAAGGTACTCATGGTTTCGCCTCTATTTTACTGTTTCCATATCAGAGCATATCACGCTTTAACCCTTTTACTCTCAAATCGTAAAAACGCGTTTGCAAACAGTTTGGATCCTGATCAGACGCCGCGTAACGCGGCGTTTGATCAGGACCCAAACTGTTTGACACTCACCTTGAAAATTCCTCAGTCATACTGCCATATTTTTTCTCTTTGAAACCAAATTGCAGACAACAAATTGAAGCAGACGACAATGAAGCGGTGAACGGGTAAAACTATCCCGAATAATTTAAGCATGAAAGGGTTAAGAGTCTGTAAATCAAATTAAAATTGGCGCCGATATAAGTACCTAATTATTAGTTTATATAGGCGCCACCAATACATAATTATAAGTGATGAAAAAGACATGTAAAATATATTCAAAACAAAACAGTGAGCATGGTCGGGTTTTAAACCCGTGCGGAGAAGGCAAAATGAGATACATGTATGCCATAAGATTTGAACCAATAATTTAACCCACACAACCATTCTATACCTGAACCAACACTTAAACCAACACGACTGCTGGAGTAATGCTAGCTTTCGATCTAAATTATCTATTCCTGAACCAACACTTTAACCAACACGACCATTGAACTAATGCTAGCTGGCGGTCTAATCTATCTATTCCTGAACCAACACTTTAACCGACACGACCATTAAACTAATGCTAGCTGGCGGTCTAATCTATCTATTCCTGAACCAACACTTTAACCAACACGACTATTGAACTAATGCTAGCTGGCGGTCTAATCTATCTATTCCTGAACCAACACTTTAACCAACACGACCATTAAACTAATGCGAGCTGGCGGTCTAATCCATCTCTTCATGAACCAAAACTTTAACCAATACGACCATAGGACTAACGCTAGCTGGCGGTCTAATCTATCTATTCCTGAATCGACACTTTAACCAACACGACCATTTAACTAATACTAGATGGCCATCTAATCTATCTATTCCTGAACCAACACTTTAACCGACACGACCATTAAACTAATGCTAGCTGGCGGTCTAATCTATCTATTCCTGAACCAACACTTTAACCAACACGACCATTGAACTAATGCTAGCTGGCGGTCTAATCTATCTATTCCTGAACCAACACTTTAACCAACACGACCATTAAACTAATGCGAGCTGGCGGTCTAATCCATCTCTTCATGAACCAAAACTTTAACCAATACGACCATAGGACTAACGCTAGCTGGCGGTTTAATCTATCTATTCCTGAATCGACACTTTAACCAACACGACCATTTAACTAATACTAGATGGTCATCTAATCTATCTATTCCTGAACCAACACTTTAACCAACACGACCATTGAACTAATACTAGATGGCGATCTAATCTATTCCTGACCCAACACTTTCATCAACATGACTATTGAACTAATGCTAGATGGCGCTATAATCTACCTAAGATGGCCATCTAATCTGTCTATTCCTGAACCAACACTTTAACCGACACGACCATTGAACTATTGCTAGCTGGCGATCTAATATATCTATTGCATTGTAAGTAGCGAAAGGTTAATCACGAACTACTTCGCCCCGGGACAGAGTAGAAACTATGAAGGAAATATCTATATTTCTAATTCCTTGGAAATAGTTAAACCGTTTACGCCGAGTGGATTCTTCCATGCTTATATACGAGCAGTGCCATGACAAAATATGTCTTATTGCACTGCAAACTATGAAGGTCAATGCCAGCCGCCGCGCCAAAGACGCAGCGGCTTGTCTTGATCTACATTGTTTGACACCCACGTGTATTTAAAACATTGTATGTAGCTGTATTATATATGGTATTTGGCAGTGTAGACCAAACTCAGATACAGAGTCTTGGATGACAACACGGTGATGGGTGTGTACAATGTTGCAATGCAATAAGACTGGTTGTGTCATGGCAAGATCCATATTTGGTATCTATAGTGTTTTATTTTCGTTTTGTTTTTATATCGAAATTCCTATCAGCAAACAGTTTTTGACTCTGATCAGACGCCGCATTATGCGGTGTCTGACCAGAGTCTACACTGTTGGCCTATCTTCCTTTTTATGGGACACTAGGCACAAATGGGTTAGGACCAATTACAATGTATATACAATGCCATATACACGATGGTTTCATTTGAGTAGTGTCTATTTTAGCAAATACACAATTCGGTCTTCAGACTCTTTAACCCTTTCAACCATATAGCCCTCTATGGAGATTTGTGATTACATATGCAAACAGTGTAGACCCTGGTCAGAGGGCTCCAATAGGAGCCCTCTGATCAGGGACTTCACTGTTTGATAGTTTCATTGGTTTCTGTTGTCATATCAAAAATGCAACAGTAGACTGGTTCAAAATGCCTGCACTTGAATGGTCAAAATGGATAATATAAACCCACAATAGATATTTAGGGTTGAAAGGGTTAAATAAAAGATTCATGAAACTTCAAACGGACCATTTGAGTTTCCAATAATTTTAGTCCATTTTTGTCGTCAGTGTATGTATGTTGCGCCATATAACAGACAGTGCAGACCTTGGTAGCGAGTTATCACCGCCGTACTTTCTAACTTTTGCAGTGTTATCACAGTTGTTAATCACCCTCGTACTGTCGTGTTATCACCGTTATACTGTTACCGTCATACTGTCGTGTTATCACCGTCGTACTATAACCGTCGTACTGTCGTATTATCACCGTCGTACTATTACCGTCGTACTGTCGTGTTATCACCGTCTTACTATTACCGTCGTACTGTCGTGAAATCACCGTCGTACTATTACCCTCGTACTGTCGTGTTATCACCGTTGTACAATTGCCGTCGTACTGGGGTGTTATTACCGTCGTACTATAACCGTCGTACTGTCGTATTATCACCGTCGTACTATTACCGTCGTACTGTCGTGTTATCACCGTCTTACTATTACCGTCGTACTGTCGTGAAATCACCGTCGTACTATTACCCTCGTACTGTCGTGTTATCACCGTTGTACAATTGCCGTCGTACTGGGGTGTTATTACCGTCGTACTATTGCCGTCGTACTGTCGTGAAATCACCGTCGTACTATTACCGTCGTACTGGCGTGTTATCACCGTAGTACTGTCGTGTTATCACCATTGTACTGTCGTGTTTTATCATCGTATTGTCTTCTTATCATCGTCGTTTGTCGTACTATTACCGCCGTACTGTCGTGTTATCACCATCGTATAGTCGTACTGTCGCGTTTTAAAATTAGTAAATTAATAGGCCGTCCGTAAGTCAGAGGGTAACTGTAGGAATTTTCTTATTTTGGTCTTCAATGTCTTCATACTATAGGTCCACTCTTCACATGACGTTTTTAAGGACGGGTATTCGCGTCGATAGATCGATAGACCAGGAGCGTTAATCTACCTCACAACAAAATGAAGCTTCAGACGTTTGGTACTTGGTTGTGGTTGAGGTTTTGGTCGGCGAACTTCACTCCATATGGTCGTAAATGGTAAACATAATACTCTAGCTCGTTGATTTGCCAATCGTTAACGTAGTGGAATCCAATGGCATAATCACTCATGCTTTCTCTACCCTGTTGGCAAAATAAATACAGAATAACAGTTCAGAGGCCCGTTTCACAAAACTTTTACAAATACATTTAAGTGCCTATTTCTCTATCTAATTCTGTCTTGTGACATCTCTTTGGATTTGTCTTTTCAAGACGATTCTAAAATGATGTGACAAGACGGGATTAGATGGAGAAATAAATAAAAATTGAGACTTTTATGATCAGACTTACGACAACATTTCTCGTACGAAGTTTTATGAAACGGACTCCAGAGCTTTACCAGGCTCCGAGAGGTTATAAAACTTTTAACTTGAGTCTAAACTCGCTTGGTCAGATTTGAGCCTATGCTCAAATCTGACCAATCGACTGCTTGGGAACACACTCAGACTCAACTAAAACGCTTTATAACCTCGGAGCCTGATCTTAGTCATTTTCAACGTTACTAATAACTGAAAACTGCATCACCTTTTGGCGCCATTTATAAGCGACCAAAGCCAACTTTATAAACAGTTTGGATCTAGATCAGGCACGGCTTTGGCAATTATTTCGAGTAATTTTGCCTCAAGTATAGTATTGAAACAAAAGCGTAGACGAAATACGATACAGCGGAGAAATTGTATCTTTTCCAATAAACTTACGCTAAAACTAGTTTTTTAATTTGCATTGCACAACAGTTTGGAGCCAGATCAGACACCGGCTTTCCCGGACTACAGAACCCTGTCACATGTCATAGACAGACATGTTTTTGAAGTAATCAATATATTCATACACCAGGTTTTGTAATCCAGGATGATATAGTAAAAGATAATTACATGCTCTGGATTTTTTTTTCTAAAACCAGGGTCAGGAGCCAAGGGCAAGGTTGAAGTGATCTGGAAAAGGTTCGCGATACTTGACAGTCCTAAGATGTATCCACACACCATACTTTGTAATCCTCAATGAAATACGGTAGTTAAAGATACATGCTCCAGACAAAGTTATTCAATAATCAGGGTCAATGTCAATGTAAAGGTCAACTGAAAACTCAAGATATATGTACACACCTGGTTTGGTAATCGTAGATGGTATAGTACAGGATGTGTGCCCTGGTTATGACTTTAAATTACCAAGGTCAATATCAAATTAACATGAAAGTGTACGCGACACTCTGAAATCCCAATATCTATCAAAACAGAGTTTTTTATTAATTGTAGATGATACAGTATATGATATATTTCTTTTTCAATTATCAAGACCAGAGGTCCATGTCTAGTTCAAATTGACCTGAGAGTGGTATAGCACACTTGGAAATACGTATCCACACACCCGATTTAGTAGTCCTAGATTGTTTAGTAAAGCAGCTATGCTTCTGACGAATTGGGCGTGGACCGATGGACGAACCGGAGGACCGATCAACAGTCGGACGAACAAAATGATTCCTTTATATGGGACCCACTACCTAGTTGGGTATAACTTCAGAGGTTCATGAATCAAAGCTGGCGATGAAATTGGCGGTGAAAGGTTGAGAACAGTAATATTACGTCTACAAAGAAGCCTATTAGTAATATAGTCAATCTCGTACCAACTAATGGTATGTATAGGCAGAAGTATATTACGCCCACACCTCGTACGAAGTAATGTTACGTCTACCCAGAAGCATATTATAGTCAAACCTCGTACGAAGTAATGTTACGTCTACTCAGAAGCATATTATAGTCAAACCTCGTACAAAGTATTAGATGGCAGTTTGCGTGACATTCAAATTGTCAACCCGATAAACAGAATGTCACCCCGAGGCGTAGGGTTGACAATATGAATGCCACGTAATCTGACATCTAATATTTATTTTATCACACCGAACGTATCAACCCTGGCTTTGGAATCGTCTCATTTGTATTTTATAAAATGTGTTGTGAATACCAATTAAGCGCGGACATGCACGTAACGCAGGAAATGACGTTGCCATCGACGACGTCACATTGTTTATAATTATATTACAAGAAAGAAAGAAGAACGTCATGACAAATAGATTGAAGACACAATGTCTTTTCATTGTCTAGTTGGTAAATATCCTTTTCCGAAATGGTGGGAAATCGTTTATCAAGTGGTCCAGGCGCTTTGATTCTTGTAAGAAATGGACAAGGGGAAGCAACTTGTACAGAAAATGCAAAACGTTGATTATGAGTTACCACTCTTTAAAAGTTCTGTTACGTTCCCATAGCGAAAATCATACCATATAGCTGACAGTATTTTTAAGAGTGGAGAAATCATTTAGAGTGACGTCACAAAAAGAATATCTTAAAGAGTGACAGTATATTTTTGGATAGATGTAAAAATAGGCAAAATGTTAACTTTAGGTATATGGGAAATTAATATTGTAACTCAAAGAGAGGTGTAATAAAGTCAAATATCGTACAAAGTAATGTTACATCTACCAACAAGCCTCATCTAGTCAAATATCGTACAAAGAAATGTATCGTCTACTTAAAGGCTTAATACATTCAAATATCGTACAAAGTAATGTTACGTCTACTCAGGAGCCTCATATAGTCGAATATCGTACAAAGTAATGTTACGTCTACCAACACGCGCCATATAGTCAACTATTGTACAAAGTAATGTTACGTCTACCTATAAGACACATATAATCAAATATCGTACAAAGTAATGTTACGTCACCCCAGAAGACAAATTTAGTCAAATATCGTACAAAGTAATGTTGCGTCAACCCAGAAGACACATATTGTGAAATATCGTACAAAGTAATGTGACGTCTACTCAGAAGTCTCATATAGTCAAATATCGTACAAAGTAATGTTACGTCCACCTAGAAGCCTATTATAGTTAACTATTGTACAAAGTAATGTTACGTCTACCCAGAAGACACATATAGTCAAATATCGTACAAAGTAATGTTACGTCTACCCAGAAGCCTCATATAGGCAAATATCGTACAAAGTAATGTTACGTCCACCCAGAAGCCTATTATAGTTAACTATCGTACAAAGTAATGTTACGTCTACCCAGAAGACACATATAGTCAAATATCGTACAAAGTAATGTTACGTCTACCCAGAAGACACATATTGTGAAATATCGTACAAAGTAATGTTACATCTACCCAGAAGACACATATTGTGAAATATCGTACAAAGTAATGTGACGTCTACTCAGAAGTCTCATATAGTCAAATATCGTACAAAGTAATGTTACGTCCACCCAGAAGCCTATTATAGTTAACTTAATCGCGTATATTCATGTTTGCTGGTATTTCACAGATTAAACCTGATCTGATTTAGGCACGTTTTACCACTACTAGGCGGGGATAAGTTTGGAATCAAAACAAGTTCGAACAATATAGATGTTCCTCGGTGATAGTATGTTTTTAGACTGTACTGCTCTCTTATAACTATTACTTAAGTATTGTCCGATTTAATCCGAGTGGCCTGATATGGCTTAAACCTGTTTGACACTCAGATTAAACGATTGTGAGACATTTTACAAAAACATGTTCGTGCATTCTATTTTCAGTTTTAGAATGTTCAAATATAAAATAAATCGGCCAGCTCATAAGAACGTACTTATAACGTCGGCATTATGGTTTCATTTTAGTTGTCAATGTTTATTTGATTGGTTCAGTAAATGGGAAACTTTAAATTTTAATATTTACCCCGTGTGCTCCATTAGCATCATATTTGTAGAACCACTCTGGATATGCTTTCATCACATGAGTGCCTGGATTAAAACAGTGAAATCGACTGCGACCCAGTCTGTCTGTCGTATTTCCGGTCTTGATTCCAACTGTGTAGAGGCATCTTCCGAGCTCAGCGTCGTCAGCAAAGGTCTCTCCCTGCAAAAGGCAAATACATTAGATAAAGTACACATGCTTGTTGTGGGTTTCGAAGTAGTTATATGAATTAAACTGAATATTGATTATCGATAATCAATCATCAATTTTTAACAGATAATTGGTAGTATGTGCCCCCTCCTCTACAACGACACTCCGAACAACGATTCCCTCCTGACACCAACGCTTGCCATTGTTACCTAGACAATTATATCTAACGCTTAAACTGTTGCAATATCGTCTGCTTAAAATTGTTGTTCAATGTTTTTCTTACATAATTGACATTTTCACATAAAAACCAACAACTTAATGACGAGTGGCAAACAGTTTGAATCCAGATCAGACGCCGCATATACGCTGTTTGCAAATGTAAGCCAATTTCCCACACATAAATAACTCCCTCCAAACACCACACACAACTTTTGTCACCCATTGGGTGCCATTGTACATGTAGGGAGGAACTTCTTAAATAATGAACTGATATTTTCGGCGTTCAAGCGAAATAAACGACAGAAAATGATCGGCAAGTTCGGAAAATTTGCCGATCATTTTCTGTCGTTTATTTCGCTTAAACGCCGGAAAAAAGAGATTGATTTCTTAGATAATATTTGCTGTATTTTCTAATATTACTGTTTTGTTATATGCTTTCAGCCATAAAATCAAAAGAGAATAATCAATTGTTACATGCATTCAGCCATAAATTTAAAGAGAATGGCTGAATGCATGGAAAAAAAATATAACGTGTATTTGGACATGGTTTTCAATGAGATCGAAATACAGTCGATACTCGATACTACGAACTCGCTTAAATCTATATTACCAATATATCGTAAGTTGATCTTTTATAAGTCGATCTCGTTTAAGTCGATCATATCCGTATTTCAAAGTTAAAACGTGGCAAAACCACGTTTTAACTTTGAAATATGGGTATGAACGAACAAACGCGAGTTCGTAGATCCGAGTTTTTACTGTATTAGATACAACCAATATGAATGAATGAGTTCAGTAATGATGAAGTGACAACATGGGCCTTTGTTTATAAAGCGTTTGAAATGAGTTTGAAATCTTTCTCAAGATTTTGATTTGTCAAATTTAAGACTTCTACTCCAATCTGATCAATAAGCATGTGTTACGAGCCAGGCGCAACAGAAATACAAAGCCAGCAACAAACTTTACAAACTTTATTAAAACAAAATTGCAATTTGATGAAACACGTAAATATCTGTTATTTATATTCCTAAAATTATCCAAATTACTGTCCATTTGAATAACAAAACACTGCACTTTTAATTTAAATTTCCCACACTTTTAATAATCCAGAGATTCTATCTGTAAACGTCTAGTAGATAGATAGATTAATTTCAATAGCATGTAACATGACAATAGTTAACAACACAAATACATCTTAAAACAAAACACAATATATAAAAATTGCAATGATTAAATATATGTTGTGTTATGAACTATATCAGTCACATCAATATCAGGGATTATAAATTCCACGAATGAGGAACAATGTTGTTCACCACCCGTGGGATTACACAAAAAAGAGAAAGGACATCTCTTATTTCCATTGGGCTCCTTATTGATATTGATGGTCTGACATAGAGAGGCATGCTCTATGAACTACTAAGATTAAATATGAAATTAATAAATTAAAAATAATACTGAGTTTATTTTATATCACAGGTGTTGTTAATTAACCTACCCTTAATTATGATTAAAGTTATAGACTGACGTAGAAAAGTATGATATAAACTGTCCATATGACAAATTTTAAAAATAGGTTAACTTATAAGATTAAAAATCTGTGTTAAAATATATTAAAATGAGATCATTGGCTAACACTTAAGTTTACATTATTGTTCCTTAACTTATGATTATAAATATTACTTAAATATGAGTTACATTATTGTATCTTAAATTATGATTATAAATATGACTTAAATATGAGTTACATTGACCAATAGATTTCTCTTAGATGTTCATATTATGACTTAAAATGTGATCTTTTACTCCCCTCTTGAACTTTGCTAAAGTTGATATACTTCTAAGATTTGCAAGTAATTTGTTCCATAGTGTGCATCCGTTGTAGGAAAATGATGTGAGACCAAATCCTTTAACCTTAGGGGGGTACAAATGAACCGGTCTGACTATATCTGGTTTCGTAAGCATGAACAGTATCTTGAGCTGTAAAATTGTGACTCATATAGTCAGGACTTAGACCATTTTTTATCTTAAAAACATGACAGAGAACAATTTGGTCGACACTTCTTGAAACGTTTAACCAATCGAGAGAGGTAAAGTGTTCATGTTTAATACTAGATCTGGGATCCAACTTGAGTACAAAACGGACAACCTTATTCTGGGTAACCTGAAGCTTGTCTTTCCAAAACTCATAATGCCAAAAGGAACAGGAATAATCAAAATGACACTGAATGAGAGCTGAAACCAATAACCTTTTTGTATGTTCAGTAAGATAACTCCGTTTCCTGTATAAGAATCTTAACCTAGCATTAGCTTTAATAGTACACTGATGACTGCCGAAAGACCCAAGATAAAGCAGTTTATCTTAGGTCTCAATATAAACACATTTTTACTATTCTAGAAAGGTATTGAACAGTCAAAGAATTTCTTAAAGATCATGTGATCAATTGTTTCCCATAAAATTACTAAATATAGATTTCCAGGGGCATTCTGTCAACAAAATAAGAGCATGTGATTCAACTGGTTTACAAGGGAATATACACTTCTAATACAATCTACATGTACATACTTCCATACTATTCATTCATATACTCTACTATTCCATGATCTATTTCAATATTCTAAAAACTTCTAAATGTTCTAACGACAGAATTTACGCATTTTAAAACCTTTTAATAATAAGTAAACAACAAACTCATATCTCTAACATGTTTACATAACACATGGAACCTGGGTTTATGCTTAAAAGCATTTGAGTACAGTCTGAGATCGTTCTCAAGCTTTTGACAATACATATTTGAGCATTTGCTCAAATATATTCAATCAAAAGCTTGAGAAGGATCTCAGACTTTTATCAAGCTCTTTATAAGCATTAGTAACCCAGCGTCTGATATGGATCCTTTGAAACTGTTTTAAATGGGAATAAAGATTCGTTCAACGCAATGTCTTGTGCAGTCAAATCTCTCTATAACCACCACCTCACTATTACGACCCCCTTTTTCACGACAACTAAATTGTGTCAATTATAAGGAGTTTACGACAAGTGAATACTTAAAGCAAGGTTTACAATAAAGCAGAAAACTCATTTAGGAGCTTTCTGATTGTCACCTTGCTTTAAGCTGTCACATGTCCTTCATACAATCAATTAGCCTTCGGTTTAGCGGTCGGTTTTACTATATTCCGTCGTCTTATTAACCACCCGCACCGTGTGGATGAAGTCAATAATATTGTATACAGTTTGGATCAAGATGAGATGTTAAGTAAACCGGGGTTTTATCTGGATCCAAACTGTTGACATTCTGATACTAATTTATGAAGCAATATCCAATGTATAAAATGAATGTTAAGTTTTGTGAAGTAATGATATTTAATTTATTTAATAAATACGAAAGACTCAAGCAGGAAACGTAACACAAACAATACACCCACCTCTCAAGCAGAACACACACACACACAAACGCAATACCATTCCTTCATCTACACACTAAATAGAAAACAACACGCAAGACAAACATAAAGCAAAGTGAATATAGGAGCCCGCCTTGGTACGGTCAGTAGCAATCAATAACCAACTATAAATTAATTAATTATTAACAACCACTGGGGGGTTAAACCTGGGTTTAGGGGCGCCCAACCTCACGCTTATCTCCTATATTCACCTATAAAGACAAACAGTGTACATAAAATATAAACCCTGTTCCACAAACTCACAATCAAAAAGACCGCCAGCACAGTAAGTAAATACATGTAAAACATTTAGCAAAACATCTATGACAAGATCATTAGTAACAACATTCAAGCCCGTGTTAAAAATAACCCACTATGGCAACGGTCAAATTGTACTCAAGCGACTAGTCTGTAGTTACGAGTAACTGTAAGACATGGAAGGGTCTAGGGTACGACAGAGAATTATTTAACCCTTTCACTCTCAATGACGCCTTCACTCTTTGAACCCTAGTCCCGCATATAAGCGTCCTTTGCAAACAGTGTAACTGTGAGGCGTACACTTGTCCTTGGCAAACAGTGAAGACCCAGATCAGAGGGCTCCTAAAAGAGCCCTCTGATCAGGGTCTTCACTGTTTGTCTTAATGCCAAACATTGACAAAAACAACCCTTAAAAGTCAGAAATGGACTAGACTTAATTGGAAACTGGAATTGTACATTTCAAGTTTCAGGGAGGAAAGAGTTAAAGCGCGTTTGCAGACTGTTTTGCGGCGTCTGACCAGGACCCAAACTGTTTGACACTCTTATCGATGTTTATTAAGTCACACAACCTTAAATCTAACTTAAATTGAAACATGTTTTGCAGACAACAATAATGAAGCAGACGACAATAAAACGGTGAAGGGGTAAAAATCTCCCGAATAATTTGATCATGGAAGGGTTAAAGGTATGGTTCAGTTGAAGATGATAATGGATTAAAATCTTTATCAAGAAATCATAAGATTACCTGGAAACATTTTGACGTTTTGCTTGCTGCCGCGTACCTTTTCAGCGCTTCTCGGCCAAGTACGATACCCGGACCTCCAGAAAAGTAACCTCCAGGGACGATTGTCTTAAAATGATGCCCAAAATAGTAAACGCCATTTGGGTCCTGAAATCGAGGTTGTATAGGTATATGAAGAAAACGTCACTTTATACGTGGGTGGGTGTGTATTAGGACAATCTCGACGATGTCGATTGCCAACAGTTTGTAACACGATCAGATGCCGAATAACTCTGCATCTGATACGGCTCAAAACCGTTTGTCACTTCGATTTTGATAAATCATAAACACTGTCTTGAAGAACCTGTCGATTAAATTAAGTTCGCTCAAACGGGAAGAATAAACGGGTCCGTCTAAAGACCCCAAACCTCCCCAAATCACTCCAAACCTCTCTAAACCTGCCTAAAGCACTTGAAAACAATCCAAACCACTTAAATTCCTTAATATCTAATCAAAAAGAGCTTATAAATGGCAAATTTAAGCTATAACAATGAAAACATGTTAATTTAAAATTAAATATTCGATGTTTTTCTTTTCAAGGGGAACAACTCGAACAAAACTTAAGATCACTTTACACAGTTACCTCTAAATATTAACTCACTATCCTAATAGCCTGTTCCTGGTTTTGAAGACAAGTATTCTCTTAAAGCAGGTTGAAAGTAAAGCAGAATGCGCCTTAAGGCGCATTCTGCTTTACTTTCAGCCTGCTTTAAGCTACAATCAGCTAGAATTATAAAAACTTGTTTTTAAAAGTGGTTTTGGGAGGTATGGACAAGTTTGGGAAGGTTTTGGGTCTTTAGACGGACCGGAAAAAACGACCTCTCTGTTGTAATCAAAACTCACTCTGAAATCCTGATCAGGATCCAACTGTTTGCCAATAACAATTATGTTTATAGTCGGGGTTAAACAGTGAATTGTATAAACAGTCTAATCTTCTTCATCTATGAAAGAGTATTGAATGAACGCATATTATTGAAGGCGTTTGTGCTTAAACAATTCAGTTCATTGCAAACCCTTTAGAGTTCCTTCGGGTCTAAATCGTTTGCCATTCCGATTTTACAAAATGGTCAATGTAAGTCATGAAAAGTAATATTTTACGTTTTATTGTCCTGTTTTTAAGTTTAATTTGGTTTGAAAATTTCAATAGTTCTTTAATGAATTCAGTCGTGACCACTAGGATACACAGGTATCGAGTTAGTCGGAGTGACAAATGGGTGAAACATCATATTGTTTAGCTGTATACGTTACATGCGTACAAACACGTATATATACTATATAACATAATTTAGTGTGACTGGATTGCATTTTCCTTTGATTTGTATTCTACAAACTTACTAGTATAGTAACGCATGTGCAATGTATTACTGAAGGACAACCAGTAACAGTAGTTGTGGAAGGCAACGCGAAAATATTGGGACAGAAATATACGACATAAAAATAAGAATGAATGCTATCCGGTTCTGTTCCTTAGGCTACGAGCGTATTTTATGTCAACTATCATATTTGAATAAGTGTCCTTTGCACAATAATATCAAAAACTGTTGTATTTTTTTCTCATGAAATGACTTTGACATCGTTTTTAGTTTCTTTAATTGTTTTACTAATAAGAAATAGCCTGAATTCTGAACTACCATACCTGTTCGGATAGAAAGTATCGCAGATTTTCCATGATGACGTAAGCATCGTCATCAGTTCTCATGAACCAATCATAATCGTTCCAGTAGTGTTTGTATACATACTGGAACGCGGCAATCGTCTTCTTGTTCAACTGGCTCCGTGCCTCATGTGATGTGTTCAAAGCTATCAAAATCAAGCACAGAGTTAACCCATTTGCGCCCAGTAGATTATTCCATGTTTATATATTGGATTAGTCCATTTTTTATCAAAGGGATGCCTGGTCTAAATTTTCATTTTCATTTTGTTTTATATTGAAATTCCTATCAGCAAACAGTGTAGACTCTGATCAGACGCCGCATAATGCGGCGTCTGATTAGAGTATACACTGTTTGCCTATGATCCATATATGGGATCGTGGGCACAAAGGGGTTAAACTAAGGTAAAATGTAATTGCTTTCAATATAATCGAACTCCCAATATTTCAAAATTATCTGTATTTAAAACCTGAAACGTACAAGAAGCTCAACATGTTTTTCTTATCAGATTCTACACTGTTCCCAAATTACACATGCAATAGTTTGAAATATAAAAAGGTTTAACCCTTTCACTCTTAATGACGCCATAAAGCGCATTTGCAAACAGTTAACTGATTTTATCCTGATCACACGCCGCGTTACGCGAGTTCTGATTAGAATCAAAACTTTTTTCCACTTGGATTGAAGTTACGTCATTTATACTGCCTTAAATCTAGCATTTAAACGATATTGCAGACAACAACGTAATGCTGCCTGAATAGAACCTATGCCCCTGTATTCAGAATATTTACCTATGGTTGGAAACGTTTTGTTTGCCACGGAGCTAAAGAAGAGAAGTTTGTGACATCGCCTTCCCCAGGTGTTCTTGATGTGTCGAGCTTTAGACTGGAGATTGGCAGGTTGTGTCATAACCCAGCATAACACACGGACCTTCTGGTACAGCTTGTCCGCCACGGAATGGTCATCTGTAGGACAATTTATGTTACAACAGTTGAATTTGTAAAAAGTTTAGGTCAAGGTCAGACTTCACGAAAATCCGTGTATAATCAATATCTTAACTGTTTGCTTTCTTGATGACATTGTACAGTATAAGGCTAATAGCTTCAGTCCTTTCTTAACCCTTTCACTCTCAATGACGTCAGAGATCCATTGAGCTTTCTATACTGCACTCTTCGTCTTAAAATTAACCCAACCCCCATTCAAGTTGAAGACCGATTAGCGAAATAAACATGCCAATGTACACTCAATTCTTTGCACCGCGGTAACTCATTAAACTATCGAGACAATTAGAGACAAATAATTCTTTTATTTAGAATAATAATAAGAAGATCATTACAGAAGGTATCATAGGAAGGCCTCTGCTTTACTTTTTTGATGCATTAAAAAAGCACAAGTTTAATAAAGTGTATGTTGTTTGTTTGACCGCCTTGCACAATTTCAACTGTTCAAGTCGCGTTCCTATTTTAAAATTTTGAACTTTGGTCTCAGCTGGATGGTTAACGTTGGGGACGACCTAACATTATTCGTGCTCTAAACAAATAATCCCGGTTATCTGCAATACGATTCATGCCCGAAACGTTGCAAAACCTGCAACGGTATCACTAAATGAAATGAGTATATGGCTTGCGCGCAAGCATTAAGAAATCAGCAGTTTTAATAATCTTCGGCCCGTCTTCCGAAACGTCGTACGACGAAATATTGTCGTAAGTCAAATATTTAACATACATCTAATTGCTTATTTCTCCATCTAACCCTGTATTGTGACATCTCTTTGGAATCGTCTTGAAAAGACGATTCTAAAGAGATGTCACAAGACATGATAAGATGGGGAAAAAATATGAAAATTTTAGAACCTGACTTACAATATGTGTCCTTACCTTTATGGAGCTTTTCGTCTTCGACGAACATTGGTGTTTTCCGTGAATTTGATTCATTTTTTGATGTTTTAAATTCTGTAGCATGCAACGGTATGTGCAGGAGGGTTTCAAGGGACTTCAATCTGTATCAAACGAGACAAAAGCGGTTAAAACCAACCTTGAGATTCCGTCATAACTCGTTCACTGCCAAAGTTGCCTGAAATCGACACTCGTTTCGATATTGCTTAAGTCATACTGCCTTTAACCTAACTTTTAAACAAATTTTGCAGAAAACGATATTGAAGTAGACGACAAAATAGCGATAAAAGGGTAAACTCGTCACGATAAATTTGGCGTTGAAAGAGTTAGTTTTTAGTTTAAACATATTTTATTTCAATTATATACATGAAGTTGGGTTGGGCCACAAGGTCTACCAACTTAGAGACGGCCCTTCCCCTACAGTTTAACAAATACAAATTATTTTAGAGAGCGGGCAATAGTGAGCCAGAGAGAGAGAGAGAGACAGAGAGAGATAGAATGAGAGAGCGGGAGAAAGAGAGAGAGAGAGAGAGTATGAGTACAGGTGCCTCCATAACCATAATGTGGATAATTATATGCAAGTACAAAATTACACAGTTTAATCCGCCTTCAAATAATTGACTGTAAAACAGTTAAACCCGTATTAAGAAACTACCAGATTTAGAGATTTATTGATATTTGGTGACCAGTGGTCCCCAAATGCACGACAGATCAAATGCAGAAAGCCCCTGCAGGGGTTCTCCACATTATTATCATTCCTGCACCAAGGAAGCACTGGTCTATAAACATATTGGCAGCCGCCAAATACAGGTTCAACTTTAAAACAGATCAAATTATACATACAGCAAATAACAAGAATTCTATCACCTGTGTCTTACCTTGCATACAGTGCAACCTCTCTATTACGACCACTAAAAGAGAACGATTATTGATTGTATAAGAACTTGTATAAGAGACAGACAACATCCCATAAAAGGCGAAAGCAAAACAGAAAATTCCTAAAAGAGTCCTCTGCTATACCTTCATCCCGCTCTAAGCATTCACCCGCCTCAAACACAAATTAATAATAAAATAATTGACTGTTCGTAATAGAGAGGTCTAACTGATTGGGTTTGGCAAAATATACATATAATGGTACAAGCTTATACGTTGACTCTTGCTATAGTCGTACTAGGACATGTATTAGGGGATTAGTAAATAAGTCTGGGTTAAAATAACAAGGAAAAAGCAGAAAATGTCAAGATCTAAAAACGTTTTGTTTCTTTTATAAAAGTTTGGATAGCTGTGAAAATCAGACTAGTTGTTCGAAAGTTAGATTATTACTTACAAAAAGAAGAATATTTCTATTAATTGGATGGTAAGGTATTGTGGTCTGAAAAAGTGTATTTCGACAATTTATATATTTAGGACATTTAAAAAAGTAATGCTCTACCTCTTCAGAAACATTCTCACACGAACAGTACGGGTCAATATAAAAGGTGTTCATTCAAATTACTACAACTATGCCTTAGTCTTGCATGAAGTACCGTAAGGTATCTATTTCCAACTAGGTAGTACTCTGGAACTCTCCCTGGTTTTGTTCTCGGGACTATATTACTTTTAAAAGAATAGAAGGTACGGACATATCTGAGATCGGAGTCCAGAGAGTTCTAGAACACTGCAGTGGATGGAATACATGAGTTTTGAAAAATAGAAGTTCTATTGGGTAGCGTTTAAAAATGTCCTCGGTTATTTAAAGGATAGCTTGACATTTCACCCCCTAATGGGGGAATTATATCACTTATGTACTGTGGAACAGTGTCATGTGAGACCTTAAACATGAAAAACAGTTTTTGATTTTCTCGTCTCTTGAACAAAGGCTCCCATCCACATTCATCGTATAGCTTTTCAAGGGAAACTGATCTCGTTAGTCCTGTGACAATACGCGCAGCTTCATTCTGCATTCTTTCTATAGTGTTAGTATGTAGATCAGGACATCCATCTCATACAATTGAAGAATATTCAAAAATTGGTCTTACGTATGATAAGTATATTTGGTTTAGTGCAGATCTTGAAAGAGTAAATTGTACTTTGCGCATGCTATTGATAACTTTAGAAGCTGACTCTATGATGTTATCTATATGGTTAGTCCATTGGCCATTTTTGCCGAGTGTCACCCCTAAGTGTTTATGGTGGTCAACAAAAAATTCATTTCAGTATTAACATAGACAAGTATTGGTAAAGGAGATTGCTTTTTTAAAGTAAATAGAATGGCTTCTGTTTTGTTTGGATTAAAGTTAACCAACCATTGTTTTGCCCAAACTGAAATGCAACTTAGATCATTGTTGATAATACCTTCGATATCATTTATATTGCTTGCAGAATAGTAAAGTGAGCTATCATCTGCATACAACCTTGTTAAGCTAAGTAATGAATCGGTTATGTCATTCACATAAATGAGAAAGAGTAACGGCCCTAAAATGGAGCATTGATGAACACCCGCATTGACGGGCTTTAGTTTAGATTCAGCTGACTGACTTACTAATTTTTAATGTTTGTTATTTAGATAACTTGAGTCCAATTCATTAAGTTTAAGTTTATACCATTGTGTTTAAGTTTGAACAGTAGACCCTTGTGCCATACTCTGTCAAAGGCTTTTGAAATGTCACAAAAAAACATACAAGAATATTGATTATGCTCAAAGTTTTGACAGATATGGTGATAGCTATCAATAAGTTGGTATGTAGTTGAGTGGTTCGGAAAAAAACAGACTGGTATTTGTACAGTAAATTATTGTCTAAAAGGAAGTCGTACATGTGTTTAAAGACTAATCTTTCTAAAAGTTTACCGCAACAGCTTTGAAAGAGTTATTACGGAAGTTATACATTCCCAATTAAAACGTTTATGGTTTAAGTAATTATTTTGGCGCCAGATCAGACCTCGGGTACCCCGGCATATGGTCACGCTCCAAACTTGTTTTCACTCAAATTAAAGCAAATCGTTCATTATTTTGAAGAAAAAAATGCAATGTTTTACATATTATCGCATTGAGTTTGCGTTATGTCTGGCTTTTCTTCAATTACTACTTAATATAGAAATAAATGGACTAGACTTATTTTGACGCTGAAATTGTCTACTTTAGGTTCCATGGGTCAATGACTAGGTGTTTAACCCATTCACTCCCTATGACGTCATAAAACGCATTTTCAAACAATTTTGATCCTGATCAGACGCCGCGTAACGCGGCGTCAAATCAGGATTAAAACTGTTTACCACTTGTTTTTCAAATTACGTCAGTTATACTGCCTTAAACCTAACTTTAAAACGATATTGCAGACAACAAAATTGAAGCAGACGACAATGAAACGGTGAAGGGGTAAAAAATATCCCGATAAATTTGATCATGGAAGGGTTAACTATCAAGCGTTCAGTGACGTAATCAAACTACATGTATATGGTACCTGTCTATAAACTGAGTGCTTAGGTTGCCGGTTTTGATTGAAGCGCTGATCAAAGTTCTAATTTCTTTAGATAATTCCAGAACTCTGCTGCTGTTGTATTGGCCATCTTTACTTTTAAGCCTGAAAGAGAAAACAAAACAATCATATTTTCATATCCATGTTATCGGAAAAAGGCACTTGCTGAATGAAAAATCTGTTTCTAACCAGAGAGAATCAGCATTTTTGAAACGATATCGTCTAAATTACTACTGTAGAGAAAACATTATTTTTTTCTTATTAATACTTCTCTCCATCAAGATTGATGATTATGAGAAGGGGCACTTTTTAGGTGCACCATTGGGACTGTACCCGGCCGGTCACTTTATCCTGACACAGGAGAATGATTATTATTCTTTTCCAACGATGCAAATTTGCAAATGGAGACTGATCAGACTCTCGATAATTATTTTCGGCTCCAATCTGTTTGCAACTAATATGTTTATACAGTGGAGAATCTGTTATTCTTTCTCGTTTAAACGCAAACGTACGCAAACGTACGCAAACGCAAAGCACTAAAACGTAGAAAAGAACAACCTTTGGGCAATTCTGATAATTCTTGTTTATCTTGGTGGAAAACAGTTTGGAGCCTGATCAGACGCCGGGTTACCCGGCGTCTGATCTGGCTCCAAACTGTTTGCACTGCAAATAATAGTTTTAGCGTAAACGCGTTTATTGGGAAAGAATAACAGATTCTCCACTGTACACCATCAACACTTTAAAATACACTAAAACCTCTCTATAACACCATTTGACTTTTTGATTTAGTAGGTGTTTCAGACAGGTGAAACAAGCAAGGCGAAACGATATTGCAGACTAGAATATTGAAGCAAAACGGCAGGTCTATTCAGGTGTAATTTAATAAACGGCCCAGCATGTATATGTGGATATCAATGTGAAAATGCTTTTCATTACTTTTTAGATTGTCCAAACTATGTTCATATTCGGGATATTCTATTCCACGATATAATACCTATTACAACTGTCAATGTAGACATTTTACTATTTGGAAACCCAAACTGTTCTCCTGATTGCAACAAAGTTATTTTAATGCAGTTCATCGTTACATCCGAGCCTCCAACCGTTTTTGAATTCAAGAATTTGATCTTAGCACTTTTCTTCCTTCCTCTCTTTCTCTACTCTTTATGATGATATTAACATGGTAATTTGTTTTCAAATTGCTATGCTATTTATACTGAAAATAGTAATGTTACCTCTATTATTGTCATGTCACTGTTTTGTTAATATCTGGGGAGCGGGCATTATATAATGTTGTAAAAACTTGTAGCCCAATCCCCTGCATGTGTATTATATGCAATAAATATGTTTAAACTAAGCAAAACGACAATATGGCGGTGAAGGGTTTAACCATGAAAAGGGTACAGTGGAGAATCTGTTATTCTTTCCCAATAAACGCGTTTACGCTAAAACTATTACTTGCAGTGCAAACAGTGTGGAGCCAGATCAGACGCCGGGTAACCCGGCGTCTGATCAGGCTCCAAACTTTTTGCCACCAAGATAAACATGAATTATCAGAATTGTCCAAAAATTGCACTTTTCTACGTTTTAGTGTTTTGCGTTTGCGTACGTTTGCGTTTAAACGGGAAAGAATAACAGATTCTCCACTGTAAATGTCGAAACATCAACCCGTTCCCCCATAGAAGCGACTTTTAGCATATTTGATTTAATCCTCCGCTAAAGAAAATACATGTGTAGTTTCAATTTATACCATCATGGACATGTCCCACACCAACATATTTCTATATTATATCAGATGGTATTTTAAAGCAGGCTGAAAGAAAAGCAGAATGCGCCTTAAAGCGCATTCTGCTTTACTTTCAACCTGCTTTAAGTGATTACATGTATTCAAAGTATGAAAAGTTTATTGGGTAAAGGGTTAATAGTTCAGTCGAACCTGTTATACGATAGTGGAGAAGATGTTGTCATTTCCCGTTTAAACGCTTACGTCACGCAAAGGCAATGCAATAAAATGTAGAAATTTTCAACTTTTTAAATTTCTCACGATCCTTTTTTTTTTAACTGACAGTCAAGCAGTTTGGAGCCTGATCAGACACCGGGTTATCCTGCGTCTGATCTGACTCAAAAGTATTTGCAATTGAAATAATAGTTTTAGCGTAAACGCGTTAATTTGGGAAGAAAACGTCTTATCCACAGAACAAGCGAGCACTAATGGACAGAAAATCAAAGACAGATTATTGCTAAATGCAGGATAAATAAGAAAAAAAAAACCTTTAACCCTTTTACTGCTAAATTTTCGTGAGAATGTTACCCCTTCACCGTTTCATTGTCGTCTGCTTCAATGTTGTTGTCTGCAATATCGTTTCAAAGTTAAAAAATAAGGCAGTATGACTGAATAAATTTCAAAACGAGTGTCAAACTATTTCGATTAGGATCCAAACTGTTTGCAAACGCGCTTTTAAGCTTCATTGAGAGCGAAACCTTTAACTCTTTACGATCAGGATACAAACTGTTTGCAAACGCGCTTTTAAGCGTCATTAAGAGCGAAAGCGTTCAGATTTTCTGCATTATTATAATGTTGCATTTGCAACCTGTATAAAGACTTTGTATGGACACTGTATTTAATTCTCGCTTAAGGCCTTTCGCATACGGAAGTCGGTCTTGCGGGCGAGCGGATATGCGTCTTGACGACATAGACTTTTTCCGTACGTGCTTATACTAGAAAATGTTTCGTTACGCAGAATAGTGGACACGCAGGTGGCCCACTTGCTCTCATTTTCGAGCATTAAAATAAGAAGGGCATTTTTACATAACTTGTAATAACTTTTTTTTCTGGACAGATATCGTTCCTGTGCAAACGGCCTGTGTTAGCTTAAACATTTTCCTTTATGATGAAATTTGTTTTGAAAAAATATTTTAATAAGATTTTGGTCCTTTTTTAAGTTTAAAAAGACACCTCTAAATCACATTAAACAAAGAGTAAAATGCTGAAAATAAGCCTCGACGCGGATAATATAACACGACCTTGTGCATTTATACAAATCGATATCAATTCTGTGCAAACGGGCTCGTATACTTGACTATTTTTTCTTTCTTTTGATATAAATTTAAGAATTGTAAGTTAATGTTAATTTGGTCCTTTTTCAAATTGAAAATAAAATTAATATGTTCAAAGAGTCGTCGGGAGTTTCCGTAAATACCGAGCGGTAAGAGCCGAACATTGACGGGCACGCAAGCTAGCGTAAGACAGTTTATCGATAATCTATCGGTGTCCACTATTCTGCCTAACGATAAAGGAAAAGTTGATACAAATTAGTATAATCCTTCATAGCACAGTCAGTAGAGTGATTGACTAGCAATTCGAAGGTCATAGGTTCGAGACCCATCCAATCCAAATATTGTTTTAAATGTCCGACGTATTGACTTGTCAATCCATAACGCAGTGATCAAGGGACATGTTATATTTAGTCTTCATTGATTACAATTAGTGATGTTATATACCGTCCAATTATATGTCCACTTACATGTACGTTTTAGTTTAATGACTTACAAGTCAATAAAATCGGTATACATGTTTACGATTTGATCGAACTATAAAGCACGCATTGAAGCTTATCAATACGTCAACCTTTTCAAGATTGATATTTCCCATTATTATTATGTTTAAACAATATAATAAACCTTGTATGCAAGTCCATGAATAAATAATAATGCATTTTTTGACAGAATTTTACTTTTAAGGTAGGTAACTGTATCTCAACATCAAATATCCCATATTTTAATAAGAAAATCTGTTATTACAACAAATCCTGACTAATATTTTCTAATTTTTTCAGACTAACTACTTCATCAACCATATATTTAAATGAAATGAAAACAAATATACATTGAATGAGTCAGTATTTTGTAATTAAATTTTTAGCATTTTGAAAAATTTAAATAGCTGATAACATCTTTCAGAACACCGTTATTCAAAATGTTTTTAGCTTTTCTTGTAATGAATGTTGTGGACTACTTATTGGACGAGATTTATAGTCATTAACTTTATATATTTTTGAAAAAAATAAAATCATCTTAATTCCAGGTTTTTGTTAGAAAAAGAGACCTTAAAGACAAACCACACGATAAATTTTGCCTATATTTTCACACATTGTTTCTTAGGCTATTGTCATTCCATAACACCTTGTATGGAAAATAAGCGCACTTGCGAAGTACCTTAACTCAATAAACCGTAGCGACGTGTACACAGATACAGATCTTTATTCGGCATAAAATAGCAAAAGCATATTCATAGCCATCAATAAACATGTACACTTCAATATACATACATGTACGTAAAATGCACTGACATGGAAAATTAAGTTTCGTAAACAAACTTTACAGAGAAGTATATATAAACTGACTAGAGTTCTGATTATTTAATATACATGTATATAATTATGTATTCCACCTAACTGTAGGGGAATAAAATATCTGATATAATTCGTATCGTGTTTAATGTTCTAATTTTCAGTCGTAACTTTAAATGCATTGTATATAAATTTAGAAAGATTTGATGATTTAGATGACATCAAGTGTATACTCGTCGTTTATAATCAATGTACCTGGGAAAGGTACGTGTGTCCTATACATTATGAGGATCTCCTACCAGTAGCTTGAATATGGGTTAAATTATTTTTTTGCATTTCTGTACATTATAGTTTTTAGTCAGAGAGTTAAAGAACTACATTGTATCTTATCATAGTCTGCACGGGTTGCCATTTTGTATTTTAAAAAATATAGTGAAAAACAACTCTAAATAATAAAAGAAAAGGACTAAACTTCATAAGGAACTGTAAATAATTCTCCATTTAACCATTTCATTCTCAATGACGCAAAAAAGCGAGTTTGGATCCTGATCAGACACCGCGTAACGCGGCGTCTGATCAGGATCCAAGCTGTTTGACACTCGTACAGTATTGAACTTTTTTCAGTTTTTCAGTTAAAATTAACTTTACAACGATATTGCAGACAACAAACTGGAAGCAGACGACAATGAAACGGTGTAGTGGTAAACAGCTCACGATAAATTTGATCATGAAAAGGTTAAGGTTTTAGGGGTCAATAAGTTGCTACAGGTTATAAGTTCATATTTTAAAAACATATGCCCTTAGGGGTTGACAATATACATGTCTGGAGTTTAATTTTAGTCGCTTCCTGGTCAGCCCTTTCACCCCTATCCTGTCGAAATTTCGTCTGCTCTGAATTCATAGTCATCACATGTACCTATCACTATGATGTACTGTAAATTTATATTTGTATTGATGAGAAACTGTTTATAGTTTAAATCAATAAACAATATCTATCTATCTATCTATCTACATGTACCATATTTGGTAAAATTCAGATTTATACATTAAAAAAAAAAAAAAAAATTAAATTGTATAAATTATAACTATTTTCTTCAGTGAAACAATAAAGTAAACGCGTCAAAATGAGTACCTATGGAGTAATGGATTAAATGTTTAACTCTTTCCTCCCTGAAACTTGAAATGGACAATTCCAGTTTCCATTTTAGACTAGTCCATTTCTGACTTTTAAGGGTTGTTTTTGTCAATGTTTGGCATTGTGACAAACAGTGAAGACCCTGATCAGAGGGCTCCTTTCGGAGCCCTCTGATCTGGGTCTTCACTGTTTGCATAGGACATGTGTACTATTCAGATGTACACTGTTTAAAAAGCACGCCTATATGCGGGACTAGGGTTCAAAGAGTTAAAAGCGTCTTCTCTGTCATCAATCGAGCATACGAATGCCCATGTCTTGCTTTACCACCAGCGTGTTCAATTACCATTGTTTGCTGTTTAGATGTGTCCCGTGTGCAGCGTGCGCTTTATGTTCAACTCAACTCAAAATCTTTATTTCGGCTAATCTTTACAGAGCATAGCCCTAAACTGGGCGGTTATGTTAATGAGAAGAACAATGTATAGTAGAGAAATGTACAGTAGAGAAAACGTATTTTTCCAAATAACCGCGTTTACGCTTAAACTATTATTTTCATTGCAAACTGTTTGCCACTCAGATTAAAACTGGTACCCGGTAGTCAGAATTGTTAAAAAATTGTCATTTTCTATATTTCAGTGCAATGCGTTTGCGTTTGAACGGAAGAAAAACGTTTTCTCCACTGTATTTCAGACCGGTAGCCAACTCGCGCCATCGACGGCCATCGATTTCTTCACTGAACTCATCACAAATAGCATGTAGTGGGTCCATGGTCGAGTAGTCACTGTGACTGACGATCAAAACAGTGTATAAAAAGGTAAAGAAAGAACAGTGAACCGTGGATATTCTTTACATTTTGGTATTTTCCACAATTTAGGGGTGTCTGCATTGCTGCGGTCCATCTAACTAAACTATCGATATACTGACAGAATGCCGACTTCCTCAAAAAGAGGACTGCGTTGAATGTTATGACATAGACATAGTTTATTCGTAACTGATACATAAAGTATAACAACCTTTTTAGTTGTATAAAGTATCTCGTTACATAATCCATCATTTATACATCATATTCAACAGGTCTATCACGTGACATGCAAATATATATTTATATACCAAATCAGACTCAATATGAATGCTTAACCCACTCACCCCTTGTGACGCATATATATGCGTCATTTACAATTTTGTATTGTGAAAAATACTCTTGTTTTATGCAATCAGTGTTGTAGACCCTGATCGTAATACTCCTTATAGGTGTATCCAGATCAGGATCTGCACTTTATGACTTTTTAATATACATTGTACATAGTTAAAAATCAACTGTTGACAGTGTTAACTATTTTAGTCTCCTGGGTGAATAAGTTAACCATTTTATCGAAAGTACCAACTTTCCTCGAATGAACTATGAGGGAAAGTATGAGGAGAATGAACACTAGATGTTGGTTGAATTTTATGATTCATTGCTCTTTTTTACTTCCTTTTATACGAGTATATAGGTTATCTGCAGCGAGTTCAGGGAATGACCCGGTGCCCAACGTCCGTTTAGAATGCAAACAACCCTTAATAGTTCGACATCTAACGTTCTTGAATACTCTTCAATAATAATCCATTGCGCCCCATGTCTATGTACAGTGGAGAATCTGTTATTCTTTCCCAATAAACGCGTTTACACTAAAACTATTATTTGCAGTGCAAATAGTTTGGAGCCAGATCAGACGCCGGGTAACCCGGCGTCTGATCAGGCTCCAAACTATTTGCCACCAAGATAAACATGAATTATCAGAATTGTCAAAAAGTTGTCATTTTCTACGTTTTAGTGTTTTGCGTTTGCGTACGTTTGCGTTTAAACGGGAAAGAATAACAGATTCTCCACTGTACTTTTCACGGCTGCGAACGAGTAATATATGAACCGATTCACACACTCAAAAAGCATTACTCAGCTGAATATACCACATACAAAAATGTATTTAGATGTATATTGTAAGCTGCTTTCTTTGATACATCTGACATGTTGATTTATTGAAGAGAAATTGCATTTTACAGTTGAAGGGCAATCGATTTAGTCTTTTGGTCGCCATTTTGGAATTCCTGCTCATTATGGCGTACATGTACTACATTCAAGACTTGTTCGCGTAGCTGCCCAACGATATTATGCAAACGGGTCGTTTGTGTGTAAATTGTCATGGACGTAGGCCTCCGATCGGCTCCGATACCTTACCTGAACACACTACAGTCTTCTTTCACCTTTAATTTTGCTAGATGTCGCGATATGACTGAAATGCTGTTAAAATCGACTTCAAATCATAACGCATAAAACCATAAAATCATACCGCGTGTGCAACATACTGTAGCGATCTAAGCCTCGTCCATTTACATAGATTAACTGACTGCGCTTAACCATTTCGCTCTTAATAACGTCATAAAACGCATTTGCAAACAGTTTTGATCCTGATCAGACTCCGCGTAACGCGGTGTCTGTTCAGGATCTAAACTGTTTTCTACTTGTTTTGAAATGTCTTCTGTCATATTGCCTTAAATCTAACTTTGAAACGATATTGCAGACAACAATATTGAAGCAGACGACAATATGGCGGCAGCGAATGGGTAAAAACATCACGATACATTTGATCATGAAAGTGTTAAAAACAAATTGTAATCTGCTTAGTATTTCCAATTAACTTAGTTTGAAATTTCAAAACTGCAGAAGCATTTGCATGATTGTCAAGCCGTTTGTCTCTAGATCAGGCAGCGGGATTTTCGGTAGTTTCAACTGTTTGCAAATGTAGGTGAAATAGAAATTGGATCTGGCGATGGTTGTGGTTTAAGTCTTAACATTTATATTCGTGGATTAACCATTGAAAGTTAATCCTCTCATCACCATATGCAGCAACATGTACCGTCGACTTTTGCAAACAATTTGGATCCTGATCAGACGCCGGGAAACCCGATTCTGATCAGGATCAAAATTGTTTGAAACTGATATCTATCTTTAAAATCACACTGCCTTAGATCTAAATTAGAGTAAATATTGCATACAACAGCAATAACCCTATCACTCTCAAAGACGCCTTAAAGCGCGTTTGCAAACAGTTTGGGTCCTGATCAGACGCCGGGTAACGCGGCGTCTGATCAGGACCCAAACGGTTTGACACACTTATCGACATTTATTAAGTCATACAACCTTAAATCTAACATTGAAGCGTGTCTTGCAGACAACACTACTGAAACAGACGACAATAAAGCGGTGAAGGGGTAAAAACTCTCCCGAATAATTTGATAATGTAAGGATTAAAGCAGAAGATAGATTTCAGGGCTGCCATTTCTCCGGAATTTTCCTAAATGTTCGGATTTTTTTCTAGTACATGTCAGGTTAAAGCAGGCTGGAAGTAAAGCAGAATGCGCCTTAAGGCGCATTCTGCTCTACTTCCAGCCTGCTTTAAGCAGCATCGTGTCAACAAAACTAGAAACAGGCTATGGGGTAAAGGTACGATTCGTAAAATCGCACTTGAAAAATGCAAATTTGGAAATCTTCGGATTTTTCATGTCAACTTATGGCAGCCCTGAGATTTGCAAAAAACGGATTAAATCAGGTGCAGTGAAATGGTTTAGAAAGTTTTCTAAAAATATGCAAATAATGTTTCGAGCTTTTATATTAAATTCAATATTCAGAAAGGATGCTTTCAATCGATAGTTTGACAACTTGCATATTGTTAAATCCCAATACTCTAGAGGTAGCCCATACTGATAAGTTGAAAGGTAGCATCAATAGTAGACACCGCGTCACTCGGCGTCTGATCTGTGTCCAAACTGTTTTGCCCCAATATTGATGTCTCTCCGGTCAAGTTACCTCAACTATTTTTATACTAAAAATACAATATCTAACATCAGAAGTTCGATAGCTTGAATATGCGTGAGTTCCCTTATTTTGAAGATGAAGCATTGCATAAGTCAAACTACCTGTATATCTTCGTTGAATTCCGACACTTAAAACCTGTTTTAGTTTTACGTTAGATCAGCACATTAAGACAACTTTTTGGTGAATCTTAGTGATACTCGTACAGTGGAGAATCTGTTATTCTTTCCCAATAAACGCGTTTACGCTAAAACTATTATTTGCAGTGCAAACAGTTTGGAGCCAGATCAGACGCCGGGTAACCCGGCGTCTGATCAGGCTCCAAACTGTTTGCCACCTATATAAACAAGAACTATCAAAATTGTCAAAAAGTTGTTCTTTTCTACGTTTTAGTGCTTTGCGTTTGCGTACGTTTGCGTTTAAACGGGAAAGAATAACAGATTCTCCACTGTATCATACTTGGCACACTAACATTTATAATGTATTCTGTTTCATAAAAGCCCGTTAGCGATTTAAAAAATCCAAATGGCGGCCATTTTTCAAGATTTTAACCCTTTACCCTATAGCTTGTTTCTAGTATGAAAGACAGATGACCACTTAAAGCAGGTTGAAAGTAAAGCGGAATGTGACTTGTAGCGCATTCTGCTTTACTTCCAACTTGCTTTAAACTATAATCTACTATAATATAAATATTATTTCTGATGATACACATTCATGAATGTATTTTCTTCAGTGTAGGAATAAATCATAGGTGTAAAAAGAGTATTTGTGGTGTAATGGGTTAAATAAAGAAGGGTTAGAAACGGGACCAAAGTTTATGTCGGTTTAGAGAGAATTCATTTTTTAGAGGATCCGGTTTGTAGGGGTTCCCCTGTACTTGGAATGCGGCGACTTGTTTGTGTTATCAGATTCTCGTTACTCGTACTGAGAATGACAAATATATTTACCTGAGAATGCTATAGTTAATTAGAATATGTTTTGCTGATAACAGTAAACGCTATTTATGTACTACAGTGTTCCCTCTATACAACGGCCCTCCCAACAGCGACTCCCTCCTTACAACGACCCTTGTCGCAGTTCCCTAAACAGGACAATTATTAACTTTCAACCTGCTTTCAGCTACAGTCTGCTAGGAAATAGAAAATGTTTCTTATGATTCATATTCGTTGGTGTATAAATTGGAATAAATAAAGGTCGTAAAAAGGCGTTTTTATGGGGTTATGGGTTAAACGCAAACGAAACGCAAATGCATTTCACTTAAATGTATCTAAAGTTACAACTTTTTGACAGTTTAACGATTTATTTTAATCTGAGTGGCAAACAGTTTGGAGCCTTATCTGACGCCGGGTTACAAACAATTATTACCCTAATAAGAGGACTCGAATAGGAGCCATATACCAGGGCTTGCATTGTTTTGTAATTTTGTTATCAATTGTAAAAGTAAATCCTAAATATTTAAAAACGGACTGACTTAAACATGTAATTGGCACCTGAAAGCGTAGCTTTGAAGTGTCGGGGATCAATACGTTTTTAACGAACACTAAGAGTTTTTCTTTCCCAATATTTTTGTTTGTGCTGAACTCATTGAGCCCTAGTGACGCATATATGAGTCCTCAAACAAAAGTGTACCTGTAAAGAGTACACATGTCTAATTCAAACAGTGAAGGGACTTCACTGTTTGTAAATTTGTAATATAATATAAAAATAACCCTAAATAGTCTAAAATGGACCAGCCTTTATTGTAAACTGGAATTGTCCATTGGAAGTTTAAGGGGATAATGAGTTTAACAAGTATTTCCGTTGAAAACAGTTTGGAGCCTGATCAGGCTTTGCAAGGTTTGTCACCCAGATTTATATGAATTGCAACAAATTTGAAAGAAAAAAAAACCCTGCCAATTATTACAGTTCATTTCACTGTGTTTGCATCTAGATTAGTTCACACGGGAAAATTAACGTCTTCTTCACTGCATAGGATACAAAATACACATGTAACACAACAGTTTTCAGCATTATATTCAACCTGCCTTTTATCAGCTAACTCTCTGGGGTTTTCAGAAAATTGTATGATTATTATTGGTAGCATGCAGACAAAGAAAACATTTTATATAAAGTATTTGTTTTTTATTGTTATGAGGGAACATGCATTTAACCCTCTACTCATTAGCCTGTGTCTAGTTTTGAAGATAGGTGACCACTTAAAGCAGGTTGAAAGTAAAGCAGAATATGTTATTTTCAGTCTGCTGTAAGCTACCACCTGTCAGGATATAGAAAATGTTTCTAATGGTACATGTTCACGACTGTCTAAATTGGAACTATTTTCTTCATTGAGGAAATGAAATGAATGCGCTAAAAGTAGCTTCTATGTGGGAAATGGTTTTCTTACATAACTACCCCTGTTTTCTATAGCGAACAACGATCACGGATATCCTTGTCTCCAACAGGTGTGAGATCACTTTTGATGACGTCACTCTAACGTTACTATTTAGCGTTATTACGTCGCTTGAATTAAAAAAAGGCTATTGCTGTAAAAATAATTTAAAATCGTTGGTTATATGAGAAAAAGAATCTGTCACTGGTCGATGTTTAAGAAAAGTTGATCTAAAACTCGTCTAGAATAGAAAAGTTATTAGACTCGTTTGAGATCAGCTTGTCTTAAACATCGACTCATGACAGATCCTATATAAAACCAGTGTAACGGGTTGTTTGTTTTTACATGTGGTCCGCGTTGAAAACATTCTACATGTTACCGTATTCCTGCCACAAGTGACGCTTTTTACAAAACAATGTAGATCAAAATCTATTGCTTATGTTTAGAAACTAATAAGTACTATATGATAGCAATATTTCATTGCGTTACTTATATTTGTCGTGTATATGTATATTGAGAAATAAAACATTTAAAAAAAAATTCTACTGCATATGTATACATACGTCAGTATCTACATTAGTTACTGATATCTTTTTGATATAAGACCTACTTTTTACTGGGGTAAATTTCCTTTTATTTCATTTGCCAATGTAATAATTGATAAGATAGAGGTTAAAAGTGGGTGGAGTTTAATACATATGGATACCCAGCGGTAGAAGAGTTCACACTTTGTAAATGACAGCTCGATCAAGTGCCGGTTATTCATAGTCTGGATTTAACCCACTCACTGCTATGACGTCATCAATGTTTAACCAATTGTCGTCTGCGTTTTGTTTAGGTATTTTGACTTACGAAATATTGAAATGAGTGTCAAACAATTTGGATCCTGATCATACGCCGCGCTAAGCGGCGTCTGACCAGGATCCAAAATGATTGCAAATAACCGTTGTACTCGGGGTAACACAAGGAGAGGTATTGTACGATTTTTCTGACCTGTCGGAGTTATTTTTAGAACAGAATAGTTAATGATGGTAAATGGGTAAGCAAGGTAACATCGAATATAGAAATGTACACTTTCCTACTTCAGATAAGTATGATCCTCGTGCAGCACGAGACCGCTGCGCTAACTTAACTGATATCTTATTCTTTCCCAATAAACGCATTTATATACTAAAACTATTATTTCCATTGCAAACAGGTTAGAGCCAGATCAGACGCCGGGCAACCCGGCGTCTGATCAGGCTCCAACCTGTTTGCTTCTCAGATTAAAGATATAGTTAAAATGTCAATAAGTATATTTCCACAGTTTAGAGTATTGCGTTTGTGTTTAAACGGGAAAGAAAAATGTATCCTCTACTGTACATAACACATAAAATTTACGGCTATCGCTAACTGGATGTAAGGAAAACTCATCCCTTTTAAAATTTTAGAATGTTCCAATCTAAAAATAACTCTGACAGGTCAAAAGAAAACACTAATATGTTCTTCTATTTGTTTTTGTTGTAAGAGCGACGAAACGCAAACGCAATGCAAGAAAATGTTGAAAAAAATTGCATTTTTTAAATGTCTAATAATTCATAAAGATATTGAATTGAATTGAATTGAATTGAATTGAACCTAATGCAGCTTTCATCTGAACCATGCCTCAAATACCAAATACGAATACCGAAGCGAATGCTTATTACGTTCAATCGTGGTAATTTGACAGTGTTTTAAACATGCTTAAACGAGAATTAAAGAAAAGTACAAAATCTCCCTTTTAAGCACGCGTTGAGTTTATGGTGCTATATATCGCCAAATCTCGTCAAGGTCTACACTGTATAGCAACAAACCTTGACAACCAAT
Organism: Gari tellinella; assembly: GCA_922989275.2. NCBI lineage: Eukaryota > Metazoa > Mollusca > Bivalvia > Cardiida > Psammobiidae > Gari > Gari tellinella. The sequence goes on along the minus strand of OV277869.1, from coordinate 14,149,705 downwards.
CAGAAGCCCTGATAATACGGAAAACATTTCACTGATTCAGATCATTCAGAGTGGTGTATTCAAACGTAGAAATGACCTAGACATTATATTTTTTTGATTATTTTTATGGATGTTATACTTTATTTGGAGTTTTAACTGTTTTTTAAGCCACAAAGAAGAATTCTTAATAGCAGTGTATGTGCTTTACATATTTTAAGTCTTAGCCCCACGAGAATAGGAGACAAAAGTATAACCATATCCCTTTGATGATCAAATTATTCGGGAAAGTTATACCCCTTCACCGCTTTATTATCGTCTGCTTCAGTATTGTTGTCTGCAAGACACGTTTCAAAGTTAGATTTAAGGTTGTATGACTTAATAAATATCGATAAGAGTGTCAAACAGTTTGGGTGCTGATCAGGCGCCGCTTTACCTGGCGTCTGATTAGGATCCAAACTGTTTGCAAACGCGCTTTATGGCGTCATTGAGAGTCAAAGGGATACTTGTGTTGCAGTGCCGTTAAATTCTAACAAACAAACTAATATACATTATAACTTAATCTAAAAGGTTCTTTAATATATTCCACATTGCGCTTAGGTATAACAAAACCATGGCTACCTGTCTAAATGACTTTCAACTTCTAAATGTTGTCCTTTGCGGTTTACATCTGCAGTCTTTTCTCCCCGCGACCAGTCACATGAACAGCCATCTACACGGTCAGCGGCTCGATTAGTTTTTGATAGGATCACAGTGTTGAAAGCAATAAAAGCCCCATACGCGAAACAAAATCCAACCACGAATCCAAACAATGTTAGCTGCACATGATTCCAGAGTGTCTTTTTGCCACCACCGTAACGTTCTACTCGTGTCATGGTTATACTAAAGTTAACCGTTCTTTAGCATCCTTGTCGTAAGCCAAAATGATTTATACACACATATCGACCCACGTTAAACATCGGGTTTATACTACCTTGGGTCTCTACCTTATATAGTTACTTACTAGTTGTCATTTTATAGATCAGTGCGCATCGAACTGTGAGTCAGAGTCACATGACTAGCAAGACTGTAGCTAAAATTAACCCATAGCCACATAGCCTTTTTCTGGTTTTGAAAAACAGGAGACAACTTAAAGCAGGTTGCCAGTAAAGCACCATGCTCCTTAAGATGCATTTTGCACCACACCACATAATTACATGTACATTTGCATTATGTTTCTACTTTTGAAATGGGGTGTCCAGATGTAGTAGGTTTAAAGTAAAGCAGAATGAGACTGTTTTAAGCTACCATCTGCTAGGATATAGGACATGTCTGTTATGGTAATAATGATAGTAATTCATGTACTACTAATTATAAAAATGATAATAAAAGTAAGAACATTATTATTACTAGTACAGTGGAGAAGACGTTATTCGTTCCAAATAAACGCGTTTACGCTAAAACATTTATTTCTATTACAAACGATTTCGAGCTAGATCAGACGCCGGGTAACGATGCATTATGTATAATGCCGAGTTATCCGGCGTCTGATCTAACTCAAAATGTTTGCCAATTAGATTAACTCAATTATCCCCTGAAACTTCCAATGGACAATTCCAGTTTACAATAAAGACGGGTCCATCTTAGAATACTTAGGGTTGTTTTTTATAATATATTACAAAATGACACACAGTGAAGTCCCTGATACATGTAAGAGGGCTCCTGCAGGAGCCATCTAATCAGTGACTTTACTGTTTGCATTAGACAAGTGTACTCTTTCGGAAGGGGACGCAGATATATGTCACTAGGGCTCAATAAGTTAAAAGCAAAAACGTTGTCATTTTCTACATTTAAGAGCAATAATAGAAAAAATTATAATAATTATTATTATTATTATTATTTGTCTTGGCTAAAGAAATCAGAACATTTAAGTAAGTGCATAGAAACAGTGCAACGAATATATACTCGTGAATTTTAGGAGGAAAAATCATTGACAACAAAGAGTAAAATATATAAAAACACAACTTTATATTTTGACTCAAAAAGTGTAAAATAACGGCAATGAATGTCAAATGTAAGAAAAGGAAGCGTATACATGTATTAGACCCCAGAGATAGCGGGCCATTTAAAAAAACTAAGATTTTTTTGGTCGCAAATCGGACTGGTCAAGCAGCACGACCATGAGCGCAATCAGTTCTCGCTCTAGCAGACTGAGCATCGCTCATACAAACTCTAGACTCGATTGTCCTCCGACCAATGCGTCTTTTCCTCAACCTTGCTCGCTTCTTCGACGCTCTATATGAGACTTTAGGTCAAGGCTCGGTCATATTGAAAACACAATAATTTAATACAGTGTCGGATAAATCGTATTGCATTGTGTGTACTATACTAATTTATAAATCACCAACATACTTGATTACTACGCCGACCGTAAAAAACATTTTAGTTTAACAAACTTGGAACCCCAATTAGTCAACGAAACTTTCCCATTGTCCACGAGTTCAATAAATTCAATTTTGCTCACGTTTTTTAAATTCTTCTTTATCAAAGAAACAAATGACACAAAAATTTGAACCTTCTTTTTTCATTGTTTGCATTAGCTGTAAGGAAAAGGATTCGTAATGACTGTTATTGGGTTTTATTCGTCCATAGATAAAAACAATGGCAAGAAAATCTGATACTAATATCAGTGTATCGTGAAAATACTTCTCTGATAACAGATTCCTGTTTTCAAATAAAGAATAAAAAAAATTAAAAGTTAAAATATAAAGCAGTATGATTGAAGAAATTTCAAAACGAGTGTCAAACAGTTTTGATCCAAACTGTTTGCAAACGCGCTTTTAAGTGCCATTGGGAGCGGAAGTGTTATAACGATTATTGATACTTTGTTTAGTTTTTACAATAACATCATTATGATGTTGCGTCATTATGATGTTACGTCAGAAATTAAAACGAACAGATTTATTTATGCTACAAGCGGTTTGACACTTGGAAATCTTTCCTTGACCTATTGCGTATCTAGTTTGTTAAATTAAATTATTCACAATGCTCTATATAACTTTTAATTCGATATTTTTTTTTACTGTTTTGCTGTGTTATTCTGACATTGGAGAAAACCGTATACAGCTATTTCATGTGTGTTTGAGGAACAGTCACAACTATTTTCCCGAGGTATCAGGGAAGACTGTCGATATCGGCCGAGAACAACAGTTCGAAATGTCTTCCCTGATAATGAGGGACAATAGGTTTGACTGTTCCCCAACACACATGAAATAACCGTTTTATTACCTAATACTCTATATAACTAGATTTTCAAAAAGAACTAATCTAAGCCACAATACAAATGAAATACAAAGTTACCAGTCATTTTGAGGTTTTTGACAGACATCTGATGAAACAATCAGCGTCTTCGTGTAAGTGCTTGCATGTTTACATCCGTACATTATGTAATGTTCAGGTCCGTCTTGCTTTTCGGTATATAAAGTTTAAGGATAGCGGCTTAATTCATCGGTATTACGAATTCGCCTCGTTGTTTAAAGTATTGTAATAAGTAATGATAAAGCATGAAATAAAGTATTTAAAATTCACCAGACATCGACCAATGAAAAGTATTCAATACTGTTTCATTACAATACGGCATACCCGTCTACCGGAAAACTTCTCAATGACACTGATTTTAAAACTTCTACGCATCTCTTTCGGGTATGGTAAACAGTTCGTTCTAGAGGGCAATAGTTAAAACTATTGCCCCCGAATTTGGCGATGTCAGAACAACACAGCAAAACAGTCAAAATTAACGAATTGCAAGTTATATAGAACATTAGGTAATAATTTCAACTGTTGCCCTCTAGGACGAATTGTTTCCATGCGCGAAAAAGATGCATAGAAAGTTTGAAATCACGGTCATTGAGAAGTTTTTCCGTACCGGGATTGCCGTAATGTAATGAAACAGTAGTGAATAATTATCATTGATTGGTGTCTGGTGGTACAGTGGAGAATCTGTTATTCTTTCCCGTTTAAACGCAAACGTACGCAAACGCAAAGCGCTAAAACGTAGAAAAGAACAACTTTTGGACAATTCTGATATTTCATGTTTATCTTGGTGGCAAACAGTTTGGAGCCTGATCAGACGCCGGGTTACCCGGCGTCTGATCTGGCTCCAAACTATTTGCACTGCAAATAATAGTTTTAGCGTAAACGCGTTTATTGGGAAAGAATAACAGATTCTCCACTGTAGTCTAATATTCTATTTCATGCTTTATTATTATTTATAAAAATACTAAAATCAATAAGACGGGTTCGTAATACACATCAAGTTTCACCGCTATCCTTTATACCAAAAAACAACACGGACCCGAACATTACAATAATGTGCGGATGAAAACATGCAAGCGCTTACAAGAAGACGCTGATCAGTCATCAGACGTCTTTCAACGAGAGCACCGCAAACTGACATTATTCGCCCACTCGCAAAGAAATATATAGTTTTATCAAAATTTATTCTAATTTTTAGACATTTAATAGAGCTCTGAGAGCATACACAATACTGAAATAAGCCTTTTTAGCATATCTGAGTACACCAAGGGCAGATAACTCTCAAAACTATGATCCGATTTCAATGATAATCAACCCTTTCATGAACGTATACGTCTATAATTATACTGTGGGCAAATATAATCAAAATGAATTCAAAACTGTAGTTGCTAAGCGTGTTAACACTGTAAATAAACCTTTAATAGCATATTTGAGTACATCAACGGCAGATTACTCTGTAACGAAAAATCAAATACATCTCAAACTTGACTCAGCCTCAGATCTTTATGCATATAACATTTTTGTGAAGTTTCATCAATATCCCTCCAAAAGTTTTCCTAGAAAACTCCGGACAAGCTTTTTATATCATATTTGAGTACATCAAGGGCAGATAGCTCTGAAACGAAAAATCGCATGAACCTTAAACTCAACTCAGCTTTAGATCTTTATGCATATAACATGTGTGTGAAGTTTCATGAATATCCCATGATAGTTTTTCTAGAAACTCTGGACAAGCTGTTTATACCACATCAATGGCAGATAACTCAGTAACTAAAATTTGAAGGAACCCCAAACTCGACTCAGATTCAGATTTTTATGCATATACTATTTGTGTGAATTTGTATTAATATCCCTCCAATAGCTTTCCGGAAAAACTCCGGACAAAACAAAATGTTGACGGACGAACGGACGGACGAACGAACGGACGTATTCACGGACGGACGGACAGGGCCACGGCAAATACGACCACCTCTACAGGTGGTCGTATAAAAACTCAAAACGTATAATAAAATCTTATTTCATATTTATTTTAGCTCAGATTAATTCTTTTTGAAAATCTAGTAAGCCCTATATAGAGTATAAGGTTATAAAACAGTTATTTCACCTTGTGTTAGGGGAATAGTCAAAACTATTGTCCCTTGTTATCAGGGAAGACATTTCGAACTATCGCCCTCGGCCTATCGGCTTCTTTATTGACTGGACTTTTTGAATTAAATTATATGTTGCTCGCCAAGGCTCGCATATCTTTCTATCCAACTCGTTCAATAAATACCATACTGAAAACACTCTTAATATCCTCATTGCTTTAGCTTATCTGGCACGAAGTGCTATGGTGAGCTATTGTGATCGCCCCGTATCCGTCCGTCATCCATTGTCGTCCGTCGGCGTATGAAGTCAACTATTATTCTTACTTTAACTCTTTCCTCCCTGAAACTTTAAATGGACAATTCCAGTTTCCATTTTAGTCTAGTCCATTTAAGACTTTTAAGGGTTGTTTTTGTCAATGTTAGGCATTATGACAAACAGTAAAGACCCTGATCAGAGGGCTCCTTTCGGAGCCCTCTGATCTGGGTCTTCACTGTTTGCACAGGACAAGTGTACTCCTCACAGGTACATTATTTGCAAATGACGCATATATGCGTGACTAGGTCTCAAAGAGTTAAAGAAGGTCTCTTTAGAATTTACTGGGTATACAATAATGCCGAATAGTATTGTTCATTGGAGGGTACTCTGTCAGATTTCTTCAAATAAGGCCCATTCAGTTAAAAGTTGTGGTTGCGATGGCAAACCATTGAAAGTTCTACTTGCCAGTAACTAATTGTCCGATTTGAAAACAATTTTACACAAATGTACGGCAAAAACAAAAACCTGGTCCACTTTGAAAAGTATCTTACACAAATGATCCACGTGTGGACAGCAATGGGCTTTCTTAATATAGTTTACGTTTCTAAATAGCTATCAGTCGTGTCATTTCTAAAACATTCACAGTGGCGTCTGATCAGGGCCCAAACTGTTTGCAAACGCACTTTAAAGCGTCATTTAGAGTGAAAGGGTTAAACGCATATACGAAACGCAAACAGTTTGGAGCCTGATCAGACGCCGGGTAACTCGATGTCTGATCTGATTCCAAAGTGTTTGCATTGGTAAATAAATTTTGTTATCGTAGAAGCGTTTATTGGGAAACAACAACGTCTTTCCAACCCTTTTGAAAAGCGCCAACGGGCACCTATTGACGTCCACCACATGTGATGCGTTCAGTAAAGAAACCGATGGCCATCGATTGCGAGTTGGCTACCGGTCTGAAATACAGTGAGGAATACGTAATTCATTCGTTCAAACGCAAACGCATTGCATTGAAATGTAGAAAATGAAAACTTTTTGACAAATCTGACTACCAGTTTTAATCTGAGTTGCAAATAGTTTGGAGCCTGATCAGACGCCGGGTACCCGGCGTCTGATCTTGCTCCAAACTGTTTGCAATGAAAATAATAGTTTAAGCGTAACTGGGGTTATATGAAAAGAAAATGTTTTCTCCACTGTACTAGACCGGTAACCAACTCGCAATCGATGGCCATCGATTTCTTTACTGAACTCGTCACTGTAATTAGCTGAAATTCGCCATTTAACCCATTACCCCATAGCCTGTTTCTTGTTTTGAAGACAGGTGACTACTTAAAGCAGATTGAAATAATCTTAACCTTAAGGCACATTCTGCTTTACGTTCAACCTGTTTTAAGCTATTATTAGATTGGGTATAGAAAACATGTTATTGCACATATTCATGACTGTATAAAAAGAAACTATTCTTTTCTCCGGTGGATGATAAATTTAAAGGCGTCAAAAGGCTTATTTATGGGGTAATGGAATAAATGAAATCCTTTTAAAATCAATGTAATATCATAACACAAAATTATTGACTTTACCGTAGTGCATTTAGATTGTATCGGTGTTTAAACCTTAAATGTATCTATCACAGTCATTGGTCCAATATTTCCAATGATCACTCCTAGCAAATTGAATTTGGGTATACCTTTATCGCCGCAAACAATAACGTTTCGCAAACAATAACGAATCATAATAAAAGAATAAACTTTGTCTTATGGCATTGTTAGCTTTTAATAGCCCAAATCATGTAAAATAATCTGACTTTAATAATCTCTTATTAACTCTTTCACTGCTAATGACGCCAAAAGGCGACTTTGCTAACATTGTGGATCCTGATCAGACGCCGCGTTACGCGGCGTCTGATCAGGATCCATACTGTTGGACACTCGTATCGATATTTCTTAAGTCTAAACAGTCCTAAATCTGACTTTAAAAATATTGAAGACGACACTACTAATGCAGACGATATTTTAGCAGTAAGAGGGTTAAAGCAGACGATAAAACTTTGCAACGAAAGAGTTAGTGAATAAAGCAGAGGACACATGGCGGGTTATTTTATGTCTTCGTCGGATATGTATGTGTACAGTGGAGGAGGCGTTATTCTTTCCCAATAAACACATTTATACTACAGTGGAGAATACGTTATTCTTTCCCGTTTAAATGCAAACGAAACGCAAACGCAAAGCACTAAAACGTAGAAAAGTACAACGTTTGGACAATTTGGATAAATCATGTTTATCTTGGTGGCAAACAGTTGTTAACCTGATCAGACACCGAGTAACCTGTTGTCTGATCTGGCGCCAAACTGTTTGCAATATAAATAATAGTTTTTAGCGTAAACGCGTTTATTGGGAAAGAATAACGTTTTCTCCACTGTATACTTATATATCCTTTACAAACCCAATGTCTGATCAGTCTCCAAACTGTATGCCACATATCGTTAACAAACGTCAGAAAAAAATGGAATTGTCTATATTTTATTGCATTTTATTGTCTTGCGCTTTCGTTTCATTTGAGTTGATTCTCTTCAAATAAACACGTTTGTGCCAACACTCTTATATCCATTCATGAGTCAGACAATTAGGAGCTATATAAGACACCGGTTTGCCCGGCGTCTGAACAGGCTCAAAACTGTTTACCACCAAGATAAACAAGAATTATCAGAATTGTCAAAAAGTTGTTCTTTTCTACGTTTTAGTGCTTTGCGTTTGCGTACGTTTGCGTTGAAACGGGAAAGAATAACAGATTCTCCACTGTATTTACTGGTATTTGAAAGTAAGAATCAAGTTAAACTTTCCCTTATTTTAAAGTTAAACCGTGTCGTAATCCAAACTACATGGATCTCTGTTTCTCCACTCATTATTATACTAGATTTATATTGCTTTCTTTTCATACAGGAACTTTTGCGTTCAAATGTGCTTCACATGCAATTATATACATGCACTTACATTTTGTATAAAGTGAGAAAGACAAATAACCATACTTACAATAACTCGTTTATGCTAAAAATATTATTCCTATTGCAAACAGTTTGAAGCTAGATCAGACTCTGGGTCAATCCGGCGTCTGATCAGACACCACACTGTTTGCAAAATAAATTTCAAGAATTGTCAATAAGTTGCCCTTTTTCATTTATTGCAACGCATTTGCGTTTCGTTTGCGTTTAAAATGGAAAGAAAAACAACTTCTCCATACAAACAAATACAGTGGAACCCCTCCAAACCGGAACTTCTATATACCGGAATTCTCCCTCAGAACAGAACAAAAAAGTTGGTACCGTTTCCAACCCTTCTTCATTTTACCTCTTACACAATAAATACGTCTTTTTACGTCTTTGGTTTATTCCTACACTGAAGAAAATAGTTTATATATACTAGCAGATTATAGCTTAAAGCAGGTTGAAAGTAAAGCAGAATGCGCCTTAAGGCGCATTCTGCGTTATTTTCAACCTGATTTAAGTGGCCAGCTATCTTCCATACTAGAAACAAGTTATTTGGTAAAGGGTTAACCCCACATAAACTGGAAACCCCTCTAAACCGGTAATTTGTGCTGACCCCCACACATGTCCGGTTTAGAGAGGTTTCATTGTGCTTTGAATTTGCTTTATCAGTCTATCGCTGCTACTACCGAGAATGAAAAAGATATTTACCTGATAATACTACAGTTAATTAGAAAACGTTTTGCTGATAACAGTTAACACTAATTATGCACTACAGTTATATTTAGTACTAAGTGGAATTGGAGTGAGCTATTTGGTTCATTGATATTAGTGATATTGATATTGTGCGTAATGTACAGTAGAGAAGACATTATTATTTCCCGAATAAACGCAAACACTATGCACAAAACTGTAGAAAATTAATTTTATCTTTTTAATCTGGATGGCAAACAGGTTGGAGCCTGATCAGACGCCGGGTGACCCGGCGTCTGATCTGGCTCCAACCTGTTTGCAATGGACATAATAGTTTTTAGCATAAACACGTTTATTGAGAATGAATAACATATCAGTAAAATTAGCGCAGCTGTCTTGTGCTGCACGAGGATCATGCTTATCTCAAGTTGGAAAGTGTACGACTGTATAGATCCGATGTTACCCTGTTATCTATTTACCATTGCGAAATATTCTGTTCTAAAAATAACTCCGACAGGTCAGAAAAATCGAACAATAGTCCTGTTGTAAAACACGCCCTCCAATCAGTTGCTACTTCTCCGAAAAGGGTAGCAAAGCAACTGAGCGCTTGATACTTCCGATAAGTAGCGCGCGTACATAAATATTGACAACAAAATGAAAACGGTGAGCGGTGTTTACCTATTTTCACGATTAAACTAACTTTAACCCCAAAACTCAAAAAAGTAAGAATGTCATGCTTCGGGGAATTCTTTTTACTATTCATCGAACATGGTATTTCCACATAAAAACTGTTTTTGTAAGCTTGAGAGCTTTTGTCTCGTTGACAGTGGTCCGAGAAACAAGGGTTCCGGCATGGTTTTGCCTTCTAAACAACCAAATAGTAGCTAATGTGTCATTATTCGTTCTACCGCCGCCCCACCACACCCAGTTCGTCTAAAATACCAATTTTCAATAATATTGAACAAGAAACGAGTGATTTATTACCAATTTTCATTCCGAGAAGTAGCTGCCGTCCAGGAGTAGCAGCGCACGACAGGAGAAGTAGCTATATTTTGAATGTATTCATCCCTTTTGAGATGTGTTATAATTAAAGATAAGAAAAAATACAGTCAAGCATATCAATGCTACGGAATAACATGGTTTTATTTCAGTTGATATGTTTTTGACCTACCAACGCCCTCCATTGATGATAAACTAATTAAAGTTAAGAATGTAGTGTCACATTGAAACTTATTTTAATGTTTTTCTTCGCCATTGGTTAGTTTTATATAGCAGACGTCCAATGTAATTTAGCCAGTTAGACAATACATAACATTTTATAGTTTAAAAATATTTTATTACTCATATACATGTAATACAGTTGTACATATTTACAAAACGTGTAACACCACAAAGTATAAATATAAGTAAATGGGTTGGGCCACAAGTTCTAGCAACATTAGTAAAGGCCCTCCCCATAAAATTTTATGAAAAATACAGTGAGTAAGTGCCCAGAAAATGATTCCCCACTACCTTTTACCTTCCAAATTGTCTGTGAATAACGACAGGGCTAGATAAGACTTTGCAGTTTAGATTTTGTGTTAAATGTATACACTTAATTGATGACAGTAATGCATGTGCCAATGAAATGCAGTTTATCTCTCGAAACATAATATGTATCGTCACGGTCAAGGTCGTAAAAACAATATATTTGTATATGGAACGGCACAGGCCGTATACGTAACATGATTTTGATTGCGGTATTAAAATGGTTTAAGAAAATATTAAACTGATCAACCCAGTTTTATGGAAACCTTTTTACGATCTATGCGTACCTAAAACACTTACCTAAACGGACAAGTCTACTCCTCACAGGTACACTATTTGCAAATGACGCATATATGCATGACTAGGGTTCAAAGAGTTAATAAATCATTGCTACCTGTGTAAATGACTTTCAACTTCTAAGTTGTGTCCATTACGTTCAGCGTCTGCAGTCCTTTCTCCCCACGACCAGCCACATGAACAGCTATTTACACGATCAGTTGCTCGATTAGTTTTCAATAGGATTATAGTGTTGAAAGCAATAAAAGCCCCATACGCTAAACAAAATCCAACCACGAATCCAAACAATGTTAGCTGCACATGATTCCGGGGTGTCTTTCTGCCACAGCCGTAACGCTCTAATCGTGTCATGGTTATACTGAAGTTGAGCGTTCTTTAGCATGCTTGTCCCAAGTCAAACTGATTTATACATTCATATCGACCCACGTTAAACATCGGGTTTATAATATACCTTAGGTCTTTACCTTATATAGTTACTTACTGGTTGTCATTTTATGATCAATGCTAATCGAACTGTGCATCAGGGTTACATGACTCAATTGACAGCAAAGCTATTGGCAAATTTGACTCATAACACCATAGCTTGTTTGTAGTTTTGAAAACAAGTGACAACTTAAAGCAGGTTGACAGTAAAGCACCATGCGCCTTAACGGGTATCTATTTAGCCCAACATTTCAACCAATTATATTTGATCAGAAATTTAGAATTGAGAGCACCTGTTGAAACTGAATAGTCTGATTGGATAGTAGCCAGGGCTCCAGATAAGGGACTTATTTCAAAACTTAAAATCTTTGTTTGTGCATTAAACGCTATGGTGTCACTACTCATTTGAATTGTCTCTTCGAGACGATCAAAATGAGTGGTAAAACCATAGGGTTTGGTGCTGAAATGAGTGAGAAATTTTAGATTTGTTCAGTTGACTCCCCTCTTATCTGGAGCCCTGAAACTGTAGCTAGGCAATATGATAAATGGCCTCAAGTGAGTTAAACACAACTGTGTTGTTTCATCATTTATTTAGAAGAATGAGGTGTACAGCAGACTGTTGTTCTGTATGAGCAGGACAGTTTATTTAGTTATCGTTTGTTTCAAGAAACTCCCCATAAATGAAGTTTGATATATAGAACAATAGTTTAATCTGAGGATCTCCTACCAGTAGCTAGGATACGGGTTAAATTGTTGTTTTGCATTTCTGTACATTATAGTTTTTTAGTCAGAGTTATGCTATATCCTTGAATGTGTATTTTTTGTTTTTCAGTCCAAGATATTACAATCCTTTGAAAACCCCCAATTTTATACAATTTTGCACACCCATCTACAGCATGAATTCCACCACTCATTCCGCTCAATATCTTTTTTTTTAACATATTTCTTGTTTTTCATACCTCCATGAATACAATAAATATTCATATTATTCCTTAAGTGAAAATTTATATGTGAATAAGATAATGCGCCGGTACTTTGTTCAAATCTGAATAGAATTATGTTCTGTTTTGTTCTGTGTTCTGAATTAAAAAGAATCAATGGAGTTATAAGGAAAGAATTACAGCCAATCACAGCCAACCAAAAGTAATGAAAACAAACAATATTAAAGTATAAACATATAACATTACGCGACACTACGAGGATGAATGCATCACTTAATTTACATTGAAATAATGTCTTAATCTAAGAACATCTCTTTTGTGTATAACTTAATTATACAAAACATGCTTAATTGTTGATTCCATTAATTCAATAAATTTTAGCTTAAATTCATAACATTAACTAGTGGATAATTCGAATCCGTGTAATTATGACAGTTATTTGTCGCTGCTTTGGAAGTTAAATGAATGATTCACACTAGGGTTAAGTGCGAAATCAAATCAATATTTTATTTCCTTCACTTCAGGAGATATGTGTAAAATTGCAATATAATCGTCATACATTTAGATATTTATATACAAACAAAGTGTTGAAAATACAGTTAAAACAACTCTAAATAATAAGTCTAAATATATTCTGATCCCCTCTCTTCTAGTTCGTTAGAAACATTGGTAGATATCGTACACCGGATATTGGCTCAAAGTGTTTCGGAATCAACGGTAAATTGATGTAAACAATGTCAGACCAGTTAATAAATACGCCTACTACACAATTATTGCAACACATAAGTATTAAACATTAATCGTACCGAATCAGAACTAATTTCTGCCTTCTGTTACAAACGTCAACTGGTTCGAGAATTAAGAGAGTTTTGTCTGCCCGATCACTGCCAACGGTGCGGAATTTTCACAAATTGGCTGAATATATGCATCAAATACGCATGTTAAGTGTAACTGTTTCTCCTCTACATGCAGATATAAATTATCTCTTTGTATTAGGATTTTCTCCAAGTGTTAGCGAAACAGTTGCACATTTTGTAAATTTGACCATTTCATTCTACAATCACTGTACTGCGTCTTGCAAGCAGGTGACAGTTTACTGTACCGGATCTTGCATTTCTACTGTACCGCATCTTGGAAATACAATCAGCATTCTGAACGAAATTGATCGAAAATGAGACCTGGGGCCATATTCTGAAACATTCTACATGTATGTATTTTGTTTAAGAGTTTTCTTACTCTTACATTTTCAACTAAGAAAAAATATTGCCCTACCTTTCCTCCAGGGCTGCTATTTCTCAGGATTTTTCCTAAATCTTCGGAATTTTTTCTAGTACATGATTGCTTAAAGCAGGCTGAAAATAAAGTAGAATGCGCCTTAAGACGTAAAGTACGGCCGTTACCAAGGACATTCCGACTAAATGACTTCACTCTTCTCGCATACTAACACGTAGAAATGACTGCTAATCTGCGGTGTATTTTTCGCGCGGGGGGGGGGGGGTCTTCTCTCATTTGGAACTTTCTGCATTACTTTTGTACAGCATTAAACAGTTGAAGTTTAAAAGGTGTTATGTCAGCTTAATGCGTGACAATGGTTTCACTAAATATGCGTGTATTTTGTTAAAATGTTAAATGTGTAAGTTGTAGTAAATATACGTCTATATGGTAAAAGTAAAGCCAGTTCAAAAAAGAAACAGCTTAATACGGTACGGAAGTTATGTGAATTTTTTACTTGAAATGGACACCTTCCTAATTCACCGTAGACCCCCATATTACTAGTAGAGGTTTTCATACTGAGCACAGATTTACAGAATTTAAGATGTATACGTTCAATTTCCTTAGACTTACCAAACTCCCAAATTTCACATCCAAAGTTTAAAGTAGCTCCAACAAAGGCGTCAAACAGTTGAAATTTAAGACTACATGTAGTACGTATCGGGTAATGTCTAAGATTATGTAAAAGAACGTTTAAAGCTTTCAGACCCTTTCCTGCCAAAGTTTCCTGGTTTTATACAAAGGACCCAGTATGATTAAACACTGTACCTAAGTAGTTAAAATTGTCAACGACCTCCAATTCACTATTGCTATAGGTCCAAACTTCGTTCCTTAATAAAGGTCCACGACTTCTAAAAACCATAATTTTTGTTTTTTCAATGTTGACTTGTAATCCCCATTTGTCGCAATAAGTTTCTAAACTGTGCTGTAACTCCTCAGGGTTGTTGCCTAATATTACCATGTCATCAGCAAACAATAGAAGAATAAACGATATATCTTCAATAGATAATGTACTATTGGGATCATCTTGTAAAAACAGTTCAAGGTCTTCGATGAAAAGGGCAAATAATACCGGCGATATTACTTCCCCTTGTTTTAGCCCTACAGCACATTGGAAGTACTCTGATAGAGAGTTACACCCCCTTACACAAGCATTGACTTCGGCATACATACTTTTAAATATCCTTAGTACCTTACCCCCTATACCAAGTCTGTATAATTTGAGCCATAGTGCAATTATATATACACTATCGAACGCTTTCTTTAAATCAACAAATGTGCAGTATAAACGTTTTTTATCCGATAGAAACTTTTCAATAATTGCATTTAATACAAATGTGGCATCAACAGTTGAACACCCTCTTCGAAACCCTTACTGCGCGTCGCTTAGAATATTATTGTTTTCGACCCAGTCATTTATCCTTTTATTTAAAACACTAGTAAAGATTTTCGAAAGACAACTCACTATCGTAATACCTCTATAGTTATTAACGTCGTTAGAATCGTTCTTTTTAAAGATAGGAACTATGACCCCCCTTGACCATTCACTGGGAAAATTACCGGTGTTAAAAATAGCGTTGAACAAATCTGCCAAATGTAAAGCTATTATATCAAAAGATTCAATAAAATATTCGTTTAACAAATTGTCAACACCGAAAGCCTTGTTCTTTTTCAAAGACTTCACTACCTTTTCAATTTCGGATACACTGATAGGCACATCAAGTTCCGAAAATATTCCGTCGCATGTATCAAAAGAATGACTGTGAACAAAAGCCTCACTCTCCTAATCAACAACAGTATGTGTATTATTATGTAAGTTTAAAAAATGTGTATAAAACTCATCTAAAGATACATTTTGAGCTGATGGCTTCTTGCGTTTAGAAAACAATCTGCAAAAGTCTCTTTGTTTACTGTGCCAAAGATTTTCAATTTCTTTTAATTTATTCATTACATAAGATCTTCGTTTAGTTCTTACCAGCTGCTTATATTTACTCTTATTATATAACATTAACAGTCTATTTGCATCTTATCTGTAAGAGTTATACTCCTTTAAAGAATTTGTATAAAGCTTTTTGGCGTTATAACAATCAGAGTCAAACCATTCAGACTTTTTTAAAAAAAAAAAACCATATCCTTTGAACGAGGAAATTGTCTATTAATAGAACTGACCTTGACATTTTTCGAAAATAATGGCTGACTAATGCCGGTTAAAATATTTGTGAAATTTGTAATACACGTATTTATATCACAGTCATTGTCCTGCTTACAACCTTTTACCAAGCTATTCAATTCAGGCAATTTCCCAATTATACATCTTCGAAATTCATTTCTCAGATGGTCGTTCCACCGGACATTTGTTCGTTCATGTATAACAGAGTCATGGACAGCACGTGTTGGGTCACACAAAATGGTAAAAGATAACGGACAATGGTCCGAGTACTCACACAACGATTCAACTGTGAACTCATTAAAACAACTGAAATCACGTTCGTTCAATAGCAAATAATCGATAACACTACAACCCATCTGATTTACACAAGTATAATTACCTACTGTATCGTTGCAAATGCGCCCATTCGCAATACGTAAAGACGAAGTTTTACATAAATCTATCAGCTTTAATCCATGTGAATTAGAGACTTTATCTAATGATGAGCGTGTAAAAGGGCAATCTGGCATATAACTTTCATCATCAATAAAATCAATATTTTGATCATGTATAATAAAATCATGTTTGGCCCCAACACGGCTGTTCATGTATCTTACACTCATTCTGGAATCTGTTAATATCTTATTGTAATACATCAAATACATTTACATTTATAGTTTTGTAAGCCGGTGAGTTTTCACCCCACATATAGACTCCTGCTAGAAATATATCGTCCTCAAAATTAAAATAAGCTTTATCAAGTTTTAACCAAACTATAGTGTCAAAATGGTTTTGCACAACTTTCACGCCGTTACTGATAGAGTTCTTTATGTAAACCGCTATACTACCACTGCATCGCTTGGCCCGTCTATGTTGAAATTTACGAAAACAGTTTATTGAGTTAAACCCCTCTATATCGATTTTCGAATGCTCGTTTGTCCACGATTCGTACAGAAAAATAACGTCATTATGAGAAAGTTTGTGAACAAAATCTGGGTCTTCGAGTGTGTGCCTCGTAAGTCCATTCACGTTCCAAGATATCACTTTTAGCCCAATCCCCACGTCCCGCTAATTAGAATCGCTCCGCACTGGTCGTCCGTCGATGTAAAGCGTGTCACTTTTAGCCCAACCCCCACGTCCCGCTAATTAGAATCGCCCGAAATGGTCGTCCGTCGATGTAAAGCGTGTCGTAGCTTATCCATTGCAGATTTGCCTTTATTGATGGCTTCACGAAGTTTGCCTTTATTGATGGCTTCACGAAGTTTCGGCTGAAGAGATTTGCCTTTATTGATGGCTACTATAGTCCTGGGTCTGTTGATGTTACCAGAGTTACCTCCCATTCTGTGTACGCGTTCGAAGCTTATACTGTCGACAATATATTGAGCCAGCTTTAACTGATCCACACAAAAACTTCTCAATTTCTGCTCCGTAGCTTCCGGCCTTTCATCACGATCCTCAGAAGTGTTAGAAAATGTCAGATTATTCCTCATAGACTGGGATTGCATGTAAATCATGGACTCTTGCATGGCAGTTTTGTCAGTTTGCAGTTGCGTAATCTGATCGCTAGTAATACCAAGTGCGAACTCTAGAGACTCAACTTTATCAGACACTTAAGCAACACTATCGTTATTTTTCTTAATATTGTCATGTACAAATGTCCAAAGCTTTCTCAACTCACCCTCAACATTGCTGACTTGCACTTCCACTTTGTCTAGTTTCTCGAGCCGTTGGTCCATATTTTTCATTCTCACATCCATTGATTTCAATAGTTCCATTACATCGGTAAGCGAAGGCTCGAACACTGACGAATCTAAACTAGCCATAATAGCAGAATCGTTGTACAACACAGAGTTTGCTCCCCGAATCAACTCACTAACACTGTCATTCAAACTGTCCGATCCGCCATTTTTCCTAGATTTCACTTCGCGGCTTTCACCATTACTGCTATTCCTACGTTTTTTGTTCATTTTACTCCTTCCCATCGAAAATTTAACCGATTGCGAGCTTCAAAACAACTTCTTACATAGTATATTCTCAATTTCGAATTACAAAATATCCTAAATAAGCTTTAAGTTTATTTTTTATCGGACGTAAATTTTTCAAACACACTCACATATATCGATACTTGATGGGCGCCGAAGCTTCGCTAGTTTATATATTATTACATGTACCGCTTTATATTCAGCGCTTCAAGTTAGCTACAACAGCAGTAATTTCGAACAAGCTAGCTTATTATATAAGTTAAATTACATTTGAATCAAATTTATAAGTAAAAATCTTAACATTGGTCACGGATTTCAGATATCGGGTGTATCTGACGATAACATTATACCATATATACGGAATACATATATTCCCATCACAGCCGTGAAAACAAGTTTCTTTGTTTTTCTCCATTAAATATCCATAAGATAAGGTGGACATGAGAGATTATTAATATTATCATCAATAAAACGTATCTGCAGGCAAAATAATATGATTCTTCATAGTGTAAATGACTCACATACCCCTAGCCAACCCTCACAGGACTCGCTAGGGGTACGTGACCGTACCGCTGATTTCAAATATTAGAGGTACGGTCACGTACCCCTAGTCACAACCAACAAAGAAACTTCAACAAATATTTTCTACCAACTTTGATGTGAATAGATGTATTCCGCATATAGGATATGGTGTTATCGTCAGATACGCCCGATATCTGAAATCTGTGACCAATGTTAATTTTTTTCTTATAAATTTGATTCAAAGGTAACTTATATAATAAGCTTGTTCGAAATTACTGCTGTTGAAGCTTCCTAACTTAGCGCTGAATGTAAAGTGGTAAGAATATAGAAACTAGCGAAGCTTCGGCTCCCATCAAGTTTCGATACATGTAAGTTTGCTAGTTAATTACCTGTTACAAAAATCAACTCGAAAAGCACGCTTGAGAATGGATCGCAATTAAACAGTGCAAGTATTCTAAACAAAGCTGGTATTGGATTATTATACATTAGTGTTGGGAATCACTCTATATTTTGTGATCGTTCATTACATTTGAGTGAACGATCGATGATCGACTAATGATCGACTAAAATTGAACAAAATTACTTTAATTTTATAACCACTGAAAAGTGAAAACAAAACAATGTCTGAGCTTTCAGAAATTCATGTTATTAAGTTTTACTTTTTACTTTTGCTAAACGTTATTAAATCTAAGTGTATGTGTGTGAGAGAATGTAATTGTGTACGTATCCCTGTTACAGTCTGAGCAAACACACGATCAGCAATCACTTGAAAATCATGCCATTTCAACCGCTTAAAAACTATGGTACAGTGTTCCCTCTCTACAACGGCCCTTCCAACAACGACTCCCTCCTTACAACGACCCTTGCCGCAGTTCCCTAAACGGGACAATTATGTCTAACGCTTTTACTGCTGCGATCCCGTCTGCTTAAGATTGTGGCTGTTGTTTTGTCTCAAAGTTACATATAAATGGAGATATGATAGAATAAATATAATGACGAGTGACAAACAGCTTGAATCCAGATCAGACGCCGCGTTACGCGGCGTCTGATCTGGATTCAAGCTGTTTGCAAATGTAAACTAAGTTTTAATTTTCCCTCTCTATAACGGTTCCCTCTGAACAACGCACACATGTTTTGTCTCCCATTAGGTGTCGTTGTAGAGAGGGCGCGCTGTACTGTGAATTTATGTTAAGAAACATATACAAGCTATAATCATTCTAAATTGTTTTCCATTACTCAGAGCGAATTTGAATTACCTGTGTAATTTTCGGAAGTGTCTCACTTCCTTCGTCGGCACTGACTGTTCGACTAGATAGATGCGTTGCAACTTCACTTCTACGAGATCTATTTGAGTACAAATATTTTGGAAATTATGCTTGAAACCTAATTGTTATAGACCTATTCCGAAAAATCAGCCATGTTTACTGTCTAAGACGCGTTCAACTGGAGTTAGTCGCTGCTAGTTACTAGAGTCATACTGATTATGCATTAGTGCGTACTAGTGAATAGCCTATAGCGAACGATAGAAATTTCTCGACAGAGGATCGACGAAAAGTTCGAACAGTATTGCATTTTGAATCTTTTACCACGGATTTTGCTTCTGCATTTTTACATTAGTCACTTTAGAGTCGACTATGGATTTGATCAGTCAATTAATCGATTTCTGCAGGTAAATGATTCGACGTCGACTAAATTGATTAATCGGAACAACACTATTATACATGCTTGTAAAAATGTGAACATTCTTTATTCATAGGTATAGTTTTTCGCTGCCGTGTAACAATATGCTGATTGGAAAAAAAAATATTTGATGAAGTTTCTTTGCGTTATGCTGGGTTCACACTGCCGATCAGATCAACTCGACCGTCCCGATCGCCGAATTTAGCCGACCAACTGCTTGAAAACGGCTTGTATACGACCTCTTCCCGACAGCTACACGATAGTACACGACTCTTAAACGACCATTCACGACTATTTCTCGACTTCGACCCGACGAACATTCCGATCTCTACCCGACCATTCCGATCTATACACGGTCTCTACGCGATCTCTACTCGTCCATCTCGACCAATTCGATCTCTTTTCTTCCCGATTTTGACCCGACCAGATCGGCCTGTTCGTAAATATGGTCGTGAATTGGTCTTGAGCTTGTCATGAATTGTTCTTTCAATGACATGTGGTAGTATAAAAGCCGAACGGTTTTGGTCAGAATGCAGTTTTCTTAGAGAATACGTATTTGTATCAGCATCATATCTCATGGGTAAAGAACAATTACAGGTACAGTTGAGAATCTGTTATTCTTTCCCGTTTAAACGCAAACGTACGCAAACGCAAAGCACTAACACGTAGAAAAGAACAACTTTTAGACAATTCTGATAATTCATGTTTATCTTGGTGGCAAACAGTTTGGAGCCTGATCAGACGCCGGGTTACCCGGGGTCTGATCTGGCTCCAAACTGTTTGTATTGTAAATAATAGTTTTACCGTAAACGCGTTTATTGGGAAAGAATAACAGATTATCCACTGTAGCTAGAGATACAGAGGGACAGGGTCAATGCCATCATGGAGCTTGAAGAGAACGAAAATATCGATGAGTGTAAAATACGCACAAGAAGTTGGTGTGTCCATGGCTGACACGACGAACACTGTGTGAGAAGCTGCTACAAGAGCTCAAAAGAGACGATTCAAATGACTACATGAACTTCTTCAGAGTTGACGTTGAAAAGTTTACGAAGCCGGGTGACCGCAAATCGCCTAGAATGGAACAGCAGGACATAAACTTCAAGTTGTTACATTATCGCTCCAACCTATTTTTTACCATAGTAGCATAGTGATTCAATCTTGGCAGGGAAGCTGTAGTTCATACATAAGCTCTGAGTATTCGAATTCAGAAAAGCAGATATTTTAGAACAATTTCAACACTATTGTTAGAAGACCTCAGAATATTTAACCACTACAAATATCAAAGTTATGGCCATATTAATTTTGTGAAAATGATAATTTAGCAGGTATATTAATGCTTGGTAAGTTCTTGTTATACTTTCATAAGTAAATTCTATTTACCCAGACATTTTGTATCAATTTTTAAGCATATAAGTTGATATAACCCACATTTTTATTATATTATATAAATTATTCGTGAAACCATGCCAATATCTGTAGAAAATTATAACTTATTTTCTGCTTGACAGTGATTAACACAGATTTTCTATATATATGTCTGGTCATACTTATTTCATAAATACTTCTGTCAATAGTTCGAACCTGTGTCAATTATACTTCAAAGATACAAGAGCATGAGCTAATATATATATATATTGATCATTTCCAGTTATGACTATTTAATTAACATCATAACATTTGACTTGTTTACGTCTTGATAAAAATGCTTGATATAATGTTTTACGCCTATAGGACATTTCAAGATCGATGTCAACGTCATTATATTTCAAAGTACTAGGTGACGAACATGTGTGTTTAATTAATGTCATTCAAGATACCTATGTGACGTGACAGCTTGAACATCTTTTGAAATATAAGTTTTGTTCTTTATGGGAAAAACTTTACGGGCAATCCTGTGTACCATTTCTTTTCCAAAATGTCCATCATATAATACTTATATATTGGCGTAAAATAACAACTGAACTCTTGGCGATGTTTTCTTCTTAATGTGATATCTATTTTGTAAAGTGAATCTTTGATAAATTTAATAGTATATTTATCATCGTATGTTTCCATACGCATGTGCACGAATAAAATTATTAAAATCATTATCATCATTATAGTTTCGAGAATTGACAGTTCGATTCGATCACTGGCAACTGATCCGCGGGACCGCGAGAATTGGTATTTACTTCTTCTTGTTGCTAACGCACGTGGCCATATTAGTTTTAGGGGGATCGACATTTGAAAATATCATTACATAACTACATAAATGTAAAACTGTAGGCGTATTCGACTGGCAAAATGTTAGCTATTTCATCAATTGAGATTACACCACGATATAAATCTGACCAATCAAACAATTGTTTATGGATTATGTTTGGCGTCTGTTGCTCAAAGAACTCAACAGGGTTTTAAACCAATATCTTTCGTACTTCACGGCGTGTCGAACCATGACGTCACACTACCAGTCGAACAAAATATGTGCTCCACGAGATTTGGCTGCTCCACGAAAAGTATCCAGTCGAAAACGCCTTGTGACAACAGGGGCGGATTCATTATTGACCCCAATGGCATACTTTGAATAAAATTAGGATTTTTAAAACTTTATTGAAATAAAAATTATTCTTATTTGCCATAATATAGATATGCAACAGACCAATATTAATTTAACGATATTGGGAAATGGTCTCTAGAAAGTGCACCATGACAACCATCAAAACGCGGATGATATGGGTTTCAGAGAAGATATACATGTACATGTAATTATGAAGTTTTCACTATTATAACTCTATGTACAACTGTGGCGCCCGGGTTGGCGTCATTTTTCCCCTAAGAACATAATTTGAACAATCTTGATAGAGAATTTGTAGACACTGCTTTGTGCCAAATATCTTAAATCATGGTTTTGTGCATTCAGACAAGAATATTTTTTAAGTTTTAACTTAAAATAACTGTTCCCTCGCAGCTACAAAAAATGTTTATCTTCTTCATCCTGGGCGATAAAGCGACATATATAAATTTGAGTATATCCTGGTGCCATGGTAATTTGACAGCTTTTCCCGCTCTTTAACCTGACATCAGAAAATCTAATTCAAGGACTGGATTATTAATATTCAGCCCATTGCTCTATGTATGTGGATCTATACAGTTGAAGGAATTTTATTTGAGCAATATATAGATCTAGTGTAACAAATTATGAAAAGTCTTTTTTAGAAACGGAACTCGTTTTAAGTATCTAAACATGTGAAAACAACTTGTATACAAATAGAACAGGGTTAAAAACTATTTTAAAGTGATGCGTGTTTTTACGAGTCATTCTGTATTGGATGAGCACTGAACACACGTTCTGATAATATGATTTTAAGTCGCTTTAACAGCATTACAGTCATATTGCGAACTAATTACAGGTGGGTAGAACCACCGACCTTCTGCAAGCCAACTGGAAGGCTTCCACACATTAAAAATCCGAATGCCCAGACCGGGATTCGAACCCGCATCGGTGAGGAGTGTAGTGATGAAAGTCACAGTGACTTTACCACTAGGCCACGGAGGTCCCAATTATTGTTTTGGATTTCTGTAGCTGATAGCCTTTAGTTGTTATGCTATATTTAACATAAAGGTAACTGTAATTGAATTTTTGCTTTTCAATCCAAAGTAGATATATTACAGTGGAGAATCTGTTATTCTTTCCCGTTTAAACGCAAACATACGCAAACGCAAAGCACTAAAACGTAGAAAAGAACAACTTTTGGACAATTCTGATATTTCATGTTTATCTTGGTGGCACACAGTTTGGAGCCTGATCAGACGCCGGGTTACCCGGCGTCTGATCTGGCTCCAAACTGTTTGTATTGGAAATAATAGATTTAGCGTAAACGCGTTTATTGGGAAAGAATAACACATTCTCCACTGTACAATTCTTTGAAACCCTCAATTTCATACATGTGCATATCCATCTACAGCATTGCTTCCACCACGCACTCCGGTGAATATCACCTTGAAAGTTATTTCTTGTTTTTGTTTCCCTTTTGATTGGTCGATTGATTGAGTTTGGGTTTTACGGCACGGCGACACAAACAATGGTAATATGGCACATGGGATGACACCCCGGTTTCATCAACAAGCAATGCAGCGGTAGGTTTGGTCTTTCTGCCTTTTCGGGACATAAATGGAGCTGAAGAAATGCAGATGTGGTGCCTTTCATTTTTTATCAGCGAATAAGAAATGTTCGCACCTATTTTATCGTGTTGCGGTCGCGTGAGCTGGTGTATGCTCGACTAGCGATCGAGTAGCGAACGGGATCTGATCGAGTACTATCGGGTAGCGATCGAGTTGACCTGGATGACACATCGAATAAGGTTCGTGCTAATCGGGAATCGATCGGTACAACTCGAGAAGCAGTCAAAACAATCGGGTATTGGTCGTCTCATTATTCTAATCCCAACCGAACTAGATCCTTACACGATCGTTTCCCGATCAACTCAACCTCTACTCGATTAGTAACCGATCGCTTCTCAACCGCATGGCTTTTCGACCCCTACTCCGAGTACTGATGCCGAGCGAACCAGAGCGGTCCAAAATTGCTTGATCGGGAATGGTCTAGTTGATCTGATCGACAGTGTAAACCTAGCATTAAACAGCCAGAATATAAGGTAGAAATGAGATATTATTAACATTAACATGGATATTAACGTATCTGCAAACAGAATAAAGTATCGCTATATAGAATTTATGACTCGCGTACCCCTGTCCAACCGTCACAGGACTTACTAGGAGTACATGTATGTGACCATACCGACTACCGCTCATTTCAAATATTAGAGATATAGTCACTACCTAAAATGAATTAGGGACAATGTGAACCACCACCGATCGATGTGTACTATTTTACTAGACTATATGAACCTCACTATCAGAGGATGTGAACCAACATTCATGTTAAATATTTATCAGTGTACTATCAGAAAGAGTTGGAAAAAATTGGAAAATATGTCAACATTTTAGAGTTTATTATTATTGTTATGGTATTTTAAGTTCTTATTGGACAAGCTTCTAGAATCTCATTGGACAAGGTAAAGCGGTAATTGCGGTATTACAGTGGAGAATCTGTTATTCTTTCCCAATAAACGCGTTTACGCTAAAACTATTATTTGCAGTGCAAACAGTTTGGAGCCAGATCAGACGCCGGGTAACCCGGCGTCTGATCAGGCTCCAAACTGTTTGCCACCAAGATAAACAAGAATTATCAGAATTGTCCAACAGTTGTTCTTTTCTACGTGTTAGTGCTTTGCGTTTGCGTACGTTTGCGTTTAAACGGGAAAGAATAACAGATTCTCCACTGTATAACATCATGAATGAAGTACAGTATATGTTTATGACTGTTTGCTTAATGTGTTTCTTGATTTGATTTGATTTGTTTTGATTTTACGTCGCTTTCAACAGTATTTCAGTCATATCGCGACGTCCAGCTAATTATAGATGGAAGAAGACCCCAGAAGTCCTTTATAATCGGCAACTGAGTAGAACCACCGACCTTCCGCAAGCCAACTGGAAGGCTTCCCCACATGAAAAATTCGAACGACCCTACTGGGATTCGAACTCACAGCGGTGAGGAATGTGTTTATTGAACATCATCAGAAATTAAGGTACCTATTACTATTTTTGGATCGATGATCGAAGCTCCGCCTCCAAAAACAAACTTTCGTGATAATTTACTCTTGCATTATTTTTCAATGCTTGTTAAAATCATATAGCATTCTTCTATTTTACAAATTAACACCATAAAATAAAAGAAATGTGTAGATCTATATTCTTCACTTTCATATTCTTTGACTTTGGTCGAATTCTGCTTAATTTTCTCAAAAATCAAATTTAGAATATATCCCATACTAATAATATGTACACCTCGTTAGTAAATGCTTGAAATTGTTACTGTTTACGCACTGAGACTACTAAAAAGTCTCTACCTCTAATATGAGCTTAGCTAGTAACAGAGTAATGAAGTTGACATATATGTATATATATACGAGGGTTGTTCGGAAAGTTCGTAGAATTTTGCTATAAAAATACGTATAGTCGTAGTTGGATGCAAAAAATTATATCAACATTAATTTCCAGATCTGTGCTACATATTCTGTGAAAATCGGCAATATACGCTTAAACACATTTTTTCTATGCATCTTACAAATACATATATAACGCATACCCGGAGCACGTCAACGTCGACGTGACGTCAAACGTTATATACGTCAAGCGAACGTCTCACTTTCCCAACATAATCACCCGCAATATCCACCTACTCGTTATGACTTTCTAACTCATTTTACGCATGTTTCTGTATACAAGTCCTCACTGAATGTAGATACAAATTTCTGGGTCTGTTTGGTAAATTCAGCTGCTGAAACAAATGTAATTCCATGTAAGCTCGCCTTTAACTGTCAGCACTCTAAAACCCATGGGAGCCAATTCGGGGCCGTTTGGCGGGTGTTCTTACATATCAAACCATAGTAAGCTGATTTCTAACTGCGTTGAAGTGTGCTTCTGTCCTTAAAATCGTCACCTTCGGCATCGTTTTGGCAGAGAAACATCTGAGAGCATCGAACTCGGTTCTTCTTTCCCTTGTCCGTGAACAACCTCGGCACCCAGCGTGCTCTAACGTTAGACATACCAAGTTCATCTATTAATAGTTCAAGTACGGTAGAGCAAGAAACACCAATTTTATCAAGCATATATCTTACTGTTGTAACTCTGTCCGCATTTTCCTTATCTTTTCACTTGTCCTTAATGGAAGCAGCTAAGATTGATGGTCGGTCGCTCCTAGGAGCGTCCTGGATCGATTATTTTCCATTCCTAAAAAGTGATCGCCATTTATACAGGAATGCGAGACTCAACTTCTTGTCATATTTTCCCGTGGATTTAATCATTTTAAGAGTTTTTGTCGGCGATTTACCTACAGTAACATAATTTTATTTACAACAGTTTGCAAGTCAACGTCACTGGTCGACGTCATTTCTTTTTAGTTCGCATTTCCGCTATCTGTAGACTAAATACTGTAAATTCTGTTCAAGCGCTTACAATGTTTTGAAACTATGAGTAACTAACGTCATGACGTCACGTTACAATCAGACCTTTTCGCGCTTATCTAGCGTCAACAGAATTGAGAGAAATCACGTTTGCTTTATTAGAAGAAAGTTTAAAAAATTACAACTTTCGAGCTGCTCCGGGTCCCCGTTACTGCGTTGCTACGGTAACCTGTATATTCGGTAAACATTATCTATTTCATTTCTCTCTTACAAAATAGTTTAAAAATAAGATGAGGTACTTACATACCAAATTTCAAATTTATCAAATAAAGCTAACCAGAGATATAACAAAATTCTACGAACTTTCCGAACAACCCTCGTATATTTTTCAATTATATTAAACTTTTAGTAGGCATACAGTAAAATATGCAAGTACACTTATAAACTTTTAAAACAAAAAATTGGTTCCCATTGCCTGATAGGGAGGTTCAAATCGCCTGAAAAATTGGTTCACATCGTCCGAAAACCTGGTTTACATCGTCTCGGTCCACATCGTACCTATAAAATCATCGGTTACTAGAAAAACCTAAAAACACCGGAATCCACCAAAATCTACTTGAATATACCTATTATGGATCATAAAACAATTGCAGATAATGTATTTTCCCCTTTTATGTACTAATTTATTAAACTTGAAAAGGAAATATGCAATTTGTCAGTTACAAATAGTTTTCTGTCTTCTGTAAAATGTTAAAATCATAACAGAAATCAACTCAGTAAAGGTGCCGTGTGACAAACACACATGCATGAGAATTACACCGTCTTCCGCAACAGCGGTTTATAGTATTTAATTATTTCTGACCCGTAAACTGCACATTTCCTTTGTAAGTTTAGTTGAAATAATTAAAAAAGGTGTTGATATATCACTTATAACTTCTTTTTCATCCATTATAAGTATATTCAAGTAGATTTCGGGGGATTCCGGTGTATTTCGGGGTTTTTTGTCACCTACTGTAGGCAGAGGTGACACTTTTGGATCAGTTTTCCGGCGTCTGTCTGTCCGTCATAACTCCTGTTTTACTGACGCTTTTAAGGTGAAACTTCCTTTATGGATAGAGCTTAACAAGTGGAAGCGTATTGCACAACGGTAATAACTTTTGCTACAATATTGTGAGAGTTATTCCCCTTTTTAACATTTTCTTTTCATGCAGATTTCTTCTGTTATACTAAAGATTTTGAAATGATATCTCTTTTATGGAAATAGATTGATATGTGAAATTGTCTTGCGCAAGGTTGATAACTCTTGCAGCAATACTGTGAGAGTTATTCCCCTTTCGCACAGTTTCTGTTTTCAGCATATAGCTTCTGTTATACTCATGCTTTTCGGACAAAATTTCATTTTCTTAAATAATTTGATGAGTGGAAATGTCTTGCACATGGTTCATTTCTCTTGCATCAATACCATGAGAGTTATTCCCCTTTTCTACACTTTCTTTTGCGGCAGATTATTTTGCTATAAAGACGTTTGTCATTTAAACTTTAACTCTTGTTTTACTGATGGTTACTGGCAGGTGACACACATGTTCCGAGGAACACCCTCTATTTTCTGGTGACCGTAAAATCTCTGTCTTCTCCAACCATCTTGGGAGGGTTTTCTTTTACAACCAAACTTACACCCTGCCAAACTTTTCCATTTGACCTATTTTGTTGATTGTTCATCAACTTCAATGTGTCACTGCACTGTATATGACGTACAGCTGTCCAATATTTAAATATAAAGCAGCTTAAAAACCTAATGCATGTACAGCGCCCCCTCTCTACAACGACACCCAATGGAAGACACAAATTATGTGCGTTGTTTGGAGGAAGTCGTTATAGGGAGGGAAATGGCTTACATTTGCAAACAGTTGAATCCAGATCAGACGCCACGTAACGCGGCGTCTGATCTGGATTCAAGTTGTTTGTCACTCGTCATTAAGGGTCTTTTCTGTCAAAATGTCCATTAAATAACTTTAAGAAAAACAAATGACGACAATTGTAAGTAGACAATATTGTAGCCGTAAATAGATTGGACACACTTTTCTAGCATGGGGTACAGCGACAAGGGTTGTTGTTAGAAGGGAGTCGTTGTTGGGAGGGCCGTTGTAGGGAGGGAACACTGTAGTTGGTAAATGTTATATTTGATCCCTGCATTTTGTTGAGTTGGCAAATGTTAAAGTTGACCCCTGTATATTGTATTTTCCCCTAGGAAAAAGAACTGCTAAAGAAGGCAGTTTTTTGCAGTGAAATAGCAGTATTTTCAAAAAAATGCCTTCATTAGCAGTTTTTTTCAGGGCCAAGAGTTGTTGGTGAGCAGTATTCTGTATACTGCAGTTTTCAAATAACTGCTAAAAACTGGATGTAGAGCTCCATTCTTTGCCGCAGTTTTTAACAGTAAAATATAACTGCTACCTGAAAAGAGGTTTAATGTTATTAGCAGTCTTTTTCTTGGAGCAGTTTTCTGGTTACTTTTATTTGGACAAAAGAACCAGTTTATAGCAGTTTTAATTTTACTAATGCCCGCGTCACACTGTCCCGAAGTTGACAACAGATGGACACACGATAGACGAAATGTTCACATTCGGGCCTGATCGTGTAATCATCGGGTCATTCGTGAGGGCTTCTTCAGCCACCGTGTCGGCTCCGGCTGAATTTTACGGGCATCGGGAGCAACTTCGTGAGCGATGACAAAATCTTTGGCTGTCAAAAAAGTTGCCGAAGGACCTTGCGAAGGTTCGTTTTCGTGTTGACTTCGTGTTTTCATTTTACCCTTCGTAATGCCATCGTGTGGGCATCTTGTCAAATCGTGTCGCCTTCGTGTTTCTCTCGTGTGATCATCAGTACCATCGGGCATTTTTCTCCTCACGAAGACAATACGAAGGAAATGCAAAGCCGCCCGAAGTCTTAGGAAGGCAACACGACTCCGTGAAGCAATCGCAATGATGTCGTGAAGCTATCGTGAAGTTATCGTATTATAGTACGATGGCATCGAAATGAGACTACGATGTGACCGAAAACCCCCCAAAATAATGAGTTACAAACAGTTTGAACCAAGATCAGACGACTCTTACTGTTTTTACTCTCAGGGTCTTAATATTTTCCTCCCTGCAACAACTCCTTCCGAACAAAATACATAATCTGCCTCTTGTTGGATGGTGTTGTAGAGAGGCAGCCCTGTATTGCATAATGAATGCCTTAAGCATAACGTGAAATAATAAACATAATTTTTTAAATTTATTTTCCAAACACCTAGTACTTGTTATTGTTTGCACTTATGAAATAAAGGTTCAACATTGAAATAATAATAAACAACAGCACTATTTATAACTACCACTGAATCACATAAATAATGTGGTGTTTAACCCATTACCCAATAGCCTATTTCTAGTTTTGAGGACAGGTTCTCATTTCAAGCAGATTGGAAGTAAGACAGAATGTGCCTAAATGTACTTTCAGCCTGCTTTAAGCTACCATCTATTAAAATTAGAAATTTTTGTTTTGTTGTACATCAGGGCGGCCACAAGTTGATTGCTATTATTATTGTTAATGTTATTATTATAATCATTATCATTATGATTAGTTTTATTACAATGTACCAGATTTATATTGATGGTTATGAAAGTTGATCATGAAAAATCCCTAATATTTCCAAATGTCCTCTTTTTAAAACGGATTTTTTATGAATTGTACCTTAAACCCTCTACCAAAAGTCAATTTCTAGACACGTGGCCACATAAAGTAGGTTAAAAAAGCAGAATGCGCATTTTATTTTACTTTCACTACATTTCAAGCTATCACCTTTCTTTCTTATAACCAATAAGAATTTTCTTTAATGGACGCAATGAACAAGTTTAACTGTAGTTTAAAATCTCAAGTTTAAAAATGTCAAGTCCTGGACAACTAATATTGAGAAACAATAAAATCCCTCTATTAATACCACTGATTTATATTGTGGTTAAGGCAGGTGGCTGCTAAAGCAGGTTGAAAGTATGCCCCTGCTGTCAAAATTGGCCCGCCCCGGGGGTCGCTGTTTTACATAGAGTTATATAGTGAAATGTTCAAACATCTTTTTCGGAACACTCTTTTTGCCTTCACCATGTTTTAAGCTGCCATCGATCTTCTTATAATCAATAAGCCTTTTCCAATAGACAGGCTTTACTTAAGTTGAAAATTTCTAGTTTCCAAGATGTAGAGTCGTTCGAACTTTTAATGCTATGTTAATCTAGTATTGAACTTTACATTTTGGAAACTTGAGATTAACCTCTCACCATGCTAGCGACTGATAATTCGGCCACACTGATTACCTTTGCAAACAGTTTGGATCAAGATGATACAACACGTAACACAGTGTCTCATCAGGATCTAAGCTGTTTGGTCTTCAGGGACTCGTTTCATAAAATGTCGTAAGACAAAAACAATCGTAAGTCAAAACTTTAGAATACATTTAATTTCTTATTTCTCTATCTAAAATTGTTTTGTGGCTTCTCTTTGAAATCGTTGTCTTCAAGACGGTTCCAAAGAGATGCCGCAATACAGGATTAGATGGAGAAATAAATAATAATTTAGACTTTTATAATCTGACTTACGACAATATTCGTCGTACAAGATTTTATGAAACGGGCCCCTGACCCTGAATTTAAAAGAAATTTTGAGATTGTTACAGACAAAAGCATTACACAGCATGCAAAGTGTTAAACTATAGACGATACTTAGGTCAATACTTTACTTTAAAGGCTGGCTTGGTGCCCTGGTAGGACAACATTGTCATGTATCATTCCCATTATATACACTAACATTATTTTCACATACAGTGCTCCCTCCCTACAGCGAACCCCTTCTCAAAAAAATACTTGCTACTGATCCCTAAGTAAAACATTAATACCAACGATATCACTACTGTCGTCTGCTATTTTCTCACAAAGTTGGCATTAGCCATTTTGAAAATAAGCCTCCCAAAATCAAACCAATATAATGACGAGTGACAATCAGTTTGAACCCATATCAGACAGCGCGTTACGATGTGTCTGATCTAGATTCAAACTGTTTACACTCTTAGGGTTTTAATATTTCCCTCCCTATAACAACTACATCTGAACAACAACTCCCTCTGGGGATTAAGGACTGTTAACTTCTTTTTTGAATCTTCGAACTCGTCTATTGGTGGTGTCAGCCTTCATCTTTCCCCTTCCATGTCCTCCTTTTCGTGACATGATGAATTTAAAACCTACGTAGATTTTAAAGGGACTCGCAACCGGATGGTGTACTTGTCAAATTAAAATAAAATACTCAAATAAAAGCAAATTTGTGGCATTATTTGGCTTCTGACATTAAAAAAATATGATCAGTCCAAAAAAGTTTCAAGAATCGTCACCGAATCTTAGATTTTTAGATATTTTCCATCGTTTTTCTATACCGACTAGTAGACGGTATAGTTGTTGTTGTTGCTTCTCTACACGGGCTCAGACATAAACCCGAGCCGAAACACGAAGTTGTATGCACTTTTTATCGCTACACATTGAAATACGTTAAATCGATCCGAGATAAACGGATAGTCTCCGTGGTTCATTGGTCTAAGCGGTTTCCCCTATTTTGCCTTCTGTCCGCCAATGCCGGGCCCCGGGTTCGAATCCCACCAGAGACCAGTATTTTTTTTTATTGAAATACATTTTTTTAAACAGAATTTCTTATCCTAAACTAATTCTTTACCATTTATATAAGCGTTTGACACATATTTACAAATTACTATTTTTAATGCACCATCTGGTTGCGAGTCGCTTTAAGTTGCATTAGATCTAAAATCGGTAAATATATGGCGGCTTTTAATCTTAGATCAGCGACTGAACTTTCCCGCCGTCTGCCGAATGTTTAATACCATCGGAAGGCCATGTGATGTCTTCGTGACTGCATCATACTCTCAACACGACGTCGTGTAGCTATCGTGTGACCTTCGGGTGTCCTTCGGGTAAACTTCCTGTGAAAATCCGCATATTCGTGTTGACTTAGTGTGTGGTTCGGTTGCCATCGTGTGGCCTTCTGTAGGCACCGTACTTGCCTTCGTGTTGGTTTGCCTGTTGAGCCAGGTTCGGGGCCACCTTCGCGCGAAATTCAAAATTCCATGTTCGTGTGTCAAAATCGGGACAGTGTGACACGGGCATAATAAAAGTTTAAAGCCTAAGGCAGTTTTTAGCAGTTTTTTCCCAGTATTCTGTGGCGCAAAACAGTTTTGCACCATTTTCTCTTCTGCATCATGGGAGAAAGCAGACTCAAATTTGAAATTCATATGATTTTGGTCATGAAGACAGTAAAGCAACACAAGTATCCATGTTTGACTAAACAATCGTACCTAGTGTTTACTTATTACTTTATATGGTTAGTACACATATAGAGGATAATTTGGCTTTCATCTGTGTGTTGTAATGGAATTTTTAAGGTAAAGTTGACATATTAATTTCTTGAAATATGCTGTGATCACTTAAAATGTTGAGTTATTTTTTTGTCAGACAGTTGACATTTACTAGATTTAATCATGCAGAGAGATTTTAATTATAGCTCTTGATCTTATGCAGATAAATCTATCTAGATATATTTCAAAATGCTTGAAAGATGCGTTTCTAGTTCAAAAGATACTTAAGTTTTAATTTATTTGAAGCAGGTTGAAAGTAAAGCTGAATGTACCGTAAGGCACATTCTGCTTTATTTTCAGCCTGCTTTATGCTACCATATCTGGTTGGATATAGAAAGTGTTTCTTATAGTGCTTAATGCTTATTCATAACTGTATAATGTGGAGTATTTTCTTCACTGGAGGAATGAATTAAAGATGTAAAAAGGCATATTTATGGGGTTATGGGTTAACTCCTGAACAAAGTATGGACAGTGTTTACTTCCAGTTTCATGACGTAATATAACTGGTCCAAAACTGTCCAAAAAGTTTTTTTATAACTGCTTAAAACTGCTAGCTCATTTGCATATTTCGCCCGAAATAACTGCATTTTAACTGCTAAAAACTGGTCAAAAAACTGCAAAAAAACTGCCTATTACTGGTTCTGAAAACAACTGCTTTCAAAAGAGTGACCATTCATTTTGCAGTTTTATATAACTGCTAAAAACTGGTAAGCCATGCGCAGCAGTTATTTGCAGTTTTTTATAACTACTTAAAACTGCTAGCTCATTTGCATATTTCGCCCGAAATAACTGCAATTTAACTGCTAAAAACTGGTCCAAAAAACTGCAAAAAGACCTGCCTTTTACTGGTTCTGAAAACAAACCATGCTAAATGAATGCAAGTTAACTGCCTTCCTTTTTCCTAAGGGTTGTTTGTCATTATGATTAAAACTTACATGGCAAGCTCAATATGTAGAATATCATGAAAATCATTCCCTAAACTAATATGTATTAAGTAAATTTTTATATAGGCCCAGTCCGTTAAAAGGTCTGCCTGTCTTTCCATCAGTTTGGTCATGCATACAAACTGTTTGATCCCTGTGGTGAGATTTGTTCATAATCTCTCTGACACCTCTTGTTTATTTATGGAAAGATTGCTTGCAGCAGACGACACAGTAAAGTTTAGCATGAGCATAAGAAAGATTGTTAACCGGAGTTTATTGGTATATAGCAAGAGACGCAAGAAAACCTCGATATTACGCAATGAAGAAAGCCAGGGACGAAGACAAGTCAGCGAAATTCATAGGGAAAAAACTCATCATCAACGGCGAAGAACATCGGCCATCAATGGAGCACTGTCTTCGCCGTTGATGATGAGTTTTTATTTATTTAATATGTTTTTGCTATAAGCATTGTATGTAATGTTTTATGCAATAAAACTATCGTATCGTATCGTATCGTATGGTATTGTTTATTGGTTGTTCTTTTGCATTCACATGTAGGCAGTCAGGAGCAACCAACATTCGCCAGGTGTGACCTAAAGACTACTGATCTGAGTAAGTCGTGCTCAACCGCATTATAGTATTACTTAATAAATGTGTTGAATCGGAATACATGGTCCAGTGGTAGCACTCTCGACTGGCATACTAGGGGCCTTGAGTTTGATCCCCCGCTGAAGGGTCCGTTTAAAGACCCCAAACCTCCCCAAACCACTCCAAACCTCTCCAAACCTGCACAAAGCACTTAAAAACAATCCAAACCACTTAAATTCCTTAATATCTAATCAAAAAGAGCTTATAAATGGCAAATTTAAGCTAAAACAATGAAAAAATGTTAATTTAAAATTAAATATTCGATGTTTTTCGTTTCAAGGGGAACAACTCGAACAAAACTTAAGATCACTTTACACAGTTACCCCTAAATATTAACTCACTATCCTAATAGCCTGTTCCTGTTTTTGAAGACAAGTATTCTCTTAAAGCTGGTTGAAAGTAAAGCAGAATGCGCCTTAAGGCGCATTCTGCTTCACTTTCAGCCTGCTTTAAGCTACAATCTGCTAGAATTATAAAAACTTGCTTTTAAAAGTGTTTTTGGGAGGTTTGGATAAGTTTGGGGAGGTTTGGGGTCTGGACCAGGTCCTACAGATGAGACTTTAAAAACAAAGGTCCTATGTATCAATGCTTTACTCTGGACACCAAAAGAAGGAGAATAATCAAATAAGAGTAGGGCATTGCACCTGGGTTTTCTCTATTCCTCCCCCTCTCTCTTAAGCTTCCAGCCCATAGATGGCGGAAACTGATGTTTACCCTTATCCTGCGGTATTATCGTCTGCTTCGAAATTTGTCGTCTGCAAAATTTGTAAACTCTAGATTTATGTTTTTTTTAAAAGAAACCTAAAGACGAGTGTCAAACAGTTTGGATTCAGATCAGACGCCGCGTTACTAAGAGGCTAAGGGGTAAAATATACACTTTGTAATAAATAATGCAAAATCTATTCCAGTTTTATTTATATTTCTTACAGTTCGAGTGCCACATATTACACAGATAGCAGCTGTAGAATCACAATCAAAAGCAAGATTCAACATGTACGTAAAACCTGAAGCCTAATGGATCATTGGGATAGTCCAGTCATAAGCGGTTCTGGTTATATGACACTACATGGTGAGACAAAAAACTCAAGTATGACATCTGCGTCAAATTGTTTTACAGTGTTCCCTCCCTTCAACGGCCCCCCAAACAACGACTCCCTCCTTACAACGACTCTTGTCACTGTTCCCCAAACTGGAAAAGTATGTGTTACGCTTTTATGGCTGCTTAAAATTGTAAAATTGTCGTCTGCTGTTACATATTTGACCTTTTCAGAATAAAACACTAAATTACGAGTGACAAACAGCTTGAATCCAGATCAGACGCCGCGTTACGCGGCGTCTGATCTGGATTCAAGCTGTTTGCAAAAACGAACATATTTTTTGTCTCCCATTGGGTGTCGTTGTAGAGAGGGAGCGCTGTATTTCATGGCTTACATGTAGCCATTATCCCAATGTGGTATAAGTGGTACACAATGGTGGGCGTTTTGACTTCCCAGCAATCCCTTTCTACATTGGAAAGCAGGGCTGCCCTAAGTTGACATGAAAAATCCTAAGATTTCAAAATTTGCATTTCTCAAGTGCGATTTTATGAAACGTACCTTTACCACATACCTTGTTTCTAGTTTTGTTGACATGTGACTACTTAAAGCAGGCTGGAAGTAAAGCAGAATGCGCCTGAAGGCGCATTTTGCTTTACTTTCAGCCTGCTTTAAGCTACCATATACCAGAAATAAATCCGAAGATTTAGGAAAAATCCGGAGAAATGGAAGCCCTGGGAAAATATTGGTGCAGTGGAAAGAATGCAGTGGTAGTTTTTCATTGACAGTTTAGGGGTCTTCAAGAAAGCTTTTCCAAAAGAAAGCTCCTACAAGCAGGAGGACATTGTCAAGAAATTCCTGCGCATCATACAGTGCGCATGATGCCATTAAGATTACATTGCACTGGGGGCATCTTCTCTTCTATGCAAACTGGACTGCCACTGTTGAAACACAGCTTGTATACAATCAGAGACTGTTCAACAGAGCAAAATCTAAACATGAACGAGCGTAGATTCTCTGAGTCCTTTGATTGCAACAGACTGCATTACACGAAGCAGTTTCAAGAAACACTTTGAACGATCTCCGGGTGATATTTAGAAGAGATGGAGAGGGTGGTTTACTTAACTATTTTACAGTAAAAAACAGTGAAGTGCAACCTCGCGTGACAAACACAAAACTAATTCGAGTCTAGATTGTTTCCTAAGATATGTTTACTCGTGTTCGTGCCGTATGCACTTGTCCTATATACACACATGGTAGTCCCTGATCAGACGGCTC
Organism: Gari tellinella; assembly: GCA_922989275.2. Lineage (NCBI taxonomy): Eukaryota > Metazoa > Mollusca > Bivalvia > Cardiida > Psammobiidae > Gari > Gari tellinella. Next base: position 14,112,294 of record OV277869.1, on the reverse strand, counting down.
ATAAATGACCAGGGTCTGCACCGTTTGCCCAATTTCAATGCATTGTTATAAACAACCCTAGATAGTCAAATGGACTAGACGCATAGGTATTAGTGTTTTCTTCTGACCTGTCGGAGTTATTTTTAGATTAGAACATTCTAAAACTTTCAAAGGGATGAGTTTTCTCTACATACGGTTAATGATACGGATAGCTGTAATTTTTGTGCGCAATGTACAGTAGAGGATACCTTATTCTTTCCCGTTTAAACGCAAACGCAATGCACGAAACTGTGGAAATTTACTTTAAGAAATTGTATTTATATTTTTAATCTGAGTAGCAAACAGGTTGGAGCCTGATCAGACGCCGGGTAACCCGGTGTCTGATCTGGCTCCAACATGTTTGCAATGGAAATAATAGTTTTAGTATATAAATGCGTTTGTTGGGAAAGAATAAAATATCAGTAAAGTTAGCGCAAGGGTCTCGTGCTGCACGAGGATCATGTTATCCCAAGTTGGAAAGTGTACGACTACATGTATATAGATCCGATGTTACCCTGTTATCTATTTACCATTATAAACTATTCTGTTCTAAAAATAACTCCGACAGGTCAGAAAAATCGAACAATATGAAGCTAGAATTGTCCATTGGAAGTTTCAGCTTACCCATGTCGTGCCACACTTTACAACTCTAACATTTGCAAAAAGTTTGACACTCATGTGTATGCTATAGGTCATTTGATATGTCTACAGTTCTATAGACTTTAGAAATGAACGATGTCTGGTAGGGGTCTACACAGTGGACTTATCGAATCTATCTGTCATGAGGTTTCCATCTTCCTGTGCTTTAATTCAGCGGGTTTAACACTTTCACTCTCAATGGCGTCATAAAGCGCATTTCCAAACAGATTTGATCCTGATCAAAACTGTTTGTCACTTGTTTCGAGATTACGCCAGTTATACTGCCTTATATCTAACTTTGAAATGATATTGCAGACAACAATATTGAAGCAGACGACAATATGGAGACAGGGGGGGGGGGGGGGGGGGGGGGAGGGGGGTAAAAACCTTACGATAAATTGGATCATGAAATGTTTAACTCAATGAATCCAAGCTGCATCGTTAAAAAAAAATGGTGTATTTGTGAAGAGTACACTTGTCCTGTGCAAATAGTAAAGACCCAGATCAGAGCGCTCCCAAGGAGCCTTCTGGTCATGGTCTGCACTGTTTGTCATTTTTTGAATCAATTGTTAGGAAATACAAAGAAAGAAAAAAAGACTAAACCCTGGATAATCGAAAAATGGAATAGACTTTATTAAAAGCTGGAATCTTCCATTTCATATATCTGGGGTGAATAGCTAAAGCAACGAACCTGGTTCAACGCTTAGCATGCTAGCGGTGAAAGCATGATAACCTTTGTAGTTCGAATCCCAAATCACGTAACACGGCGTCTCATCAGGAAACGAACTGTTTAACCATTTCTCTCTCAATAACGCTTAAAAGCGCGTTTGCAAACCGTTTGGGTCCTGATCACACGCCGCGTGACGCGGGCGTCTGATCAGGATCCAAACTGTTTGACACCCGTTTTGAAATGTCTTCAGTCATACTGCCTTATTTTTTAACTTTGAAACGACATTGCAGACAACAACTTTGAAGCAGACGACAATGAAACGGAGAAAGAGTAAAATTCTCACGAAAAACATGGTAGTGAATAGGGTTAACACTCTGACATACATGTACAGTGGAGAATCTGTTATTCTTTCTCAATAAACGCGTTTACGCTAAAACTATTATTTGCAGTGCAAACAGTTTGGAGCCAGATCAGACGCCGGGTAACCCGGCGTCTGATCAGGCTCCAAACTGTTTGCCACCAAGATAAACATGAAATATCAGAATTGTCCAAAAGTTGTTCTTTTCTACGTTTTAGTGATTTGCGTTTGCGTACGTTTGCGTACGTTTGCGTTTAAACGGGAAAGAATAACAGATGCTCCACTGTACCTTACCTCACACACACCACGCATATTTTTACGATCCTTACGAGTATACTAGTCGATAGGGTTGAATTTGCTAACTGCTTCAACACTAAGTAACTATTGCTGTGTATTATGTTCCCTTGTGGAACCTTTAAGTTACCAAAACATGAACCAGTCTGCTTGGAATTCCGGGTAGTTTAATAAATACTGGTCTAAATTAGAAAAACGGTGCAGACCCTGATCAGAGGGCTCCTATAGGAGCCCATTGATCAGGGTTTATACTGTTTTCAAATGTATTTAGTTTATTTTAAATAGGTCCAGTTGAAAGATTTAAACAAGGGTATACCGTTGACTGGTGTACTTTAATTTAATAATATTGTATTGCTCAATTAGTTTACATATTCACACAAGCGTCATGATAATTGTTTATAATAAACAATAGGATTTGGCAACAAGTTATTGTAACATTAGATTCGGCCCTTCCCATGGTGTACTGATGCGCTCGCTTCGTAATTTAGTGGTTCTCATTTATACAAACTAATGCGAGCATAGGTCCAGAGAAACAACATGCATGGTGGTTTGAAATGTATGTTCGTGAGCGGCATCTTTGTTGTAGGAGTATTACTTAATATATTGACATACACTCAACTGCACCGTGCTTTAACTTCAAGGGTGTTTTATAGAAAAATAATTGAATCTAATCATTCCCATATTGTTGGAGTCACCAAACCCAATGAATTTAATTGGGACAACTACACTACTGTTGGACAAGATAAGTTTTATATTTTCAGTGTTCTTGCAGCGAAATCGGCTAGAAATCTTACCTGGGATCTCGTAGTTGTGAATGGCTGGGAAAATGGAAACGCAACCAATGAAACTTATAAATGTTGTTTCTTTGATGGTAACGGAACACACGTATTTTCAGTAACAAATAAAAAGCGACGTTTTGTATATAACTCAGATATACTAGGCGCGCGGCAAGTCGTTTGTGGAATTCCACAGGGCATAGTTCCGACGACGTTTAGTCTTTTGCCGTTGTCAAACGATTGTGTCACCCATGGACTACGTAAAGAGGTTGTATATCCTAAACCTGGGAAGGATGACAACTTTGCTGTATGTGGCAAAGTTGCATACGGGAATAAAAATCCATACCACTTAATAGAATGGATTGAATACCAGCGATATTTGGGCGCGAGTAAAATAGTAATCTATCCTTATCAGGATTTAAATAAGGAAGCCCTAGAGGTGCTGCGGTACTATTCCGACGCCGGTGTTATAGAGGCTGTCCCGTACCCGTTCATCCCATTGCGAAGTAAGTGGTATATATAACTCTTACGCCTTTACGCCTTTAACTTATTCCTCAATTGAAGAAAATAATTCGACTTTATTACTGTGACGTATATGTACCATTAGAAATATTTGATTACAGCCTAAACAGGCTGAAATTAAAGCAGAATTTCCGGTTTAGAGTGGTTTCACTGTGGTCAACTATTTTCAAACTAAAACACTATAGTAACTGGATAACTTTGTTATAATTCAATATTCCTTTTTATAATAAATGTGCAAAAATAAAGTGCCGTGTACATCATATGGCACATGTGTATATGGTGTACTCATTTAAGGAACACCAAAATACTTATTACTACGCCGACTGTAAATAATTCCGTGTGTCAACAAAGCATTTGAAAGTGTCAAACTGGTTTATATCATTTTTCTTCCGAGTAACCTATTTCTTTGTCATTCGTTGTTTATGTGATCAACAGAATTTTATATTTGTGTGATTCGGTATTGAATCCGTTTAATGAAATGATATGTTGCGCGCCAAAGGCAACTCGTTCAAATAATTCAATATTGAAAACACAGTCATTCAATACAGTGTCGTATTACATAGTGTGCATATAATATACAGTAAAACCTCTCTATTACGACCACTAAATTATATTAATTATTAGGTCTTTACGACAGGTGACTAATAAAAGCAAGGTAACAGTAAAACAGAAAGCTCCCTTTTTCAATCATTTTGCCTCCGTTTTAATAGTCGTAATAGCGAGTTTGTAATATACTAATTTATGAATCACCAAACTACTGGATTACTACGCCGACTGTAAAGAACATTTTAAATAGTTCAACAAACGTTGAACCCTAATTAGTCAACGAGACATTTCCCATTTTCCTCGAGTTCAATAAATCTAATGCTCACGCATTTAATATAATTTTCTATCAAAGAAAAAAAAATGACACAAAACTCTGAACGTTCTTACTTTTCATATTTTGCATCAACTATTAGGAAACGGATTCGTTATGATTGTTATTGGGTTTTATTTGTCCATAGATAACAACAGTGTCAAGAAAACCTTTTTTTTATGCTTTTCGATGGATTACCGTCAAAAAGCAGTGGCTTATCACTTGGTAATCCACTGCTTTAAGCAGTGGGATTATCGTCGCTCGTGCTTCTTTTATGTGTTTTCCCCGTAGGGCTCCCCAAGAATCGTAGTCAATCGTGTCTTATCGTTCAATTCCGGCAGTCCGTTTTGTAGCGAACCACTCAAGGAAGAACACAAATCCAAGTTCGGAAGTAACGAAGTAATTCCGTTGACGTCAAATCAACAAATAAGTGACGTCATTGTACCGCCAACTGTCTCGCACATGTGCTCGACATAAAACTTGGGGCTCAACACGGTATAAATAATGTACTTTCGCTTTCAATTTTTAAACAATTTCGTTTAAAAAGTGGCTTAAAGGCATAAATAAATAGAATAACTGTGTTTTTTTAGTGTAAGATCTAATTTAATCAATTTCGTGAACATCAGACTGTTATATTTTCACTCGTGGCTTCTCCACTCGTAAAAATATAACGTCTGATGTTCACAAAATGGATTAAATTTCGATCTTACACTGAAAAAAACAGTTATCCTCTATATACTAGTATCAGACGAGTGTCTTGAGAAAAGACTTCTCTGATAACAGATTCCTGTTTTCCAATAAAGATTGTAAAGTTGTTTCGTATTGATTAAAATGATTGTTTGACTTTTTTAACACATATGTATGCAGTAAACCACTCTTATACAGTCCATTCCCTAACCAGTCAGATACGACAGCAGCGCCTAGCTAAGACACACAGTGCATAACAACAGACTGGTAGCTAAACAACTCAATAGAATTGCTTCACCGCCAGCTATATTATCAGTGGAGAAACTGTTATTCTTTCCCGTTTATGCGTACGCATGACTGTGTAAACGATGCGCAAACGATACGCAAACGAAACGATAAACGATATTTACGCGTTTGAGCGTTTATAAGTGGATTTTGCGTTTATAAGTGGATTTTTCCGTTTGTAAACGCGTTTCAATCGGCATACCTTTGTTACTATCGAGACCGATCAATTATACGAATTAAAAAAATCCGAAAGGTATTTAAATAATTATACTGGGTTTATAGTACCCTTCTTATGGCTACATGTATGCCTAGATAAAACTGTGTATATACAGTATGACAGGGTGTATGCATATCTAATTGGTGATTGCCAGATGTCTTGACCGGATAAGCCTGCTGTGTCGAAGTCAGGCTTTACTATCTCCCATATATGGTCATGCTGATGCAGTCACCAATAATTGACATTCTAGTCATGGTTAGTAACTCGGCAACTGATCTGGATGGAATCATTGATGTAGACCAGGACCTGAGTAACTCGGCGTATAATATGGACCCAAACATTGGTTCAGATCAAATGATTAGTAACTCGGCGTCTGATCTGGCTCCAATCAATGATACTGTTTGAAAATCTTCCCGTCTGAAAATTGCATCACTTATGCAGTTTGTCAAGATCAAATAAATACTGTTCTTCATCTACGCAAATGCATTTTCTCAATATCGCTCGATTTTTATGTGACTTTTGAAAACATTTTCTATCTACATGTAGATGAGACGCCGATAAGTTCGCCATCTAATCAAGATCTAAACTGATGTACGTTATAGAACGAATTAATATTTTGATTAAAAAAACAGACAGCGACACCCAATGGGAGACACATATTGTGTGCGTTGTTCGGAGGGAGTCGTTCTATGGAGGGAAATTGGCTTACATTTACAAACAGCTTGAATCCAGATCAGACGCCGCGTAACGCGGCGTCTGATCTGGATTCAAGCTGTTTGTCAGACTCACTCGTCACTAAGGTTTGTTATGTCAAAATGCCCAATATGTAATTTTGAGAAAAACAGCAGACGGCAACTTTAAGGAGAAGATATTACAGACGGAAAAAGGTTGGGCATAATTTCTTGTTTCGGGATCAGCGGCAAGCGTCGTTGTGAGGAGGGAATCGTTGTTGAGAGGACCGTTGGAGCGCTGTATTATTCTTACTTTAAAGAAGGTCTCTTTAGAATGTACTGGGTATATTTCAATAAATCCTCATAGTATTATTCCTCGGAGGGTACTCTGTCAGATTTCTTAAAATAAAGGCCATTCGGTTAAGGTTGTGGTTGCCTTCGCAAACCATTGAAAGTTCTACTTGTCAGTAACCAATTGTCCGATTTGAAAACAATTTTACATAAAGGTATGGCCAAAAATCCTGGTCCACTTGAAAAGTGTCTTACACAAATGATCCATGGGTTGACATCTATGGGCTTTCTTAATATAGTGTACCTTCCTAAATAGCAGTGAAGGGTTTTGAAATGACTGATACAGTGGATAAGACGTTATTTCCCGTTTAACTCTTTCACTGCCAAATTTTTCGTGAGAGTTTTACCCATTCACCGTTTCATTGTCGCCTGCTTCAATTCTGTTGTATGCAATAGCGTTTCAAAGTTAAAAATAAGGCCCTTTTGAAGAGCACCAACGGGCACCTATAGACTTCAACAACCTGTAATTAGCTGGAGTTAGGGATATACCTGAAATCCTGTTAAAATCAATGTAAAATCATAACAAAACTTTATTGACCTAATCGTAGAGCACTTAGATTTCATCCGTGTATAAATCTTAAATGTATCTATCACAGTCATTGCTCCAATATTTCCATTTATCACTCCTAGCAATCTGACGTTGGATATGCATATCGCCGCAAACAATAGTTTTGGGTATGCTTATCGCCGTAAACAATAACGAATCATAACAAAAAACTAAACTTTGTCTTATCGCATTGTTAGACTTTAAATATGCCCAAATCTATAACATAATTTGGTTTTATTGGCCTCTTATTAACTCTTTCACAGCCAATGACGCCAAAAGGCGACTTTGCTAACAGTGTGGATACTGTTTGACACTCGTATCGACATGACTTCAGTCTAAACAGTCCAAAATCTGACTTTAAAAATATTGCAGACGGCACTACTTATGCAGACGATATTTTAGCAGTAAGAGGGTTAAAGCAGACGATAACACTTTGCAGCGAAAGAGTTTGTAAATAAAGCAGAGGACACATGGCGGGTTACTTTTTGTCTTTGTCGGTTATGTACGTGTACAATGGAGAAGGCGTTATTCTTTCCCAATAAACACATTTATGCTAAACTAATGTAGCCGGGTTGAGTTTATAATGAAATGGTGAGAGGTTTGTGTAAGCGGCCCGGTGGTTCAGTCGGTAGAACACTTGCACTGTAAGCAAGGGGCCCCGGGTTCGAGCCCCGGTCTGGCTGCATATTTTTCTCACCATGTTATACTACGCTCGTAATATATCCATTGCAAACCCGGCGTCTGATCAGGCCCCAAATTGTTTGCCATACAGATTAAACCAAATCGTCAGAAAAATGGAATTGTCTATATATGTATCTTATTGCACTGTGTTTGCGTTTCGTTTGCGTTTATCCCTTTCCCCAATAGAAGCGCTTTTAAGCACATTTAATGTATTCCTCCACTGAAGAAAATACTTATATGTTATAAACATGTATTCTAAGAAAAAAATTCTATATTCTAGCAGATGTAAGCTTAAAGCAGGCTGAAAGTATAGCAGAATGAGCCTTCCGGCGCATTCTGCTTTACTTTCAACCTGCTTTAAGTGGTCACCTGTCTTCAATACTAGAAATAGGCTATGGCGTAAAGGGTTAAACGGGAAAAAATAATGTCTTCTCTATTGTAACATTAGCCCCGTGTCCACAAAAGCTTGTACTCAAATGATGTCATGGTTTACCCACTTTACCGCCTTACCCCGAGTACAATTGCTATTTAAAACAGTTTGGACCCTAATCGGACGCCGCGTAACACGGCGTCTGATCAGGATCCAAACTGTTTGACATTCGTTTCAATATTTCTTGAGGCAAAAAGGAAATTTCAATTTGAGAAATAGAATTAGACGACAATTGTTAAAATGGGTGACGTCATGGCACCGAAAGGGGTTAATGATTGACGTGCTAATAAATGGCAATACGGTATGTATAGATCTCGGTGAGATATTCATGTCTTTATCTCCCAATTAGAGGAATTAAAAGGGAGATAATTATCACACAGTGTTTTAGTAAACTACACACATTGTGTACAGTAAAGTCTCTCTATTGCGACCGCTAAATTGTGTAACTTATTAGGTGTTTACGACACGTTTTAGTGGTCTTAACCTTTTGAACCCTAGTCACGCATATATGCGTCATTTGCAAACAGTGTACCTGAGAAGAGTACACATGTCCTATGCAAATAGTGAAGAACCAGATCAGCCCTCTGATCTGGATATTCACTATTTGTCATATTACAATATATTGTCTAGAACTACCCTAAATAGTTAAAATGGATTAGACTAAATTTGGAACTGGAGTTGTCCATTTTAATTTTCAGGGAGGAAAGAGTTAATATAGATGTTTTACTGTATATAGTGTGATATATTCATGTTATATTTGCTCCTACAGTGGAGAATCTGTTATTCTTTCCCAATAAACGCGTTTACGCTAAAACTATTATTTGCAGTGCAAACAGTTTGAAGCCAGATCAGACGCCGGGTTACCCGGCGTCTGATCAGGCTCCAAACTGTTTGCCACCAAGATAAACAAGAATTATCAGAATTGTCCAACAGTTGTTCTTTTCTACGTTTTAGTGCTTTGCGTTTGCGTACGTTTGCGTTTAAACGGGAAAGAATAATAGATTCTCCACTGTAATGGACATCTGCTATAGTTTTAAGGCGTCATTCTTTACCAAAAAATGTATTTAAACTGAAACATTAATTAACACAATGCACTATTTCCAACGTCCTATTTATTTGACACTAGACTTAAAGGCACAATACTACCGAAATGTGTGTTTAAAACGCGCAATTTCTTATATGTGTGCATTTTCTATGTATTAAAACTAAGTGAAATCGCGTGTAAGAAGCCTGACATATGCCCCCACTTCGTAAAGAATCCTATTTAAATGTGTCGAATTCTTATCGTGTTGGTTTACATTTTAAAGGGACTCGCAACCGGATGGTGTACTTGTCAAAATATAATAAAATACTCAAATAAAAGCAAATTTGTGGCATTATTTGGCTTCTGACATTAAAAAAATATGATCAGTCCAAAAAAAGTCTCAAGAATCGTCACCGAATCTTAGATTTTTAGATATTTTCCATCGTTTATCTATACCGACTAGTAGACGGTATAGTTGTTGTTGTTGCTTCTCTACACGGGCTCAGACATAAACACTAGCCGAATTACGAAATTGTATGCATTTTCGATCGCTACACATTGAAATACGTTAAATCGATCCGAGATAATCGGATAGTTCCGTGGTCCATTGGTCTAAGCGGTTTCCCCTATTTTGCCTTCTGTCCGCCAATGCCGGGCCCCGGGTTCGAATCCCACCAGAGACCAATAAATATTTTTATTGAAATACATTTTTTTTAAACAGAATTTCTTATCCTAAACTAATTCATTACCATTTATATAAGCGTTTGACACATATTTACAAATTACTATTTTTAATGCACCATCTGGTTGCGAGTCGCTTTAAGCGGCTGGTTCCGAGAATTTTCGTAGGATTGCGTAAAGTTCACGTGATTGATACGAAGCGCGGCGATAATTCATATACACTATGTGCAAAGCCGAACGAAGCCGTAACATTTCCGTAATAATTCGTCTTCGATCGAATGTCAACAAAAAAGATTTAAAAGTCGACTTGTTTCCACCAATTTCACGGGTTTGTAAGCAATGTTGCCTCCATAATCATCGGGAATTACTTCTTTTTATAAGGTTTAGATTACGAATGTGCCTACATTTTCGGGTTTTCAAATTGCGCGATTTCGGCAATTTGACAGTAATGTTCACACTGGTATAGCAAAACGAACGGGCTCCCGCTTAACGCTTCAGTTCCCGTTAATCTAACGTATCGGTTCCCGTTAAAAAGAATGGCGTCAGTTGTCAAATCGACACATGTGAGTATACAAATATGATGTTTGTCCTTGGTTATTGCTCGAAATGTAGACCAAGATTACTCTTACGGAGTGTCTCACACACTGATGCATGCATGCGTACACTTTATTTATAGGATAAATGCTTGGGGTTGATGTTTGACTTGAAAACGTTTCTACCGTTACGGCGATTTCTGAAGAAACGTATGCTCATTGACCATAAATTGTTCTGAATAGGCAACAAATTCAGCTCTTATCGACGCCAAACATTTCCGTCGAGTAGTCTGGATACAATCGTCAACTGCATATAAAAAATAATCCGTTTAGCTATTAAACAAATAAAGATTTTGATTGTTTTTTATTACAAAGATCCACGCTCCAGTTGTGTGTACAACGAACATGCCCCAAATCAAAATCATTGTAGAGGTGTTTTTTTCTAAAACTCTAGACCAATTTGAAATTAATATTTACATCTGAAGTAGAATACCGTCTCCATTGCTATCGCCGGCAATGTTTTGTAAGTTTGTAAGTTTACTCTGTTATTTTATAATATAAATCCCTTACTAAGACCGTTTGAATAACTCATAGTGGGCAGCCAGGGCACCCACAATTTTGGAATCCATATTGTCAACAGACGTTATGAATGAAATTAATTATCAAGCACAGGGCATTATATCTCGTTGCAGGTATAGATAAGGAAACGAAAGCGGATCTTCCATCTGTGCCTGTTATAACATCCCTTAAAAATGTATCTTTGACCAGACCAAGAACCACAAGAACGTGAAAATATAGATCTTCATTGGCCTTGAACATTAATTTCACATCCTCATACTACCTACTCCTAACACTAACACTACCTACTCCTATATATCTCTAATACTCTATCTATCCCTAATACTACCACTCCCTACCCCTAATACTACCACTACCTACTCCTAACACTACTCTACCTACCCCTAATACTACCTACTCCTAACACTACTCTACCTACCCCTACCACTACCTACTCCTAATACAACCACTACCTACTCCTAACACTACTCCTAATACTACCACTACTCCTAACACTTACACTACCTACTCCTAACACTACTCCTAACACTAACACTACCTACTCCTAACACTACCTACTCCTAACACTACTCTACCTACCCCTAATACTACCGCTACATTACTCCTAACACTACCACTCCATACTCCTAACACTACCACTACCGACTGCTTACACTACGTTCCCCTAACACTACCACTTCGTACTCTACTTACCCCTAAAACTACCCCTAATACTACTTACTAACACTACTCTACCTACATGTACCCCTAATACTATCACTACCTATTCCTGACAACCACTACCATCTCCTAACACTACCACTACCTACTCCTGGCACTACTCTACCTACCCCTAATACTACCACTACCTACTCCTAACACTACCACTACCTACATGTACCCCTAACACTACTCTGTCTACCCCTTATCTTAGCACTCTACTATATAATTATGTACTTTATCTACTTCTAACACTAAAACTAGATAACTTCTACTACAACAACTACTACTACTACTATTACCCCTGTGGGACAGGAGTAGTGCACAGACAAGGCAAAAAGACACCAATGTAAACAAACACAACGGCGTCATTGACTCCCGAATGGGTGTCAGTTCAAAGAAGGCATTGTGCCATACAGTGAAATTGACCTTAAATATATCACGGGGATTATATACAAACACAGTTTTACGCTGGACAAGTCTCTGCAGAGTGAGTGAAAAAGTTATGAGACAAAAAATGGCCTTCAAACTCATTTTGGTTCATTCAAGCGGACGATTGCTTTCATGTGTGTCCTTTAAAAATAACAATCCTATTTAAATATTTATTCGTTTTTATTCTCACCTCTTTAAAGAAGTTAATATAAATAAAATTCTAAATTTGCTTTCCCAAATGTATGCAATCCAAACGGTATGTCCCTGATTTGCATATGAACAAGGTGTTATACCCCCGGGCAGCCAGAAACAGTTAAGACTGCCAAAGAGTTATCTTTCGTGTGTCTATTGTTGTGGTTGTTTAATCCATTCACTGCCTTACCCCGAATACGATAGATCTAGTTATTTGCATACAGTGTGGTTCCTGACCAGACGCCGCGTAACTCGGTATTTGATCAGGTTCCAAACTATTTGCAACTAAGATTAAAATATAGCGTAAGAAAAAAAGTATTTCTACATGTTGTTGCATTTCGTTTGCGTACTGCGCTCATCTCAATAATAATTCAGGCCCAAATACCTAAAACAAAAAGTACATTTGATAAATGAAACCAGACTTTGCGTATCGCTGCTTCTAATAATGGTCTACTGTTTGTCAATGTCCTGCTATGTTTAAAATGTACTAAATGCATTTGCAAGACCCAGTGGTCTACCCAGAATTCTGATCAGGATCCAAACTGTTTGACACTCATTTCAATATTTCTTAAATCAAAAATACCTAAAAATTAAATTTCAGAAATAAAAGCAGACGAAAATTGTTTAAAATTGATGACGTCACTGCAATGAAGGGGTTAAATGGGTTTATGGTGCCGATGGTACATTTTAACAGAACACGGACTTGTTTACCCCTTGGCAATGTAAAATTGGGCGTCGGTTAAATTCAAATTAGCTTCAGTGAAAATATTTAAGTTTTATCTCTTTTCCTTTCGTAATATCGTCTGCTTTTAAATTGACGTTTGCAGACACGTCCCTAACGTCTGTTAACAATTTGGATCCCAAAAATGTGGATGCCCTGAGGATATCCAAACGTTCTCAGTAAAAGATCTATATTTTAAACCGGCGATAGCAGTGGATATTTTATTTCAGATGCAAAGGTTTATTTCAAATTGGTCTAGAGTTTTTGAGAAAAACCATCAACAATGATTTTGATCGGGAGCGTGTTCGTTGTACACACAACTGGAACGTGGTAATAAAAAACAATCAAAATCTTATTTGTTTACATGTAATATCTAAACGGATTATTTTTTAAATGCAGTTGACGATTATATCCAGACTACTCGACAGACATATTTGGTGTCGATAAGAGCTGAATTTGTTGCCTATTCAGAACAATTTATGGTCAATGAGCATCAGTTTCTTCAGAAATCGCCGTAACGGTAGAAACTTTTTCAAGTTAAACATCAACCTCAAGCATTTATCCTATAAATAAGTTTAACATATGCTTGCATCAGTGTGTGAGACACTCCGTAAGAGTAATCTTGGTCTACATTTCAAGCAATATCCAAGTACAAACATCATATATGTATACTCACATGTGTCGATTTGACAACTGACGCCATTTTTAACGGGAGCCGATACGTTAGATTAACGGGAACTGAGGCGTTAAGCGGGAGCCCGCTCGTTTTGCCATACCAGTGTGATGTTGGGACTTTAAATGAATTAGCTGTTGCAGTTAACACTCCTTTACCTGTTGTTTAATTCTTTCAAACCAAAGCAAATGGGTTTGCTATAAAGTGGAATCCCTCCAACCGGAACCTCTAAAAACCGGAATTCTCTCTAAACCGACCAAAAACTTTGGTCCCGATTCCATCCCTTCTTTATATCCACCCATTTCACCATAAATACGCCTTTTTACGTCTTTTGTTTATTTCTACACTGAAGAAAATGATTTATATATTCTAGAAGATGATAGCTTAAAGCAGGTTGAAAGTAAAGCAGAATGCGCCTTAAGGCGCATTCTGTTTTACTTTAAAACTTCTTTAAGTGGTCAGCTATCTTCCTGACTAGATACTAGCTATTTGGTAATGCATTCAATCCCCGCTAAAACCAGATTTTATTGTTGTCCCCCACACATGACCGGTTTTGTAGGGTTTCACTGTACACATATAAGGAAATCGTATAATTTTTCGCATAAAAGTTCATTGCATTCGTTTAAAATTGGGAAAATGACGTATTCTCAAATATATGAACTATCCTGGCAGGGCTGCCAAATCGCCGTCTTTTTCCGAAATCTTCACAATCTTCTAAATATCTCCGGACCTACGGATTTTTCCGAAATCTTCGGATTTCTGCTCTTTAAAGAATGGTTTTTTATTCTTATTTTACTAAGTAAACAATGGTATGAGTGTCAAACAGTTTAGATTCAGCTAAGAGGCCGCGTTACGCTGAGTCTGATCTGGATCTAAACTGTTTGCATTATAAAGTAAGTGTTAAAGAGCCGGGCAGCGAAAGGGTTAAAGGTACGATTCCTATAATCGAGCTTGAAAATGTGGAAATCTGAGGATTTTTGTAACAATTTATGGTAGCCCTATCCTGGCACATATTTCTTTCTGCATCTGTGATCAGTTTCATTATAATGAGAAATTATCCTTTCCCAACAGGTGCGTATTTCCAATGCAAACATTTTGGAGCAAGATCAGACGCCGGTTAACCCGACGTCTGATCAGGCTCCAAACTGTTTGTCACTCAAATTAAGATAATGTTTTGTTTTTTAAGAAGCTGTATTGTTTTACATCTTAACACTTAGCCCGCCAAATAAATTGTCGTCTGCTACATTTCTCGTCTGCTTCAAGTTTCAAAGTGCTTCAAAGTTGCTCAAAATTGCTGAAAATGTTGTCTGAGTGTCAAACAGCTTGGATCCGGATGAGACGCCGAGTTACTCGGCGTCTCATCCGGATCCAAGCTGTTTGCATATGGAGCTATAGTCGTGAGCGGCAGGCTAAGGGTTAAGGTTCTGCGTTTGTCTGTTGTTTGCGTGTAAACGGGAAAGAATAACATCTTCTCCGGTGCAATGAATAGACCGATTTTGTTGACCTGTCAAGGCGGAGTTACGATGCGGACCATTGCATTTCCACTTTAGGGGCGACATTATGCTCTTTTGTTATCGGCATTTTCCGTTGACGTCTGCCGTTTATTCTCAACATTACATATTAGTGGACATTTTGACAAAAAGAATATAATGAAGAATAACAAACAGCTTCAATCCAGATCAGACGCCGCGTTAGGCTGTTTGCAAACGTAATCAAAATCTTAATTTCCCCTCCTTCTAGTAACTCGCTCCGAACAATGCACGCAATCTTTGTCTTCCATAACGTGTTGTTGTAGAGAGGGAGTACTGTATAAACCATATGGATGTACAGTGGAGAATCTGTTCATTCTTTCCCGTTTAAACGCAAACGTACGCAAACGCAAAGCGCTAAAACGTAGAAAAGAACAGCTTTTAGACAATTCTTATATTTCATGTTTATCTTAGTGGCAAACAGTTTGGAGCCTGATCAGACGCCGGGTTACCCGGCGTCTGATCTGGCTCCAAACTGTTTGCACTGCAAATAATAGTTTTAGCGTAAACGCGTTTATTGGGAAAGAATAACAGATTCTCCACTGTACGCATATATTGTGTTTCTCCATGTTATCGGACAATAAAGATATAATACGGAACTATACATATCACCCCTAAAATCAAAAGTAAATAAGTTTGCTCGCCCTGCTAGTTGAAAAAATGGCCTATAACATTGCTTTAGTAGTGGCTTTCTACATATTAATTTCAGAAAAATGGCCGAGACGATTTTCCAAACAAGGAATTCTCATGTACAATGATGAACAGGTACCTATGTTCGACGCCCAGGAGCGCCTCCGAGAGTACACGTATTTGACCGTTATAGATACAGATGAGTTCATAGCGCCTAACAGAGACATCGCAAGTAACTACTATCAGCTTATGGTGAGCACAGCGTGTCATTAAAGACTCTAAATTCACTTAGGGTGTTCGTCTAATTTTATTAACATCTGCGTTTAACCCTTTCACTCTGAATGACGTCATCAAGCGCATTTGCAAACAGTTTTAATCTTGATCAGATGCCGCGTAACGCAAGGATCAAAACTGTTTGCCACTTGTTTTGAAATTACGTTAGTTATACTGCCTTAAATCTAACTTTGAAACGATATTGCAGACAACAATATCGAAGCAAACTACAATATGACGGCGAAAATATAAAAATCTCACGATAATTTTGACCATTAAAATGGTTTATACAGTGCTCCCTCTCTACAACGACATCCAATTGGAGACACATATCGTGTGTGTTGTTCGGAGGGAGTCGTTATAGAGAGGGACAATTAAGACTTCACTTAGATTTGCAAACAGCTTGAATCCAGATCAGACGCCGCGTCATGCGGCGTCTGATCTTGACTCAAGCTGTTTGTCATTCGTCATTATGTTTATTCTATCAAAATCTCAACTTATATGTCACTTTGAAAAAACCTAGCAGACGACAATTTTAAGCAGACGATAGTGTAGCAGTAAAAGCGTTAGATATAATTGTGTTGTTTCGGGAACTGTGGCAAGCGTCGTTGTAAGGAAGGAGTCGTTGTAGGGAGGGCCGTTGTAGAGAGGGAGCGCTGTAAATCTAAAACAGTGGAGAAGACGTTGTTCTTTCCCAGGGCTGCCATAAGTTGGCAGCAAAAATCCTAAGATTTCCTTATTTGCATTTTTCAAGTGCAATTTTACAAATCGTACCTTTACCCATAACGCCTGTATCTAATTTTGTTGACGCGTGGCTACTTAAAGCAGGCTGGAAATAAAGCAGAATGTGCCTTAAGGCACATTCTGCTTTACTTTCAGCCTGCTCTAAGCTACCATGTACAAGAAAAAAATCCTAAGATTTAGGAAAAATCTGTAGAAATGGCAGCCCTGCTTTCCTGTTTAAACGCAAACGAAACGCAAACGCATTGCAATATGAAGAAAAGGAAAACATTTTGACAATTCTGACTATTTATTTAAATCTGAGTGGCAACCATTTTGGAACCTGATCAGACGCCGGGTTACGTCTAAAGTTACGTTTTGTAGCTCCAAACTGTTTGCAATAGAAATAATAGTTTTAACGTCAGCGCGTTTATTGGGAAAGAATAATGTATTTTTTCACTGTATGTACGATTCCTTATATATCCAAAACAGGATTACTTAATGCAAACGTACAAGAATGCTGCTAACTTTCCGATGCTGTCTCAAATACACGCCATGTCCTGGCCTAAGACTGACCCCGGAAGTGACGTCATGCTTGGTCAGTTCGGAAACAGGTCTGAGAGCGTAGCTGATAGGGTAAAGCTCATCCATGTTACTGAAAGAATAGTACCTGGCACTATTTGGATCCATGACGGTACTGCTAAACCTGGAAACATCAAGTAAGTGCTTTGTAGCGATTTGAATAAATTCAATTATCACATAACGTGCAGTCTGGGAGTGGAATAAAGCCAGTATATAAATATCGTATTCCACTAGTGAAATATAGTTTTTTTGGCTCCGGTCCAACCTGGTTTTCTACAAGCGCTGCATGTGTTTGAAATTGTTACATGTATGTGAGAAATAGAACCTAACATTCGTGCTCATTATTTATCATGTTTTAATAAATTCGTTGACTCAATTTCATATGACGCTCGCCAAGGCTCGCGTCATATTACTTTAGTCAAGTTGTTTATTAAAAATGATAAATAATGATTATTCATGTAAGATCCTCTATATATATATCTTCCCCATTGTACGTTTTTAGAGCACTGCTTTTACCAGTGGTGAAAACGTATTTTTTCCGATTCCAATTATAGTAAACCTCTCTATTACGACCACTAAAACAACGGCTATTTGAGTGCATAAAAGACAGGTGACAGCTTAAGGTGAACGTAAAACAGAAAGCTCCTAAAGGATCTCTCTATTTTACGTTCATCTGGCTTAAAGCATTCTCCCGATTTTAACACCTGATACTGAACACAACTTAGTGTTCTTAACTGTAAATTAAACACCAACGCAACGCAATAGAATTTAGAAATGTATAGGTTCTTAACAATACAATATTAACAAATCATTAAAACACAAGTGGAAAACAGCGTGAAGTCTAATCAGACGCAGATTCGTATTAGGTACCAAAATGCTTGCAGCTGGCATAACCATTTAAGCATTTACGCGTGTTATTCATTGAACGAGTCGGATTAAAGTAAAGCAGAATGTGCCCTAGGGCACATGCTGCTTTACTTTCAGCCTACTTTAAGTTAATATCTGCTAGTATATAGAAAATATTTCTTATAGTACATATTCATGACAGTATAAAACGGAACTATTTTTTTGGCGGATGAATAAGATAAAAGTCGCTTCTATAAGGGAAAGGGTAAAAGCAAGATGACTGTATACTATTTACTTGTAGTATAATCGTATAAACCAAACGATACCCTTTTTTAGATCTGTTTTGTTTTTATTTAATTGTAGAGTAAGTGTGAAGGACACCGACGTAGTGTTGAAGCATTACCGATTGTGTGATGAGGTCTGGCTGCAAGCTAGCAATAAATACAAACCAAACAAATGTTTCGGAGGGTTTAAAGCACAATACGATCCCTACATGGAGGAGGTCATTGCTGCAATAGGACCAACAATTCGCAAAACTAAACAGAATCTGGGACTATAAGAAAATCTAATACTCAAGAACGCAGCGATTTGAGTTGGTTTGAGTATATCTCTTTCGCTGCAAAATTATATTGATTTGATCAACGTTAAGTCAGTTGTTTCCCGTTAATTTTCTAATAAGTTTGAGTGTACCGCATTTAAACATCTCTGAACAATATTTTAAATCAGTCTTTAATACCCGATAATCACATCTGCGTCAGTGTCTACATTTGATTAACATCTCATACATTATATAATATATATTTCCGTATACACTGATATTTCCATTCTAGAATAGAAATAAATACAGTGTAGATAACGTTATCCTTTTCCGTTTAACTCTTTCAATAACATGGACCTGTTTAAAATATACTCATTGCATTTGCAAACAGTGTACATGTAGACCCAAATCAGAAGGCTCCTATAGGAGTCCTCTGATGGGGGTCTTCACTGTTTGCTAATTTAGACCAGTATTTATTAAACTACCAAGAATTCCAAGTAGACTGGTTCTTGTTTTGGTAACTAAAAAGATCCAAAAGGGAACCTAATAACCCACACGAGTTTCTTAGCGCTGAAAGAGTTAACGAAACGAAACGAAATGCAAACGCTTATTAAATTTAGAAAATGGCATCTTCTTGAAAACGTTAGCGATTTATTTTATTTTGGTTGACAAATATATAACCATATCTATTTACAATGGAAATAATTGTTTTAGAACAAACCCGTTTATTGGGGAAGAATAGCGTCTTCTCCACTATATTTGAAGTACAAGTACAGAGCTACAGTGGAGAATCTGTTATTCTTTCCCAATAAACGCGTTTACGCTAAAACTATTATTTGCAGTGTAAACAGTTTGGAGCCAGGCTCCAAACTGTTTGCCACCAAGATAAACATGAAATATCAGAATTGTCCAAAAGTTGTTCTTTTCTACGTTTTAGTGCTTTGCGTTTGCGTACGTTTGCGTTTAAACGGGAAAGATTAACAGATTCTCCACTGTATTCTTATGATATTGTGTGAATGATTGTACATGGATGAGACTTTAATAAAGATAAAAACTACTACTAAAAACTTTGTTTATGATCCCTTGATAACATCGAGGTTCTGCCTTCAACAACCCTTCCCCCATTTTAACTCGTTTTTGCCTAGCCTTCTATAAAAGGGACATAGGCAAACCGTGTAGACTTTGATCAGACGCCGCATAATGCGGCGTCAGATCAGGTCTACACTGTTTGCAGATAGAAATTTCTAAAACAAAAATGAAAATTTATTGTAACAACGATTACAAGTCAAATGACAAAGCTGACCGTAACTCATTCTTACTTGAAAATGGATAAGTCTAGTTTCTTGCTCGATCTAGCCTAGTTTTGTCTATTTAAGAATTTATGGTATGATTATGCATTAGATACTGACGTGTAGTGTAGAACCTGTGTGGATGGATCTACTAAGTGATCGTCTATCTTCCATAGCTTTAAGCTATCATCTGCCAGAATATAGAAAATATTTCTGATCATACATATTCATAAATGTTTTTTCTTCTGTGAAGGAATAAATCAAAGACAAAAAGGGTATATTTGTGGTGTAATGGTTTAAAATAAAGAAGGGCTGCTGTTTGAAAAATCTGTGAATTATTTTGTATAACGATATTTTTAAATAACATCAGCTCATATCATGTGTCTCCCTCTCTCTCTTCGTATCAGTTTAATGTTTTTCAAGTACATTGTTCCTGCATGTATTGACCTTTTATTTTGTGTAGCACATTGTGTTGATATATACAGCCTAGCTTGTGTTAAGCAGCCATTCTGTGCACTAAGATATGACTGCTTAATGCAAACCAAGGTAAAGCAGAAAGCTCCTTTAGTAGGCTTCTACTTTAACTTTTTTTACACTAAACTTCCTTCATTATTTATCTACGACTCACAAAAAGACTAACTATCCGTTACGTCATAGTAATTACATGTACTGAGAATGAATCTCGGGAGTTGGAAGTCGGAACTTGGAACAAGGAAGTAGTAACTTGAAACACGGAACCTGGAACATGTAAGTCGGAATTCGGAACATGGCAGTCGGAACATTGAACTTGGAACTTTGAATCGGAACATGGAAGTTTGAACTAAGAAGCGGGAACTTGGAACCGGGGCGTAAACAATATACAATAACAATATAGCACATTCTCTTGAAAAAAATAAGAAGAACTTGGAAGACAGAAGTATGAATTGGGAAGTAAGAGTGTTCCCATCAGTTTTTTGTATGATCCGCATATGTGATACGAACCCGGAAGAATGCATTTGTTGCTCCCGAGCGCAGCTTACCAACACTAAAGAGTAGTAAGTACTTAGGCCCTGATAGGCGGGGCGTGTTGCTATAATCATAATGACACTAATTGATAACCGTACACTGCTTCCAGCCGCTCTTAGGTCGACATAACAGTGTTAAAATAACCCCCTTCACCGCTACGACATCGTTTGCCTTGCAATAGGGTCTGCATGTATCGCTTAGTTGTACATATTTGCAGTTTTGCATAAGATGAGTCGATTTGAGTGCTAAACAGAATTGGTCGTGACCAGACACCGCGTCACGCGGCGTCTGGTCAGGATCAATACTGTTTGCAGATTGCTGTAACTTTTAGGAGAAAAGAAGTTGTTAAATTTCCGCCAACTGATGTAGATAGCCCTTGCAATAATGATTCTTTATTTACAAACCACTTCATTTCCACACTTAATTCCGGGAGTCAAACACGTTTTACTACCAAAATAATTTGTCAGATATTAACGCCATATAGTAAGGGCGCCCAGGTCAGTGGAATTTATTTTTTTGCAAGTGGTGATGCAGAAAAATTTCAGTTATATTGCCGAATTCGTAATGCATTTTTATGAAGATGTTATGCGGATGCCAGTTTCAAAAGTGGTCAGAATGTTTTCTACAGTCATTTAAATTACCCCACCCATCAACGTGCAATGTTAATTTTTATAAACGGAAAGCTGTCAACTAGTGTCAGGGCTGACTGGACCCTAGACCCTAAAATAGACACAATTAATGAGACCTATATCATGTTAAAGGTGCAAGTATTCTCTACAGAATGGAACTTGTTTGGTGTTAAACGGCCGCCGGATAACTCGGAAAATTAGTATTGATTATCTGCCCCTGAATACTGAATTCCAGATTCTTATATCCCACTATATTAACTTACTAGTAGACATGATACGTGCATTTCTCTTCAAATCATGATCCTAATTTTTCCTTTTGTATATGGGAATTGCATAAAACCATCGGAAAAATGAAAATTAAAACATCCAAAAATCCAAGATGTCTGCCGTCGGTCATTTTATCGGCCATTTTGAAAATACCGGAAAATATTTTTGTCTTGGAACTAGGTGTGACACATGGATTCTAGCTAATTTGAGGTCAATAAATTCATTGCTGATGTTAAAATTACCTTTAGACGGTGTTGAATAGGTCAAATTATCTCATTCTAATCAATTGCCACTATATAGATGGTATTGATAAATTGAAAAACAGTGTAGACATATATTATTGTCACATAACTTCATGTTAAAATAACAAAGTGAACTAACAGATTTGTTTTTAAATTATCTTTATGGTAATATGACTGTTCATGGTCATGCCTTGAGGACATACAGCCAGCATAATCTTGCATGTGGCAATTCTACAGATAAGAGAAGGGCACATGCTGTTGAAACGTGTACAAATCTTGGTGTTGAAATGGGTCCTTTATGGACCGTTTACTTTGCCAGTATCGCATAAATAATGAACAACCCATTCCATACATGTTGTCTCGGTTCATTGAGTCATCTAACCGTTCTTCAATAGTTTGTCTAGGAATTTAAGTCAAAAAGTTTTCTGTCGTTTTCGCCGTCCAGTTTTTATTGCCCAAAATAAGGGGTACGGCCTTTACGGCTGGAACTTTCACCTAATTTCAATAGAGCAAATGCGTTTATTTCAGAACATGACCCTCTTCACTATCAGCTATATGAAATATACATGTAATTTGGCATGAAATTGACAAGTGAAAGACTCATTTCATTTTGAATGCCAATTTGAATACCGGAATGGATCGAATGAACGGAGCGATTTCATTGGCCAAAATTAAACAGGTAAAAGCTTCTTTTAATTTTGCATTCTAAATAAATTATATAAAACTAAATATATTTCATTTAAAGATGTTTTATAATATTTGGTGAGAGTTCAAGTGACATAGGTCGTTAACTGTGAACACGTAACAGATCACACCTACATACATGTAGGCCCGTTGCCATGGGGAGAGGACGGCGAAAACGACAGAAAACTTTTTTTTGATGCACCTTTTCGTCATAAATCACGTACTGTGGCGTTATTTGACGGAATTTGATGAAATAAAAAGTAGATATTGATAAATTAATCATTTCCCGAGGGTACCACAAGAGAATATCGGCGATCTAGTCTATTTGAGCACCAGTTTAAGTCGATAGTAAATACTAGGTGTTGAATTGCGCTGTTTACCTTGTATCTATAATAGAAGTATAGTAAAAAAAATAAAAACAATTTTAAAGGGGGGGGGGGGGTAATAGATCTAAATGTATGTGTCAAGTACCTGTGCTTGAGGCAATGTCTGCTGAACATAATTATACGCTGCAATGAGTGTCTGGAGATGAGCTAGACTGTAAAAGGGGATACCAGCACTCACTCATAGTGATATCTCGAATAGTGGCAGAGCTCATCCCTTAATTGGCAGCCATTACATTTGCAAACTAAAATGCGTCAATCAGGATTCAGTACCTATTCTGTGATTCATAAGCAAGAAACATATTATTTCTATTATGCCAAAATGCTACAGACAAATTGTCATCTGACGGGTGGATTAAACATGTGCCCTCTAGAGCCACATGTAGATTACTGCTATAAACTTAATCTTCTGGTTCTTCAATTTGTTAATTCTTGTCACACAGCTGATTTTCGTCTTTATATAGAAGCGGTTAATTCTCAAATGTCATGAGTCTTCATATGACACTATTTCTAGTATTTTATAAACCTGCCATTCCACCTCCGCCATATGGAACTACGCGTAAAGAAACATACCGTTGTACCAAAAGGCTGAATTCATGGGTCTAAAAATCAATGGGAGCATTTTTAAACGCCAAACGTGCCAGCTTCGTGTTTGATTTATTGAATTTGGTTTCATGGCATCGCAATACATCAAGGGCCATATGGCGCAGAGAAACGATTACGTATCATGTACATATTAAGTTATGTCGATGAACGAGTGTGTACCTCAGAAAATAACCCAATGCATGTATAAGGATAAAGGCGTTTGAAAAACAAAACTAGACATATATGTCCAATAAATAGCGTCCTGGGTTACAAAAACATTATAATTTCATCCGTTTGAATGTGATAACTCTAGTAGATGCCTTTGAAGATCATGTACCTGAATGAACACCATAGTAACATGTGAGCGACATGGCTATAAGATACATGTACATGTATGAACGATATTAACAATAATAGTGTAGCTTGATATCAAAAGTGATAACTTTTAAAAGACGTCAAATTTTGAAAAGATATTTAATACTCAACTACTCTGATACATATGCTGCTGATTTGCCTTCTAACCAACTCACAATGTCCATCTGCGTGACCATAATTTGAAAATAATACGAAAACGGCAATAAATCCTAACGTAATGCAGTTGAATTTAATTATACAAACTCGGAATAATTATTGTGAGGAATGATTTAACTGGCGTTACGGTACACTAAATTAAAAAAGAAGGTTCTGAGTAGATCTATAAAAATGTTTATAGGATATTTGGCAAGTTATATATTAAACTTAAACAAAGGGGAGTTTGCTCAAACAAACGAGACATAACAGACGATGCGAATACCCTCGCTGAGTTCTATTTATACCTACGATGGCATTTTAAAAGGGGCGATTTCTGTGAATATGTGTGTGAAGTTTCGTGGTAAAGGTAATATACTCCGGAAAAATTAAGTTACATACATATGTACATACACACATTTTGGAATAGAGGTCAAATGTCGAGGTCAAAGTCACAGTGACCTTAAAGTAGTACTCAACACCCCGCCATCTCATTATGTATTAACACACCAAATTTGCTATTCCTTGCTGATACGGTACAACAGATATGCCCCAGACAAGCTTTTTGAAAAGAATTGAGGTTAAAATTCAAGGTCAAGGTCACAGTAAATGAAAAGTAGTACACGACACACCGCCTACACAAAGTGTACTCACACAACAAACATTTGCTATTCCTATCTGATGTGGTAATGGAAATATACTCCGGACAAGGTGAGTTGCATACATACAAGCATACACACATTTTACAATTGAGGTAAAGGTCAAGGTCACAGTGGTCTTTACGTAGTACGCGACACTCCGCCTTCCCATAATGTTCTTACACACCAAATTAGCTATTCCTAGCTAATACGGTACAGAAGATATGCGCCGGACAAGCTTTTTATAAAAAATGATATCCAATGTCAAGGTCAAGGTCACAGTGCCCTAAATTAAGTACGTGACACTCCGCCATCCCATGATGTACTCACACAACAAATTTGGTGTCCCTAACTAAAGTTTTTAAGAAAATATACAGGTATTGTTAAAATGCAATATAATTGTGGCGAAATTTGAATAATAGAAGGTCAGAGTTATCGCCCTTGTAAAAATGTCCCTGACCACTTTCAGCCTTTGCATCTAACCTTTTCAAACTCGGGAAGGTCCATACTATTCAAATATACCATTAGAAATTTTCTGCATCTCCACTTCCAAATCATTGTTATTTAAGGGTCTTGGCGCCATCACTAATACACAGAAAGTATCCGTTGCATGCTACTCTTTCTCGTTTTAACGCAAACTAAACGCAACGCAATCAAATATCACATTGAAACATTTTTGAAAAGTCTGAAGAATTATTTTAATCTGAGTGGCAACAGTTTTGAGCCTAAGCAGACACCAGGTGGCTCGGCGTTTTATCTTGGGCTTCCGTAGCCAAGTGGTGTATATCTCAGAACGATGTGTGAGAATGCGTGTCGACAAACCTCGGATGAAACTGGTTTACTGAAGAAATGAACTGAAATTTTTCGGCGTTTAAGTGAAATAAACGACAGAAAATGATCGGCAGATTCCATGAATCGGACTAGCCGAAAACAATCAGTTCATTTCTTACATTTACATTATATTTGCTGTAATTTCTAATATTATATGAACATTTTATTATGCACGTAATGTATGTATGATTAGTAGTAGTCCAGTGGTAACACTTTTGGACTACGGTACCAGGGGTCGTGAGTTCGATCCTCCGCCGGACCAGCGGTCTCACTAGGGGATTTTTTCCGAATCCCTGATGATGTACAGGAATGTCCTTGAGCAAGACATGTACCGCGAATTGCTCCTATCCACCCAGGGGTTAAAATGGGTACCTGTGAGGGTCTGAGTCGGTACTGCGGCTGCTTTAGCACCATATGTTAGCAGTGCAGCATATTGAGCACAGTGCTCAATATTGTAGGCAAGATGGCTCAATAATCAGGGGGTAAATGTACAGTCAGCTGAGCGGTCATTCGGACTGAAAGTAGACTTTAACTGGTACTTTACTTTTTTAATCAATATAAGAGGTTGTTAAAACGAATAATGTGTACTCAGAAAGGAACAGCCATAACGGCAATACTGAAGCAAAGCAACAAAATGATTCGCGATGATCCATCAGCCCCGTCTCCTGAGCGAAAGGTATCCACAAGTCCCGTCCGATAGATAAATTGCGTCTAAATTAAATAAAAGTATTTTTGTTCAATGAAATTGAATATATATGCTTTCCGTGCATATGGATTAACTGATTACGTCAAATCACGTGTTATGGAAGATACGAAGTGAAAAGTTTGAAGTCAACAGTACGACTTTTGAGGTTTTGATTGAAGCCAGAGTAGAAGTTTAGGTGTAATATAAATACAGGTTATAACATAATCTGGCAGTTTTGTTTTACCACTATAGCTTATTAGCTTCCTTATAAGTCAAGGGATGATGCGTAAATGGGTAAACAGACAAAAAGTAGTTTCAATGTTAATTCCGATTTATTTAGAATAAAACTAGGGAGCAAACATGTCCTTACCTTTCCATCTATAGCCACTCTGTCGCCGTCAGAAATGTCGTTTGACGTCATATATGTTTACGAAATTTGACAGCGCGTATGAATACACAATTTTGTTTAACAACCTCATTAAAAACACTAGTTAAAACACTAGTTATTTACGAGAAATAAACAGTTATTGTTATACACCGCCTGTACCGTAGGTTGTTTTAATAGCATTTATTCAGGAAGTTTCATGTGTGTACATTATAATGTCACCCTCGGTCTACCAAAAACAATCAAAGTGCTTTGGAGTACTGATGATGGTTTCAAACTGAAATACTGAGGTATGAATTGAAAAATAAACCACATACTAATAGTGAAAAATCTGAAAACAATGCTTCTTTTTTGTTTTTAAATTGATAGTAGGATGTGTAATTGTTTATATACATGTATACAGAAAACCTCTAACATTGAATAATACTGTAAATAGCCTGAAAACCCGGATTCAGCCAAAACCCATTTTCGTAAATGATTTAAAAGCTTGAATAGTATTTCAGACATGTTTGAAGATTATCTATACATGTGGTCTTTGAATTTTAACAAACAACCTCTAAGAGGCAATTTCAAAACCCGCGGAAGCGACAACTCTCAATGCCGACGCATTTCAAAGCAACATGCCCTTTTCCCGGTCCGGAACTTATTCATACACAACAGAAAGTAAAAGTAGATTCTACTAGAATGAATAATATGTTTACTTCAGAATGTAGATTTTTTTCATTAAAAGTTAAATAATTTCAAATCGTTTTCATTGTTTCGTTTAACACATCTTTCAAAATGCACCGATATTTTTACTTATTGGTAGTTATAGTCTTATTGATAATATCAGTTATTGAGTGTTGTTTTCTTGAGCGAATAAGAACTGATTCAATGTCTTGGAAACTCGACTCTGACTACAGAGGTTTCAAATAAAAGGATTGAAACCATCACAACTCAATGTTAACATTTTTTCAATTGCTACTGTAATCGAGTGTAGCAGTGAAAGGGGTTAAAGACTTTTCCTCAGTCCATTGAGGGACTCCCCCCCTCATTGTCTCGATAGTGTGAGAATTTAACTGTCAAAGCATGCATCACAACCAGTTAACCCGGTTAAGCCCAGATCATACTCATGCTCTAGTGATTTTCAATGGTTATTTCTAACCAAACTATCAAATATAAAGGTCGGGTCTCACATGAGAAGCTCCAATGGTTCTTTGCTATCTAGATGTTCACAAGACCCATGATTTTTGCAAGGAAATTGTCTGGCAAGGCGTTATGATCAAAAGGTCACCAGGAGATGTCTTTAAGAAACATAAAAAGTAGTTCAGTTGCCCAAACATCTCTCGTACTTATATATTCGGCAATTTGCCGACTGAGCTAAAAGTTTGAGTTCTCTGCGTCAGTCGTTTACTCTTTCATGATCAAATTATTCGGGAGAGTTTAAATCTTCGCCGCTTTATTGTCGTCTGCTTCAGTATTGGTGTAAGACACGTTTCAAAGTAAGATTTAAGGTTTTATAACATGATTATTGATAAGGGTGTCAAACAGTGTGGGTCCTGATCAGACGCCGCGTTACGCGGCGTCTGATCAGGACCAAAAGTGTTTGCAAACACGCTTTAAAGCGTCATTGTGAATGAAAAGGTTAAATGTCGACTAGTTCTGTGTGTTACCTTTTTGTTTCCTTTTTTCATGTTTAACGAAACTATCATGCGAACTTAATGGGCTTTACAGAGTTGTTTGTCAAATACTTGAGATATGACACTGCTAATTGTATCTCTATCTAAAGCCATGGTTACATTAAATTGTTTAATCTTCTCACCACGATGGTCGACTAAGGTAAATTTTGCAAACATTTTGGATCCAGATCAGACACCGCGTACCGTGGCATCTGACCGAGATCCAAACATGTTTGCGCTCGTATCGATAGGTTTTCAGCCATACTTCCTGAAATCTAACTTTGAAACAATCATGCAGATAACAGGTTTAACGCAGACAATATAATGGTCGATAAAGGGTTACAATTGACGATAAAATGTGGCGATTAAAACCGTTATTTTAGAAACTTTTCAGCTAGTGCAAGATCTGTAGTACCTACTCCATCAACTCTCAGATTGTGTTTTCACGAGGATGAAATACGTTGGTTTAGAATTCCGCATTCTACAGATGGTAGGTACCAGCATTACTATAAGTGTTTTAATTTTTCAACTTATTCGGACTGTTCTTGATTAGAATGTATTTAAACATATAAATCTTCATCTCTAGAAACTTTTCTCTTGATTATTTATTAATAATTACATATGTATAATAAGTAAGAACAACTCTTTGATGAACCTTACTGTTAACAATTAAGAACAACTCTTTTGGTAATCATACCTGTTAACAATTAAGAACATCTCTTTGGTGAACCTAACTGTTAACAATTAAGAACAGCTCTTTGGTGAACCTAACTGTTAACAATTAAGAACAGCTCTTTGGTGAACCTAACTGTTAACAAATAAGAACAGCTCTTTGGTGAATCTAACTGTTAACAATTAAGAACATCTCTTTGGTGAACCTAACTGTTAACAATTAAGAACAACTATTTGGTGAACATAACTGGATTTTACGCGACCCAAAATATTGTTTTTAATTTTTTGTAATGTATTTTTAACCGCAGCAAGGTCTTCAGACGGTCCTGATCAAACATAGTAGATCTCTTGGCTTCCGCCATACTATTTGTCAGTTTCAGTTTCAGCTTTATTAGCATATCGGCAACAAATTTGCCTTTGGCTAATTACATACAGATAAAGACAATGACTTTGGCGAGGGAAAGGGTTGGTTAACCCGAACCCCATAGC
The DNA here is from genome assembly GCA_922989275.2 of Gari tellinella. Lineage (NCBI taxonomy): Eukaryota > Metazoa > Mollusca > Bivalvia > Cardiida > Psammobiidae > Gari > Gari tellinella. The sequence goes on along the minus strand of OV277869.1, from coordinate 14,082,691 downwards.
ATGTTTCTAATTTTGAAAGACCGTACCTACTTAAAACAGGGTAAAGTAAAGCAAAAATCTTCTTTTATTTCATCCTGTTTTAAAATTTCCAACTGAAAAGGTACTGAAATGTTTTTTTTATATTTCATGTTGAGAAGTTTCTAGATAGTGACGACTTTTCTAAGCGTATATTTAATTAGAAGCGTAAAAAGGTATGTGGTGAAGTAAACGGTTAAGAATAACTTAATGCGTAATATATCTCAAACGTAATTCTTATCTTTGAGACAAGCATATAACTACTCGCAGGATCAACAATGTATGTATCTTATGATAATTCTTATAGTTCGCAGGATGAATACAAATAATATCGTTATTAGCTAAAGAATTACTTGATTACGCAGATCTTTGTTTATTTCACAGGTATAATGAAATTGTTTCATCTTCACCTGCTACTAAGCGTTTTTCTGGTACCCTGTGTCAGGTGTCTCAGCGGAAAGCGCCACACGGATATCAACTACAAAACAACACTTTTGAAAAACATCACTGGCCACTCAGTTGATATAAAACAACTTGTGCTTACCTTTTCGGCATTTTGTCCACTGGATGAAAATTGTGAGACGATATCAGGTGGTTTGATTTCAACGCGTTCTGACGGTAGCCGCATAGGGAAATACTGTGAGCGTAGCTGTGGACCGGGTTGTATAGAAACACACGACTGTTGTCCTGGTTGCATCTATGGTTACCTTCAATACGCATGCGTAGACATTGGCATCTTCCCGAATAGGACAGTCAAAAGCTATTACATGATTGACCAATGTCCTAATACATATAACGGAAAACCTGAAATAGTAGAAAAATGTGTGTCACCCCATCGTAAAAAATCCCCGGTGACTTCCCACATATCACATCTAACGTACAGTAATATCAATTGTGCTTGGTGTAATGGAGAAACCATTGTCACACCCTGGCAGGTAAATGTAGAATGTGAAAGTGCTCCGCCAAACCTGTTCAGAAATCCAATGTACTTGACAGCGGTTTTGGAAAAACATAAATGTAATGCTACTTTTCGGTTAAAAACAAATGATGAGACAAAGTATCGCCCGACAGAATGTCCATCGTCTAACACTACTTCCTCAAAAGTAATATATCACTCATGCAATATGACTGGGCTTTGGAGTAAATTCGATAAAAATATCAACTGGGCATGTGAAAATCTCGACAGTCATTTCAACTACTTCAAGAACGTATTTTGCTATATTTGTAACCCTAGTTTAGCTTCAACAGCTACAAAGGTTACAATCAACACGTGTAATGTGACTGGTAAATGGAAAATATATGATAAAACATTAGATATGCTTTGTCAAAAGCAACCACACATATCTAGGCTGGCACCATTTAAAAACCTTTACTGTCTTTTGTGCAATGGCCATGACTTTCCTGACGTTAATCGTGCACAGAATATCCATATAAATAAATACCACTTGAAAGAAAATATAACAGAATCGGGAGCTTCAGTCGTCAGTTTAATGTCCAAACAACTCTCTGAATACGAGGTGTTCGACGTTTTGCAGGTTCTTAGTAGAACTTATGGAAACAAACATGTGTCTTGGAGTCGAACCACTCCAGAAAATCGCACAACATTTGACGTTAGCGATATGAAGGAACTAGTTTCATCGTATGTTGCCGCCTGTGGGGATTGGTTCCTGTGTGCAAGCCAATTCCGATATACTCGCTACATGCCACAGGCAAATATCCCAATGTGTGGCAAATGTTCATGCGGCATCGATTGCATCGAAAACTACAATTGTTGTCCAGATTTGGTTCTTCAGTTACAACCCTATACGTGTGTAACTCGCTACAACTTTATGTCAATACCAAGCGTAATGTCTGAACATCTAGAGAACACCACAGCTGCTTACAAAGCACAGCACCTAGAACAACAAGAAAAACTAAACGGATATCTACTGATAAATAAATGTAGCGACAGGCGCTCAAAATATCTCTTTTTTTGCGAGGATGAAACATACATTCACTCTAACTTTTTATCAAATGTTCCTATTGAGCTTCGTAGAAACACCCAATATATATCATACATAAATATATATTGTTTTCTTTGCAACCAACAAGATACTGGAAGTCGAATGTATGACCTCAGAGTAAACATACAACTTTACTGTAACACTTTACTTGAACCCTTTCTCGTTGAGCATCTACCCAAACTTCTGACTGTTGCAAAATCGAGTTGTAAAACTACGTTCGTGCCTAGTCACAGACAGACATGCAAGAGTGACCCAACCGGGAATCAACCGTTCACAGATTTCTCACCCTATATTCTTACGTACACGCGAAATCAGTATACAAGTGCACCAGAGAATAAGACGATCTATACACAATGCAATCAAACAGGATTCTGGGAAGAAACCATTAAGGAAATCCAGGAAGTTTGTGAAGGCCAAACAGAGTCTATCCTAGCACTTTCTGTCTATAAACATGATTACGAAATCTACAAGAACTTTGCATGTTTCATTTGTAACCCTGGAATCCCAAGTAAAAAGTATATGCATATACCAATATATACATGTAGCAACTCCTACAAGACGAAAAATTATAATTTCACAAAAATGCAATGTAACGTCAGAGGACCTAACCTGGCATGGCTGCCCTTCAAAAACTTCTTCTGTGAAGACTGCAATCTTCCATCATTGAAAGCAATTCCAACTTCGCCAATAGAGGTAATTTTAGGATTAGACAGAATATGGAAGACGTTATTCTTTCCTGTTTCAACGAAATTGAACGCAAACTCCATGTAAAAAGAATGTAGAAATGGCAATTCTTTGAAAATGAGGACAGAAAGGCGGGTACAGATTTGGAGCTTGATCAGGCACCGAGTTACTCGGCGTCAGATCTGGCTCCAAAATGTTCGGAATGATGATTAGATCTTCAGCATAAATGCGATTAATGGATAGATAACGTCTTCTCCACTGTGCGCGCGCTCAGTAGTCGCTTATATCGAATGTTTTGCAGTCTCTGGTAAAGTTGTATACTACAGAATAAATCATGATGATGAGTTTAACCCTTTCGATCTCAAGGGCGCCAAAACTCGCGTTTGCAAACAGTTTGGATCCTGATCAGACGCCGCGTAATCAGTTTCATAGACTGTCTTAAGTTCAGTTTGTAATTTTTGACACTCTAAAATGTACACGAGTCAGAACGTTTCTAATGGCATCTCATTTTGCATGTAGCGCGGAAACGTTCTTTGTTGATTTCCCCATGTATATTCATTTATGTTCCAAGGAGACAACCCAGATGAATGTCTTTACTCAGTGTTTAACCCTTTCACTGCCAAATTGTTCGCGAGATTTTTACCCCTTCACCGTTTCATGGTCGTCTGCTTAAATTTTGTTGTCAGCAATGTCGTTTCAGAGTTTCTAAAGATAAGGCAGTATGACTGAAGACATTTCAAAACGAGTGTCAAACAGTTTGGATCCTGATCAGACGCCGCGATACGCGGCGTCTGATCAGGATACAAACTGTTTGCAAACGCGCTTTTAAGGGTCATTGAGAGTAAAAGGGTTAAATTTGCTAAACGTCAAACTGCCTTATTTGGCATTTATTATGTGATCACGTATATTAGTTACTGTTTTATATAGACTGACATAATTATGATGATAACATTCGATATAGTAGCCCCACTTTCCTCAGGCGGATAAGTACAAGCGGTTACCATGCCATAGAAGTATAAAATTGTGTAACGTAGTAATACGTATATCTACTCTCATGTATATTCATTTGCATAACAAATCAATGTGCATCAAAATCTTCGACATACTACACAAAAGTTATACAATCTTCTTCAACATGTATTATTTGATCATTTTTAACAACTTATGAGTTGTATTCACTGATATTATTCAGAAGATACAAAAGATTGTAGGTGAACTACTTTCAACAGATATGTTTATACAGGTTTGAGAGTACCGGTATTTTAATTTATTTTACAGCCTGGTTTAATGCCAACGGCTCAGCAACAGTTCACTCAAAACCCAGGCCAGGGCGGTTTCCTTTTCGGTCCTACGATTCCATCGAAGACTGGAGATATTGGTGGGTCCAACTCCCATATGCAGCCAACATTTCGCTTCTTGTTTTCCATCCATCAGAACGACTGGCTAGAACTAGAATCTCATGAGAGTATTGTGGCAACTACACCTGCCTGTGACAACGGTACCTACGACCGAATGCTGGTAATCAACTGCACAGATCCGTCTACAGTTAAACCCCTCTATATTACGACCACCAAAAGGAAGTCTAATTGATTGCATAAAACACAGATGACAGCTTAAAGCAAGGTGATAGTAAAACAGAAGGCTCCTAGAGGGGCTTTCTGATTTACTGTCACCTTGCTTTAATCAGTCACTTGTCTTAAACGCATATTGTGGTAGATCTATTAAGTTTAATTCAGTTTTTGTCTAGGTATACTTTGTTTTTAATATCCGGTACAGAGCTCGAACATTTTATAACGCCTATGCATATCGGCGAGCTCCGTTCAATTCTGTCTATCGTTCAATTGTGGTTTGATCCCCGATCCATCGAAGAATCGCTTGCATAAATAAAATTTAGGCCAATACTTATGTCTTGGATCGTATTCTCTCTTTTTTAAATTTTGTTAATGATGGTACCGGAATGAGACGAATGGTGCATTATGGGCCGTTCTGGTTACTTTAACCAATAGTTAAATTTTAACTAGTTTGGTTAACTAACCATGCAGTTAACTCTGTTTATACAATAGTTTAACCATTCTGGTTAGCTAACCAGATTAGTTAAAATTTAACCCACGGTTAGAGTTTAACCCAGGGTTAAACTAACCAACGTTTATACAATTGGGTGCTGATGGTTAACATAATTTAGTGGTCGTAATAGAGAGGTTTTACTGTATATAATTAAACCTTTCCTCCAGAGACTATTTCTAGTATTGAAGATAGGTGACCACTTAAAGATAAGATAAGATATTTCTTTATTCAATCAGTAACTTGAATTAACAAATTCCTCGTTAATCACAACATATTTACAGATTACCAAAGTGGTCACACAAACAAGGTGCATGTGTTTTACCCTAAGCCAGCTTTAAGCTACCATTTGCTAGAATATAGAACTTTTTATTACAATACACATGCATGCCTGTATTAATTAGAACTGTATTATGCAGCGGGGGAATAAACAAGTAATAACAAATATAAGGAGTAGTTAGTTTATAAACAGAGAAATGGCTATGCTGCCCCCGTGTATGCGACTCTAATTGCAAATGCCATACAGTAAAACGTGAAATTTCAGATTGTTGACGAATATTTTATAGTTTCGTGGCAAACAAGTTAGAGGCTGATCAGACGCCTAGATTCCCTAAGCAGACATTCAGTTACTCGACGTCTGATCTTGATCCCAACTCTTTCTACATTAGCATTTTACTTAACGACAGTGAATGGATAAAGTCGATTTTTTTCTTCAAACTATTTTGAAATATAACCTTGAAAAAATAATGGTGTTTACTTTTTGTATTGGCCATTTCGAACCAAGAATTGATAAAACAGATCTAAATCAATACAAGGAATGACTTGAAATCAAATTAAACCGAGACTAAAATTTCTGAAAAAATAGTATGACACTTTGATGTGTCACGTGACACGACCGTCGTGGTAAAAGAAGCATTTTTGACAATCATAGCTACTCAACCAATGTGGTTGCATTTTTGCTTTACATGTAGTTAATAAGGTGTTCACATGTCATGCAAGTGGGTTCTACTTAAAATAACCTTCTCGATAGAAAAAGACTTTGAGTGCAAACTGTTTTCAAATGCCAATGCTTTTACAGTTGGAAAACTAAAGGTTTCTTTTTGTCCTGTATTGGGATCGGTTCATAACCTTAATACACCTTTACCCATTGCCTGTTCTAGTTTTGAAGACAGGTGATCACTTAAAGCAGGTTGAAAGACAAGCAGTATGCGCCTAAAGGCGTATTCTGTTTTACCTTTAGACTGCTTTATGCTACCATCTGTTAGGATATTGAGAATATTTCTTACGATACATATTCATTATTGTATAAATTTGAACTAATTTCTTCAGTGGAGAAATAAACTGAATATGCTTAAAGGCGCTTCTATTGGGGGAAAAGGTTAGGCACTGGGTAGGGCTACTGTGATCTTTAAATCACCGTTACTATTTTAACATTAAATATTACATAAATATTGGGTGGCAGTTTGCGTGACATTCAAACTGTCAACCCAAGACACAGGATGTCACCTTGAGGCGAAGCCGAGGGTAACAGTCTTGTTTTCGAGGGTTGACAATTTGATTGGAACGCAAACTGCCATCTAATTTTTTTTAATACACCGAGCCAATCGTCTCATTCGTCTTTTATAAAATATGTGGTGAATACCAGTTTACCGCCGTGCATGTAACGCCGGAAACGACGTCATATTGTTTATATATTACAAGAAAGAAAGAAGAAATTTAATAGAACTAGATTGAAGACACGGAGTTTTTCATAGTCTAGTTGGCAAATATCCTCTTCCGAAATGGTGACTAATCGTTTGGATGCCATGTTGTTGTCATCTGATGACAGTAATTGACTAGACGCTTAACTTGTTGAAAGGAATGGACAAAGGGAAGCAACTCGTACAGAAAAGCTAAAAGCAAATAAGGAGTTACCTGCCGGTATACGACATTCACATAGCGAAAAGAATATCACATAGAGACAGTATTTTTTTGATAGATGTAAAATACACGCAATATTTTTCATTTTGGTATATGGGAAATTAACATTGTAACTCAAAGCGAGGGGTAATATTGACAATTTATTGTCCCCTTAGTGTCGATCAGTTAAACCTGATCGGACACCACACTATTCGCCGTCTGATCTTGATTCACACTTTCTGACATTTAATTTGATCAATTAAAACCTGCATAAAACTTAATTTGCCAAATTATGCAGACGTCAATGTATGGCAGCAGATATTGTACGGTTTTGGAACGGTATAAACAAATAATATATTACAGCTGATGAATTATATTCTGCATTTGATCTGTTATCTAAACTAACACAGACAAATCTGGGTTAAGCGATCTAAAACGACGATGAGTGTTGTATTCATAACAGATGGCAGCTAAATGCAAGAAAAAGCCATACATACTGTTCCTGGCTTTTGTCCTGCATTAAACGATCACCTAACTTTAAGGTATCCATACGTATTTATTCAATGTTCACTTACAGATGATAGGGTAATGCAGGTTTGAATGTTTTCTGTATTTTAGGGCTCGTGCAGAAAGCTTTATTGCGATGATGGTCGAGCACTCATGAGCGGAACGTGCAAACTATTGTCTAACACGGCGAAAGATGTGGACTACCTGGTCATGTTATTACTGACACAAGCCAACAATTCCAGTGACGGAGAAACTGAGCTGGATAATCAGACTTTGTCGTTGACTGAAATCTGCGAAGACATACCAACAGCAGTGACTGCAGAGTTTGCAAACTCAACAGACTTTAGAGTTTTGCAATGCAATATTTCGACTAAAGCAGACTGTGATACACACAGTAACGTGCTAGTAGCAAACGCTTCGCCAATTGTTGTATCGTTTATAATTGAAATCATATCCACTGATCAACTAACTGAAGTTGAGGATGATCTTGTAGATTCACTGGATAAACTGTTCACCATTTGGGACAGTAATGCTACACGTTTGACATTTAAGAGCTCCCCTCTCACGCAAAGCGAGTACAAAGTCCTAAGACATGATGCCACTGGTGGCTGTTTTATACAGTACAAGAACATGAATACCACTTCAAAAGAAAACGGAAATCTGACATTTGAGCCATTTGTGGTTAGCCAATTAATGAGCTGTCTTCAAGTAGAGTTAACCTCAGATGAATTTGAATTTGACAACCAATCAGGACATGTTATAGTTTTACATAATGGTTTAAACAAATCTGAAAATGTATTCAAGTGGCATAATTCTTCTATTCGTTTATGTAAATACGATCCACCACATAGTTCGACTAAAAGTGTATTATCTACCAGCCTGTTGCAGATATATACACTATATAGTAGATGTTGTATTTCACTTTCTCTTGTCGGGCTGCTCTTAACATTCATGACCTATTGTATTTTTCCGACCCTCAGAACTATCCCTGGTAAAAACATAATGACCCTATCGATTAATCTATTCATAGCACAATCGTTATTAGAATTTGGCATCCCTTTCTCGACGTTCAAGTCTTTGTGTATATTGACAGGAGTTTTATCTCACTATTTCTGGCTATCGACGTTCTGTGCGATGAATGTGTGTTCATATCACACATTCAAAACAATTTGCCTTCGGTTTTACGAAAGTCATCAGCCATACAATCTCAGTAGACAATGGGTAAAGTATGTATGCTACACACAGGGGGTACCACTTGTAGTTGTCGTTGTTACAATATCTGTCTACTTGGCTATCTCACGGGGCACATTTGTCGGGTACGGTAAAGGTCTGTGTTTTTTGTCGGACTCATATTCGCTCATATTCGCCTTCCTAGCACCAGTGGTGGTTATTTTTGTTACAAATATCGCCTTTTTCATAGCAGTATTTTACAAAATTCGCTCCACGCCACATTTATTGGGATCCACAGACAAACGAGACTTTCTTGTGTTTGTCCGACTGAGTGCGATTGTAGGTGTCACGTGGCCACTGCAAATTGTGGACGGCGTGTTCCATCTGTCTGTGTTCTCATTCTTTGCCACTGCATTCAATGGTTTACAGGGCTTGTATATATTTATCTCTTATGTGTGCAACGCAAGAGTCTTTGACCTTTACAAGTCATTGCTGTTTCGTTGTACACATAGTATCCGCAAGGCCTTTGGCGTGTTGGTTAGTGAGTCGCCAGACATGTCTCCTCCAACACACACCTCTTCCTCATCTACTGAACTATATGAAAACAGTAAGGGTAACATGTAATCTTCACTTGTCCCATTGGACACCGGTGAAACGTATATGGGTCTTTTTAACAGATTAGGAGAAAATGCTCCCCTGGCATATGCAAACTATGCACACCAAAATCAAGTTTTCTAAAGGAGCTGTTTAATCAGGGTCTGTATTGTTTGTCATTTTGCAATATTAGGGCTGCCATAAGTTGACATGAAAAATCCTAAGATTTCCAAATTTACATTTTTCAAGTGCGATTTTACGAATCGTACCTTTACCCGATAGGCTTTTTCTTGTTTTATTGACATGGGACTACTTAAAGCAGATTGAAAGTAAATCAGAATGCGCCTTAGGGCGCATTCTGCTTTACTTTCAGCCTGCTTTAAGCTACCATAAACTTGGGAAAAAATCCGGAGATTTAGGAAAATTCCGGAGAAATGGCAGCCCTGCAATATATTGTAAAACAATTTTAAATGAATCCGGATGAACCAGTATCAAATGGAAACTGTTGAAATGTCAGGTTAAATTAGTCGTAAATATGACAAGTTGATATTTGTTGAGTCATTTTAGATTGTATTACAATGACTGTATCTAAATACATGTAATTATATTTCTCGTTAAAACGAAACTTTCAATAAAGCGCAATTCAATTAAAAGTGGGAGAAACTAATTATGTTTGCATGTTTATTGTAATATTAGTGCAGAACAAATAAAGCCTGGTTTCAAGGTTATAAAGAGTTTGAGTTGAGTCTGATGTATATTAACAACCACGCATATTCTTGCTACGATTTGAGTGAAAATTCAAGTACGATTTGAGTGAAAGCTCAAATCTAACCAATCAAATGCTAGAGAACAGTCACATACTTTACAACCATAGGCCCTGATCCAACACTGCATTACTCAGAGTATGTCTTCGCTCCAAGCTGTTTGAAGTTGACACCCGTGTAAGCATAAACATAGTTGGGAAAGAGTTCTTTCTGTAGCTAACATTGCTAGGTCTCTAGGGGAGAGGCCAACCCCTGTGCTATCTTTTACAGTATAGTACGACGGCATTTTACCGTTTAAACACAAAGGAGACTCCAGTGCACTGCAATACAAGTAAGAAAATGAGAGGTTATTTTATACTTTAAAGCCCCATTTGCTATCAGAATTTTTAAGATATTTTAAATAACAACCAAGGTATATAGTAATGTTTGGACATTCTTATGGGCAATACTGATCTTGGAAACTTTAGAAAATAGACATAAACCTCTAAAACATGTGATTTAAAGCCGTAACAAATCAAAAGTAAACAAAGCGCAATAAAAGGCACAACGCTGCAGTTGCAACGCGCTGAATGTCAAATGCCCTTGTTACTGATTGTAACGAAAAAGTTGATAGTTTTCACTGTGTGGCTTTTCAGCTCGGTCCAATGTTATATTCCGTATATTTTTACTTGTCAGTTATCAAACCATATCGTAAATAGGAAGAGCTATATAGTGGATACTTCTTTTGACCAACGATGACTTAACCCATTACCCAATAAATACACCCTCTAACGCCTTTAATTTATTCCTCCACTGAAGAAAGTAATCCATTACCTCTGCTTAATTGATGAGTGACAGTTCAATTATTTCGGACACTACACTGTAATACTATATTGTAATAAAAATGTTTGAATCGTTTTGAACTCGAACCCCAGTGCCTTTAGAATACTAGTCACTCGTTCTACCTACTGAAATACAGACACTGCAGCTTAAAGTCTCATTATGCATAGAACACAAAATACAGTAAATATTTGGACGTAGCGCGAAGAAATGACATAATAAATAATTTAAAAAAGGATTTCATAGATAAAACCGCTCTTTGTGAGAGAATCACAACCTGTTAAGTTCAAATGGGACCCAAACCAACTGCTTTATGCAGGTTTCCAAATTTCATAAAGCGGTTTTAATAATAGTGGCAAACAGTTTGGACCCTGATTAGACTCTTGGTTACCCGACCTCTGCTCTGGCTTCAAACTATTTGCAATGGACAAAATACTTTAAAAATAAACGCGTTTTTTTAGAAATAATAAGGTATTTTCCATAATGACAGCCGGGTATAAAATCTTTCCAGGTCACGGCCTCGGAACACCAACTCAATCGGAAATGCACTCATGATCAAGTCGAAAGAAGTCCAAAAAGAAATAACTTCAAAGTTGGTGTTGTTTTGAACATTGCCCCTTTTGCTCTAAAAGGGCATGTTTGAGTAATTTCATCTCTGTTTTTGTCAGTTGTCAGTTGTCCTGACTACTCCCACAAGTTTTCATGCATTAACCCTTTCATGATAAAATTATTCGGGAGATATTTACCCCTTCACCGCTTTATTTTCGTCTGCTTCAGTAATGTTGTCTACAAGACACGTTTCAAAGTTAGATTTAATGGTGTATGACTTAATAGATATCGATAAGAGTGTCAAACAGTTTGGGTCCTGATCAGACGCCGCATCACGCGGCGTCTGATCAGGACTCAAACTGTTTGCAAACCCTCTTTCAACCGTCATTGAGAATGAAAGGGTTAAGCTATGTTCTTTACCACAAATTATAGAGATTGCGGAAGCCAACCTTAGATGTCCCAGTTTAAGGGTGTGTCTATAAGACTAAGTTTCAGAAGTCATGGTAAACATCGAAGATATATTTCTTAGTACATAAAACATCATCCACCTTTTCCTATACTTTGTTATTGTACATTGATAGATCTTCGAAATGAATTATGTCTTATATGTGGCTAGGCTGTAGAAATTGACCGTTTGAGAGCCGAAAGTAAAATTTTATATGAATCTTATAGGCAGGTCTAGCGTTTGTTCCGTGTCCCTTCATTATAAAGCAAGCCTGTCCAGAGGATATTATATATACCAAAAAAAGTGCCCGTTTTACGAAACGTCGTACGACAAATATTGTTGTAAGCCAGTTTGTAAAAATCTCAATTATTGTTTTATTTTTCAATTTGATTCTGTCTTATGACACCTCTTTGGAATTGTCTTTTCAAGACAATTCCAAAGAGGTGTCATAAGACAAGATTAGACAAAGAAATCAGAAATTAAATGTATTTTTAAGTTTTGACTTACGGTCGTTTTTGTCGTACGACGTTTAGTACAACGGGTCCCAGGTATGAATACCAAATCGTGTCTATAAGTATATCTTGTAACGACAAAGCGTCGCCTACCAGTTTCAGGTAACTATGACATTGACCTTGAATGTTTACCTAAATTATAGAAATGTAATGAGCATGAATCGTAGTCATATACGACTACCTAGGATTGTTGTTTGAGTGCATCCTGGAATGGCGGATTGTGACATACCGTTTCATGTCGCTGTGACCAATGATCTCATAAAAGCTTGTCCTTAGCATACTTAAAGTACTATATCATTTATTAGAGATCTCGAATTATGTGAGTGAGAGCATTCTGAGATGGCGGGAGCGAGCGTCAAGAGCTCGGTTTTACATGTACTCCTACTCCTTTACTTCCACTAAGCTGGATCTGCGTATAGGCCCGTTTCATAAAACTTCGTACGACAAGTGTTGTCGTAAGTCAAAACTTTAAAATACATATGATTTCTGATTTCTCTTTCTTTTCAAGACGATTCCAATAAGATGTCACAAGACAGGATAAGATGGAGAAATAAATAATAATTGAGTTTTTTTATAATATGACTTACGACAACATTTTTTGTACAAAGTTTTATGAAACGGGTCCCTGGAAGAACGCATTTGTTGCTCTAGGTCGCGGCTTACTAACACTAAAGCGTACCTAGGCCCTGTTAGGCAGGACGTGTTGCTATATAATGACATTAACTGATAACCTAGCAATACTTTAAACATGTAAAATATTGGATGTCGTTGTAGAGAGGGAGCGCTGTATAATTATAATGGCATTAACTGATTAGCAAGCAATGCTGTAATCATTTAACAGGCAGAAACACCTTCACCGCTAGGAAGTCGACTGCTTTGAAATTGTCTTCTGCATTTATGACGTCAAGTCAATTTTGCTTAAAAAGTAAATGTGTATGCCAAACAGGTTTGGTCCTGGACAGACGCCGCGTGATCAGAACCAAAACTATTTTCAAAGGTCAGTACCATTGGGGAGAAGCAATAATTTTAAAGCGCCGACAATTAATGTAGATAGTTAATCTAATAATGTTGTTGTTTTTATTTACAAACCACTTCATTTCACACTTAATTCCGGGATTCAAGCACGTTTGACAATAAAAAAGACTTCGCCGTTGTCAGACATTAAATAATCAGCGTCATGGGGAGAAATTATCCAGATGCATGTTGAGGGCTACTCTTTCCAGTTTCAACGCAAACCACTAAATGCAAACTCAAAGCAATAACATGTAGAAAGTTTTCTAAAATTGTCTGAAGATTTATTTTGACTTGAATGTCAAACAGTTTGGAGTCTCATCAGAAGACGGACAACCCGGTGTCTTATCTGGATCCGAAATGTTTGCAATGATATTATTTCTTTCGTACGACGTTTCGTAAAACTGGTCCCAGGTTATTTTAGGAGTACGCAAATGCGTTGTTTACCTCGTCACTTCCCTTTAACTCTTTCAACACTAAGTAACTCTTGTGGGTTATTATATTCCCTTGTGGATCATTTTAGTTGCCAAAACATTAACCAGTCAAGTTAGAATGATGGGTAGTTTAATAAACACTGTTCTAAATTAGTTAACAGTGTAGAGCCTGATTAGAGGGCTCCTACATATGTTGAGTTCAAAATGAGTATATCCATGGTGTTGAAGGAGTTAATAGACTAAAGTTACCTTGAAGACTTAAAATGTCTTGGTTTCGGGAGATCCGAGGTGTTTCCACTCATTGGAATTATGTTTGCTCTCAGTGTCATTGTAAAATAGTAATGTTTCATCACAGGTCATCAATCTACCTCGACGATTGTCAGAGCTATTATTATACCTCGTTAAAAGAGATGCACCGTTAGACACTCTGATAGCCTTCAATGTTGCTGACAGCATTTTTTTGTATTCGTCTTGCACATACTTTTGGTATATGTAGATGGTCATGAAGGATAGTTCCTATTGGCTCGTACGACAACTTAGTTCTTTCAGCTAGCTCACCAGTATAAACTCATCTGCAGTCGAAACTCGATACATGTACTTCGAAATCGCTTAAACCGATCGTACCAGTATTTCAGTTGAATTTCGATAAGTTAATGTCGCATAATTCGAACACACCCGTATTTCAAAGTTAAAACGTGGCTAAGCCACGTTTAAACTTTGAAATATTGGTTTGTTCGAACTTACGCGAGTTCGAACTATCGAGGTTTTTTTTGTTGTTTTTTTTTTCAATACAATATCAATACATTATCAACATTCCTGTGGGGGTTGCTCGTTAGAACATACCAGGACGGATGCAACCTTCTATACTCTGTCTCACATGTTTTAATTCCCTTACCCATAACTTTGACTGTGGCATAAGCTGGGAAATACTTTTTGTACACAGCACATAAGCGTTCATTGGTCCGTTCTGACCTTTAGTCCTCCAGAGTCAGAGAGTTGATCACGGATCTGTACTTTAGAGTTTTCCTTTTTCAAAAATTCACATTATTACATATTTAAGGAACAAGACACTGACAAAAATATGATCTCGCTAACAATATCCAAGGTATGTTTCAAAAGACTGATAAATGGAATGAAAAATAATTAATTCAGGTATCTAATCGCAGACAAGTTCAGGGCTGAAACTTTTATTACAACCCTCGTTAATACGTTTAACGTCGTGAAAATATTCACGCGTTGGCGAAAGGCCATCGAGTGCAGAACTAGGGCGAAGCGTAATAGCTGTAGAATTGACTGAAATACACAACAGTTAGTGATTGTTAGTGAAGCCTGGCTCCGTGGTTTGCAAGCTTTTAAGTTGAGTCTGAAGTAGTTCTCAAACTTTGATTGGTGATAGTTTAGCCTATACTCAAATCTGACCAATCAAATGCTTGAGAACAATATCAATGCAGACGCTTGATATATTTGGACCCTGGATAGAGGTGAACTGACTTATATCTTTAATATTAAAAAGACTTTTGATATCAGATCCATAAGTTGCTTACCGGTAAATCGATTTTTTGCAGTTTCGGTATTCATGGAAACAAGAACTGGGTCACAGTTAATTACAGATGCACAAATAAGGAGACCGAAATGTACGTGTGTAACAAGGCTCGTATGAAACTGATTTAGATATGCTTTCCGCGCGTATTAGCCTCTCTGTCATGATCTAAAAGGAAAGAAGGTCGGTGGTTTTAATGCCATGCGTTGCTATCCATCTATATCTCGTGGTGTGGCGTGATCAGTTAAGATTTGAAGTGTGAAGTTTGAATTCTGAAATCTGAAGCGTGACGTTTGAGGTTTAAATTGTGAAGTCAGAAGTCTGAAGTCTAAAATGTGATGGTGATATGTTACAAGGATGACGTGTAATTATTGAATAAGCGTAATCCCTGAACATTTTAGGGATTACGCGTAATCACTGGGCGTTTTAGGGAATTGATGAAATGTCCCTTTTTAATCAAATAAATAGATTTTTATTATCATGACATTTCTTTTGTTTTAAAACATTATGCTTTTTCTTGAAATACCATGGTCTAATGAACGTTCATACAAAGTTTCTCGCAAAAGTAAATAAAAATAAAGGGAACTGTGTTCATATAAGCCAGGACAATAAAAAAACCAAGACATCTGTCTTGTTAATAAGGTAAACAAAGTATTTCAGAGCGTGGCACTTGCTTTTGAACCTTATGAACTAAACAAGATAAATTCATTACTTTTACCAAAAGTTACTATTAATATATAAACTGCTCTTTTCTAATATTTCGACCTCTAAGGGCTCTTTTCAAAGAAAATCACGTCAAAACACACGTCACATTTTTGTTACATGCATTCAGCCATAAAATCAAAGAGAATAATGTTTACAACATTGTTTGTTATTGCCGTTGTCATGACGTCATCACGACGTCATCATCATGACGTCATGTGTGCAATGGCGTCATGCATGCATTAGCGCATTATCATCCTTAACATTACAGCCAAATGGTCTGTACGTTCGCAGCTTCCAGATCCAATCGGTTTCATAAATCTGTCTTTCAATGTTTCTTCCATTAAACATCCTCTTCAAAATGACAAACCTAACATCATCACTACAGTAACTATGACTTCCGACTCCAAAATGTCTATTAATTGGCTTCTCTCTCTCTCATGTCTTATATCACTCAAATGTCCTTTCATTCTCTCTCTGATTTCTCTCTCAGTCTCGCCAACATACACCATCCTATCATATTTAATGCATCTTATTGCATACACGACATTTCTCTCCCTACAGTTAATATTAGTACACACCTTGAAAATTGATTGTTCATATGTGTCTCTAACACTTGACGTTTCAAGAATACTACAAGTAGCACATTCTTGTGAACAAACCACATTGTTAGGTTTAACAAAGCGGTTAGTCTTAGAATGTACCAGTGTGTCACAGAGATTTTTATAACGCCTAAATGCTACAATAGGTAATTCCTGAAATACTTCTTTCAGTCTCTCAGATTGGTGTAAAACTTTTGAGTGCTTTTTACAGTGTCGTATATGTTGGGCAGTAGATTTGAATAAGTCAGAACTAAAGGAACCCTATTCAATTTTCTATTATCTGATTGTTTCTTGAGAAGAGTATCTGATCTATTAAGCTTATCAACTCTTACTAACTGACTTTCTATCATCCTACCGCTATACCCTCTCCTTCTCAACTGACCCTTAAGTTTACCCCTTTCCCTAATGTAATCTGACTCTCTTTCACATATACGTTTAATTTTCAAACCCAAACCATACGCTATGCCTTTCTTTGTATTTGGAGGATGACAAGAAGAATTATTGAGGTACATTTGTTTATCTGTAGGCTTGTGCGCCCCTTGTCGCAGACCTATTTTTGTACTGTTATGAGAGGGACTTTATGCTAAGTCTAAAACCTGATACACAGGCAGATATGATCGAAGCCTTTAACAATACATCGCGCTATCTAGATGATATTTTTAATATAGACTACCCATTTTTTGATACGTTGTTTCCTTTTATTTACCCAAAAGAACTACGCCTTAATAAAAAAAACGAGTCAAATTTGTCGGCACCATTTTTAGATTAGGATCTTTTAATAAATAACGGTAATTGTTTCTTCTTCTAAAATTTACGATAAACGAGATGATTTTGATTTTAGTATTGTAAATTATCCTCATCTCGATGGCGATGTTCCCCGTTCTACATCTTACGGGGTTTATATTTCACAACTTATTCGCTTTGCTAGGGCCTGTACCTCTGTTGAGGACTTCCACATTCGTAATAAAACTATTACTGAAAAGCTTCTTAAACAGGGGATTTCATAAACTTCGTAAAACATTTTCTAAATTCTTTTATAGAAACCTTCCTCTCATTAACAAGTATAAATGTAACTTAAAGTCTTTTTCTGCGGCAAGGTATTTCACATCCGGAGTTTTATGGTGATGTGATTTACAGACTTCGTAAGATTCTTGGACATATGCATTTTCAAAACCTATTTGTGAAACGTATTAGATTTTTCCTCAAAAAAGATTATGATCCAACTATATTGCTGCGCACTTCACATTTGGTTATCGATCAATCTACAATTAATAACTATGCTTTCCTCTTTGGTTGTGCGACGATAGACAGGGCTTAGCACTACATGATGATGTATCTCTAAAGCCGTCCTTAACCGGGAGAGTTATGTCGGATTTTCGTGCTTTGTTGTTTCTCTCCCTCACTGTCGTACCCTGAACCCTACCATGTCTTACAGTTACTCGTGACTACAGACTAGTCGCTTGAGTACAATTTTACCGTTGCCATAGTGAGTTATTTTTAACACGGGCTTGAATGTTTAATTCTTTCCCGTGTTACTAATGATCTTGTCATAGAATTTTTGTTAGATGTTTTACATGTATTAACTTACTGTGCTGGCGGTCTTTTTGATTGTGAGGTTGTGGAACAGGGTTTATATTTTATGTACACTGTTCGTCTTTATAGGTGAATATAGGAGATAAGAGTGAGGTTGGGCGCCCCTAAACCCAGGTTTAACCCCCCAGTGGTGGTTAATGGTTAATTTATAATTAATTATTGATTGCTGCTGACCGTACCAAGGCGGGCTCCTATATTCACTTTGCTTTATGTTTGTCTTGCGTGTTGTTTTCTATTTAGTGTGTAGATGAAGGAATGGGATTGTGCGTGTGTGTGTGTTTGTTATGGTATGACTGTGTGTGTGTTCTGCTTGAGAGGTGGGAGTATTGTTTGCGTTGCGTTTTCTGCTTGAGTCTTTCGTATTTTTTAACATAAAGATCTGTATATACCTGACCATTGTCTTTTTTCACTAAAATGTCCAAAAACTCTATTTTATCCAAACCATATCTAAGTTCTATCTTGATATTTTGGTAAATACTGTTTGCATGTTTGGCAAAATCTTCTAATTATTGCACTGTACCATTCCAAATCCCAAAACCATCATCTATGAATCGTTTATAAAACAGGGACACTTTTTTGTGTGTCATTAATTCTTCATCCCATTTCCTCATGTATGTACAAGCAAAATTGTTTCCTAATTTTGAGCCAATTGCTACCCCATCCTTTTGTATAAATGTACTAACACCAAAACAAAACGTTTTGTTGTCTAAAACTGTCTGAATCATCTACAGAACATGGTCAGTTCCTATCAATGGATCCCTCCTGCTTGCAAGTGTTTTCCTACATGCATCTAGCCCCTCCTTTTTAGGGATATGTAAATAAAAGTTGAAAGTTGAAAGAAGGAACTGAAGGATACAACTTAGCCACATCAAAACAGAACAAAATGCAATTCTCTGAAAACGAGCCTTTTAATTCTTTTAATTTATTTATAAAAACATTAGTATCTCTAATGTAGCTCGGTGAAGTTTCGACAAATTCACTAAGTTCATGTTCAGCAACCTCAGCTAACTTTTCAGTAGCAGTACCAATGCCGCTAACTATCAATCTTAAAGGAGCAGTTGGTTTATGGATTTTGGGGTTACCTTTCAATTTACCTGGTCTAGAGTACTTTAGGATAAGATACCGTTTCATGTCTTTTGATATAGCACCTTCCCTAAACATCTTATTTACTAGTTTTTAACTTCCTTCAGACCTGACTCAGTGCGATCACGATTAGTTTCCTCATATGAATCACTTGTTAGAATCTCATTCTTTATTGATTGTATATACTTTTCTTTATCTATGATAACTATACCAGAGCCCTTATCTGCTGGTCTAATCACAATATTTTCATTGTGCAAAAGAAAGACAGATTTATGAAGCCGATTGGATCTGGAAGCTGCGAAATACAGACCATTTGGCTGTAATGCTCAGGAGGATAATGCGCTAATGCATGCATGACGCCATTGCACACATGACGTCATGACAACGGCAATAACAAACAATGTTGTAAACATTATTATCTTTGATTTTATGGCTGAATGCATGTAACAAAAATGTGACGTGTGTTTTGACGTGATTTTCTTTGAAAGAGGCCCTTAGAGGTCGAAATATTAGAAAAGAGCAGTTTATATATTAATATTAATTTAATACCCTATCTGGAATATTGAAAAAAAATATTGCAAAAGTTGCTGCCAAATATTTATAAAATTTCAACGAAAAGCTTCAAAAGTTCGCTTTTCCCCTGGGAGATTTAAGGTTTTCGTGAAATCCCTGCTTTTTCAGTGATTTCACGTATTCCTTGATTACACGTAATCCCTGTAACATATATTATAACAGTTTAATAGCATGTACATGTATTTAGGGAGATTGAAGTGTCTACAGTAAAGACTAAACACCGGCCTTTTAAACATAGGCAACATATACAAACATCACATTTAACTCTTTCACTGCTATCATGGAGTCTTACAGTGGAGAATCTGTTATTCTTTCCCAATAAACGCGTTTACGCTAAAACTATTATTTGCAGTGCAAACAGTTTGGAGCCAGATCAGACGCCGGGTAACCCGGCGTCTGATCAGGCTCCAAACTGTTTGCCACCAAGATAAACAAGAATGATCAGAATTGTCCAAAAATTGTTCTTTTCTACGTTTTAGTGCTTTGCGTTTGCGTACGTTTGCGTTTAAACGGGAAAGAATAACAGATTCTCCACTGTATCTCTTAATAAAAATCTACATAAAAATGTCTTTTGTTTATCTAAGCGCCGTCTGAAGCGGGGTCTGACCAGGCTCCAATGTTATACAGCTTTTGAGTTGAATCTGAAGTAATTCTCAAGCATATGATTGGTCAGATTTGAGCCGAGGCTCAAATCTGACAAATCAAATGCTTGAGAACAAAATCAGACACAACTCAGAAGCTTTATAATTTGGAATTCGGATCCAGTCTGTTTTCG
The DNA here is from genome assembly GCA_922989275.2 of Gari tellinella. Taxonomy (NCBI): domain Eukaryota; kingdom Metazoa; phylum Mollusca; class Bivalvia; order Cardiida; family Psammobiidae; genus Gari; species Gari tellinella. Next base: position 14,062,356 of record OV277869.1, on the reverse strand, counting down.
AATGCGAACGTTTTTGTAGTCGAGTTTCGCGGTGAATGGCTTAAGGAATATCACAAAAAGTTCAATTACTTAAATAGCTCGTACGTACGTATCCGGCATTTTGTCAACTTGGCGCTCCGACAGGCGTAACGTCGGTAAAAAACTTCAGCGTTTTACCTTTTTCAGCGGGTCTAAATAATGTCTATTTAATTTAACATTTTCACATTTTCAACCAAAGATGAATTAACAGAAATCTATGTTTAAGAGCACCTGCTTAAAACCAAAAACTCTGATTGGGCAAGGGTCGGCTATCCTATGTACTTTTGCATTTATTACTAGAGATGAATTGTGAATGCCTCATTAAAAGACACAGACTGATTCAGACTGCATTACTGTGACACCGTGTTTCTGTGTTAACTCTTTCCTCCCTGAAACGTTAAATGGACAATTCCAGTTTCCATTTTAGTCTTGTCCATTTCTGACTTTGAAGGGTTGTTTTTGTCAATGTTTGGCATTATGACAAACAGTGACGACCCTGATCAGAGGGCTCCTTTCGGAGCCCTCTGATCTGGGTCATCACTGTTTGCACAGGACAAGTGTACTATTCACATGTACACTGTTTGAAAATGACGCCTATATGCGGGACTAGGGTTCAAAGGGGTTAAGATATCACATCTGTTAACCCTTGCATTGACTTTTTTCGTGAGATGTTTACCGCTTCGCCGTTTCACTGTAGTCTGCTTCACTTTTGTTGTCTGCAATGTTGTTTTAAAGATAGAAAATAAGGCAGTATGACTGAAGAAATTTCAAAACGAGTGTCAAAGAGTTTGGATCCTGATCGGACGCCGTGTTACGCGGTGTCTGATAGGGGTCCAAACTATTTGCAAACGCGCTTTTAAGCGTCATTGAGAGTGAGAGGGTTAAAGTAAAGTTTATTTCAAGAAACTCCATAAATGAAGTTTGATACACAACAATAGAATAATGCGAGAATCTCCAATCAGCTGGATAAGATCTGATCGAATTATTGTTTTGCATTTTGTAGATGATAGTTGTTTAGTAGTTATGCTAAGTTTTACATAAATGCGTTTAAAAGTGTATATTTTGCTTTTGAATCCAATGTACTACAATTCTTTGAAAACCTCAATTTTAGACATTTTGCACACACATCTACAAGAACACTTCCACAACGCACTCCGCTGAATATCTTTTTTAAAGATATTCTTGTTCTATCTAAAAAACATTATATTCACAAGTAGATCATGCAAACTTAATGGACATTAAAGACGCGATTGTTTGTCAAATACTTGAGTTATTACAGTGATAATTGTACCCAATATAAAACTATGGTTACATAAAAATGGTAAACCCTTTCACCACACCTACTCAGGTGACTAAGGTTAACTTTGCAAACAGTTTGAATCCAGATCACACGCCACGAAACATGGGTTTAAATTTGATCTAAACTATTGTCGATATATATACATCCATTTTTTCTGAAATCTGACTATGAAATAGTGTTGCAGACAATGCAAACAATATTTAAACAGCTACATGTAGTAAAACGGCCGTAAAAGGGTTCTGACAGACAATTCGACAATTAAGCGTTAAATCGATATTTAAGAAATTTGAAATCCATTTGAGCTCAGTGGTCTCAGATTGCTATTGTCCCGCGTAGAGGAAAGACGTCACTTTAGAAGTCAGGCTTTTTGCATGCGGTAAGTACAGACCAGGGGCCCGTTTCATAAAACTTCGAACGACAAAAACGATCGTAAGTCTAAACTTTAAAATACATGTTATTTCTGATTTCTCCATCTTATCCTGTCATGAGACATCTCTTTGGAAGCGTCTTGAAAAGACGCTTCCAAAGAGATGTTACAAGACAGGATTACATGGAGAAATAAATAATGATTGATACTTTTATTATATGACTTACGACAACATTTGTCGTACGAAGTTTAAAACGGTGGTAAATCAAAACTTTAGAATACATATAATTTCTGATTTCTCCATTTAATATTGCATTGTGATATCTCTTTGGAATCGTTTTTTTAAGACAATTCCAAATAGATATCACAAGATAGTATTAGATTGAGAAATAAATTTTAAAAAAAATTGTAAACTGATTTACGACAAGATTTGTCGTACGACGTTTCGTAAGATAAGACCCTTTATCACTACTATCAGTGCTTAACCTTTTCGACTTATTGTGACTACTCTTGTTTACCGTTTATATATGTGAAAACAAATGTATCTTCATTTGTAAACATGTATCTCTTAATTTATGTACTTATTTGCAAATAAGGACACTCCTTAATGTTTTTGCTTTAAAACCGGCATCAAAGATATTGTTTTTTAAATTTTAATTTGAGGCAATTTCTTCGAAAGAACGTTTTCAAACAGTATCAGTACGTATCAGGGGCATGTCTAATGAAACATCATACGACAAATATTGTGGTCAGTCAGAGTCTGAAATTCTCAATTATCAGTAATTTCTCCATCTAATCCTTTCTTATGACATATTTTTTAAATCGTATTTTCAAGATGTGTCCAAAGACAAGATAAGTTGCAGAAATCAGAAATTAGATGTATTAAAGGTTTTCACTTCCAACCGATTTTGTCGTACGACGTTTCGTAAGACGGGCCCGTGGCGTGGTATCCTCGGTTTTTTGTCTAACACCATTACCATTTGACAACCGAAGTGGGTTAAGAATATTATCATTATTATTATTATTATTATTAATTATTATTATTATTATTATTAGTATACCAATTTTATATATAGCTCATTTCACACAGGAGTTGTGTTCTAAAGGGCTTCACATAAAATCATATAATTGCACGTACAAAGTGAGAAAAGACAAATAACTACCTTTACAATAAAGTAAAGACATCCTACTTGTAATTCTTTCAATATAATTACTACCATTACAAGAATTGTTATATTAGTTTATATAATCAATTGTAAAATGGGTCAAATATTAAAAAGATTAATGGCATTATTAAAAAACAGTAATTAACACATTTGTGCCCACGATCCCATATATGGGACATAGGAAAACAGTGTTTATCTGATCAGACGCCGCATAATGCGGCGTCTGATCAGAGTCTACAATGTTTGCTGATAGGAATTTCAATATAAAATAAAATAAAAATGAAAATTTTGACCAGACATCCCTTTGATAAAAAATGGAATAATCCAATATATAAACATGGAAGAATGCACTGGGCGTAAATGGTTTAAAAAGTCTTTGTAGCTCCAAACACACCCAACTATCTCGTACCTCCTATATCTGGCATACTGAGCCATGTCGAAGCTTGCGCATAATGTACAGGTAATGAATGTCCATGGCAACGAGAGGCCTTATTTGTTTTACTGTTGTTTTTTTTTTTTATTGTTAACGTTATAGCAGGTTCATGATGCGTTACTAGTTATCTAATTAATAAGCTGTCCATGATTTATACCACAGACTCCAGCCAAACGGTTTCAAATACATACAGAATAACATAATATATTATTTGCGACAAAAATGAGTCTTATAGATCGCAGGATTAACACAAATGATATCGTTATCAAATGTGTATTGAATAATACAGCTCCTTGTTTATTTCACAGGTGTTCATACAAAATGACATTGCTTCAACTTCACCTGTTACTAGGCGTTTTTCTGGTACCCTGTGTCAGTTGCCTTAGTGGAAAGTGCCACATGGATATCAACTACAAAACAACACTTTTAGAAAACATCACAGGCCACTCAGTTGACCTAAAACAACTTGTGCTCACATTTTCGGCATTTTGTCCACTGGATGAAAACTGCGAGTTGATTTCTGCAGGTGGTTTGGTTTCAAAGAGTTATAACGGTAGTCGCATAGGAAAATACTGTGAGCGTAGTTGTGAGCCGAGTTGTATAAGAACACACGACTGTTGTCCTGGCTGCATATATGGTTACTTGCAATACGCATGCGTAGACATTGGCATCTTCCCAAATAGGACATTTAGAAGCTATTACATGATTAACCAATGTCCTAATACATATAAGGGAAAACCTGAAATAGTTGAAAAATGTGTGTCACCCCATCGTAAAAAATCCCCGGTGACTTCCCACATATCACATCTAACGTACAGTAATATCAATTGTGCTTGGTGTAACGGTGAAACCATTGTCACACCATGGCAGGTAAACGTAGAATGTGAAAGTGTTCCGCCAAACCTGTTCAGAAATCCAATGTACTTGACAGCTGTTTTGGAAAAACATAAATGTAATGCTACTTTTCGGTTAAAAACTAATGATGAGACAAAGTATCGTCCGACAGAATGTCCATCGTCTAACGCTACTTCCTCAAAGGTAATATATGATACATGCAATGTTACTGGGCTTTGGAGTAAATTCGACAAAGGTATCAACTGGGCATGTGAACACCTTGACAGTCATTTCAACTACTTCAAGAACGTATTTTGCTACATTTGTAACCCTAGTTTAGCTTCAACAGCTATAAAGGTTACAATCAACACGTGTAATGTGACTGGTAAATGGAAAAAATATGATAAAAAATTAGATATGCTTTGTCAAAAGCAACAACATATATCCAGACTGGCACCATTTAAAAACCTCTATTGTCTTTTATGCAATGGCCATGTCTTTCCTAACGTTAATCTCACACAGAATATCCACATAAACAAATACCATTTGAAAGAAAATATTTCTGAGTCAGGTGCTTCAGTCGTGAGTTTAATTTCACGACAACTCTCTGCATACGAGGTATTCGACGCTTTGCAGATTCTCATTAAGATTTATGGAAATGAACATGTGTCTTGGAGTCCAATCGCTCCAGATAATCGCACAACATTTGACGTCAGCGATACGAAGGAACTAGTTTCATCGTATGTTGCCGTCTGTGGGGATTGGTTCCTGTGTGCAAGCCAATCCAGATACACTCGCTACATGCCACAGGCAAATATCCCAATGTGTAGCAAATGTTCATGCGGCATTGGTTGCATTGAAAACTACAACTGTTGTCCAGATTTGGTTCTTCATTTACAACCCTATACCTGTGTAGCTCGTAACAAGTTTTTGTCAATACCAAGTGCAACATCTCAACCTCTAGAGGACACCACAGCTGCTTACAAAACACAGCACAAAGAGCAGCAAGAAGAACAAAACGGATATCTAGTTATAAATAAATGTAGTGACAGGCGCTCAAAATATCTCTATTTCTGCGAGGACGAAACATACATTCACTCTAAGTTTTCATTAAATATTCCGATTGAACTTCGTAGAAATGCCAGTTACATATCATACAGAAATGTTTATTGTTTTCTTTGCAACCAACAAGATACTGGAAGTCGAATGTATGACCTCAGAGTAAACATACAACTGTACTGTAACACTTTACTTGAACCCTTCCTCGTCGAGCATCTATCCAAACTTTTGAATGTTGCCAAATCGAGTTGTAAAACTACGTTCGTGCCTAGTCACAGACAGATCTGCAAGAGTGACCCAACCGGAAACCAACCGTTCACAGATTTCTCACCCCATATTCTTACGTACACGCGAAATAATTATACAAGTGCACCAAAGAATAAGACCGTTTATACACAATGCAATCAAACGGGATTCTGGGAAGAAACCATTAACGAAATCAAAGAAGTTTGTGAAGGTCAAACAGAGTCGATCCTAGCACTTTCTGTCTATAAACATGACTACGAAATCTACAAGAACTTTGCATGTTTCATTTGTAACCCGGAAATTCCAAGTAGAAATTATATGCATATACCAATATATACATGTAACAACTCCTACAAGACGGACAATTACAATTTCACAAAAATGCAGTGTAACGTCAGAGGACCTAACCTGGCATGGCTGCCCTTCAAAAACTTCTTCTGTGAAGACTGCAATCTTCCACCATTGAAAGCAATTCCAATTTCACCAATAGAGGTAATTATAGTATTATATAATATAGTGGAGAAGATGATACAGTGGAGAATCTGTTATTCTTTCCCGTTTAAACGCAAACGTACGCAAACGCAAAGCACTCAAACGTAGAAAAGAACAACTTTTGGACAATTCTGATACTTCTTGTTTATCTTGGTTGCAAACAGTTTGGAGCCTGATCAGACGCCGGGTTACCCGGCGTCTGATCTGGCTCCAAGCTGTTTGCACTGCAAATAATAGTTTTAGCGTAAACTCGTTTATTGGGAAAGAATAACAGATTCTCTACTGTACTACTTCCCATTTAAACTATCTAATAAAATGCAGAAAATAAATTGCGATTCTTAGAAAATGATGAATACTTATTTTAACTGAGATGAGAAATAGTTTAGAGCCTGGTCGGACCCCGGGTAGCTCGGCTTCAGACCAGACTCCTAATTGTTTCAAAAGTGGTTGCTACTTATTTGCAGTTGTCTTTGTTTTAATTGCGTATCAAGTACATTGCTCCCTCTCTACAACATCACCCACTTGGAGACAAAGAGTATGTATGTTGTTCGGAGGGAATTGTTATAGGGATGGGAAATTAAGACCCGTAGAGTGATGATCATGACTTGGCTTACATTTGCAAACAGTTTGAACCCAGATCAGAAGTCGCGTAACGCGGCGTCTGATCTGGATTCATGCCGTTTACCGTTTTTCTTGATGTTTCCTCTGTCAAAATGTCCAATGGATAACTTTGAGAAAAATATCAAACAACCAAATTACGCAGACGATATTGCTACAGTAAAATGTTTAGACATAATGACCTTATTTTGGGAGGCCAGCATTGTTGAAAAGAGGGAATTGTTGTTTGGAGAGCCGTTGTACATGTAGGGAGGGAACACTGTTACAGTAGTACACGCTCGTTTTAAATACACTTTTCAATTAGTTTTTAGATTCTTATATTTCTTGCTAAAGTTACTTTACAATAAACGCGATTGAATTGCTTGTAACATATTTATGGAAACAACAGTTAGTCCTCTTTTGATTCCCTATATTTTATGTGTCTAACTTTTATATGGAAACTTTTGTATGATATCGAGCGTTTCCGCGTGTATTTACACAGTAAAATACAAGTCTGTATCAGCCACCTTGTATCAGCCACTTTGTATTTTACTCTGACCTCGCTTTCGATTTAACGTGACGTCATTTACGTACGTGTACAAGTGCCGCGTTATTCATTGTGGCAAACAAAAAATCTTGTTCTGCTTCAAATAACTAATAAATTTTGACTATAGAATGATTTAAACAACTATTTAATTGTTTCTGGTGTGTATTCAAAGCATATACTAAACACATCACCAGTTGGCAGTGTGCTACAGAGTGTTGCATTTAGCTCTCGACGTTTTTGGCGGAAACAACCGATCAGACTCGCGCCAAGGCGCTCGTCAGATCGGCTATTTCCGCCAAAAACGTCTCGAGCTAAATGTATCACTCTGTATCGCACTGTCAACTGGTAATGTGTATTTATTTGACATGTCGCCTATCGTACATTTTCAAACTGTTATTTATAGTTGTCTTAACTGACGAAACATAAGTGTGAGTGTCGGATAGAGAGGATATTGAATGAGTGGGTTTTCAGTAGTGAATTTATTGAACGAGTTGGATAAAATAATATGTTGCGAGCCTTGGCGAGCAACATATCATTTTATCCAACTCGTTCAATAAATTCACTACTGAAAACACAAGAATTTAATATCCTATTTTTCACATAAACACCAAATGACGCGAAAATCCGGACGGTCTTACTTTCGTTTCTACCCTTGGCGCTTAGGTAAACGATTCGTCATAGGTGTTATTCGGTTTTATTCATCCGTAGATTAAAAACACCTATCAAACTAAAATATAAAAAAACCATCAATGTTTTGTAAAAAGACTTCTCTGGTGCCATAATCAAATTTTGAATTAATATCTAATCTAAAATTGTTCTAATTGACTTAAAAATGATCATTTGACATTTAGAATCTAGTTTCATTTTCAAAATTACGTCGTTATTGGAACGTGGCGTCATTATTATTATAACGTCTACATTTGAAAAACAGTCTGACACACTGTTAATATTAGAGCTCTAAGCAGCCTGATTTGTAGCCTAAATTTGCAGGACTGCTCGGGATAATGTGTTTAGTGTTGGCCAGGTTTTCTTGTATCATACTATAAACCTACACACTGTGACATTAGGACTCTTGGAAATGTTTTAAATCCCTAGTGGTGATCTTATTTCGTCTAGATTCTCTTAACTGATTTAAAGTCGGTGTAGTAGTATAGTATTTTGGTGATTCGAAAATTAGTATAATATATATGCCCAGTGGGCCGTACGAATTTTACGGACCTCTATAATTTGCACGTTTATGTGATAAAATGTGTTAAACTATAAAATCAAACATACAGTAGCAGACATCATTTTAAGGCAACTGTCTATTAAAGACGACATTGGCAAACAGGGTAGACCTTGATGAGACGGCGCGTTACGTGGTGTCTGGCCAGGCTCTGCACTGTATGTTATTCCATATTAAATGCTCTGTTGTTTTTAATAACCAGTGCAATAACCCTAGCAAGCACATATGGATAGTTCATTGCAATATCCAGGCTAAAATGAGTTACTTCTTTACAGCCAGGTTCCCTTCCATCATCAGTACACCAGTTCTCCAAGTTCTCTCCGAACTATAGCCCAGGGGTGTACCCAACAGCAATACCTTCGAAGAAAGGCGATATGGGCGGGTCCAGCTCCCTTATGCAGCCAACCTTTCGGTTCTTGTTTTCAATCCATCAGAACGACTGGCTAGAACTAGAATCTCATCAGAGTAGTGTGGAAACAACGCCTGCCTGTGACAACGGTACCTACGACCGAGTTCTGGTAATCCCGTCTGAGCGTTACAAGAGTTAAAAAGTTCAACAATGTTAATTAAAAGCCGTGGTTTTGGATTATTGATTGGTGGATATTTAAAAGGCTTTTATTATAGGGTGTATACTATGGATTCGCTATTACCTCTTAGCCTATTTCTTGCTTCGAAAACAGGTGACCACTTAAAGCAGGTTGAAAGTAAAGCAGAATGTGCCTTAAGGCACATTCTGCTTTACTTTCAGCCTGCTTTAAGCTACCATCTTCTAGGATATGGAAAATATTTCTTTTGGTACATATTCTTTGCTGTATAAACTGGAACTTTTTTCTTCAGTGGAGGAATAAGTAAGAGGTGTTAAAAAGCGTTTTTAAGGGGTAATGGGTTAACACTCATCATACTGAATTGTCGTCTGCTTCAAATAGATATCGTCTGCGTAAAATATAAAATCACATAATTGAAGAAACTATGAATACGAGTGGCAAACACTTTGGATCCTGATCATACGCCACTGTCGGTAAGACTGTAAAGGGGATCAGTCCCAATTTGGCCCCGTTTATGCCTGCATTTAAAAATAACCATGAAAAAACTATTGTTTTAACCGTCTTATGAGCCTTATCAATATTGGCTATGTATTCTTTTCGGTGTCTGTTCTTGATTCGCACTGTTTAAACATTAACTAAATATCTATTCAATTAAGGTGGGTCGACAGCGAGCAGTCCGCATCTCGAGTTCCGGAAATACTGATGAGTTTCACATAATCATTTTCGGCATGTGCTGATACTAGAAAATTTACATAAAGAAAAGTTTGATAAGCTTCAGTATATTCCTTGGTAGCTCAGTCGGTAGAGTGATGGCTATCAATGCAAAGGCCCTAGGTTCGAGTCCCATTCGATTCAAAACTATTTTTTAAATGCATTGTCCGAGTTTATTATATACATATCGATGATTTATAGAGATTTCTCAGTTAGATAAATTTGATATCGTCACTGTTGATATCATCACTACATGTAGTGATGATATCACTTTTTGTGACGTCACGTCATAATTAGTTTAAGTGACGTCGCGGTAATGTTTTTTCTGTAAAAACGTCATTAAAATATATATAATAAATAGAATAATCAATTCCTTTGAATAGATATGAAAAATATATCACTCGAATGGGTTGTTATCTGGTTAAAAAAACTCGTCCTGCGGACTCGTTTTTTAACCAGATAACAACCCATTCTCATGATATATTTTTCATATCAATCCAAAGAAATTGATTATCCTCTATTTATTGACTTGTCAGTCCATAACGCAGTGGTCAAATGATAGGTAATGTTTAGTCACAAATATAATAATGAATAATATCAGATGCAAGTAGAGTATAGTCAAGCGACAACTAAACATTGTGAGCATTTATAGATGGCAGCTTAACATGTGACAAAAGTAATGCAAAAATACATTACTGTTGTCATACATTAAGAGGTCACATGTATTTCAAGATCTACAGGCTACAATATCCAATGGTTCCTTATTACAGGTTTGACTTATTGCATTATTTAGAGCTGACGACATTTTTCAGTTGCACTCAAGGGAGGTAACTCTGTATGTGTTAAAGATTTGCCTGAATTTCTGGAAATCATGTATAAAAAGTAGTCTGCTGTATATTTTTATTAATTCATTGTGACTAGTAGAATTGGGTTATATCAATGTAATACGTTTAAAATAAGTGTATGTTAAACAGCTAGATTGTTTTTGTAATTTGCAATTTAGTGACTTTTTCAGTTTTTGACTTTTTTTAAACGTTGATATTTCCAGTAAATATATCATGAAATATTTTTGGGATATAATATCGTATATTGTCTGTACAGTTTACATGAATGAATAAAATTATTGAGATATATATTATTTAATAAATCAATTATTCCTATTTATTAGAAATGGAGTTTTTCTCCCTAAAAGGTCCTGTCAGAAAAAACGGTACTGTGAAGTTTTTTTTTTTTTAACAATTCTTTCACTCTCCACATGGTATATTTCAATTTAATCAAAGTTTCACTGAAGTTTGACCGGAAATAAACAAATCTGACAACCACTTTAAAAACGCATGAAATTTAATTTGGCAAAGTTATTTAAAGCAAAAGAAGAAATTACGGCAGTGTAAGGGCATAAGCAAACAATAGTTTTACATATCAATGCTATTCTGCATCCAATATGTTCAAAACATTTACTACTATGTATTTCAGGGCTCATGCAGACAGCTGTATTGCGATGATGGTCGAGCACTTATGAGCGGAACGTGCAAACTATTGTCTAACACGGCGAAAGATGTGGACTACCTGGTCGTGTTATTACTGACCCAAGTCAACAACTCCAGTGAAGTGGAAACTGGGCTGGATAATCAGACTTTGTCGTTGACTGAACTCTGCGAAGACATACCAACAGCAGTGACTGCAGAGTTTGCAAACTCAACAGACTTTAGAGTTTTGCAATGCAATATTTCTACTAAATCTGGATGTGATACACACAATCACGTGCTAGTAGCAAACGCTTCGCAAATTGTTGTATCGTTTATAATTGAAATAATATCCACTGATCAACTAACTGAAGTTGAGGATGATCTTGTAGATTCACTGGATAAACTGTTCACCATTTGGGACAGTAATGCTACACGTTTGACATTTAAGAGTTCCCCTCTCACGCAAAGCGAGTACAAAGACCTAAGGCATGATGACAATGGTGGCTGTATTATACAGCAAAAGAACATGAATACCACTTCAAAAGAAAACGGAAATCTGACATTTGAGCCATTTGTAGTAAGCCGGTTGATGAGCTGTCTTCAAGTAGAGTTAACACCAGATGAATTCGAATTTGACAACCAATCAGGACATGTGATCATTTTACAAAATGGTTTAAACAAATCTGAAAATGTATTTAAGTGGCATAGTTCTTCTGTTCGTTTATGTAAATATGATCAACCACATAGTTCGACTAACAGTCTATTGTCTACTGGGTTTTTGGCGATATATACACTATATAGTAGATGTTGTATTTCACTTTCTCTTGTCGGGTTGCTCTTAACATTCATGACCTATTGTATTTTTCCGACCCTCAGAACTATCCCTGGTAAAAACATAATGACCCTATCGATTAATCTATTCATAGCACAATCGTTATTAGAATTTGGCATCCCTTTCTCGACGTTCAAGTATTTGTGTATATTGACAGGAGTTTTATCTCACTATTTCTGGCTGTCAACGTTCTGTGCGATGAATGTGTGTTCATATCACACATTCAAAACAATTTGCCTTCGGTTTTACGAAAGTCATCAGCCATACAATCTCAGTAGACAATGGGTAAAGTATGTATGCTACACACAGGGGGTGCCACTTGTAGTTGTCGTTGTTACAATATCTGTCTACTTGGCTATCTCACGGGGCACATTTGTCGGGTATGGTAAAGGTCTGTGTTTTTTGTCGGACTCGTATTCGCTCATATTCGCTTTCCTGGCTCCAGTTGTACTTATCTTTGTTACGAACATTGCCTTTTTCATAGCTGTATTTTACAAAATTCGCTCCACGCCACATTTGTTGGGATCCACAGACAAACGAGATTTTCTTGTGTTTGTCCGACTGAGTGCGATTGTTGGCATCACGTGGCCACTTCAGATCGTGGACGGTGTGTTCCATCTGTCTGTGTTCTCATTCTTTGCCACTGCATTCAATGGTTTACAGGGCGTGTATATATTTGTCTCTTATGTGTGCAACGCAAGAGTATTTGACCTTTACAAGACATTGCTGTTTCGTTACACATACTGTTTCCGCAAAACCTTTGGTAATTTGGGTAGTGATTCGCCTCCTCGAACACACACTTCTTCGTCGTCTACTGAGCTATATGAAGGAAGTAAGGGTAATATATAATATTTATCCTTTAAAATTAAATTTTCATTTTCTTAAAGCAGACTGAACGTAAAACATAGTGCTCCTTAACCCATTTATACCCAGTGGATTATTCCATGTTTATATATTGGATTAGTCCATTTTTTATCAAAGGGATGCCTGGTCAAAATTTTCACTTTCATTTTGTTTTATATTGAAATTCCTATCAGCAAGCAGTGTAGACTCTGATTAGACGCCGCATAATGCGGTGTCTGATCAGAGTCTACACTGTTTGCCTATGTCCCATACATGGGATCGTGGGCACAAATGGGTTAAGGAGATAGATAGATAGACAATCGCACGAATAAGTTCCGACTGCTTGAGTATGCGCAATTATCATTTCAAAACACCAGGTCCCATTTGTTAATCCATTTCTTTGAAGTCCGTATTTCTTGTGATGTCGTGGCCCTTCACAGTGCTGAGGCATTGAACGTGTTTTGTTTTGTGTGCAATAGTTATCATTAACAGAATTATATTATGATTAATATATTGGCCAGTGAGTACATTTAGAACTACTCTGCTATATCGGTCCAGCCCGAACGTTTGCAATTTGTCGTAAATAGCTAAGCAGTTTCGAATTCCGGATAGCCATAAATATGTATTTTAAGAGTCTGAAAACCAAATGGTGTTTTCGTAAATGAATAGAAGATAATGATGCCTCAATTACAGCAAACTTGTGGCAATTTTGTGACGTCATTAAACCATGTGGTCGGTATTTAAAAACATCCTAAAGAAAAATCACAGATTCTTGCAGTGTGCAGAATTTAAATCATCGCGTCTTCTACTCCAATCAAAGACGGATTAGATTATGTTTTAACTCAACATCCCATAAATACACATTTTACGCCTTTATTCCTTCACTGAAGAAAATAATTCCACTCTATACAGTCATGAATATTCAGCAAAACAAATAGTTTGTAGTTACATATACGAATGTAAATAGTAGCATAAAGAGGGCTGACAGTAAAGCAGAATGCGCCCATAGGCACATTCTGCTTTACGTTCAACCTGCTTTAAGTGGTTACCTGTTTCCAAACTATAAAGCGGCTATTGGGGTAATGGGTTACACTTCGCTACAAACGTTTCACATACAGTACAAATGCGATAAAGTATATTGTCAGATAGGATCCGGTGATAGAGGGGTTACAGCATAGGAGTTCCAAAAGAGTGTGCCTTACGTATGGGTCGAATCTTGACCGAGCTTGTTAATTCTTTAAATAAACACTCAGTAACTCTTGTGGGTTATTAGGTTGCCTTATGTATGTTATAAGTTACCAAAACCTGAACAAGTCTACTTAGAATTCTGAGTAGTTTAATAAATACTGTTCTAAATAAGCAAACAGTGTAGACTCTGATCAGATGCCCTCTGATATTGGTCTTCACTGTTTGTAAATGTAATGAGTATATTATATATAGATTCATGGTGTTGAAAGAGATAATATTTATGTGTCTTCGAAAAGCATTTTTAACATAAATGTTTAACTTAAACTAATATTTACGTATTTATGTAAGCGCCATTTACAATTTCTTTTTATACCAAATCTGGTTTTCAGTCTCTTCAAACTTTGTTGTGATCGTTCTGAGATGTAACCAATATTCGAATAAAAGGTTGTTATTGTAACAGTTACTTTGTTGAAATCGTACCAACACTATTAATACTACATGTATAATAAACCCTTTTTCAAATACTGTAAAACAGGTATTTTTCGCGTCATGAATATTTCGCGTAATGCGATTTTGTATTAATTCGCGACATCATGCAATATTTCTAGCAGGTGGTAGCATAAAGCATGTTGAAAGTAAAGCAGAATGTGCCTTAAGGCACATTCGGCTTTACTCTCAACCTGCTTTAAGAAGTCACATATTTTAAAAACTAGAGACATTCGCGAAATAACGCGTAAATTATATTCTCGCGAATAAAACCGGTTTTACAGTAATAGGTCATACTAGGTGCGTTCGGAGTAATGACATTGGTGACCATCGGCGACATTGACTACCGATGGTATGCCAATGATACCAATGTCTGCCATTAGGATTTGCCAATGGCAGTGTTTTTGCAGAAAACCTAGAGTGTAGAGTGTAGGTAGAATTACCATAATAGGCGCCCAGTGAATTAAAAATGGTGGTCAGCATGTTTTATGTCGAGCGACCCCAGTAGGACAGTTTAATTACTTTATTTTGTTTTTTAAAAGAAAAAGAGGAAATTAAACGAATATATAGTTTGATCGTATTTAATTGATCAATACACGATTTGTTTATCATCAATAAATTCTAAATTCCGCTGGGGACCCGTGGTACCAGCGGACAGCTATTTGCGCCATTGGTACCAACTTTAAAAAGTGTAAACCTGACTGTCAAACACTTTGCACCATGATCAGACAAAGAAACTCTAACCCTAAAATGTCGTCTGCTTCAAATATATCGTCTCCGAATTTCTTTTAATTTATTATATTATTTTGAATATAAGAAACTATGCATATCAGTGGTAAACAGTTGGGACCCAGATTGAGAGACTAACTCGCACGTCATATCCTAATGATCAGGTACAGTGTCTCCTCTCTACAACAACACCAAATGGAAGACATAAAGTGTGTGTTGTTCGAAGGGGGTTGTTATACGGAGGGAAAGTAATTACATTTGCAAACAGCTGGAATCCAGATCAGACGCCGCTTAACGCGGCGTCTGATCTGGATTCAAGCTGTTTGTCACTCGTCATTATGTGTTTGTGTTTTTCTGTAGTTATCTGTTACAGTGGTAAATACGCTATTCCTAGCCACGTTATGCGTTTCTTACGCGTTTATTATCCGTTTCGTTAAACGCGTTTGCTAGCCGTTTCTTTACGCGTTTCGTTACGCGTTTAAAAGAGCCCGGATGCCGGCCTTATACAGTTACCTTACCCTACTTCATGAAAAATCAGACAACAACTTACTAAGCCTATGATCCGGAGCAATGCTTGGATCCCGATCAGATGTCAAATTACTGAGTGTCTGCTTTGCATAAATGTTTGGATCCAGATCAGATGCTGAGTTGCTATGATTATGAACATGCGGAATTCCAAATAGCACGTGTCATATGCTGTTAGTTATCACAGGGCAGGCCGCTATGAGTGTTGCGTAACAACCCGGACATGAGGTAATAAAACTGCGGCCTATCAAAGTAAGTATCTTAATTGGGGTTGATTGAAATATAAACCAAATAAACCAAACCATATCTCCGAGTATGTGTCAGTTATTATACTGTCTCATCAAAGTAAAAGATATCTGTATAGTTCGAATACGGATGAGACTCCCGTAACTCGGCATTTCATCTAGAGCCAAACTGTAAAAATGAAATCAAAACTTTATGCTTCATTCTTAGCTGTAAAACATAAGAACCGAACTACTCGGCGTCCCGTCTACATCCAAATCGCTAGTGTTAAGCTATTATGAAAAGTAATTGGATTTATTCAAATCTGTCAGATGCTATGCCGAGCTATACAGCTAGGCGTCTGATCTGGATTCAAACCGTTTGCAAAGAAATCAACATGGAAGGAATTATTCTAATAAATATCAAACAGAAAGAATCTGGTCCAGACGCCGAGTCACTCAGCATTATGATCGAGATTAAAACTGTCTGAATTTATATAATTTCTCGCATACGGCAATCATCGATAAAATCCGAAATCTCCGCGTGAAACGGAAAACTGACGACCAATCGCAACATCTCTGGTATAATCGTTTATTAACGCGTTTAAACGGGGTAAAATCTTTAGGCTTTAACCGTCCGTTAACCGTTCACAATGCGTTTCTTACGCATAGATAAACGCGTAAATGGGTAGGAATAGCGTATTTACCACTGTAAAATGTCCAATATGTCACTTTGAGGAAAACAGCAGACGAACATTTTAAGCAGACGGTATTGCAGCCGTGAAAGGGTAGGCATAGTAGTTATGTTTGGCGAACATCCGCAAGCATTATTGTAAGGAAGAAATTGTTGTTCAGAGGGCCGTTGTAGGAAGTGAGCTCTGAACCATAACAATTCCTTTGTCTCCAAGGTAAAACTAAAGTGAAAGTCACCGGCGATTTTGGCATCAAATTCATTTGATCAAAACGAATTAACAATGGGTAGGACGTTATTCTTTTCCAATATATCAAGATCTACTGTAAAACCGGTTTTATTCGCGAGAATATAATTTACGCGTTAATTCGCGAATGTCTCTTGTTTTGAAAATAGGTGACTTCTTAAAGCAGGTTGAAAGTAAAGCAGAATGTGCATTAAGGCACATTCTGCTTTACTTTCAGCCTGCTTTAAGCTACCACCTGCCAGAAATATTGCATGATGTCGCAAATTAATACAATATCGCATTACGCGAAATATTCAGGACGCGAAAAATACCTGTTTTACAGTATTATTATATACCCCTTATTTACATTGCAAAAAAGTTTGGCACCAGATAGGACACCAGGTAACCCGGGTCTGATCTGGATATCAGCTGTTTGCCACTCTTCATTATGTTTCTTCTATCAAAATGTCAATCAAAATCAATCAAAATACTAGATATATATTTTCTCAGTTTGCATAATTAATCTACAAATTCATGAGAACTTTCCCTTACATGTACGCACATTCAACATGTATGATAAATATGTCCAATATGTAATTTTGAGAAAAACAGCATATGACAATCTTTAGTAGACAATTTTGCAGCAGTAAGAGCGTTAGACATAACTGTCTAGTTTGGGGAACAGTGGCACGCATTGTTGTAAGGAAGGAGTCGTTGTTGGGAGTACCGTTGTAAGGAGAGAGCATTGTAGCAACGAAACATGTCAAGCTCGTTTCAGACACGGAACCGGTAACAATCTGTAGTTCTGACCCCCTCCTTTTTTATATCAACACTCGACAACCGGCTGGTACCTTCAAATAAAGGCCATATGGTACCTTAGTTATTAACCCCGTCACCGCCTTACCCCTGAGTGCATTAAGCCTTTAACTCTTTCGCTGCCAACGGCGCCAAATTGCGACTTTGCAAACAATTTGGATCCTGATCAGACGCCGCGTAACGCGGCGTCTGATCAAGATCCAAATTGTTTGACACTCTTATCGACATTTCTTCAGTCGAAAAATCCATAAAGTTTACTTTAAACATAAAGCAGACGACACTGCCAATGCAGACGATATTTTGGCGGTAAGAAGATTCAAGCAGACGATAAAACTTGACAGGGAAAAGGTTAATCGTTTCCAACAGTTTCGACACTCATAATGATGGCTTTTAGCGTCAAATTGCCTGTAGTCAAAATTTTAGAATTACTAGCAGGCGATAATTGCTTTAGCAGATGACGTCATCGCGAATGAAGTTAATAAAGCACGTTTCATGGCAACTATTTATAGACCTTATTTATCCAGGGTAACCAAATAAACCCAATCGCTGCCGTACCCCTAGACGACTTGAAAGTTCAAACAATGTAGATCCTGATCAGACACCGTGTTACGCGTCGTCTGATCAGGTTCAAAATTGATTGATGTTCATAGAAAAAAACCTAGTGACGAGTATTCTCGTCCTTTACAAAAAATGTACCTTCGAAAAATACACTTGTCCTAGACAAATAGTGTATAGTGTATTATATATGATTTAAAAAAAATAGATGATGCATTAGGCTTTTCAAAAAACAATTTTATTGTTTTTTGAAAAGCTAATGCATCATCTATTTTTTTAAATCATATACATGTATACAGCTTTTACCGGTCGTTTCCGGCATCACGCCGACATTACTTAGTGTATTATATATATGTGTGTATACCAATTCAGAGCCCTCTCATCAGGGTCTGCACTTTTGGCATTTCGCAATACAATGTATATTGTAAAAAAAAAAAAACAAGAACAAAACAACATTGATTAGTCAAAATGGAATAAGCTGGGTACTGGAATTGTCCATTTGAAGTTTCAGGGATAATTGAGTCACTATACAGTGACATCCAAATATAACAACATCCAAATGGGAGAAAAAGAGTGTGTGTGTTGTTCGGATGGAATTGCTATAGGGAGGGAAAATTAATATCCTTAGAGTGATGATCCCGACATTGAAAACCGATTGAGCCAAGATCAGACGACGTGTAATTCGGCGACTGATCTGGGTTCAAACTTTTTGTCACTCTTCTTTATGTTTGTTCTGTCCAAATGTCGAATATGTCAGGTAACTTTGACAACAAAAAGCAAACGACAATTGTAAGCAGACGATATTGCAGCATGCAGAGTTAGACATAATCGCGTTGCAATGTTAGGGGGAAAGCGGCAATCTTTTTTGTAAGGAGGGAGTCGTTGTAGGAAGGAAGCACTGTAAAAGCAGACGACAATTTTTAAGCAGCCGCCATCCTGGCAGTGAGGCGATTAAGGGGGTTATTATTACGGAAATACCCGTTGAACCCGGTTCGTGCCATATTATCGTCTGCTTACAGTTTTCGTCTGCTTCTACTTTCAATTTGGAATTTGATGTGTTTTTTGACCCATGAAACCTTGATATGAGTGTCAAACAGTTTGGATCCTGGTCAGACGCCGCGTTACGCGGCGTCTGATCAGGATCCAAACTGTTTGCAAATGTCAGTGTTGTCGGTCGTGTCACTGAAGGGGCTAAACAGGATTACTTTATCAAACTAGAGCGGATGAAGGCGATTTACACCTTTCACTGTCAGACGCCACCCCGGCTACATTTGCAAACAGTTTTGATCCTGGTCAGATGCCGGGTATCTCAGAGTCTGATCAGAATTCCAACTGTTTGACTCTTGAATAGGTGGCTTTCATTCAAAATACTTAAAGCCTTAAATTAAAATACCGCAAAACCTATTTTATAAACTGAATATATTTACTTCAATAAAAGGTTTAATTAATCAGCACGTGGAACCCTAGTGACGAGTATACTCGTCATTTACAAACAGTACATGGAAAGAGTACGCCGATCCTATATTCCAACAGTGTAGACGCAGATCAGAGGCCTCCGAAATTAGCTTTCTGATCTGAGTCTGCACTGTTTGTTAGTTTTGCAATTATTTATTTATTATTTACCTATTTAAAATATAAAACAATTAGTCAGAAATGGGCTATAATTTTTTATTTACAACTTGAAATTTTCATTAAAGGTTTAGGGATGAAATAGTCCATGTGACGTCACGGTTATATTACTTGCTGGATACCAGGGCAGTCACTACTATCAGCTGTGTGTTAGAACGAACAACATTAATAGTACAATGATATAAAGCTCGGTGTTGAATCTGAGAATGTTCTCAAACATTTGATTGGTCAGATTTCAGTTTTTTTGTTAAGCAAAAAACTCAAATCTGACCAATCAAATGTTTTAGATCGATATCAGACTTAGAATTTAAAAAAATATATAACCTGGATACATGTACCAGAAGAATGATTACTATCAATTGTGTGTGTGTTGGAGCCACAGGGGACCGTCACAATAGAAGTCTGAACCCCAAAAGAAAAAAAATGTATAAACACTAGATACCTAGTGTTTATACATTTTTTTCGTTTGGGGTTCAGACTTCTATTGTGACGCCACTGTTGTTGGAGCGAGCAACATTACCAGGTTCGAACGTTATTAAGCTTTAAAACTCTGTCTGAGATCGTTCTAAAGCATTTGATTGGTTAGATTTGAGTTTTTGCTTAGCAAAAACTCAAATCTGACCAATCAAATGTTTTAAGACGATCTCCGACTCAACTCAAAAAAGTTATAACCATGGGACCGTTTTTCTAAACAACCTACGCAAATTATTTGCGTGTCAAAATTTTTAATTTTAATTTATATATTTTATTATCACTTGCTACAAACAGCCAATAGCCAGATCAGAGGACGCGCTTTTAGCGCGTCCTCTGATCTGGCTATTTGCTGTTTGCAAACGTTTATGATCGAAAAATAAGAGTAAAACGATTTTGACTTACGCAAAATTTTTGCCTAAGTAGTTTAGTAAAACGGGCCCCAGTGCTGGTAAAAGAGCGATTTCTTTATCAACAAGCGCATATATTTTACAAATTAAACTGGCGTATTTTACAAACAGTTTGGAGACAGGTCAGACGCCGAGCTCTGAACATCTGATCTGGATTCAAACTAATTGTTACCCAGATTGAAATAAATTCAATTTCTTTACTTAATGAAAACCAAATCTCAATTTAATTACCTTGCATTCGTGTTTAGTATTCTATAAACTGGAAATTATGAAGTGTTCCTCGCTGTAACTGAGCTTAAGATGGTGTCACGTGCTCTGTTATTCATAATTTGTGTGTTACTGGCACGTAAATGCACGTGCGTAAGCATAACTATTACACCAAAACACTGGGTCAGCAAGGACAAAATTGGAAATTGCACGACGGAGCAGGGGCTTATACAGTCAATAGCAACTATCGGCAAGCAAGAATGTGCGCTCAGATGTACATTCACAAAAGGTTGTATTTCATTCTTCTATACAAAACCAACTGGATCATGTCGAATGCACAGCCAAACATTTCAACCCGGAGTCCCATTGGTTAATTCGAAACCGGAACCGGAAACGCAATTCTTCGCTGATAAGTGTAATCACGCTGACTTTCAGTATCTTGAAAAATCTGGAAAGTACTTCCGAACGATTGTTTCTCATACCAATTCGCATGATGCAGCGAAACAGGTTTGTTTAATGATTGGCGGTGAGCTGTTTCAACTTGAAACAAAGGACGAGTTCTCAGAAATTTCTTCGAGAATATCAAGCTCGTTGTCTGCAGCGACATTCTGGGTCGCCGCAAAGCTTGATTCAGCAACCAGCATTTATAGATGGCCGAACGGTGCGCCAATACATGGAAGTCTTTGGGCCCCGGGTGAACCGCAGTTTGGAAATAAAAACTGTATTCTTTTGGTTCCCGGCGCAGGACTTGGAAATCTTGAGTGTAAATACACTTTACAAGACCACGAACTCTATCCTTTGTGTCAGTGTAGTCTGTAGTCAATTGGTGGTTCAAAACAAACAATTTGAACATTTACAGTGACCCCTCTCTACAACGACACCTTATGGGAGACAGATTGTGTGTGTTGTTCGGAGGGCGTCAATATAGAGTGGGAAAATAAGAAATTGGCTTACATTTGCAAACAGCTTGAATCCACACCAGACGCGGCGTCTGTTCTGGATTCAAGTTGTTTGTCACTCGTCATTATATTCATTCTATCAAAATATCCACTTATATTTACCTGTGAGAAAAAACAGCAGACGACAATTTTAAGCAGCAGTGAAAGCGTTAGACGCGATTGTCCCGTTTAGGGAATTGAGGCAAAGATAGTTGTACGGATTGTGTTGTTGTACGGAGGTGTCACTGTAGTTTTGCACATTTTCGATCTCGGACAGCAGACATGTGACAGAATTTTCTTCTAAAATATGCAGTGCTTAACCCATTACCCCATAAATACGCCTTTTTACTCTTTTAATTTTAATTCCTCCACCAAAGAAAATACTTCCCATCTATACAGTCATGTGAATATGTATAATAAGAAATATGTTCTTCATTCTAGCAAATGGTAAATAGCTTAAAGCAGGCTGAAAGTAAAGCATTAAGGCACATTCTGCTTTATTTTCAACCTGCTTTAAGTGGTCAACAATGTTCAATACTAGAAACGGGCTCAGGTGTAATGGGTTAATTATATAAGAGACCGTTTACGAGAAAAATGCAATAATTTATAAATCTGTCTTCATGTGGAAAATTAACAATATGGTATTTACAATGGAACTTATTTTGTTGCGTTTGAATAGTAAACAAATTCGGTTATGAGGCTCTGTCTGTTCTTTTCAGCGCACATACTATTAGTGAGTAACAACCTCCAAGAAGGATGCGAAAAAATTTGCATAAAATATCTATTTACAGGAAATATATCTACATGTATAATTTATAAATATATATATATATATTGCTCTTTTCTAATAGTTCGACCTCTAAGGGCCTTTTTCTTTGAAAAAGGCCCTTAGAGGTCGAAATATTAGAAAAGAGCAGTTTATATATTAATACTATTTTAATTCCTTATCTGGAATATTATAAAACTTATTGTATAATGTATATATGTAGTGTACTATTCAAAGTTTGCTAAGCACCAAGGGTATACCCTCACTATGAACCAATGCATCGACTCTATATCTTTCAGAAGTAAGAGGTCCATTCTATCGGTTCGAGTGTGTCTTACACAATATAAATGTCACATGCAGGTGCATTGGTAAAAAATATAAAATATCACTTTTTCACAGAAAACTGCAAAAGTAACAAATTGTGTTTTTAGTAAACTTATATGCTTCACAATTCAATAGTTGGTACAATTGAATATTGAAAGGTAAAACAATGATTTTACCAACAAATAACATCTCTAAGAAAATTACAATGTAAATTTAAAGGATTTGAAAATTTTGGTGAAATCTCAGACATTTCAACGTTTTATAATTTCCCCGGGTTTCGCCTACAGGACCTCTAGACAAGTGTTAATGTTATCAGAATCTGTAAGTTGAACCCTTGGCAAACGTATCTCCAAATATGGAAGGAATTGAACACAAATATTAGAAGTTGTGGTGCTTAACAAACTTTGAGTATTATATAAAACTGAACTGATTTGTTTTTATATTCATGCAAAATGAACTGTAATCAGATCACTTCTTAACCTTTTCCCCATAGAATCTCCTTTTAGTGAATGTGATTTATTCCTCCGCTGAAGAAAATACATGTAGTTCCAATTTAATCAGTCATGAATATAGATTATAGGGATATATTTTAATATTCTAGCACATGAAAGCTTAAAGCAGACTGAAAGTAAAACAGAATGTGCATTCAATCTGCTTTAAGTAGTCACCTATCTTAAATACTAGAAATAGGCTATCAGGTAAAGGGTTAAATATACAAAAATGTACTGGGGATGTCATTTTCATGTTAAGGAAGGTGGCTGCTCAAAAACTAGGTGAACATAAAACAGAACTCCTTTTGGAGCTTTCTATTGTACGTTCACCTTGGTTTAAGTTGCCACCTGTCTTTCATTCAATCAATTAGCCTTATTGTAGTGGTCTTATAGAGAGGTTAAACTATATAAATCTTTTGCAAGGAGTATGAGAGCTGTCTCTTATCTAGGTCAGCACTGCTTTAACCCATTACCCCATAGCATGTTTCTAGTTTTTAAAACAAGTGATTACTTAAAGCAGGTTGAAAGTAAAGCAGAATGCGCCTTAGGGCGCATTCTGCTTTTTTTCAGCCTGCTTTAAGCAAAAATCTGCTGGAATATAGAAAATATTTCTTCAGTTTCATTTCTATAATGGTGTAAATTGGACCTATTTTACTCACTGGATAAATAAACTAGAGGAGTAAAAAGGCGTATTTATGGGGTAATGGGTTAAATAATTTGAAGACAAGCCACCTGAGAGTCAATGTTTACTGGATCTCTATGAGTAACTGGAGTTCAGTTGAACATAAAGCATTGTAAGGTTTAAGATAGCAAGATTTAATGTAACAGATTACATATGAAAATATATATTGTGCATTAACATGTATATAAGTCAAACTTCGATATCTCGAACTCGTTTAACTCAAACTATCCGATAGTTCGACACATGAACTGCATTATTTCATGCTGGATTCAATCGAACATACCCATATTTCAAAGTTAAAACGTGGCTTAGCCACGTTTTAACTTTGAAATACGGGTACGTTCGACTTAAGTCACTATATAGTTCGAGATATCGAAATGAGGATAAATTGTTGCAATAAAAAGTTAACAGATATACAGTGTTCACTCCCTACAAAGGCCCTCCCAACAATGACTCCCTCGTTACAACGACCATTGTGGCAGTTACCATAACAGGAAAATAATGTCTTATTCTTTTACTGCTGCAATATCGTCTGCTGCTTCTCTCAAAGAAACATATAAGTGGACATTTCAATAAAATAAATAAAATAACGAGTGACAAACAGCTTGAATCCAGATCAGACACTGCATTACGTGGCGTCTGATCTGGATTCAAGCTGTTTGCAAATGTAAGCCAATTGCCCTCCCTAAATAAATAACTCCCTCAGAACAACACACACAATCTTTGTCTCCCATTGGGAGTTGTTGTAGAGAGGAACCACTGTACTAACAAATACGGCTAACAGCTGTTGCAATAAACCACAACTTATCTTTTGCAACGGTTTCTGAATAAGTATATATCCCCCATTTTCTCTGCATCAGCTCAATAAGATGCCTTTACTGTATTTTAATCTAGGTGATAGTTTAAAGCAAAATGAAAGAAAAGCAGACAGCTCCTACAAGAATGTTCTGCATAACTTTCATATTGATTTCCGTAGCCCTTTACCCCATAGCCTGTTTCTAGTTTTGAAAATAGGTGAGTACTTAAAGGGACTCACAACCGGATGGTGTACTTGTCAAAATAAAATACTCAAATAAAAGCAAATTTGTGGCATTATTTGGCTTCTGACATTAAAAAAATATGATCGCTCCATAAAAAGTCTCAAGAATCGTCACCGAATCTTAGTTTTTTTTAGATATATTCCATCGTTTTTCAATAGCGTCAGCTGACGGTTTTGTTTGTGTTGTTGCTTCTCTACACGGGCTCTGACATAAACCGGAGCCGAATAATGTAGTATTAATCGCTACCAGTGCAGTACGTTAATTCACTACCATATATATAGAGAGCGTCCGTGGTCAAGGCGGTAAAGGCGTGTCCTCATTTTTCTTGTTTGTCTCCGCAATGGAGGGTCACGGGTTCGAATCCCACCAGAGCTTCTTCTTTTTTTTTTTTGGAAATGCATTTTTTAACAGAATTTATTATCCTAAACTAAATCTAACCCATTTATATAATCATTTGACATATATTTACAAATTACCATTTTTAATGCTAAATCCGGTTGCCAGCCTCTTTAAAGCAGGTTGAAAGTAAAGCAGAATGCACCCTAAGGCGCATTCTGCTTTACATTCAACCTGTTTTAAGTTACCACCTGCTAGAATTAAGAAAATATTCCTTCTGCTACATATTCATGACTGTATTGATTGGAATTATTTTTAATAGTCCAACTTAATACAGTCATGAATATGTAATTATGTTTTATAAGGAATGTTTTTCTATATTCTAGCAGAAAGTAAAGCAGAATGTGCCTAAAGGGGGATTCTTCTTTACTTTCAACCGTCGGCACCATATGACAATTTCATTTATTACACCTCGCTTTGAGTTACAATGTTAAATTCCCATAGACCTACAGTTAACATTTTGCATGTCTTTTACATCTATCCAAAATATACTGTCACTCTTTATGATATTCTTTTTGTGACGTCACTCTAAAGGACATTACTTTTTTACTCCGTCCGAAAACGTACTGTCAGCATTGACATGACTTTCGCTATTGGAAACATTAGAATGTGACGTCATAGACGGCGACGTCGTTTCCCGCGTTACGTACATGTCCGCGCTAAATTGGTATTCACAACACATTTTATAAAATACAAATGAGACGATTCTAAAGCTAGGGTTGATAAGCTCGGTGTAATAAAATAAATATTAAATGTCAGTTTGCGTGACATTCAAATTGTCAACCCTCGAAAACAAGAATGTCACCCTCGGCTACGCCTCGGGGTGACATGCTGTTTCTCGGGTTGACAATTTGAATGTCACGCAAACTGCCATCTAATATTTATATAGTGTCGCAGTGCGTTTAAACCCAACTCAATCAATCAAAAACTTTCAACCTGCTACATGTATAAGTGGTCATAAACCACTCTAAGTCAATATAAACTGGTAATTTATCAGCAAACAGAGGTGTTTAAAGACAGCAATGTTAGGCTTAAAGACATATTCCTGCCACATTATCAATAATAACAGATAAATTATCTTCTACAGCTACTAAAATAAGCACCATTCTTGAACACATTACTCCATATATGCAGTTTTAACCCTATACTTTATTTCTCCACTGAAGAAAAAAGTTCAATTTTAAACACATAACAGTCATGAATATAATTATGTACCATAAGAAATATTTACTATATCCTAGCAGATGGTAGCTTAAAGCAGGCTGAAAGTAAAGCAGAATGTGCCTTACTTTCAACCTGCTTTAAATAATCACCTTTCTTCAAAACTAGAAGCAGGATATGGGGTAAAGTGGCTAATTTCTTTCATATTTCAGAGTACTATGAAATATTTGTTTTTCCTTTATTCTTGTTTTTCTTAACCCATTACCCCATAGCCAGTTTGTAGTTTTGAATATAGGTGACCACTTAAAGCAGGTTGAAGGGCCTGAATGCACATTCTGCTTTATTTTCAGCCTGCTTTAAGCTATCATCTGCTAGGATAAAGAAAATATTTCTTCTGATATATATTCATGACTGTATATAGTGGAACTGTTTTCTTCAAGGAAGGAATAAATTAAAGGCATGAAAAGGCGTATTTATGAGGTAATGGCTTACAGTGGAGAATCTGTTATTCTTTCCCAATAAACGCGTTTACGCTAAAACTATTATTTGCAGTGCAAACAGTTTGGAGCCAGATCAGACGCCGGGTAACCCGGCGTCTGATCAGGCTCTAAACTGTTTGCCACCAAGATAAACATGAAATATCAGAATTGACCAAAAGTTGTTCTTTTCTACGTTTTAGCGTTTTGCGTTTGCGTACGTTTGCGTTTAAACGGGAAAGAATAACAGATTCTCCACTGTAAATACAGAAAATGATTAAAACCTTGCACTACTTGACTAAGACTGCCATTTGCAAACAGTTTGGCTCCCAATCAGTCACCAAGTTACATGCCTTTTACTCAGGATCTTTACTCTTTGACAGCAATACCTAATCTGTTTTAAAAATACCTAACATCTACCATGTACAGCACTCCCAACGACTCCCTCCTTACAACCACCCTTGTCGCAGTTCCTTAAACTTTAAAGACAGCCAGTCCTTTCATTGATTCACCCCCCATTCTTTAGTTGGTGTCAAAATACAGGTATATACCTGTATACAGCATGGGAAAAGTCTTCATGCAATGTCTCAGCTTTGAATAGAGGCCCTTACATAATAGATTTCAATAGGTTTTTCTATGGGTTTTACTAACCAAGCTATCAAATATTAGGTGCGGGCCTCACTTGAGATGCCTGAATGATTCTTTGCCTAGATGCTACCACTGTTAGTGCATGCTCTGCATGCTTTGACTCAAACTATATACGGGGGTAGGTGTTACCACCCAAGCTTGGTCATGTGATATCTTTAAACAATTAAAGACAATTATGCCTAACACTTGCACTGCTGCAATACTGTCTGCTTCAATTTGTCGTCTGCTGTTCTTCTCACAGTTACATATTGGACATTTTGACAGAAAAAATGACCTTAATGACGAGTGACAAACAGCTTGAATCCAGATCAGATGCCGCGTTATGCGGAATCTGATCTGGATCTAAGCTGTTTGCAAATGTAAAACAATTTCACTCTTTATAACGACTCCCTCCAAACAACACACACATTTTTTGTCTCCAATTGGGTGTCGTTGTAGAGAGGGCTGTACAACAAAAACAGTACAGTATAACCTTGCATATCTGACACCTGGTTATGCCAAAATTCTGCTTCATCTCACTATAATTTAATATTGTTTGTTCTCATTACATTTCGTTAGCTGTGATTGGCTGTAATTTTTGTTTCATAACTCCATGAAAAAGAAATAAAAAAATCAGGCCACGCCTTGTCAGGACTACTTTCCCTTAGTCCAACTGCTCTTCACAAGCGCTGCATGAAGCAGGATGCCAAATGACGTCATTGACGTCGGCGTTACTACATAACAACGTTGCGTTTTGGCGGAAAATATGAATGGCGGAGGGACTACAAACTACGTTTTAAAAGCATTAAAAAAGAACATTCGCGTCAGATTCTCTATTTAACTACTTTCTTAAATTCAGAAGTGATATTAAATTATAAGGAATAATCCGGAATATTTATTGTATTCATGGAGGTATGAAAAAAAACCTGGTCACACAGTGTGACCAGGTTTTTTTTTCATACCTCCATGAATACAATAAATATTCGAATTATTCCTTAAATGATTTTTGGGGCTAATTGTTGAGTGGCATACAATCAAACTTCGCTATCTAAAACATGTTTAACCCATTACCCCATAGCCTGTTTCTAGAATTGAAAATAGTTAATCACTTAAAGCAGGTTAAAAGTAAAGCAGAATGCGCCTTAAGGCGCATTATGCTTTTCTTTCAGCCTGCTTTAAGCTATTATCTGCTAGAATATAGAAAATATTTCTTACGATTTTTATTCGTGACAGTATAACTTGAAACTATTTTCTTCAGCAGAGGATTTCATTAAAGGGGTAAAAAGGCGTATTTATGGGGTAATGGGTTAAGTCGAGCTATCCTGTATTTATTTTCATGAATTTCTATGTCTTGCTTTGCCATGTTTTAACTTTGAAATAC
Organism: Gari tellinella; assembly: GCA_922989275.2. NCBI lineage: Eukaryota > Metazoa > Mollusca > Bivalvia > Cardiida > Psammobiidae > Gari > Gari tellinella. The sequence continues at coordinate 14,033,239 of OV277869.1, read as the reverse complement.
CGATGTGTTCCACTTAACCCTTTCCTCAATAGAAGCGCCTTTAAGCGCATTTAATTTATTAGAACTATTTTCTACAGAGCAAGAACAAACTATATGCGCTTAAAGGTGCTTCTATAAGGGAAAGGGTTAACAAGGTTTGACTGTAACTAGAGTTCAATGGGTTAAATACACAGTAATAAATTAAATTGCAACTGTTCTCCATCTTCCACTTGTTCTACGACTTCTTTCACCATCACAATCCTTCTTCCACAAACAGTCGAACCTGGAAAGACAAAGACAGTTAGTTCCTTTATAAATACACTGGAGAAAACGTTATTCTTTCTGATTTAAATGCAAACGAAACGCAAACGCATGACAATAAAACGTAGAAAAGGACAAGGCAAAGACAGAGTTCAGTATAAGGAGAGTACTTCAAAACTAAAATCTTTATTTCTGCATTAAACCCTATGGTGTCAATACTCATTAGAATCATCTCTTCAAGACGATTCTAATGAGTAGTTACACCATATCATTTGGTGCTGAAATTAGCGAGAATTTTTTATTTTTTTCGGTTTAATCCCTCTTATAATCTGGATCCCTTGTAAGGCGTTAGGTGATTGTAAGAACATACCTTTTCCATTTGCTCATCAATAGATTTAATTGAATCGTGAATCATGACAAGTTTGTTTTTCTCCTGCTTGGTTTGTGTATGTAGTTTATCACAGCTCAGTTCATATTCACTCCTGTGTTCCACCAGGACTCTCAGCCTCTCCTGTAAGCTCTTTATCTTTGCCTGTATCATACGCTCCTCCTCTAGGATGTTTTCAACCTTCTCGTGCTCATGGCTCAGTTTGGTTTTCAGCTTGTGGATACACTGTTTTACACTGTTGGATTCTTCATGAAGTATTTCTTGTCTTGTGATGAGATTTTGGTATTCTTCCTTGTAGCGGCCCTTATCACCACTTTGTGAGGCTGTAATGTTAAATAAAGATATTTATTATATGCCTATCGATGATTTATAGAGATTTCTCAGTTAGATAAATTTCATATGCGTCACAGTTGATATCATGCACTAATGATGATATCATGCACTTTTGCAGTGACGATATCATTTTTGCAAATGGTTGATGGTTTATACAGGTGACTGTTTAAAGTAAGGTGACAGTAAAACAGGAAGCTCCTTTAGGAGCTTTCTGTTTTACTGTCACTTTGCTTTCTGCTGTCACCTGTCTTGTATGCATGTAGAATCAAGAAGCCTTCATTTTGGTTGCTTTAACCCATTACCCAATAGCCTGTTTTTAATATTGCAGATAGGTGACCACTTAAAGCAGGTTGAAAGTAAAACAGAATGTGCCTTAATGTGCATGCTGCTTTTCTTTCAGCCTGCTTTAACTCTTTGAACCCTAGTCCCGCATATAGGCGTCTTTTTCAAACAGTGTAAGTGTGAATAGTACACATGTTTTATGCAAACAGTGAAGACCCCGATCAGAGGGCTCCTAAAGGAGCCCTCTGATCGGGGTCTTCACTGTTTTTCACAATGCAAAACATTGACATAAACAACCCTTAAAGGTCAAGAATGGACTTGACTAAAATGGAAACTGGAATTGTCCATTTAAAGTTTCAGGGAGGAAAGAGTTAAGTTACCATCTATTACGATAAAAAAAATTCTTAAGGTGCATATTCATAACTTTATTAAGTGGTACTATTTTCTTCAGTGGAAGAAAAAATTAGAGGCATTAAAAGGGGTATTTATGGGGTAATGGGTTAATTGAGAGGTTTTATTATTATACCTCAACTTCATTTACAATGTTAATCTCTCATAAGCCACCTTGACATAAGAATACTGTCAGACTCAGTGTGAAAAAATTTGCTGTCTTTAAAATACTGTCTCCCGCTACCATTGGTAATCAAATGTCGTAAATGATGTCAAACCGAAAATGATGTCAAATCCACTTTAATGCGCCAAAGCGTCATTTTAGATAACGTTAACTAAATGATGCAAATAAACAGTCAGATCAGAACAGGGAAAGTTATGCATGACGGGTATATTATAATCTATGCACGTTTATCTATAAAGAGTTTGTATAATTCCTTCAAATTCCAATAATGTTATAAACAGTGAATTTCGTTATGAATCCCATGCGGATCTAGTTACATTAATGATTCCAGTCAGTTCAGGAAAGCTCTAGATTTCCTGGTTAGAGCCCAGGATTTTGGTATAATAAATTAAATATCACATGTCTGACAGGATGACAGTAAAATTGTCAACTTTCGGAAAAATACTGTCAACCTTGGCTTGATCGCCTCGGTTGACAGTATTTTCCCAAAAGTTGACAATTTTACTGTCACCCATGTGATATTTATATACTGTATATCATTGTGCTCACCAGTTTTGCCTGTCTGTTGTGCTGTTTTATCACTGTATTTTGTAATGATTTGCTGCAGCATGATATTGGCCGTACTGGACTGGACTGCACAGCCACACAGCCCACAGAATTTGGTCACCCTGCAGCACAGGCCACACAGGGTATGTCCACATGGTATCAACAGCATGGGGTTGTTTGGAGCTACCTGCAAAGATAAAGTTTAACCTTTACCCCATAGCCTCTTTCTAGTTTTGAAGACAGATGACTACTTAAAGGAGGTTGAACGTAAAGCAAAAAGTGCCTTTGGGCGCCTTCTGCTTTACTTTCAGCCTGCTTTAAGCTTCAATCTGATAGAATATAGAAAATATTTCTAATGATTCTTATTTGTGACAGTATAAATTGGAAATATTTTCTTCAGTAGAGGAATAAATTTATGGCGTAAAAAGGCATATTTATGGGGTAATGGGTTAAATGCATTCAGTTTATTATTGCGCTGAAGATAAAGTTCCAATTTATATATTCATAAAAATGTATAATAAGGAATGTTTTCTTTATTCTAGTAGGTGGAATAGCTTAAAGCAGGCTGAAAGTAAAGCAGAATGCGCCTTAAGGTGCATTTTGCTTTACTTTCAACCTGCTTTAAGTAGTCACCTATTTTCAAAATCAGAAACAGGCTATGGGGTAAAGTGTTAACCCATTATTCCATCAATATACATTTTTATGCCTGATTTAGCGTCTTCACTGTTAGTCCAGTACAGGGCTGCCATTTCTCCCGACTTTTCCGAAATCTTGGCATTTTTCTTAATTTCTCCGGACCTAATGATTATTTCCAAAATCTTCGGATTTCTGCTCTTACTTTTAAAATTTGGAATTTTATGAGTTTTTTACTTAGGAAACATTGATATGTGTGTCAAACAGTTTTGATCCAGATCAGACGCCACGTTACGCAGCGTCTTATCTGGATAAATATTGTTTGCATAATAATGTTAGTGTTATAGAACCTGGCAGCGAAAGGGTTGAAAGTATGATTCCTAAAATGACGCTTGAAAACCTGGAATTTTAGGATTTTTATGAGCAACTTATGGACGCCCTGGAAGTATTTGCCTTTTGAATTTGTTTAGCTAATTTGCAGAACCTGACGAAAACTGCATTTTTATGTAATATGCCAAATTCTGGTGCAAATGACAGAAATCCCTTGTCTTGAACATTGGGTAACAGTAAATCAGGGTTAGAGCAAATACTGCTTGCCTAGGACAAGTTTACTCTTCACAGGTACAATGTTTGTAAAGGATTAGTATACTTGTCACTAGAGTTCAATGAATCAACCCATATCCACATAAATGTGCCTTTTTACGCCTTTAATTTATTCATCCATAGAAGAACATAGTTCCAATTTATACAGTCATGAATATGTAACATAAGAAAAAGTTTCTATATCTTGGTAGAGTGTAGCTTAAAGCAGGCTGAAAGTAAAGCAGAATGCGCCTTAAACACATTCTGCATTACTTTCAACCTGCTTTAAGTGGTCATTATTATTATTATACATGTATACCCGATTTATATAGCGCTCTTTTCACACAGGAGCTGTGCGTTCAAAAGCGCTTCACATGAAATTATATCAATGAACCTACAAAGTCAGAAAAGACAAATAACTTACTACATTCACGATAAACATGATATATTATGGAAACATTGTCATTGTCATCTGTCTTCAACAGGGCTGCCATAAATTGACATGAAAAATCCTAAGATTTCAAAATTTGCATTTTTCAAGTGCGATTTAAGGAATCGTACCTTTACCCCATAGCCTTTTTCTTGTTTTGTTGACATGCGACCACTTAAAGCAGGCTGTAAGTAAAGCAGAATGCGCCTTAGGGCGCATTCTGCTTTACTTTCAGCCTGCTTTAAGATACCATGAACTGGGAAAAAATCCGGAGATTTAGGAAAAATCCGGAGAAATGGCAGCCCTGCTTCAAAACTAGAAACAGGCTATGGGGTATTAGGTTAAATATGGAAATTTTAGTAATGGTCAGTTACATTTATGTTTAACTCCGCTAAATATTGAATCAAACAGAATCTTACCATGATTTTTTCACAGGTAGGACAAGTATGATTGGACATTTCACTCCCACTGGACTTATTGCTCCCAGTATCAACCAGAGAATGCCGTCCCCCATGTATGTGATCATTCCTCTTACTGCCGTGTCTACCAGCAGTATTTGATGTGTGGTGGTGTCTGTTTTGTAAGCCCAAATCGCCTTTCACCTTTGCAATAATGTTATCCGCTCTTGAATCAAAGTCTTGCGGAGACATGAGCTGAGCTGTAGTTATCTCCCCTGTTTCATCCTCACTGTTCCATTCTGTATCGGGTGAGGCATAGCCAGCTGGTCTTGTGCTAGGAACTCGTAAAATGTTTACATCACTTGAGCCGCTGTGGTCCCTATAGGACCTATCAATATACTCATTGTTGTTATAATTGCCTGGCTGGTAATGTTTGCTGTTACTGTTGACATTAGAGTCAAGGGAGGTAATGTCTGTATCCGAGGCCTCTGGGGTCTCCTTAGCTTTCAGCCAGTTATGGAACTTTGCCTTTGATTTGTGTGAGGTTAATAGGTTGTTTATACTGGATGTTGGCTCTTCTGTCTTTCTTGTAGCCGTTACCTGCTGAGGTGAAGCTTTGGGAGCTTCAACAGTTTCTAAAATGAAATAAAAATGTAGAAGAAAATTGCTTTCAGCAGGGCTCCAGATAAAGGGGGTATTTCAAAAACTAAAATCTTTATTTCTGTATGAAACCCTATGGTGTCACTACTCATTAGAATTGTCTCTTCGAGACGATTCTATTGAGTAGTAACAACATAGAAATCAGTGTTGAAATAAGTGGGCAAATGGTGGATTTGTTCAGTTTACTGTTTCAGGACTCCAGATAAGAGGGAGTAAACTGAACAAATCCAACATGTTTTTACTCATTTCAGCAACAAATCCTATGGCATCATACTCATTAGAATCATCTTGAAGAAATGATTCAAAATGAGTAGTGACACCATAAGGTTTAATGCAGAAATAAATGTTTTAGTTTTTTATAAACTCCCCTTATCTGGACTCTCTGCTTTTCATCTAATCTTCAGTTGAATACTTAGTCTTTTAATGCAATTTCTCCGCAAAACATCAAATGGACAATTCCAGTTCCATTTAGTCAAGTCTACTTTTGACTAATTAGGTTTATTTTTAAAATATATTGCATAATGTCAAACAGACTAACAGTGCAGACATGGACCAATCCTCTGATATGGGTCTACACCGTTTGCATAGGACAAATTTACTCTTTACTTTATTGTAAATGTATTTATTTCTCTTTGTTTTTCACTTTATTTGTACAAGTATATAATTTTAAAGTGAAGCGCTTTTCAGCGCACAAGTCCTGTGTGGAAACAGTGCTACATAAATCTGGTATAATAATAATAATTTACAGGTTTGTAAATAAATGAGTATGCTTGTAGCTTGGTTTAAATGTTTTTATTATATGATCATTTCAGTTTTGAGAGAATAATATAAATATTTTACAGAAAGGAAATTTAATGTTTGCATCAATATATAGTAAACCAATATATAATCCTTTACCCCATATCCTGTTTGTAATATTGAGCATACATCACAGCTTAAAGCAGGTTGAAAGTAAAGCAGAATGCACCTGAAAGCGCATTCTGCTGTACTTTCAACCTCTTTTAAGCTAGGATTTGCTAGATTATAGAAAATATTTCCATGCCTGTATAAATAGGAACTATTTTCTTCAATGGAGGAATAAATCAAAAGCGTATTTATGGGTAAATGGGATAACGGTGTTAAAGGGGTACATGTATGCTACTTCCTATATGCATGTATTCATTAAAATGATACTACTTTGTTACTCATAATCTAGCCTTCTGTAAATTGTAATGGCCAATTTAGATTTTCCTTGGTTCCAGTCTGACAGGGCCACAAGGTTTTGAAAACTTGACGCCTGCTATAGGTATGCTGTTCATTATGTGCTATTTATAAACATATTTTTTCACCATGATTCTAAAGGCTTAATGTTCAATCTAGATGTACCTGTCATTGGATCTGGTTCCTTGGAATCAGCTCTCTGCTTCATCCAGTTCTTTTGCCGCATCTTGATTTCTTTCACCTGCATGGTTAATTATACATGTATATTAGCTCATTGCATATTAACCCATTCCCCCATAAATGCGCCTTTTTTCCGCCTCTAACTTAATTATTCCTCCACGGAAGCAAATGGCTCCAATATATACTGTCATGAACAATTGAAAATGTTCTATAAGAAATAGTTTCATTATGGGTTATGGTCAAAGCGTACCATGGTCAAAGCGTACCATATGATAAGCGTACCATTTTTGGTCGAAGCGTACCACATATAGGATTATATAGGGGAAAAAATATTAGTTATTAGGTGATTATTGGTGACAATTTATCCGTTTTCACACCTATAATCAGTGTAAAAACACGATTTACATGTATAAATATGTTATTTAGTGATTGCGATCCTGATCATATTTGCATATCCGCCAATATTTTACCTTTGATCTAGATCTACTTTCCTAAAAACAATCGCCTAACTGCTGTTATTTCACACCTATAATCACTGTAAAAACACGATTTACCTGTACAAATATGATATTAAGCAGCTAGAAATGGTTTGGATGCTGACCATATATGCATACTTCCCTATACTATTTAACGTTCGATTTACTTGCCTTAGAGAGTTCATGTAAAGCAATGTCATTTATCCCTCACCTATAATCACTTTTAAGGCTTAAAGGGACTCGCAACCGGATGGTGTACTTGTCAAAATAAAATAAAATACTCAAATAAAAGCAAATTTGTGGCATTATTTGGCTTCTGACATAAAAAAATATGATCAGTCCAAAAAAAGTCTCAAGAATCGTCACCGAATCTTAGATTTTTAGATATTTTCGATCGTTTTTCTATACCGACTAGTAGACGGTATAGTTGTTGTTGTTGCTTCTCTACACGGGCTCAGACATAAACACGAGCCGAATTACGAAGTTGTATGCACTTTCGATCGCTACACATTGAAATACGTTAAATCGATCCGGGATAAACGGATAGTTCCGTGGTCCATTGGTCTAAGCGGTTTCCCCTATTTTGCCTTCTGTCCACCAATGCCGGGCCCCGGGTTCGAATCCCACCAGAGACCAATATTTTTTTTTATTGAAATACATTTTTTTAAACAGAATTTCTTATCCTAAACTAATTCTTTACCATTTATATAAGCGTTTGACACATATTTACAAAATACTATTTTTAATGCACCATCTGGTTGCGAGTCGCTTTAAAAACACGATCGACGTGTACAAACAATTTATTAGAAGTAGTTTTGAAACTGATCAAATTTGTATATTGCAGTTTAAAACTTTTAAAACCGTAATAAATCTATATTTATTTCAGCCCTATAAATATATAAGAAAAAACACACGATCGACCGGGACGAATGTGTTAGGATTCAGATAGAAGTAGTTTGGATGCTGATAATAAATATTAAACATATTAGCAATTATAATAAGTTGCTAGGTCACCGTAATTCATAGTTCCTTTATTTATTTGCATGTTAATAGAAAATCATACAAATATTTATCATGTTCGACTTTCATATTCAAGAAGCTTGGATGTGTTATGATTCAGCTAAGTAGTTTGGATACTAATCATAAATAGTGTAGATTTTCAATTTTTCATTTATAATTATAATTTGTTTATAAGTCAGCATAATACATTTATTTCATAGTTATTTTATTGATTTGTAGGTTAATAGAAAGTCATTACAAATATTTATCATATTCCAATTTATTTATAAAGCAGATACAAGTAGTGTAGTTTTGATACTGATCACCTATATACTCACCTATGTTTTGATACTGATTACATTTAGACACAACTATGTTTTGACCAGAATAAAAAGTATTGTAAATCCCGATTGCTTGACGTTGAATAAATGTAATTGATGTAATTTCCATGGTTATTTATATTTATTTTATTCAAATACAGTTACACGCATTAATATTTTAGCATCATGAATTTGACATATGAAGACCCATTGGCAGAAAATGGTTGCAAAAGAAACATGTGGAGAAAAAGACTACTTGCTTCTTGTTTCTTGGTAAAGAGACTGAATACGTATGTGATCAAATGTGTAGAGCCTGATCAGTTGACAAATGTTTTGCATATCAGAAAGTCTGGGTCTGCACATTTTGTGACTCCGAAATATTTGATGTTTTATGACTTCGAAATATTAATGCAATATATTTTTTGAAAGCATATAACTATGTTTCCCTTTTTGTATTTGGAAAATATATATCAAAAAATGCCATTTTCATGTTATATGTTTTATTGATATAGAAAATTAAAGTATGTTTGATAATAATATGCTAATTGTGTAATTGGTTAATCGATTGTCTTTAAGTGTGACCACGTTTAGGATCCACAATGACTGACACTTGTTTATACGTTTGTTTCAAGAAAAAAAAAGATTGACACTTGTTTTAGAGCAGACAACTGTTTTACGGCATTACTTTTATTTCAAGCAGTTTGGATCCTGATCAGGAACGCACACTATGGGATGTGATCAGGATCCACACACCACACAATTGTTGACACTTATTTGAATAGTTTCGATACTTGAGTGAGAACTTATGACAATTAACGTATGACAACGTAGGCACATTAGAATTTGCTCATACCATGGAGGAAGTATACCCTGGAGAAGTATCCGGCCGGCTCGCGATTTATCTTGTCGTCCAAAATCGGTCAATCAGCGACGCTCACTGGCCGCTAGAAAACAACGTTTTTCCGAAAGTTAGGTGTTAATAGAAATGCTTTTAATGTCATCTTTTCGTTATAAATTTTAATACAGATGTTTTATTAGACAATAATCTTACGCGTAGTACAAAATTTGAGGCGATAGCTTATAAATTGTTAGTTTAGTGAGGTTTTGAAAATGAGAGAAAAACGTATTTTTTCGTTTACCTACGAAGTTTGGTGTTTAATAGAAATGCTTTTAATGTCATATTTTCATTATAAATTTTAATACAGATGTTTTATTAGACAATGATCTTATGCGTAGTACAAAATTTGAGGCGATAGCTTATAAATTGTTAGTATAGTGAGGTTTTGAAAATGAGAGAAAAACGTATTTTTTCGTTTACCTACGAAGTTTGGTGTTAATAGAAATGCTTTTAATGTCATCTTTTCGTTATAAATTTTAATACAGATGTTTTATTAGACCATGATCTTACGCGTAGTACAAAATTTGAGGCGATAGCTTATAAATTGTTAGTAAAGTGAGGTTTTGAAAATGAGAGAAAAACGTATTTTTTCGTTTACCTACGAAGCTTGTGTGTGTCTATATTTCTCTGCCACTGTCTGTTTGCCTCTTGTCTGTCTCTCTGTCTGTCTGTTTTTCTCTTATCTCTGTCTGTCAGTCTCTCGCTTCTTCTTTTCTGTCTCCATCTTTCTGTATGAATGTCTGTCTGTCTGTCTCTCTCTCTGATGATCCTCATGCGGAGAAAAGATAAAATGTGTCATAAAGAGCTTAATTTGAAAAAGGGGTAAACTATATTTCAAGAGACATACTCTATGAATCCGACATTTTTGCAGCCTGGTCTGGATTACAACTGTTTGCAATTGCAATAGTCATCATGTTACTGGTATTCAGTAATGAGAGGGTTAATCCAGTCATCAACCAAACCAGGTGCATTGATGTTGGTCTTTTTTTTCTTTCTTTTTTTTCAATTCAATTCTATTATCTTTATTTTTTGTGATTTGTATAATATATAAAAATCATGCGGTTACAGAAGTCAAAAACACATGTTCAAGTTACACGCACGGGTAGCATTGATCTTTTTTATTAAAGAGGAAACCCCCTGGTGTCCAGTTCCCTAACAAGCACTTCATAGATAATCGGCATGTTCAAGAAGCATGGACTTCATGCTGGGAGAGTTTTATGACGCTTATAAATGGCCTGCTAATTGTGTACGGTTACGTAATGTGTCACATTCCTTTGTGATGTGTAATATGGTAGACATGTAGTTTACAGATGAATAGCCCTAGTTCATTATTTAACCACAATTTCTTGATGATTTTATTCTTAAATAAACGTCTATTACCTTTGTAGGTCATCATTACTTTTTTCGCTTCAAGAAAACCCCTGGTATTTTTACAACCGAAAGATAAGTGTCACGGCTTTATATCAAGACCTTTTTTTAATATATATATATATATATCGGACGAAAATTATGGATTAAATTCAAGTTTTTGAAACGGGACGTTGTATTTATTTCGCGATCGCCTGCTCTCGTTTATCGACTATTTCATTTGGCAATCGCTCTTTAACTCGCCATAAAATTTGTTGATTTCAAAAATAAACACTGGCATTTTCTACAACTGAAAGTAAATTATCTTAGCTGTCCTTTAAGACCATTGTTATGGAAATCGGCCTAAAATTGAGGATTTTATGAAAGGTTTTGTAACAGGGCGTGATATATTTTTGCGCGAGCGCTTGCTCCCTTTTATCGGCAAATTCATTTGGTAACCGCTCTTTAACTCGCCATAAAAAATGATCAATGTAAAAATTAGATTATGTTATTTTCACAAGTAAAAATTAAGGATTTTATGTAACTTAAACTAACAGTAGGTAACCATTCAACACGATAAAAAACGCGATAGCCCGCTATCGGCGTACCGGTGCAGTTGAATTATCGATCGATTAAGCGTTATCGCGCATACACGTATTGGACGACAACATTTTCGGGAAAATGCAGATTTGTGTATATGATTCTTCTCCAGGGTATACTTCCTCCATGCTCATACTGAGTACTAAATCCCCACATATGTGGTTTATGGATGAAAACTATGTAGGCGTACGTAAAATACACTAATTACGATACTTACAGGTATATAATGTGTGAAAAACAATAAATAATCACCTAATAACTAATAATTTTTTCCCCTATATAATCTTATATGTGGTACGCTTCGACCAAAAATGGTACGCTTTGACTCGGTACGATTTGACCATAACCCTTCATTATTATAGCAGAATTGGTAGCTAAAAGAAGGCTGAAAGTAGAGCAGAATGGGCCTTACAGCGCATTCTGCTTTGCTTTCAACCTGCTTTAAGTGGTCACCTATCTTCAACACTAGAAACAGGCTATGGGGAAAAGGGTTAAGCAGTGTTCCTGCATTAATTTGTCAGCTTTGGCATCTTAGTTCAAACTAAGATGTTCAGAAATGGATCTCAAGTATCAAACAATTTGGATGATGGATCACGATCAGACCTCACATTTGTCTATCTAAATGATAACCTAAACTGTTCTAAAAACATATCAAAAGTTCTACTCCAACATGCAAATACATGTAGCTAATAGTTAGAACTGTTTGAACATCATTCTATGAACATCATTTTAATTTATAAGCTTGTGTAACAACTTCAATTTTAGACAAACTAATATGGCAGCAGCGTATCACATGCCATTCAACAAGTATGGTCCGAAGATAAGGTAATCGGTAGGCATTAAAATGGTTACTTAGTTCCCCTGCTCTCTACCGTTGCGAGGACGCTGTAACTACAGTACTGCAACGTTTTTATACAGATACAGATAATAAAGACAAACAATTTCAAGAATCATTAAACTTTTTGCAATTGCAATTATTTTGATAAATCTTCATTGTTATCAACATAAAAGATAAATGTTAAGCAACCTTGTCGGCTATTTCCTGCTTTTTCGCATGTCTGTTCATTGTTAGAATACTGTCTAAGTCAGCGTAACGAAAAAATTAAAAATCGATTCAGCTGCATGTCCCGTCAATCGCCATTTGTAAACAAAAGGGAGCGAACTCTTAACAACGGAAGAGGTATAAAACGCGACAATAACGTTTTAAAATTATCGCTGTTTGCGGTACTGTACCTGAATTATTATACAAGATAAAGCATGCATGTTTTTCTGAATAAGTAGAAATTAAATGATCATAAATAATGGAGATTTGCCAGATTCAGGAAGAAAATTGAAAGTGCTTTTCTTGCTTTTGTTAGAACCATACAACCGAAAGTTGTTTTAGAGAGGTGGCTGTTTAACCCATTACCCCATCGCATGTTTCTAGTTTTGAAAACAGGTGACAACTTAAAGCAGGTTGAAACTTCAAAGTAAAGTAGAATGTGCCTTAGGGCGCATTCTGCTTTACTTTCAGCCTGCTTTAAGCTATTATCTGATAGAAGATAGAAAATATTTCTTTTGATACATATTCATGACTGTATAAATTGGAAATATTTACTTGAGTGGAGTAATCATTTAGAGCCGTAAAAATGTGTATTTATGGGGTAATGGGTTAAATCAGATTGACATTAAAACAAGTACATGTATTCTTTTTAAAAAAAACACTAAAATTTAAAATGTTTACTGTAAACTGTTTTAAGTGGTCAACTGTCTTCAAAAGAAGAAACAGCTATATAGTATCCCGGTATCACCATTATTCGAACACCTAAGCATCTTCTAGTCAATTTCAAATTGTTATGAGAATAAAAGTTATTTTTTACATTAATACTGGATATACTGGGCGTTTTCAACTTAAAATACGATGGGTAAGTTGTTGCAACTCAAATCGGTTCTCTAACAATGTAAACAAAGCATGATGGCCCACTTACTTCATTCTCAGTGGGACCCCAACCTAAATTCGAACAGTAGGTTTGACACCACGAAATATTTACTATTTATAGTCCAGGGTAGGTGTTTGTTCATATAATGTCAGAAAAAACATAAAACAAGAGTCTAAAGCCTCATAAAAAGTAAAAGTCAACTTTTTTTCATATAATTTACAGTAGTTTAGACATAAACTATCAATCGTTAATGGCTACAGGCAGGGCAGCAGAAGGGACCTCCCCTTATAAGTACCCTGGCAGAGCTGCACACTTTAAAGTGCACACAGCCATCAAGAAGAAATTTCTAAAAGTTGTTAAATAGATTTTTCTAAATATTTAGTAAACTCGAACCTATCAAAATATTTGTTTGTATTATTTATTTCTTGTTACTTCTTATATGAAACACTGTTTAGAATATAAAAAAGTGAAACAAATTGATAAGGACCCTAGTTTGAGATTTGATCAGATTTAGTGGTCTGAACCCTAAATATAATTTGTCCGGACCACTGGGAATGAGGTAAATGTAAAAGTTATGCAGCCGACACATCACTAGTATTTTTTGTTCGCAGAAAATGTAGTCTAAAGCATATTTATGCATTGGGAAATTTGGGAATAGGTGTAAATGCAATATTTTTAGTCAGTGAAGTTCAACAAATGCCCTTTTACCTGTTCACTGATAATTCTTGCCGAACCTGTGTTCTTGACGTTTCTACAGATGTTGCTGTCAAAATGTCATGCGCGGTAATGCAAAACTGTTAGTAACCATAGATATCACGTGAAATGATTTAGGTGTTCGATTTTTGGTTGTGTTCGAATAATGGTGGTAAAGGGATACTCAGGGTAAAGGGTTAGAGACTAATAAAAGTCAGATGGCAAATTGAATAACAAAAATAAATAAAACATCTTCATGTGCAAAGACGTTGATAATTGATTATTGACAAATAAAATAGGAAATGAAACATCACTAGATTTAATTTTGATTTTTATCACATTTTTTCCAGAAAATTTAATTTATTTGGACACCATTAGTGGCATATACAGTCAAACCAGTATAAACCCATTTTTACACCTTTAATTTATTCATCCACTGAAAAAAAAAAGTTCCGATTTATATAGTCATGAATATAAACCATAAGAAATATTAACTGTATCCTACCAGATTGTAGCTTAAAGCAAGCTGAAAGTAAAGCAGAATGCGCCAAAAGCCTGCTTTAAGTTACCATCTGCTAGAATATAGAGAATACATTTTATCAATCATATATAAAACTGTATGAAAAATATTTTGGAAATATTTTCTTCAATGGAGGCATAAATTAGAGGCGTAAAAAGGCGTTTTATGGGATATGGGACAAGAAGCATTCTGCTTTACCAGGTTTCCCAAACTAGACACAGGCTTTGAGGTAACGAGTTAACCCTTTCCTCCCTGAAACCTCAAACAGACAATTCTAGGTTTCAATTTAGGTAGTCCATTTTAGGGCTTATTTTACAATATAATTTTTTTTTTTATGTCAAATGAAAAACAATGTAGACCTTGATCAGAGGGCTCCTTATGGAGCCCTCTGATCAGGGTCTACACTGTATGCATTTGACAAGTGTAATCATCACAGGTACACTGTTTGTAAATGATATGTATACTCGTCGCTAGGGTTGAATGTGTTCAGAGACCAACACTCTTTTGTTCTTATTTATTTCAGCAAAAGTTTGACTGTATTTCCTTTAACCCATTACTCCATAAAAACGCCTTTATATGCTTTTAATTTATTCCTCTACTGAAGAAATTATTCCCAAATTATACCTTCATGAATGTATACCATAAGAAATATTTTTTAACTTCTAGCAGATGGTAGCATAAAACAGGCTGAAAGTAAAGCAGGTTAAGTGGTTACCCATCTTCAAAACTAGAAACAAGGTATGGGGCAATGTGTTAACAATAGGCTCATGGGACAGAGAAGACAAAAACAGTTTTAGTGTAATGATTTTTAATCATATGATGCATAAAGGTCAAAGACTTGACCAGGGTTAATAAGTCAATACAGTGCTCCCTCTCTACAATGGCCCTCCTTACAATGACCTTTGCGGCAGCTCCCTAAACAGGACAATTATGTCTAATGCTTTACTGCTGTAATTTCATCTCCTGTTTTTCCACAGGGTTACAGTGGAGAATCTGTTATTCTTTCCCGTTTAAACGCAAACGTACGCAAACGCAAATCACTTAAACGTAGAAAAGAACAACTTTTGGACAATTCTGATAATTCTTGTTTATCTTGGTGGCAAACAGTTTAGAGCCTGATCAGAGGCCGGGTTACCCGGCGTCTGATCTGGCTCCAAACTGTTTGCACTGCAAATAATAGTTTTAGCGTAAACGCGTTTATTGGGAAAGAATAACAGATTCTCCACTGAACGTATAAGTGGACATTTCGATAGAAGATATATAATGACCAGTGGCAAATAGCTTGAATCTAGATTCAAGCTATTTACAAATATTAGTCAATTTCCCTCCCTATAACGACTCTCCAAACCACACACACAATCCCACTGGGTGTCTTTGTAGAGAGGGATTTGGACTTATGATTTAATGTCACTTTTAACAGTATTTCAGTCCTATCCCAACGTCCAGCTAATTACAGGTGGATGAAGACCCCAGATGCCCTTTATGCACTGTTTCAGGCACTAATTGGCAACTGGGTAGAACCACCGACCTTCCGCAAGCCAGTTGGAAGGCTTCCCTACATGAACAAGGGCCACTATGGCCCTAAATCGCTCACCTGGTAACCATGTAACCATGTACACCGTGTGACCTAGTTTTTGACCGGGCATGACCCTCATTCTAACTTGACCTCGTTTTCAATGAGACAAACATTTTGTTCAAGTTTCATGAAGATTCAATGAATTTTGTAGTCTCTATAGAGTGTTAACGAGGTTTTTCGATGATTTGACCTTGTGACCTAGTTTTTGACCGAACATGACCCACATTTGAACTTGGCCTAGATTTCATTGAGGCAATCATATTGATGAAGTTTCATGAAGATCAAATGAAATTTGTAGCCTCTAGTGTTAACAAGGTTTTTAGATAATTTGACCTAGTGACCTAGTTTTTGACCAGACATGACCCACATTCTAACTTGACCTAGATTTCATTGAGGCAAACATTTTGATGAAGTTTCATGAAGATCCAATGAAATTTGTAGTCTCTAGAGTGTTAACAATGTTTTTCGAAGATTTGACCTAGTAACCTAGTTTTTGACCGGACATGACCCACATTCGAACTTGGCCTAGATTTCATTGAGGCAATCATATTGATGAAGTTTCATGAAGATCCAATGAAATGTGTAGCCTCTAGAGTGTTAACAAGGTTTTTAGATAATTTGACCTAGTGACCTAGTTTTTGACCGGACATGACCCACATTCGAACTTGGCCTAGATTTCATTGAGGCAAACATTGTGACCAAGTTTCATCAAGATCCAATTAGATTTGAACCTGGTAGAGTGTTAACGAACAATTGTGGACGGACGGACGGACGACGGACATCCAGCGATCCTAAAAGCTCACCTTGGCACTACGTGCCAGGTGAGCTAAAAATCCAAATGCCCTGACCGGGATTCGAACCCACACCGGTGAGGAGCTTAACCCTTTACCTGATAGCCTATTTCTAGTACTTAAGATAGGTGACTACTTAAAGCAGGTTGAAAGTAAAGCAGAATGCGCCTTAGGGCACATTCTGCTTTACTTTCAGCCTGCTTTAAGCTATCATGTTCTATAATATAGAAAATATTCCCTATATTACATATTCATGACTGATTAAATTGGAACTATTTTCTTCAGCGGATGAATAAATCATATCCGCTAAAGGGCGCTTCTATTGGGGAAAGGGTTAATGACGTTAATCACAGTGACTATAACCACTAGGCAATTGAAGAGAGGGAGCATTGTAAGTCAAAAGTATCAAGGACATTTACATTTCTTGCAAACAAATTCATTTTATTCATTCAATTCACTCATGTGCTCTATAATTTAACATTGTTTGTTTTCATTACTTTTGGTGAGCTGTAATTGGCTAAATTTTCTTTTTCATACCCTTACATGTTGTCATTGTTTATGACTATGCCACCCTATATAAACGGAATATTACTATACTTTGCATATCTTATGCACCGGATCACTCGAGTTGTGTGTGTAAAGGCTATATCCAACGAGACCGAAGGTCGAGTTGGATATAGCCTTTACACACACAACGAGAGTGATCCGGTACATAAGATATGCAAAGTATAGTAATGTTCCTTTTATTATATACCTCTTATAATATAAATAAAATGAAAAACGATAGAAATGTTTCGAGCGTTACTATAAATAAACGGGATTTCCCATACGTCACACTTCGGGGAATGGCGCGTGAAAGTAAATACTCGCTATTACGACCACTAAAACGCAAGGTGACAGTGAAACAGAAAGCTCCTAAAGGAGCTTTCTGTTTCACTGTCACCTTGCTTTAAGCGGTCACCTACCGTAAACACCCTAATACTTAACATAATTTAGTGGTCGTAATAGAGAGGTTTTACTGTAGTTCCGAACTTCCGACTACACAGTAAACGTTCTTTTCCCATTACACAAGGTACATGGGTAATACGGAATTTTCAATCCGTCAAGGTGTATTTGTTCGATAAAATACAGAAATATTTCGGGCAGAACATTGGTAGGTATATAATAAAAAAACATACATGGCATGTTTAACTCTTGTTTACCCTTTACCCCATAGCCTGTTTCTATTTCTGATGACATGTGAGAGACCACTTTAAGCAGGTTGAAAGAAAAGCAGAATGCGCCTTAAGAACTGCTTTAAGCCATCATCTGCTTGACTTTAGAAAATATTTCTTACGATACATATTCACGAGTGTAAAAATTGGATCTACTATCCTTAGTAGAGGAATAAATGAAAGGCATAAAATGGTGTACTTATGGGTAATGGGTTAAACACACCCCTCCATTATCTGCTAAAAAATAATTCACAAACCATTGCTACATAATGTCTAAAAAACATTCTAAATTTAAAATTGAAAAAAAATTCTGTTAAAATTGGGTCAGGGTGTGAAACAATTTGGTTCCCGATGAGATGCGGCATCTCGTCTGGTTCCAAACTGATTGCAAAGGTAATACTGTTTCGACATCACAGGGCTGCCATAATTGGATCTTGAAAAATCCTAAAATATTTTCTTTTTGTCAAGCTTGATTACTTAAAGCAGGTTGAAAGTAAAACAGAATACATTTGTGTAAGACTAGGTTAAGTCCTCCTAAAGTGCAGATGATTGCTTAAAGCAGACTGAAAGTAAAGCAGAAAGCACCTGAACTCTTTGAACCCTACTAGTCATGTATATATGTGTCATTTGCAAACAGCCTACCTGTGGGGAGTACACTAGTCCTAGGCATACTGCGTAGACCCTGATCAGAGGACTCCTTAAGGAGCTCTCTGATCTGGGTCTACACTGTTTGTCATTTTGACAGATATTGTAAAAATCAACCCTTAAACGTCAAACATGGACTAGATTAAATTGAAAACTAGAATTGTCCATTTGAGGTTTCAGGGAGGAAAGGGTTAAGGCACATTCTACTTTACTTTCAACCTGCTTTACGTGATCACCTGTCTTCAAAAGTAGATTGAGGCTATGGAGTAAAAGGGTTATCATTATGGGTTCATTACACTGGATAAATAGGTAACCCTTATCTGGAGTTCTGCAGCGGCTTCTATCGGGGAAGGAATCAGCTGCCAACTTTATTATTAGACTGTAAAAATTATATTTTATGAGAATCTCCCGTACACTGAATTTATTTCACTACACACCCATAAATAATGCCAATGTCATCTCCACTTGGTGATTATTAACCCTTATCTTGCTAAGTGCGACTTGGCTAACATTTGCAAATAGCTATGGTCCAGATCAGATGCAGCGTTACGCGGCTTCTGATCTGGATCCAAGCTGTTTGCCATTCATATTTAATCTTTTCTAAAGATTAAAAAAGATCAAAATTGACAATTTATTTTTCGCAGACGATCTATTTTAAGCTGACGACAATTCAGCAAAAACGCTTATCCTGTTGAAAAGTCATATATTTAGTTTCGCCCCCTGCATATATTTAGCATATTAACCCATTTCCCCATAAATAGGCCTTTTTACGCTTTTAAATTATTCCTCCTCTGAAGCAAAAAGTTCCAAATTATACCATCATAAATATATACTAGGAGAAATATTTTATATATCCTAAAAAAATATTAGCTTTAATCAGGCTGAAAGTAAAGCAGAATGTATAGACCTTGATCTGCTGGCTCCTTTAACCCATTATACCTATAACTACGCCATTTTACGCTTTCAATTTTTTCATCCACTTAAGAAAATAGTTCCAATTTATAGTCATGAATATGTATCTTGAGAATTTGTTTCTATATTCTAACAGATGGTAGCTTAAAGCAGGTGGAAAGTAAAGCAGAATGTGCCTTAAGGCACATTCTGATTTACTTTTAAACCTGTTTTAATATTTTCTATATTCTAACAGATGGTAGCTTAAAGCAGGTGGAAAGTAAAGCAGAATGTGATTAAGGCACATTCTGCTTTACTTTTAACCTGTTAAAGTGGTCACATGTATTAAGAAAGCAGCTATGGGGTAATGGGTAAAAAGCTGCCTGATCTGGGTCTGCACTGTTTTCAAACAGTGCCAATACACGCTTTTAGCCGAAGAAGGGCTAATAATGACGCCACATGATATACCTATAGATGATACCTATGAATAATAACTGGTTTAGTCATCATCGAGATCTAATTCCAGTGTCGGCATCGGCAGGACTCAAATCTGGCGGTAACGATGGGCTAAATGAAATTTCAGGGCTCCAGATAAGCTGCAGTAAACTGAACAAATCCAGCATTTTCTCAAATATTTCAGCACCAAATCCTATGGTGTTACTACTCATTAGAATCGTCTCTTCTAGACAATTCTAATGAGTAGTGACACCATAGGGTTTAAAACAGAAATAAAGATTTTAATTCTTGAAATACTCCCCTTATCTGGAACCCTGGGCTAATGTTGACTCCACATGATATTCCTATAGATGATACCTGTGAATAATAACTGGTTTAGTCATCATCGAGATCTAATTCTAAGTCTTCTATTTCATCCAGAATTGCTTTCTTCTTTGAGATCTTTTCTAACTGTTCTTTCTGAGGTTCTTTCACTTCTCCCGACTTTATTTTGGCTTCCAAGTCCTCAATCTGTTTCAGTTTTTTCCTCAAATTTCTGACCTTTTTCATAATTTCTTGGTTTTTCGATTGCTGACTTTCCTGCCCAGTGTTACTCGGGCGCTTGACCGCTTGCTTGTCACTTGTTTTAACCCTCTCCTCTTCTTCAGCTGAAACCTTCACACTTGCAAGAGAATTAGTCACACTTTGCACACTTTTTCCTTCTTGTTGCTGCTGCTTTTTCTTCTCCTTTCTTTTCAGATTTTTCTTTGCTGCTTTGGACAAGTTCTGATCTGATACATCTGTAGTTGCCTTACCAGTGTCGGCATCGGCAGGACTCAAACCTGGCGGTAACGATGGCTTACTTTTCAACCACTGAACCCCTTTATTCTCATACCTGGAAAATCAAACAAGGTTCTAAATAGGAGTAAACCAGCGGCTTATTGAAAGTCGTACGACAAACATTAGCTTAAAGTCAGATTCTAAAATTTTCAATTACTACTTTTTTCTCCATCAAATCCTGTCTTGTGACATCTCTTTCGAATTGTCAAAAAGATGTCACAAGACAGGATATATAAATGGAGAAATTAGATATATTCTAATGCTTTGACTTACGACTGTTTTTGTCGTACGATATTTCGTAGGATGGGTCCCAGGGTTCAAGATAAGAGGGAGTAAACTGAAAATTTTCTCTCTCATTAACATTTCAGCACCAAATCTTATGGTGTTACATGTACTACTCAAAGAGATGATTCTAATGAGTAGTGACACCATAGGGTTTCATACCGACAAAAGGAAGTTAAGGTAGTAATTCAGAGCTTGCAGGGCTTTTTTTAACCATTAGGGGAAGATACCCGCTACCCAAAGAAGGGGAAAAAATGCGTCGTTTTGGGTCAATTAGGGGGAAATTTTAAGGAAAATATTAACCATATAATTAAATTTCTTTAATTTGTTCTTTAATTAAGGCTTAAAGCAACAGCAGTTACAAATGTAGTTGTCATTGGATTCTCTAAAGGTCCATGCCCCTGTTCTTTGATGCTTTGAAGGATTCGAGTATAGCTTCAAAGTCCTCATCAGTGAGGCTTTCGGAAATGACTTGATTCTCATCAAAGCATCCAATGTTCCCTGAGATAGGGATCTAGCAAGTGTTGTTCACGGGAGAAAAGGTTTTTTTTTTTAATGTGATGTCACCATAGTCTATAATTTGGTAAATAAAGTAAACAGTTGATACTTCATGATGGTTGATGGTGAAGGGCACTTAAGGTTTATTTAATTTAGGTTTGCCTTAGTATAGTTATGGTATGAAACCTACCATTGTTTTTGGGTTTTTTTTTACTTTTTTGGGGGAAAAATTTTTTAGAGGGAAAAAAAACGGGAGGGGAAGACAGCGTTTAACGGCGGCTGTTATATAAGGAAAAAAAAGCCCTGGCTTGGTTTAAAGTTTCATCCGAAGGACTTCGTCCGATAGGGGATCGAATTTACAACCCCTGTATTGACAATCTAGTACATTACCACAAGACCAGTGTACGGTCTGCCATGCAGCAAGCCTCAATAATTAGAGGGGGCTTTTGGCGTTTTACATCATCTTACAACAACACTTGTCATAACATTGTACAGTGGAGAAGACGTTATTCTATTCCGTTTAAACACAACAAAACTCAATCGCCTTGAAATGAAACAGAAAATCACAACTTTTAGACAATTCAGAATATTCATTTCAACCCATTCCCCCATATCCTGTTTCTAGTTTTGAAAACAGGTGACTACTTAAAGCAAGTTGAAAGTAAAGCAGAATGCTTAGGGCGCATTCTGTTTTACTTTCAGCCTGCGTTAAGCTGTAATCTGATAGAAAAATATTTCTTTTACTACATATTCCCGACTGTATAAATTGAGATTATTTCCTTCAGTGGAGGAATAAATTAAAGTCGTAAAAAGGCGTATTTATGGGGTAATAGGTCAATAGGAATGACAAACTGCTTGGAGTCTAATCAGAAGCCGGATTACTCGGTGCCTGATCTTGCTCCAAACTGATTGTATTGGAAATAATAGATTTAACATAAACACGTTTAATGTGATAGAATTACGCCTTCTCCACTGTATTATGAAAAGGCTTTCGTAACTAAACCCTGCTAGTTCTCACTAACGTTGGCATTTCTTCCTGGGGAATGTATCCGTCTTTAACTTTCCTGGGCTTTCTCCAGGATCCATCTGGTCTTTGGGTAGCAGGCAGGTAAGCTTCTCCTGAAACGGCATAAATATTCAGTTAGACCTGTGTGTGTAGCTGTCACTCAAAAATGAAACAGGGTTATCTTAACCCATTACCCCATAGCCTGTTTCTTGTTTTGAAAATAGGTGACCACTTAAAGCAGGTTGAAAGTAAAGCAGAATGCGCCTTAAGGCACATTCGGCTTTACTTACAGCCTGCTTCAAGCGTAAGTTTGCTGAAATATAGAAAATACCTTTTATCATACAATAGTTCACAGCCCAAACAAGACACGAACACAAACGTAGAAATAAACAGTTTGACAGGCACCGTATTCGTCATCATTGATCATTCGTCCACCGTAGATTTTGGACTTATTAATCATTCAGCTATTATAAGTGCTTTTGTGACCAATTCATTACACCACGTTACGGGATATGAATAGAAAATGAAATATATAATAAATACCTTTTGAGTTCTCGGTAATTGAGCATTTCTAATACAAAGTAAATTTCTAGATAACTTTGGTTTTCCAGTTTCGGTTTGACAAACGGAAATGATCATTGTCTTTGAGCGCTTGGCTTTTGAACTGAAACAAACTAAACATATCCAGAAGCGTCTTGCGACTGATCAGACGCTGTAAGTTGGTTGAGGTTTCATGTTAATATTCAATTTTTGGACACATATGCCACAATTTCTCTGATTACGTCTGTTAGTGACTTTTACACAAATTTGTTCATTGATCCTTAATGCGACATGATAAAAAACATACTGTTGATTTAGGTAGAAAAAAGGAAAATTTCGCGTGGACAAATGATGTTGACTAAGGGTTCTGCCTACTTTTTGAGGGGTGCTAGTGAATTCGCCTAGAGACGAACTCGCCTACAATTAGATATATAGTAACCGAAATGGTGAATTCGCCTATAAAGCAATTATGATAGTTATTGTATTTCACACTTTGTAGTACAGGTGTATCTACCGTTTACAAGCAAATAAGATAAAAAAATTGTAGAGGATCCACTTATCTTGTTGTTTTCTTATCCAGATATTTTTTTAACAAAATGAAAGATCAGTGTAGCACCTAATCACTACACCCAGATTTGACAACCTGTTTGAAAGGGGGTGATGCCAACGTAGAATACATCATTTTACATATTGAAAGCAAAAATGCCGCTTGCACAGGTCTACATAAAAAATTATTAACACCTGCATATGATGATCAGGGGCTACACTTATCGATTTACAGACGTTTCGGTAAATGACAAGTTCGGTAAATTCATGTTCACGTTTCGGTAAAAAGGTAAATTATAGTAATTAAAGGATTAAGTATATCGCACCTCGCACCTCTCTCTGTAACAGTGTTTGTGCCACTTTTGTAGGGTTTTAGTGTATGTGGATCCTGATCTAATAACGAAAAGGGGGTAAAAATAACTGGATTTCTTAAATATATTGATTTCATTTCTTCCATTAGGAGATGTGATGTTTATTACATTTCAAATTAATTAATAACTGGAAAAAAAAATCTTTATATTTATTGGTGTCTTCAATTCCTTTCATGTTTAACATACTAGATAGATATATAGATATTTCATTTTAACTTGTACATAGTACATCGTTATCAATATCATACAAAACACTTTTACTACATAGATTATTGTGTTTAACACGCAAGAATATTTACCGAATAATACTCAAATGATACATAACACAAAAAGACCAATGTACGTTCATGTAATTATGAAATAATTCACTGCCAAGGCGTTTTTTTTAGATTTATCGGTAAATTGACAAATTAAAACCATTTTGAGATTCTGCTCAATAGATGTCCAACTGTTAGCAAAAGCGTTACCACACGTGGTAAGGCAATGGAAGACTGTTAACCCTTAGCCTGCCAGTCACGACTATAACTCCATATGCAAACAGCTTGGATCTGGATGAGACGCCGAGTAACTCGGCGTCTCATCCGGATCCAAGCTGTTTGACACTCGGACAACATTTTCAGCAATTTTGAGCAACTTTGAAACTTGAAGCAGACGAGAAATATAGCAGACGACAATTTATTTGGCGGGCTAAGGGTTAATACTCATTTATAATATGTGTCAAAGAGTTTGATTTCTGATCAGTCGAAGCGTTTCGCGATGTCAGATAAAGATTCAAACTGTTAGCAAATAACGAAGGCAGTGAAAAGGTTTGCTGATTCACCAATTGCTGATCTGGGACTATGCTGTTTGCATAGAGCAAAATGGTATAACTCCTTAGGCTGAAATCATGGCATATTAATGACAATAATACGATAATATCAATTACAATAATATATTAATATCTATTTATTTGTTTCGTTTCACATGTTCTGCCTGCCAAGTATATCCTAATCGTAATAGATTTTTTTCTATATGTGATGAAAAGCAATAATTATATACTCCATTAACTTAAAGCAGATTCTAGCATTCTACTTTCCCCCAACCTATTCTAATCGGAATCGCAAATCCTTTCAAATGACTAAATGTTCACTCTTTTTTTCTTTTCTTTTTTATTGTTTTTCCATTTTCCAGTTTATAACCGACTTTATTGCCCATATTCGGCATAGAATTTTTCACCGTTTCCAGAACTTGATCTATAGTTTAGATCCAACCCATTTGTAAGGCATTAATGGGTACAAATGATTACATATCAATTAGTTATTGATCAAGCGAGAGGTGTGATATACAGGTACATGGACCTTTAATTACTATAATTTATCTTTTTACCGAAACGTCCAGACCTTTCACTATATAAAATCAATTTACCGAACTGGTCATTTACAGAAACGTCCGGCACCCCACTTATCACCCCATCTTAGTAAACACAACCTGAAAACAAGTTTTGTTATGTTATCAATACCCTAAGATAGGTGCTAAATTCAATCACTATATAATTGCTTTCTAGGCGAATTCACTATTTAGTTTACTATATATCTAATTGTAGGCGAGTTCGTCTCTAGGCGAATTCACCATAAACCTTTTTGAGTCCCCATGCGCTTGTTCACCGGTTGCTTTTGATATTTTACCAATTATCGTCAAAGAAAACTGTTTACTGTTATAAATGAGCCATCATTTATCCAGATCGTCCAAGATTTGACAAAATTACAGGGTTGGGAACTTGATGGTTGATTTCCCAAAGGGCTTTTTCATGGCAGCCTTTACTATTTTACTTGTAAAGTAGCAAAAAAAGAGTATTTTTTAGGTAGTGACTAGGGGTACGTGACCGTACCTCTAATATTAGAAATTAGCGGTACGGTCACGTACCCCTAGCGAGTCCTGTGAGGGTTGACTAGGGGTACGTGAGTCATTTAAACTATGTAGCAACACATTATTTTGCCTGCTACGTTTTAATGATGGTAATATTACTAATTAATCTCTCATGTTTACCTTATTTTGGGGATATTTAATGGAGGAAAACAAAGAAACTTCGAGAAATATTTTCCACCCAAACTTGTTTTCACCGCAGTGATAAGAATAGAAGTATTCCGCATATAGGGTATAGTGTTAAATATACGCCCGATATCTGAAATCCGTCCCCAATGGGTTTTTTTCTTCTTTTTCTTATAAATTTGATTCAAATGTAACTTATAATTATAAAAAATAGGCGTGTTCGAAATTACTGCCGTTGTTGCTATCTAACTTACATGACTTAGCGTTGAATATAAATGAAAGTGGTAGATCTAAGAATATAGAAACTAGCGAAACTTCGGCTGTCATCGGGTATCGATTCATGCAAGAAGTTTGCTGGTTAAAGACAGACCTGTGACAAAAATAACCTTGAAAACACGTTTGACAATAGATCGCAATTAAACAGTGCAGTAATTCTAAACAAAGCTGGTATTGGATAATTATACATGCTTGTAAAAATGTGTCTATACGTTCTTTAAATTCAAAGATATAGTTTTCGCTGCCGTGAAAAAAATTGCCGTTTGGAAATTTTTTGTTGATGAAGTTTCTTTAATTTTCTGCGTTAAACAGTCATATTTAAGGTAGAAATTATATATTATCAACATTAACATCGATATTAAGGTATCTGCGGACAAAATAAAGTGTTGCGTTATAGTGTTTTTGACTCACGTACCCCTAGTCAACCCTCACAGGGCTCGCTAGGGGTACGTGACCGTACCGCTAATTTCAAATATTAGAGGTACGGTCACGTACCCCTAGTCACTACCTATTTTTTAAGTTCATGAAACTTTGCGAAATGTTCTTTCATGTTTGTTGAATGTATGGATTGATTTTAAGGTATTTTGTGCACGTTTTGGGGTTGCATATGAAAACAGGCGGGGGGGGGGGGGAAGGGGGGGGGTACATGTATGATGTAGCAGCTGGGGGTTAGTGTCAACTGTCATAGTTCATAGCTTACGGGCCGAACGCCTATGCCCAAGACAATCAGACAACTATTTATTTACCTGTAGTTTCATCTACCACGATGCCAGATCTTTCGATTGAAGCGGATGCCATATTTATATCATAAGCAAAGCATCTGTCATTAGGTGATATCAACAACAGCCTATAGAAGCAGATATATCGGTTTCAATTTCTCATTTGTGAGTGAATAAAGACTACTCAGCCAATTCCGAGTTTTGTCCGAGGCGGCTTTCGTCGAGGTGTTCCGATTGAGCGCGGCTGTCGGGTATGGGCATTTACCGAGTCATTTTGCGGCTAATTTTGAGGGACTCTCTGCGTACTGCGTAGTCAAGCGCCCATTGGATTCTTCCATAAAACCATTTTTAGCTCACCTGAGCCAAAGGCTCAAGGTGAGCTATTGGGATGGCCCTGTGTCCGTCGTCCGTCGTCGTGTGTTGTGCGTCGTGCGTCGTGCGTCGGCGTTAACAATAAGGAAATCTTAAAAAATCTTCTTCTCTGAAACTACAAGGGATAAAGCTTAGATATTTGGCACATAGCATCATCTACATGTCCTTTATCAAGTTTGTTCAAATTATGCCCCTGGGGTCAAAATTGGCCCCGCCCCGGGGGTAACAGTTTTACAAAGAGTTGTATAGTGAAATTTTCAAACGTCTTCTTCTCTGTAACTAATATGGCCAGAGCTTTAATTGATATTTGGCATGGTGACACTTCTAGATGTCCAATACCAATATTGTTCAAATGGTTCCAGTATGCTGCATATCTAGGTCACAGGAGCTAGAAATAAAAAAAATCTTCTTGTCAAAAACTACAAGGGTCAGAGCTTAGATATTTGGCACATAGTATCGCCTATATGTCCTCTATCAAGTTTGTTCAAATAATGCCCCTAGGGTCAAAATTGGCCCCGCCCCGGGGGTCACCGTTTTTACAAAGAGTTATATAGTGACATTTTCAAACGTATTCTTCTCTGACACTAATATGATCAGAGCTTTGATATTCGGTATGGTCACACTTCTGAATATCCTTTACGTATTTTGTCCAAATGGTTCCGGTCTGTTGCATATGTAGGTCACAGGAGCTAAAAATAGATTTTTTCTATAAAACTTCTAGATGTGCTTTACCTATTTTGTTCAAATGGTTCCAGTCTTTTGCATATGTAGGTCACATGAGCTAAAAATAGATTTTTTCAATGGAAAAATCTTCTTGTCTAAAACCCTAGTACCCTGATCTTAGATCCTCTATCAAGATTGTTCAAATTTAATAATGCCCCTCGGGTAAAAAATGACTGCTCCTGGACACAAATCATTATCTCCATTTTGTCTGTTATTCTCAGGTGAGCGAAATATGCCCCATGGGGCTCTTGTTTGTGTAAGTGGTGCCTGTTCTAAAAAAAAATTTCGATTTAATTAAAATTCCTATCAGCAAACATTGTAGACTCTGCATGATCAGACGCCGCATAATGCGGCGTCTAATCACTCTACACTGTTCGATAGAGCAAAGTAGAGCGAAATCACGTGGAACTGTACATAGTCCGGTCTATCAATATAGGCCATGGCTTGCTTCTGCTAGAAGTTTTATTTTGTTTTAGAATTTCAAAGGCAAGTGTCTACTTTAGCCTTAAGGTGGTTCGCAGTTCTGCTTGTTTCCTGTCTTGAAAACCTCATTGAAACATTGATTAAATTGAAATATACCATATGCCTTATGGTGAGTAAAAATATGTTCAAATAAAACAAAATTACAGCACCGTTTTTTATCTGACAGGACCTTTTGCCGAGAAAAATTCTGTTTTTGATAAACAGGAATATTTTCTTTATAAAAAAATATGACTCAATAATTTCTAAGCATTCAAGTAACTATACAGACAATATGACATATTGTCCAACAAACAAAAAAAGTTCATGAAATATTTTCTGAAAAAATCAAGGTTTAAAAAAGTAACCAAAAGTAGCATTCTGAAATGTCACTAAATTTTAAATTACAAAAATCTACCCGTGGAACATATACTTATTTTAGATATTAGATAGATATTACTGAATTCTACTATTCACACAAAAATCTACATGTATAAGTAGAATTATTCTCTTCAGGAGAAGAATGAATTGAATGTGTAAAATGGCGTATCTATAGAGTAAAGGGTGAAAAACTAAAATAAATTCACACCAGTGTGTGAGTAGCCTGTTGCTTGCTTGTGTCAAGACCTTTCTGACCATTGCCTTTGTGACATTGGTCTTGCCATTTGGCCTACCTTTCTAAAACTCTTTAAATGCCTATAACATCTGAAATAATAGGCATAAATATTTCATACTTGGTACGTATCAGTCTTGTGTCAATACCTCTCCAATTTTAGCATACCTTGTGACATTGATTTTGATTTTTGACCTACTTAACCAAAAATAAACCATTAACCTTAACATTGGCTAAAACTATATATATGTATATTTCACTATTGCACACGGCCCTTTTATACTTGGCATGTAATTTGCTTGTGTCAATATCTTTTTAACCATGCCACACTTTTCCCCCTCATAATTTGAATCGTCTTCATATATCTATCAATCGATCGATCCATCGATCGATAATGCAAGACTCCACTCGTCGTGTATTATCAGCATGGGGTTGTGCGCCGTGCAAATTAACCCATTTGTGCCCAGTGGATTATTCCATGCTTATACATTAGATTAGTCCTTTTTACATAATGAGTGCCTGGTCTAAATTTCATTTTCGTTCTGTTTTATATTTAAATACCTAACAGCAAACATTGTAGACTCTGAACAGACGTCGTATTCTGCGGCGTCTGATCAGAGCCTACACTGTTTGCCTGTGTCCCCTATATGGGATCGTGGGCACATATGGGTTAAGAGCAAATAAAAGCTGAGAAACAAAGCCTTCAAAAGTAGGACAGAGAGAAGAAATAAAATGAAACAGGTGTTAAGATAGGTGAAAACAAAGAAGCTTTAAAAAAAACTGACTCCGGGCCTCAGTCATTGGCGATTTGAAATTAGGCATGGGGTTCAGGATGCTAGGGCACCCCTCAAAATCAGACTGAAGGACTGCATCCGCTGGTAGGCGGCTCCACAAAACCACCGTGTATGGGTTAAAGGAAAACTTGAAGTAGTTTGCTGTGGTGTGTACCTGTCGGAAAGATAAAGGGTGCATGTGACGGGTCATTCTCGTAGGATAGGACGGCAAGCGTACAGCTACAAAACCATATGTGATTTTATAGAACATCTTGCAGGGTATGCCAACCCAGACCCTCCTGGAGTGCTGTCACACTGCCAAAGTGTAAATAGCTGAGTGGTGTTCGGCTTGCAGCTCTTTTTGGGACTTTTTCTAATTAATTGATATTTACCTGAGTACTAGGTGACCATACACTTTATTAATATTCTAATTGAGGTCTTACCAAAGTCTTGTAGACCAATCAAATTGAAATCGGACCAGTCGTTCTTGAGAAGATTATTGTTTAGAAAGTGTGCAGTGTTGACATGACAACAAAATGGAAAGCCACATCCACTTTCTTTGAACAATTTCGAAGCTCACAACCACAGTATGTTTCTAACCAAGTTTGGTTACAATTGGGCAATTAGTTTCAGAGAAGAAAAGACGACACCAACACCAACACCAACACTGACACCGACGTATCGCGGACGGCAGCCAATCACAATAGCGCACGTTGAGCACTTTGTGCTCAGTAGCGCGTTAAAGTACCGTATCGATTGCATCGATTGCATCAGAAAACGGTAACAATTTAACTTTAACGACCGTTTGGCTTTTACCGATTGCGAACGGCCTCAGAGGTAGTTAGCCATCGCCAACAAAGAAAACAAAATGGCGCCCAAATGAATTTAATAAAACCAGCGAACAGTCCCGACTTAATTTCTCATCAATAAACCAACATTTTCCGATACTTAATGTATCAAACAAAGCAGCTTACATCTTAGCAGTTAAATCTTATTTTTATATGCGGTAAAATTGATGCATTTCAGTTGATTAGTACACTTTTGCGTGTGTTATTCCGATTCGTACATAAATCGTTCTTACCCTTGACAAGTTAATAAACATGGGGGCGCAATGAGTTATTATTGAAGAGTATTGGTGAACGTTAGATCTCGTACTATATGGGTTGTCTGCATCGGTTAACGTTGCTGTTCGCTGATACGGTACTTGAACGCGCTACTAGTGAACTGAAAAGGTTAATGCCAGAACTAAGTTTTTTCCCCCAAAGTTCCCCCAAAGTTATTTAGATCTACTAGATCTAGATCTATTTCTCATTAATTAAGAAATAACAAAAAAAATCTTTGAAAAAAAGATATTCAGCGGAGTGTGTGGAGTAAATTAAAATGTATTTAATAAATAAAATTACTAATATATATAGAAACTGTACTTTGAAAATGTTGATTTATATGGTTTTAATACACCCGGTGCCTTGATTTATTTTAGAAGTGTATTAAGTCAGTAAAATACTCCTTCCCGTCTTTTTAGCTCACCTTGGCTAGCTCAGGGTGAGCTTTTGCAATCCTTGAATGTCCGGCGGACTTCGTCCGTCGTCAACAATTTTAGCGTTTATACTCTAGAGGCCAAACTATTTATCCACTCTTTTTCAAACTTGCTCAGATTGTTTATTACCATTAAAGTGCGGATGTGTTAGATTATGATTAAAATCGGACCAATAGATCAAGAGTTATCTACCTTTGAATTGCTGAAAATGCCATATTTAACAGTGTTTACACATTAGAGGCCACAGTTTTTATATAACCTTTCTTAAACATGCCTAGATTGTAAATTACCATAAATGTTCAGATGAGTTCGGTTATGGTTGAAATCGGACAAATAGATCAAGAGTTAACTACCTTTGAATTCTGAAAATGCCATATTTAACAGTGTTTACACTCTATAGGCCGCACTTTTTGTCCAATCTATCTCAAACTTGCTCAGATTGATTGTATATGACAATAAGAGTTCAGAGGAGTAGGATTATGGTTGAACTCAGACTTAGAGGTTGAGAGTTATCTACCTTTGAATTACTGAAATGCCATATTTAAGGGAGTTTACACTCTAGAGGCCACCATTTTAATCCAGTCTTTCTCAAACTTGCTCTCATTGTGTATGACCATAAGAGTTCGAATACGTGCGATTATGGTTGAAATCAGACCAATAGGTCAAGGGTTATCTAACCTTGAAAATCTGAAAATACCATGGCTAACAGCGTTTCGCATGATATTCTTGCAACTAGAGTTTTCAATGGATTTTTTATTATACTTGCACACGAAGTATAAACACAGTATGCGGACTGCTACTGTACCCCCACCGGAAGTCGGTAGCTATTAGGCATACAGTTTCGCCAATTAGGCATACATACGTGTTATTTGCGTTGTACAATTGCTGATATATTCGTTTTTCTGAACGATTTCCAGTTTAATAATTGTCAAAACTGTTTACAACCAAAAATCACATTGATGTATCTAAAGGAAAATGGTCAAATTATTGCTTGGAATGGCTCGTATTGAAAACATGCACTGTCAGCCTAATAGCCGATATTTTTTCAGCAATGTATGCCTAATCGAAAATGAACTGTACCATAATTGCATATACTTTTCTAAAATAATTTGGTATTCGTACAGCTTGCTTTGATGCACTTTTTATGAACATGGCTGTCAAAGGGTTTTAGACATCAAGTATTTTGTTCTGCTACATCTTCCAAAGTGGACGTTTCTTGAAGTTCTGTCAAAACATGCACTCAATTCCCTTTCTTGGTCTGAAGTATACACGAGCAGCTGTCTGTTTTGGTTTCAATGGTGTTGATGTAATTTTTTGTATTGTTATGCCCCAGAATATATGATTTTGAGGCATATAGAGTTTGCCCTATCTGTTTGTCTGTTTGTTTGTACGTTTGTCGGCCTGTCTTGTTTAAAAAAACTTAACCTTGGCTATAACTCTTTCATTATTGCACATGAGCCTTTTATACGAGGACATTTTTAAGTAGTGACAATTGATCAGTAACTTCAATATAATAGGTGCAAAAAGCATGTGTATTTATTTTTTTAAAGGGCAATTCTTTGCTGAAACGATGGTATAACACACGACGATAAGATCACATAAGTCGATAAGTCACAACATATGACCCTTACTTGAGGACACTAGACCTTTTTTTGTGTATTGCAGAAGTACTTTTTAAAACAAAATTTGATACTATAATTATCATTGCGGCTTTATTATTTTAATAAATTTATGAAACTTCTGTCAAGTAATATCAGACAGTTATGCACACATTTCACAGTTTAGAATTATATTACTTAAAAAATATAAAAATGATTTAATAAAATAAGATCAATAATAAATAAAATAAATAATAATAATAAATAAAATAAATAAATAAATAAAAAACTTTAAAAATACTCAATTTTTATATTATACCAGGCTATAATTGAAGTCATTGTCATTTGAAGTATATTTGTATGTTTCAAAATAAAAAATTAGACATTTCGATCTAGAAAAAGATTATAGTGTTCGAAAGCACATGTTGAGTTTTGTCTTAAGGAAAACAAGAAATGTTATTTTTGAAAAAATATATATATCTAAGTCAGATAACCCTTTCAATGGTAATGAAATTTTATTTACATTAAAAAAGAGACACAAACTGATATATTAAAACATTTAAAAAAAATGTTTTTGTAAAGAAGTTATTACGTCAAAAAATCATGTCTGACAATTGCTATGTTCTAGTGTCCTGAAGTAAGGATCATTTAGGTTCATGTTGTGACTTATCGACCTATGTGATCTTATCATGCGTTACACCATCATGTCGGCAAAAAAGTGCTCTTGAAAATGATATATACACATGGATTTTGCACTTATCATATTGAAGTTACTGATCATTTGCCACTATTTAAAAAAGGCCCCTCGTATTTGGCATGTGTCTTCCCTGTATCAAAACCGTTCCAACAATACAAACTTGTATTACCTTGTGACCTTGACCTTTGACCTACTTTTGTAAAAATCTTTAAATGTCTATACTTTTGAACCAGTAGGCCTATAGAGCTTCCATACTTTGTATGTACATTGTATCTTTCTTGTGTTAAGACTTTTCCAACTATGTCAATGTTTTTTTACCATGCGATCTTGACTTTTGACCTACTTTTGCAAATAAGCATTACATTTCCGAACACGATGCTTGCTAGGGGTATTTGTGTTTCACAAACACATTGCTTTTCATCTTTGTTGTCATAAAATGGAGACCAAATTGATAACCAGCGGCGCCAAGCCACACTAGGCCCTTTGGAGTTATGGCCCTTGAATTCCTAAAAAGGATGCTTTCATGGCGATCCACGACGGTTTCCGCTCTCTAACTCGAACAGTTTTATAGGATAGGCTGGATTCACCTCCCTGTGCCATCAGGGGCACCCGTGTATCTCATACACGCTTCTTGTTTTGTCTTGTGACGCAAATGTATCTTTAAAATATAGGCATGACGAAATTGCAATCTTATATGCTGCCGACATCTTTTTACGGGGAAATCACGTTGTATTCCACGAAAATTACTGAAAGTAAAGTCTGATATATTTTTATTTGAAGAAGAATGTGTTGCCTCCTACATGTGTTTTCATTTCTTCTCTGATAACGTTGTTTGAATGATTGTAGACAGCGTGGTTGATAGTTTCTCCGAATGACAATGAAGAAAGACTGCAGTTATTGCACAGCCATTTATCCATGTCTCCATGAAATAACTAGATACGTGAAATCGGAATTGTGTGATTAGGCATACAGTCGTTTTTATCAAATTTGCGATTAGCATACAGACATACAGTTTGATCAATATACACATACATGTATGCTCTGCACAAAAAGCTTTCGATTTCGACTATTTGCAAGAAAACGGAAGACAGCGTTTGGATTTTTATATATAAAAATGGTAAATTCGGCGATTAGCCGTTTCAAAATTTGCATTATTGCCCCAGATTGTGGGAAAATCTATAAAATATCTCAGTTTTTCTACAAGCGATGAGGAGCGACCCAAAGTTTGGTATGTTTTTAAGAAGTAAAACGTGCGTTAGATTTATACTTGACACTCGACTAATCCCGAATACCATTGTTAGATCTAATATAATGCAAAGTAACTTACATTTCCTTGTAAAAGAGAAATAATCCAGTTGTTTTAGCTGCGATGGGCAACACAATAACACGTCTGTATGCCTAATTGGCGAAACTGTATCCCTAATAGCTACCAACTTCCGGTGAGGGTACAGTAGGAGTTCGCACACTGTATATAAACATGTAGCTATAATTTCCCGAAGGAGTGCAATTATTGTTCAAATCTAATCATTGTTGCAATAGATTTTCTGTATTAATCGAAGCGCTCAAAGCGCTGAAGGCCTACGGACTAACATGATTAATGAACTAAAGAAATTGTAGTGATGATATAGAAACAAAAAATCTTTTTTATTAAATCAATTTCTATTAAGAAAACCACAATATTATGCCAAGCAGTTGTTCTCAGTATCCGGATGCCGATAGAGAGGTGGGACGACTTTCAAAGTGACCCTGATCAGAAAAATGGTGTATATATATATTAGCCATCTGAAGGCTGTACGAAATAAGGACGCTTTCGAAATCATCCGTCGAATGAAGACTGTAGAGGTAATTTCACAACTCAGGATTCAGTTCAGGAAACGAAATTTGGTTATTTTTTGTTAGTATTGATAGAATGCATTACTTGTAGTTGTTGTAAGGATGTGAAATGGACGTGTACCGAATGAGCATCTATCCATGTGCAGTGGCGTAAGTGAAAGTACTTAAGGAGACTTCGATAGTATACACATATGGAAGGGGTAACTTGACATGACAACACTCGTTGTGCGGTGTTTGGTTAAATATTAATCATTTTTATAAATATTTTATAGACTCTTCGTGTAAAATTGCATATGTAAAACAATTGAACGTGTTTTGTGTTACTGTATCTCAATTATGAGCTTATTTTTAGATTTTTGCATGTCCTGTGCAATAGATGAGATCTATATAGTACGTATTGCAATTGTTTTGAACTGATTCCATGAGAGATGGTAATTGTTAAGCATGTCGAGTTTGGGATATTACTAATATAAGTCCTGTGTTTTAATTCCAGGATGGGCACCAGGACTGAGGATGCTTACACCTACAGCCATCCCAATGGCTTTTCCCTGGATAAAGCTTGAGCCAGATGCCGGTCAATGAAGAAATTCATGAGTGAGTTCAAGGCATGAACGAAAGAAAATATGTGATAAAATATGCAAACATGGGCTAGAGACCAGCCTGTCGGAGATGTTCAAATGGCAACAGAAGTGGTGAAAGATGACGAGATAAAGATGTTCAATCACCCATTGAATAGCACAGAAACAAAACAAGCATCCGATATAAATATTTGATTGCTTTATGTTGTGAAATTTCAGATCTCGTATCATTTCAAAATTAGACATGTCTAACCATTGACTGCATAGTTGTTTGCAGTATTGAAGACCAACTGTTGCTTAAAGCAGACTAAAAGGGACTTTCTGGTCGAATAGGGGTCCGTAACAAATAATTGTAGTTTTAGGTCTACTTTATCTTTAATGGCAGTGCTATGCAGAAGTATAATGAAATAAAATAAAAATAATAAAATTAGGGATGTCAACGGATACCAAAATCACTATTCGGATATCCGTATGAGTATCCGGATAGTATTCGGATATTCGCATCCATTCAAATCACATGGAAAATACCGACGACATTTTTTGTTGTTGATTATTCAAAAGTAAATTAAATCTGCACGTATATAGTCTGCACGTATCAAATAATTTGTATATATACCGTAATAAAGTTTCTTTGTGGAACAATTACTATCTTGTTTAATTTCATACCTATTACACGTCGATTCCTATTATTATGATAATTAGTTGCACGCGCTAGCTAATCATGTTAACCTTACATGTATTACACATGTGTAGTTTACCGTCGCTGTGTTTGTGCAGCTTCCGGGCCAGTATAAAACAGCCATTAAACTTCAAACAATGAACTTGTTAACTTAGTCTACTTTTTTGTGAAATACGTGCAGATTTAATTCACCAATCTTTATAATCGGATATAAAAAGGTCTAGCATCACTCTTGATTTAGAATTGGGACTTGATATGTTTAGGCCTTTAATAACTTGTTGTCGAATTGCTTATGAAATTACGTAATATGGCTGTAAGCTTTCACACAGAGGAGTGACACCTCCGAGAATTCATCAGAACTTAAAACAATATCAACTGAAATTGGACAAGAAAAATAATAATAAACGACATAGATCTACTTATTTTAACATTTTACTGACATATCTATCAAATTATCTTAAATAGTTCTAAAACTAAAGTTTTATAAGCATAACCCAATTAGCACTAAGTCAAGCTCCTAATACCTCATTAGTGACTTGTGATAATTGCCCCCAGACAATGCGACCCATGCAGCCCTGCTGATCCAGGCAAACTGTGATAGCCGTTATCAAAACAATGACCTTTAATCCGCGACAAGAACACCATAACAATTACACACATGTTGTTTTAACTGATGTCAAAGGCCAGTATAGGGCGATGTTTGCAAACTCCGAACACAATTTTACCGCTATGTTACAATAGGGGATCATGGGTAATTGCACTGGTTATGTAACAGTTTAATCGCTACCTGTATCTTCAGGCAGACAATGAAATAATCGTCAACGCTTGCGGTAGTATTGGAATTTGAATGGGTTGGTGTCGTAATTTAAATCAAATAAGTTGAAAAAAAGAGAAATTAAAAAAAAAAGTTCGTCCAGAGCTATTCGGATACCGAATTAATATCCGGATATTCGGTGCTATCCGAATATCCGGATATCCGAATATCCGTTGACATCCCTAAAATAAATCAATCAAATCAATCAATCTGAAAATATAAACAAATACACACTTTACAAATAGCCCGTGTAAATGGTAAACAATGAACATAAATAGATACGGGTCAAGCTTAGCTATTAAATTCCCGATAGTGTTCAAATTATATAACAATCCAATACAATAAATACAAGGAACATATTATCAGTCATTACAATAATAACAATACAATTACAAAAACAATCAGTTACCTGGATAAATGAAATATCTAATCCAGTCTTATGGTTTAGAACAAAAATGGTGACGTCTTTGTTGTTTGAAATTGTGACTAAAAGTGACCCGTGCAACGTCATAAAAAGGTTAGGTAATCCTGAATAAGAAAGGTGTTAGTAAGAGTTATTTCCCATTGACCATATAAGTAATGTAAATTTTAGAGTTGCAACATTCATTTTAAAGATATTAAGTTATATAATTAAGAATTTGGACCGGGTTATCTTATTTGAACTTGAGAAATAAATATGCCCTATCACATGAAGCAGAATTATTCAATAACATATCACAACCAATGAAAATTTGGCAATCTCTTTTAGAGTTACATAATAAGCTTGAACACCAAACAGCTCAGAACTCTGGATCTTCATTATTTGCAAATAGTTTTCTGGTTTTCTTGTTGATGTTCTTTATACATGTACTATTAACCCTATGCTCCATAGCCTGTTTCAAGTTATGAAGTCAGGTGATAACTTAAAGCAGATTGAAAGTAAAGCAGAATGCTTTATTTTAGCCTGTTTAAGGCTATTATCTGTGAGAATATAGAAAATATTTTTTATGATACGTATCCATGACTTTATAAATTGGAACTATTTTCTTCCTTGGAGGAATACATTGAATGCATAAAAATAAGTATCTATGGAGTAAAGAGTTTATCTACATTGTTTTTAGATTTAGGATATAACCTCTCTTTTATGACCACCAAAAATAAGGCTAATTGATTGTATGAAAGAGGGTGGCAAACAACAGCAAGTTGAAAATCGAACACATCTCTTTAGTGAGCTTGCTGTTTTTCTTTCATCTTGCTTTAAACTTTCACATGCCTTAAACACAAAACAATTAACACAATTTAGTGGTTGC
This sequence comes from Gari tellinella, assembly GCA_922989275.2. Lineage (NCBI taxonomy): Eukaryota > Metazoa > Mollusca > Bivalvia > Cardiida > Psammobiidae > Gari > Gari tellinella. The sequence goes on along the minus strand of OV277869.1, from coordinate 13,994,398 downwards.
AATAAAGAGGGTTTACTCTGTGAGAGTGTTGATAAAGAACCATATTGGTAATAGTTCTAGGAGGGAAATTTCAAAGAGAAAGCCAGAAAATTATATCAATATATTTTCTCAACAAAAAATAATACAACGTATTAAAAAGTTAATTTGCATACAGTATAAAGTATTTAAAACTCGTTCACAAACTGGTGATTATTTTTTAAAAGAGAAAAATATCAATTGCCCTTTATGGTAGATGTGGAGCATTATCTCCCAGAAATTAAAGACTCTGTTTTTGTATGCTTTCTTTTCAAATCAAATGTCACAGATTTCTCGAGAGTTTCATACACTTTCTTTGTAATGAAAGATAAATGTTCATTGCGAATATGTAGCTGTATTTTGAGGGACCATTGATTGAAATCCTCTGAAGACAGATTGTAGCTTAATGCAGCTCAAAGTGCAGAACTGAGTTCCTGTCTTGTATAGCTTTTTTATTATGCTTGAGGTGCATTAAGCTGCAACATGTATAGGTATAGCACATGGCTTGGAGCTCTCGGCCAATCAGATGCCTCAAAAACCTGTGAATATATCGTTTATTTTACAAAACCATGAAATAACTAACACACTGTTCACTTATTCCGCGCTTCCGTCATCTCAAGGCAATTTGACGTCACAACCCTAGCAATCATCCGAGCGGGCCACCGCGAAAACCTTTTGCCTGCACTGTAGGCTTAACGACAAATAATCGGAATAAACACCAGATCAAGGATTCAAACTAAAGCAATACGGTAATTTCACAGTATCAATAATAGATCTAGATCTATACCCCATCCTTTTGGACCTAGATATATGCATTGTTTCAGCTGTAAGATCGGAGGGGAACTGCACTGGATTGATGACATCATATTATGTACAGTGAGACCTAAACTTTAAAGGCAATTAATAATGAATTGTGCTTACATATAGAGCTTCAATAAGCGTTATTTATGTTGGTGTTAAAGCATGCTTAATGTCTCAAACTACACATTGAAATAACCTTTCAATTTAAGTAAAATATTACAAATAAAATGACTTTTTCGTCTAAAACAAAAAGCAGAAACGAAGGGTCTTCTTGTTTTCCTCGAGCCCAAGCCAGTGCTAAATAGGTTAGACCATGGTTGCGCGAATAAACGACATATCGTTTATTCGCGCACAACCATGGTCTAACAAGAAAGCTGATAAGACAACAATGTCGGGCTATATGCGCATACATGGGTTAGTTAACTCATTACCCCATAGCCTGTTTCTAGTTTTGAAGATATAAGACCGCTTAAAGCAGGATGAAAGTTGAGCAGAATGCGCCTTAAGGGGCATTCTGCTTTACTTTCAGCCTGCTGTAAGCTATTATCTGCTAGAATATAGAAAATATTTCCTATGATTTTTATTTGAGACAGTATAAATTGAAAGTATTTTCTTCAGTGGATGAATTAATTAAAGACGTAAAAATGTGTATTTATGGAGTAATGGGTTAAAGCCATAATGAATCGAGTGTAGATCTAAGATCAATTGAATAGAAACTGTGTGATCTGGATCTAAACTCATGTGATGGAAAAGTTCTTTACTACATGTACTTGGAAAGGTCTACCCTTTGTAATGCACATCACTTGTGACAGTAAAATATGAGTTATTCATGCTATATAGGCAAACAGTTTGGATCCAAATGAGACACTGAGTATACGTATTGTCTCATTTGGATCCAAGCTATTTCATGACAGTGACAATTATTTCACAAAACAACCCGGTGCGTGTTAAGTTGTGCGTGTTTCAATTTTTGTCTTCTGTTACATAAATGATGTTTGTTCCTAGAAAATTACAATAAATACAAATATATCAATTTACACTTCTGCCTTTTGCTGATTAAATCCAATGAATAAATCAAATGATGTTCAGTTAAACTCTGAAACCTCTGAAAACTGAACACCTATGCAGCATGATAAGAATGCAGAATCCTATAAAGGCTTTGTGCAACACTACCTAAACTCATTAAGCAACCATCTGTTACAAAGATACATGTATATGTATTTTTAACACTTATTGTTTGGTTTTCAGAGGTTCTACTGTACATCCAAATATGTCAGAACTCCATGTAGCTATGTTGATGGCTCCTTTTCTGAGCCTCGTCCAGATTCACTCCGTCAAACTGTAGTTCGAAGTATATCACTGGTTTTCGCAGACTCGTTGTATTTAATCAGGCTCCATAGCACCAGGATGGCCGAAAGTTTTCAACCTTTGTTCTTCTCGTCAGGTAAAAAGTCTGAAAATATATGATAATAAACTTCATTACCACGGGCTCGCTATCCGGGGCGAATTTATTATAATAATAAAGAGCTCAATGAAACACTGACTTGGGTCTCTACATCTCCGCTTGCCAGAAACAGAGATCCAAAACAAAAGCACTACCCACCACTATACAGAGTGAAATACATGATTTTACAACTTCTTTCAATCATTTCGCTAATGGCTTCACACGGTCCTTCACACTATCCTGCATTAAACACCGGGTCGTATTTCTACTTTCATTTTCGATCTAAACACGCTACGGTTTGTACACATACCTTTCCAAAAGCTCGCTTTTCCTTCTTAAAGTCTGGAATTTCTTTTCCTGATTTCGGCTTTTAAGGTGGTTCGACAGCGGGCGGTCCGCATCTCGAGTTCCGGAAATGCTGATGACTTTCACCTGATTTTTGCGGCACGTGCTTATAGTAGTAAATTTAGATAAAGAAAAGTTTGATCTCCTTCAGTGTCTTCTCTGTTAGCACAGTTGGTACGGTGTTTGACTTGCAATCCAAAGGTTCTAGGTTCGATTCCCACTCGCTTCCAAACTTTTTTTTTAACAAATTGTCCGATTTTAGTGACTAGTCAATTCATAACGCAGTGATCAAAAGACAGGCTATGTTTAGTCTAGTAATAATGAATAATATCAGATGCAAGTACAGTCAAGTGACAGCTAAATTTGTGAGGATTTATAGCCTATATAACAGACGGCAGCTTAACACAGGACAAAAGTAATGCTAAAAGATAGATCCTAAAGGAGCTTTTATGCATTACCTTTGTTATGCATTAATCAGTCACTTGCCTTTAAAGATCTACAGGCTACCATATTCAATGGTCCCTTATTACAGGTTTGACTTATGGTATTATTTAGAGCTGACGGCATTTTAAAGTTGAACTCAAGGGAGGTTACTCGTTTTGTGTTAACATTTTGTCAGAATTTCAGGAAATCATGTATAAAATGTAAATCCTACTGTAGATTTTCATTAAATTTTTGTGACTAGTAGAATTAAGTTATATCTATCTAATAAGAGTGAAATTAGTGTATGTTAAACAGCTAGAATTTTGGTAATTTGAGATTTTCAGAATTTGACTTTTTTAAAATATTGATATTTCCAGAAAATATGTCATGAAATACTTTTTTTGCCCAATATCTTATAGTCTATGTACAGTTTACTTGAATGTACAGTAATTATTGAGTTATATCATTCTGTAAAGAAAATATTCCTGTTTATTAAAAAAGGAGCTTTTCTCGACAAAAGGTCCTGTCAGAAAAAACGGCACTGTAACTTTTTTTTATTTTAACGATTTTTCACTCTCCATATGGTATATTTCAATTTAATCAAGGTTTCAAAGAATTCTGACACAGAATAAGCTGACCCGCGAACCACCTTAACTCGGAAATAGTTAAAGACCCGAATTTCGTTTCGATCCTGTCAGTTACGTAGATTATGTTGATATTTAATATTTTGTGTTCGGTTACGCAGCGCATCAACAGGTAATAAACAAAAGAATGTGCCTGCTTGGAACGGGAACGCCGGGTGCTGCCAGCGGTAGAATCAGGCGTCGATAATTCACTACTAGTCCCCATTATACATACGGGCTATTCGCAATTACATAATTAACACATGGATGCAGTGTGTAATATTAGCTATCGACATGGTCTCTGGAGTGTGTTTACATCTTGCTTAGAGGAAGAAGCTATCTTCATTCTGATTGGCTACTTAACATTCGGGTGTTTACGTAGAAATCACTCCGCTGTCGGTTCTACCTGGATGGACTATGTTTTATCCGCCAGTAGCCAGTAGGAAGGGGTATAAAAGCCGGTCCCGGCCCGAACTTTGCCGAACCGAAACGTAAATTGCCGTACCGAACATTTTTTGGGAGTTTGAATACAAGCATAAACAATTCTTAAATTTGAAAATTCTGGTACGGATTAGTTCTTATACATATTATTTATATCCTGAATAAATATTATAACCATCAGAAGCATGGGCGTTGAGAAAAAGGTGATTTTATAATTTCAGGGGGTATAAAAGCCGGTCCCGTATATATTGTATTTATCCTGTTTTTTTCTTTAATTACAAAATAATGTTATTATGTCTGTTGATACATTTGATCAAAGTGTGTTTCTTCATTACATTTACCAAAAATTTATTATATATGGTGGAGTATAACTCTTAAAATCACATTTGAAGTGATTTTATAAAAGCCGGACCTGAATATAGCGGTCTCCCGTAATATTTACCTTTCCGTAAGAGTTTCACAATCTGTATTTTCAGTCGTTTTTTTTTTTTAGATATGATTGCAGTATGTTTATAGAATCATATATTGGATATCAAAAGTAAAAAAAACAACAAAAAACATTTGATAAGTTTAAAATTGATTTATATTATTAAAAAGTTATTACGAGTGCTTAGAGTGGAGAACATAATACGACATGTGAACAATCATAGCTTTTTTTCTCAAATACTATTAAAATCTCAATTTAAAAATATAAACGGACTTCAAAATTGCGGACTTGTTCCTGTTAAAAAAGAGCGTAAATGGAAGTGTGGCCTTAAATTGTTATCATTTACAGCCAGTTTAATTTGGTTGTGTAAATTTTGTGCGCTGTAAATAAAACGCACCAGGATTAACATGTAAATATGTCATGAGTATTACCATGTACAGTCGAACTTCGATATATCGAAGTCGTTTAACTCGAACTATCCTATAGTTTGACATATGAACTGCATTATTTCATGCTCGGTCAAGTCGAGCATACCCGTATTTCAAAGTTTGAAACTTTGAAATACGGGTATATTAGACACAATCGACTAACGATGACTTTCTTTGATTTTGTCTGCAATTCATTCACGCGGCAAAATGACATTGATCGGATTGCTCCTTCACTAGCCATATGATCTGGGTCTACACGGATTGCACAGAACACGTTTACTCTACGTAGTCGTGTATATAGCAACCACTATTGATTGCCGGTATATGCCTACAGTTTGATAGAAATGAGGCAGAGAACTGCAATAACTTAGTGCTCGCTTGATACAAGATTGACTGTACATGAATGAAATTTAGCCTCACATTCTGTTTAATCTTAATCTGTAAAAAACAAAATGAAACATATATGAATCTCTCCCCCTGCCTTCTTTTTGAGAACATCTGATTCTAAGCCTAATTCTCATATAAAATAGGCATGATTATACAGGTTGTGTAATTCTTACGGAACTGAATATATTACGGGGAACCGTTATAATCTGTTATATTCAGGTTCGGCAATCACTGCAACGGTAAATTTAAGCGCTATTTTGATATTACATGTCTTATTTTTCAAGAACATACCAAAAAACATATTTTGATAAAGTTTATCATCAAGTAACATAATAAAATTCGGTAATTAAGGAAACAAACAGGATAAACTGAAATCTATACGGGACCGGTTTTTATACCCCCTGAAATTACAAAATCACCTTTTTCTCAACGCCCATGCTTCTGATGGTTATAATATTTATTCAGGATATAAATAATATGTATAAGAACTAATCCGTACCAGAATTTTCAAATTTAAGAATTGTTTATGCTTGTATTCAAACTCCCAAAAAATGTTCGGTACGGCAATTTACGTTTCGGTTCGGCAAAGTTCGGGCCGGGACCGGCTTTTATACCCCTTCAGCCAGTAGGCGGTAAATGGGCGATTGGCAATAGCAATCGTACTAACTCTAATAGCCCTTACTCTCAAGACAAAAAGGCCACAAGCTTGATTAATGCGTATATATAAACAACCAAGGCTTTTAACGAATAGTGCAAAAACACGGCCACAATCTTTCCCCAAAAAGAAGGTATTTTGGTGTTTTTGATGTAAAGTTTTTGTTCACCTCGAGGGAGCCTTCAATCTGCTGTATAAAAACGGAGTCAGCTTGATTTATCCTTTTAAATCCACAGCCAGATGCCATTTTCTCATGATGTTGTGTAGCGTTTGAATGAATAAGGTAAACAAAAGGCCACAAGCTTTTCTGAAAAAAATATTTTTGGGTTTTAGCAGTAGAACTGCTGTGTGCCGTGATAGCTACGTGAAGGACGAAGTTGGTAAACTACACTGGCCATACGGGTTGTAAACAACCCGTAGGCCAAGCCAAAAATTGTTTACATGCTATAGGCCTACTACAAATTTTAATAGTTTTTGAATTAAAACGGATGAAACTCAAAGGTAAAGTTATCAATATTTGGAAGGTGAGCGATATCAGGGCCCTCAATGCCCGTTTGTTTCATTCGTTTCAGGATTTACCCTGCTGTAATCCTCACGGTCTGTAGACGATTGTAAAGAAACCCTCTGGCAGATTAAGATGAAAATATGGGATTTTAGAGTGACGATTTTTCATTGCTTCCTATATTCTGAACGTTTTAGAACTTCATAACAAAATTTCACTTGTTTTTCATTGCACCACCTTAATTTTTTTAGTTATATTTTGCCATATATGTAAATGAGTTAATGTATATTCGATATTGTCATCGGTTTTCGCGTCCCGCAAGACCTTCAGAGTTTGTTTATTACATTAAGATTTCAACTGTACTATCGTGAACTGAGCTGACCAACAGTTGCTGTCTACATAAAATGTTGTTTGAGAATTTTTTGAAAATGATTTACTATTTAGTCTGCTTCATACTTGCAGAAACAGGATCATTTAGTCATCCCCAGACACTTATGTAATTTTAATTATATTTCCTCCAATATTTATATGGTTGTGCCAGTGTTGTTAGTCTGTCATCCTGTCTGTCCATCTACCTGTAACACATTTTGTCAGAATAAAACCCCAGTTCTGCTAATGCAAGTGAAATAAAATGTGATAAGAACATGATGATAGGAAGTGCCTTTTAACAAGGACCATAATTCTGTCACCAGTATTTTCCCTACATTTTTGGAGTTATTTCCCTTTGTCATATTTTCTTGTCAGGGAGATAATTCCATTTCTAATGATGTTAGTTAAATAAAATAGCATTATATGAAAAGAGCCTAATGAGAATTATGTGAATAAGTGCCATTTATAATAAAGGTCATAACATAACTCTGACATCTATATATATATTTTTGTTTGTTTGCTTGTTTGTTTCTATATACAGTTATACTGTTATTTCGGGTATTACGCGCAGGGGCACTTTTTAGGTGCATTGTTACTGTACCCGGCCAGTCACTTTATCTTGACACTGATGAACCAGTTGTAATGCTAACCCGAAATCCTGAGCGCCAAGGAGGGAAGCCATTACTACCAATTTTTTAGTCTTTGGTTTGATCCGGCTGGGGATTGAACCCACAACCTCCAGCACGGCTAGCAAACGTTCTACCACTAAGCCAGGCAGCCTGTTGGAGTTAATCTCCTTTGTCATATTTTCTTGTCCAAATTCAACTGATGCTAGTGTAATGAAATGTCACATATTGAAAGAGTCTGGTGAGAGAAAATGTCATGCACAAGGGCCATAACTCTGGCATCAACATTTTTTTAGTTTTAGTTATACCCCTTTGTCATATTTTATTGTCAGTTAAATAACCCCATGAGTTCTGCTGACATTACTGAAATGAAATATCATATATGGAAATAGCTGGATATGAGAAAGTGTCATGGATAAAGGGGCATACTCCTGGCAACAATATCATTTATAGTTATTCAGCTTTTGTACAGAAGATAACTCTGTAGCTAGTGAAATGAGCTTGATGAGACATTGGAGTCTATATATTTTTATAACAGTTATAGAATAGCTGCTAGTCTGATAGAAATATTTATATATTCAGGTTTCAGTAGTTAGCCATTCAGTTATAATTTGATAAACAAATGAAATATGTCTGTCTTAACCCATTACCCCATAGTCTGCCTCTGTTTCTAGTTTTGAAGATAGATGACTACTTTAAGCATTCTGCTTTACTTTCAGATTACCTTAAGCTTCCATCTGATAGAATATAGAAAATATTTCTTATGATACTTATTAACAACTTATAAATTGGAACTACATAAATTTGTATTTTATTCAGTAAAGGAATAAATTAGAGGCGTAAAAAAGGTGTATTTATTCAGAGCACCAGATAAGGGTAGTTTTTCAAAAACTAAAATCTTTATTTCTGAATTAAACCCTATGGTGTCACTACTCATTAGAATCGTCTCTTCGAGACGATTCTAATGAGTAGTTACACCATAGGATTTGGTGCTAAATAGAGTGAGAAAATGTTGGATTTGTTGAAATAACTACCTCTTATCTGAAGCCCTGTTTATTTGGTAAAGGATTGAATGGCTGCACACATGTTTTGTTTTCCCTATATTGACAGTATCGGAAATGATGATTTTTGATATGCCTCATCATCAATATATCGCTATTACTCAGATGAGCGATATAGGGCCAATGGTCCTCTTGTTCTAAAATACAATTATTTAGTAAAAAGTCATCGATATTGTTTCTTTTTTTGTATACATGTATATGTTGTATTTGTAGGATGACCACTGTGGACGATTTCACCAAGTGTTAGAATAACTGGGACAGTGAAAGAAGATGCTGTTCCAAATATGGCGAGGTGGTCAACAGTGCTTTAAAGATGAAAAGCTTTTCATTCTTTTATCACGGTCACGGTGTAGACATTTATGTTGTCAGAAAGTATACCATTGCCTACCCACTGGCAATATGTCCAGACCAACAAGCTCATGTAGCTTAATCAGCAACTCAAAACTATTACCTGTGATACAGCTTAGGTTCTTTTCCACATCACAAATCAAATATACAAGTACAGGGTATAAACTTAAGAATAATTTGAAAGACTGTTATTCATTGTTGAACATACCTGAAGATTGCTCAATGGCAGAACTGAAAGAAGCCTATATCCGCCTAGTAAAAGTATATCACCCAGATAGTCGGACATCTACAGCAGATCCAAAGAAGTTTGATCAAGTGAGAGATGCCTACCAAACTATAAAGGTATGCTGGACTCCAGATAAGAGTTGGTATTTACTGAACATTTCCAAATTTTTCTCTCTTGTTGTTCCACAAAACCCTATGTTGTAACCACTCATTAAAATATTTGAAACAGACAGTCACAGTGACACCTTTTCTGGAGCTCTGAGTAAACTATGTGTTTAACCCAATACCACATAGCCTCTTTTCAGTATTGAACCTAAGTGACCACTTAAAGCAGGATGAAAGTCAAGCAGAATGCGCCTTAAGGCCCATTCTGCTTTACTTTCAGCTTGCTTTTAGTGCTTCAAGCTATCATCTGCAAGGATATAGAAGCTATTTCTATAGCTGCATGTTTGTGACAGTATAAAGTGGAACTGTTTTCTGTAGTGGAGGATGGGGCCTCCGTGGCCTAGTGGTATAGTCACTGTGACTTACATCACTAAGCTCCTCACAGCTGTGAGTTCGAATCCCAGTAGGGTCGTTCGGATTTTTCATGTGGGGAAGCCTTCCAGCTGGCTTGCGGAAGGTCGGTGGTTCTACCCAGTTGCCGATTTGTGCCTGAAACATGCATAAAGGGCTTCTGGGGTCTTCCTCCACCTGTAATTAGCTTGACGTCGCGATATGACTGAAATACTGTTGAAAGCGACGTAAAATTAAAACAAATCAAATCAAATCTGTAGTGGAGGAATAAATTAAAGGTGTAAAAAGACTTATTTATGGGGTAATGGGTTAAAACCAAACATTTGATTCTGAAGATATTGTTTAACTCTTTGACCCTTGAAACTTCAAATGGATAATTTCATTTTCCAATTTTACGGTTGATTTTAACAATATATTGCTAACTGATAAACTGTGCAGACCCTGCTTTTTCTTTATTCTAGCAGGTGGAAGCTTAAAGCAGGCTAAAAGTAAAGCAGAATGCACCTTAAGGTGCATTCTGCTTTACTTTCAACCTGCTTTAATTAGTCCCCATTTTCAAACTAGAAACAAGGTATGGGGGTAAAGTGTTAAACCCAAAACCACTCAAAACAAGCTGCCACTGAGATAAGCTATACTTGAACATTGTTGTATGTAATGATTAAGTTGTTACCCCGTGGATATGATGTTTTATGCATTTCCTTCATTTCTTCACTTAACCCATTACCCCATAAATACACCTTTTTACCCCTTTAATTTATTTCTCCACTGAAAATATAGTTCCAATTATTACAGTCATGATTATGCACCACACGAAAAATATTCTACATCCTAGCAAATGAAAGCTTAAAGCAGGTTGAAAGTAAAGCAGAATGTGCCTTAAGGTGCATTCTGCTTTATTCAGCCTGCTTTAAGTGGTTACCTGTCTCAAAACTAGAAGCAGGCTATGGGGTAATGGGTTAAGATTTTAGTTCCATTTCCAATGTTAAGTTGTAGTAATGAATATGTCTTATGAATTCAAGAAACATAAGAAATATTTCTTAGTCCTAGCAGATGGTACATTGTTCACCATTTCTATTTACTCTCTAATTCCAAGCCAACCAAAAGGGTTATTAAAGTCAGGTGGTAGCTTCAAGTAGGATGAAAATAAAAACAGAAAGTTCATTTATGAGTTTTCTTGTTTTACCTTCATTTTGCTTCAAGCAGATTTTTGTGCAAATAATTTTGGCAAAATCAACACCAATTCTCCGTCGAAATGTGCAAATTGATTTTCTAAAATGAATGATGGTTGTAATGAAGCTTTTTGTCTCTCTCCTTTGAAGGCTAGAATGGAAGAGCAGGCAACTCTAGAGGGCTTGTACAATACTGATGAAGATGATGATGATGACGAGCTATTTTCAACAAAATTGAAACCACAACATAGACAATATTTGGACAATGAGGTTAGAAACTGAATATAAGTTTTCTCGTAGAAATACATTTTAAACCTTGGAAGTCTACTCTAGAAATGCCTTTTAACCCAATACCCCATAGCCTGTTTATAGTTTTTAAGACAGGTTACCACTTAAAGCAGCTTGAAAGTAAAGCAGAATGCGCCCTCAGGCGCATTCTGCTTTACTTTCATCCTGCTTTATGCAACCATCTGCTAGAATATAGAAACTATGTCTTCTGGTGCATCTAGTACTTGACTGTTTAATGTGGAACTATTTTGCTTCAGTGATGGAATATTTAATTAAAAGGCATGAGAATTAAGGCATATTTATGGGGTTATGGATTAAAAGAGAAAATAATAGTTAACCCATTACCCCATAGCCTATTTCAAGTATTAAATATAGGTTACCCCTTAAAGCAGGTTGAAAGTAAAGCAGAATGTGCCTTAAGGCACGTTCTGCTTTACTTTCAGCCTGCTGTAAGCTACCACCAACTAGAATATAGAAAATATTTCTTATTATACATATTTTTTCCTGATTGTATAAATTGGAACTATTTTTTTCAGTTAAGGAATAAATTTAGGGATGTCAACGAATAGGGATTTTGGAATTCGAATATTCGATAGGATTACTATTCGAATAATTGAATATTTGATTACCTGTAAAACAGTGTTCGAATATTCGATTAAAAAGCGAATATTCGAATATTCGTTGACATCCTTTAATAAATTTAATTAAAAAGGCACGAGAAGGCGTATTTATTAAAAGAGAAAATATTAGTTTACTCAGCCTTGTATATTGACATGGTTTTTCAGACTTTTCATGTTGGCAAGTCAGAGCTCCAGATAATGGGAGTATTTCAAAAGCTTAAATCTTTATTACTGCATTGAACTCTATGGTGTCACTACTCATTAGAATCGTCTCTTTGAGACGATTCTAATAAGTAGTAGCACCATAGGTATTGGTATAGATGTTGAATTTGTTCAGTTTACTCCCTCTTTACTTATCTGGAGCCCTGGGAAGCCTTCCAGCTGGCTTGTTGAAGGTCGGTGGTTCTACCCAATTGCCGATTTGTGCCTGAAACGGTGCATAAAGGACTTCGCGGGTCTTCCTCCCCCTGTAATTAGCTGGATGTCGCGATATGACTTAAAATACATTTATACTGTTAAAGGTGACGTAAAATCATAATGATAATAATAATGATAATTATTGACAAGGTTTAGGGTTTAAATATAGGTTACCCCTTAAAGTAGGTTGAAAGTAAATCAGAATGTGCCTTAAGGCACATTCTGCTTTACTTTCAGCCTGCTGTAAGCTACCACCAACTAGAATATAGAAAACTATATCTTTTTATACATACTCATGATTGTATAAATTGGAACTATTTTCTTCAGTGGAGGAATAAATGAAATACGTAAAAAGTCATATTTATGGGGTAATGGGTTAACTCAGTCTTGTATATTGACAGGGTTTGGGGTTCGGCACAAAGCAACAGAGACAGAAACAATACAACCAGGTGAGACTGTCCAAAGCACAGGACAAGGTGTTTGGTTATAAGGTGAAGAGATTGACACCAGAGGGTGGAAATGCTTTGGTAGCCAAAGACCAGCGAGCTGCACGCAGAAATAAAATCAGGTAGGTGTCACACATGTACAAGTATGCAATCAGCCAGGATCCAACCTCCTGGGGCCGGTTTCATAAAATTTTGTACGACAAATGTTGTTTAAGTCAGATAATAAAAGTCTCCATTACTATTCATTTCTCCATCTAATCCTGTCTTGCGACATCTCTTTGGAATCATCTTAAAAAGACGATTACAACGATATCACAAGACAGGATTTGATAGAGAAATTAGAAATTAAATTATTGGGTCTCCAGGAAAACCTGCTATAATGACAAAATTTTCGATTTTCAGATTTTTGCTGTTTTCTCAAGAAAGGGGTTTGAGAAATATAGAAAATAAATTTTTTTGGTGATATCTCAATTTTTAATGGAGTTACAGCCATTTTAGTAACTGCCCTATTACTGGCACGCGAGCAATAAATTGACTTTAAAAAGCGGTCAATAAACAGTGTTTTTAGAACAAACACTATATCAAGTATACACCTTTTTCTCTAGTTGACACATAAAATTTTGTTGTATAAAAACATAAAACTTATTTAGAATATATCATGAAGAGACGAACAGTTTTTTATAGTTCAGTTGCCATGGTAACGAAACTCGAAAAAAAAAAACCCCTCAAAACTCAGTCTCTGTCTGTATCTGGAGGACACGTAATGTCCTGATAGGCAGGGCGAACATATGGTCTCACAGTTTTATATAGGTATTTCTGGCGAGCGGCAGAGATCCCTGCAGGCTGTAGCACGTGCGGAAGACGCTCGAGGGGAAACTCCTCATCACGTGACTTCATGATATCAAATCGTCTCTCCTCACCGTCACCTCTTTCTTTTACCACAACGACCCCAGGATGGTCCCTGCTGAATCGGAAATACTGATATTTCCTGAAAGTACAAAGGACAGATGTTTATTATTCGATTTTGCCTCAGAATGTCTGTTAATCCTTTCCTCCATTAAGATTTATCCAAGGCCCCACCCACTGTGTCTATATATAGTTAACTGAATTTTATTTACCTGCATGGAAGTAACCAGTCAATATTTAGCTTGATAGTACATTGAAAGCCAGTCTGGCTGGTCCCTTTTTTGACACATAAAGGAACTGTACCATATAGAGCAAATTATTTTTGCAAAGGCGTCAAAAGGTGCTTATAATATGGAGAAAAGGGTTCAACCGACGTTATACGAATTTTGAATAATTACATCTTTAAGACTCGATCAAAGGTATGATAATAATTTTATTTTGACAACAAAATCCCAATGCCTAGTATTAATGTCTGGCGCTGAACCACGCAACTGAACTGGAAATGCTAATATGTACCTGATTCCAGGAAGGGCTTTAAAGCACGGTTGAAGAAACGCCTTCCAGTCCCTCCATGTCCAGGCAGGGTATCGCACACACTCATTGGTGACAGATGATCGGTTTATCACTTCAGCTAACTGGTCTATACAGTCTGTGTCTGTCCTCCTATACAGGCGCTTGATTGTAGCGAACCCAGCATCTACATGGCATCGGGCGTGGCCAGGAATCTGCATCATGTATTCAATACGCTCGTGACGACCGGACATAACACGCCACATCAGATAGCCAAGCATGAACTGGTTTTTGTTTTGGCCTGAACAAAAGAAGATTAAATGATATAGTTTATCGTTATAAAGAATTGTCAGTATTGTATCTGCTAGTGTGCTGTTTTTGCTCTTGCTTTATTTATGGTGATGAAACAAACACTATAAGTTAAACCTTTAAACAACTGGACAAATACTAACAAATAAACATTAATTAAGACATGTGTCGGCTAAATAAATAGCACGCGGTATGCAGAATTTTTCTGTACACCATATAGCCTGTATCTAGTGTTTGAGACAGCCTCAGACAGGTAACCACTTATAGCAGGGTAACAGTAAAGCAGAATCGCCTTAAGGTACATTCTGCTTTATTTCCATACTGCTTTAAGCTACCATCTTCTGAGATATAGAATTTGTTTTCTTTAAATGGCTCTTCTATGGGGGAGGGATTAAAGCGGCATTACTGTATACAGTATATAATAGGGCCTAATGTATTTAAGCACCTATAAAACTGTATCTTCTATTGTAATAGTGATTGTTAGCCCTTTATTTCAGAAACACACATATTCATGCTATGCAATCAGAGTAGACCCGGATAAGATGACTGCAATAGGAGTTTACTCATTAAAGCAGTTTTTCTCTGGTTGTTTATAACTAGATCTATATTGACAATAAATTTAGAACAGCTAGAGTTCAGGTTATTTAAAGCTCCAACGGTCCAACCTGAACACAATTTGTATTTAGCGGTTTAAAATCTCATATACATGTACAGTGGAGAATCTGTTATTCTTTTCCGTTTAAACGCAAACTTACGCAAACGCAAAGCACTAAAACGTTGAAAAGAACAACTTTTGGACAATTCTGATAATTCATGTTTATCTTGGTGGCAAACAGTTTGGAGCCTTATTAGACGCCGGGTCTGATCTGGCTCCAAACTGTTTGCATTGAAAATAATAGTTTTAGCGTAAACGCGTTTATTGGGAAAGAATAACGTTTTCTCCACTGTAAAACGTAATACCGAACCTACCTGGACAATTATCAGCGTGGATACTGATGGAAGTTTCCCCTGCATTATCGCGCTCGATGGCCCAGTCTAGCATACTTATGACGGAATTTGGGCCGTGGGTTTGAGTTCCGTCCATGCCGATGGTCTCATTTTCGTCGACAATAAAGTTGTACTGACTCGGTGTTCCATCATTTCTAACACCGAATAACTGCACTTTTCTAAGAGAGGCAAAATATGTTGGCCCCAATTGTCTAGAATGGTGAGGAAGAGACATGTTCTGACTGAAGTCAAAGGTCATATGCAAATATCTTCTGTTTCCATTATTATGCGTTTCTCTGGCTTGTGCTATACAACGGTTGTAAATTTCTCTTTCATTCTGAGCCTTCAAAAGATGCATTCTAAAGGTATTAGTGTTCTCCAACTTCTCTTCTTCAGTCCTTGAGTCCATTATACATTTTCTCATTTTTTCACAAGTTGCACACACATCGTCACGTGGTGTTGCTATTTTTATATGTGGCAAACACTGGTTCCAAATGTTGCAAAAGGTTTTATAATGCATGTTTCTCTTTGGCGGTTCACTCTCTTGACATGAAGTTGTGTAGTTTGAGTGTACTTTCAATTTTGTTGTCTCACTTGGCAGATAAATTGGCGGAATATTATCCGAACCACGCGGAGCTGCTGGCTGGGGCAATCCAATTTCCTCTGCAGTTTGGGATATATATTTCACAACGTATTTGATATCGTCAAACTGTAGTGACTTTTGGGGTTTTCGTCCAGTATTGCCATGGACTCTCGGCACTACGCCATGCTGGTCCACATGCACTAATAAGTTGTCCAGGCTGGTACGCTTGATGTCAAAGGCTAACATAAACATACTTCTGCAAACTGTTTTGCCCATCAGGGTAAAGTCATGTCGACCTTTTTGTCTTTTTTTCCCCCGTTTAGTCACTCCTCTTTCCGCATTATCAATGACAGTGGCCATTATGTATAATTCTTTATCCTGTTTTTCCATTTCCTTTACATTTAAAATATGGTGGAAAATATCGGAGTCACTAAAACCGTTAATGCAATTCTTTTTGCAGCCACACCCACTCTGTCTATATTGGGCGATCCGTGCACCATCTTCGTCGTCTTGTGGTATGCCAACACACTCCGAGTCTGCCTCATTGACTCCAGTAGATATATCATTCAACAAGCTTTCATCCGAAATAGACTCAAGATAGTCTCTGACCCGTTGGTTGACATCAAGCTCTAGATCATCTGAGTCTGAATCTAAACAAACAGCTGACAAAGCGTCCAGGTCTGTCTCTTCTTGGGACCCAAATGGTGTTGCAGTGGGCGTTCTACCAAAGTGCTCTGACAGCAAACTCTCTAAATCCTAAAAAGAAAAATAGTTAAAGTGAAAAAGTAATAGATCTACTGATCAATCATTTACATTTATACTCTTAACTGACTTAACATGATTCTTTCCTTATTAAGTTATTAATTATAAGCGCTTAAAAAAATTGTGTACAAACAGCTTGGAGACAGACCAGGCGCCCGATAACTTAGCGTCTGATCAGGCTCCAAACATTTTGCCACTCAGTTCACAATAAGTTTGTAGAAATTTAAAACATGTTTTTGTGGGTTTTCTTTAAATTTTGGTGCTTTTCGTTTGCATTTAAATGGGAAAGAATCTCTATCTAGATCTATGTCTTCGCCACTATTTTATAGATAAAAGAATCTGAAAAGCCTATATACATGTTGTGTAGATCTAGATACATGTAATCTAGGCTAAACGCGAAAAAAAAAGAAAAAAAAGAAAAGTGCTGCTACCGAGTTTCGATCCCGTGTCAACATATAACACGTCTACATGGGGAAACCGCTTAGACCGCTCGGCTATCCGGATATACTTGTATATCTAATAAAATTTTAACTCTGATAAACCTCAACACTCGTTACGAACTTAACTCTTAGTGCTTTATTTAAAAAAAAAATTTATTTTTATTTTTCATAGAAAACAATTTCACAATGATTATTTCTTATTAACCGTTCTTATGGAGAGCCTTCCGATTTGTCCCCTCGCCAAAAAAAAAGAAAAAGAAAAAAAGGGGTGGGGGTAGATCTAGATCTACGTATTTTACATGCATTTTTATTAGAATTATCATGAACTTTGATCGCTTAAAACTTTACAAAACAATAAACGATATCTGGTAAAATAGATCTAGATCTAAATATATATTCCCAACGTTATAATTTATGAACCCAAACAGTGAGATATCATCAGCTTAAATTGCGATCACGAATGACCTCTAGATATTGATAGCTAGATCTAGATCTAATTTAACGGATTGATGAGGAAAAACAAATTTATATTGCTATAAATAATTAAATAATTATACATACCTCGATATCGTTATCCATATCAAAAAGAAAACATTGAAGTCCTCTAGATCACAAAACGTTAAAATTTTACATTGTTTACATACACATGTTACAGTAAAATTATTGATCGTGATGTAAAACATGACGTCATGTTTAATCGGGATTTCCCAACGTCATAACCGATGTCATTATAGCAGGTTTTCCTGGAGAACGGCTCAAATGTATTTTAAAGCTTTGACTTACGACAGTGTTTGTCGTACAAAGTTTTATGAAACGGGCCCCTGCACCCTGTTTAACACTTAATTTTTCCGCTGAAGAAAATAGTTCCAGTTGATACATTAAAGAATATACATCATAGGCTCATAGTGGATGGTAGCTTAACCCTTTCCCCCATAGAAGGACCTTTCAGCGCATTCAGTTTATTCCTCCGCTGAAGAAAATAGTTCCAATTTGATACAGTCATGAATATGTATCATAAGGAATGCATTCTTTATTTTAGCAGGTGGTAGCTTAAAGCAGGTTGAATGTATATTCTACTCTACTTTCAACCTGCTTTGAGTAGTCACCTATTTTTAAAGCTAGAAATAGGCTGTGCCTGGGTAAAGGATTAAAGCAGACTGAAAGCCTTATGGTGCATTCTGCTTAAGCAGCATTACTTTCAATCTGCTTTAAGTGAACATCTATCTTCAATACTAGAAACAGGCTATGGGGTAATGCGTTAACCCTTAGCCTCATAGCTTGTTTTCAGTATTAAAGACAGATGGTTACTTAAAGAAGGCTAAAAGTAAAGCTGAATGCTCCATAAGGAGCACTCCACTTTATTTTCACCCTGCTTAACCCATTTGGGCCCACAATCCCATATATGGAACATAGGCAAACAGTGTAGACTCTGATCAGACGCTGCATAATGCGGCGTCTGATCAGAGTCTACACAGTTTGCTGATAGGAATTTCAATATAAAACAAAATGAAAATGAAAATTTTGACCAGGCATCCCTTTGATAATCCAATATATAAACATGGAAGAATCCACTGGGCGTAAATGGGTTAAGCTTACATCTGCTGGGATAAAGGAAACTTTTCTTGTGGTGTATATTAATCACTGTTTAAAGCGAAATTATTTTCTATAGTGGGGAAATAAATTGAAGGCATAAAAAGGTTTAACTATAGGGCAATCGGTTGATTTTGTCTCCACTTTATATAGGGAGACAATATTTTTTGCCTGAGTTGTCTGTTCGTCTGTCTGGATGTCTGTGACAAACTTGTGTCACACCGCCAAACTGTTTGACCAAATTTGGATAAACAATGAACATTACTTCTTTTTCAGAGATTTTACTCTTTGCATGCTGGGTAATTTTTTGGTCTGCAACAAATGTTTCTTTTAACTCTTTCCTCCCTGAAACTTCAAATGATCAATTCCAGTTTCCATTTTTGTCTAGTGGTTCTGACTTTTAAAGGCTGCTTTTGTCAATGTTTGGCATTATGACAAACAATGAAGACCCTGATCAGAGGGCTCCTTTCGGAGCCCTCTGATCTGGGTCTTCACTGTTTGCATATAGGACAAATGTACTATTCACATGTACACTGTTTGAAAAGGATGCCTATATGCGGGACTAGGGTTCAAATGGTTAAAAAAGCATCAGAGTGTCAAACATTTTGGCACTTGTATGAGTATATATTCCATCATACTTTCTGAAATCTGATTTTGGTTTATGAAAATGCTGACAACAATATTAAAGACTGAAAGCAGAATGAAAGTAAAGCAGTGCATTCTACTTTACTTTTCAGCCTGCTTTACTAGCTACCATTTGCTAGAGTATAGAAAATATTTTTTAAGATTCATGTTCATGTCTGTATAAAGTTGAACTATTTTCTTCAGTAGAGGAATGAATTAAAGGCATAAAAGGCATATTTTAGGAGAATGGATTAAGTGCATGGAAACAGTATTCTAGAGGGTAAGTCTCAGAGTCTCAGACTTTTCCCGCCTTCGTTATAGGTCACAGTATGAGCAAAATGATCCCTGGCTAAAGGTGAAGCTAGATCGGAAGCGGTAGGTATGTGTGGGCATGTGCTGCAAATATTGTAGCCGTTGCTTTAAGGAAACTTTTGCAGACCCTTTAGATTGATTTGAACTACAATCCAATTAAGGAATGAATGACATGATTTTGCAGTTTATAGGATTATAAATGCCTGCAGCTTGACTGGGTTAGTTTCGTAAACACACTTTGTGCGTTAACAATAAACTTGTGCGTTTACAATAAACATACTCAGCCAAGCTGAGTAAATTGACATCTTTTATTGCTTATATCTACTGTAAAACAGGTATTTTTCACGTCATGAATATTTCGCGTACTGCGATTTTGTATGATTCCCGACATCATCCAATATTGTAGCAGATGGTAGCTTAAAGCAGGCACATTCTGCTTTACTTTCAACCTGCTTTAAAAAGTCGAATATTTTCAAAACTAGAGACATTCAGGAATTAACGCGTAAATTATATTATATTTTTTCTTGTCCATTACAAAGTGAGATCTTGACCAGATTTTATGCATATATCATATGCTGGTCAAATAAGTTTGATAGATATAATTCCCAATGTAGTTAATTGTAGCTTGTTTCATAATCAATGTAAAATGAAATAAAAAAAAAATTAAAAACGCTATCAGTATTGAGCCTTCAATGTACATTTCAGTGGGTGTATTAGGTTTACTTTACAATATTTAGTCAGTATTCAGGGCTCCAGATAAGAGGAGTATTTCAAAAATTAAAATCTGTATTTCTGAATTAAACCCTATGGTGTCACTACTCATTAGAATCGTCTCTTTAAGACGATTCTAATGAGTAGTAACACCATAGGATTGGGTGTTGAAATAAGTGAGAAAATGTTGGACTTGTTCAGTTTACCCTCTCCTATCTGGAGCTCTGAGTATTTCTCTCGTATTTTCATCAGCAACTCCATGGAGCGTATTGTGGAAGATCTTATCCAGGAAGCAATGTCACGAGGCGACTTCAAGAATCTGAGTGGTGCCGGAAAACCTCTGAAATATGACCAAGACTCACCTTACATGGACAAAATTACAAAGAAACTCAACCAAATCTTAATTGATGAAAGTACCCAACCAGAATGGATAATGATGCATAAGGAAATAAGGTATTGCTTAACGCATTACCCATAGCCTGTGTCTAGTTTTTAAGGCAGGTGACTACTTAAAGCAGGTTGAAAGTATTAAGCAGAATGTGCCTTAACCCTTTCAGCCCTACAGCCCTCTGTAGAGATTACTAATTAAATATGCAAACAGTGTAGACCCTGATAAGAGGGCTCCTATAGGAGCCCTCTGATCAGGGTCTGCACTGTTTGATAATTTCATTGTTTTTTGTTGTCATATAAAAAATGCATCAGTAGACTGATAAAAATTATCTCTGATGATACATATTCATGAATGTATTTTCTTCAGTGAAGGAATAAATCAAAGGCATGCAAAATGCATATTTATGGTGTAATGGGTTATAATAAAGAAGGGTTGGAAACAGGACCAACATTTTTGTCCCGTTTAGAGAGGATTCCCGTATTTAGAGGTTCCGGTTTGGAGGGGTTCCACCGTACCAAATCCTTTTATGTCATATGCTGAGTGTGCTGTTAACCTTTTCCTCCAAAGAAGTATGCCCCTACTTACTCTTCCACATGTGAATTACAAATGACTATTCATTGATGATGTAAAAATTTAGGTGTTGGCTTAAAGCAAGATGAAAGTAAAGCAGAAAGCTCCTTAAGGTGTTTCTGTTTTACTTTCATGTTTGCTTTATGCAGTTCCCTGTGTATAATCAGGAATGTATATGAAATATATATAATTTATTATGTTCCTGGTATAATACAGTTAGATACAAGTGGTTTATAGGTACATGTATAAACTTTTGGCTATGGATGAAAGGGTTAACCCATACACCATAGCCTGTTTCTCATTTTAATGATAGATGACCACTTAAAGCAGGTTGAAAATAGAAGAAAGAATGTGCCTAAAGCCTGCTTTAAGCTACACTCTGCAAGGTTATATAAATGATCTCTTTTGATACATATTCATAACTGTATAAATTGGATATTTTTCCTCAGTTTAGGAATGAATTAAAGGCGTAGAAAGGGTATTTAAAGGGTAATGAGTTAAATCAGGTGGTTATATATATAGTTGAACTTCGATATCTTGAACTCGGTTAAATCAAACATATCCGTATTTCAAAGTTAAAACGTGGGTATGTTCGACTTAACCTAGGATGAAATAATGCAGTTCATGTGTATGGATGTACGGCCTGGACTCTCACAAAGAGCTTAGAGAAAAGGATAGATGGAAATTATACCAGAATGTTACGTGCAGCTCTCGATAAATCCTGGACTGAGCATCCAACAAAACAACAACTATATGGACATCTACCACCTATCTCCCATACAATCAGAGAGAGAAGAATGCGCTTTGCAGGACACTGCTGGAGAAGTAAAGATGAGCTAATCAGCGATGTCCTACTATGGACACCTAAACAAGGACAGAGCAATGTGGGGCGCCCTAGAAAGATGTACATCGATCAGCTGAGTGAGGATGCGGACTGCCCAGCAGAACATCTACCAACACTGATGGAAAACAGAGACGAGTGGAGGAGTTTGGTCATGCGATTCCGTGCAAGCAGCACGCCCCATAGATAGAGAGATGTGTCGAACTATCGGATAGTTAGAGTTAAGCGAGTTCTAGATATTGAAGTTTGACTGTAATAAGGAGTTCTGACCTTATTTCCATTGTTTGCCTCATTATAGGTCAGACTTGTACGAGTGTCGTTACAAACTAGCAACTGCCATAAAGCGCCTCGGAGAACCACCATATACTGGAGAAAACATAGAACATTGGACGTTCTATACGAAACAGTTCTATACTACCTTAGAGGACATCAATATGAAAATACACAAGTTCAATCTGATATGTCCAGTATTAAGTAAGCAGATGATACCGTATGACATTGCGAGGGAACAGAATAAGATTTGCCAAAGCCCGGACAAATTTCTACCCGACGATTTTACAGTTCACCCACATGTCAGGCATTCCAAATCAGCCAAGCATGATGCAGTAGACGATGTGACTATGAAGCAAATATGGAAAGATTTTAAAGAAATATTTAAGAAAAGAAAGTAGTTTGACTGTATCAGGGCTCCAGATAAGAGCGAGTAAACTGAAGAAATCCAGTATTTTTCCTGTCATACCACCACTAAATCCTATGGTGTAACTACTCATTAGAATCGTCTCAAAGAGACGATTCTAATGAGTAGTCACACCAAAGGGTTTAATTCAGAAATAAAGATTTTAGTTTTTGAAATACTCCCCTTATCTGGAGCTCAGTGTATATGTTAAATCTGATTATGAAAGTGTATAAAATTGTTAAGTTTACATAACAGTGCTCCCTCTCCACAATGACCCTCTGAACAACGATTCCCTCCTTACAACTACACTTGTCCCTGTTCCCCAATCAAGACAATTATGTCCAACCTTTTTACTGCTCCAAAATGGTCTGCTTTAAATTGTTGTCTGCTGTTTTTCTCAAAATCACATATTGGATATTTTGACGGAAAAAAATTGATGTGTGACAAACAGCTTAAATCCAGATCAGACGTTACGCGATGTCTGATGTTTGATTCAAGCTGTTTGCAAAGGTAAGTCATTTTCCCTCCCTATAACAACTCCCTCCAAACAACTCACATATATTTGTCTTCCATAGGGTGCTGTTGTAGAGAGGGAGCACTGTATTATCTATTAGAGAATCTATTGTTTAGTTTTATTAACTGTCAGATGAAAAATCTAGTCATTTTAAATGTTTAAAATTATTTCAAATATTTCTAAAAAGGTTTTCTGTGATTTGATATGACAGAAGTTTGTAAATTTTGATTGATGACTCAATTGTTT
Organism: Gari tellinella; assembly: GCA_922989275.2. NCBI lineage: Eukaryota > Metazoa > Mollusca > Bivalvia > Cardiida > Psammobiidae > Gari > Gari tellinella. The sequence goes on along the minus strand of OV277869.1, from coordinate 13,970,850 downwards.
CAATTTGTTATAAAATATGTTTATAAGATAAATGAACATTTATAAATTGTTCACTTAAATATTAAAATATTAATCAGTACAGTACAGTGGAAACGCAAAACATTGTTCTGTATAACTTTTGACCAGGATTACCCTGTAGCCTGCTTCTAGTTTTGAAGATAGGTGACCACTTAAATTAAGCAGGTTGGAAGTAAATCAGAATGCTGCTATAGGAGCTTTCTACATTATTTCTCTCCTACAATTTCTGCATTTTTATGCCCCTACATGACCAAGTTGGAGCATATTGATTTTGGTTTTTCTGTATGTTCACAACTCTAACCTTGGTCATAACTTTAGAACTACATAGGATAGAGACTTTATATTTAGTACATGTATGTGTACTCACCTCAAGAAGTTCTTGAGCTCAGCACAATTTGGATCATGTCAAACAAAGGTCAAGGTCATTTAGAAATGAGATGAATTTAATATTTGCCATAACTTTGAAAGTGCATGTGATAGAGACTTTATATTTGGAATATGTACGCAACTCAAGAAGCTCTTTAGCTTAGTACAACTTGGGTCATGTTAAAAAAAGGTCCGGGTTATTTAGAGGTCTAATATGGTTAATCTAACAATGGCTGTAACTCTTGGAACTATATGTGATAGAGACTTCATATTTGACATGTGTACTTAACTCAAGAAGCCATTTGGGTCAGTACATTTGGTCATGTCAGAAAAAGGTAAAGGTCATGTAGAGGTCAAATTCAACATAGGCCATAACTCTGGTTTAAAATCTAGAAAACCTTTGTTTTTAGCTCGCCTGTACGTAGTACATGACAAGCTATTGCAATACCCCCGGTGTAGTCGTCGTCGTCGTCGTTGTCGTCGGCGTCGTGAACGGCGTAAACAATTTTAAGAAAATGTCTATAACTTCTATGTCCCTTGAGGTATTGCTTTCATAGTTGGTATGTGTGTGTATATGGACAAGACCTTTCCATGTGTGTGTATATGGACAAGACCTTTCCATGCACAGAAAATTTTTGACCCCTGTGACCTTGAACTTAGGGCCTGCGTTTAGGTTTTGAAATCTGTGTTTAGGTTTCGAAAAATGCCTTTAAACTTCTATGTCCCTTAAGGTATTGCTTCCATAGTTGGTATGTGTGTGTATATGGACAAGACCTTTCCATGCACAGAAACTTTTTGACCCCTGTGACCTTGACCTTGAACTTAGGGCCTGCGTTTAGGTTTCGAAATCTGCGTTTAGGTTTCGAAAAATGCCTTTAACTTCTATGTCCCTTGAGGTATTGCTTCAATGGTTGGTATGTGTGTGTATATGAACAAGACCTTTACATGCACAGAAAAATTTAGACCCCTTTGACCTTGAACTTAGGGCCTGCGTTTAGGTTTCAAAATCTGCGTTTAGGTTTTGAAAAATGCCTTTAACTTCTATATCCATTAAGGTATTGCTTCCATAGTCGGTATGTGTGTGTATATAGACAAGACCTTTCCATGCTCAGAAAAATTTAGACCCCTGTGACCTTGACCTTGAACTTAGGGCCTGCGTTTAGGTTTCGAAATCTGCGTTTAGGTTTCGAAAAATGTCATTCACTTCTATGTCCCTTGAGGTAATGCTTCAATAGTTGGTATGTGTGTGTATACGGACAAGACCTTTTCATGCACAGAAAATTTTTGACCCCTGTGACCTTGACCTTGAACTTAGGGCCTGCGTTTAGGTTTCGAAATCTGTGTTAAAGTTTCGAAAAATGCCTTTAACTTCTATGTCCCTTGAGGTATTGCTTTCATATTTGGTATGTATGTGTATATGGGCAAGACCTTTACATGCAAAGAAAATTTTAGACCCGTGTGACCTTGACCTTGAACTAAGGGCCTGTGTTTAGGTTTCGAAATCTGTGTTTAGGTTTAGAAAAATGCCTTTAACTTCTATGTCCCTTGAGGTATTGCTTTCATAGTTGGTATGTATGTGTATATGGACATGACCTTTCCATGCACAGATAAATTTGGACCCTTGTGACCTTGACCTTGAACTTAGGGCCTGTGTTTAGGTTTTGAAAAATGCCTTTTACTTCTATGTCCCTTGAGGTATTGCTTTCATAGTTGGTTTATGTGTGTATATGGACAAGACCTTTCCAGGCACAGCAAAAGTTAGACCCCTGTGACCTTGACTTTGAACTTAGGGCCCAGGTTTAGTTTCGAAATCTGTGTTTTGGTTTCTCAAAATTTTTATTACTCCTATGTCCATTGAAATATTCCTTTCATATTCAGTTTGCATGTGTATATGGACAAGATCTTTCCTTGCATGCAAAATGTTTGAGCCCTCTGACCTTGACCTTGAACTTAGGACCCCCGTTTAGGTTTCAAAGTCTGCATTTAGGTTTCTCAAAATTTCTTTAACTCATATATCCACTGAGATATTTCTTTCATATTTGGCATGCATGTGTATATGGACATGACCTTTCCATGCATGCAAAAAAATTAGCCCAGTGTCCTTGACCTTGAACTAAGGTCGCGAAAGGTTTTAGGTTTCGAAATCTGCGTTTAGGTTTCAAAAATGCTTATAATTCCTATGTCCCTTGAGGTGTTATTTTCATATTTTATTTGCCAGTGTATATGGACAAGACCTTTCCATGCAGGCAAAAAGGTTGACTTCTGTGACCTTGAGTGTGCTTTTAAGTTTCTAAAGGTGCCGGTGGCGAGCTTTGTTGTCTCTCTGACATCTCTTGTTTTGTACATGTTCATCACAACAACAGCAAGGAGTACAGTTGCTGCTGTATAATTTTATTTTACAGCCAAATGAATACATTTCAGTGACAAAACACCTCAGTGGCATTTGTCACTTACTGTGACACCATTCTTGTTTCTATTGTAAATTTAACAGTTCAGGGCTGCCATTTCTCCGGATTTTTCCTAAATCTTCAGATTTTTTCTTGTACATGGTAGCTTAAAGCATGCTGAAAGTAAAACAGAATGTGCCTTAAGCGCATTCTGCTTTACTCCCAGCCTGCTTTAAGCAGCCACTTGTCAACAAAACTAGAAACAGGTGACAGGGTAAAGGTACGATTCGTAAAATTGCACTTGAATAATGCAAATTTTGAAATCTTAGGATTTTTCATGTTTACTTATGGCAGCCCTGACAGTTACCTGTATTTTAGATTACTGATGTCTATAATTATATGGTTGTTATATCAGGGAATGAAAAGTGTCTCTGTTATTATATTTTAGTCAAAGTTGTACTTTATTGTTATGTGATATTCAAATAAAACTGTGATACTAAATGTGGTTATATCAATTTTCTTCTGAAGTTATGGCCCTTGAATTTTCAATTTTTTGCACATTATCGGCAAAATCGTGATTACCTTCGCAAACATTTTGAGTAACTGGGCATCTCTGCAGGATTCAAATGTCGGACAATCAATATTTTGAAAAGAAAAGAAACCAATTCTAATGTTAGAACAGAAGCATATGACCATTGTTGTAGATAAAGATGTTATTTAGCAATAGGTTAAAGAATATATTTCTTGTGATTCATATTCTTGATTGTATAAAGCGGAATTATTTGGAACTGTCATTCAACCCTAGCGACGAGTATACTCATCATTTATATAAATTGTTCCTATAAAGAGTACACTTGTCCAATACAAACATAGTAGACCCAGATCAGAGGGCTCCTGCAGGAGCCCTCTGATCAGGGTCTGCACTGTTTGTCAATACGCAATATATTGCAGAAAACATACCTAAACTGTCATAAATGGACTAAACTTATTTGGAAAAAGGAATTTTCCATTAAAAGTTTCGGGGGTGAATGGTTAATGTTTTATTAGGTCACCTGCAATATACATGTAGTGGGGATATTTTGCTTAGCACATGCCAGTCTGTTGCTAGACCAAATGGTTTCCGATCAATGACTTATCATTCCTTCAACCTACAGTTCTCATGTTCTGTAGAAAGGTAAGTCATGATGAACAGATGACACCTATTTCTTTTTAGGTTAATAATAAAAAAAAGAGCAATATACCAAGTTAAAGTCTACTTTCAGTACGAATGACCGCTCAGCCAACTGTACATTTACTCCCCTGATCATTGAACCATCTTGCCTACAATATTGAGCACTGCTAACTTATGGCGCAGTCGGATGCAGCTGCAGTACCGACTCAGACCCTTCACAGGTACCCATTTTAACCCCTGGGTGGAGAGGAGCAATTCGTGGTACATGCTCAAGAACATTCCTGTACATCATCAGGGATTCAGAAAAAATCCCTTAGTCAGACCGTAGGTCCAGCGGGGGATCGAACTCATGACCCCTGGTACCGTAGTTCAATGTATTACCACTGAACTACTGCCGCCGGGCCAATAGGCCAAAGGTCAAGGTCATTTCAATGTCAAGAAGACAAAATGATTTCCAATCAATAGCACACCATGCCTTCAACATACAGTTCTCACATTTTGGTGGGTAGATTAGTCATGATGAATAGATGATCCATTTTTCTTTTGAGGTCAATAGTTCAAAGGCCAAGGTCAGTCAGGCTAAGCGACACTGCAGTCAGGGCACTATGAGGTCAATACACTATTTGCAGTCACTGTAGCATTGTAAGTTGACTACAGTGTTCTCTCACCACAACTGACCTCTCAATAAAGACCCCCTCCTTACAACGACTTGCTGCAGTTCCCTAAACAGGACAATTATGTATACGCTTGCACTGCGCTCAAAATTATTGTCTGCTGTTTTTTCTTGCTTCTCAAAGTTACATATAAGTGGATAATTTGATAGAATAAATATAATGACTAGTGACAAACAGCTTGACACTAGTTCAGACGCCACGTTATGTGGCGTCTGATCTGGATTCAAGCTGTTTGCAAATGTGAACCAAGTCTTAATTTTCCCTCCCTATAATGACTCTCTCCAAACAACACACACAATCTGTGTCTCCGATTGGGTTCCATTGTTGAGAGGGAGCACTGTATTTTCTTATATTAGACAAGAGCCCCATGCGGCCCTAAATCGCTCACCTGAGGACTATTGTGTTATATATTACTCAATGCAAAATGAAGTTTGTCATTGCATGTATATGGACTGTTGCATGAAGAAGTAATTCGGAATCTGTTTGTCATTATTACTATTTGAGCAAAAGGGGAAAATATGACAATGTAATAAATAGTGCTAATAAAGGGTCACTTAAACAATATTCATTCAAAATTTTATTGAATTCAGACAATGGTTTCAGAGAAGCAATTGTTTTTAAAATTTCCATTATAAGTCTATGTAAAACTGATAAGCCCTGGGGCGGGTCCATTTTTGACACTGGGGTCATGATTTGAACTATTTTGGTAGAGGACAGTAATGCAAAGCTAGATGCCAAATATAAAAGGTCTGGACCTTATGGTTTCAGAGAAGAAGATTTCTAAAGGTTTTCCTATATAAGTCTATGTAAAATTGATAAGCCCTGGGGCGGGTCCATTTTTGACACAGGGTTCATGATTTGAACAATTTTGGTAGAGGATCATAAGGCAAAGCTAGATGCCAAATATAAAAGGTATGGGCCTTAGGGTTTCAGAGGAGAATATTTTTAAAGGTTTTCCTATATAAGTCTATGTAAAACTGATAAGCCCCATGGCAGGGCCATTTTTGACCCTGGGGTCATGATTTGAACAATTTTTGTAGAGGACCAAAAAGCAAACCTAGATGCCATATATATTAGGTCTGGGCCTTACGGTTTCAGAGAAGAAGATTTTTAAAGGTTTTCCTATACTGATGATGTAAGTACGGAAATTGACCACGCCCTCTGGCGGCCATGTTTTTTGACGGATCAAAATTCTTTGAACAATTTTGAAAGTATATCAACTGAGAAACATTTTGGTGAAAACCAATTTGAAATCGGACCAGATGTTCTTGTGCATGGTTGCCATGGCAACAAGACCGATTGCCCCTCCCACTTTTTAGCTCACCTGAGCCAAAGGCTCAAGGTGAGCTATTGGGATGGCCCTGTGTCCGGCGTCGTGCGTTGTCCGTCGTCGTTAACAATTGCTTCAAATGACATCTCCTCCTATACCACTGAACAGATGTCAACCAAACTTCACAGGAATGTTCCTCGGGTCAAGCTCTTTCAAATTTGTTCAAAGAATCAAAAACAATGCAGAACTCTGGTTGCCATGGCAACCAAAGTGAAAAATAATGAAATCTTAAAAAATCTTCTTGTCAAAAACTGCAAAGGCCAGATCTTAGATATTTGGCACATAGCATCACCTACAGGTCCTCTATCAAGTTTGTTCAAATTATGCCCCTGGGGTCAAAATTGGCCCCGCCCCAGGGGTCACCGTTTTACATAGAATTATATAGTGAAATTTTCAAACGTCTTCTCCTCTGAAACTAATGAGACCAGAGCTTTGATATTTGGCATGGTGACACTTCTAGATGTCCTTTACCAATATGGTTGAAATGGTTCCGGCATTTGCATATCTAGGTCACAAGAGCTAAAAATAGATTTTATTCAATGAAAACTTAAAAAATCATCTTTTCTGAAACTACAAGGGCCAGAGCTTAGATATTTGGCACATAGCATCGCCTACAGGTCCTCTATCAAGTTTGTTCAAATTATGCCCCTGGGGTCAAAATTGGCCCCGCCCGGGGGTCACAGTTTTACATAGAGTTATATAGCGAAATTTTCAAACTTCTCCTCTGACACTAATATGGCCAGAGCTCTGAAATTTAATTGGTATGGTGACACTTCAGAAAATCCTTTACGCACTTTGTTCAAATGGTTCCAGTCTGTTGCATATCTAGGTCACACTAAAAATGGATTTTTTCTATAAAAACTTATAAAATCTTCTCGTCAAAAACTATGAGCCCCAGAGCTTAGATGTTTGGCACATAGCATCACATATCAAGTTTGTACAAATTATGCCCCTGGGGTCAAAATTCACCATGGGGGTCACAGTTTTAGGTAGTTTGATATTTGGCATGGTGACACTTCTAGATGACCTTTACCTACTTTGTTCAAATGGTTCCAGTCTGTTGCATATGTAGGTCACAGGAGCTAAAATAGATTTTTTTCAATGCCCGGAAACTTTAAAAAATCTTCTCTAAAACCCTACTACCCAGATCTTAGGTATTTGGCACATAGCATCATCTACTGGTCCTCTCTCAAGATTATTCAAATTATGCCCATCGGGTAAAAGTTGGCCCCGTCCTGGACATAAATCATTATCTACATTTTGTCAGCTATTCTCAGGTGAGCGAAATATGCCCCATGGGGCTCTTGTTTAACAATTTTTAAAACTCACAACTACAGTATGTATTTGACTAAGTTTGGTAAAAATTGGGCCATTAGTTTCAGAGAAGAAGTTGTTTGAAAGAAATTGTGAACGGACGACACCAACACCGACGTACGACGGACGGCGACCGATCACAATAGCTCACCTTGAGCACTTTGTGCTCAGGTGAGCTAAAATTTCAATGGTAAGCCACCCATGCTTTATTCCAGCGCATATTTATCAGTTGTTATTTTGACTAGGAAAAGACATAAATAACGGGGAGAAATAATAGTAATGAAATTATTTATATACTTTATTATAATGACTGTTTCTTTCAATGATGAGCCATTGTCCATAAATCACTGGGTCTCTAGGGCCTGTTTCATTGAAACTTTGTACGACAATTGTTTTCGTTAGTCCAATTATAAAACCCTCAATTATTTTTTTCTCCATCTAATCCTGTCTTGTGATATCTCATTGGAATCGTCTTGAAAAGACGATTTCAAAGAGATGTCACAAGACAGGATTAAATAGAGAAATATGAAGTTAAATGTATTTTAAAGTTTTGACTTACAACCTTTTTTGTCGAACAAAGTTTTATGAAACGGGCCCTAGCTGAGCGATATAGGGAAACTTGGCCTTTTTTATCTATGACTTAGCAAACAGTTTTGATCCAGATAAGGTGCTGAATACATCTGCATCGGTTTGGTCAGGAGCCAAACTGTTTGACACTTATACCAACGTTTTTAATGACCCTTTAGTTCACCTGGCTTGTAGTGCCAATGTTAGCTACGGAATTTGATCGGCCTTAGTCCGTCAGTCGTCAACAATTTCTTAAACAACATTACCTCCTAAAAAAATACTCCTTTTACTTTTACCAAACTTTCAAAGTCGATTAAATAGTGTCATTTTATTGCACATCTAGGTCACATAAAGATCTTCTAAAACAGGTTATTTCAATGAAAACTTCAAACATATTGTCTGAAACCACAGTAGTTTGAGCTTAGATAGTTGGGCCAAAGCATCATCTACAGGTCCTCTATCAAATTCAATCTCTGCCTCTGCGGAATTAATCCCAATCGAGGGCTGGGGGGGGGGGAGCACAATTATAGTAAATAGTAATATCTCCTCAACTTTATTGGAGAGAAATATTGTTTTTTATCCTATCTGTCCGTCCATCTGTTTGTCTGTCTATCATGCCTTTGTATCCGGACCATAGCTGAAGTTTTCACTGGGCGATTATGCTTATTATGGATGTACTGGTTGCTGATAAAGAGGGGATGCATGGGGCTGCATTTCAGGTCAGTATATTTAAAATGATTGATTTTCGATTTCCGAACAATAGCTTTTGTTTTCATCGGGCGAAAAATATATAGTAAAAAGCAACCTTAAAATACATTTCAAGTCAGTAGGACAAAGGTCACATGAAATGTTATTTAAATAGATTTTCGGGTTCACTTTGGTTTTCGAGCAATAACTTGTACTCGGTTATCACCCAGAGGTCACGTATTTACATTGAATTATATAGACACATCAAACATCTGGTAAACTATTATGTCAAGAGCTTTAATATTTGTATTGGTGTAAACTTTGGAGGTTTTCAACCAATATTTGTTGAAACAGATGAGGTCCGTTGCATATCTAGGTCATAGGAGCTAAACATATGTTTTAAAATTATCTCTTATCAGTTTATTGGCAAAGTTACATCGGCATGATTAAATATCCCATAAAGCTGTCGAAGTAGTCTCCCCATAGCGCGCTATCTGCATTTCCATAGTTACTGACCCATACCTCGTCACCAACAGCCAACTGTGTAACCACGGTAACAGATCCCTGGTCATTGTAACTGGTACCTGAATATGCGTATGCATTGGCCAGGATGTTCCCGTTCTTCATGAGGTGAACATATATCATGTGACCATGAAAGTCGGCCATGATAGACGTGGAGAACAAATACAGTCCTGCTCGAGGGGCAGTGAAAATACCATGCTGGTTACGATAGCCTCCGCCCAGGTTGATCATAACATCAGGAAACACGATCTTCTGGCCAATACCAATATGGGTTTTTTCTTGCGCAGCCTTAATAACAGCATGGAAGGCTACTGCGCCGTCATCGTCAAGCACTAGTCGGCGTTGTCGTACATTCTCTAAAACAAATACATTCGAAACTCGATACTTCGGACTCGCGTTTGTACGAATATACCCATATTTCAAGGTTAAAACGTGGCTAAGCCACGTTTTAACTTTGAAATACGGGTAAATTCGACTAAATATTGAGTTTTCGAAATTAAATTTATGAAAGACTGGTAAGGTCAGTTTAACCCTTAGCCCGCCAAATAAATTGTCGTCTGCTATATTTCTCGTCTGCTTCAAGTTTCAAAGTTGCTCAAAATTGCTGAAAATGTTGTCCGAGTGTCAAACAGCTTGGATCCGGATGAGACGCCGAGTTACTCGGCGTCTCATCCGGATCCAAGCTGTTTGCATATGGAGCTATAGTCGTGCGTGGCAGGCTAAGGGTTAAGCGTGTTAGCAGAATCACAGTTCGACCGTTTTTATCCAGAACCTTAACCCATTTACCCCTGAGATTTTTAATGGACAATTCAAGCCTATTATTAAGTTTACTCCATTTATGACTAGGGCTGTTTTCTTCAATATGGATCCCTCTGATCTTGATCTACACTGTGCATAGGACAAAATATACTCTTTACAGGTAACGCAAATAATAAATACTCTTCGCTGGGGTTGAATTTGTTGAAGGCTGAACTTGGTAAGGTTTATTGTTTTGAACAAAGAACACACATACATCGTGCATTAAAATATATCCTTTAATTGTCGAACATAAACTCATATGTCGATGCACGCTCATGCTCATGCACGCTCATGCACGCTCACGCTAATTCCGCAGAGGCAGAGATTGAATAATTTGCGGTGTATATCCTATCATTATTACAGTTTTCAAAACAGAGTCAAGTACTCCTTCAGCGTGTCGTTTGAGTTACATGACTAGTCCATTTGGTATAGCGAATTATGTCACTATGGTTATTTTTCTGGCGGCAATTTCAATACATGTACACGATATGACTGGCTAAGTATAAAGTAGCCTACTGTCATGATGTAAAACTAATCCGAAGATGTTTATCATTTCCTTTGGAGGAGTACCATATTGGACCAATCTTAACCCATTCACTCCTGAAAGTTTTAATAGAATATTCCAATTTGAAAATAAGTCTAGTCCATTTTTGACTATTTACTAGTATTTAGGATTAATTTGAACAATATATTTCAAACTTACAAACAGTGTAGACCCTGATCAGAGGGCTCCTTAAGGAGCCGTCTGATCAGGGTCTGCACTGTTTGCATGGGACAAGTAAAATCTTTACATGTACACTGTTCAATGATGACGAGTATACTCGTCGCTAAGGTTGAATGTTTTTAGCATAGTTTGTTATGCTGACGACTGAGGTTGTAAATGCATAGTTCGTGTCAATCTCTTGTTATTGTAAGTTATTTTCGTTCATTAAGGAAACAACAATTTGATGTACAATAAGACCCCGGTAATTGCGACTAGTCAGGAAACTTGATTCCAGTGTTTATTGCCAAATTGATTGCTGCTTTGAGCAGGATGGGAGTAAAGCAAACAAATACTTATAGGAACCTTTTGCTGTACTTTAAATTGAACGTTAGAACCGGATCGTTACAGTGTGTACCAGTATATTAGTGACACTTCTTATAAAGCGATTGAGATGAATCTGAGATCGTACTTAAGCTTTTCATTGGTCAGGTTGGAGCATAAACTTGAGCTTGAGAAAGATCTCAGACTAATTTCAAATACTTTGTAAGCATTGACAATTTGACATAGATTAAGAGAGTAAAGTAATAATTTCTCCTTTTTTCTGCATCAATCATTATGGTGTTATCTCTCTTCGAGCCGATTCTAAAAAGCATTTTTTTTTCCATGAAACTTTACTGCAAGGTACGTCATATTAGGTTTTCAGTACAAATTCAGATTCATTGTGGTCGTTGTGTCGTATTATTTCAAGAAAATATGAAATAAACAACATCCTGATTTATATTAAAAAGCTGCTATAGACAGCAACTGCGAGTCAACGTTACAAAGAACAATGTTCGCCAAAGGTTAAAACAGGCACTAAACCAGAAATTCATGAACATGTGTATATGAATAAAGTAAGTCGTTATACCGTTTTGAAAAATGACTTGGCGTTTGGTCTGGAGCCGAAGTGTTTGCAAATGTTTGCTCTTATTACCCAAGATTAGATTGTGCTTGCTTTTTACAACATATTGGAGTAAGGTTTATTACTTATCTCTGAGTGAATGGATTGGTTTGACTGTGGTTTTATAGTATCATCGTCGTCTACTTCTGTCCCTTGTGGTTCGTTCTCCTCTAGTACGGATTTCTCCTGCCTGTTCTCCACCGTCTGTCCCAGTGTTACCACTCTCTGTTTGTAGTCTTCGATTGTCTGGTGTTGATGAGATATTTTGGCATTCTGGATGTCAAGTTTTGATTCAATCTTCTGTATGTGCTGAGCCTGTTCTCGCCCTGAAAGTTCCACATGCCTATTAGTAGGTAATGATGTTTAAGAAATGAACTGATTTTTCGTCGTTTAAGCGAAATAAACGACAGGCAATGATCGGCAAATTCTATAAATCGCCATGGAATTTGCCGATCATTTGCTGTCGTGTATTTCCCTTAAACGCCGAAAATATTCAGTTTATGTTTTGTTTACATTATTTTTGCTGTAATTTCTAATATTAGATTAATAATTATATTAGTATGCATGCATCTTTAATTCACATTAGAGGTTGTTAACACGAGTCATGTGTACCCTGAAAGGCAATCATGCCTAACCCTTTAACTGCTGCAATACAACTGTCGTCTGCGGGTTATATTAACATATTATATTATAGCAACATATTAATTAGATAGTTTGACAGAAGAAACATAATGACGAGTTACGCGGCGTTCCATCTGGGTTCAAACTGTTTGCAAATGCGATCTAATGGTATGAATCTCCCTATAACAACTCCCTCCGAACAACACACACGCACACTCTTTGTTTTCCATTTTGTGTTGTTGTTGTTGGTATTTTATAGTAAGATTCATATCGCTGAAACGAATGTTGAGGTTAACTTTGGTTTATTGTATGGTCACTTACTGCCTAGAAATAAATAATAACATGTGCAGTAGTAGTAGATTTTTGTTTGAAATAATTTGGAACTAAATCAGACGCAGAGTTACTTCATTCTGCTTGGAATTTCGCACTAACGCGTTTATTGCTAAAACCCAACGTCTTCCCCACATTATAACTAAACAGTCACAGTGTTGGAAAAGGTACATGTAAAACTTATTCATCTTATTCAAACCAACAAGATGCCGAACTGAGTACTCTAATATTTGCCAACAGCTTTTATCGCGATCAGAAGTCGAGTATTGTAGAGAATATGTTATTCTTACCTAGTAAACGTGTTTGTAGTTATATAGAGGATAATTGTTTGTTTTTTTCAATACATGTACATGTCTAAGATAGAAATTTAATCAATTGAGTGAACATCAGACGTTATATTTTCACGAGTGGCGAAACCACGAGTGAAAATATAACAGTCTGGTGTTCACGAAATGGATTTAATTCGATCTTATACTGAAAAAATACAGCTAGTCGATTTTATTTATGCTTTTAAACCACTTTTTAAACGACATTGTCCGTCAATTAAAAGCGAAAGTACATGATTTACCCCGTGTTGAGCCCCAAGTTTATATTGAATCGTACAATGACGTCACTGATTTATTGATTTCACGTCATCGGAATTACGTTGTTACTTCCGATCTTGGATTCATGTTCTTCCGTTTAATGGTTCGCGACATATCGGGCTGCATGAGTTAAACGATATGACACGATTGACTACGATAGTCGATTATTGGGGAGCCCTATGGGGGAAAATCATGAAAGAATCACGCGCGACGATAATGCCACTGCTTGAAACAGTGAAATTATCAAGTGATAATCAACTGCTATTTCCTAGTAATCCACCGACAAAAGAATAAATAAATGATTTTATTCTAAAACAACGTCCATTGCAATGAGTTTGCTATGTAGATTCAGACACGTGTACAATGAAACCTCTCCATGAAATTGACCACTAAATTATCAGTATCCTTTTGTCTCTCAATCTTACCTCGTATCTACAAGGTTTCTATCCTGGATAGAAGTTCTCTATACACATTATCCCTTTGTCGCCCAATCTTACCTTGTATCTTCAAGGTTTCTATCCTGGCTAGAAGTCCTCTATACACATTATCCTTTTGTCTCTCAATCTTACCTTGAATCTTCAAGGTTTCTATCCTGGCTATAAGTTCTCTATGAAGAGTATCCTTTTGTCTCTTAATCTTACCTGGTATCTTCAAGGTTTCTATGCTGGCTAGAAGTTATCTATGCACATTATCCTTTTGTCTCTTAATCTTACCTTGTATCTCCAAGGTTTCTATCCTGGCTAGAAGTTCTCTTTGTACAGTAGCTCTTTGTCTCTCAGTCTTACATTGTATCTCTAAGGTTTCTATTCTAGCAAGAAGATCCCTTTGTAAAGTATCATCAGCAGACGTGTAAGTCACGTAACAAAAATAGAACATCAAGCACAAAAGCAAAACAGATACGTCCACAGAGGCCGTCATCTTCAGTCTGCGACAAGTTTATCACAACATATACAATCCATGACCCGATGATAAGAATTTTGACGTTTATAAATCAGTCCCTTAACCTTGTCCTCTTAACAAACGGCGTTATACGTTTTATATATTCCTCAACAAAAGTTCCTAAGGACATCTGCACTTATTGTGTGTTAAAGTAGGCGGCAGCTTAAAGCTCTATGGACGTACTGATCCTAAATAAGGTTTAAGCCTTAATTTTATGCTGATATCCTTATAAGTAGCTTTGCTTTCGTGGCTTAGACTTAAGGTTTAGTTCCCTATTGATAATGAACTAAAATCGGTACTCTACGTTAAACGAATGCTTAGGTATCAGACACTATTGGTCCTTAGAGATTTCGAGCTTTCGGGAGTTCAGTTTGCAGATGATTTACTATGTTGAATTTCTTTCATAACAAGCACATTGCCAGCAAAGCTCAAGGTCAACTTATGAGATCCTTGAATGCCCTTCGTCCGTCGTTAAAAAGTTAAGTTTAACAGTTCAAAAGCCACATTTGTGATTCCATATTTCTCAAACTTGCACAGTTTTTAATGACCATAAGTTCTCGGATGAGTTTGATAAAAAATCGGACCAATATGTCAAAAGTTATCTACCCTTGATATGTTTAAAGTGCAATATTTAACAGTTTTTAACTCTAGCAATTGTCATTTTGAATTGATTTAATGAGGCTTGTACACAAGGTATGTAAGTGTACTTTCTTCAAAGTTTGCAAGTATTGTTGAAATTGAATCGTTGTATAAAAGGTTGTTTGCCCTTGAAGTGGCTAGAAGTGCTAGGAAAAAGGCTTGATTTCAGTATTGATTATACTTAAGTTTCTACATATTTGAATGGATTTTGAGAATACTTTGTACGCTTGTATCTCTCAATTTGAATAGATTGAGATTAAAACTTGTTTTGATTATCGGTGAAACTCAAAGGTATAACTTTTAGGTTCAATTACAACAGGTGCAAGGCTCCAGATAAGAGGGGGTAAATTGAACAAATCCAACACTTTCTCACTCATTTTACCACCAAATCCTATGGTGTTACTACTCATTAGAATCGTCTCCAAGAGACGATTTTAATGAGTATTGACACCATAGGGTTTAATAGAAAAATAAAGATTTTTGTTTTTGAAATTACACCCTTATCTGGAGCCCTGAACAGGTGAGCAAAACAGGTCTTCGGGGCTATCTTGTTATATTTTGAGACAGTGAACTGATCTTTATATTTATTATGTGATTGTTATGAACGATAACTAAGTCCCTATATTAAAGGCCAATGTTCACTTATCAGAGGTTATGCTTAGATGCCACTATATCATTTGAACTAAAAGTAGGGATTTGATATGTTTTGCAGATTTTTGTAGCTGACGAATTAGAAGAGTGTTTGTCAAATTTACTAAATCCTTGCTTTACCTTTTCAGCGCCAATATCGCAATTTACGGCATTTGCCAACAGTTTTGATCCAGTTCAGACACCCAGTACAACTGCATCTGATTAGGATAAAAAAAAGTTTGGCACTTTTATGTATATTTCTAAAGTGATTTTGAGGCATTGAAAGTGACGTAACAGAAGGTATGACGACAGGATTCCAGAAAAGAAGGAGTAAACTGTACGAATCCAAAATTAACTAACTCATTTTCTCACCAAATACTATGGTGTTACTACTCATTGGAATCGTCTCTAAGAGTTTAATGCAGAGATATATAGTTAAGTATTTGAAACACTTCTCTTATCTCTATCTCTGTGAAGATAAAAGAGTTTATAAGTGTGACTTTTTATATTTTTATTCGCAAATTACATTGGCAAGAGTAAATATCCCATAAAGCTGTCATAGTTGTTTTCCCCGAGAGAGGTATCATCAGGCCCATACAGGCTGACCCACACCTCGTCACCAACAGCCAACTGTGTATCACGGTAACACTGCCCTGATCATAATAACCGGAACCTCCATGTGCATATACATTGGCCAGGACCATCCAGTTCTTCATGAGGTGGACAGATATTTCAGTGTGACCTGTATTAAAGGCCATTATCGATGTGGAGAACAAGTAAAGTCCTGATCGAGGGGCAGTGAAGAGACCATGCTGGTTGTGATAGCCTCCGCCAAGGTTGATCATAATATCAGGAAACACAATCTTCTGGTTGACTAAAATATTGGACTTTTCTTGCGCAGCTTTAATAACAGCATGGAAGGCTACTGCTCCGTTATCGTCAAGCACTAGTCGGTGTTGTCGTACATTCACTAGAACAGAAATATGTAATCGAGAACTTTAACCCATTTACACATGATACTGGACAAGTCTAGTTTCCAGTTAAGTCTGGTCCATTTATGATTAGATCTAGATCTACTGCAAAATGAACAACGGTGCAGACCCAGTTCTAAGGGAGTATTAAGAAGCCCTCTTATCTGGGTCTACACTGTTTGTGAAGGACAAAGGTTCACTTACAGGTATGCGATTTGTAAAGGCCGATTGTACTATACTTTGCTAGGATTGAATACCGGTATGTTTAAAGTTATAAACCGAACTCGTTTTCGAGGGTTGAAAATTTGAATGTCACGCAAATGCCATCTAATATTTTATTTTATTACACCGAGCTTATCAACCCTGGCTGTAGAATCGTCTCGTTCGTATTTTATAAAATACATTGTGAATACCAATTTAGCGCCGCCGTGCACGTAACGCTGGAAACGATGTCGATGTCTACGACTTCAAATTGTTTATATCATTATAAAAAGAAAAGAAGAACGTTAAGACTAGTAGCTTGAAGACGCAACGTCTTTTTCATTGTCTAGTTGGCAAATATCCTCCTCTGAAAGTGTGGCAAATCGTTTGGATGCCATGTTTGTTGTCGTCTAATGACAGTAGTCTGGGTCAGAAAAGGCATGATCAAGTTGACTATAATCTTATTTTTTGTAAGGAGTGGACAAAGGGAAGCAACTCGTACAGAAAATGCTAAAAGCTGCTGATAAGGAGTAACCTGCCTTATAGATTTTCTGCGACATTCTCATAGCAAAATGAATATCATATAAAGTGACAGTATTTGCTTTGATAGATGTAAAAGACATGCAAAATGTTTCTTTTTGGTCTATGGGAAATTAGCATGGTAACTCAAAGCGAGGTGTAATAATTGTAATTATTCTTTTTTTGAAATTAATTTGTCAAAATCAATGTACATTTAAGTGCATCTACATGTGTTTGTTGTTGTTGAAATAGGGTTTTAAGTTGCTTTAATAATATTTCAGTCATATCGAAACTCCAGGAGACAAGTTGCCAGATCAGCACCTCATTTATATCGATCTAAAAATATGAGCTATTGATCTAGAAATTTGAATCCTGACCAGAATACCATAGTTACACATATGCTGGGTTTCAACCTTTTTATCACCTGGACTGATGTACAAATACATCCAATTATGATGGAGGTATCCATCAACCGAATCACTGAACAGTATACACCTTTTAGCAGCCTCAGGAACACATGGGGTTCTACATGTTGAGTTAGAACTGTGATGATTAAATTGCTCACTGGAAGCGATCAAACAAATTGTCTCTGTATTACTGTTTTAAGAAAAGAGTGTCTTTATATTACTTGGCGGCGGATATGGAGCCAAAGTGTTTGCATCTGTTAGCTCTCATCACTCAAGATTAGCAGCTTCATGACGTCATTAAATTTAAACAATTGTCGTCTGCTTCTATTTCTAAAAAACATTTTTTAGGTATTTTGACTTAAGAAATATTAAAACGAGTATCAAACAGTTTGGATTCTGATCAGACGCCGCGTTACGCGGCGTCTGATCAGGATCCAAACTGCTTGCAAATAGCTACTGTACTCGGGGTAAGGCAGTGACGGGGTTAGATGTGCTCGCGTCTTTCTTGTTTTATGCAATGTTCATATTGGAGTAAGCTTCATTACTTATCTCTGTATGAATGGTTTTGTTCTCCTGTGGTGTGGTAGCGTCATCGTCGTCTACTCTTGTCCCTTGTGGTTCTTTCTCCTCTAAACTTGATTTCTCCTGCATGTTCTCCACCGTCTGTTCAAGCAATACCACTCTCTGTTTGTAGTCTTCAATTGTCTGTTGTTGATGAGATATTTTGGCATTCTGGATGGCAAGTTGTGACTCCATCTTCTTTATGTGACGAGCCTCTTCCCTCCCTGAAAGTACGGCATACCTATCAGTAGGTAATGGTGTTTAAATGTACGCCAATACAGTTATGTGGAGGGTTGAAATATAAAACAGCAGTGCTTTGATTTCAACTACATGTACTATATAATTAACTTCAGAAGTCTTGGTTGAAACTGTTTGTAAATGTACTATAGTAGGGGTATTCATCTTCCCTCCCTATAGCAACTCCCTCCGAACAACACACAATATATGTTTCCCATTCGGTTTGTTGTAGAGAGGGACCACTGTATTATATAGTATGCTAGATGTCGATGGGGGATTTTGTACTAAACAATGGCAAATGTTGAGGTAAATAGTGTTTTAATATTGTAAGGTCACATACTGACCAGAACTAGTTAAAAGCATGTCCAGTAGTAGTAGAAATTTATGAGGTCCATTGCAAACAATTTGGAACCTAATTAGACGCAGAGTACATACGCCATTCTGCTTTGAATGGGCATACTTTTTTAAGTTCAAACAGGTTTGTTGTTAAAAATCAACGTCTAACTAAAAACTCGAAGTGTAGGAAAATATTTCTCGTCAAAATAATTCATCATATTCAAACCAACAAGATGCCGAACCCGAGTACTCTAATGTTTGCCAACAGCTTTTTATCTCGACCAGATGTTGAATATTGTGGAGAAGATGATTTTCTTTCCCAGTAAACGCGTTTATGCTTTTATTCTAAAACGTCCATTGCAAATAGTTTGAAGCCATATTTGATGCCGGGTAACTCTTCGTCTGATATAGCTCCTCATAGTTTGCTATTCAGATTAAAATACACAGCAACATATAGTACAGTTAAACCTGTCTATTACAACCATTAACTTATGATAATCATTAGGTGTTTACGACAGATGGCTTCTTAAAGCAAGGTAACAGTAAAACAAAAAGCTCCTTTAGGAACTTTCTGTTTTACTGTAGCCTTGCTATAAGCTATCACCTGTATTTTATTTAACACAATCAATTCGCCTTATTTTTAGTGGTCGTAGTATAAAGGTTTTCCTGTACTTTTTACATTATATTGCATTACATTTGCCTTATTTTAAATGAACGGGAAATAATAACGTCGTTTCTGCTGTTACTCGGCTTCTATCAGGATTCGAAATCCTATATACTTATGTCAATGTATGTTAGATCACACTGATCTTACGGATATTTATCAAACACCAGTAGCTGTTGGGTCTAATCCTACCTTGTATCTCCAATGTTTCTATCCTATCTAAAAGTTCTCTATGCACAGTATCCTTTTGTCTCTCAGTCTCACATTGTTTCTCTAAGGTTTATATCCTAGCCAGAAGATCCCTTTGTAAAGTATCATCAGCAGACGTGTAAGTCACAGAACAAAAATACAACATCAAGCACAAAAGCAAAACAGATACGTCCACAGAGGCCGCCATCTTCAGTCTGCGACGAGTTTATCACAACATATACAATATATGACCCACTGATAAGAATTGCGACATTTATAAATCGATCCCTTAACTTTGCTCTCTTAACAAACGCCGTTATACGTGTTACATATTCCTCAATAAAAGTTCCTTATGGCATCTTAACTTATTGTGTGTTAAAGAAGGCGGCAGCTTAAAGCCCTGTGGACGTAATGATCCTAAATAAGGTTTAAGCCTTGATTTTATGCTGATATCCTCATAAGTTGTTTTGCTTTCGTGGCTTAGACTTAAGGTTTAGTTCCCTATTAATAATGAACTAAAATCGGTACTCTACGTTAAACGAATGCTTAGGTATCAGACACTATTGGTCCTTAGAGATTTCGAGCTTTCAGGAGTTCAGTTTGCAGATGATTTACTATGTTGAATTTCTTTCATAACAAGCACATTGCCAGCAAAGCTCAAGTTCAGCTTATGAGATCATTGAATGCCCGTCGTCCGTCGTTAAAACGTTTAGTTTTAACAGTTCAAAAGCCGCAGTTGTGATTCAATATTTCTCAAACTTGAACAGTTTTTTATGACCATAAGTTCTCGGATGAGTTTGATTAAAATTGGACCAATATGTCAACAGTTATCTACCCTTGATTTGTTTAAAATGCCATATTTAACATAGTTTAAACTCTAGCAATTTATTTTTTAATGAGGCTTGTACACAATGAATGCAAGTATACTTTCTTCAAAGTGTGCAAGTATTGTTGAAATTGAATCGTTGTATAAAAGGTTGTTTGCCCTTGAAGTGGCTAGAAGTGCTAGAAAAAATGCTTAATTTCAGTATTAATTATACTTTAGTGTCTACAAATTTGAATGGATTTTGAGAAAGCTTTTTACGCTTGTATCTCTAAATTTGAATAGATTGAGATCAAAACTTGTTTTGATTATCGGTGAAACTCAAAGGTATAATTTTCAGGTTCGATTACAAAAGGTAACAATGGCTCCAGATAAGAGGGGGTAAATTGAACAAATTCAACACTTTCTCACTCATTTTACCACAAAATCCTATGGTGGTACTACCCATTAGAATCGCCTCGAAGAGACAATTTTAATGAGTAGTGACATTATAGCGTTTAATTGAGAAATAAAGATTTTAGGTTTTGAAATTAGTGACAAATTACCCCCTTACCTGGAGCCCTGAACAAGGGAGCGAAACAGGGTATTCGAGGCTATCTTGTTATATTTTGAATCAGTGAACTGATCTTTATAATTATTATGTGATTGTTATGAACGATAACTAAGTCCCTATATTAAAGGCCAATGTTCACTTATCAGAGGTTATGTTTAGATGCCACTATATCATTTGAACTAAAAGTGGGGATTTGATGTTTTGCAGGATTTTTGTAGCAGGCGATTTAGACGAGTATTTGTCAAATTAACTAAATCCTTGCTTTACATTTTCAGCACCAATGTCGCGATTTACGGCATTTCCAAACAGTTTTGATCTAGTTCAGACACCAAGTACAACGGAATCTGACAAGAATCTAAAATATTTGACACTCTGATACAACGAAGATGGCGTAAGATTGCAGAATACATTGCTTAAAGTAGAAGAAATGACGACAGGGCATCAGATAAGAGAGAGTTTTCTCAATAATTTGATCACCTTATCCTATGGTATTACTACAAATCGGAATTGTCTCGAAGAGACTAATCTAATGAGTAGTGACAACATAGGATATTTAATGCAGAAATAAATATTTTAGGTTTTGAAATACTCCTTTTATCTGGTGCTCTGTAAGAAGGTGCAAAATAAAGATGAAAGACGTTTCAGTGTTCATGGGGTAAATCGTACATCATGACTCCTTTCATTATTTTATTCGCAAATTACATTGGCATGAGTAAATATCCCATAAAGTTGTCAAAGTAGTTCCCCGCAAGAGAGGTATCAGCAGGCCCATACAGACTGACCCACACCTCGTCACCAACAGCCAACTGCGTAACCACGGTAACACTGCCCTGATCATAGCGACCGGAATCTCCATGTGCGTATGCATTGGCGAGGACGTTCCCGTTCTTCATGAGGTGGACATATATGTCCGTATGACCTGTATAATAGGCCATTATCGATGTGGAGAACAAGTAAAGTCCTGACTGAGGCGCTATGAAGAGACCATGCAGATTGTGATAGCCTCCGCCAAGGTTGATCATAACATCAGGAAACACAATCCGTTGGCCGAGTCCAATATGAGTTTTTTCTTGGTCAGCCTTAATGACAGCATGGAAGGCTACTGCTCCGTCATCGTCAAGCACCAGTCGGCGTTGTCGTTCATCCACTTAAACAGTAATACATGTATATCACTAAGACTTTTGAACGTTATATCTACAGCTTGATAAGAGGTGAAATCGTGCAATATCGGATATTGCAACACATTATATAAACACGGTTAACCCCTTCACCGCCTTAGCCCGAATACAACGCGTAACGCGGCGTCTAATCAGTGTTCAAACAGTTTACACTCATTTCAATATGAACGGGTAAACTATCGAGCAGAACCTTTAAAAACTTGAACTGCATATAGAATTAACATTAATGTCGATGTTTGAAATCAAAAGAATAATTATCAAAAGAAGGTGTAATGTCATTCAAATACAACCGAAAGTGCGTCGTTTATTTGTTTAAGGACAAGGTCTTGCTTATTTCTCTAATGGCAACTTTAAAGACATTGAAAACAAATAGCATATCGACAATTCAGAAACAAATGTCCAAATATGTAAATGTATATTATGATATAAATTGCATATTTCTTCTCCGTATAAACGCAGTGCCCGTCCATATCCATGTGAGATTGTATACAATTAGAATAGGATAAAATACGCATACAAAGATTATTAACAATTGTCCGGCTAGTTACATAGGCAGGGTGCCAGATATGAAACTTAGTTTTTGCATTCTCCGCACGTGTTCGAATCCTTAACACTTATCAAGTATTTTCATGCCCGATGCATTAGCTTTTGGTGCATATAGTAAATGGAGCTATGGGCGTCATTTCGTGTATATTTCCTATATCACATCAGCTACATAAGTAACCGTATCGAGCTTAGAGAATAAAAAAGTCTGATGTTTTCCCTGTAACATAGGTAGCAGAATGTCGTAAATGACGTCAGACTGAAAACGACATCAAATCTATGGCGGTATATTATAACTTATGCAAGTTTATTTATACAATGGGGAGATACAGTTTAGAGTTTGTATAATTCCATCAAATTCCAATATTTTATAACAATTATTTTTATTATGAATCGCATGCGGATCTAGTTTACGCTTTAGAAAAGATCTAGATTATCACCGGTATCACATGGCTTATCCAACACATGATTAAGTCAGAAACCTGCTTTATCTAACAATGGGTTTTGGACCCTAATGTCGAATGGAATACAGTCGAACTTTGCTATCTCGAAAATGCTTACATCGAGCTTACCAGTAATTTTTTATTGAATTTCTATATCTCGAGCTCGCTTACGTGGAATATACCCGAATTCACAGTTAAACCGTGGCTTAGCTTAAGCGAGTTTGAAATATGTAAGTTCGGCTGTATATCTAGAATCTGTTTTTACCAGCGCACTGCTTTATCCGACTTCATCAGTTGGTGCGGAAGGATGTCGGATTAGACAGGATATACAGTACTACATTACTGTGACTATACCCTTGACCTTGATCTTTGATATCAGTCATGGCATAAGCATGTCCGCATGACATAGCCTACATCACATCAGTTAGGGATGCCAAATTATTTTCAAATGTTTCAAGAAAATTAGGAATGAGCAGTTACATAACTTATATCAAAAAAGGTAGGGACTGCATAAAAAGAGTTACCGGTGCCAAATTACTCAGTATCTGGTCAGGATAACATATGTCTGCAAATATTCGCATGAAGCATAACTGTGCCTTATGCATTATATTGGAGTAAGTTCAATTACTTATTTCTCTGTGACTGGATAGATTTGACTGTGGCTTTATATCGTTATCATCGCCTACATCTATCTCTTCTGACTCTTTTAGTTTTGTCTCCTCTTTCCTTGATTTTGCCTTCATGTTCTCCACCGTTTGTTCCAGCGTTACCACTCTATGTTTGTAGTGTTCGATTGTCTGTTGTTGATGAGATATTTTGGCATTCTGAATGTCAAGTTGTGATCCCATCTTCTTTATGTGATGAGCCTGTTCTCGCCCTGAAAGTTCGACCATCAGTTCAAGAGGTGACACAATAGCCGACAGTATCGACTTATCGTGATAGGTGATATCACGATAGCCGGCTATCGATTGTAAAATCAAACTATCGATACTATCGGCGATAGTTTGAACTACTATTGATAGTTGGACCTCTACCACTTTCATCAAGGAAACGTAGAAAAAACTTATAAATACAAATAACTCTCTCCAAGGGTTGTACCTGATTCAGTGATTGTTGAGATAGCGTGTTTGACTGTTTCCAGTGTGTGTTTAAGTCTCTTTTAATACTCCTTTTCCTACAGCTTGTTTTCTTTATGGAAGACAGATGGTTGCTGAAAGTAGGTTGAAAGTAAAGCAGAATGCGCTTTAAGGCGCATTCTGCTTTACCTTCAATCTGCTTCAAACTACCATCTGCTAGGATATTCATAATATAGAGGATAACTGTTTTTTTCAGTGTAAGATCGAAATTTAATCCATTGAGTGAACATCAGACGTTATATTTTCACGAGTGGCGAAGCCACGAGTGAAAATATAACAGTCTGATGTTCACGAAATGGATTAAATTCGATCTTACACTGAAAAAACACAGTTATTCTATTTATTTATGCTTTTAAGCCACTTTTTAAACGAAATTGTTTAAAAATTGAAAGCGAACGTACATTATTTATCCCGTGTTGAACCCCACGTTTTATGTCGAACACATGCGCGTGACAGTTGGCGGTATAATGACGTCACTCGTTGCTCCCGAGTTTGGATTCGTGCTCTTCCGGTGAGTAGTTCGCGACAAATCGGACTGCCGGAATTTAACGATAAGACACGATTGACTACGATTCTTGGGGAGCCCTACGGGGAAAATTCATAATAAAAAGCGATTGGTGATAATCCACTGCAGTGGATTACCAAGTGATCATCCACTGCTATTTCGTGGTAATCCACCGAAAAGCATAAATAAAGTATAATAAGTGATAAACTTTTGTGATAGTATTGCAATAGTGAATCCAACTATCGATAGTCTATCGTTATAGTGTTTTCAACTATCGATAACTATCGTCATAGCGATATAGGTCGCAATAGTCAGTCCTAAGCAGTTGGTAATGGCGTTGGAACACATGTTGGAACACATATTAATATAGGAAAAAGTCTCAATACGTGTTTTACAATAGTGATTGAAAATAAATTGACAGGCTTGTTTTGATCTCAACTACTATATAATTAACAACAAAATTAAGCTAAATCTCCAAACACAAGTTGCCAACCTTATCGACTGCAAATGTCGTTGAAATTAATAACGAGTACAATGTGCTGTGTAAACTGATTTAAATCGTTGAAAGATTTTTGAATATAACAAAACAAAACTTTTTCTCTATCTCTTATTAACGTATAGTAAATTGGACTTGCTATAAAGAACTTTGAATATAACGAAAGAAATCAGATGGTCCCGATGACTTTGTTATACGTGAGCTTAACTGTATATAAAAATAAAAACATGTACAATGTAGTAGATTTTTATTATGTCTATGCAAACACACTATATAACTAAACAGCCAGAGTGTTGAAATATGTACGTTACAAAACTAATCCATCTTATTCAAACCTATAAGATAACGAACCCGACAACTTTAAACTTCTCAAACAGCTTTGATCCTGTTCAAACACCGATTATAGTGGAAACATCGTTATTATACATGCGGGGGATATACATACCCCCTTGTCCGTCCGCCGCGTTTTCCGGGATATTTACCCTTGTAAACTATATATATAATACCATATTCAAACTTAGTACACATTTCCATTGTTCTGTCGCGACATTCTATTCCAATTTTCACAAATATTTCACGCATTTTGATAGAATTATGCACATTTGGAACTTGACTTGTTGTCCATTAATTGGCACATTTTTGAAACATGCCATTTTCTTAAAACTATTTATGATATTATTGTCTTCAGACTTGTTACACATTATCAATGTTATGCTGAGCCATTCTTCTAAAAAATCTTAGTTTAATTCGTACAATTTATGAGTCAGAAAAGTGTCCTTTTTAACTTGCAATGTTGTCATATTAATTATTGGGACATTCCTTTTTTTGAAAACTATTTATGATATATTGTTTACACACATTTGTAGCCATAATAAATGTCACTTAGTTTGAAAGAAATGATAACCATAGATAAAAAAAAATAGTTGTCAGATTGACCGTATGACAGTATGTTGGATTTGTGACTTGATAG
Organism: Gari tellinella; assembly: GCA_922989275.2. Classification (NCBI taxonomy): domain Eukaryota; kingdom Metazoa; phylum Mollusca; class Bivalvia; order Cardiida; family Psammobiidae; genus Gari; species Gari tellinella. The sequence continues at coordinate 13,944,898 of OV277869.1, read as the reverse complement.
TCTTGTGCGGGGGTATACATCCGCCTTTAGTGTTAGTTCTAGTTATTCGAACTGATTTCCCAGTAGAACGTGTAAGTTAACCATTTCATGATCAAATTTATCATGAGGTTTTTACCCCCCCCCCCCCCCCACCTTCACCGCCATATTGTCTTCTGCTTCAATATTTGTGTCTTTAATAAAAATCTGAATAAGGGGAGATCCTTTGAAAGCACAGAAAACAAAGCAAATACTGAAAATTGCAGACTCGGTTTAATTGAGTCTGTTCATGAGCAATACTGAAATATGCAACAGTGCTCACGCCCCCTAGCATCGGCTTAAGCGGAATTTAACTTACTGTAAATGCACTGAAATCAATGATTCCAAAGGACCAAAGAGTATAACAACACTGAGAATGAAGTACGGGGCGACTTTTTATAGCCGCCACACAAGCACTTAACATCTGCTGTTGTGAATTATAAAAATCTGAATAAGGGGAGATCCTTTGAAAGCACAGAAAACAAAGCAAATACTGAAAATTGCAGACTCGGTTTAATTGAGTCTGTTCATGAGCAATACTGAAATATGCAACAGTGCTCACGCCCCCTAGCATCGGCTTAAGCGGAATTTAACTTACTGTAAATGCACTGAAATCAATGATTCCAAAGGACCAAAGAGTATAACAACACTGAGAATGAAGTACGGGGCGACTTTTTATAGCCACCACACAAGCACTTAACATCTGCTGTTGTGAATTATAAAAATCTGAATAAGGGGATATCCTTTGAAAGCACAGAAAACAAAGCAAATACTGAAAATTGCAGACTCGGTTTAATTGAGTCTGTTCATGACCAATACTGAAATATGCAACAGTGCTCACGCCCCCTAGCACCGGCCTAAGCGGAATTCACCTTACTGTAAATGCACTGAAATCAATGATTCCAAAGGAACAAAGAGTATAACAACACTGAGAATGAAGTACGGGGCGACTTTTTATAGCCGCCACACAAGCACTTAATATCGTTTCAAAGTTAGATTTAAGGCAGTATAGCTGACGTAATTTCAAAACAAGTGACAAACAGTTTTGATCTTGATCAGACACCGCGTTACGCGGCGTCTGCATGGGCAATATCAAAACTGTTTTCAATGCGATTTATGGCGTCATTGATAGTGAAATGGTTTCATCATGTTGTACGAGAGCAAACACCAAGGGAATCGGCGTCTGACCAGATCAAGTTCCATACTGTTTGCTACTCAGATTAAATCTTCATCTATCATAATTTACATTTTGTTACATCAAGTTTGCCTTTTATTTTGTTTCAATAGGAATGCCACTCAACGCCTGATCAGAATCCAAATTTCATTACATTTGTATCAAAATAGCTTAGGTCAAAATGATCTTACAATATTTATCTAACAGCTCAACCTACATTTTGTAGTATTTATTATCCCTCTATTATCAGCTTGTATCTCTAAGACTTCTATCCTAGCTAGAAGTTCTCTTTGTACAGTATCTTTTGTCTATCGGTCTCACATTGTATCTCCAGTGCTTCTATCCTGGCTAGAAGTTCTTTTTGGACAGTATCATCAGCTGATGTGTAAGACATAGAACAAAAATACAACATCAAGCAAAAAAGAAAAACCTGCACGTCCACGGAGGTCGCCATCTTCGGTCTGCGATAAGTGTGCCACGAAATCAACATATTATATGACACTGATAAGAATTTCAAAATGTAAAACTTAGACCATATGTTCTTGCCCCTTAAAAGGCATAGCATATGCTTAAGCTTCTTATGCACAAAGACGTCCTTAGGCTTCTATATTTATTGATAGCGCATTAAACCCTCTCTGTAACGACCACAAAATTGTGTGAATTGTTATGTGTTTAAAAGACAGGTGATTGCTTGAGGCAAGGTGACAGTAAAACAGAAAGATCCTATAGGATCTTTCTGTTTTACCGTCACCTTACTTGAAACTATCACCTGACTTTTATACATAGCCTTAGTGATCGTACTAGAGAGCTTTTACTGTGTCTGTAAACGGTAGATGATAGCGTAAAGCAGGTTGAACATAATTAGAAATTTAAAAGCTCCTGATTTAATGTTCTGCTTTAACCTAACATAGTTTTACATCTTATTAGTAAAGTATAATCTCCATCCTCTCTATTACGACCACTAAACGAAGGCTAATTAGTCCTATACAGGGACAGGTGACAGCTTGAAGCTTTCTGTTTTACTGTGACATTGCTTTAGGCAGTCACCTGACGTAAACACCTAATATATTAGCACATATTTTAGTGGTCGTAATAGAGGGATGGTCGTAATAAGTTTTACTGTATAGGTGTTGTATGGAACATGTCAGGCAGAGTTCAGACATTGGATGACTAGTGCTTGTTTTATTAAAACACAATCGAACCTCGCTAACTCAGACTCTGTTAAATCGAACCCATTATAGTATTTCAAAGTTAAACCATGTTTGAGCTATGTTGTGACTTTGAAATACGAATGCGTCCACTAAAGCTAGCTGGAGTTTTTTTTAATTTAACTGTAGAAAATTGATAAGCTCGACGTATGCAGGGGCGTATCCATCGATACGCACTTACACACGTTCGTAACATGATAACATCAATCGAATTTGTTTTTCATAACTCTGAGCTGTAATTTCTCTCATCTCCTTCGTCGGCACTACTAGCTAGTAGGGCTGTTTTGGCGGGTCACGTGACGTAGGCAGGTCACATGACTTGGAGAGAAGTGGTGTGTAAACTGCGGGGAGGTCCAGACCCTCATCTCTGTTCAGAGACGGTCGCCGCTGCTCTATTGCTTCCTTGACTTTTCTTTTTATAAGTCCACTCTCAGAAGTCAATGCCTTTGCGTTCTCTGATCTGATGGAATGTCCGGTGTTCGCGCAATGTTCATATATTTCATATATGGCTAAATTGTTTCTAGTTTCCAAGTCATGTGACCTGCCTACACCACGTGACCCTCCAAAAAAGCCCTATTAGCCAGTAGTGCTGATCAAGGAGATGAGAGATCTCCAAAATTAGACCAGTTAAATAACAGCTCAGAGTTATGAAAAACAAATCAGAATGTCCAATCCTGAGCGTGGAAACAACCTATTTAGTTGTATGATAACATCAGATTGAAAAATGAAAATTCAACATGGCCAAAACTGGCATAAGAATGAAGGCTAAGTGGGGTTAGACCTTCATGTCTAAATATTTACATTCACCCTGTAAAGTATTTATGTAATCCTATTAAAAATATGCAATACATCTGCCGATGAACCTACTATTCAAAACTGGTTATAGCCAGTTCGGATTTACCCCGTGCTATTCGTGGACTTCTTCAAATAGACTACATCGGGCACTTAACACTAAGCTCCCATTGGTCGACGGTCATATGACACTAGCGGAGTGATACAGACCCATAGGTCGTTGTCATCGCGTTGCTATGTGTGTAAATGGGTTAAGAAAACAACCGCGACCTGTATTTTTAGAATGTGCTTTGGCAATAAATATTCAAGTTGCACTGTTATTTGTTTGCCTTGTAAGTCTTTTCCATTCACAGAGAGAAAGTTTACTGGAAAAAATCCTGAATTTTTTATACAGTTACCGTACATGTAGTTGGGACTACTTTCTCACCATATTTAGAAACTGGAATGGCTATTACATCGACATTACATCTATCAAACCTCTTTGACCGGTATATGATAAAATCTTATACAGAAAAACAAATCTGGCCAATAAACACATTAAATTGACAAGACAGAAAATATAACCATAAATATAAGGAATAAACGATATCTCTTTGCCGCTCATGACGGTATGACTACATTAGCTTCGGGGGTAAATTTAACGTAAACGCCCTTCGGGCGTTTACTAAATATTCCCCCTGCGAAGCTAATGTAGTCATACCGTCATGAACGTCAAAAACATGTTGTTTATTCCTATAATGAAGATTTCGACAGTCTCAGGCCTACTGTGCAATATGTACCTCTCGTTCGTCTAAACTTTGAGTCAAATAGTTCTAGCAGAAAAAGATCTTTGGTACAATATAATGTCATGTCACTAGCTAGGCCTACATGCAATGTTTTGCTAAGTTCGACTGGCCGTAATGGACAATTGAAGATTAAATCTATTAAAATCGTGCCGCTTTTCACGTATGTGGTATATCTACATGTATATGAGAAAATATCTTGCAATCTTTAAGGTTGTAACTTGAAAACTATAGGAGAGTAACTTAGCCGGACATATATATTTCCATAATGTGTGGACGGATGAAGAAATTGATGAACGACCAAACGAACGATTATTCACCCTAAATTTAGAAAGATGACAAAGTAACAGCAATAATTTAGACTGTATCTCATTATTTAAACTCCAAGATAAATGTGAAAATAACAGAACACCAGTCTAGGCCATTTCCGCCTAATGGCCAATGAGAGTACTGCATTTCAAGCAAGTACGTTCCTAATTGTTTTTTTGGTTTTTTTAAAGACTGGGGGTCTAGTTTAAACATATTTTATTCCATAAATTTGCTACATATTGTACATGAGATAATAGTTTTACAACATTTGAATAGGATTGGATCGAAAGCAAAGCTTGTTAAGATCCTTTTCTTGTGTCATGTTTTATTACAACAAATCAAATGTAATGTTAGTAGGAAATAAATGTGATCATCAATATCACTGTGACATATATATTAGTTGAGTTTTGGAATAAAGGACGAAACAAATCAACAATGCATTTATTAAATGACAATAATTTTATTTGCTTCAAGGCATCCGGCCCATGCAATACATATGACAAAACAAATATATTATACATGTATAAGGGTGCACAATATAATTCATTTCCAATACTATATAGTAACGTATTACACAATGTAAATACAACATAAATATAGATGCACTATCTCAAATATACATTTCTCTGTTGTTGTCTATTTCATTTATATAATTTTGTCGTTTTTTGAAAGCATGATAAAGAAATGTTGCTAATGATTTTATAGTAACTTCATTTTTTGCTGACATCAATATTTTAAACTTATGTATATTTACATTTGTACAATACTTTCCTGGAAGGTAATGATTTCTCAGGTCAGAATAAAATTCACAACACAGTAAAAAATGGTATTCATCCTCCACAACATGTTTAGAGCAAAGTTTACATATTCTATCTTGACGTGGTACATTTTTATATCTACCTGCTTCAATTTCCAAGTTATGGCATGAAGTTCTAAAATTTACATATGCGAATCTGAATTTCTTTATATTTAATACATTCAAATAATTTTCAAATTGAAAGTTGGTTTTATATAGTACATAGCATTGTAGCTTAGAGTTAAGACTTATTGATTCATACCACTTTTGTAAAAACATGTCTTTTAGACGCATTTCAAACAATTTAACAAAATGTTTTTCATTGTTTACACACAGGTTCTCCCAAATGTAACCAAATCCAGAGCTTCTTAAACATCTTTTAATGGAAGATACCCAATTGTCTGCACCATTTCTATCATCAAGTAACATCATATTATAACATTTTTTTACTAAACGATTTTCATGCATGTTAAGAATTTTTAACCAATATTTAATGCTTATTTTCTGTGTAATGATGTGAAGAGGTAATCTCTCACACTCCCCCAGTACAAAATAATTACAAGCATTTTGTTTCGTACACATAAAACGCTTACATGCGTAATTTTGACAACGTTCTAGTTCTTCGAATGCACCTATACCCCAAATTTCCGAACCATACATTAATTGTGGGCATATTTTTGTATCAAAAACTTTGAAGAACATATTCTTTGACAATTGACCATATTGATACAATGAATTTAAGATACATATTAAGACACGTTTACCTTTAATACATAAATCATGAACCATTGCATTAAGAGAAAGTTGCCTTGTAAATGTTAAGCCAACATAACTAAATTTGCTAACTGTTTCGATGCTAGTATTTGGGTATGTCCATTTTTCATATCTTGATAATTTCCCGCCTTTTTTAAAAACTACAATTTTGCTTTTATTTTCGTTTACTTTTAACTTGTAAGTATCACAAAAGTCTGATAATATGTTAAGTTGTTTCTGTAAGCCATTTACAGTATCAACCATAAGCGCTAAATCATCTGCAAACATAAGAAGAAGAAGTTGAATTGTATCTGGATGCTATTGAACTCCTCGAATGTTACTTTTCTATTTCATCATGGAAAAGAGAAAATAGTATAGGACTGGCTAAACAGCCCTGTTTGAGACCTACTGAACTCTCTATAAATGCACTTCTTTCATTTGTACATCTGATACATGCTTTTACGGAATTATACATACTATGGATGGATCTATATAGTTTACCTTTAACACCTTTTTGCTTTAAAATATTCCAAAGTATTGGTCTTTGAATTGTATCAAAACATTTTTGGAAATCTATGAAGGCCACATAAAGTTTGCCTTTCGTCTTCTTTAGAACATGTGATATGACAGCGTTAAGAATAAATGCATTATCTATAGTAGAGTAGCCCGCTTTAAAACCGGTCTGGTTTTCTGAGATCTTACTATACAATTCAACAAAGAAATTTAAACGATTTACTAATACTCTACAATATAATTTACTCAACACATTTTGCAGTGATATACCACGGTAGTTGTTTGGGTCATTTAAGTCACCTTATTTGTGTAGCGTAACAATCACAGATTCAGTCCAACTGTTTGGATATTCACCAGTTTCATATAACCGATTAAAAAGTTTAACCATTATATCTATAAAGCAGTTTTCACCATATATAAAGAACTCGGGTATTATATTGTCAGGTCCATGCTTTTTTCCTGTTTTTAAATGTTTGATAGCTAGTTTGATTTCGTCTTGTTCTATTTCACTATTAAATATATGTTCTTCAATATCACTATATGTATCAATATGTTCATCCATGTACTCATACTTGTTTTCACTCTCTGGGTTATGGTTTAAAAGATTTTGGAAGTGCACCACCCATTCTTCAGTGGTTATATTGTTTGATACTACATTGCGTCTGTTTGTTAATTTCTTAAGTTTTGTCCAGAATGATTTTGGATTATTTATAGATTTTGAAATACTTTCAAGTTGTGACATGTTATATAACGATTCTCTTTCTACACACAGATTTTTAAAAACTTTTTTAGATTCAATATATTTTTGTAAATTTTCATCTGTTCTAGTTTTTTTTAAATTTCTCAATGCCTTGTACTTTACAGCTTTAGTTTCCCTACAATCTTTATCAAACCATGGCAGATGCTTATTATGACTAACTCTTGACTTCGGCTTTTTAATAAGGTGTTCACCTACTTTCAGGAGGTTTTCACTAAATGTAGATAATATATCATTTATAGTCATATCCAAATTTGTAATCTGGTTTAACATTTCCTTTTTACATTCATTATTAAAGTCATTATGCGCCTTTGTGAATAATTCTTGCTTTTTTGCTGGAGGTATGCTATATAAGATCTGCGAATCATCTTTTGATAAAGTATTATCTCGTGCATTATATACACAAGCATGTGAGCTATTTATCCTCAAACTCAAAGGTAAATGTGATGACTCACATTTTTCGTCAACAGAGAAGTTGCATATTTTACTTAACAAATCAGTAGAACATAGACAATAATCAATTACACTACAACCAATTGCTGATATATATGTTAAGTGACCAATATTTTTATCTTCACCAATTCGTCCATATAGCATATACATTAAATAAACATAGATTAAGGGAACTACAATTAGTTCGGAGGCGTGTGTAGAGAATAAGGGTTTTACAGTCTCCAATGTAATATTATAGTGTGTGGGGTTTTAGTGGTGCTTGGGGAAATAAGCTATTTGAAAGCATTAATAGATACCGTGTTTCTTATTTCTGGAGAGCGCGCGTACCATTGTCGGACAGCAGTGGGTAAGAAAGGGTTATAGTATAATTGAGATCTGCAGCGAATTGAAATAATATTATCAGAATTTCCAGGTCATAGGATGATTTATCGCTTACTAGATCTGGAACCAGCTGTGAAAGGTAATGTGGATTGTTATTATTGACCATTTTATGGAAAAGTATAAGTTTATAATTTGTTCTTCTGTTATCTAGAGATTGCCATCCAGTTTCCTTTTGAAGTTCATTTAATGAAATTAGTTTGGTGGCACCTGTGGCAACTCGTTTTGTATTTTTTTAAGTTCTTGCTTTTCGCAATACGTACAATTGTCCCACAAAACATCGGCACATTCAAGTAATGGTCTTATAAAACTGGTATAAATGATCTCAAGAGAGATCTGTCTAATTTATATTTTAACCTGCGCATACTATTTATCGTTTTCCACGATTTAGTTTTAATGTAGTCAATATGTGAGTGCCATGAGCCATCATTTGATAAGAACACGCCTAAGTGTTTTTGATTTTCAACTTTATTTTCGTTTAGCATACATGAAGTTAGGGTAGGGTGATATGGTTGACTTCTTTTTCGCGAGATAATGAGAGATTCTGTTTTGAGGGATTGAACGTTACAAGCCATAATTCTGCCCAATTTGTAATTTTAGTTATGTCATTTTGACGGATGGTTGCTGGAGTTTCAGCACGATCGACAAATAAATATAAGCTAGTATCGTCAGCAAATAATCAAATGTTGATGAGATGTCGTTTACTATGTCTTTAATATATATCAAGACACCAGTGGTCCTAAAAGTGAACCCTGTGGAACCCCTGGTTTAATTGAAGACCATTTGGAGTTCCCTCCAGGTATAACAGCCCTTTGTTTTCTGTGGTCTAGGTGCAGTGGAGAATCTGTTATTCTTTCCCGTTTAAACGCAAACGTACGCAAACGCAAAACCACTAAAACGTAGAAAAGAACAACTTTTGGACAATTCTGATAATTCTTGTTTATCTTGGTGGCAAACAGTTTGGAGCCTGATCAGACGCCGGGTTACCCGGCGTCTGATCTGGCTCCAAACTGTTTGCACTGCAAATAATAGTTTTAGCGTAAACGCGTTTATTGCGAAAGAATAACAGATTCTCCACTGTAACATGAAGACCAGGTAAGAAGTTGATCAGAAATGCCAGCAGTTTTCAGTTTAGATAATAGCCCCTTATACCACACCCTATCAAAAGCCTAAATAATGTCAACAAATAATACTCTTCTTTCCATTCCGCCACCTAAGGCTTTCCAGAAGGCATTGTATAAGAAAGTAAGTTGATTAACAGGAGAATCTCCCGAAATAAAACCGGATTGGTATTGTGAAAGAAACTGGCTATCTCTAAGGAATGTATACGTCTGCTTGAAAACTATTATTTCAAAAACTTTATCAATATTGCTGAGAAGGGAAATCAGACGATAGTTCGAAACAGGAGATGGGCGCCCTATTATATACAGCGTATACATTTGCTTCTTTCCACGACAAGGGAACGGTGCCTTCATTTAAGGATTTGTTAAATAAAATACTAAGAGAGACGCTCAACTCTCTAGCTAATTCACGTAATATGCGATCGTTAATATCGTCCGGACCAGATGCTTTTCCTAAAGGGAGACTTTCTAAAATAGATTGTACTTCCTCAGGTGTCACAGTGAAAATTGGCATAGCAAAATTGCTCGGTTCAACTAAGTGCACTTGGATATTTCTCTCGTCAAGAAGAGTTTGATTGGTTAAGACATTGTTTAATAAAGTTGCAACAGTCGAATCGTACGAAAGAGTGGAAATTTGCGGTAGATCATTAGAGGACATAAAGGATTTAAGTGTTTTCCACCAGTCACGCAAGGACATGTTAGATGTTTTAAGTTTAAGCGAGATGTTATTATAATAAGACTCTTTACACTCACGAATAAGGCGTGTAACTTCATTTCTGAGTTTCCTAATTTTTTCCCAGTGGTACATGTATGAGGAGTTAGTGGATTTTGCTTTCTTGTACTGCCTTTTTCTGGGTCAGTAAAACCCCTCTAAACCGGAACCTCTCAATACCGGACTTCTCTCTAAATCGGACAAAAACTTTGGTCCCGTTCCCACCAATTTTTACGCTTTTGCTTTATTCCTTCACTATGAAAATACATTCATGAACATATCTTATCAGAAATATATTCTATATTCTAGCAGATGATAGCTTAAAGCAGGTTAAAAGTAACGCGGAATGCGCCTTAAGGCGCATTCTGAATTACTTTCAACCTGCTTTAAGGGTGTATCAATGTCATGACTTTGGGAAATGTTCAAAGTATATGAAAACACTCTATGATGGTTTTGTATTGAAGAGCTATTTAAGATGAATGAAAAAATAGAAAAAGTGTACATTTTGGTGAACAACAGTTGGCTCTACGGCCATGTAAAATTTACCCCACCCACTTCCTCTTATTTTGTCCTTTTCAAACAGCCCGCTTCAATAAAATCCATTTTAAATGAAAACAAATATGATAATTTGGTTTTGTGTTATTTATTTCCTATCTATGGTAGTATTTCTTCATACAAAAACTAATTTAAGAAAAAAAAGGCACCAAATGTGAAATTTATAAAGCTCTAAATATCATCGATATGGTACTTTTTTGTAAATTGTGTAAGGGGCGATAACTCTTTCTACTTTAATAACTCAAAATTTTCAACACTGACCTTTCAATTTCTTTTCATATTTTGAACTGTCTTAGTATAGGCTTTCATCTGGTAGAATATAAGAAAAAGTTAAATACTAGAACTATTTCATTTTCAAACTTTTTTACTTTTTTTCATAAAATAAAAAATCTAATAAAATCATGCCCTATATAAAGCATATTTTTGATATTCAAGGATCCATATTGTTCAAACCTGGTGCCTGCTTTGTCTAAATTTGGGTTTATATATGTGAACATACCACCATAGACATGAAATATATAAAGAAAACCCAAATTAACATTTTTGTTTTGTTTTGAAATAGATTTTACTGAAGCTTGTACTCTGAATGGGTAAAATTTGAAGAAAAAAATCTAAATTTGACATACCTTTTTCAAATCGCTGTAGCTAAAAAAAAAAGGACACCACCATATATATTTTTTTTCATTTTTTCATTCATCATAAATAGCTCTTCCAAAAAAACAATGATAGAAAATAAGTTTAATACTTTGAAAAAAATGGCTCATGACATTGATACACCCTAAAGTGGTCAGCTACATTCCATACTAGAAACAAGCTTTGGGTTAAAACCCCTCTAAACCGGAAACACCTCTAAACCGGATGTTTTTGTTGTCCCCACACATGTCCGGTTTAGAGGGGTTTCACTGTAATACGAATGACTTTATTTGGTATGCATTCTCCTGATATGTTAGTAGTTTATCAGTTAAGTCTATGTTAAATGTATCTATATCATCATTTTGAAATTCAGTCCAATTAATAGCTGTGGCTTTATTACGTAAGAGATAATAATTACCGTTTTCATATTTCCAAATTTGCCAGGTAAATTATTTAAAGTGAGGATTTTGGTATTTAAAAACTCCAAAAATAGGACAGGGGGTCTAAAGTGAAAACAGAACAGTCTGCGAGGCAAAAGGAAACGACTAGCGCTTGTAAATCCAGTTCATTGAAACCGATGTGTTAAATTGATAAACTATTTAAATGCATGTAATAAATTTGAAAAGAAAATTGCAACAAGAATCGTGTTGTTTATTCGTAGTTGTTTTTATGCTTTTTTATTTGCTTATTTATTATGCATTGGTATAAATACCCAGTTATTGCCTTATCAGTAAAAATGTACATGATTATGTATAACTTTATCGAATTCATAGGCAAGTTTTCATGGCATTCAAAGAATGCCCTATGGATGCTTTATGAGATCGTAATCGTAAAAAAGGTTTGTTCTAATGTCGGATGAAACTTGTATATTCTCGCTTTTCGCGGGTGCTAGACCACATTTTGTTACTATAAATAGCCGTACAGCTCACCTTGTCTGGCACTGTATCCTTCCGCCCAATTTGCTTTAAAGCAAGGGAAAGGGCGGCTACTCTTACAGAAATACCCTAAAACTTAAAATGGACCACAAGCTACGTTCACAGAGAAAATTACATTGAGACTTTTACAGTAGACTCTACACTTGTCTGTGGCTTTCGACAATTCAATGATCCGATGTTTAAACCATAATTTATGTTGTTGTTGTTGATTGTTTCACATGATCGAGTATACGCGTAAGGTCACGTTCTTATATGACGTCGTTGACGTCAGTTGTTGTTATGACTTGAAAGAAGAACGCATATAAAGGAAGAAATTGACGTTTTGGTAACTTTTACTATTCAAAATCGCTTGGATTCAATAAAAACGTTTGTATTTCTGAGTTGTGATCTAAAGTGGGACATGTTTTCTTCTTAAAACAGGTGTACAAATAAATGTTAAAGCCAAGCTGAAATAGCGCGACTTTTAAACAGCTGTTTGTTGCTATTGGATATGGAATGTGTGATTCGGATAAAAAGTAGGTCTTTACAATTCCTTTAATTAACTCGTTTAAACGGTAATTTTAAGCGAGCAATATAATCAAGCACGGCTTTTGGTAAAGACGGGGGATTCTATACCCTCGGTTTTTCTGTTCCTGTCGGAAACTCGCTAAAGCTCGTTTCCGACTGGGAGCAGACAAACCTCGGGTATAGAATTCCCCGTCTTTACCAAAAGCCGTGCTTGATTCTATTAACCTTATCGAATTCATGCATAAGTTGTCATGGCATTCGGAAAATGCCCTAGAGATGCTTTATCAGAATCGTATTCGTATAGAAGGTTTGTTCCAATGTCGGATAAAACAGTCATACAGGTTATTTATTTATTCATTTGTAACCATTGTGGAATTTAGTATATACAAATGGGGGTTCCCAAAACATTGTTTGTTGGGGAGTGAGTGAATATTTAAGAACTGAATTGATTTTTGTCGGTGTTCAAGCCAAATGAACGACAGAAAATTATCGGCAAATACCATGAATCGCGTTACATTATTTTATCTTTATATTAGTTATGAACAAATTCAGACTTTCAGTTATTAAAGGAGAAATGGTGTTGAAAAGGAGAAAAGAACGTCGACTAAATAAACTTGAATGAACAGCTTTAAAGAAGTTAACTCCGCCCCCTGTAACCAAATAACATAGCTAGATCTATACAGCGCGGATAATATAGTTCTAAAACTCACTTCAGGTTTTTACTAGGTAAAAATACTTTCAGTACACCCAAGTACGTTTTCTTATCCTCAATCGGGTTTTTAATTCATGCAACGGTGCAAGCAATCGTCGAGTGTGAACGCTAATACCGTATTCTTAATGTAACCAGGTTAGGCCTACTGATTAGAGTTTCCCCTTATTATACATGTACCCTTAGCGGAAACAGAACACGGACCAGAGAGAAATCCGCAGTTGAGAGGCACCATACGGGGTATTTAGGGTTTTATAGCCAAAACTCGGAGCCTAAAATGGAATCGGACAGGAGCTGAGGATTACTAGTGTTTTGTGATTTTTTTCTATCATTAGCGCTATTTACCAGTAATTTCAGTGATTATTCTGTAAAGTTTCTCTTCTTCTTCTTCCCATTAAGTGCAGGGCCCCTCTGGAGCATCGACGCACTGTGCACAAGTTTCAAGATGTCGGGGGGAGTATGTCACAGTGTGTAGGTTTATCATGACTTGAACGGCCTTACTGTACAAGTGCGCTTTTATGGCGACGTGGTAGAGTGCATGACTGCGAACCTGGCGACCCGGGTTCAAACCCGGGTCGTCGCGGGTGTTTCTTTATAAAGAACACCCGGTTACATCGGGCGCCAAAACATTGTTTGCGGGGGTATAAAAATTCGTAACAGACGGACAAAGTTTCGGAGCGCTTCCTACTGCAATTTTTTTTCACAATGAGTGTACATAATTTATATCAAAATGAATATAAAATCTATATGTATTGGTATTTAGTGTTTAAAAACGATTGGGAAATTAACTAGATTCAATTAAGGTCAAATACAACGTGGATTTCTAATTTTATAGTAGTGAAGATTATTGCAGCGACTTAACCCTAAGCTCCGCCTCCTAAGGTTTGCGTGTCTAAATGAAATGAACTACGAGTTTTACAATGGAAAGAGATAGGGCGGTATGTAGCGCAACAAACACCTCTTGGTTTGTGCTATATGGGGGCAGTGAGCCTTTAAAATGATTTAAATGTATTATAATGTGGTTGACCAGTACTAAAACACTTGAAATATCACCAAGGTCATGACCTTTGCTGCTCCTACATATGACACTGAGTGTTAGATTCGAAACTTGCGGGTCTGTGTATTTTTGTAGTTTTTTTATGGGTAGGGTGAAAAAAGCTGAAATTGTGAAAAAGGTAGAGGGTAACCCCCTTGTTTTGGGTAAATCATCCAGCTGGACTTAGTTTGTGTATGTCAAAAATAATTTTCCCAATGTGATAGAGGAGTACGAACAGTTCACAAAAAAATCTTGAAACAGCACGATTTGAACCTTTTTTCAACATTTTCCGCGCTTAAAACTTACATTCAACTGGCCACACTGCAGCCTGGATGTTTACAAAGTCAGTTTTTGGGTGGTTTACCGTACCTATGGATATATATTATTGAGTTAATGGGTTTTTTATTTGAGGTTTGTGATAAAATCCAAAAATAAGATGGAATCTGTGATGTGGCCCCTCAATTGAACTGGTTTTGTTCTCTTACTGTGCACTGTCCCCTAAGCTTTGCATCGCCAGTGTTTGTTGTTGCTGAGCCATTCGGTTTGCACGTTACAAATGGTGTCAGCAGTGGGATAAAGGCAACTGCCGGACCGGAGTTGCCTTACCCACGGTTCTCACAGGGTCCAGAAGGAAGGGAGAGTTACATGTATATGTAATGTTAGTGGAACGTTGGTATATGCACGTGAGGCTTCCCAAATCATTATATGTTGGGAAGTTAAGTTAATAAACACTAAGCTCAAAAAGAAAGTACCCACACAAGTAAATTTTAAAGCTCCATATCTTTTAAAGTACCTTATCAACTCCAGTTTTGTTCGAGATTTTAAAGGCTCATATGTTCACCAATGTCTCAGTAAACATTTAGATTAAACGACACATGTAACGAAAATTAAACACTTAAAAGTTCATTATTATTTCAAATCAAAGGGGGTTAATTTGATATTATAAGAATTTCTAGTCTTAATAACACCGTGAATATTGTAATGAATGAAGGTCTAATGTGATTTGATTTTCTTTAAGAAAAGGTTCTAGCTACTGAATATGAGCACCCTCGTTTCTTTTCTATGGAAAACATTTCTAAGCAAAACTGCTGTTTTCAGGAAAAGAGTTATAATAGATCTTTTATTTTCAATACAATGTGTCGGTTATTTAGCCACAATGATTTTATATCCTCTGCCACTTTCTATAAAGCGATATTTAAATACACTTTATGTATGAGACGCTGACAATTTAGGGAACAAAAGTGGGTACTTTCTTTTTTGGCTGAGTATATATAGCGCAACAAATACCTCTTGGTGTGAGCTTACACCGTTGCATCGATGTCCAGGGTTTGTTGTTTCTGGATCACTCGGTTTGCACGCTAAACTTGTATTATAGATATACCTTTAATTTCCTAGTCATTTGTGGGCCAATCCGACATACACTCGGTGCAAAACGAAACGCACATTTTTCATTAAAGTCAGTAGTTCTGTCTAGAGTTATCAAAGTTGAAAAAGGAGGTATATTATTGAATTGGTAGCACCACAACCTGCACAAAAGTGCGGTGTTTGAAACAGTCTGTAAAGTTAACTCATTCGCTGGCAAATTATTCGTGACATTTTACTCCTTCACCGTTTCATTGTCGTCTGCTTCAATGTTGTTGTTTACAAGATCGTTTCAAAGTAAAGTTCATTGTAGCATGACTTAAACCATATCGATACGAGTGTCAAACTGTTTGCAAACGCGCTTTTTGACGTCATTAAGAGTGAAAGAGTTACAATGCAGCAGAACAAATTAAACGTGTTAACCGTAGTGAAAGTAGTAAGCAGACGACTCTTTATTATACAGTTTTATTATACTCAATTTTTTATAATCTGGCTTACGACAACATTTGTCGTAAGAAGTTTTATGAAACGGGCCCCTGATAATTAACACAATTGAGTGGTCGTAATAGAGAGGTTTTACTTAAGAAATAAAAAATTCATACCAGTGTTCTATCGTGCAATCGAACACTGGTAGGAGTTGATATGCGTAGTAATTTAATCACGAGGCCTTTAGGCCGAGTGATTTAATTACAAGCATCTCAACGACTACCAGTGTTCGATTGTTAAATAGAACACTGGTATGAATTTTTTATTTCGATTCTAACACATAATTTAACCGAAATTTGCACCGAAGCAACGGCGCTACATTTCTTGGCGTACGCACTTTTGAAGCCAAATGACGTCACGTTAGAACGTTTAGCGCGTGAGTGTTCTACTGAAAATTCGTACACTGAGACGGTCCTTCTTCGCTTATATAGGGGTGTGGGCGAGGTGTGTTAGAATGTAGATTTGATCATCAAACCTGTGCTTAGCGACCATCATAAAAAAGTTCCATTCACATTCTTAAAGACAGGGGGCTGCATGAAGTAGGAATCCGCCTGTATTTGGAGATCTCAATATTTATATCTCACCGGCCGCTAACTCAGGGGTCGACTGTACATGCCTTAACTCAAGAATCTTTCAATAACATGGGTCTGTTTAAAAATTCAGTGCTCCCTCTCTACAACGGCCTTCCCAGAAACGACTCCCTCCTTATAACGACCCTTGTCGCAGTTCCCTTAACAGAGCAATTATTTTCCAACCTATGCACGGCTGCAATGTCGTTTGCATAAAGTTGTCGTCTGCTGTTTTTTTCTCAAAGTTTTAAATGAAATTTTGAAGAAAAAAAATAATGACGAGTGACAAACAGCTTGAATTCAGATCAGACGCCGCGTAACGACTACCTCCGAACAACGCACATAATTCGTGTCTCCCGTTTGAGGGAACACTGTTTATGCATTCCATTTGCAAGCAGTGTAGTTGATGGATCAGAGGGCTCCTATAAGGGCCCTCTGATCAGGGTCTATATTGTTTGCTAATAGCAGTATTTATAAAACTACCAAGAATTCCAAGTAGGCTCGTTCATTTTTTGGTAATTATAAAGATCCACAAGGGAACAAAATGACCCACAAACATTTATTTTTATTACCTGACTCTCTATTTAAGTGAATATTAAGCATTTTTGACTGTTTTCCGAAATATTTACCAGACTGGGGCCAGCGGGCAACAGTTGACGGTTACATAGTACTGTTACATGCGCGAAAATGGTGCGCAAAACTTTTCTGCATCGCGGGACCAAATAAGACGTCTTTATGATACAGATTTTTGTTTAAGGATCTAGCCTTTTGCGGAGTTGATCGGGTCATTTTTTCTCTCCCGAATAATCCCCTTTCCCCTTAAAAGGCTATATAGATTAGTTCTAGACCTAAAATTAAGAGTAACTCCGAATAAAAGACAAACCGCTTGCAGATCTAATGTCTTCCTTTTTTTAAACACATTTTGACGTTATAAAAATAATGACGTCATATTATACATGACGTAATTTCGACAAAGTGTCAATCAATTTCAGTCAATAAGAAACAATAATAATTCAATCGTAATTGAAAATATGAATATGTTAGACATCTTTTTTACAAAACAGTGATGTTCACATTCAGTTGTTGTATTGAATTGAATTAAGATTAAATATACACGTAAGATCATCTCTAGAATTTATAAATACGTGTTGTTCAAATTTTGTATAGATAGATCTAGATCTAGCCATTCATTCAGCCTGGCTTAAATAGAGAGTCAGGTAATAAAGCATTTGTTTGATAGTTACTTCGGGAACAGTCAAACCATTGTCCCTCGGTAGCAGGGAAGACCTTGAGAACTGTTGCCCTCGGCCGTTGGCCTCGGGCAACAGTTCTCAAGGTCTTCCCTGCTACCTCGGGTCAATGATTTGACTGTTCCCTCAGTACCTATGAAACAAATGTATAGTGTTGAAAGGGTATACACAGGGTCGAGTGACAGTCAATAAATGCCTTCACATTATGTATATATACGATGTGTGCGTTGATCCATGACCTTTACACAAAAACATGATATGTAAATGTGTGTAGATCTATAAGCATCGTGTGAAACTACCATGAGTTCAGTAAAGAAATCGATTACCGTCGTTGGTCATTAGTTGCGAGTTGGCAGGTCTGAAATACAGTGGAGAAAACGTTATTCTTCCGTTTAAACGCAAACAAAACGCAAACGCATTGCAATGAAATACATAAACAAGACAACGTTTTGACAATTCTGACTAGAAGTTTTAATCTGAGTGCAAACAGGTTGGAGCCTGATCAGACGCCGGGTTATCCGGCGTCTGATCTGGCTCCAGACTGTTTGTAATGGAAACACCAGTTTTAGCGTAACCGCGTTTATTGGGAAACCGTACTCTGTACGCTGCACACGGGGCACATACTGCTAACCTTAACCGCAAACAGTGGCAACTGAACTTAGTTCCGGTTTAGTGAACTTGTTTTCTAAATATAGATAGTTAATGTTCATATTTGCTTCAGGTAGCCGGAAACATATCATAACGGAATAAAAGTGTTTAATCATGAGCATTTTGTAGGTGAGTAGAGTTTTTGCGATATGTTAAGAGAGAAAATATTATGGCTACAAATGTTATAATGATTTTGAAGGGGAAATATGATTTCAAGTGTTTAATTCTAGGTGATGGCAAAACCTGAAGATTATAACATTGAACATAGGGTGTTGGCCCTGTGTTCGGGTATTCAATTCAATAAACTCTTTACTTCATAACAGTATAAGTAGCATTTGCGCGAAAATGAAATGTTCGCCATATTCGCGTGTGTATCACACTCGCATAAATCTAAACCGCCAAATATCCTAAGCTAAATCTATATTTCAAATTCGGCAGCAAAGCCTACTCGAGTCAGTTTATCATCTAGAAATGTAGTCACCTTTTTGTAGAAATACTGGTTTCAATGCATTGACTGGCATTTAGATTGAGATTAATCAAAAAGTTATTATGTTCTCAACTCGAAGTAAAAAGACGTTCCTTTGATTACCTGCCCCTACACTACTTTAGATAGCACCAGGGAAAGCTCAACTTTGGCGAACCCATGTACTTTGTTGCCTGTTAATTGGTGGGTGGTGTTATATGTGATGTATAGGAGGTTTGAATATTTAAAGACATTATCCCACCCAGTGTATGACAATTATATTGCTGAAATGGATAGAGAATTGAAAAAGATAGATTAAGGAAAATGATAGAAATTTGAGAGAAAGATAGAGATTGAAAAGATAGAGAGATATAAAAATGTTAGTGGGACAAGAAAGATTGTTATTGATTTAATGCCAATATGAATATGATTGTCATTATTTTGCCTCTTTTCAATCGTTGCGTGTAAACAAAAGTGGGTGGGGGAAACGGCGTAACAATATAATAGTCGAAAATAGGACTTCTTTTAAAAATCATTCGTTGCCCAAGTTTTAACTCAGTGGCCGAAACACATATTTAGAATTGGTTCGCTTAATAGCATTTCAATTCCAGACTAGTTTGAGATCAGCTGGTCTTAAACATCGACTCATGACATATCCTATATATCTCGAGGAGTATTTTGCCTTTGATCGATAAACTCCGGTCTACTAGAATAAGTCGTATTCTAATATTGTTTACACTCGAGTATCTACAAATTAAAATGTATTTTAACTTGTTTTGAGTGTGACTGAAACCTCAAGAGTAAAGCTACCAGGTTTAATTACAACATGAGAACGATATTGGCCTTTACATACATCATGATTAATTGCAGAATTCACTCTAGAGCGAGATCTTTGAAGCTCATCAAATCTGCAATTAAACAAGAGGGTTGTAAAGGCCAATAATCAGGGCTCCAGATAAGAGGGTGTAAAGTGAACTAATCCAACAATTTCTCACTCATTTTAGCACCAAACCCTATAGTGTAACTACTCATTAGAATCGTGTCTTCGAGACGATTCTAATGAGTAGTGACACCATAGGGTTTAAAGCAAAAATAAAGATTTTAGTTATTGTAATACTTCCCTTATCTGGGGCCTTGAATAATGTTCACTTGGTGTAAGTGAACCTGATAGCTGTAACAAGTTAAAAGCCTGTCAGAAAAAGTTGAACCTTAATGGTATCTTTTTCTTTTGATAATTCTGGTGCCTTGTTATTGCTTCCATGAAAATAGTGTCATTATATTGGTCGGAAGATCATGGAACTGGACAGAGACAGGAGAATATTGCCAATTTACTATAGAGTTCTATGGAGGGGTTTCGTACAGGAGTGACACCACTAGATGACATAAAGTAAAAATAGCCCATTTAACACTTGAGCCGTGCCATGACAAAGCAGACCAGGCACCATTGTCATCCCAGGTTCTGCTTCTGAGTTTGGACTACACTAACAAATAACATATATAATACTGCTAAATACAATGTTTTAGATGATTATGGGTGTAAAACATAGTAAATCAAGGCCAGCCGCCGTTTGCAACTCAATAAGGTAGGTTTTTCATGGCATGTTAGGGTGGCCTTTCAATAAAATGATATAGAATACATGTAGTTACAACGTATGTTTTGATGTTAAATCGGATTAAACGGTCTTTATAAATAGAATTCGGAACTCCTCCTGTGTGTCATTATCAGGGCTGCCATTTCTCCGGATTTTTCCGCAATCTTTGGATTTTTATTCCAACAGATTGAACCTTTAAACAGGCTGAAAGTAAAGCAGAATGCGCCTTGAGGCGCATTCTGCTTTACGTTCAACCTGCTTTAAGCATAACGTGTCTTAAAAACTAGAAACCATCTATGGGTTAAAGGTATAATCAGGAAAATCGGGCTTGAAAAAATTTGAAATCTTAGGATTTTTTTATCAACTTATGGCAGGCCTGCATTATGTCTCACCGATATTTATATGCGGCGGGTGGGGGAGGAGGATATATTGATATTCTGTAAAATGTCCATTTTGTAAGTTTGAGAAAGATAGCAGACGACAACTTAAAGCAGACGATATTGCAATAATATAAGCGTTAGACGTAATTGTCTTGTTTAGAGAACTGCGACAAGGGTCGTTGTAAGGAGGGAGTCGTTATTGGGAGAGCCGTTGTAAGGAGGGAGCACTGTATTTCACAGTATTTGTAAATGTGTCTGTGCATGTGTTGGATGCTGGTAGTGTACGGACGGGGAAACATCTGTTTTCAATGGGGAAAAAATCTTTAGTTGCCGTTTTATTGGAAGACCCCTTCAGGGGGCTTCCTCAGTGTTGAGTTTGAACGTAACTATTTTCTGAGAAGGAACTTCTGCTTATGGCGAAACGGCGAAATCAATGGAAGTGGTTTTGTGGAACCAGTCAAAAATGCATTTGTCTGCGCATGCCTGAAAGTGGGTCGATATATTTTCCCAGTACTCTAGACAAAGAATAACTGGTCCGGTTAGGAATAAAACCCATACCAGCACTTATCAATTTGGTTAGGAATAAAACTCATACACATACTTATCAATTCACAACAACAAATGTAAAGTGCTTGTGTGGCGGCCGTAAAAAGTCTCTTACAACACCTAGAATAACGCTAATTGATTGTATGAAGGACAGGTGGTAGCTTAAAGCAAGAGGAAAGTAATAGAGAAACAGTCTACACGAGCTTTCAGTTTACTTTCACAATGTATTAAACAGCAACCTGTCTTAAACAGCAATTAATTATCACAACTTACTGATCGCAATTTAGAGAGGTTACATTGTACATAAAATACCTTCTCAAATACCTCAAGTATAGATCGACCGTTCACCTATATTCTTCCTTTCCCAAACCTAGCATATTTTATGTTTCCTACCACATATACATGTCACTTCATTAAAGTGCTAGGCCTCCTTTGCTTCTTTTTCTTTTAAAGAAGTCAACTTGTTTTATTACATGCCCAGATTCATCTGGCCTTGTAATACAGTAGAACCTCTCTATTACGACCACTAAATTGTGTCAAATATTAGTCGTTTAAGACAGGTGGCTGCTTAAAGCAATGTGATAGTGAAACAGAAAGCTCCTACAGGAGCTTTCTGTTTCACTTTCACATTGTTTTAAGCTGTCACCTGTCTTTTATACAGACATTTAGCCCTCTTTTTAGTGGTCGTAATAGAGAGGTTTTACTGTACTTGCGAAATGTATAACACTTCTTTATTTCATTTGAACAGGAGTTACGACATGTAGAGTCGTGAAAAGAACAAGAAATATAACAGAGACTGTGATAAGATGGCAACACATGAGGATTTTGGCAAGGTGAGGAACTTATACAGCGCTAAAATGACTGATAGTTGAATCACTATAGAAACTCCAATTGTGTCGATTGATTCTGATAATACCTTTTATGATGCTTTATATATTTTATTTATTTATTTCAATTGGATATTTCTGATTTACAATTGTACGTACATGCACAAAAACATGATGTTCGCCCGGGAACTGCCTGACTAGGTGTTATAACCGAAAGTAGGTCAGGAAATGTCTTTAAATACAATGTACTATATTATCCGATTTTTCTGTAATGGCCGAGTTATTTTTAGAACAGAATAGTTTATAATGGTATTAAGGTAACAAGTTAATATCGGATATATATTCGCACACTTTCCTACTTGAGATAAGTATGATCTTCGTGCAACATTAGACCGCTGCGCTAAATTTGCTGATATTTCCATGAACCAATATTTACATTCACCCTGTAAAGTCTTTATGTAATCGTATTAAAAACATGCAGGCCATTTCTCAATGAACCTACACATCGAAACTGGTTCCAGCCAGTTAGAAAGAGTGCGGAGTCTCCGCCAGAGAGATACCGACCTAGGGACTAGCTATATAATGGTTGCTATAAGTAAACAAAGAGCAGTGAACCATAATATTTAGCGTAGTCCACTTTATGGGGGAATCGACATGCTGTTAGCATATCGACAGCTTAGTTATTTGGACTGTAGCAATACAAAAAACCCAAAATTGTGGAAAGTGCCAAGTTGTAAAGGCCATTCACGGTTCACTGTTCGTTGTTTACTATATATGGCATGTAATTAGGCTGAAATAAACATGCGCCACCTAATTTTTAAAATATGCTTTAATTACAGATATTCAAGTTGCATTTCTTATTTTTAATGTCTTATAAGTTTTCGTTAAGCACACAGCGACAGTTAACCGGATAAAGCTTGACTTTGTAATCAACTCCGAAAAATGTATTATGGACTACTTTTCCTACCGTATATTATAGAGATCGAATGGCTGCTACATCCAGGATTACATCTATCAAACCTATTTGCCCGGTATATGATATATTCACATACATGAAAACATATCTGATCAAAAAACACATTAAATGGACAAGACAGAATATAAAAGTATAAATATCAGGAATAAACAACATCTTTTTACCGTTCACGCGGCATGATGACATTAGCTTCGCAGGGTAATTTTATCGTAAACGATACGTTTACGTTTACAAAACATACCCCCTGCGAAGCTAATGTGTTCATGCCGTCATGAACAGCAAAAAGATGTTGCTTATTCCTATAATAAACGAATTTATATGCTAAAACTATTAGTTCCATTGCAAACAGGTTGCAGCCAGATCAGACGCCGGGTTACCCGGCGTCCGATTCCGGCGTTTGATCAGGCTCCAGCCTATTTGCCACTCAGATTAAAAAGACAGTCATTTATAAAAGTTTTAATTTTCTACAGATTAGTGCATTTCTTTTGCGTTTAAACAGGAGAGAGTAATGTTTTTCACTACTCTACATTTGAAATCATCGACTATAATGATCATCCAATTTTCGGTTTTGGAATGTTCCAATCTACAAAAAACTCGACCAAGTGAGAAGAAAACACTAATAACAGCCAGCAAGAGTTCACGGCCCTCTCTGATTGAATCAATTTTCTAGTTTTTATTTCTATTTTCAGATTGACCTAGAAGATGATGAAGAGTGTAAGTAACTATTTTAAATACAGAAAACTCTGCTGTTAGTTTTACTGACAGGAAGCTAGGTTAAGTTTGTTAGCACCAATATGCATGTTTACAGACTTATGTTTGTTGAACATGTATTTGGCGGATATTAAAGTGGAGATTTCATGATAATAGTTTAATATTAATTGCCTTCATTTACTAAAATCTATAAAATAATACTCAATTCTAAAACAAAGTTGCAATTTGTTTGCTGTAATTTTTTATCGACTATTTTCCTGAAAGTCTATGTATTTGGTACCAAATGTAGTTCAGTTTACAATATGGCGGACATTTCCAATTTTGAGGTGCGGTCATTTAAAGTGGGTGTTTTTTAAACGACAAAAGCGTCAAAGAACATAACATCGGTCAATGAACAGTGGCCAATATAGAGATAAAGAATGTGTTAGGGTCACAGGTTACGATTCCGTATAACGAAGTTTGCGTCCGACTGTAATTTCTTTATCTATAAATTGATTTCAAAATAATGTTGCCCGAATGTACGACAGCTATAAAAAACCTGTCCCGTTCAACTCTCGTAGCCATCTGTCAAAGTAAAGGTCACAAGGCATGATTCCATTGTCAATATGTTTATGTCTGGCAACATTTGCAATGTCTCAAATTATGTTGGGGTCATGTTTAACTCCTTGCCCATGTGTCAAAGGTCAAGGACATGGGTATAAGTCTGTCTGACAAGAAGGTAGTTCGGGGGTATTTGTCACACCACTGCGATATTTGTTGTTTTGCATTTTTTCATCCAGCCATCTTTCTAATAGACTAACGATGACATTTTTTTTTCTATTTCTTTTTCTATTTTTTTTTCAATAATTTTATTCACATAATTTTTATTATTTAACATCCATACATATCTTTGCATTCCAAGATGTAATACAAGTAGAAAATACAGTGTAATTTGCATGAAGCATCAATGAAATATTGAAATATATATCAGTAAACTAAATAATATTTCTAACATACAATTTGTCTCTTGAATGTAAATATGAAAAAATACATTTTATGGGGGGAAAACGAAAATGGCATAAATATAATGAATTTATTGGCTGAATATTAAGAGGAAAATTTGCTACAATTGTATAGAAGCAGTGAGTATTAAAACATGACCAATGCATGATATTTACAACAAGCCTTTTTAAATCCCATTTCAGTGTTCAGTGAATTTGTGAAAACTTTGATGGATAAAGCCACAGTTGCTATTGTGCAGAAACTTGAACCGGATGGAATATTAGATATCTTTTTGGAGCGCAACATTTTTGAGGAAGCAACATATGTGAACATAAGAGATATAAGGGTAGGTAAAAAGATAGCCATGTACAGTATTCATACATACACATTACCAGTTGACAGTGCGATACAGTGTGCTATATTCAGCTTGAGACGTTTTTGGCGGAAATAGCCGATCTGACGAGCGCCTTGGCGCGATTCTGATCGATTGTTTCCGCCAAAAACGTCTAGAGCTGAAACAACACAATGAAGCGCACTGCCAACTAGTGATATATTTATTATATCAAAAACAACTAAAAAGTTGTTTAAATCATTTTATTTCCAGAAACATTAGTTATTTGAAGCAGAACAAGGATTATTGAATGCCACAAAGAATAACGCGGAACTTGTTCATTTATGTAAATGACGGCACGCTAAATCGAAAACGAGGTTGGAGTAAAATACAAGGTGGCTGATACAAGGTGACTGATACAGAATCTTGTATTTTACTGTGCAGATACACGCGGAAACGCTTGATATCATAAGAAGGACTATAATAAACAATATATTCATATGCTTTAAATGCACATGTCTTTCGAATAGATCGAATATTAAACTGCCATGTCTGAACAAGGAGACGGTCTTACGAAACGTCGAATGACAAAAGCTATCATAAGTCAACACTTGAAAATACAGGGCTGCCATAAGTTGACATGAAAAATCCTAAGATTTCAAAATTTGCATTTTTCAAGTGCGATTTTACGAATCGTACCTTTACCCCTGTTTCTAGTTTTGTTGACATGCGACTACTTAAAGCAGTCTATAAGTAAAAAAAAATGCGCATAAGGGCACATTCTGCTTTACTTTCAGCCTGCTTTAAGCTACTATAAACTGGGAAAAAATCCGAAGATTTAGGAAAAATCCGGAGAAATGGCAGCCCTGAAAATACATTTGATTTCTTATTTCTTCATCTAATCTTGTCTTGTTACATCTCTTTGGAATTGTCTTTTCAAGACAATTCCACAGAGATATTACTAGACAGGATAAGATAAAGAAATAAATTATATTAGCGCATCTTAGAATCTGACTTACGACAATATTTTCCTACAGCGTTTCGTACTTCTTGACAACTATTCATGTTGAACCAGCTTCCATGAATAAAGTATACTCTGTGTTAATAAAGCATTCTCTTGTGATTATTTTAGGAAAAAAATCCTGTTCAGCATTTAATGACTCACACATATCTGCTATTCCCTGTACAAAGTATATTTTGTAACATACAGACAGAATACAGTCGAACTTCGATATCTCGAACTCGGTTAAGTCGAACATACCCGTATTTCAAACTTTGAAACACGGGTATGTTCCCCTAAACCAAACTTGAAATAAGGCAATTCTTTTTTTCGAAATATCGGATAATTCGAGTTAAGCGAGTTCGATATATCGAAGTTCGACTGTATATCTGTTTCGTGTAAGTGTCCTGACAAAGAAATGTATCATATTCTCTGCTTCCCAAGTATGGTGTGCAGCAGTTTTCGAATTAACCCGTTCACTCTCAATGACGCTTAAACGTGCGTTTGCAAACAATTTGGGTCCTGATAATACGCCGCGTAACATGGCGTCTGGTCAGGATCAAAACTGTTTGACACTCGTATCGATATGTTTTAAGCCATACAGCATTGACTCTTACTTTGAAACGATCTTGCAAACAACAAATATGAATCAGACGACTATAAAACGACGAAGGGGTAAACATATCTCTTAACATTTGGCAGTGAAAGGGTTAACCCATTACCCCATAAATACGCCTTTTTACGCCTTTAATTTATTCCTCTACTGTAGGCAATAGTTCCAATTTATACTGTCACAAATAAAAATCATAAGAAATATTTTCTATATTCTAGCAGATAATAGCATAAAACAGGCTGAAAGTAAAGCAGAATGCGCCTTAAGGTGCATTCTGCTTTCCTTTCAACCTGCTTTAAGTGGTCACATATCTTCAAACATAGAAACAGGCTATGGGGTAACGGGTTAAGTGGCACAAATGAGAATGCAGAAATTTTGGTCAAGTTTTAAATCAGGTAACTTGGCATTTGATCAAATTCGAAACTGTTGGCCAAAGTCAAGTAAGTCAGACTTAGCAGAGGTTGGTTAATCTGTGTTGTCACATGGATCCAGTTCAACATATCCTTATGCCCCAAAGGGTTAGAGAGCATATAGGCATACAATTGCAACGAGAAATCATGTTAGGTGGCTAGCCACGCAAAAAATGATCAAAGGAAATAGCCAAATAAGACAAAAGGTTATGAGTTCCTTTAGTCTTGTCTTCCGTTCACCCGTCACACTTTTTCGTAAGGGGCATATCTACTTAAAGTCTTCAATTAAGTCAATAAAATTATATACAGTGATAGAAGATGACACAAATATGTTGATTACACAACAATCATATCCAAACTGCTCCGAATAGTGAGTAATCTTCCTTTAATCCCCCTTTCGATGATTGCCGGAGGGATACTGTTTTACCCCTGTTTGTTGGCCTGTCCATGCCCATATACAGTGAATAACCTCTAAACCGGAACCTCTAAATACCGGAATCCTCTCTAAACCGGACAAAAGCTTTGGTCCCGTTTCCAATCCTTTTTATTTTTACCCATTACACCAACAACACGCCTTTTTGGTTTTTTCTTACCCTGAAGAAAATAGTAAATGTACATTCTAGCAGATGATAGCTTAAAGCAGGTTGAAAGTAAAGCAGAATGCGCCTTAAGGCGCATTCTGCTTTACTTTCAACCTGCTTTAAGTGGTAAGCTATCTTCCATACTAGAAACAAGTTAAAACCCCTCTAAACCGGAAACCCCTTTAAACCGGACATTTTTGTTGTCCCCACACATGTCCGGTTTAGAGGGGTTTCACTGTATACAGCTTTAAAGCTACATCCTATTTTTTGCAGACTGTTTTCAAATATACCACAGATGTGTATGTGATCAGCATTTTGATGTATTTTTAATTTTGAACAGAACTACAACACGTTGCATTTTCAGTTTTGCATATCAGGTTCATACAACGGTAATACTACAGTTTTTATGATACAGCCGTATAATTTTGCACATATACCATAGGTGGTCAGGACTTTGATATGACAGGACTAACAGGAACCCACATACGGTGCTCGTTTCCATCTAGGATTCATGCAACCGTACATTCTTTGTCCGTCTAACTTCTTCTACAGTTTACAAAGCTACAACTTTATTATTTGGCTGAGTGTTTACACATACCGGTATACCACCGTGTATGTGGTCAGAAGTTTGATCTGCTTTACTTTTTTAGCAATTAACCATTAACCTCATAGCCTGTATCTAGTGTTGATGACAGGTGACCACTTAACCCATTACCCCCATAGCCTGTTTCTAGTTTTGTAGACAGGTGACCACTTAAAGCAGGTTGAAATTCAAGCAGAAAGCATTCTGTTTTACTTTCAACCTGCTTTCAGCTACAATCTGCTAGAATATAGAAAATATTTCTTATGATACAAACTTTTAATAAAATGGGAACTATTTTCTTCAATGGAAGACAAAATTAAATGTGCTAAAAGGCGCTTCTATAGGGGAAATAGTTAAAGCAGGTTGAAAGCAAAGCAGAATGTGCCTTAAGGCACATTCTGCTTTACTTTCAGCCTGCTTTAAGCTAAATTCTGCTAGGCTATATAAAATATTTGTAATGGTAATTGTTCATGAGGATATAAACTGGAACTATTTTCTTCAGCGGAGGAATAATTAAATACGCTAAAAGTCGCTTCTATGGGGGAAAGGTATATATGCATACAGCTAGGTGTCATACAGACACAGACACGTTTCTAGTTCTCCTTTTATATTCCAATTTTGTCCGGATGATATCTCCAAAAATTGATATGCAATTCATTTTGCAAGAACCATTATTCTAACTTTATCCAAAATGATCTCCCCTTTTCTGATTTTAATAGTTCAATTTTATGTTTAACGCCTTACAATATTGTCTGACATGGATCACTAACAGCAAACTAATGTAACAAAAATGTTCAATACTCAAGGACAATAACTTGTAATCTCCTAATATTGAATTATTTTAAAACAAGAAAATCACAGTAGTGTGATAAATGCCCTCAAACGTGTCAGACAGAATTGTACCCATGTCCTTGGTTTTTTACACACGGATAAGGAATTGAACATGACACCAACAAATGTTCAGTAAAATAGAGACAATACCTACGTTCAGACATGCATTTAGTTGTACGGAAAGCGTAGTCTTTATCTGGTGAACATTTGTGCCGAATTATTTTGAAATGCATTCGTAGATAAAGAAATAGATCTAACAAACTGAACACAAAATACGGAATCGTAAAATGTAACCTTGAACTTTGGCCCATGCAAATGGGAGTTACACGGGGTACATTTTCTTTGTCTGGTGAACATTTGTACCTAGTTGTTTTGAAATACATTCTTTGATAAAGAAATTACACATCAGACACTTAATTTTGACTCTGTTCAACTTGGGTCATGTCCGACAAAGATTAATGTCGTTTAAATGTCAAATAGGCTGCATTTAATACTGGTCATAACTGTGTAAGTACATGTGATAGAGACTTTAAATTTTGTACGTGTACTGCACTTAAAGATATCTCCTGACGACCTTTTGGTCATAACACCTAACCAGCTACCAAAGCATGCCGCCACGTGCAAGTTTTGTCCTTTACTGCTATCTTGTCTATGGATATACTCACCAAAGCGTTTCATGTGAGGCCCGTACCTTAACTTTGTTAGTTAGGTTAGTAAAACCCATTGAAAAAAACCTTGAGTGTGAGTGTTTGAGGGCCTCTATAGACAACTAGAATTTAGTTACCTGTAATTTCACACCAACTGAGATTGGTATACCCGGTGAAAGCCTGTGATTCATGCTTTGACAGTTAAATTCTCACACTATCGAGACAATGTGGGGGGAGTCCCTAAATGGACTGAGGAAAAGAAAAGTCTTTAAGAAGTTATTGATCTCAGTAAACGTTGGTTCACGTAAGACTAATGTCAAGATCATTAAACCATGATCACATCAAGGGACATAGTAATTCACAAAAACATTTTGTAATTTCTTTTTTATATAAACTTATTATTAATGATCTAATTATATAAAAAAAAACTTAGATCAGTTTTATTGTTTAATACCGTCTTTTTTAAATCTAGGAAAGAGAAAATACCTCAGAGAAAAATAGAGGAGTCAGAGACACTGCCCGTATGAGTTCTAACAATTACGTCATTTTAAAAGAAGGACTGGCATCAACGGATCAGAAGGGATTACTTGATGATCTTGAAGCATTAGAAAGAGAAATGCATGACACACTTAAAGGTAAAACTCATTGTATATATGTAAGTTTATATCTGTTAGTAAAGTTTCTGTCAAAATTGTTCCAATTTTGCTCCTGGAGTCAAAAACTCCTCTACCCCTGGGGTCGCATTTTAAATTTTATACTGCAGTCTTCAAACATATTCTGCTTTGAAACTAATATGGCCAGAGCTTAGATATTGGGCATGGTGACAATTCTAGAGGTCCTTTATGAATATTGCTGAAAAAGTATTGGTCCGTTGTATCTCTAGAGCTAAAAATATTTTTTCAATGAAAACTTCAAATATATTTTTGTCTTAAAATCACAAAGCATAATCCGTAGCACTTTATCAATTTTGAACATATTGTTCCCCTTGGGTAAAACAATACTCAACCCAGAGCGATTAAGGGTCGTATTGTCCTCTTGTTTAATATATTGTGTACGACAACCTTGTTAGAATATGTTCTACATGGTTCCGTTAAGAAAAATGTTTTTATAATGTGTACATTTTTCCGTCTCTGTCTCTCTCTCTGTCTGTCTGTCTCTCTCGCTGTCTCTGTCTCTGTATGTCTGTCTCTCCGTCTTTCTCTCATCCTCATCAGTGCTAGAATGCCCTCAGTTTAGCATTTATCCGAATTTTCGACAAAATCACATTCATTTGAATATATAAATTATGATGTAAGCATATAAGGATTGCCAATAAATAACACTCTTGTTTAAACTCAAGGCAGCATAAATAAATATTTAAGTGTAACTTTATTGAATATATTCTCATCTATTTCATTATTGTTTTTTAGATCCACACCACTGTGATTCATTAGCATCTTGCGTCCTGCTTCAGCATTTAAAATACCAGCAGCTGGAAGTATTGACGCCGACAAGTAAATCAGTTCAGGGTAAGTGCCGGTTAAAATATAGGAATAGCTGTCTTAAAGACAGGTATAGTCCGGACACATTAACCTGACGTTTGTGACCTCTATTAGCATTATTTCACACTGTGTTGCATTTCTAAAAATAGCTTCGGAACACTTCGTTATCATTTATACGAGATCGCACATTGTAACTCCATCGGTATCGAGGTAATTTAGCATTGCCAGGTTGCACAAATATCGACAAGTATTTAACGCAAGGGGTAAGGAAGACGATTCTACATTATTTTGCCGTACAGTCGGTTGTTCGAATCCCATGCAATACTCATAATTTTCTTTTACTTTTTTACCATTTAATACTATTTTATTAAATTTTCATACAACATTTATTTAGATAGGAACATAATTCTTCTGTTATTTTTCAAAAATTGTTTGTCATAGCGTCTACTTGTTTCTATAAAATAACATTTATGAAATAAAAAATATTTTCCCCTCAATCGGGAGTCGAACCCGGGACCTCGCCGTTACAAATCCGTCGATCTAACGACACACCTATGACAGGTGAGATACGTCAACGGGTTGTCAATTAGGTATATATAGCGTACTCACGTGAGTCGCAGGTGAGAACATCGATGATCTTAAGTGAATTAAAATTCACTCGAAGGTGCAACATGATGCAATTCAGTAGATACAATTATACTAGAGAATAATCGTTTATTAACAACAACTTTTTTAAATTGCTCAAAGTGGATTGTTACTCTACCGAGGAGCACAACTGTAACAATATTCACGTAATTAACCGAACCTTCCCGAAACTGTGGGATTCGCTGTCGATTAATGATTTATACTGCGTAATCTCACTATAATTTATACATGCTTAAAGGTCAACGTCAGGTGATTTTGTCCGAACTATACACTATACTCAGAGATTGGAAACAAAAGTAAAGTCTCTCAACACTTGGTCGTCACATTTCAGCGAGATATCAGACACGCCCCCCCCCCCCCCCCCCATTTTGTTTGTGGATAAGCTCTTTTTTGGTAAATTATGCACTCCGTATCTACCAAACTTCCCATCGAGTTTGGGATATATACATGTTACGTTGTCAGTTAGAAATATATAGTAAGTTATATGAGTTTCTTTTTGTGGTACAAAGAATTTGAAACAATGCAGAAAAGAAACTCAAAAAGTTCCGATTTATTCATACAATTACTATACAGATAATCTTAGGCTTATTATGCCACCCCTTTATTATATTTTTGATGTGATAAAAGTATTTATCATGACTCCTAGTTGTACCTTTTACCCTCTAGGACTGTCTACCAGCTTTCTGCCCTTACCAAGATTTTATGAACAATTATTTAAAGTAAAGTGACCTAATGGCCATATCACAAATATGTCCAACATGTAGGAATGCATATGCATGTTGACATTAATTGATGACATATAATAAAACATATATCAAGTTACATAGGTTCTGAAAAGAAGTCGCCTGGTTAACCCATATAACCACTTTTTGATTCGTTTTGAACTCACTAGAGCCCACACTTTTACGTCAATCTTCACCAATCTCGCAGCCAATTGTGTTCATGTTCCACAATCAATAACAAATACCTTAAACATCAAAAGAGAATTTCACCCGATACCCAGATACTTTGCATTTGTGCTAGTTAACATATTTCTATATTTTCAGAGCTCCAACAGCATCTCGTTTGCAAATACGAAGAGGAGAACATGGACTGGGAGAATCCTTTGACATCGGAACAAGCACGTCTTTCCGAAATGTATATTCAACCTTCTGTGAAGCGTATAATGGAAATAAACGAACATAGAGAAATGAAAGAAGTTCAAGAGAAGAAGTCACCCTTTAAACTAATATATCAAGACATATTCAAGTCTAAAACGGGAGGACTCTGTACAAATATATATATAGCTGGCGACGCTGGGTTTGGCAAATCGACTTTCTGTAACCATCTAGTGATGAGCTGGTGCAGTGCATTGCAAAATAAACCACATGATGGTCTTACTGCTGAAGACCAGACATTGCTGTCATCTTTCAGATTGTTGTTTCATATTAATTTAAGAGACACTGAAAAAAACTACCATGTTGAGGACATGATTCAAAAACAGTTATTATTTAATGCTCCAGGGTCGTTCAATATATCAGACATACTGAAAACTGAGAGGTGTTTGGTTCTCCTCGATGGCTTGGATGAGTGGTCATGTCCCGATGATGTGAAGAAATGTCCCAATATAAATAAAGACATTCCGGGCAGAAATACAGCAAACAAGAAGTGTGTTTTCATTACTACCACACGCATGTGGAAGTATGATGTCATTTGTCTGAAAAATAGAGATGTAGATAAGCATGTGGAGTTGAGTGGCATTGATCAACAATCATCAGAAGAACTGGCCCAGAAAGTGTTAGACTATCTTGATAGAGACTCACAAACCAACAAAACAGTAACTGATTTTCTTATTGATGTCCACAAGAAAAAGCTAAATGCATTTTTAACTGTGCCAGTTCTTCTCATACAGTTGATAACTCTTTGGTATTTTGGTAAAGACTTTGGCAACTCACAGCTGCAAATGTACTGTAGCATGCTGGAGCTGCTGTTCGAACGTTCTGAGAAAAACCTTCCTAAGGAAATCTCAAAATGTTTGAGCACAACTGTAGCTACACCAATAAAACTGCCAGATTGCTTCAGTTCAAAATACAAGTGCCAACATTATGCAGAGTTACTCCACTGTTTAGCACGGCTTGCTTATAAAGCTTTGTTTAACAAACAAAAAGAAGAAGCTTTGGTCTTCAATAGCTCAAGATTGGAAATATTTGGCATTTCTCCCTCAGATATTAAACTCTGCTTACATTGTGGCATATTGTCTCAAGGTAAGGACTATGGCAATCGTACAGGAAAATATAAAAAGTTTTCCTTCCTACATAAGAAAGTACAAGAATGTCTTGCAGCTTTATATTTAGTAACAAGCAACAAAGCTGATGATATTTTAGAAGAAGTAAAACAATTGTGTGGTTCAGTAGAGACTATGTTGGAAGTGAGTCAGGTGTGGTTGTTTGTAGCTGGAATGGATTCTGACATGACAAGACAGTTGATTGAACATTTGGCTAATGTTGTAAGTGTTGACGAGCGGATTAACACATACAGACAGACTGTAGACAGTGAAGATTTGATAGGCGACATACATAGATGTGTGTCTGACTGTGTATTAGAAAACATCAACAATGGGCACCATTATGAGAATGTTTGTTTGGAGGACTTCTATATTGTCGACAGAAATGTCCTTGACGTGGAAAGTTTGTTGTTCTGCTTTGACATGTCCAAAGTCAAGTCTTTACACATAAGTCCTGATGATTTAGAACTTAGTGACACCGATGCTGCTAATTTGGCAGCTATAACTGGAAAGTTTCAACAATGTCGCTCCCTACAAAAGCTGTACCTGAATGACGTCGTATCTCACCTAACAATTTCTATGGGTGACTCCGACAGCGGTTTAGGGTGCGTTCCTGACACATCCCTTATACCCGTCAGTACAATGGAAGCTCTAGTAGATAACTCGCTCACATCCTTGTTCTTGTCCTCTTGGATTACAACCTCAGATAAGTTAGTCACTGACATATGCAGTAGCATTAGCAAGTCTTTAACGACACTTGTGCTGTATGTCCTAAAACTGACACATAAACATAAAGAACAATTATGCCACAGCCTATCCGAGTCCCCTGTCATTAGACATCTATGTCTGGCTGACCTATACTGTACTGATCATGGTTGGCTGTGTAGAAGTACTTGGATAGATTGTTCTGCCATGACTACGCTTCGTGACCTTTCTGTGGTGACCTACATGTATGTAGATAATCTACAAGCGTTGCTACACTGTGTGGAAAATGTTGAACTGATTAAAGCTACATTATCGGTGACGTCACTACGTGATTTTGCTCGCGGACTTTCCCAAACAGAACGTAAAGTGACTGTACAACTAGAGTGTGTAACATTTACAGAGAGAAGAGAGGATTGTGGAGACTTGAAGAGTTTCTTCCTGCCCCGTCTCGGATTAAAGAGAGTAGAGGATTGTGATGAGTTGTTGCGTTTCTTCCATAGCTGTCCTGGATTAAAGTTGACAAGGTGCAAGCATGAATACAAAGAAAATACATGGCGTATACAGTTCCATACAATCAGCCAGTAAAGCCTTCAAAACTTGTCATTGCCACTCAACTCTCAAATGCCGCCATTTTGTCTATTTTCAAAAACGTTTACAGTGTTGCAGTGTTCCTCCCTACAACGGCCCTCCCAACAACGATTCCCTCTTTACAACGACGCTTGCCGCTCGTCCCCAATACAGGACAATTTAGTCCAACCTATTCACGGCTGCAATGTCGGCTGCTCAAAATTGTCGTCTGCTGTTTTCTCAAAATTACATTACGGATTTTTTGACAGAAAAAACGTAATGACGAGTGACAAACAGCTTGAATCTGTTTGCCAATATAAGTCAATTTCCCTCCCTATAACGACTCCCCCCAAACAGCGCACACATTTTTTGTTTAGTTTAGTTTAATAATATTTTATTGTTCAATTAGTATACATATTCACACACGCATCATGTAATTTGTTTAATATAAACAAAAGGGTTGGGCCACAAGTTATTGCAACATTAGATTCGGCCCTTCCCATACTGTCACAAACATGTCGGTAAACAATATAAATGTTACTTTCTTTCGATATTCTGTCTTCAATTAGTGAAAAGGAAATTCGGAATGGAGACAATAATAATATTGAGACAGAAAGGAGCTTCGTTGAATTGAAACATTTGTTTGACAATAAAATTAAATAAGAATAAGGTAACTGTGAAAAAGGAAAAAAAAGAAAAACGAGAAAATTTGCTTTCTCCCATTTCCCAACTCCGCGTTGATTGGGAATGACTGACGTTTCTGCGACTGTACTCTGCACGCTGCGCACGGGGCACAAACTGCTAACCTAAGCCGCAACAGTAGCGTGTTCAGGAAAGAAATCGATGGCCATCGATTGCGAGTTGGCTATCGGTCTAGTACAGTGGAGAAAACATTTTCTTTCCATATAACACCAGTTACGCTTAATCTATTATATTCATTGCATACTGTTTGGAGCCAGATCAGACGCCGGGTAAACCGGCGTCTGATCAGGCTCCAAACAGTTTGCAACTCAGATTAAAACTGGTAGTCAGATTTGTCAAAAAGTTGTCATTTTCTATATTTCGATGCAATGCGTTTGCGTTTGAACGAAAGAATAACGTTTTCTTAACTGTATTTCAGACCGCTAGCCAACCCGCAATCGATGGCCATCGATTTCTTTACTGAACTCGTCACTGAACTCACTGCTGGGAATCATAATTATAATTACTCTTTTTATGCAATCACGTGTGAATTGAACAAGAAAACAATAATATTATGTCACATTAACAAAATGCAGTTGAAAAATTTCACTTTAAATAAACGATTTTGATATCCTTCCTCTATGACTCTACCTGACTCTGACATTAAGCCAGTCCATTCATTGATTCCCCCTCCATTGTTCTCACCAGGTGTCAAACTACAGGTATACCGGTATAGAGCACGAGAAAATTGAGATAATAAAAGCTCAGCCATCTGAAGCTTTGGATAGAGGCCCTAACATAATAAATCTCAATAGGTTTTTCAATGGGTTTTACTAACCAAGCTATCAAATATTAGGTGTGGGCCTCACATGAGACGCCTGCATGATTCTTTGCCTAGACGCTAGCTGAGTAAGTGCATGGGCTCCATGCTTTGACTCAAACGTTCTACAGTGATAGGTGTTACCAGTACTTACCACCCAAGCTTGGTCATGTAATGTCTTTAAAGACACCCGATTATAAAAAAAATCGCCTTCAAACCCAGTAATACTCATCCAAACATTCAATTATCACCATTTACTCTCGTCATTAGATCGTTCTCTATCTAATTTTTTTATGTCGAAAGTCTGAAAAATCAGTTTTTCATCTCTCAACAGTTTTTTTATGTTGCCGACTGACATTTTACAGATTCTTTTCAGACTTGCAATTTTGTGAAAAATAAAACTAAAGACATGCATTATTTTAAAGGAGCCCTCTGGTCTGGGTCTTCACTGTTTGTCATTATGCGAAACAATGACAGAAAACAACCCTTAAAAGTCAGAAATGGACTATACTAAAATGGAAACTGGAAATGTCCATTTGAAGTTCCAGGGAGGAAAGAAACAAGAAAATATATGGAAATTATTTGCTCATGCAAAGAAGACCGAATGGCGTATTTTAATTGTACCAATATCTGACTCATTCGAGACAGGTGTCGGTGTACTGTAAGGCGAACGTAATGCAGAAGGCTCCTGTACAAACTGTCTGTATTGCTGTTCGCCTGCCGTGGGAAGCCACGTATTTTAACCCTTTCACTATCAATGACGCTATATAAAGCGCGGTTGCAAACAGTTTGGATCCTGATCAGACGCCATGTAACGCGGCGTCTATTCAGGATCCAAACTGTTTGATACTCTAATCGATATATATTCATTATTAAGTCATTCAACCTTAAATCTAACTTTTAAACGTTTCTTGCAGACAACAATACTGAGTCAGACGCAAAAAAAGCGGTGAGGGGGTAAAAATCACCCGAATAATTTGATCATGAAAGGGTTAATACGGTACTTAAACTCACTCCGAATGACTGTCGCTGTTGGGGGATAGTATTGTAAAACATCTATAGTTGAGCTCTTGTTTAACGCATTCACCCCTGAAACTTTTCAGAGGCAATTCCAGGTTGCAATTAAAATTTCCATTTTTTGAATAATTAGGGTGGTTGTTAACATTATCTTACAAAATGACAAAACGTGTAAGCCCTGTTCAGAGAATTAAGGAGCCCTCTGGTCAGGGTTCTACACTATTTGCATTGAACAGGTGTACTCTTGATAGGTAAATTATTTGTTCATGACGAGTATACTCGTCGCTAGGGTTGAATGTGTTTAGAGCATTGAGATAAGCATTACGTTTCATATTATTATGTATCCTATTAAATTACAGGAGTATTCCTCTTCAGCCACGCATGCCTCTTTCGAACAGGCGGTGGTGTACTGAACGACGAAAGACATTTAGGTCTTTAGGTACAGTCGAACTTCGATATCTCGAACTCGTTTAACTCGAACTCTCCGATAGTTCGACACATGAACTGCATTATTTCATGCTCGATTAAGTCGAACATACCCATATTTCAAAGTTAAAACGTGGCTAAGCCACATACGGGTATGTTCGATTTAACCTAGTTCGAGATATCGAAGTTCGACTGTAGTAAGGTCTTTAATTAAGCTACCACGTGTTTCTTAGAATTCTTATTCAGGTCTCTGAAAGTCGCTGTTGAAGAGCATTACTGTATATTTACATTCACCCTGTAAAGTCTTTATGTAATCCTATTAAAAAATATGCAGTCATCTGCCGATGAACCTACACTTCGAATC
Organism: Gari tellinella; assembly: GCA_922989275.2. Lineage (NCBI taxonomy): Eukaryota > Metazoa > Mollusca > Bivalvia > Cardiida > Psammobiidae > Gari > Gari tellinella. Next base: position 13,906,004 of record OV277869.1, on the reverse strand, counting down.
TGGATTTAACCAGTTCGGATTTCCCCCGTGCTATCCGTGGACTTCTTCAAATAGACTACATCGGGCACTTAACACTAAGCTCCCATTGGTCGACGGTAATATGACACTAGCGGAGTGATACAGACCCATAGGTCGTTGCCATCGCGTTGCTATGTGTGTAAATGGGTTAAGAAAACAACATCGACCTGTAATTTTAGAATGTGCTTTGGCAATAGATATTCAAGTTTCACAGAGAGAAAGTTTACTGGAAAAAATCCTGAATTTTTAATACAGTTACAGTACATGTAGTTGGGACTACTTTCTCACCATATTTAGAAACTGGAATGGCTATTACATCGACATTACATCTATCAAACCTCTTTGACCGGTATATGATAAATTCTTATACAGAAAAACAAATCTGGCCAATAAACACATTAAATTGACAAGACAGAAAATATAAATATAAGGAATAAACAACATCTCTTTGCCGCTCATGACGGTATGACTACATTAGCTTCGGGGGGTAAATTTAACGTAAACGCCCTTCGGGCGTTACGGAATTTACCCCCTGCGAAGCTAATGTAGTCATGCCGTCATGAACGTCAAAAATATGTTGTTTATTCCTATAATAACATCTATATTTCAGTTGTGTTTAAGAGCACTACGTTTCATGTATTACAATTTTTCCCGTCAAAGACCGGAATGTTTTCTCTTTTGACCTCCAGGTTGAAACGATTTAACCAATCAGTAATTATCAGAAATCTTGATCAATGACCGCTTGCTTGAACTGCAGCACTCTCATTGGCCAATAGACCGAAATTGCATAGACTGGTGTTCTGTTGTTTTGGCACATTTATCTTGGAGTTTAACATGCGCTACAGTCGAAACTGAGAAACAGTCTCTAAATTATTGATGTTATTATGTCATCATTTCTCTGCGAAAGGTATCCACACTTCCCGCCATCTCGAGAAATTCCGTCTATACGAATCAAACGTCATCAATTTTGTTAATAGAACTCTGAAGTGTTTGAAACAGTTGGCGGTCACACTTTGACTGAAGTAATACAGGAAGCTCATGTAGGATATTCCTGCATTTCTGTTGTTATGCTCTTAGCCATGTTTGTTTAAGGTTATAACTCATCAGGAATTTGCGGTCGCTGTTGATGGGTAATACTGTACAAACATTTGATTGTAGTAAGAGTTGTGTGGTTTGGATACGTCGAACCTCATGAAATACAAAGTATTCCGAATTGTATTTGTACTTTATATCCAGCTATGGATTATTTAGACAACAGAGTCAATACATTGAAATTGTCATGTATATTATAATTAGTAATCTATTGTGTAACGTAACATGAAACATGCTTATGTTTACCCTACCTAATCAGGGCTGCCATTTCTCCGGAATTTTCCTAAATTTTCGGATTTTTCCCAGTACATGGTAGTTTAAAGCAGACTGAAAGTAAAGCAGAATGCGCCTTATGGCGCATTCTGCTTTACTTACAGCATGCTTTAAGTAGTCGCATGTCAACAAAACTAGAAACAGGCTATTGGGTAAAGGTACGATTCGTAAAATCGCACTTGAAAAATGCAAATTGGGAAATCTTAGGATTTTTTATGTCAACTTATGGAAGCCCTGCTTAATAAAGTGTTTGAATCATGAATCATCAATCAATTAAAATATTGATTTAAAATATTTGTCGTTTGTGAATTATTCTCCTACCTCTATGTTAACATAGACACACTTTTTTAATCCATTCTTGTAGAACCAGTTGGTTACTTTTCGGGACTAGTCGGGGTCTGAGAGGTTGAACGTATAAAGAAGGCAAACACTCTTTCCAGTGACTCGGAATCAACGGTAAATTGATTAAAACAATGTCAGACCAGTTAATAAATACGTCTATTACACTATTATTGCAATACTAAAGTATCGAACATTTAATCGTACCAAATCAGAACCAATTTCTGTCTGTCGCAAACAAGCCTCTTCTGTTACAAACGGCAATTGGTTCGTGAATTATGAGTTTTGTCTGCCCGATCACTGCCAATGAGTGCGGAGTTTGCACAAATTGGCCGAATATATGCATTATATAAAATATTAAAATTGAAGCAAACGACAATGAAACGATGAAGAAGTAAAATCTAAAAAAGAATTAGTGAAAGGGTTAAGCAGTTATTTGTATTTAAAGAAACGAATATATGAAAATAATGTTGATTATTTTAAAAGAGGCGTTAAGAAAAACACTTCGACTCTGTGTGGCTCGAAGCTGCTACCCACGACATGCTAGTCCGACTCGTTCCCAATTGAGCCACGGCGACTTCGTTGATATTCGGTTCGTTAGTTAGTTATAATTGTGGAACGAATTATGTTATATCGCTAGTTTATGTATATAAAGTGATCATTGTTACTCAAATATAGATTTTGAATATGTATCGTGCTTTCCCACATTTTTGCGATGAAAAGCGTAGGTACATGTAACGATGTCTTAAACAGTAGTCTCAGTCGTTTGTAATGACGTTACCCCATCCCGAAGTTGACCCAATTTCAAGAAGCCACTCAAACACAAACGTCGGCTCAAAAGCCTTCACTAAACGTATCTATAGGTCTATAAACGATTTTTATTCAATGAATTTATTCTTTTCAGCATGCTTTTAGCAGTAACTTGTAATAAAAAGAAACGAATCTATGAAAAACAAATCGCACACTGTGTGTTTTGGACCTGATACCCAAGGCATGCTAGTCCGACTCTTTCCCTACTGAGCCACGGCGACTTCGTTGAACTGTGCAACATTAGTTTGTTATAATTATGGAACATTATTCTGCAAGTACGCAAGTTTTAGTACAATAATTTATCATTTATTACTCAACTATAGATTCGGTAATACTTGAATGTCCGTCGTTTGTTGTACGTCGTCCGTCCTCAACAATTTTAGTGTTTACACTTTAGAGGTCACAAATGTTATGCAATCTTATTCAAACTTGCTCAGATTGCATGTTGCTATAAGGTCTCGGATGAGTTTTATTATGGTTAAAATCGCACCAATAAAGGCCCTTTTCCCTCCTTGTGGTTTATTGATTTTATTGTCGCTTTTTATTCTTCTTATGACTTATTTCCTTTTTTGTCGCTAATTTATCTTCTTGTCGCTTTTTATTCTTCTTGTGGCTTATTTTGCTTCTTGTTGCTCATTATTTTGCTTGTCGCTTTTTATTCTTGTTGTGGCTAATTTCCCTTCCTGTGGCTTTTTGATTTTCTTGTGGCTTTTTATTCTTCTTGTGGCTTTTTTATTCTTCTTGTCGCTTTTTGTTTTTCTTGTCGCTTTTTTCTTCTTGTGGCTCATTTCCTTTCTTGTGGCTTTTTATTTTTCTTGTGGATTTTTATTCTTCTTGTGGCTATTTGTTTTTCTTGTCGCTTTTTTTCTTCTTGTTGCTAATATCCCTTCTTGTGGCTTTTTGTTTTCTTGTCGCTTTTTATTCTTGTTGTGGCTTTTTGTTTTTCTTGTTGCTTTTTATTTATTCTTGGGGCTTCTTTCCATTCTTGTGGCTTTTTGTTTCTCTTGTCGCTTTTTTCTTGTGGCTTATTTTCCTTTCTCGTGGCTTTATATTACTTCTTTAGGCGTATTGTTTCTACTTGTGGCTTATTGTTTCTTCTTAACACATTTATATCAAACTGACAAGCCATAGTTCAACGAAGTCTCCGTGGCTCAGTAGTGAACGAGTTGGACTAGCACGTCGTGGGTAGCAGGTTCAAACCACACACCGTGCGGGTTTTTTCTTTTCTGAACGACTTTTTTCACAGATTCGTTTCTTTTTTAATATAAGTAACAGCTTAAAGCATGCTGAAAATATAATGTAAAATTCTTCATTATAAGGTTTCCTTCTTATTGTCAGCCTGCGCCAACACTAACATTATGCTAAGCGCGACTTTGCTAACTGTTTGCAAGCAGTTTAGATCCAGATAGGACACCGTGTTACGCGGCGTATGATCTAGATCCAACCTTTTTTGCCAGTCATATTTTACTTTTCTTAAGTTTTGAAAGCATCAAATTGATTATGTGTTTTTCCGCAGATACTGTATTTGCAGCAGACGGCAATTCAGCATGATAAGGGTAAAACAGCAACCTGCATGACATTTTCATAAAACTCTTCAAATATCAAGAAAGAGCAGAAGCATGAAACCATTTCTAGAACTATCAGTCACTGTTTAGAATATATTTGGTAAATGATGATTTACAAATGAGAGAAAAAAAATCCCACTAACGTCACCGCAAATAACAAGTCATTTCTACAAACGATACATCTCGTGTTAGTATGCGAGAAGAGTCGAAAAAGTCCTTGACAACGGCCGTTTTTTACTGCCTAAACTGTAGTTTTTTTAGAAGAAAAGTGAGAAAATCGTTTTTCTAAGCGGAAAATGTTAGAGTTAGAAATTCGAAACAAAATACTTAGAATGTTTCAGAAGACGGGTTTTGTCCGTCGGTTATTGCTGTAGTTAAGATGGCTGTTCAACAGTATTTCTTCAAATTGCTACAAACTCAGTCTAAACAGTTATTTTGGACTTTTAGCACCACAGTACATGTAGGATAGTTTTGACTCCATACGAACGCTAGGTTGTTTTGAATGTTTCACATCAAAGAACACTCTATGGTGTGACCACTTGTTACGAGGGGTGTTTGAAAAGTACAGATAATTTATCGACAACTTTTCATTGAATGGTCTGATTTGATAAAAGTGAACATTTCTGAAAAATCAACGTTTCAGCGATACATTCATAGTAAATTTGTTCTAACAAATTTGAGAGTTTCTGTTTTATTTGTTTTCAAGCAAGACATTGTTTTAGGTATTGACCGAAATTCCTCTTGATTGCGCGGGGTAATTGCTTTGTGTTTGAAACATGTATATTTCAGAGCGCACTTTTCAAGTATCGCTCAGGCTGATTGAAATAAAAGTGATATTATTTGAAACGTCGTTAACAGTAATAACCCATACTTGTTCACGATATAAATCAGGGATTATTTTAAAATGTGTTGTCCTTATTTTGCTCTTATCAACAACACGAAGTTTTATTTCTTCACTGGTTGAATTTCTTTGATGTGTTCAATTATCCCTCTAAATGTTTGGAATGAACCGCGCAGTAAGTACACTTGTAATCCATGGTAGACCTGAAAATAGACGAAGAACGGAAATTTAGTATTAACAAGAAGCAGTACAGTAAATATCACTAGCCTCTGCAAGAAACAGTACATACGTATTGCAAGACGCAGTACAGTAACGCTGCCATAAATCGACCAAATTTGCAATCTGTAGATCATTTTAGCCAACACTGTGAGATATTCCTAATACATGTACATGTAGTTATTTGCCACCAATCCAGTGAAAATCAATTACATTTTAACTGTATATAATGCACATATTCAGTCAATTTGTGCAAACTCGGCACACGTTGGTGGTGATCGGGCAGACTAAACGCTCAAAATTCACGGACCAATCGACGTTTGTAACAGAAGAGACTTCCACATACACGAATTCATTATAAAGTTGAACTATTACCTTTATGCTGCGTTCACACTGCAGATCAGATCAACTAGACCGTCCGGATCGCCGAAATTAGCCGACCAACTGCCCGAGAACGGCTTGTATACAACCTCTCCTTGATAGCTACACGATAGAACACGATCGTACACGACCCCCATACGACCATTCACGACTCTTTCACGACTTCTACCCGACAAGTATACCGACTAATACTCGACTATTCCGATCCATACACGATCTCTACACGATGACTACTCGTCCAGCTCGACCAATCCGACTTCTACTCTATTGCGACCCGACCAGATCGATATGGTCGTACTTGGGTCGTGAATTTGTCGTGAACTTGTCGTGAATTGGTCATATACGGACAAAGGTAGTATATAAACCGAACGCTTTTGGTCAGAATTTAGTTATCTCAGGAAACAGGTATTAGCATCACCGTCATTTTTCATTGAGAAACAGCAGTTCCAGGTGACAAAAGCTCTAGAGAGACAGTGCCATAATTGAGCTTGAAGAGGAAGAGGATATCGATGATCGTAAAAGACAGACAATAACTTGAAGAAGTCGTCAACAGCAGGGGAGAAGGACAATTTGGGTGCGTAGGTGGCTGACACGACGAACAATGTATAGGCAGTATGAGCAGCTGCTGCAGAAGCTCAGAAGAAAGGATCCAAATTACAACAGCAACTTCCCAAGAGTGGACGTTGAAACGTACGAAGCTGGTTGATCGCAAATCGCCTAGAATTTAGATTCAAAAGCAGACACAAACTTCAAGCATTTACATTATCATTTCAACCTAACAATAAAATCCAATATAATAAACCAGAAACAATAGGGTAATGCGGCCCTAAATCGCTCACCTGGAAAATTCCTGTTGAGGGTAATTTTTTTACCTATTGGGGCATGATTCATTCAATCTTGACAGTGAAGCTTCAGATAATACCTAAGCTTTGAGCATTTTAGTTCAGACAAGAAGATATTTAGAATTAGCCTTATAAACCCAACAACAATCCCCCACCAAAACTATCCACAAAACCCCCAACAACAATGGGTCAAACAATGATCTAAATATGAAATGGACCGGAACTATTTCAACATTATTGTAAGAAAAACAAAAGAAATGTTCCATCCCTACAGCTATCAAAGCTATTGCCATGTTATTTTTGATAAGGTCAAACCCTGTGTCTGATCAGACTCCAAACTGTTGCCACTCAGATTAAAATAAATAGTCAGAATTATCAAAAAGTTGTCATAGTCTACATTTTATTGCAATGCGTTTGCGTTTCGTTTGCATTTAAATGAGAAAGAATAACATTTTCTCCATTTAAAATTGTGACTCCCGGGCGGAGTCATTCTAGACCCGATAGGCATAATATGAACAATGTTCATACAGGAGCTGTATATTATGATTTGTGTAAAAATATCAAAACTCATGATGATTATTGTTGATTCAGACATGACGAACTGTTAAGTTTTAAGGACGTACGCGCCCAAATGAAATCTCCGCAGGATCTCTTTGAATATTTCAGCATAGGTTCTTCAAACATATCTTAGTATCATGGTAACAAGAAAAACATAGGTTTTAATGTTCTTTTGTTGTCTATGGTCATTTGAAATGTATAATTTAGCCATTCTCGGCAAAGAGTCGGCATGCATTATTTTAGTTTTCTGGAATGATGTAAAGTAATAATTGACACAGACAAACATTAAAACAGTTATAGAGTGATGCTTACTAAAGGCATGATGCATATTGTATAGTTTGTTGCCTGAAATATATGTATTTTTCTTAATTGTTTCGGCTCAATTTCAATGAAAACATCAAAATCTATCAGAAAGAAATTGGTTAACTTCACACAATAAATAAAAGTTGTAGGTGTGAATAATAAGAAAATGTAAAAAAGCATATGTTGTAATGCTTCTTTTGAAACTATAGACACTTTCATACATATACAGATGGTTTATATAAGCAAACGGATTTTTCTATGTGTTCTCGGGTTCACTGAATCTATTTGCTGTGTTTCCTTTTTTTCTTTTCCCTTTGATTGATTGGTTAGTTAAATTGGGTATTGCAACACTGTGACAGATAAAATGGTCATATGGCGCATGAGATGGTGCCCGTCTTCGTCATCAACCGATGCAGTTGTAGGTTTGGTCTTCATGCCTTTTCCGGACATTCTTGGAAGAAACGCAAATGTGGGGCATTTTATTTATGATCAGCAAAAAAGAAATTTACGCGCCTTTTTAATCGTGTTGCGGTCGTGTGTGCTCGTGTATAGTCGACAAGCGATCAGGTAGCGATCGGAAACTGATCGAGTACGATCGGGTAGTGGTCGAGTTTGTGTGGATGGCACATCGAATAAAGTTCGTGTTAATCGGAACTCGATCGGGTACAGCTCGAGTAGCAGTCGATATGACCGGGTATTGATCGGTACATTTTTCTGATACCGACCAAACTAGATCCCTACACGATCGTTTCAAGATCACCTCGATCTCAACTCGATCAATACCCGATGAATTCTCGATCGCTTGGCTTCTCGACCCCTACTCGGAAATGTTTGACATGTCAAAAACATTCGGGTAAACCGCCGATGTGATGCCGAGTGAGATAGACCGCCCCGAGTACTAGTGCCGAGCGAAGTAGAACAGTCCAAAATCGCCTGATCGGGGATGATCTAGTTGATCTGATCGGCAGTGTGAACGCAGCTTTAGTGGAAGAATGAATTTAAAGGCGTAAAGAGGGCGTATTAAGGGAGAAATGAGTTAGATACCCGACTTATCTAGGGCTCTGTCTTAAACCACTGAGATCAATAAGAATAACACCGCTGTGATGGCAAAAACATGTCAATCTTTATTGATTCGTCGCCTGTGGATGAACAAATGCAATCGTTGTGAAAAGACAGCAAGCGCCTAGGTGATTATTGAAAAGATCGTAATCAGGATTATAAGTGTGCTTTCTGATTCCAATCTATTACGATGGAAGTGCAGTATCTCATCAAACGAAGGCATTATGATCTGATATACGTAAGTTGAGCCTTTCATAACAAAATATATATAACCTTATGACGTGCTTGAACAGTTCGTATTCTATATAGCGATATACTTGAACGAAAGAATGGGTGTTTGTAAAGGCAGGGGTTCCCTTATTTAAAGACAAAATTAATGTTGTGTAGAAAGCATTATGTCCTGCAACAAGTTTTAACCTGTCTGACAGGCAACTTGTGAGACGAGACTAGGGTTCGTTGAAGAGGTGGTTAATCTGTGTCTTACCAATTCATGATATATCTAATTGACTTGTTTAAGTTTTTAAGTTTTTAAGTTTATACAAAGTTTCTTTACATAGTAATTACAAAGAAACATAATGGAATCTACATACAGTGCTTCCTCCCTACATCACCAACACCCATTGTGTGCTTTGTTCGGAGCGAGGAAATTTGCTTACATTAACAAACAACTTGAATCAGGATCAGTCGCCGCGTAACGCGGGTCTGATCTAGATTTAAATTGTTAGCTACTCGTAATTATGTGTTTTCTGTCAAAGTGTCCAATACTTGACTTTGAGAAAACCAGCAGACGACAATTTTTTCAGACATATTGCAGCCGAGAAAAAGTTTGACATATTTTTCTTGGTTGAGGAGAAGCGGTCAGCGTTGTTGTAAGGAGGGAATCGTGTTCAGAGGGCCGTTCTGGGTTCAAACTTTATGGTTCTTCTATCAAAATGTCCAGAACGTAACTTTGAGAAAAAAACCAGAAGAGGACAATTTTAAGCAGACGATATTGCAGCAGTCAAAATGTTAGACAGTGTTGTCTTGTTTGGGGCACAGCGGTAGTCATTGTTTCAGGGAGGGAATCGTTGTTCGGAGGACCGTTGTAGGGAGGGAATTCTACAAATATCACTCTCCGACACTTCGGCTCACAAATGTTGCGAAACGAAATATGCTCTCTGTGAAGGAGATTATAGATGTCGTACAACGCTTTTTTAATTATCTATTTCTGGTGGATTTTCTTTTTTAATTGCGACCACGTTTTTTCAAAAAAGAGCAGAAGAGATCTCCGAAAAATGTAACCTTTAGCGTCTTTAGTCGTCTTCAACAATTCTAACAGTTTATACATTTGCAATTCTCATCAGAAAATATGTCTATTCGAGCGTGATGCAGTTTTGATTCAGACAAGACGCCGAGTAACTCAATGTCTTTTCTAGCTTCAGGCAGTTGGAAACTTTCGTCCGTAACGTTTAGAATGAAAAAAAAACAACATTGAGCGGACAAATAGATCCTTTGAAAATATTGCCCTTTCGCTGCCTTACCCGAGTACAAAAGTCATTAAACAGTTTGGATCCTGATCAGATGCCGAGTCACGCGGCGTCTGATCAGGATCCAACCTATTTGACATTCATTTTAATATTGTTTAAGTCAATATACATAGACTTTAAATTTGAGAAATAAAAGCAGACGACAATTGTTTAAAATTTATGACGTCACGGCAGTGGCGGGGTTAAGAATGGCAAATATTGCCTTGCGTCGTCTTCGCAGCAGGATAGTTTGGTTATGAAAGCTTGGCAGCAAACGACCCTCGCTCACACACAATGGTAGATTATTGAGAAGCCGTGTTAACCCTTTCACTCTCAATGACGCCATAAAGCGCGTCTGCAAACAGTTAAGGTCCTGATCAACGCCGCGTAACGCGGCGTCTGATCAGGACCCAAACTGTTTGACACTCTTATCGATATTTATAAAATCATACATTTTTGAAACGACGTCGTGTCTTGCAGGTAACAAGACTGAAGTAGACGACAATAAAGCGGTGAAGTTGTAAAATCTCCCCAATAATTTGATCATACAGTGGAGTGTTATTCTTTCCCAATAAACGCGTTTACGCAAAAACTATTATTTGCCGTGCAAACAGTTTGGAGCCAGATCAGACGCCGGGTAACCCGGCGTCTGATCAGGCTCCAAACTGTTTGCCACCAAGATAAACAAGAATTATCAGAATTGTCTAAAAGTTGTTCTTTTCTACGTTTTAGTGTTTTGCGTTTGCGTACGTTTGCGTTTAAACGGGAAAGAATAACAGATTCTCCACTGTAAAAGGGTTAACCCGTTCACTGCTAGTAGAGTGTAGAAGACGATATTCCTTCCCAATAAACACGTTTATGTTAAATCATTTATGTCCATTGCAAACAGTTTTGAGACAGATCAGAATTGTTTGCAACTTCGATAAAAATGAAGTCTTGTCAAAATGTTGTCATTTTCTATATTTAATTTCGATGTGTTTGCGATTTGTTTGTGTTTAAAATTATAAAAATAATGTATTTTCCAATATATGACGTCATAACCGGTCAAACACATTTGCTGCCATAACATCGTCTGCTCGCAAAACAATCTGATCTAATCCGGCGTCTGATCTGGCTCCGAGGTTATAAAGCGTTTGAGCTGAGTATGTGTGTGTTCCCAAGCATTTGATTGGTCAGATTTGAGCCTCGGCTCAAATCTGACCAATCAAATGATTGGGAAGGAGTTTAGACTCAAGTTAAAAGCTTTATAACCTCGGAGCCTGGGGCCCGTTTCATAAAACTTCTTACGACAAATATTGTCGTAAGTCAAATCTTTAAAATGCATTTAATTTCTGATTTCTCTATCGAATCCTGTCTTGTGACACCTTTTTGGAATCGTCTTTTCAAGACGATTCCAAAAAGATGTCACAAGACAGGATTAGATGGAGAAATAAATATTTATTGAGAGTTTTATAATCTGACTTACGACAACATTTGTCGTACGAAGTTTTATGAAACGGGCCCCTGGTCCCAAACTGATGACAATGTAATAATACAGTGTTCCTTCTCTACAACAACACCCAATGGGAGACAAATATTGTGTTTGTTGTTCGGAGGGAGTTGTTATATGGAAGGAAATTGGCTTACAATTGCAAACAGCTCGAATCAAGATCAGACGCCGAGTAAAACAGCAGACGACAATTTTAAGCAGACGATATAGCAGCAGTGAAAGTGTTAGACATAACTGTCGTGTTCGAGGTACAGCGGCAACCGTTGCTGTATGTTGTAAGGAGGGATCTTTGTTTCCAGGTCTGTTGTTGGGTTTGGAGCTCTGAATATGCAAGTATACTTTAATTATGGGGGGGGGGGGGTAGGGGGGGGGGGGGGGGGAAAGCGGTAAAAGTGTAAGTGGTACATATAAATGCTTTTAAATGAAAAGATAAATTTTATGTAAATTATTAAAATGTTTTAGGGTTCCTAATGGAGCTCTTATCAGGGCCTGCGCTGTGTGAACTATTGAATGGACTAGTCTAAATTGGAAAATGGAATTGTTCGTTTCAAGAGTTAACGGAACGTAATAGTGTTACAACAATCAAACAACATTGGGAATGAGTAAAGTACAGTAAAACCTCTCTATTACGACCATTAAAATGTGTTCATTATTAAGGGTTTTAGGAAGGTGACTGCTTAAAGCAATGTGACAGTAAATTGTCACCTTGCTTTAAACTGTCACCTGTCTTTTATACAATGAATTAGGCTTCGTTATAGTAGTCGTAATAGAGAGGTTTTACTGTATATCTAACAGCACGAGTCTTAACCCCTTCACTACTATGACGTCATCTGCTTTTAACTATTTCGCTGTCAAAATTATCATGAGATGTTTACCCCTTCACCGTTTCATTATCGTCTGCTTCAATATTCTGTCTGCAATATATTTTCAAAGTTAAATTTAAGTCAGTATGACTGAAGATATTTGAAAAAGAATGTCAAATCTGATCCAAACTGTTTGCAAATGCGCTTTTGTGCGTAATTGAGAGTGAAAGGGTTAAAAACTGTTGTTTGCTTTTATTTCTGAAATTCAAAATTTCGATCTGATCTGGATCAAAACTGCTTGCAACTGGAAATAATAATTGTTTTAGCATAAACGCGTTTAACACTTTATCCTCCGAACCTCCCAATGGACAATTCCAGTTTACAATAAAGTCTGGTCTATTTTAGACTATTTAGGATTGTTTTTTTACTGCAAAATATAGTATATTGCAAAATGACAAATAGTGAAGTTCCTTTTTAGACGGCTCTTGCAGGGGCCCTGTAATCAGGGCCTTCAATGTTTGTATTAGACAATGTACTCTTCACATGTTGTTAACCCTTTCCCCAATAGAAACGCCTTTAAGCGGCTATGATTTATTCATCCGCTGAAGAAAATAGTTCCAATTTAATCAGTATTGAATATGTATTTTAGGGAATATTTTCTATATTATAGTACATGATTGCTTAAAGCAGGCTGAAAGTAAAGTAGAATGCGCCTTAATGCGCATTCTGCTTTACTTTCAACCTGATTTAAGTATTCACCTATCTTAAGTACTAGAAATAGGCTACCAGGTAAAGGGTTAAGGACGCATTATGCGTCACTATATAGGGCTCAATGAGTTAAAGGGAAATAATAGCGTCTTCTCCTCTGTAGATAGTAAGTTGTAATTACTCTGCTATTGATAAGGACATAATTTATTCACTAAATGTCAGTCAGGTGGCGCTTACAAAGTTTTAGTGTTAACTCATTCATTCCTGAAACATTTAACTCTTTCACTGTCAAATGTATCGTGAGATTTTTAACCCCCCCCCCCCCCTTCACCGTTTAATTGCCGTCTGCTTCAGTTTTTTTTGTTTGCATGATTCAATGTAGAATGACTTAAAACGTATCGATACGAGTGTCAAACAGTTTGGATCCTGATCAGACGCCACAAGACTGTTTGAAAAGTCGCCTGTTGGCCCCAATGGCAGTGAAAAAGTTAATAGAAAAATCCCAGTATCCAATTTGACTACTTATGGTTGTTATATCTGTCATACAGTGGAGAATCTGTTATTCTTTCCCGTTTAAACGCAAACGTACGTAAACGCAAAACACTAAAACGTAGAAAAGTATAACTTTTTGACAATTCTGATAATTCGTCTTTATCTTGGTGGCAAACAGTTTGGAGCCTGATCAGACGCCGGGTTACCCGGCGTCTGATCTGGCTCCAAACTGTTTGCAGTGAAAATAATAGTTTTAGCGTAAACGCGTTTATTGGGAAAGAATACCGCTTTCTCCACTGTATATGGCAAACCGACAAACGTATTGTAAAAGAGAATTCCATGATCTTGGTTGATTTTGGTCTACACTGTTTGCATATGACAGATGTATACTTCACTGGTACGCTGTTTGAAAAAGGTTGAATATCTTTATAAAGTGTTCAGATTATTTCATAAATCAAGTGGGCTTGAAAGCCCAATGAGGAGAACATGAAGCGTTACATAGTTATGTTATAAACATACATAGAAAATGTATTATAAATAAACAAATATGACTACAATAAGATGTGCCAAGAAAAACTCTTGAAACCTATATCCCTAACCGTCTAAATATATAAACAACACCAATCCTTAACAGGAAAACATTTTAATGACTGTTCCGTTTTAATCCACTTTAGTATTGAGTGGCAACAGCACCCTACAGCAGTTAATGGTCGTGACAGATCTCATACACATGTTCCCTATCAAACACAATATAACTGTCATCTGCTTTTAAAGGGGTGAAACAATATTATAGTTATATAAATATTAAATATAGCAAGAAATGAATTAATTATTCCGGCATGTGTGTTAAACGACATACATTTTTAAATATTGAAACAATATTGATTTCATAGTAACCATTATCGCGACCTGGCAAACGTTTTCAAACAGTTTGAATCCAGATTAGACGCCGCGTCACGCGGCGTCTAATCTAGATCCAAACTGTTTGGCATTCTTATAGTTACAACTTTTCTTCAGTTAAATTGCCACTGAAAAGTTGATTTTGAGTATTTTTTTCGTATAGACGATACATTTGAAGCAGGCTACAACTCAGCGTTATAACTGTTAACACCAAACAAAATGCGAACGCACACAATAAAATACAGAAAATTACGGGGTTTGTTTAGGAAATATTTACTTCTGCTTTTAAAACTGTGGAGTTGACGTTATTCTTTCCCGTTTAAATTTTGTTTTGTTTTTTTGTTTTGTTTGTTAACGTCCGTTTCTGCAATCTATGGGTTAATTGGACGCCCGAGAGAGAGGGGGTCGGACACAGAGAACCCGGGCGCAATGCCCTACTCTTATTATCGGAAGAGTTCTCTTGTTCTTTTAGATGGCCATTGTAAAGCACTGATACATCGGACATTGGTTTATAAAGTCTCATCCGAAGGACTTGGTCCGGCGGGGGATCGAACTCGCGACCCCTGACGTCATAATTAGGCGCTTTACCCTTCGACTACGTCCGCCGGTTTTCCCGTTTAAAAGCAAACGCATTGCAATAACGTGGAGAAAAAGTAAAACTTTTTGGCCATTTGGACTTTTCTGATAATTATGGAGTGTCAAACAGGCTGAAGCCTGATAAGACACCGGGTAACCATGCGTCTGATCTGGCTCCAAACTGTTTTCAATGTACATTATTGAAAATTTACATTCACCCTGTAAAGTCTTTATGTAACCCCATTAAAAAAATATGCAGTCCATCTGCCGGTGAACCTACAAATCGAAACTGGTTCCAGCCAGTGTGAAAGAGGGCGGAGTCTCCGCCGGACAGATACCGACCTAGCGACCAACTAGTGGTTGCTATGGCGTGTAATTAGGCTGTAATAAACATGCGCGACCTACTTTTTTAAAATATGCTTTAATAATAGATATTTAAGTTGCATTGTTTGGCCGGTATATGATATATTCATTTACAGAAAAACAAATCTGATCAATATACACATTAAATTGACAAGACAGAAAAAAGAAATATAAATATAAGGAATAAACAACATCTTTTTGCCGCTCATGACGGTATGACTACATTAGCTTCGGGGGGGGGGGGGGGGGGGGTTAAGTTTAAGAATATCGTTTTTCTTCAATTTAACGAGTGGCAACCAGTTTGAGCCGCACCAGACGCCGAGTTACTGTGCGTCTTATCTGACCAGACTCTGTTACGGAATAAAATGTCAGCATAATTGCGTTTATTTGAAGAAAAACGTCTTCTCTACTGTACAATTGAAAAAAAAATATCCTTTCCAAATTAACCCATTTCTCCATAACATTTTTCTAGTATTGAAGGTAAGTGACCACTTAAACAGGGCGAAAGTAAAGCAGATTGCGCCTCAGACGTATTCTGCTTTACTTAAACCCTTCTTTAAGCTTTTATCTTATATATAGGATATAGGACTATTTTTAAGTTGCACATGCATTACTGTGTTAAATGATTTTTTTTTTCAATGAAGAGATAAATTAACAAGCGTAAAAATGCGTATCTATAGAGTGAAAGGTAACAAAACAAACGTAATGCAAACAAATAATTATAACACAGTGCTCCCTACAACGGCCCTCCGAACAACGATTCCCTCCTTACAACAACGCTTTGCCGCGGTTCCCAAAACAAGACAAGTATGTCCAACCTTTTTACGGCTGCAATATCGTCTGCTTAAATTGCCGTCTGCTGTTTTTCTCAAAGTCACATATTGGACAGTTTAACAGGAAAAAAACTTAATTACGAGTGACAAACAGCTTAAATCAAGATCAGTCGCCGCGTTACGCGGCGTCTGATCTGGTTTCAAGCTGTTTGCAAATGTACGCCAATTGCCATCTCTATAACAACTCCCTCCGAACAACACACGCAATCTTGGTCTCCCAATGTATGTTGTTGTAGAGAGGGAGCACTGTAATAAAGGTATTGAAGATGTTTACCAAACTCTGAATGGCGAAAAGATTGGAGCCACGTTAACCGGCGTCTGATGTAGCTCCAACTTGTTTCCAAAGCACGTAAAATCTATAGAGACAAGTGTACCCTTAAAGATATACTCCCTCCATATGTTTCAACAAAGAAGCACACTATCTGCTAGGATATAGTAAATACTTCTTTGGATACATTTTCATCATTTCATTAATTGGAACTCTTTCTTCAGTGAAGGTATAACATAAACAAACTAAAAGGCGCTTCTATGGGGGAAGTGTTAAGTAGCCATCTGTCTGATCAAGGTCTGCGTTTTTTGCTGCAAAATAAAGAAATACTTTTTTTCGGTATAGAAAAATTTAACCCCTTCACTGCCTTACCCGAGTACAATGGTTATTTGCAAAAAGTTTGGCTCCTTATCAAAGCGCCACGTCGCTCAGCGTCTGATCAGGATTCCAACTGTTTGAAACTCATTTAAACATTCTTAAGACAAATTACAAAAACTTTAAATTTTAGAAATGAAAGCAGACGATAATTAGTCAAAATGTATGACGTCATGGCAGTGAAGGGGTTAAATATTTCCCAAATACACCCCGGGTATTCGGTTATGTTTGCTTTTGAGCATTTTATTTCCTTACACGCACCGAGGACTGGGAGATTGTCTGATAAAGGTAAATGTTTACCCAAAGAAACCCCCGCTCTTATGCTGAATACTTCACTAAGAATAAATAATCGCTACCAATGATATATTCTATAGAAATCTACATACGGAGATTTGAAAGGATACAAAAACCTAAACGTATTGATCTGTTAACGCTTTGCCCGCTAGCGGCTAAATCCTGATTATACGTGCAAACAGTTTGGATCCAGATGAGACGCCGCGTAACGCGGCGTCTCATCTGAATCCAAACTGTTTGACATTCTGACGCTGTTTGGAATGAATATTTGAAAAATAAAATTCTATTTTTAGAATAGTAGCAGACTACAATTGTTGCAGACGAGAAAAATTACCCAGCATGCAAGGAGTTAAAAGCACAACATAAATTCATAAGCTGCCTTGTACTGTCAAACACGGGTAGCAGGACCGTTCAATAGAATCGCGTGGGTATTTTTAAACATAGGCAGCTGCTTAATGTAGAATAAAGTAATGCAGAAAAGTGCACGGAGACATTCTGCATTAATATATTCTGCATGCAGTATGGATTTGCTTAAATACTGTCCACGCATCATGCATTTCTGGATGGTCGCTCGCTAGAGTTTTAACTGTATTTTTCGGTCAATATCAAAGCCAGGCGTTCGAAATATTGAATTTATTACATGTGTAGTAATTGGATCATATTGAAGTGAAAGAGAAAAATGGGGATTGCTAATAAACTAATCGATCAGCTGTCTTTTAATTAGAGACTGGGACGAAAAATTGAGATGCTTAACTAAATACCTTCAGCATGTTTCTAGTTTTGAAGAAAAGGTGACCACTTAAAGCGCATTCTGATTTACTTTAAGCCTGCTTAAAAGCTACCATCTGTCAGGATATAGAAATATTTCTTATCACGCAGATTCAAGACTGGATAAAGTGGGATATGTTTCTTTAGTGGAGGAAAAAATAAAAGACGTAAAGTACGATTTTTATGGAGTAATGAGTTAAAGCATCAATGGATAAAGGGAGAAAGACGTTATTTGTTTCCATTTACATGAAACTATATGCAAGCGCAGTTTAATAAAATGTCATAAATGACGTGTTTTTGAAAGTGTTTTATTTTATCAAGATTGATATACAGTAAAAACTCGATTCTACTAACTCGCGTTAGTTCAAACATACCCATATTTCAAAGTTAAAACGTGGCCGAGCCACGTTTTAACTTTGAAATACGGGTATGTTCGACTTAAACGAGATCGAACTGTCAAAATTCATCTTACGAAATACCGGTATTAAAGGTCGATTTAAGCGAGTTCGTAAGATATCGGATTTCGACTGTATTTTGTAAACTGTTTAGAGCCTTATTAGAATCCGTGTTGTTATGCGTCTAATCTGGCTCGAGACTGTTTTCAATAAATGATTGTTTTATTTGTAATTAATAACGTCTTATACCCTGTGTCAGCTTCATACATGTATTCGTTTCTAACCAATTCAGTGCTTGGCTGTGAGTGTACTGACATTTGCAATCAGTTTGGCCCCTGATGAGACGCCGAGTAAATCGGCGTCTGATCAGGATCCATACTATTTGTCATTCGTATCAATTTTTCGTAATTCAAACAATTTCTAAAATCAAAACGTTTATCAATACAGTGTAACCTCTCTATAATGAACCCTAAAACGAATGTTAATTAATTACGTAAAAGACCGGTGATACCTTAAAGCGAGGTGACAGTAAAACAGAAAGCTCCTTCAGGAGCTTTCTGTTTTACTGTCACATTGCTTTAAGCAGTCACCTGTTGTAAACACCTAATAATGGACACAATTTTGTGGTCGTTATAGAGAGGTTTTACTGTACCGGTAGACGATAATTTCTTAAGCAGGCGATAGAATAGCAGTCAATGTGTTAGACTGGTTATGGCGATATTATCTCAGTGAAATAGCGAACTTATCCACTGCCCAGTACGATTATTGAACAAACTATATATTTCCAATACGGGTGATAATGTGCTGGACACCCACATGGCTAAACTTTAAAATGACGAGTTTCACTCATACTCGAGATCGTAAACGTATATTGTACTGAAAGGATAGTGTTGTTTCTACAAGTGAAGAAAAAAGAAAACATGTTTTCAGGAGTTGTTACAGGGGATATACAGAATCTTATAGAGGTAGTATTCTCTCTCTCTCTCTCTCTTCTCTTTTCTCTCTCTCTCTCTCTCTCCTCTGCACCCCTCCCACCCTCCATCCATCCATCCATCCATCCATCCATCCTCTCTCTCTCTCTCTTTCTCTCTCCCCTTTTGTCTCTCTCTCTGTCAGCCCGTGTATCTGTCTGTCTGTATATCCGTCCGCTCGCCCGTCCGTCTGTCTGTCTACCTGTCTGTCTCTCTGTCTTGTTTTTCTACCTGTTTGACTGGATATTTGTCCATTCTTCCCTATGTCTGTATCCATTCGCCCGTCTGGATTTGGTGTACTTGGTGCATTGACAAGTATACAGGAAATAACAGCATAATCATCGAGTGATAAAAAGACGGATTGACAATAAGATATACAGTGCTCGCTCCCTACAACGGCTCCCTCCTTACAACGACCCTTGTCGTTGTTCCCTAAGTGGGACAAGTATTTCTAACCGCTGCAATGTCGTCTGCTTTAAATAGTCGTCTGCTTTTTTTCAAAAGTTACATAATGGACAATTTGACAGAAAAAACATGATGAGTGACAAACAGCTTGAATCCAGATCAGACGCCGCGTTACGCGGCGTCTGATCTGGATTCAAACTGTTTGCAATTGTAAGCCAATTTCCCTCCCTATAACGACCTCCTCCGAACAACGCATACAGTTTTTGTCTTCAACTGGGTGTCGTTGTACATGTAGAGAGGGAGCGCTTCACTATCTAGGTTGCATACGTTTGCTATGCCGTTTCTCTGTGCATTTGAGGAGAGTCATAGATCACGAATTGGTTACACTATATAAGAACATAATTTAATGCAAACAGTGTATGTCCAGATCGAAGGGTTGACTGGGGTCTGCACTATTCATCATTTTTCACAATTTATTGCACAAAACAAACATACATATGGATAGTCAAAACATGGGTCCAAGGTTATAAAGCTTTTGAGTTGAGACCGGAGTAGTTATCAAGCATTTGATTGGTCAGATTTGAGCCTAGGCTCAAATCTGACCAATCAAATGCTTGAGAACGATATCAGACTCAACTCAAAAGCTTTATAACCTTGGACCATGGACTAGACTTGACCTGGACTTGTCTGTTCAAAGTTTTAGAAGGGAATCAATTATTACAAGTTCATTTGGAAATCAAATCCGTTTTGTCAAACAAATTACAATTATAAATCAATAACAGAATCTAATAGAACTAATAGAATGCCCGGCGGTATATCAACACATCACCCCTTATCCTTTTAATGGACACTTCCAGTTTCCAATTAAGTTTAGTCTCTATTTGACAATTTAGGCCGGTTTTCTGGAATATATTCCAAAATGGCAAACAGCGGCTGCTCTTAAGGAACCCTCTGATCTGGGCCTACACTGCGTGCATAGGACAAATATACTCTTTATATGTACATGTTGTATACTTATCGCTAGGGTTCAATGTGTTAAATCTCAATTGATAGTGGCAAAAATATTATTTTCACTCTCAATGACGCCATAAAGCGCATTTGCAAACAGTTTTGATCCTGATCAGACGCCGCGTCACGCGGCGTCTGATCAGGATCAAAGCTGTTTGCCACTTGTTTTGAAATAACGTAAGTAATACTGCCTTAAATCTAACTTTAAAACGATATTGCTGACAACAATATTGAAACAGACAACACTTTGGCGGTGAAAGGATAAAAACTTCACGATTATTATGATCATGAAATGGTTGAACAGGATGGAAATGAGGCAAAAAAATCATTTAGTTGCTTTCTGCTTCAATTGCAGTCTGCTTCAACTTGCTACACACACTGTCATAAATAAGTGTTCCGTTTAACCCTTTACCACATATTTAGCATTTGATCAGGGTCTGTGTTGTTTTTCATTTTGCAAAAAGAAATTTAAAAAAACAAAAAAAACAAACTCAAATTATGTAGTAACCCTTGCATTCTTAATGACGTCATAAAGCGCATTTGCAAACAGTTTTGATCCTGATAAGACGTAGCGTAACACAGAGCTGGTCAGGATCAAAACAGTTTGCCACTTGTTTTGAAATAAAGTCAGTTAAGCTGCCATAAATCTAACTTTGAAATAATGATATTGTAGCAGACGAAAATATGGCTGTGAAGGTGTAAAAATCTCACGATAAATTTGACCATGAAAGGGTTAAAAAATTAGGGTGAATCAGATAAACAATTGTCGTCTGCTTTTATTCATTAAAATTAAAACAAATATGTGTCTTTGACTTCAGTTAGCGGTATATTGTAATGTTTTCAAACAGTTTGGATCTTGATCAGACGCAAAGTTGCTCGTCATCTGGTCAAGATTTAAACTGTTTGCAAATAATCGTTACATTCTGGGTAAGGTAGTGAATAGGTTAAGCTTGATATGTACTTTAGGAATTCATGTACGACCAATATTTTGTTGTTAGTTTGAATTTAACGCTTTCATGATCAAATTATTCGAAATAATTTTACCCCTTGACCGCTTTATTGTCGTCTGCTTCAGTATTGTTAACTGCAAGACACGTTTCTAAGGTTGTATGACTTAATAAATATTCATAATAGTGTCAAACAGTTTGGGTCCTGATCAGAAACTGTTTGCAAACGCGCTTTAAGGCGTCATTGAGAGTGAAAGGACTATGGTTGTTCAATGCAAGACGTTGTGAATCTGTGTGTTTAGACTAAAGCTTAAACCCTTTCAACGTCATAATTTGTCGTCTGCTTCAACCTAATTCACAGTAATAATTTCGTCTGCATTTATTCTGCTGTCTGCACTTTTGTTTGAAAGTACATGTAAGATATAATGCAAAATGACTGAAGAAAATAGCGAACAGATTGTCAGACAGTTTGATACACGGCGTCTCATCTGAATCCAAACCGTTTACAATAGGCGAAATTTCGTCACCGATAACGATTTAACCCCTTCGCTGCCTTACCCCGAGTACAATGGTTATTTGCAAACAGTTTGGATCCTGATCAGACGCCGCGTAACGCGGCGTCTGATCAGGACCCAAGATGCTTAAAGGGACTCGCAACCGGATGGTGTACTTGTCAAAGTAAAATAAAATACTCAAATAAAAGCAAATTTGTGGCATTATTTGGCTTCTGACATTAAACAAATATGATCAGTCCAAAAAAAGTCTCAAGAATCGTCACCGAATCTTAGATTTTTAGATATTTTCCATCGTTTTTCTATACCGACTAGTAGACGGTATAGTTGTTGTTGTTGCTTCTCTACACGGGCTCAGACATAAACACGAACCGAATAACGAAGTTGTATGCACTTTCGATCGCTACACATTGAAATACGTTAAATCGATCCGAGATAAACGGATAGTTCCGTGGTCCATTGGTCTAAGCGGTTTCCCCTATTTTGCCTTCTGTCCGCCAATGCAACCATTTATATATAAGCGTATATTTACAAATTACTATTTTTAATGCACCATCTGGTTGCGAGTCAAAATACCTAAACTTTAAATTTGAGAAATAAAAGCAGACGACAAATGTTTGAAGCTGATGGCAGTAAAGGGGTTAAGGATTATCAGCTCATCAATTTGAAAAGAAATGCACTACATAGGATAAGATATTATTATTTCTCAATAGACCCGTTAAGGCTATATAATTATATATTATTTCCATTGCGAACAGTTTGGAGCCCGATCAGACACCGGGTAACCCGGCTACTGATGCTTCAAACTGTTAGTCACTCAGATGAAAATGAATATTCGGAATTGTCAACAAGATTTCATTGTATACATTTTATTGCAATGCGTTTGCGTTTCGTTTGCGGTTAAACGGGAGGTAACAGTGTCTTCTGTATCTAATACCCCCATTCCACGAGACGGCGCTCGACGGCGATCTCCGCGCTCCGACAGAGCGCCATAGGTCGCCTCAGGATGAGACAATCTAACGGCATTTACGATCCGATTGCGTTCAGATTACGCTCCGATGGCGATCCGTTAGCGATCTGTAAGATCCGATAGCGACTTCATGGTCATTGGCCGCCACCCAACTCATAAAAATGCTGCGCTCTTGTATGATCAGATTGCGCTCCGTTGGCGCTCAAAGGCGACCAAGATGCGATCTATTGCGCTCTATTGGCGCTCCAATGGCGACCACTGCGATATATGGCGCTCAAAAGAGATCCGATAGCGATGTCGGCGACCGATGGAGATCCATTACCGCTCTGTTAGCGCTCTACTTGATCTGATTAGGGAAATATCCTTTGAAGACCTGTGGCGCTCTGCCGCGCTCATTCGTTTTAAATTCGCTAGCAGATATTTAGGCAAATATAGCCATACATATAGCTGCTTTCTTTTTGACTTGTGTCCACTCAATGCAGTAACATAGTAATGCAGACGATTCCTATAAGAGCGTTCTGCATTACGTTCGTACTGCCACAAGTCACTAGAAGTCTGAGTTTTTTCATTTAATAGTTACTACAAATGTTCTAACGCACATCAAAATCAATGTTGAACGACATTATATTAACACACTTTTCGGTATCATCATTGTATGGGTGTATAACGGTTTGGATCCGGATGAGACGTCGAGTTACATCATGCAATTTGGATATATTGATAGAAAATACTATCGGGTGTTTCAAAATGCAGAGACTCACTATCAGATCACCACGGAGCGCGAAGTATCTACTGATTTGCTTTGTTGAATGATAGTGGCGCTCTAAGGTGATCCGATAGCGCTCTAGTTACGATCTTGGCGATCAAGTAGCGCTCCGATGGCGACTTATGCGATCAATTAGCGATCTGATGGCGTTCTGGCCGGAGCGCCACGGATCTTTGTGCAGGGGAGTAAACCGACGGCGACCTTGGCGATCATGGAGAACAGATAGCGACACATTTGCGCTCAGGTAGCGCTCCTGGCGACCTCGGCGCTCTGCATGGCGACCTGCGGCGCTCTGACAGAGCGCCATAGATCGCCGTCTCGTGGAATGGGGGTATAAAGCAGAACAAATTTCATTTCTGACTTGTACATAGAACATCGTCACACAAAACATAATATATTCATATTTTCAAAGTCATGCTACACTACTCATACAGCCAGATGTAACAAAGATAAGAAACTTAGTATATCAGTACTCCTAGCCATATTTTATACAATATATTGGCATTGAACGATACCACAGACCCACAACCAGCTGGTTTCAAAGAAATCAGGAACAATACAGCGGAGAAAACGTTATTCTTTCCAAATAAAGTTATTTTTAGTAAACGAATTTTCGGTAAAACTAATATTTCCATAGCAAACAGTTTTGAGCAAGATCAGACGCCGGGTAACCCGGCGTCTGACCTGGCTCCAAACTGTTTGCCGCTCAGATTAAAACTAGTAGTCAGAATTGTCGAACAGTTGTCATTTTCTGTATTCATTGCACTACGTTTGCGTTTCGTTTGCGTTTAAACGGGAAAGAATAACGTTTTCTCCACTCTAACTACCATTAAGATCTACCAGCCAGGCACTGAGTGAATTATATCACTCAGCATTCGTATTTAGTATGTTCAAAAACAGTAAAATCCCTCTAAACCGGAACCTCTAAATACCGGAATTCTCTCTAAACCGGACAAAAACGCTGGTCCCGTTTCCCCCAACCCTTTTTCATTTTAACCAATTATTTATTCCTTCACTGAAGAAAATACATTCAGGAATATGTATCATCAGAAATATGTTTCTATATTCTTGCAGATTATAGTTTAAAGCATGTTGAAAGTAAAGCAGAATGCGCCCTAAGGCGCATTCTGCTTTACTTTTAACATGCTTTTTAAGTGATTAGCTAGCTTCCATACTAGACACAAGCTAAGGGTTAAAACCCCTATAAACCGAAAACACCTCTTAGCCGGAAATGTATGTTGTTCCGACACATGTCCGATATAGATGGGTTTCACATATATAGCAGACACCAGTTTCGAACCCAAACAGCGTTACTACTGCTACTCGTCTCTTTCACCACCAAATCTTATTTTCCTTGTGATTTTCTCACAGTGCCTACCTTAATCTACAACTCGGCAGCTGGCCTGGGTCTACACCGTTTCATTTAATTGAATGGCATTGTTAGTTGATTGTGTTTAACACCTTCATTGCGATAACGTCATCTGATTTTTGAAAAAAAAATGTCTGCTTTGATATCTAAAATTTAAGTACATGTATTATGTAGATCTGTTTTGACTTAATTAAAATGTGTGTCAAACATTTTAAATCCTGATCAGACGCCGCGTAGCGTCTGATCAGGATCCAAACTGTTTGCTCGGGGTAACCATTGTACTCGGGGTAAGACAGTGAAGGGGTAGATAGATGTGTCATGCTATAAACTAGACTTGTCAATTATTAAATTTACGGCAATCCATGATGTTAATGGAGCGTCAAGTGTTTATACAAAAGCCACTTCAACGTACAAATATAGTACATTAAACCGTAAACTCTTTCCCCCATAGCTTGTTTTCATTATTAAACTAGCCTTCTTTAAGCTACCATATGCTAGGATATCGATTTTTTTCTGATGACCAGTGAATATTAATGACTGTATAAATTTGATCTATTTTTTGTGAAAGAATAGATGAAAGGGGTAAAATGCTTATGAAGTTATGAGTCTTTCTATAAAACAAATTTTAAATACAGAATACAGTGGAGAATCTGTTATTCTTTCCCGTTTAAACGCAAACGTACGCAAACGCAAAGCACTAAAACGTAGAAAAGAACAACTTTTGGACAATTCTGATATTTCATGTTTATCATGGTGGCAAACAGTTTGGAGCCTGGTCAGACGCCGGGTTACCCGGCGTCTGATCTGGCTCCAAACTGTTTGCACTGCAAATTATAGTTTTAGCGTAAACGCGTTTATTGGGAAAGAATAACGTTTTCTCCACTGTATGAGACGCTGATCAATAATTTAGAATACAAAAGTGGGTACTTTCTTTTTTGGCTGAGTATAGTTCACTTGAAACAAGGTTCCTTCTTCTCTTTGCATGCTGGATAATTTTTTTCGTCTGCAACTTTTTGTCGTCTGCCATTGTTCTAAAACTTGAATTTTCTAAATATCTTTTTAGAACATGAAACGAGTGTCAGGATCCAAACTGTTTGCAAAGGGCAATCACTGTGGCAGATCTATATATCCGCCGCTAGCATGCATCTGTAGAGTTAAACACAGGGCCGCGACACGATTGCTTTTTGAGAGAAAAAATCGTCAGAAAGTATATAGAGAGACAAGGGGTACAACTGATTTTCAGTATATTCTCACCCCACCTCGACCAAACCGGGCATATCATGTATAAATATTGATGAAACGACACCCTTTTTGCATTTCTGTCTAGCTTATATGATACCCTTCCATAAACACATAACATAAAACCAACTGTAAGCATGCAATTTTAACAGTAACTGCATCCACTCACTGAAATCATCGATTTTCGGAAAACGAGACAGATGTTCGTTCATAGCTAACACAGCATTGGTCACTACTGGACGCTTGTTAAGGCGGTAGTTTCGAGCATTACAGTCATTGGCCACTACTGCACGCTTGTTTAGGCGGTAATATCGAGCATGGCAGTTATACAGTTGCATAGATATACATTTTGACACCGATCAAAGCTGATTTCTTCTTAAATCATTGCCGTACCAAAAAAGCTTACATGTACAAGAATAACATTACTGCCGATGAAAACATGCGAATTTGTTGATGGTATGGCAATGATTTGAGTACAAATCAGCTTTTATATGTGTCAAAATTGATATCTATGGAACTGTATTACTGTAATGCTCGAAAATACCGCCTAAACAATTGTACAGTGGTGTCTAATGCTGTGTTGGCTATGAACGAACACCTGTCCCGTTTTCCGAAAATCGGTGATTTCAGTGAGTGGACGCAGTTACTGTTAAAATTGCATGCTTACCGTTGGTTTTATTTTATGTTTTTATGGAAGGGTATTATATTAGCTAGACAGAAATGCAAAAAGGGTGTCGTTTCATCAATATTTATTCATGATATGCCCGGTTTGGTCGAGATGGGGTGAGAATATACTGACAATCTGTTGTATCCCTTGTCTCTATATAAACTTTCTGACAATTTTTTCCCCTAAAAATTAATCGTGTCGGGGCCCTGTGGAGTTAAACATATCATCTGCTCAAATGTTGAAAATTTCAAAGTTTTGATGTGAAGCTAAATTGTTTCAGAGAGCCAAACAGTGTTGATGCTGATCAGACGACGCGTTTCTCGGTGTCTCATCTGGAACCAACTGTTTGCGAAAGTCACCTTTAATAGTGGCTGTATTTACCGATGAAATGGGTTAAACAATATTTTGTAATTTCTTTCTAAGGAAGTACAATCTGAATTTCAACTATATGCATGTATAGGTTAAAGACTTTTCCTCAGTCCATTGAGGGACTCCCCCCACATTGTCTTAAGCCGCATTCTGCTTTACCTCCAGTCTGCTTTTAGCAGTCACGTGTCAACAAACTAGAAACAGGCTTTGGGGTAAAGGTACTATTCGTAAAATTGCACTTGAAAAATGCAAATTTGGAAATCTTAGGATTTTTCATGTCACTTTATGGCAGCCCTGTGGTATTTGCAAACAGTTTAGCTACAGATCAGACACCGCATAACATGGCGTCTGATCAGAATCAAATCTCTTTTTTAAAATTGGCACTCTGCAACAATATAGGTTATACCAAAATTTCAACATTTTGAACTTTGGCATACTATATATAGCACACAACGAAAAACATCTGACTACTGTCCATTGAATTTTTCTTTTAAATCTAAATGAATTAGGCATTCGTTTTCAAACTTAGTCTTTACTTCCTCCTTGCACCATGATCAAATTTATCGTGAGGGATTTACCCCTTCATCGCCATATTGTCGTCTGCTTCAATATTGTTGTATGCAATATCGTTTCAAAGTTATATTCAAAACAGTATAACTGACGTCATTTCAAAACAAGTGGCCAACAGTTTTGATCCTGATCAGACGCCGCGTTACGCGGCGTCTGATCAGGATCGGAACTGTTTGCAAATTCGCTTTATGACGTCATGGAGAGTGAAAGGAATAACCTCTCTAATACTTCCTGTCTACAGTAACACCCAATGGGAGATAGATGTTGTTTGTGTTGTTCGGAGGGAATTGTTTTAGGGAAAATAAATACCCCTTTCTGAACGCCGAGCATGACATATGCAAATATCTTGAATCTATACTGCTTTACTTTCAACCTGCTCCAAGTGGTCACCGGTCTTCAAAACTAGAATAGGCTATAGAAATAAAGGCTTAAAAGATGTTTCAAATTTATATGAAAAGTAAAACGATTATGTCTTTGTCATTGCAGACTGATGGCTACCTCTCAAAGCGCACAACAAGGGAACAGAGTGAAGACTCCATACAAAAGCAGTTAACTGCATTCGAGAGACTCCTTCGGCATGCAATGTCAAGATTTTCAATGGAGAACCTATATCACGTGTTACGCCATGTGACGTCATGGAAAGAACAAAATCAAGCCATTCCCCACAGACATGCCACACAGGTTGCGTTCAAACTCCGCTCAATTACCCACCTGAAGCAGATTACACAGGAAATGAGTAAAAGTATAAGAAAGAAAACGGCTGAAGACGACAAACTGTTTAAAAATTACGAACTGTTTCTGAATGATCTGTTGTATCTAAAAGACTTAAAGAAGTATTTTGATGACGAAATACACAGATCATTATTGAAATATCATTATGACGCCAATTTAGTTGACCCAAGTCGCCCTTCTAACGACACAAAGTACAAGCTCAAAACAGGTCGTTATGTGAAGGTTGAAGACTATGACAGCGGGCATGGCTCCCCGGCAGATATTGATGACAGGCGTGCTAACTCTGGCGCCAAGAAAAGAAACCTACCAGAAGAAGGTAATGAAGACGAGAAGAAATACAGACAAACCGTCAATGATCTCAATCAAATCCTAACAAAGTGGGGCCGATTGTTGGGGGAGGATGTTCCGGATGTAAATGACTTTGACCCAGATAGCTACCACGAGTTGATAAAGTTTAATAATTACTCTCGATTCGAAACTATATTTAGACTTGTTCCTGATGTTTTTGCAAAATGCTACAAATGTATCGATTTGGCCAAATCCTGGTTGAAACAGTCCAATATCTTGTTAAATGATATCCCATGTCCTACTCCACAAGTACAATCTGAACCGGGTGGAAATGTGGAACATGCAGAGGAAAGTCAACAGACAACTAAAGAAATTCTAAAAACCATACGTGAGCTACAAAACCAAATAGATGACATTGACAAACACATAGAAGATGACAAGCGATCTCTAGAAGATGCAAACCTTGAAATGGATCGTCTTGTTGAACGAGAGGAGAGATTTACCACCGTGACTTCAGACTTTCATAAACTAGATTCTTTAATGACGATAGCTGCAGGGGATTACCAGAAATCCAAAACCGAACAATGTGCAGTTGCAAATAAATTACGAAACTATCCAAAGACTAGCACAGCATACGCAGAACTGAAGACCCATTTGAAACGGCTAGACACTGAAGTGCTCCACAATCATTCTAAAATGAAGTTTCTGGAATTCAATAAAGCAACAGTTCAAGAAGATTACCTCGTTGAGCTTGAGGTCCGTCCGGATTTTATTCGTTTTCTTGGAGACACTAAAGAAAAAATCCAGGACTTGGAACGCTTACTTGAAATTAAAAAAGAGGAAAAAGTTAAACTAGAAAAGCAGCTCGCTCTGACCAAAACAAACACAGACCGCATGAAGAAAATAATGAATGCGTATCTTGGAAATGGTGCACGCGAAGAGAGAGAGGCTAGTGAAATACAACCAGACTCTAGAAATGCTTGGACAGTCAAGTATAACGAGGAACTAACATTTGACGGAAATGAAGCCGATGTAGATACGCCGATACCTTCAAGGAGAGAATCAACGCCAGGGGGACCGAATAGACCTTCAACTGTTGATTCAACTATTCTGCAGAAACCGAAAATAGTTAAGAAAGTGCGAGATATTCGACCATCTTCCGAAGGTTTGGAAAAGCAAAGGCAACAGGGTAGCAAGCAAAAGCCATCCTCTCTCGTGCCTGCTCACAATAAAATGCCAAAAGCATCGCTAAAGTCCTCACCCAGACGGGTTTGGGAGAACTTCTGATTAGATCATTTTGTTTCTTCATACTGTAGAGAAGACATAATCCTGCCAAGTTTATCGCCTGCTACAACCCTCTTACCGCCAAAATATCGTTTGTATTGGCAGTGTCATCTGCATACTTTTCAAAGTCTTATTTAGGGCTGTTATGAAAGCAAGACATGTCGTTATTAATGGCAAACATTTTGAATCCTGATTAGATCTCCATTACGCGGCGTCTAATTAAGATCCAAACTGTTCGCAAAGTCGCCTTTTTGTAACAGTTATCAGTGAATTAGTATATTTTCTAGTTATGTATTGAACATTTTGACAGACGAAAAGTGACAAAAAGTTTGAAATCAGATCAGACGCCGCGTTATGCGTCGTATGTGTTTGTTCAAACTGTTTGCAAATGTAGGTAAAGTCATGCTCAGCACTCTCTTAGTTGTTTTCCTCCCTATAACAACTCTCTCTAAACAACACATATAATATTTGTCTCCAATTTGGTGTTGTAGTAGAGGGGAAAAATTGTTTATTCATCAGTAAGGAAACTGGTGCTTCAACCCACTCACCAAAGAACAATGGTAAGTTGCAAACAGTATGGACCCCTATCAGACGACGCATTGTAGGATCCCAACTATTTAACACTCTTAAGTATAACAATTAACTAAAAGTTTAATTTTGATGAAAAAGCAGACATCAAAATTTAAAGTCGATGACGTCATGGCAGTAAAGGATTATATCATGACAGCGAAGGATGACATCATGACAGTGAAAGTATTATGAGATGTTATTTGAAATATGAAACATTCTGTGATAATAGGGGCTATTTTGTAGAATACGGATTAAATTTAGATATATATATAATTTTTCAGAGAGGGGGTTTTGGACGACTTCCGACTCAAAAACACCTAAAAACACCCAGGAAGATGCAGTAAAACATCTCCATTACGACCACCAAATGTACACTCTTACATGAGTGTTCATAATTCATTAATTATTATAACAATATTCCAGATAGGGAATTATAAAATAGCATTAATATATAAACTGCTCATTTCTAATAGTTCGACCTCTAAGGGCCTTTTCAAAGAAAATCACGTCAAAACACACGTCACATTTTTGTTACATGCATTCAGCCATAAAATTAAAGAGAATAATCTCTTCGATTTTATGGCTGAATGCATGTAATAAAAATGTGACGTGTGTATTGACGTGATTACTTTGGAAAAAGGCCCTTAGAGGTCGAAATATTAGAAAAGAGCAGTTTTTATATTAATGCATAATTCATTGGATATTTAAAAAGAACCTTTTAGAAAACAATAAAAAAGACGAGTACATGTATTACAAATTTAATAAATTATGGATACGAATGTTAGATTCTA
Organism: Gari tellinella; assembly: GCA_922989275.2. Taxonomy (NCBI): domain Eukaryota; kingdom Metazoa; phylum Mollusca; class Bivalvia; order Cardiida; family Psammobiidae; genus Gari; species Gari tellinella. The sequence goes on along the minus strand of OV277869.1, from coordinate 13,874,480 downwards.
TTTATAACATAACCTGGCAATGTTGTTTTTATCATCTCGATACTTATTTTTAGCTCGCTAGCATCCTTATAAGTCAAATGGATGACGCGTTTCTGGACCACCCACCTGCCTGAAGTGAGAAAGCGAGCTAATTCTGATTTATTCCGAATAAATATAGGGATGAATGATTCCCTGTTCCTTGCAATCTATAGCCATATTTGTTTACAAATTTGATAGAGTGTAGGAATACACATTTTAGTAAGACAACCCCATTTGTATAGTTAAACCACTAGTTCCATATGAGAAATAAACAAAGAGTGTTATCCACCGCTCACACCTTAGGTTATGTTAAAATTGTGTTAATTATCAGGTACATATGTGACAGATGACAACTTAAAACAAGATGGAAGTAAAACAACTTGATTTAACACATTCAACCCTAGCGACGAGTATACTCATCATTTACATACAGTTTATCTATTAGAATTTCACTTGTCCTATGCCAACAGTGTAGACCCTGATCAGAGTGTTCCTTGAGGAGCCCTCTGATCAGGGTCTACACTGTTTTGTCATATTGAAATATATTGTTTAAATCAGCCATAAATAGTAAAAATTGAACTAGACTTATTTTGAAATTGGAATTGTCCATTAAAAATGTCAGGGGTGAAAGAGGTACTCTAGCGGGTTATTTAGTTAACACATTAAACCCTAGCGACGAGTATACTCGTCATTCATTAACAAATAGTGTACCAGAGAAAGATACGGTTGTCCTATGCAAACAGTGTAGACCCTTATCAGAGGGCTCCTGTAGGAGCCCTCTGATAAGGGTCTGCAGTGTTTGAAAAGTTGCAATATATTGTTAAAATCAACCCTAAATAGTCATAAATGGACTAGACTTAATTGGCAATTGGAACTGCCAATTAAAGTTTTAGGGGTGAATGAGTTAACGTTTGCTAAACTCAACACGCAAACACAGCTTACTACATGTACAGTGGAGAATCTGTTATTCTTTCCCGTTTAAACGCAAACGTACGCAAACGTAGGCAAACGCAAAGCACTAAAACGTAGAAAAGAACAACTTTCGGACAATTCTGATAATTCTTGTTTCTCTTGGTGGCAAACAGTTTGGAGCCTAATCAGACGCCGGGTAACCCGGCGTCTGATCTGGCTCCAAACTGTTTGCACTGCAAATAATAGTTTTAGCGTAAACGCGTTTATTGGGAAAGAATAACAGATTCTCCACTGTACCAATAACCGCAACATGCTGACACGATGAAACAAGTTTTAGGTTCGTAATTATTCTCGGACACTGTTTAGAACAGTTCAGATTTGTTTGTTTAATAAATTTTATTTTCCACGTTTTCAGTCTTATCAATTATTTCCTTATCTTATGTTTTAAAGCGTTTTGAAATCGTTCACAATCTTTTGATTGATCAGAATATTCTGTTCATATCTGATCATTGAAACGCCCTTGATCAATACAGCTCAACTCTGACCAATCAATACCTAACCCATTTGTGCCCACGATCCCATATATGGGACATAGGCAAACAGTGTAGACACTGTTTGCTGATAGGAATTTCAACAAAAAGAAAACGAAAATTTTGACCAGGCATCTCTTTGATAAAAAAATGGACTAATCCAATATACAAGCAGCATGGAAGAATCCACTGGGCGTAAATGGGTTAATAACGACCCCTGACTTATCTCATGTTCAACGATATTGTACGTTTCAATGGTCTCAATTTCTTTATAAGTATACATGCTCGAATCTGATAAGCTAAATTAAACTTGAGAAAGACCTAAGATTCATCTTAAGCTGGTGGTGATCAGGGATATTAGCATGGGCCAAGGTATTGTAAGTTTCCCTTAAATATCTTGTCGTCATAAAGGTCAGGGGTCTTACAGATGACCCAAGTTGGTAACTTTGTGGTAAACCCACAATTCTAAAGCATGTGCTGGAAGCATGTAACAAAACCATGACTGATGGGTGATACACATGACGGCATGACCTGACATTTGCTGGGATAGTAGCTGCTATTGACACACGGCGCAGGGTAAAACACAGTGATGTAAAAAACAATTAGCTTCAGGGCTGCCATAAAGTGACATAAAAAATCCTAAGATTTCCAAATTTGCATTATTCAAGTGCGATTATACGAATCGTAACTTTTCCCCATCGCCTGTTTCTAGTTTTGTTGACAAGTGGCTGCTTAAAGCAGGCTGAAAGTAAAGCAGAATGCGCCTTAAGGCGCATTCTGCTTTACTTTCAGCCTGATTTAAGCTATCATGTACTAGAAAAAAATCCGAAGATTTAGGAAAAATCCGGACAAATGGCAGCCCTGCAGCTTTGTGTTAAGTGTGTATCAATGTCATAAGCGATATTTTCAAAGTATCAAACTTTTTTTCTATCATTGTTATTTTGGAAGAGCTATTTATGATGAATGAAAAAATGGAAAAAAAATATATGGTGGTGTCCTTTTCTTTTAGCTACAGCGATTTGAAAAAGGTATGTCAAATTTGGACTTTTTCTCTCAACTTTTACCCATTTAGAGTACAAGCTTCAGTAAAATCTATTTCAAAACAATTTGGGTTTGCATTATTTATTTCATGTCTATGGTGGTATTTTCACATACAGAAACCAAATTTAGACAAAGCAGGCACTAGGTTTGAACAATATGGATCCTCGAATATCACAAATATGCTTTTTGTAGAGCATGATTTTATTCGATTTTTTATTTTATGAAAAAAAGTAAAAAAGTTTGAAAATGAAATAGTTCTAGTATTAAACTTTTTCTTATATTCTACCAAAAGAAAGCGAATGCTAAGGCAGTTCAAAATATGAAAAGAAATTGAAAGGTCAGTGTTGAACATTTTGAGTTACTAAAGTAAAAAGAGTTATCTCCCCTTACAAAATTTACAAAAAAGTACCATATCGATGATATTTAGAGCTTTATAAATTTCACATTTGGTGCCTTTTTTTTCTTAAATTAGTTTTTGTATGAAGAAATACTACCATAGACAGGAAATAAATAACACAAAACCAAATTCATTTAAAATGGATTTTATTGAAGCGGGTTGTTTGAAAAGGACAAAATAAGAGGAAGTGGGTGGGGTAAATTTTACATGGCCATGGAGCCAACTGATATTCACCAAAATGTACACTTTTTCTATTTTTTCATTCATCATAAATAGCTCTTCAATACAAAACCATCATAAAGTGTTTTCATATACTTTGAAAATTTCTTAAAGTCATGACATTGATACACCCTTAAGTTATTTAAACTGAAGAAAAATTGAACATGAGTGACAAACACTTAGAATCCAGATCAGACGTCGAGTTTGCGACGTTAGTCGAGTCATAAGCGTTCACGTTGAATACCATGTTTTACTGCCATAGTATTTATAACTTGGTGTAGCTTTCATTCAGTTAATATACGTTATTCTTTCCCAATAAACGCGTTCGTGATTAAAACATGCATGTCTATTTCTATGGACAGTTTAGAGCCATATTACACGCCGAGTAATTCTTAGCCTGATCAGGTTCCACATTGTTTGCAACAAATGTTTAAAATAACTGTCGACATTTTCTATTAAATTTTCAGTTTCGAAGCTTTATTGCATCACTTCTTTAGATCATATCGTTTGAATGGTACAGCGCATTCGCAATGTGTCTTCCACATTGTATACGGTCGAAATATTCGGTAATTGTTACAGTAAATGCATGACAATCTAACGATTTGATCCCTTCACTGCCTTACCCCGAGTACAAACGTTATTTGCAAAACAGTTTGGGTTCTGAACAGACGCCGCAAATTTTGAGAACTAAAAGCAGACGACACTTGTAAAACATTGATGGCATCATGGCAGTAAAGGGCTTAACCCTTAGCCTGCCAGTCACGACTATAGCTCCATATGCAAACAGCTTGGATCCGGATGAGACGCCGAGTAACTCGGCGTCTCATCCGGATCCAAGCTGTTTGACACTCGGACAACATTTTCAGCAAATTTGAGCAACTTTGAAGCACTTTGAAACTTGAAGCAGACGAGAAATATAGCAGACGACAATTTATTTGGCGGGCTAAGGGTTAAATTACTGATGGCCAGAAGTGCCTGCAATCCCTAACAGCAAAATAAATGGTTGTTCAGAATTTTGCGTTCAGGTTTCGAACAATGCCTAAAACTCCTATGTCCCTTTAGGTATTGCTTTCATGTTTGGTGTGCATGTGTTTCCATGCGCGCAAAAAACTTGACCCTAGTTGCCTTGACCTTGAATATAGGGCATGCGATTAGTTTTCGAATTCTGCGTTTAGCTTTTGAAAAATGCTTATAACTCCTATGTCTCTTGAGGTATTGCTACTATATTTGGTATACATGTGTTTATGGACAAATCCTTTCATTGCATGCAAAACGAAAATGACATATGTTTTTAAGTTTCGGAATGTGCCGCCGGTGAGCTTTGTTGTCTCTTTGAAAACCCATGTTATAACATGAACTGAGTACAAATAGTCTAGTTGCGGTTTCTAGAGACGATGCTTAGTTTATTAGAAATTGTACGACCTTTTCGCACACGCAGATCTAAGAGAGCCAATAATAAATAATTTCCTGATGGCACTCCTTGAGCTTAGTGGTTCTTAGAAATCCGCATCAAAACATCGTTTAAAAACTCAAGTCTAGAAAGTTCATACTATTTCAGTAGCACTTGACTCATGCAGTACCTCATTTCCGACAAGCTATACCATTTCAGCTTATGGGAGTTGCCGAAGTGTTCCGATGTACAGTGCTCCCTCTCTACAAAAATTGTGTTTGTAGGAAGTTGTAATAGAGAGAGAAAATTAAAACCCTTAGACTGTTGAGCATGACTTGACTTACACTTGCAAACAGTTTGAACCAAGACCGTTACGCGGCGTCTGAATTATGTTCAAACTGTTTGTCACTGGTCTTTATGTTTCTTTAGTGAAACTGCCAATACGTAACTTTGAGGAGAAACAGAAAATGACAATTTTAACCAGACGATAATGCAGCAGTGGACGCGTTAGACATACATATCTTGTTTGGGGAACAGCGACATGCATTGTTGTAAGGAGGGAATCGTTGTTCGGAGGGCCGTTGTAGGGAGGTGCGCTGTAATTCCATCATGAACTGTAAACCGTATACATATATTCAGCTACACTTAGCAGCTTCACTGTGCGAAACCAGCCGAGCAAAGTTAATTTACACTGCATATAGTATATGAGGACGACTGGTTGTACAGCCAAGCTCCAGGGGCCCGTCTTACGAAACATCGTTTGACAAAAACGGTCGTAGGTCAAAACTTAAAATGCATCTATTTTTTTATTTCTCCATCTAACCCTCTCTTGGAACAGCTCATTGGTATCGTCTTTTCAACACAAGACGATCATAATTACATGGAGAAATAAATAATAATTAAGACCTTTATCATCTGACTTATGGTAATATTTGTCGTACGACGTTTTGTAAGAAGGCCCCCAATTGATTAACATGCTGATATAGGTTTACCATTTGGAGCAGGATTAGATTGTCTTGCAAATCTACAAAATCTATTAATCTCTGATAACACTGTTGCAGCCATAAACAAGCTAAATGGTGTATTGTGTTTAACTTCCTTCACTGCCTTATCCCGAGTACACTAGTAATTTGAAAACAGTTTGGATCCTGACCAGATGCCGCGTAACGCGGTGTCTAATCAGGATACACACTGTTTTAAACTCATTTCAATATTTCATAAGTTAAAATATTTAAATATTTAATTTGAGAAATAAAAGCAGACGACAGTTGTTTAAAATTGATGACGTCATGGTAGTGAAAAGTTAACTTCCTTATCAGTCCTCAATTTCCTTCTAGTAGTATACATGTCTGTTTGGTTATTCAGCAGTCTCGAAAACACTTGACCTTTCGTCACAGTTTAGTATTTATTCTGCAAAACCAGTCAAGCAATAAAAGTTTCCTGTGAGTTCACATTACATTTTACATGTAGTATTTATTCTTCAAAACCAGTCGAGCGATGAAAGTTGCTTGATAGTTCACACTGCATATATTCTAGGTTAATATGCTGATATAGGATCACTATTTGCAGCAAGATTACTTTATCTTACAAATTTCCCCGAAGTCTGTTTATCATTGAAACTAATGCGAATAATGCACAAACATGCTAAAGGATTCCCTGTGATTTAATTCCTGGTCTGTGTTACATCATTTGCGCCGGTTCTCAATTTTTAAGAGGAGAGGTGTTAAGGATGTTTCATTGTTCATTGAACGAGTTCATCTTGTGTCGCCCTTGCTGCAGTTGAGCGAGACGAGAATAATCCATACAAAAAGGAGGTCACATACAAAGAACCAAATGTGTTAACGTAAGTATTTCTTTACTTGTTTGTACAGTGAAGAGCAACTTTTATCAGCAACAAAGATCTAATTTCCTATGCGGAATTGTTGATCATTTTTCTGGGAACATCGGCGCAACTATTTTCAAACAAAAGCGTTTGTTGTGAATTAGTTATATTTCCGTAACATAACAAAACTAAATACAATGTACTCATTCATGTCGGTCAACTTAGTCGAAACATTTCTTGCCCTGGTGCATAATGTACTGGTCTCAGACAATGGCTCTTCCGTTAATATCGAGCCTAAAACTAAACGACTACATAGTACTTAAATCTATGCCATCTCATACCTGTTCAGACTTATTGTCATGTTTAAGGTAATAGTTTTATCCCAAAATATAAATGTAAATCAAAGACGGATGAGCCCAGGCTTAGAGGTTATAAAGCTTTTGACTTGAGTCTAAACTCGTTCCCAAGCATTTGATTGGTCAGATTTGAGCCTAGGCTCAAATCTGACCAATCAAATGCTTGGGAATACACTCAGACTCAACTAAAACGCTTTATAACCTCGGAGGAATCCCCAACAATGAGTTTTTGCAATACAGTAAATCACTATGTAGCCACAATTGAGATTAATTATATCATGTTTAAGGCAGGTGGTAACTTTGTATGTATTTCATCAGTTTTGATTCCGTTAACAGTTCTGTTATTGAGTATGCGGTATAGACAAATCAGGAATTGTTACAACAGCTATGCGCATGTACAAAACATAAAGCGAACGGGATCGAAAACACAGGTCACCAGGCTATCTGCTCCAAGAATTCATGGATGGATTGTAATATTTCTTGTATAGTTAGAGGTATTCCTGATTTATTCTACTCAGAATGTCCAAAAAATGAACCCTGTACGTTTTTATCGTTTTATCAGAAAAGGTGCAAGCCGTTGAAACATCCGATTTGAACCGATTTGTTTACATTAGATTCACAGAGATGCGCATGCGCTCATGGAAACGGTGCTAACGCACAAACTCCAAACACCTGTTACTAGACAGCCGGATTGAAATCGCTACGTGGAATTATTTGTACAATCACCCGTGTTATGAAATAAGTGTATGACTAAACAACCTTTATTTCGGCTTACCTTTCAATCATCTTATAAAAACTGTCGCTTATCGCCAGTTACCCTTTCGGAATATGCCTCAATCAAACTTACCCTAAAATTGGACTTTTATGTCCGATATCCCGGTTGAAATGAAAGCGCCTGCTTTCTGTTCATCTCGCTGAATTGTTACTGCTTTTCGCTATTTTCATGTACTTGGTGCTATATTAAACCAAGATCACCGTATCAGGACTGCCATAAGTTGATATGAAAAATCCTAAGATTTCCAAATTTGCATTTTTCAAGTGTGATTCTACGCATCGTACCTTTATCCCATAGCCTATTTCTAGTTTTGTTGGCATGTGACCACTTAAAGCAGGCTGGAAGTAAAGCAGAATGCGCCTTAAGGCGCATTCTGCTTTACTTTCAGCATGCTTTAAGCTACCATGTACTAGCAAAAAATCCGAAGATATAGGAAAAATCCGGAGAAATGGCAGCCCTGCCGCATGCGATGCCAACGCTCGTCCGTTTTTGAAATTCAGTGAGGAATACAGTAGAATTAGGTCAAAGGTAAATTGGTAAAAATTTGGTACATGTATGTCTGGATAGGACTTGTCAAGATAAACATGCATACAAAAAATGATAGTTATGGACAACTTGAAGATCACTAAAAAACACAATTCAATTAAGACCAAGTTCAAGGTCAATTGGTAAAATATTTTGACTTGTCAAGATGAACATGCAAACCAAAAATAGAGACTGTAGATTAAATATTGAAGAAGCTATGTTTATATTTCGAACGAAAACAAAAGGTAAAAGGAATCTGAGTTTCGGGTATTGGATGACCTGAAGTCGTCGTCGTCTCATCTCATCGTCCCTCATTTTTTATCGGCGCTATATGACCTATTGTGTCGCAGTGCCGTAAAACCATACTCATCCATACATCATTCACTACCTGAAAGTATTTTTTTAAAAGAGCAAACTTGTTCTAAAGCGTTCAGCACAGAGAGTCATTGTGTACACCGACATTTTATGAAAACATCTGACTCGTTTTAAAACCAAAACAATTTCATTGCATTATTGCATGTCCCCTGATGAAGACGTAACTGTCGAAAGCGCTCGGGAATATATATATTTAGTTAGAATATTGCAGCACTGTAAGAGTAAATTATATCTCAACTATATATATATATTAGTGTTTTAGCTAATGCGGAATGGCGGGGCGGCCCGCCCTTCTGCCCTTTTGATCCGCCCTTCTGCCCTTATTCCGGTGTAAGGATCCGCCCTAGTGCCCCTATTCTGTGCCCCTATCCATTTGATATAGACCGCCCCGCTGCCCGGAGCGATACCACTTACTGTCGCTAATCCCATTATTGCCAATCAGTGCAATGCGACACGCGCGTGTCATAGACAATCAACAATTATAGTGTGTAATCGACCGATACACATACGTACCTGGTGTGGTACCCCGCATAGCGAGAGTGTACGAATGAAGCCGGATTAAATCGAAACGCATGTTGGCCTCGTTGAAAAACAGAATATACGACACCCTTTTCCCTAAATTTAAACATTCATATGATTGTTATCCATTATGAAGACTGAAAAAAAAAATCACAGATTAAAACGCAAACGCGAGTCGGATCTTGGAAAAATATGCTCGATACAGGGCCAATAAAGAATGCTCGACGAACGAACATTTTAGGTGAATATAGATCTAAAACCGAAATTAATTTTCTTAGAAGGAAATACTTTCCATACAAATCTTTATTAATATTCACGTACCAGAAACGAACAGTCTTCCAAATTTCGGAAATGGAATATTCAAACGCGCACCGTGCTTCGAACTTTTACACAAGTTGTCTTTACTCGTTTTATTGGCTATAAGAAAGGTAATTCCCCGCATCTTTTTTTTAAACATCCAATGAATGTAGACGTTATATACACCCATTTAGAAAGACAGTATTGATGATTGATGTGAAATTAACAAATTACATCTTACAGGTGTATATTTCGCTGGAGTTTCGGGAAATAAGTTACGACCGAGAGAGGTTTGGTTGGTTTGATAACGTCCGTTTCTGCCATCAAATACTACATACGCGCGAGAATCGAAGAATGGGATATTTCTATTTCTAAAAGTATCGGTTCTGTGCTGTTGTTTTTATTTTGGTAAGTTCATATTGAATGATCTATTTGAAACAGAACATCAGCGTGACAACACATATCTAAGTAGATCCTGTTTAATTTTTCCCGTGATGCAGTCTAATTAATTGTATTCTGTTTTATGACAGGTGGTTGCTTAGGGAAGGCTGAATTTTATTAATAGGAAAATCCTTAAGATACCCACTTGCCTGGATACAGCAAAAATCCAATGCCAATAATTATTGTACGTTATAGTATATCTATTTGTCTGTGTGCATGTTTAACTGTGTGCGATATTAGAAAAATCTCAAAATAATTTTAAATCGGACAAACAGGTAATACACCCTATACAAAGGACTTACCCAGGGCACTCTGATCTGGGTCTATACTATTTGCATAAAGGTAAAGACACTCCATAACCTAGTTTCTTGCTCTCTTTTTCTTTAAAGAATTAAGTTAGAGAATTGATATTTTCTAGTATTGATCGTTTTGGGGCTTTTACACCCCTGTTTTACAAAATACATTGTTGCAAAAGAATGGAATACTAGTTTAAATGCCAACCTCAATCAACAGCTGTAATGGGAAATCATCAGGTGCTGGAGTAAAATTTAGTTGTGTAACTTTAAATATTAATAATGTGTGATTTAAAGAAAAAAAAATCTTGATCTGTTAATATTCTATTTGCAAACATTGGCTGATTTCATCCATTTTCCATAATACTTGTATGCATATCTGTATAATGTACATGTATAGCTAAAATCCACTACATGTGCATACATGTTTATTATATATCTCTGTATAGCAAAATTGCACTATTTCATCATTTCCGCCGCAGCGCAGGAGGGGACGCCCCTCCCGCACCCTCCCCATTGTTCTATTGCCACATGTATAACCTTTATCTTTACAGACTTATATGCTGAATACATTAAAAGTGCTTATGGACCTATAAGACTTCGAATATGATGAAAAGACACCTAGAAATGTTAACAATCCCCTCACCGAATTTGCGGGTCCGCACTTTGTTTGCACCCTGCCCTTTTTTGGTGCCCCCCTGCCCCTTTTTGGTGCCCCCCTGCCCTTTTTGAGAGTCTGGCTAAAACACTAATATATATATATATATATATATCGAATTAAAAAATAAGAAAGATTATGCCTTTGTTTAAAAAATATTTAATAAAAACATTACGCTCCTCTACTAAACTAGTTTCGCCTTTCGGCTCCTCAGTAGTCAATGGAAATAACTACTTATTTCCATTGACTACTGAGGAGCCGAAAGGCGAAACTAGTTTAGTAGAGGAGCGTAATGTTTTTATTAAATATTTTTTAAACAAAGGCATAATCTTTCTTATTTTTTAATTCGATATATATCTTAACTTGTACCGGACCGATTTTTGTCGGACCTTTGCATTTCCGTTTATATATATATATATATATATATATATATGAATAATTTGAAAGTCACCATGGTAAACTAAGCCACCACTTGTGTCCAAAGCATGTTAAATTGTGCTGTGTTTCTTGGGTAGAAAACCAAATAAAGGTACGTTTGTGACTGATTTTTAAATATATTTCTTATTAATTCAGGTTGGACAATGGCTACTGGAGGGGACCTATCACATTCGCTTTCAAAAGCATCAGAAGAATCATTTGACGCTCCCTGCAAATTTTGCCTCTCTAGGGATAAAAAACAAGTCGAATCTACACATTTCTGTGTAGACTGTGATTGTAAACTCTGTAAAGCATGTATCAAATGGCACCAAAACATTCCTGCAATGTCAACGCACCAGATTGTTGATGTTACCATGGCAACTGGTACGAGTGGAAAGAAGGGACCACCACTACCAACGGAGAGATGTGAAGAACATCATAGGAAACTAATCGACCACTTTTGCCTAAGACATCACAAGTTGTGTTGCGTATCTTGTGTGGCCACCGAACACAAGTAAGGTACTAGACTTATCTAAGGGTGGTTCGCTGTTCATTCTTTTCAATATGTGTACATGAAGTAAAACCTAAGTACATGTGCCTCTATTCCGACAACGATATTCGTTTCGGGACAAAATGAGAAGTAACCCGTGCATGTGCAAATCAGTAGCTGAAGCACATGGCCACTTAGTGCCAATCGACGATTCAGTCAGTCAGTTTTCGTGGAAATTTAATTTACGCAGAGTCAATTTAGACGTCACAGAATGAATATTTATCTTTCTACAGACGTATCTTATGCAAACGGCACCTGGGAACTGATACTGTTTTCCGAAAACTGCTCTTAATTTCCATTATCTTCTTCATCTATACTCAATTCCAAAAGAAACTGTTCACTTTATTTACTGTAATTATTCATTGACCATTTTCCTGAAAGCCTAATGTATTTGGTACCAAAATTTAGATCAATTCACCAACTATATTGCAGTTATATCAAATTTTTAGATGCGGTCGTTTAAAGTGGATTCTTCTAAACCAGAAAAGACGAAGTGTATATATCAAAGTTGCAATTCAACTCTGAGAAACAGACTGTGTTTAGTTTGGAATTATATATCGGTTTAGTTGTAATCTTAAGTTAATTTTTGTCAGTATCGTATGTGTCCATCTTTGCTCATGGTACACGCGGCGATGATACATCGCGTAGACCTTACGTGACGTCTAATAACGACGTCGGGAATGTAACGTTGTCCTATCCCTGAGGGGCGTTTGCAAGGTCCATGAGATAATTTCTCCTAAAACCCAGCGTGCGAGCATCATGGTGAATAAGAATATTATTATACTTATCAGTGAAAAGACACGAATCTACTACTGTCACCCCAGACGGAAATGACGACATGCTTGCTGCAAATGAGCAGGCCAATTACAAAGGGTCCCTTAGCCCGGATTGGCGTCCGAGGTTGCCAGAGGCAAACAATACTGTCTGTCTGCTGATTACGTACTGTTCTGCCGTACTAGACAATGTTTGAAAACGACGTCGAAGTAGCGTCAACGTAACAAATTCGTTTGTTGACATGCTGTTTTAGGTATCTGTGCAATGTATGCGGCGATCTTCAACTCCACTTGTATGTTGAAACCGTTTGCGCAACCGAATGAATGGTGTTTTATGGCCCATCGACACAAAAATGTCATTTAGAGCCGAATAAATAATAACAATATTAAATTTAAAACAATATCAAATTATTGATTACTTCAATGACAGTCCCGATCAACGGGAAAGTAAACAAAATATGGACAAAACATAATCGAAATACAAACATTTATCTTTAAAAAATATAAATTATTCAAATTTTATAATATAAATTAATGGCTTTTTAAACTTCAAGTATTTTAGATATATCTACAAATTCAAACAGTTCCCGCAGAGAATCTGCCTGAAAATATCTATTACGAATCAAAGTTAAATCAGCACAATCAATAAGAATGTGCTGAATTGTATAAGGTTCAAAACAAAATAAACATTCCGGTTGAACCTCACGTTTTAACGCAACCGAATGATTGTGTTTCTGATGCCTTATACAAAGAAAACAAACACATTCTACTTCACATCGGTACACAACGAACTTGCTAAGACTGTATGAAAATAGGCAAATCAGTGTAAGACGTTAGGATACCAAAGAAACGCAGCCGAATGATTGTGTTTCTTTGATATCTTAACGTCTTACACTAATTTGCGTCTATGTAAAACTGATAAGCCCCGGCTCTTGTTCATAAACCTCATGTGAAAGTTTTGTTGATAAAATGTTGGAACAAATCTCTCTTTTCCTTTTGTGTGTATTGATTTATTTGTAAGAATGGAATAAAAAGAGTTAGGTATCGTATTAGATGGAACGGTTACAAGTTATAATCCATAGACAAAACAGTCGCTTGAAACGACTGAGAAATCTTGATATGAGCCTATCAAATGATAGAATAGTCCGTGCAAGATCTGTGCGTCTGTCTGTCTTTGACTGTCTTGGTATGTCCCTGTTTTCTCTCTCTCTCTCTCTCTCTTTCTCTCTCTCTCTCTCACTCCTATCTCACTCTCTCTCTCTCCCTCCATCGAACGATCTTTTTATCTCTGCTCCTGTCTATCTTTGCATCTATCTATCTGTATGTCTGTCTCTAATTTTGTGTATGTATGTGGGTCCAAACCTCCCACTCGCCATTCCGTCTCTCTCTCTTTGTCTCTCTGTCTATCTGTTCTCTCTCTTTCTCTGTCTCTTTCTCTGTCTCTATGTGTGTCCCTCTCTGTCTCCCCGTCTCTGTCTATCTATGACCCTCTGTTCTATTCATAGCAAATTGAATTTGAAAACATGTAGTAAATTTTATATATTCCGTTTAATACATGATCCAAAATACATGACATCACCTTAAAGATTAAACACATATACACAACGTTAGAATTAATGCAAACCTTACTAACATGACACATTAGAAACAATTTCAAAGTTTTAAAAGAAAAACGTTTTGGAAACGTTTGCACTACGTTTTCATTGTGTTTAATGACGTTTGACGAACGGTTATAAACGTTTTGAAATGAAAGCATTTTGAAACGTTTGCACACCATTTTTGGTTATATTGTCATGTCTTTTGACGGAAGAGTTCCAATCTTTTGAAGGAACAATCTTTTGGAAATGTTTGCAATACGTTTTGTCTGTTTTCATGTCTTTTGACGGAAGCTTTTGTTAAGTTTTGAAGTGAAAAGTTTTTGAAACGTTTTCTCTACGTTTCTTCTTGTGTTTTTGCATCGTTTGACAGACGATTTTCAAACATTTAAAATAAAATGCTTTTCAAAGCGTTTGAACTACGTTCCTTCTTTCGTTTTCATGTCATTTTTCGGCAGCGTTTGATAAGTTTTGAAATAAAAACGCTATTGAAACGTTTGCATTACATTTCTTGTTGTATTTTATTTTCGTTAGAGGGAAATTTTCTAATGGTTGACTGAGTTTTACTAAGGATTGTAACAAAAACGTTTCGAAACATTTGCGCTACGTTTCTTCTTGTGATTTCTTGTCGTTTGACGGACGTGTTTTGTATTTGTGAAATACAAACGTTTTTGGAAACATTTGCAGAATGTTTTTACTTGTGTCGTTCGACAGAAACGTTTCAAATGTATGAAATAAAAAGTTTTGGAATCGTTTTTCCTATGTTTCTTATTTTATTTTGATATAAATTGACAGACGCTTTTTGAAGGTTTGAAAAAAACATCTTTTGAAAAGGTTTGAACAATGTTTTTCATGTGTTTTCATGCCGTTTAAAAGACGTTTTTTGAAAATTTGAACTAAAATATAAAACAATTGAAAATGTTCGCACAACGTTTTGACTTAAATTGTTGTGTCGTTTGACGGAAGTGAATTTTAGTTTTGAAATAAAAAACGTTTTGGAAAAGTTTTAATTATGTTTCTTCATGTGTTTTCATGATGTTTGATAAACGTTGGCATAGCGTTTCAATGTATTTTCATGTCTTTTGACGGAACTTTACTTAAGTTTTAAAATGAAACGTTGTATACACGTTTGCTCTAGGTTTCTTTTTGTGCTTACGCATCGTTTGACAGATCTATTTCAAATATTTGAAAAGAATCCAATTAAAAACATTTTAACTACGTTCCTTCGTGTGTTTTATGTCGTTTTGCGGTAGCATTTGATAAGTTTTGAAATAAAAGCGTTATGAAAACGTTTGCATTACGTTTCTTTTTTTGTGTTTTATTGTCTTCAGACGGAAACGTTTCTAACAATTTACAGACGGTTGAGAAAGTTTTGAAACAAAACGTTTTGGAAACGTTTGCACTACGTTTTGTCTTGTGTCTGCATGTCGTTTGCCTGACGTGTTTCGAAGTTGTAGAGTAAACAAGTTTTGCATAACATTTGCATAACATTTTTACTTGTGTTTGGATGTTGTTCGATAGAAACTTTTCTGAGGTTTGAAATAAAAACGTTTTAATTTTTTTATTCTTTCGTTTATTATGTCGTTTGACAGACGTTTTTTGAAGGTGTAAAATAATAGCATTATTTTTCAAAAGTTTGCACAACGTTTTTTATTTGTGTTTTCGTGTCGTGTTGAGAGGTTGAAATAAAAACGTTTTGGAAACGTTTTAACTATTTTTTCTTCGTGTGTTTTTATGTCGTTTTACAGACTTTTTCAAAGGTTTGGAAAAAAAAGAAAACTTTTGAAAATGATATACAACGTTTTACGTGTTTTTCGTGTTGTTTGACGGAAGCTGTTTAAAGGTTTGAAATAAAAACGTTTTGAAACGTTTTAATCATGTTTCTTCTTGAGTTTTTCAATATCGTTTGGAAGACGTTAAATTTTTGAAAACGATTACACAACGCTTTTACTTATTTTTTTATGCCGTTTTTACGTATTTGAAACATTTTAACTATGTATTTCTTTTGTTTTCGTGTAGTTAAACAAACGTTTTTCGAAGGTTTGAAATGAAAACTTTTTTAAATTGTTTGAACACAATTCTACTTGTTTTTTTTCCATGTCGTGTGATGAAAGTAATGCAAAGTTCATATGCATATGTAAAAACGGAAAACATTTCTGAACGTTTTTAAACCGTTTTAGAACAGTTTTCTTGCATATTGTTTTCAGTGTACATTGTAATTATACGCTGTATTATACTAACGGCTTCCACTCGTTTTCTAAAACGTAAAACAATATCTGCCCATACATGTATGTTACAAAGAAAACACTTTTATAAGTTGTATGAGTTTCACAAGGTTTGATATTTTTTCTACACGTTTCAAAACCGCTTTCCAAACGGTTAAAGACATTATTGACGCAGTTTTAGTGGTTACACCTAGTCGGTTAAATTTTGTAAAACCCATACTCAGAATGATGGTTGTGTCTGTGCAAAGAATCATTTAAACGTCTCATGTATATACATGTATACACGTGTGGCAAAATTTGGGTGTGTCCCTTCTGGTGTTATTCGGTGGAGTATATTTGTATGTTATACTCATCGACGTACACCAGAAGGAGACACATTTTAGTACTTATGTAAGGATTTTTCCTTTCTGGGGACTCCTTCTAAACCATCCTATGCTTTCCATGTATCTCATGTTTATCATGCTAAAGGACCTTATATATACTCATTTGAGCGAGTATACTGATTGGATTCCAACTAGAGTGAACGCCGAATGCTCTATTGGATACGGAGGGAATAAATGTTGCTATGGAATAAATGTTGATATGGTACTTTAGACTTGTGTCATAAATACACCCTAGACGCGCATATTTCGTTACGTTGGAAGCAGCGATGGGATTTTCACATTATCTAATGAGATAAGCGTATCCCTTTAATAAGATGCATGTGTGAGATTTATAACTGAGCTACGATGAAAAACGCTTGTGAGAAATCGCAAGGAAAGTCTTTCTCCCATTTTTGCCTATGTGGGATAAGGATTTGCCGCATGGAAAATCATTCGATCCTCTATACCGCGTGGCGTCAAATTTTGCCTAGCTTAACCACAAGCGCTGCATGACTCGGGTGATAAATGACGTCATTTGCGACGACGTTACCATTAAAAAACAACGTCATGTTTTTGCGGAAAAAAGTGCACACAAACTGCAATTATTAAGTTATTTGTATCATGTGTTTTAGGAATTAATTTCCAAGTTAGTTTAGAAGAAATCAGCAATCTTAACTATCCCGAAAAAATTAGAGAAATTAAATTACTTTTAATTAATTGGTCTAAAAGGATATTGACACCATTTGGAAAATTTACGGTTCTAAAAAGCCTCACCGTTTCAAAATTAAATCACCTGTTTCAATCTCTACCAAACACTCAAATAATTAGACTCAATATTTTTCAAATTTCTATGGAACAACAAACCAGATCAAATAAAAAGAAACACAATAACACAACAATATTCTGACGGGGGGTTAAAGACGATCAATTTATTAACATTTATTGACTCAACAAAAGTTACATGGATACGTAGGATCTTAAAAGATAACAGTAAGTGGAAAAACATTCTAGAAAAAAACCTTCCCAGAAGTAAACGCAATTTTTAATAATGGTATTTACTTTTTACAAAACAAACTCAAGAATATAAATAATGCATTCTGGAAAGATGTTTTTAATGCTTGAATTCATTTCTACAAAACTGTTCATATATTAACCTGGGAAGACTTTCTATCTCAGCCACTATGGCATAACCCCCTAATGAAGGTCGGAGGCAAAACGATTGTGTATAAACCTTTTATCAATAAGAATATTCTTTTCGTAGCAGATCTTATAAACGCTAGAAACCTGGAAGAAATCCATAACAGATTAGAAATCGATACAAACTTCATTTAATATAACGGTTTATTAGGTACTCTAAATAGACTCAAAACTGATCTACAAATAGAAACACAAGGACTAAACCTGATTAGACCAGTTTGGCCAAAAGCAATAAAATTAATCACTTTAGATGAAAAATGCTCGCAAAAAATTTATCAAACTCTATTAAATTGCAGTGCTCCTCCAAAAGCGGAAGCAAAATGGAGAATTGAAATAAACTTAGATAACAACTTTAACTTTAACTTTAAAAATATATACAGCAATTTACAAGAAATAACCAGAGACTCGAACCTAAAATGGTTCGAATACGAATTTCAACACAGGAGTCTGACAACAAATAAATATTTGAAGACAGTAGGAATAAAAAATGATGAAAATTGCAGTTTCTGTGGTCAGCAAACTAAAACATTTCTACATCTCTTCTCAGATTGTGAAATAAAACAAAACTTTTGGACAAATATAAAAGGTTGGTTGATTTCAAATCTTAACTTTTTCACCGAACTTGACTTTTTTAAAAACAGCAATCTTTTTAGGCATAATACACTCCAAAGAAACAGACTTTATCAAAAACTGGATAATACTTTTGGCCAAAAAATACATATATAATAACAAATACATAAACACAATACCGGAAATACAGGGTTTTAACAAATTTCTTCAAGTCAACTTCAATATAGTAAAATAAAGTTGCGTTTAGCAATTGTGAATGGGATGCGTTCAACAAAAGATGATCAAAATACAAACGACTGTTTGAAATTTGACCGTTTCTTATTATATCTGCTTCTATACTATTATATGTATATAACCCTTATAGGTGATAAAGATATTTGGCGGTTAATAAACATGCTTGTTTTTCTTATAAATACATGTATATAATGTTCTTGACCTCTATCTTCATAGCTGTTTTTCAGTTTTAAAGACAGATAGTTAGTAGAGCAGACTTAAATTGAAACAGAATGCTCAATTAGGAACTCTCTGCTTTACTTAAAGGCTGCGTTAAGCAGTCAACTACTAAGATTTAAGAACCACTTCTTAATGTCCGTATCCGCAACTGTAGGGAAAGGAAACATTACAGTATTTCTATTCAGTGGAGAAATAAACTAAATGTGCTAGGATGAGCATCTGTGGAGGAGGTCAATAATGTACTACTACTAGAGATAAAATATGTATATGCATATTTATATGTTAAAAACACACAAATGATTGTAAACTCTATGAAAGTTATTTGTTTCATGTTTAAATAATTTAAATGGGAGAGAAAAGTCCACCATTCATTTTGTTCATGTAGGATAGGAATTTCTCCTCCTCGGGTGGAGGTGCCCTTTTTATCCTATCATATATTAACACCCATGGTGGATTTTCTTATAATCAACAAGGATTGGGTATGAAGAGTGGCCATCGGTCAGATAGTGCAGCCTTTGGGGATAAACTAGTCATTATTTCCACTGGATTTCGACAATGAGGCGGTAGCATGTACTCCACTTTCTCCAATGCCTCCTTCATTGCGGAGAAGTTATCAAGCCATTGTCTCCTTGAGTGGGAAAATGGAACATTGGGATTCTTAAACAGCCCCGTCAAGTGTTGGGCGCAGACAAAGTAACAAATAGAGGAAAGTTTTCCTGTGATGGAAACTATACTTAACAACATTTCTAATCGGTCACTTTTCAAAACTAAATATGTCTTTAAATAATAAGTTCACATTTATGATATAAAGTCTAAGTCACTACAGGCTATCATTACATATGACATGCAGGAGGTGTGTTTAAGACTTACAGAGCGGAAGATGACAAATAATACACAGATTATGTTTAGTGAAAGTCGAGAAAGCAGAGGAAACAGCTGAATCTAGTACCATGGAATATCAAAAATTAGAGTCCACTATCTCGGCAAGCCACGAGCAGATAAAAAACCATCTTAGACCTATTTAAAGTCATCTGTAAATTAAAAAGCGGAAATAAAAATTCAGGGACAATAAACGGCATGTCAGTGTCTTTGAAAGTGGACACAGGTGCAGCCAATGTATCCAGTACTATGAAGATGTTCAAAACTATTCCGTACACATTGCATCCAGGACTGAAACAAACAAAAATGAAACGTGTAGCTGCTAATGGAACTTATCTAGCTTGTGGAGGAAAAATAGTTTTGACAATGAATTTTGGAGAGGAGCTGTACTTCCCTGTGATAGTTAGAGGAGTAACTTAGCATCTGCTAGGACAAGACTTCATTCAGCATTTCCGCCTGTTCTAGATTTTGTTGACAGGATTATATCTGTGACATATTCTGACAATTTCAACCAAGCACATGACAATCCATTTAGTGTATTCAGGAGAATACTATATTAACTTAACACCACAGTGGTTTCCTATCGGAGTTCACAGTAAAATTGCATCCATAACACTTAGTGAAGCTGGAATTATTTCGTTTTAATTGTCTTTATTAGATTGAGCTATATGATTAATTTTCGTTTCTAGAGTTTAAGTTGACACTGAGAGGTATTGTTTAAATTCAAAGCAAGTGAGGCAGTGACATTTTTCAATGTGCTACATATGTTGTTTAACTATGGTAACTATGTCATTCTGTTCAGTGGAATTTCTTATTTTGAAAGGTGGTGATAGAGTAGCAAACAGTTGGGTTGCCCCTTCTTGTTTTATTCGGTTGAGTAACCTCACGTCACATTCATCGACGTACATCAGAAGGATCTCCCTTTAAGTAATTTATGTAAAGATTTACTCAATCATTGGAGAACATCTTCTTAGGAAGGGTCGACAGAAGGAGTCATCCCATGCTTTCCATGTATCTCAAGATTATCATGCTTATTATGCCAAAGAAGCATGCCTCTTATATATACCCTCCGATATAAAGACCTCATTTGGCACAGCCTTACTGATTAGATCGTACATTGAGAGAACATCGGAGGTTCTATTGGATTCGGTGGGAATAAATCGTGTTATTGTACTTCAGACTTGTGTCCTGGATACATACTGGATGCGCATATTTCGTTACATTTGCAAAGCTACTAGAGAGGTAGCGTTTCAATTTAAAGCCAGGAAGGCAGTGACCTTTTTGAATGTGCTACGATAATTTCGTTTTACTATGGTAACTATACCATTCTGTTTTAAGTATTAAATGAACAGTAGAAGTTCTTATTTTGAAAGGTGGTGATAGAGTAGCAAACAGTTGGGTTGCCCCTTCTTGTTTTATTCGGTTGAGTAACCTCACGTCACATTCATCGACGTACATCAGAAGGATCTCCCTTTAAGTAATTTATGTAAAGATTTACTCAATCATTGGAGAACATCTTCTTAGGAAGGGTCGACAGAAGGAGTCATCCCATGCTTTCCATGTATCTCAAGATTATCATGCTTATTATGCCAAAGAAGCATGCCTCTTATATATACCCTCCGATATAAAGACCTCATTTGGCACAGCCTTACTGATTAGATCGTACATTGAGAGAACATCGGAGGTTCTATTGGATTCGATGGGAATAAATCGTGTTATTGTACTTCAGACTTGTGTCCTGGATACATACTGGATGCGCATATTTCGTTACATTTGCAAAGCTACTAGAGAGGTAGCGTTTCAATTTAAAGCCAGGAAGGCAGTGACCTTTTTGAATGTGCTACGATAATTTCGTTTTACTATGGTAACTATACCATTCTGTTTTAAGTATTAAATGAACAGTAGAAGTTCTTATTTTGAAAGGAGGGGGTATTGTGGCAAATAGCACAAATTGAGGTTTGCTCCTTTTGGTGCTTTTTGATGGAGTTACTTTTTGTTATATTCATCGACGTTAACCAAAAGGAGACATATACTTAACAAAATTTCTAATCGGTCACTTTTTAAAGCAACACGTGTCTTTAATTACTACGTTCACATTTAAGATATTGACACACAACATTGTGGGTTTTAAGTGTTCCTTATTTTTGAATTTATACACGCTGCTCTACTTCGTGAACGTCAAAAAAGCCACGTGGCTTGTTTGGCCTAAGTTGCAAGTGAAAAGTATGAAAGAAAGGCTCTGCCCGCAAGATTACACGAGTGTAATCTCCAATGACTGCCAAGCCTGGAAAACACCTAAAATGGCGAGAAAAACTCACGTGGAAAGCGGCAGAGCCGTCGGAATATTGCACGCTAGTGTATCCTTACGGCAAATAAGATTCAACCATAGAAGAATTCCGGAAGTTGAAACAAAAAAAGACTAATTTCCGTGTATTCCATATTAGGAAATGTTTCCGTCCATTTGAATGTGGCTTGAACTTATAACCGGATACTTTTGATCACTTTTAGGTAATAACGCGGAAATTTGACGTCACCGGAAGTAGAGCGGACCGCCCAAGGAAACCAAAACGACTGGTAAAAACACTCCTTTGATCCATACATTGAAGTGACTCACCCGAGAGACAGATTTCTGCCCGTTGCAAAGACGGCAAGACAACTTAAGGGTCAACACGGCCGTAACGTCACACCCAAGACGGTACATAATCGGCTGCGAGAGGCGGGTAGTCGCTGCTGGCGGCAACTAAAGGATAAAGTCATCACCAGACTGCTTGGGCCCGATGATACAGATTAGTTTAACCCTACAGAGCACGTGTGGCACATTCTCAAGAAACGTCTTCGTCCCTTACATCAGCTTCCAAACGTTGACGCATTAGAGCGTGACGTCGTCAATGTGTGAGTAAGTTAGGTCAACAATACTTCTGCTGAATTCTTCTCGTCTATGAGAATTCGATACAAAACTGTTATTGCAGCTGACGGGGGCAATAAGCATTACTGACATAGGGCCTAAGAACTATGGTAACACTCCTGTGAATTTCAAAATCAGGGGTGCCTTCATAGAAGTTGTTGTTTAAGGCCTTTCGCTACCGGAAGTCGGTCTTGCTGGCGAGCGGATATGCGTCTTGACGACACAGACATTTTCCGTACGTGCTTATACTAGAACATTTATAAAGGAAATGTTGATACGAGTTAGTATAATCCTTCATAGCGCAGTCATTACAGTGATTGACTAGCAATTGAAAGGCCATAGGTTCGAGACCCATGCGATCCAAATGTGTTTTTAAGTGTCCGATATATTGACTTCTCAATCCATAACGCAGTGATCAACGGACATGTTATGTTTTGTCTTCGTTGATTAGAATAAGTGATGTTATATACGGTCCAATTATATTTCCACTTACATGTACGTTTTAGTTTAATGACTAACAAGTCAATACACTCGTCATACATGTATACGATTTGATCGAACTATAAAGCCACACATAGAAGCTTATCAATACGTCAATCTTTTCAAGATCGATATTGCCCATTATTATTATGTTTAAATAATATAATTAACCTTGTATGCAAGTCCATGAATAAATAAAAATGCATTTAGATGACAGAATTATAATTTTAAGGAAGGTAACTGTATCTCAACTTCAAATATCACACATTTTAATAAGAAAAGCTGTTATTACAACAAATCCTGACTGTAATATTTTCTAATTTTTTCAGACTAACTATTTCATCAACCATACATTTGAATAAAATGAAAACAAATGTACATTGAATGAGTCAGTTTTTTGTAATTCAATTTTTTACCATTATGCAAAATTTAAATAGCTGCTAACATCTTTCTGAATACCTTTATTCAAAATGATTTTAGCTTTTCTTGTAATGAATGCTGTGGACTACTTATTGGGCGAGACTTGTAGTCATTAGCTTTATTTATTTTTGAGAAAAAACAAAATCATCAAAATTCCAGTCAGAAAAAGGGACCTAAAAGACAAACCAAACGATAGAATTTGCCTATATTTTCACACATTGTTTCTTAGGCTATTGTCATTCTTCATGAAAAGTTTCATACACATTGTATGGAAGTTAAGCGCACCTGCGAAGTACCTTAATCTTAGAAGGAAAGGTGAAAGCCGGGAAATTGTAATAATCTGTTTCACAGCTGATTACATTTGCATTGTAGCACAAGTGAATGGTTTATGAGTTCTTCAATTTTCTTTTTCTGAATGAGATATAATGTGACCGATTAGAAATTTTGTTGAGTATATTATAGTACTTAAATAAGATTTACTCCTTCTTGAGACTCCTTCTAAGGCAGAATTACCAGAATGAGCCATCCCATGCTTTCCATTATTCTCATCATTTTCCAGTTTATCATGCTAAATGACCATGGCTTTTATAATTATATATTCTTTGTTTCCCCTCAGTTGAGGGAGTTAACTGTTTTGATTGTAACTATGAGAGAACACCGGATGCTTTACTGGAAGAGAATAAATATTATAATGGTACTTCACACTTGTGTTAAGAATACATCCTTGAGCTAACTCTCGATTTTGTTCCTACTTGTCCCTGTAGTCTAATCACAGTGCGTCCCAGGCAATCGTGATGATAACATCATAGTCACTTAACCCGCCATCATTAGCATGGCTTCTGTTCCACTTAACTACATTTAGTTGAATAAACTTAACTGTACTTTATTGTCTCATCTATATTCCAAGTGTCAGGCGTTTTAGTAAGGCATCCAAATGCAAGTTTAAGAATTTTTGCATGGGTTGTTATCTCATAAATCCCCGGTTACAATCATGTTTAGAGAGGAGACATCTTGAAAAAAGTTCATCAGGATAGTAATACACTCAATTTATGAAGTTCTTGTGACTTATCCAAATTATTTTTACCTTGGTGACAGTTTCGGTTCTCCGTTGGAGCACCTTCCTCAGACTGTGACATCCGCGAGAACATGACGTCACAGGGTGGGTTCGCAGGGGGTAAATTGCGTAAACGCCCGAAGGGCGTTCACGTTAAATTTACCCCCGAAGCTAATGTAGTCATACCGTCATGAGCGGCAAAGAGATGTTGTTTATTCCTTATATTTATATTTTCTGTCTTGTCAATTAAGTGTGTTTATTGGCCAGATTTGTTTTTCTGTATAAGAATTTATCATATACCGGTCAAAGAGGTTTGATAGATGTAATGTCGATGTAATAGCCATTCCAGTTTCTAAATACATGTATGGTGAGAAAGTAGTCCCAACTACATGTACTGGAACTGTATTAAAAATTCAGGATTTTTTTTCAGTAAACTTTCTCTCTGTGAATGGAAAAGACTTACAAGGCAAAAAAAAATAATTTACACACATAGCAACGCGATGGCAACGACCTATGGGTCTGTATCACTCCGCTAGTGTCATATGACCGTCGACCAATGGGAGCTTAGTGTTAAGTGTGCGATGTAGTCTATTTGAAGAGGTCCACGAATAGCACGGGGAAAATCCGAACTGGCTAAAACCAGTTTCGAATTGTAGGTTCATCGAGGGATGACCTTCAAATTTTTAATACGATTACATAAAGACTTTACAGGGTGAATGTAAATATTATGGTATGACTGTGTGTGTGTGTTCTGCGTGAGCGGTGGGTGTATTGTTTGTGTTGCGTTTCCTGCTCGAGTCTTTCGTATTTATCTGTGATAGTAATTGTAGTCAAACTCTCCTTTTTGAATTCATCCCTATTCACCATCTCATCTTATCTTTCATAGACGCTGTATAACCTGAGTCCATATATAAAGCGTTTGTGTGGAGTCTGAGTTCGTTCTTAAAAGCCTGAGAACAAATTCAGAGTCAACTCAAACGCTTTGTAAGCATGGACTCTGTTCAGTGTCGCAGTGCCGTAAACTCTAACCCCATCCCCCATCTGGTAGTCGATATTTGGCATCTCATCTATATACAGTGAAACCCCTCTAAACAGGAACCTCTAAATACCGGAATTCTCTCTAAACCGGACAAAAACTTTGGTCCCGTTTCCAACCCTTATTTATTATAACCCATTACATAATAAATATGCCTTTTAACGCCTTTGATTTATTTCTACACTGAAGAAAATACATTCTTGAACATATATCATCAGAAATAGTTTCTATATTCTATCAGATGATAGCTTAAAGCAGGTTGAAAGTAAAATAGAATGCGCCTTAAGGCGCATTCTGCTTTACTTTCAAACTGCTTTAAGTGATAAGCTATATTCCATACTTTAAACAAGCTATGGGTTAAAACCCCTCTAAACCGGAAACCCCTCTAAACGGGACATTTAAATGGTCCCCACACATGTCCGGTTTAGAGGGGTTTCACTGTATTCGATATTGTTTTGACGATATATCGATTCAATTTTCCCTAATAATGGCGCCTGTAATTTGCATGTCATTTTTCACTTCTGATTGTGCAGTCTGGAACAATATACATGTAATATAAAACTGTATTAACTGAAACTGATATATCTTCAGAGACTGTGACGTGGAATACTTGCCAAGCTTGGCACAAGGCACAAAGAATTGCATAGCCATAAAGAAAGTACAAACATCTGCAAAGCCACTTCTGCGTGAGTTAAAACAAGTGAAACAGTTGCGCTGTAAGATATTACAAAAACTACACGGGGAAGAAAGTAACAGCCAGAATGCACTGCTGGACCTGAGGAGAAAACTGATCAAACGTATAGATGACCTGATTAAAACTGAGTCCGACATTATTAAATGTGAATACCAGGAGGAGAGAGAGGCTATTCAGAGAGATATTCAGGATATAGATGATCAATTAGACGCCGCCGAAACCTACAATAAGAGACTTGCTGAGTATAAGGATGATAACGAATCCCAGCTGTTTGTCTATATGAAACAAGCACAGGAGAATGAGAAAAGGGGCAAGGAGTTGATACAGACACTAATGCAGTCTGGACAGACACACATACCAAAGTATGAAATCAGAAGTACACTTGAACAATATCTTCGTGGTGTGAAAAACCTAGGA
Organism: Gari tellinella; assembly: GCA_922989275.2. Lineage (NCBI taxonomy): Eukaryota > Metazoa > Mollusca > Bivalvia > Cardiida > Psammobiidae > Gari > Gari tellinella. The sequence goes on along the minus strand of OV277869.1, from coordinate 13,847,885 downwards.
CAGTTTGATAAGGCTGTTCAATTAGCTTTTGAAGCAAGCTACAATATCAAATCAATGAAGAATAAATATAACTGTAACATTTCAGGGGCATGTATGTTACGGGATGGGTCATTCGTGCTGGCAGACTACAACAACACCTGTCTAAAGCAACTAGACAACAGCTACAGTATAATCATCACCCTGCCCATACAGTGTAAGCCCAATGATGTCTGTTACATCTGCAAGACCAATGAAGTGGCTGTAACTTTGACCAATAGGGTTCAATTTGTAAAAGTGATATCTCCTATGGAGCAAACAGTATCATTTCAAGTTGACGGGGACTGCTCAGGCATATGCTATAGTCAAGATGAACTGTTTGTCTCTATGAATTCACCTTACTCGCAAGGAATTGTTTGTGTGTTTTCTTTGTCGGGTCAAAGAAATCTCACAATACCTATTGTCATAGAAGGATGTCCTCCTTCCATTCAAAGGAATTACATTGCTGTCAGTGGTGATGGCAGACAATTATATGTGACATATAACGGTATGTTGTATATCATGGACAGGACTGGCAAGCGTCTGTCGCACTCAATTGACGCGGGACTAAACGCTAATGGAGTGTGTACTATGCATGATGATAGCCTTCTGGTCACAAACAACACTAACAACAAAGTTTTACATGTCTCTAGCAATGGTAAGACGCTGGGTGTGGTTTTGGAAATACCGGGGCCACGGGCAGTGTTGTATGACAGTGCTGCTAAAAGGGTGATTTTACATACCGAATCAAGTAATGTTATGAAAGTTTTTAGTGTAAGGTGAGATAAACAGTCGAACCAGTAAGTAGCATCGTTTTTGAAACGGGGATAATATATACCAACATACCGGTTTTCACTTCAATCAGGACTATTGACCTGTATACAAGCATTCACACAGTTTCGCTTTATGTTTTGGGTCTTTTTTTAAATAGTCATATAACACCGTTTTTACTGACATGTGATGACCATGTTTGTGTTATAAAATTTATTTACATCAACGCTATACGACGATATAAACAAGTTGTATTTCATTAGATCCATATACACCGACGAACAAAACAAACGCCTCATCTGCATTTGACCCTCAATATTTATTACATTGAAATCTGAGCAGTATAATTTCGTTTTGAAGTATAAAATGTAAAGTGTATTCAACAATTGTGGAAAAGATCATGAAAAAACGTTTTTATCGTATTCATTAAACATGTCTTGATATTCACCCACCCCTGCTAAACCGTCATTACTCCTGATACAGGGTATGTCCTCAAGACTTGCGAGAACAATGCATGTACTCGGTGTGCTATAGATCTACACAAGTTAAACATCAAGCATCGCAGAAAATAATTACCCGCTCTTCATGTAGAGCTACAGTCAGTTCGGGACTGGGGCTGACGTTGACAAAAACGTTGAAAGAGAACATCCATATGTGTTCGAATGGGTTGCAGTCAGACTAAGCTGTGAGCCAGCTCAAGACATCGGTACTATTGGATATCAAGAAGTTTCGTGTCCATCGGGTAACATGTGAGCACGCATGGTCCTGCTTATAGTTTAGCACAGCACGTTGACGGAACGTTGGCAAAACAACAGGTCTTAAAACTCCACCCAAATAAATACGAAAAAGACTCAAGCAGGAAACGTAACACAAACAATACACCCACATACCTCATTCCTTTTATAATGACTAAACATGTCCTAAATGTGAAACTGATAGCCACCCACACCATCAAATAAATACGAAAGAAGACTCAAGCAGGAAACGCAACACAAACAATACACCCACCTCTAAAGCAGAACACACACACATCCATACCATAACAAACACACACACACACACACAAGACAAACATAAAGCAAAGTGAACATAGGAGCCCGTCTTGGTACGGTCAGCAGCAATCAATAATTAATTATAAATTAACCATTAACAGCCACTGGGGGGTTAAACCTGGGTTTAGGGGCGCCCAACCTCACACTTATCTCCTATATTCACCTATAAAGACGAACAGTGTACATAAAATATAAACCCTGTTCCCCTCCACCAAAACGATGGTGCTCCAGAAAACAGTTACGTGCGATACGTTCATTACGTCGTCTACACATCCGAACCCGCCGTCTTCGATCGAAACGTTGAATCTGGACTCTTTACTAACCACAACCGTCCTCCAGTTCCTTTGTAGGTGGTTCTGTGTCCAGAGACGTCGTTCCCGACGATGACGTTCCGTTAGAACAACTTCACACTCAGGCCTCCTACAAAACTCTGCGTTCTCTCAACCGATTTCGCATAGTCTTTAGACTTACCTTCCGACCTCAATTACTGGTATATATAAAAGGACGTTGATTGCGACGTTGTAGATCAGTCACGAAGGTGACATTACCGTATATAAACGGCTTCCCGCACAGACGTGACACGAGGCTTTTCGGGACGTGGTCTATCCGCAAGGTTTGCTTTGACGTTGACACGATTCACCAATCTCACAGTAGTGGATACAGCCACGTTAGAGCATCTTCAAAGCTTAATTTGTGAATTGTTGATTTCAAGCATTCCTCAAATGTTGCGCCCTTTCATCGTTATTTAGGCGTGGCATTTTAATTTATCCAAATTTCCTTATGTTTTTGTGAAATTTCAACTTGTAAATCAACTTGAAAATACCTGTCCACGCTTTGACTGAAAAAGAAAGCTTACGACAAAGGCGCACGGTGCGCATCGTGAGGAAAGTCTTACCCGCGGACGCATGGGCCAAAACGTGGAAATCTTTACACAAGTACGCACTGATATTAAAGGCCAAGTTTCGGAAATATCAGAAATGAAAATAAATATGGCCATTTTTCGTTGAGGCGTTTCTTTTTCTCGTTAGTATAGATATATGAATACTGTTAATTTTGGAACGGACACGGTATTATAAATGTGAATTGTATCAACCTAAATATGACTTTTTGATGAGCTTTTGTTGAAGGCTATTCCACCCACGCATGTCTCTTTTTCTGAAACATGTTTTGGTCCTATGGTTTTTCTTGCATTGTGATTGCCTGATCCATATAACAATTGTTATGTCATCTTTGAAAAAACTCTCTAACACAGAGCTACATAAAGTACAATGACAGTCGCATGACCACTTTGCCAAACAGGCTTAAAGCGCTTATATTTCAAAATGTTAAAGAGAATCCGAATGTATTGGCATGAAAATGAACGATTTCCTTTTCTTTGTTTGCTGTTATACCATGTCTGAAGGACTGGAATGAACCTTTCACTTTAATACAATTTCGTTACAAGACAAGATCACGCTTATTGTTAAAACATTTACAATTCTTACTTAAAATACCAAAACCGTGGAAGAATCGCTTTAAGAAATGTTTTGAAAAACTAATGACCCATTTCAACGGCAAGACTTTGTGATTGATATATGTTCCCAGGGAGTTCTTAAATATTATATTACCTATGCAACGTGTCTAAAAACTATAAACACTCTCTCATCAAAGTAACTTGAATACACAATACATAATCATCGATCTAGGTGATGAAGCTTGCATTTGATATACTTGATTCTCTATTCACATATTTCTGAGATATTCAAAAGCAGTACAAGATACATAAATGTGAGTAAGAATTTTAGACTGACGCTCTGGTACAACTGCTAGCAAGTAAGGCGTTTGCCATTAACGACACGTCTGTTTTGTTTTCTTTAAAGAGACTGGCAACGAGATTTTTAAATAAATATAGTAATGTTTAAATGTATAACAAACGCTTATATAAACAGGTAAAAATTACAGTAAAACCTCGCTATTACGACCACTAAAACGAAGGCTAATTGATTGTGTAATAGAGAGGTGACAGCTTAAAACAAGGTTACAGTGAAACAGAAAGCTCCTAAGGAGCTTTCTGTTTCACTGTCACCTTGCTTTAAGCGGTCACCTACCGTAAAACACCCTAATAATTAACATAATTTAGTGGTCGTAATAGAGGGGTTTTACTGTAGTTAATAATAAGAAAATATGTTTGAAAAATATATTCCAAAGAAAAACTATATAGTTCGGGTGGAATTCGAATCCTGGACTCGGTATGCTGGGGAGAAAACTTAAAAACTTTATTCTGACGTCTAAACCACTTGGCCTAGAGCGGGCCATTCGTTTATAGGCTGTCGATTTAAGCTACTTCAGTGCAAATCGAGGGAAATGTTCTTATTCTTCACAGGTTAGTTCTGCGCATGCGCAAACGATGCGAATTGATTTGAACGATTTCAATTGAGTATAGTAAACTCAATTGCAAAAGCGTTGGAAAATATCTTAGTGTGACTTTTCTTGAGGATGTTTTAGGCTGATCATATTTCCTAATGCCAGATGCACGATAATGCTACATATTTGCTTTTATTTGAGTATTTGTTTTATGTTTGCCAATGCATGACTTGGTTTTAAGTCTCTTTAAGGTACCAGACTAACCTAAGGTTTGAATCCCAACAATAACATCTTCCTTATATTGAAATTACTTCGTTTGCAAAAAAGTGTTTGCTAACGTGTTAATGTAGTCTGGTAATAAGCTTACACAGTTCTGAAATAACAGCTCCTGATATTGATTAAGATGCTCCAGTCCTGATCTGGTTGCTTGTCTCTCAAATCTTGCATTCAGTCTCTTTAATAAAAAAGCATGAACATCGGGTGTCTTAGGAACTTATATATGGCGTAATAACAATTAATACCCTCATATATAATGATTGAAATTAGCTAGAATTGATCTACTTGCCATGTATAGTTACACCACGACCAACATAATTTGAGATAACTATTACTAGTTTATGCGAAATACCATTGCCTGCTTTTAGATTAAAACGTTACTTAGCTTTGTTTGAACTTTAAAATACGGGTATGGTCGAATATAATGAACCCTTCTTTTCGAATTTCATGAAATAGAGTAATTTTGACATATGCTAGTTTGAGTTATCGAGTTCTGACTTTATAATTCAGGGCTCGGGTGCATGGCAGGTAGTAGGAACCTATATGTATGCTAAAGCACTAGCTGTTAGTTAATCCTGTAATAAAAAAACAATATCTAACTCTCAGCGAGGGATTTAGCATACAGATAGGCACTAACTACGTGGCATGCACCCGGGTCCAGATGTCAACCGTCTGAATCAGGTTACACGCATAAAATTTTGAAAATGCAAACAAAACGACATATTTCTTTGACCGTAGACGTACCTAACGTATTCGATCGTGACCCCCCCCCCCCCACCCACACACACACACACACACACACACATACACACACACACTTAAATAGCACTGAATAACTAATTTGTTAAGTCGACTCACTGCTACTCAAACTTATCCTTATTTTAAAATTAAAACGTAGAATCTAGCTTTTTCATTTTTGAACTTTAAGAAAGTGGTATATTAAAGATAAGGGAGTTTTGTTTTCGTGTTTCAACGATAGCAAGGAAAGGGGCAAACTCGACTTCAGAATGTTTGAATAATCGGTGCTTGTCCGTCGGCGATAACGTAATTAAGGCTAGTACAGCGCTCCCTCTCTACAACGACATCCAATGGGAGACAAACATTGTGTGCGTGTATCAGAGGGAGCCGTTATAGGGAGGGAAATTGGCTACATTTACAAACAGTTTGAATCCAGATCAGACGCCGCGTAACGCGGCGTCTGATTTGGATTCAAGCTGTTTGTCACTCGCCATTAAGTTTTTTTCTAGTATCAAAATGTCCATTATGTAACTTTAGAACAAAAAAAAACAGATGACAATTTTCAGCAGACGATATTACAGCAGTAAAAGCGTTAGATATAAATGTCTTGTTTAGGGAACAGCGACAAGGGTCGTTGTAAGGAGGGAATCGTTGTTGGGAGGGCCGTTTTAGGGAGGGAGCACTGTATAAGTAACTGCTGTCCCTGATAAGTGCTTTTGTTTATCAAATATATGTCCCTACAAATGTATATTTCTCATTCTCAACTTAATCATTTTTGTAGTTTCGTTTGTCTTGTCGTATTATTTTTTTAATATAAAATGTTTCGATAATTCAGATGTAAGGTATTCTCTTATCTTTTTAAATAGTATGTTTACCCTAAATTGCATATTCCTGCTTAAAAGAGCTTCGTTTTAACAAAGTATAGTATTGACATGAATAATCTTGCGCCACCACCATGTATAAAACAAAATGTCTCGTACAGCACGACTGATGTTAATCAATTACATATGAAATAAAAGTATATACTATGCTCTGCAGTATAGTATGAACTTGTACACTTGTGGCGCATAAACTAAGCGTAAACAATAAAAAAGGGTATGGGAAGGAAGTGCAAATTCTAAAAAAAAAACACCATGAAAACATGTGGGAATTTTCATGATCTTCAAAGTAAAGCAAGTTCCGTAATAAAGAAGATACGTTATAAACAACGTTTCATGACAACGATTTCATCGAGGTACAAACATTTATTGAAAAGCAAATTGTTATACTTTTATTTTACTTCATACCGACAAAATTGACAACGTAACTTGCTGAAAACGCAAGCCAACCCATGTTTTAACCTACCGGTATGTGGAATGAGTATAACCACTTCTGTTGCCTCGCTATTTTCTCATTATCTTAATATTGTAGGCAAGATATTACCATAGATCTATAAACTTTTGTTGCAATATATTTTTGCCCCGAATTTTATATGAGTTAAATCTCCAATTTTAGTTAAATTATCAGCCGTATCGCCACATTAACTCTGGAATAATTGCGCTTAGACATAGGATTTATTTCTCATTCCGCAATATCGTATGCATAAAATCGTCAAAAAATTAGGATTTATGACTTTTTTGTTATGCGTCTGATCTTGAACGAAACTGTTTACAAATATCACTTCTTTCGAGGACGCTTATCATTATTAGCCACATGCACACAGAAATGAAAATCGTCATGCCCGATAACAAAAGTTGACGATCAATTATTGAGACATTTCGATATTTTATTTAGACATTTCGGCATTTTATTTTCATTGGAGTGAATTGCAAATGTGTCATACGGGTTGTTAAGAATTTATAAGAATTATTATACTCTTTGCAGCACACACAGTTTCAGTGAAAATTTAGTTACACAACTTGTACTGACATGATTAAGGATTAACCATACGTCCCGCCAAGATAAATGTGATAACAACATGTTATCAACATGGCGTTACACTCTTATTTTGGGTGCCATATGGTTCAGGTCCCGATGAGCTATCTTATTTTTACAGATTCCTAACGGGTTATGCACTGTTTACAAATCACTGTCACGCTCTTGCAGGACCGACTCGTTTTATCGTATCTATTATAACTACCTGTAGATCGACTCCAGATTTCTTTCAGATTGAGCTGGTTATATACGAGTAATGGAATTTAATTTGTGAACTTGTTTATTTGTCGTTAACCTTTGTCCATATAGAATTTAACCTTAACATTATCTACTAAAAACTGGTAAACTTCTAAGACAAGTTAATATTAACTCGTGGGACATAAATACGAACCCCAAACAGGATAGATCCTTATCAGCCGATGTGTTACAAAATGTCTGCTTAGGTTCCAAACAATTTTTATGTTAACTACAACCCATGTCAAGGAGAACAAGGGTTAATCTATGAATTTGCAATAGATTGGCCATTCATGTACACGACAGAATGGCAGTCCACATCTGTTTATTCGCTTACCTAATTTCTTCCATTTGATACAACATACAAATACTATTTTTTCGGTATGTACACTCATTTTAGTTGTCCGTTTTGCCTTGGTACAGTCAAAAGTATCCCAGTCGATCTGAATCACGGTAAGAAATCGACTTATTTTACCCGGTGCCTGACCTGTGTCCAAATCCTCCCTCTTGGACTAACTGAACCAGCTTGGCATAGAGAGGTGTTAATTTTGTGTATGTTGACTGTCTCAAGAGTTTATATAAGTAGTATATATGTGTTTCTCATTAGTCAATAGTCATTACAAATAATATAAGTAGCAACTGGTGAACAGCTAAGGACCTGAATAAGCGCACAGCAACTAGGCACACTCATGACCATTCGTCTGTATTTCATTATTCGTACTTACCTTGAAATACAATTTTACGCTATGCGACCTGTCTCTTCTGTATACGCAATGTCTACATCTAACTGCCCACTTTGAACGTCCGTGTGCAAGGCACTATGGCATGTCACTGAGATTAAAATGATTTACTTAAGGGCAAGCCAGCACTACAAACGTACATGTATACGCAGATGAAAGTGACAGTTTTGTCTTATTCATAGGGTTATGACTTTGTGCATTTATAGATCATACCCCGTTTAAATCTTAGAATGTTAACATCCTTTATTCTGCTCGAATACGAAACATTATTTTCACTGTTGTCACGTGATATATTATAATATGTCAGTATTCATACATCGTGCTGTCTGTATGCATGTATGCCTGTGTGTATTACAGATAGTTTCTGTTGTGTTCTGTTACATCTTTAAAATATGTCATACTAACTTACCTAGAACATTTATGTGGGCATCAATATTAAAATAGTTCATTACCAGAAAAGTTGTTATATTTAAGAGCATTGGGGCACAAATAACTTCTATTCTTTAATATGCCAAGTGTAGCGCACCAACACTATGATTTACTTTAACATATAGATATTTGTATTGCCCTGAAATCAGATTGATCAATCATAGAACTGACAGCGTTATGTGCAGTTTTAAGGCAGTGAGCAACATAATTGGTTTACTAGTTTGTGACATTAGGCACTTTCGCAAATACTACTATCGACATTAACCCATAATCCCATAGCCTGTTTCCTGTTTTGAAGACAGGCGACTACTTAAAGCAAGTTGAAAGAAAAGCAGAAGGCGCCACAAGTCGCATTCTGCTTTACTTTCAGTCGGCTTTAAGTTATTATCTTCTAGGATATAGAAAATATTTCACTCGTCACTGTATAAAAGTTAACTATTTTCTTCAATGGAGGAATGAGTTAGAGGCGTAAAAATGCGTATTTATGGGGTAATGGATTAATTGTCAGATCTGTATAAACTCGTTTTGCCTGCTACTCGTTTCTATAGTTATATATACAAATAATTTGGGAACAAGTGTTACAAGATACAACACACTTTATTTATTGCCGGGTGTTCGCAAATAAACGTTTATTTAACAGTAGTTAGAAGCTATTTACCTACTAAAGCAAACTTTTCTTAACAAAACATTTAGCTAACTAACAACCTGTAAAAAACAATTACCGGTATACATGTATGTTCATGTTGTTTGAGGGCATCACAAACTAGATTGATTTTGATACTATTTACATACGGCAATAAAAGTATACAGTAAATATGATGAGTATGTAGAGTCAAAACTGTATTAAGCGACCATTCAAACATGTCCCTAATATGTTTAGTGTAGAGTTATTTGCTAAATGCTGAATAAAAACAAACCTGAAAGTCCATGTATATATAATCTTTCTGCATGATTTCGATCCCACACGCATTGGCACAATTATGATTTTTGCTTCACAAAAAAGTATGCTTTTTGTATACTTTATCAAGTAAAGATGGCCTAATATAGTATTGTCTGCATTTATCATAGCACATTAAAGATATATATATACCCACATGTCTATATGTGTGATATAAAACTGTGTATATATATTATATGTATAATAAGAAAGTCATATTTTCGTTTTTACATATTATATGTATATATATATAATTTAATATTGTTTGCTTTTATTACATTTGGTTAGCTGTGATTGGCCGTAATATTTGTTGCATAACTCCATGAAAAAACCTGGGGCCCGTTTTACTAAACTACATACGCAAAATTGTTGCGTAAGTCAAAATCGTTTTACTCTTATTTTTCGATCATAAACGTTTGCAAACAGCAAATAGCCAGATCAGAGGACGCGCTTTTAGCGCGTCCTCTGATCTGGCTATTTGCTGTTTGTAGCAAGTGATAATAAAAAATATAAATTAAAATTAAAAATTTTGACTTACGCAATAATTTGCGTAAGTGTGTTTAGTAAAACGGGCCCCTGAGAGCCAGTGTGGAACTCACTATACGGAACGACACTTATAAGTGTAACAGTATTAAATGACATTTATTTATCTAATTATTTATTTATGTCTGATTTTTGTCAACCAAAGATTTTACCAAATATTAAAAAAAAACATTTATGCAAATACAATCCGATATTCATGTTTTGAAAAGCACAAGAACTTCACGGGCCAATGTGTAAACAAAATAAGACATAAAAAGGAAGTAAAAATCAATTGGAGAGTGCAAAATAAATTCACACGTTGCTGTAGATAAAAACAATATATGAAGAACAGAAAGTAAGGTTATCTATCACACAGAGAAACGTATACATGACTGTTTTAATCAAGTCGATGTCTGTCAATTGCAAGGTTTGCATTTTACTTTTTGATTTGAAAATCAATATTTTGTAAGAAAGTCATAAACTCATCAGTAAATAATTGCATGTATTTAATCTACAAACTATATTTTGCAATATGGTCTCTCCTATTTCATAAAAAAATTATTCGCTCTTACATCATGCCATCTTACACGATGAATAGCTCTTATACGTAGCCATTCTTTGTACACAATACCGGTAGTTTGAAAAAATGTCAAGCCCTTACCTCAGGTGATCGACAATCGAGCTCGCTAGCGACTCAAGATGAGGGCATATAAAGGCAAACAACGCAGATCTTCAATATTCATTACAAGGGCATATGCAATATCCGCATACTATTGACTTTAGTATGGATGTATTATATACTAGCGAGTTATTCCCCAACTCTGGTTCTAGAACCATAATGTAAATAATGTCTGACAGGTTGCCCCGTGGATTACACGTAGGTCCTCACAAATAATCGAATGCCGCAAAAATTTTTAGGCAATTTATTCTAGCCGTTATTAGGTTATTTAGTGTACACATGATTCATCTGTGCTTAAACAACCTATGTTTTTTCTTAGATATCTATTGATACAAAATAGAATGTAAATCAGTGTAAAGCATTGTCTCTGAAGCTTAAAGGTTAAAACTTTAACTAAATCCCATTGATTTGTTAATATGGTGTTCAAAACATTATACTGGTACACTTATAAGTGGCGTTGAGTGAGACTTGCTATTTTCCCAACAACCTAGAATTTTATAAATCACTGTCAAAGTGCATGAATACTCGTATGCTGTGTATAAAATCAATGAATTGTGTATTTGATGCAACTTCTGAGTAATTGATCTTAACTAGACAAAGTAAAGCTGTGATGAGAGTGGTTCTGTTAAGTTAACAATATTTCCAATTGAGATACATGTACAGTTGAAGGTCGATACTTTGAACTCAATTAACTCGACCTTACCGGTATTTTATAAGTTAAATGTCGATGACTTGGTCGCTTTTAAAGTAGAACATACTCATATTTCAAAGTTAACACGTGCCTAAGCCACGTTTTAACTTTGAAATATGGGAATTTTCGAACTAACGCGAGTTCTAATTTTCGAGTTTCGCCTGTTTATGTTTTTTGGTTTGATATATCAAAAGATATTTTGTAATATAAAGTAGGCTTCAAGATAACTAGGCATGTTCATGCTAGTTTACAAATACAGTTTTTAGTTAAAGATATCTTGTCGGAAATCATTCTGACTCTACTGTAGGTCTGCTTTTATTTCTCAAATTTGAATTTTAGGCATTTGACTCACAAAATATTAAATGCGTGGCAAACAGTTACGCGGAATCTGATCAGGATCCAAGCTGTTTGCAAATTACTATTGTACCCGGTGTAAGGCAGCGAAGTGACCGTTCTTTGAAGACGCTAAAAGCCGATTTAAGACACGTCAGAATCAGGATCAAAACTGTTGATACTTCTTTTAATATTTCTCATGTCAAAATAATAAAAGTTAAATTTTAGAACTAAAGGCATGCGACAATTGTTTAAACTTGATGACGTCATGGCAGTGAAGGGGTTAAAGGGAATTGATAATCAATCGTTTTTCCCATATATACTACTTTGAAAGTTTTTATTAACCCTTTGCCTGCTGATCGCGACATCACTGACTTTTACAAAACAGTTTGGATCCAGATCAGACGCCGCGTAACGCGGCGTCTGATCTGGATCCAAATTATTTGACACTCAAAACTGTTTGACACTCGTTTTAAGGAGTCTTTATTTGAACTTGTATAAATTTAAAATTAAGACAATTCGAGACGACAATTTCAAAGCAGACCATTTTGCTGCGGGATAAGGGCACACTACGGTCTACACTTCAAACCAAAATATCAAGTCAGATGCGGTTAATACGAAAAACATACTACACTCAATCTTATAGACACGTCCCTGTGCCCGTTTCATACAATTTGTACGACAATTGTTGTCGTAAGTCAGATTATAAATGTCTCAATTATCATTTATTTTTCCATTTAATCCTGTCTGGGACATTTGTTTGGAATTGTCTTGAAAAGACGATTCGAAAGAGATGTCACAAAACAGGATTAGATAGAGAAATCAGAAATTGAATGTATTTTAAAGTTTTGACTTACGGCCGTTTTGTCGTACGAAGTTCTATGAAACGGGCCCCTGTTGATTGAGGCCAAAAGTCGCATCTACCATGATCGTTTATATTTTGCTATCATTTTTGTGTAAGGTCACTGTCAAAATATAGATAAACAATTTTCACTTTCATCCATTTCAGTGCATAAGTGTCCGATTCCTAAGAAAGCGTATAAAATTCTCCTACGTGTACGATACAAAGTTAAGCACCAATTGTTTAGAGTCGAGCAGCTATGGTTTAGTGAGTTTTCATGTACTCGTACATCAGGCCGGGGAAAATGCTGAAAAAAGATCCATTAAACAACATAATTATTTATTGGAAATTACCACAAATATTCATATTTCATTAAGAAATGCTGCATTACCTTCATCTTGCTTTAAGCAACCAGCTGCCGCAATCACCAACACACTTAGCTCAGATAGTTGTCTTTAAAGAAATACACAGTTTATATCTATGGTTGTAAATCTAACATGGATTCAGAAAAGTTCAGTTTGTTTTCTTTTCAATAGTGGTGAAGCATCTTTGACATATGCTCTTTAAGAATATAAATAAATTAAAATGAGTTGCAATGACCTTTGTTCAAACCGTCAGCTCACCCTACATCAGGCGCTATTGTTAACTGTACAACAGTGGTTCAGTATTTAAACGGTAAAACTTTTCAGAGTTTGAACAGTTATTTGTTTTTGCTAATTCCAGGCTTTGCATATACATTTACTTGATTAAACATAGACACTTATATTCACCTTTCCATCCCATGCTCGACAAACCTTCCATTAGAAAGCAGTTTAAAAAAAAAAATACGTGCCATTATTACATTAATATTGCACCTGTGTGAATGTTTCTGCCCGTTTTTGGGACCTGCTTTCGTCTTGGTTTCTCTACCCGACTAGTATACATATTTCTCACCTGATTCTAAAAGAAATATCCCTATCACTGTCAAGCTCATGTCTTAGAGCGTATTAAAACTAAAGCGTTAATGGGCAACATTTGATCCGCTTTAAAACAGTTGTATGCAGGGTTTTTTCCAAGATCGATGTATAGCAAAGTGACAGTTCAGTAAACATGAAATGAAAACCGACTCACGTGTGAGTTAAATTAAAGAATCAAAATGTCTGAATATATGGATCAGATGTAATAAAGCGTCTGGGTTGAGTCTGAGGTCGTTCTCATGTCCTTGTCTGGTCAGATTTGAGCTCCGGACGCCTTATAACAGAGAAGTATGTCCTTCTATCGCAGAAGTCCTACTTTTAATTGTTACAACCAATACGTACATTGGAAGGACGTGTTTGCATTTAACCGTTTTTCCACAGAAGCGACTTTTAGCACATTTAATTCATGTGTGTACCATGAGAAATATTTTTAAATCATAGCAGATGGTAGCATAAACTTTAAACTAGACTGGACGAAAAGCAGAATGCAAATTACTGTTTTAAGTGGTCACCTGTTTTCAAAATTAGAAAACAGGTTATGGGATAAAGGGTTAAAACAAACTAACTTTTTAAAGGTCGAAACTACGTTAAGAACAATGTTCGGTAAAGACGTGTTGGCAATTTTGTAGGTAGTATTCAATATTTATAACAAATGCTCCTAAAGCGTTATAACATACACAACTATTTAGCGACGTAACTACGTTAAGAACATAGTTCGGTAAAGACGTGTCGGCAATTTTGTAAGTTGTATTCAATACTTATAATAAATGCTCCTAAAACGTTATAACATACAAAACTATTTAGCGACGTATCAGTGATGTTTGATAAAACCTGTGCAATGCCTTTAACAAAGCCATGTTAGTTAACACATTTTCATCATCACCAATGATGTTTATGCCAATATGACGAGGACCTTGAGGATGAAACTGATGGAATAGACAAGAGGTTAGATCATGATGATATTGCAATAATACACCAGCATTATCAGATTGGAGTTGGTCACTTCAATTTCTAAAATATAATACAGAAAAACACTATTATGTATAAATAACCAAAGGGACATAGATAGCTACAGCAATGTTGTAAACATTCATTGTATTGTTGTTTTCCTGTATAAGGGAACAAATTGAAAACGACTACAATATCTAACACATTTTTATTATAGTTAAATATCGTAAGCATACACCATCAAGAAGAAAACTTCTATCATAAAAATGCCGATAATTAACTATAAATAAGTAAAAACATCAAATACGTGTATCTACATAATAATGATTTAGAACCTTATTAGCGGCTAAAGATTTTATTACAAAATTGTTTAAGCCATTATCCAATAAATACCTAATAACAAATTAAATGTATTCCTCCATTGAAGAAAATATCTTCACTTTATATAGTCATAAATATGTACTATAAGAAATAGTTTGTATATCGTAGCAGATTATAGCATTAAGTTAGGTGAAAGTAAAGCAAATTGCGCCTTAAGGCGCATTCTGATTTATTTTCAATCTGCTTTATGTGGTCATCTGTCTATGAAACTAGAAAGAGGTTTTAGGGTAATGGGTTAAACATGATTTGATTGTGACACACTGTGTCCTCTGATCTGACCATCACTTATAAATGACATTGACCTTTGTTTGACATGACCCAAGTCAACTGAGCTCAAAGACCTTTTGAGATGGAGAGAGAAGTCCATATGCAAAACAAGGTCTATGTCACATGCACGTCTGATTTTCGATCTCGGGAAATCTTTTTTAGAACAGAACAGAACAGAACTTTATTCACTCAGTCATACAAAGTACGAAACAAGAGGTTGATACAATTCACACATACACAATATAAGTGATCAACATGGTTATCAGGTTAGGTTGTATAATTATGATTAGGTTTGAAAAGATCAAAAACATGGAAATAGTAAAAATGAAAAAAAAAAAAAAGTTGGGGAAAAGATTTCTTCGTTATATTATTTATAAATCACATTTGTTTTAGGTCAACTTTAAAGAGGGAATTAACAAATTTTGCCTATCATTAAACTATTATCTCTTCTTTTTCTTCTAAAAGTTTACTACATTATATGTTTTCAAACATTCATTTAGCTTTCATACAAATTGTTTTATAATATAACATGTTTGTAAACAGTGAAACAATATAACATCTATTACTCGCCATACATATACACACAAATATTACTATATATTCTTCCATTGCATGGACACACATATACGGCCGAATACAAACCGATGTGTATATATACGTAAGCGGATATGTGTATTCCCTCATACACAAATACCTGCACCCATAAAATACAAACATACATCATTTCAAACAGATATAAATGCTATTGTCTTTAAGAAGATGTCTGTAACTGCATGTGGGCATTTTCAATTTACAATTAGGCCTGTATACTACTATATTTAGTTATTAAGAGATGAATTTTACAATTTATTGCACGAATGCTTACAGTGCAGACCCTGGTCAGGGGGCTTATTCAGGAGCTTTCTGATCTGGGTTTACACTGCAAGCATAGTGCAACTGCAACTGTTCTATACACAGGTACACTGATGCAAAATTTCGAGTTACTCGTCACTAGGGCTCAGTGAGTTATAGTTTACAAGTTAAAGAATAGAACTTAATGTAGATAAGATGTTTAAAATATTTACACTGGTTGTAACGTAGCTGTCTTAATTAGTTTTATGTCAGACTATTACTTATACTAGAACCTCTTTTTGTCGCACCCTACCGAAACGAAACACAGGGAGAAACTAAAGGTATATAGAGTTGCGTGAACAAATATTAATACAGGGGTTAACACTCTTTATGATAAAAATGAGTACATTTAAGAAAATCAATCAAACAGTTATTTTGAAAATACGTTTAACCCCTTCACTGCCATGACGTAATCAAATTTAAACAATTGTCGTCTGCTTCTATTTCTAAAAAACAATTTTTATGTATTTTGAATAAAGAAATATTGAAACTAGATCTAGTGTCAAACAGTTTGGATCCTAACCAGACGCCGCCTAATGCGGCGTCTGATCAGGATCCAAACTGTTTGCAAATAACTACTGTACTCGGGGTAAGGTAGTGAAGGGGTTCATTTGCTACAGTTTCTCAAGTATGAGTTAAAAAATTAAGTAAATACAAACATCTGCATATAAAATAGTCCAAAGGATGGTTAGCGTAATGCGGCTTTCGGATTTCTTCCGCCGTTAACTCATTCACCCTTATAGCTGCAAATAGGAATTTCCAATTTACAATTAGGTCTGTACAATCTTTGATTATTAAGGGTTGGCTTTTACAATTTATTGCAAAATTTCAGACAGTGCATGCCCTGATCAGAGGGCTTATTACGATCCATCTGATCTGTGATTACACTGCTAGCGTAGCGCCATTGAGCTCTTCACCGGTGCCCTGAGTGTAAAGGTCGAGTTACTCGTCACTTGGGCTCAATAGATAATGAGCCAATAAGCTGATGAGTAGTAAACAATGTAGGTAAGACATTTAAAATATTTAACTGTACTTATCAATAACAAATCATTGAAGCCTTTCGGTAGCCTTTCAGATGATAATGGACTATCGCTTGCTTATTGTTCAGCTTTATACACTATCAGGTATATTGGACAAAAACAGCCACGAAAAAGGCGTGCGTCGTTGCTTGCAGCAAACCCTGAAATGACCTCTTCACATTCAGTTATAAGCATACAGGTAAACTGTCCGGTGTATATATATGGTGGAGAAGACGTTATTCTTTCCCGTCTAACCACAAACAAAGCGTATATGCATTGCAATGAAGTGTTAAAATAGGTTAAACATGATTTGTCACTTGTCTTTGAAACTAGAAAGAGACTATAGGGTAATGGGTTAAACATGATTTGTTTGTTAAACAGTGTGTCCTCTTATGTGATTATCACTTTTAAAAGACAATGACCTTTGTTTGACATGACCCTGAACTGGATTATTGTTAAAGAGTTGTTTTTAGGTATATCTAAAATTAATTGTAGACAAATGCTTTCTCATAAACATGATCATTAAGTCCTAGAATAAACCTGTTTAGCTTTGCAATTTACCCACTTTGGGTTATGCATTATATTTCATATAATAGAAACAATTTAGGACTATTAAAATCAAAGACACTAAGTACAATGTCCGTCAAAATTGCATTTATAAGGAAGCAAACAATAGTTTACACAGAAGTGCTTTTTGGAACATTTTCTTGTCATAAACTACAAAGTCTATAGCTAAGATATTTGGCACGTAGCATCAGTAGGTAGTCTTTTACACCAAAACACAAAATAGAGTCGTGACCCTGTGGTCCAAAGAGTACCACCACAGAAGTCAAATGATATACTGATACATAGATATACACAGAAAAATAAAACAAATTTCCCTTGAACCATATACTTTACATACATTTATAGAGGCCTCGCTATGTACAAGAGTAATGTTTTGTAGAAAATACAACAAGTACACAGAGCTACTATTTCCCCAAAAATCACCTATTAGTGCATACATGAATTGCAATCCATACCGCTGACTTTCTATTAAATAAATCAAACGACCACACTTGTCAAATATTTATTCTAATAATATATTTGCAGGCGTTTCACTAATTAAATGAATGCGTTTTATCCAGGAGGTGGTGCGACTGAGGCGTTGGAACTGTTTGCTTCGATGGGTCTATTTAACATTTGATTAAATAATGCCATGCGATTTGCACGCCTATAATAATTTGTTTGCATTTTGCTGACTCGAAAAGACATTTTATAGACTGTTTTGTTTTTCGTCCAAATGAGATTGTGATACTGTTAAACTTGACAATCGGTAACACGTTCATTGACCAACCGAGGTCACACGAAGACCCCATAAATACCTTATTAGGTTAATTAAGTCCATATGAAGTAGCCTCAAAATCACATTTAGATCTTTACAAGAGCCCATTCTTTTGCTTGAAGCCAAATGGTTTTCTCCAAGTTATGAAAATCATTTATGTTAATTTTTAACAAGAGGCCCATGCGGTCCTTATCGCTCACCTGGGAAAACCCACACAACGGGCACATGAACCCTGGAATGGGATAATTTTCACCCAATGACATAATTTCAAACACCTTGCTGATGAACATGCAACATTTAATGAAGTGGTTTCTAAAATATCTTAGCTCATGACTTTGTACATGATTTCAGACAGTAAGACTTTTCATTGAAAAATCTAGTTTTAGTTAATGTGACCAAGATATGCAACTGCCGCGAATCATTTCAACAATATTGGTAAAGGATCACTAGAAGCGTCACCATGCCAAATATTAAAACTCTGAGCATATTAATTTCAGAGAAACAGAGATTTCACTTTATATCTCTATATAAAACTGTGACTCCCAAGGTGGAGTCATTTTCAATCCCATGTATTTAATTTGAACAATCGTCATGGAGGACCTGTAGATGAGGCTTTGTGCCAAATATCTAAGCTCTGGCCCTTGTGGTTTATGATAAGAAGATTTTTGAAGTTTTCAATGAAAAATTCAATTTTTAGCTCCTGTGACCTAGGTATGCAACAGACCGAATCCGTTTCGATAATATTAGTAAAGGGCCTCTAGGAGTGTCACCATGCCAAATATCAAAGCTCTGGCCATAATAGTTTCAGAGAAGAAGATGATTGAATATTTCACTATATAACTCTATGTATAATTTTCTGTCATAAATCTATATCTTAACTATTTTATCCTTATATATACTCTTTTTTTACACCTTAAATGTGTTAGAGCAAAGATCCGAGTGTTCCAAAAATAGCACAAATTGTGATATATGATATGAATACCTCCCTTTCATAGTAAAGAAAAGAGAAACAACTCATTTCATTACTCAAAAGCGTTTACATATATATATATATTTTTGTATCCTTATAACACTTACTTATGTTTGAATTTCAGGCCGATTAAGAGTAAATAATCTTTATGCATTTTTAGCTCACCTGGCACGTAGTGCCAAGGTGAGGTATTTTGATCGTCCTGTGTCTGTCGTCCGTCGTCGTTCGTCGATCGTCGTGCGTCGTTCGTCGTCAACAATTTCTTTAAACGATATCATCTCCAAAACTACTGGGTGGATTAATACCAAACTTGGCCTGAATGATGCTTATATGGTCCTCTTTCAAAGTTGTTCAAATATTTCCGGTCCGTTGCATATCTAGGTAACAAGAGCTAAAAATAGATCGTTTCAATTAAAGCTTCAAAAATCTTCTTGTCAAAAACCACAAGGGCCAGAGCTTAGATATTTGGCACATGGCATCATCTATAGGTTCTCTATCAATATTGTTCAATTCTTCCCTGGGGGTCAAAATTGGCCCCGCCCCGGGGGTCACCATTTTACATAGAGTTATATAGTGAAATCTTCAACCATCTTCTTCTCTGAAACTAATATGGCCAGAGCTTTGAAAGTTGGAATGGTGACACTTCTAGAGGCCCTTTACTAATATTGTTGTAACGGATTCGGTCCGTTGCATATCTAGGTCACAAGAGCTAAAATAGAAATTTTCTCTGAAAACTTCAAAAAGCTTCTTGTAAAAAACCACAAGGGCCAGAGCTTAGATTTTTGGCACATGGCATCATCTATATGTCCTCTATCAATATTGTTCAAATTTGCCCCTGGGATCAAAATTGGCCCCGCCCCGGGGGTCACCCTTTAACATAGAGTTATATAGAGAAATCTTCAATCATCTTCTTCTCTAAAACTAATATGTCCAGAGCTTTGATATTTGGCATGGTGACACTTCTAGAAGCCCTTTACTTGTATTGTTGAAACGGATTCGGTCCGTAACATATCTAGGTCACAGGAGCAAAAAAAAGAAATTTTCACTGAAATTTTCAAAAATCTTCTTGTCAAAAACCACAAGGGCCAGAGCTTAGATTTGGCACATGGCATCATCTATAGATCCTCTGTCAAGATTGTTCAAATTTTGCTATATAACTCTTTGTAAAATGGTGACCCCCTGGGGCGGGGTCAATTTTAAGGGAGGTAACTGTATCTAGTCTTCAATTTCCCAATTTTCAAAAGAAAAACTGTAATTACAACAAATCCTTACTGTAATCTTCCATGTATTTTGGCTTTGGATGAATTCACTGTAGCAATCTCATAAGTCACATTGCGCGTTTCAACACCGAGCCTCTCTAACAGCCTTTCACCACAAAGTGTTTTGTCTGCACTGTCGTCAAGTAGCGCGTATGTTTCATGTAACAACCAACAACGCTACGTTATACGTACCTGTTTAGGTTGGGCACCCCAATTGAAAAGACTTTAAACCAAACAAACAAACAGTTAATGTCAACTTCGAGCAATCGCAAGAATTACAGCTTCAACAAAAGCTAGATCAAATGCGGACTACATATTTCGAGGAAATAACTCGAAAAGAAAAAACTGCATGCCAGTAGAAAAGAGCGGTACCTTGAAAATTATTGAATCGTCACTGACTCAGAAGGAAATCCAAAACAATCCAGCGCAACCGGAAGTAGAAGCTCATGATTTTGAAGTGAAGAAAAAAGCCACTGTCAACACTGTCTCCATTTCCACGAACTTTGACAATTCAGTTGAACAATACTCACGTTGGACGTGGATTCAAATAACTTTAGTATGGCTTCTCAATATGTTATTAATTATGAAACAGAATTGCTGTATTCCAAAAGTAGTTTTCAACAAAAAGGGCGTGTATGCCAAACGATGGTGGAAACAAGTGCAATACCTCGCAGATATTTTCTGGAAAAGGTGGTTAAGAGAGTACCTTTCTTCGTTGCAGATGTACGCAAAGGTGACATTGTGCTGGTGGCTGACGAAAACAAATCAAGAGGGCAATGGCCGTTAGGCAGGGTTGTTGATATTAATTTGGGTCGGGATGGTCTAGTACGTAGTTGTGTAATTGATATAAAAGGTCTACAATTGTCAGGACTATTACAAAGCTTTGCTATCTGGAAGGTTCAGATTACAAAATTATTATGTGTAGTACATTAAGAAAAATCCCGTAAAACATTTTAGTTCATGTCTATATTTCGAAAAAAAAAGCATAAATGTGTGTCTAATTAATTTATTATAAAGAATAATTCTATAGAAAAGATAATATATGTTGATGAAATTTCAAGTAATTTCATGGTGGGGAGTGTAAAACGCGCGACGTTGCACGTTATCGTCGTGCGGTTTGGCGCTCTCCGACTACGTTATGACGTCGTAGAAAAAAAAAGTCATTGAGGATTTGAAATTAGAACAATCACGTCGGTAAGAATCATTTATTATATATTAACATTTACTCATTAAATTTAATTCTATGTTATTATCGGAATTCATTATTTATTTATTTGTTAATTTATTAATTCTGTAATGTAGATAGATATAATTAATTAATAGATGTGTTTATACTTTCTAGGTCTGCTTGTCTGTCAGTCTGTCCGTTATACGTTTGTCTGTCAGCCTATTGGCTGTCCGTCTGTTTGTTTGTGTTACTATATTTCTGTCTCTATTATTGCAGAGAATCGCCGTCTCGCCAGAATCAATGAACGAAAGAAAATTAAAAGAAAGAAAACGGCGCATACTCAAATTGATGTTTACGTCCCTCAAGTCCTCAACAATGATGTTTGAACTTTTCACTATATAACCCCATATAAAGCGTCGACCCCCAAGCGGGTCAATTTTGACCCAAGGGGCAAAATTTGAACAACTTTGATAGCGGACCTGTAGATTATGCTATGTTCTAAATATCTAAGCTCTGGTCCTAGTGGTTTTTGACGAGAAGATTTTTTTGATTTCCTTATTTTTTCACTTCGGTTGTCATGGCAACCAGAGTTCTGCATTGTTTCAAATTTTTTGAACAACTTTGAAAGAGCTTAACCCAAGGAACATACGACGCACAACGCACGACGACGGACGCCGGACAAAGACCGACCACAAAAGCTCACATTGAGCACTTTGTGCTCAGGTGAGCTAAACAAAAAAAAGGTCTGACAAGTGTTATGTTTAAGTGTCCTGGAGTAGGGGTCATCAAGGTTTATGTTGTGATTGATAGACTTATGTTATCTTATACTGCGTTATACTATAGTGTAGGCAAATAATTGCTCTTTAAAATGATATATCACACATGCATTTGGCACTTTTTATATTGAAGTCATTGATCAAGTGTCTTTATTTTTCAAACGCCCTTAGGAGCGAAGAAGTATTCGCCTTTATATCAAGCTGTCAGTGTACAGAGCAGTAGTACGAAGCACGTAACTGTAGGTCAGCGAGGCAAATACAGGGTGTACTCGTTTTGCAAGACAACTTAACCACTTCCACACAATTTTTACACAAGGTTCTTGGTATAAGATGGTAAGAGAAGGTTCTTGTCACTGAAGTTCTCGAAAGAGTACAGTTCCAATCTGTACATAGACTTCTTCAAAATGTTTCGCATGTTAGTTTTGAAGAAGCGAATAGAGCAGCAAGTACCTAAACAACATCATATGACCAGGTGTGATAGTACCTTTGATGCTAGAATCAGGTCATTACAAGCCACCTTTGCATTCTTTGGAGAAATTCAACAACTTGAAAATGCAGCCATTTTCGCATAGCGGTGGAAAAATGTCTTGGAAAATAATTATCAAGACCGGACAATTATTCTGACAACTTCACTATGTAATATTTATAACGAATCTGAATAGCTTAGCTATAAGAGCAACTACCCATGAGATGCAAGTTCAAGAATATGGTTTAATATTAGGTTCGCCTACTCGGACCGAATCTAAATGTGCTCATACAATTAACTTATTTTAAGGTAAAGGTGCACCATTATATTACTTCCCTGAACATTATAGCCTAGCAGTACTTAGGCAATTTATATAAATGTGGGTTATGCTGCATAATCATACAAGTTGTCGAACACCAACTGCACAATGTCATAATTATTTGATAATATTTATATAAGAGGCAATTTAGTTTTTATGAATAAACTTAAAGAATAGTAACAGTTTCTGCCACAGATCAGAACCATACAGAATTTTAAAAAAAGTAGTTAAATTGCAAATGGTGATGACTTCTTTATCGATATAAGGTGCTTTATTAAGACACTATTTGGATCTAGCTTTATCAGCGAAATATTATATTCGGGGTATTTTGCCTACCTTGAAAGATGATACTTATGTAGAATACAGTACATGTATTAAAATACACTTCTTTCTTTTCATATTCATTTACTATTGGTAGAATGGCACATGAACAGTTTGCAAAACCGACATTCAAAAGCAAATCACAATACCCCAGTTGGGTAAGTGTAAATGCAGTGAAAAGTCATTATGATTTGGTCTTTATCCTGAAGAGGGTAATTTTCTTATCACATTGTCTCTACCTCTGAGGGAGACTTTCCTTTTAAGACCAGTTACAAAACATTCCTGTTCTACTGTATATTTTACTCAGTTACTAGTATATACTGAGAGAAAAAAGTTTAGTCATACATTTAGGATGCAAACCACGTCTGCGCGATACAATTTATCATTCATATTGTATAATGACATAAGTAACCGAACTTTTTAGAACAGAGAGAGATATTGACTGTTCTTTAGCCATCTGCGTATAGGGAGGCAACTCCTCTTGTATTGTAACTGCTTTACCAGTCATAAACGAGATTTCAGTCATGGTTCTCTCATGAAAGTTAGCAGTTCTGTTGGAAAAGGGGCCAGGAACACAAATCCAGCCTTTTGGAGAATAATTCTTTACAACTACGTGTACAATCGTACGTTGAAAATGCGATTTTTCAAATTCCTTCCCTTTGCATTGTTGAAACAACAATACTCGGAAACAAATTATTGCAATCGATATCTCTCAATGCCACCCCCTTAACTGTGAACCTCACTTTATTTTGTTTTGTTCCATATTTCTTTGATATTGCTTTCAAGACCTACAGAAAATTGGGAATGCTGTCTATGAGAAATCTCATGTTAAACAGCTTTCTTACCTTTTTCGCCCAGTATATAAACTTTCAGTATCTCACTTGATTTTGTGCGCAAAATTACCCTGTCGTTAAAAGTGTCATACCACACAGCCTCTGGTCTCAATACCCACAACACCAGTCCCAGTCTTTTACTATCACTCGACAAATGAAAGATATTGCCGGTAGTTTTGTTTGCGACCAGAAGGCTATCATCATCCAGAGTGCATATTCCCACAGCATCTAGTCCTGATTCAGTGTATCTCGACACCAGCTTTCCAGTTCTGTCTATGGTGATCACACTATCCTTATCAGCAATATGTATTTTACTGCCATCAGCGCTAACAGTGAGGGAAATCAGGTAAGATAATATTGCCTTGCTTTTGTCATCAACCTGTATTTTACGAATTGCTTGACCTGACAGAGTAAACACGCAAACGACTTCACTTTCTTTAGCCTCGTAGCAAATAAATAATTCATTGTGGCTATAGCAGATGAGCCTACCAGGATAATCAAGTTTAAATGATCTTGTTTGCTTCATTGTATTCCCTACACTTACAAACTGAACAATATCTTCATTGTACAATGTCACCGCCATCTCATTGTTAATGTCGATATAACAGACATCACTGGGCTCAGTTGACATGTCCAGTCTGTCAGTTATACTGTAGGATCTCAGGCATTCCAGGTGCTTTAGGCATTTGTTGTTGTAATCTGCCACCACGACTGACCCACCAGGCAAATCACACAACCCAATAATGTCACACTCCTTTATGTCTTCCTTTGATGTAACAGTGACATTCTTTTCATGAATTAACTGAACACTATCTGCATTATTTCTCTGTGAGAACAATCGTGATTCATGTACCAGGTATGGTATGCGCCAAAGATTTTGCTCTAATGTACATCTTACTTCATACTGCGGTATTTGTGTCTGGCCAGACTGCATCAGTGTGTTTATCAACTGCTTGCCATTTTTCCCACTCTCCTCTGCTTGTTTCATGTAGACAAATAGCTGGGATTCGTTATCATCCCCAAACTCACAAAGTCTCTTACTACAGGTTTCAGTGGCATCTATTAAATCATCTATTGTCTCAATATCGGCCTGAACAGCTTCAATCTCCTCCTGGTATCCGGATTTGACCACGTCTGATTCAGACTCAATCAGGTCATCTATACGTTTGATCAGTCTAGGTCGTAAATTTTGAATAAACGTCTGACTTTTCATTTCCTCTTTGTCAATGTCTTGTAATCGATCATGGCATGAAGATTTCACTTCTTTTAACTTTTGCGTAAGTGGTTTTGTAGATGTAAGTAGTTGTTCTAAGACTTCATCTTTCTTCGTGCCTTGTGCAAATGTTGGCAAGTATTCCAAGTTGAAACAGTTCCTGAAGATATAAAGAAGTGCTTCTCAATACCATAAAGAAACATAACAAGGTGCCAAAGAATAACCTTTCGTATGTTCTTTATGTGATGGACGGATTTCTATACTTAAGAAATAATAAATTCATACCAGTGTTTTATCGTGCAATTGAACACTGGTAGGAGTTGAGATAGGTAGTAATTTGATTACAAGCATCTCAACGACTACCCGAAAACACTGGTATTAATTTATTATTTCGATTCAAACACATAATTTAATCTTAATTTGCACCGAAGCAACGGCGCTACATTTCTTGGCGTACGCATTTTCGAAGTCAAATGATGTCACGTTAGAACGTTTAGCGCGTCAGTGTTCTACTGAAAATTCGTACACTGAAACGGTCCTTCTTCGCTTATATAGGGGTATGGGCGAGGTGTGTTAGAATACATAATAGAACATTGAGCAACTGTGTGTTTATTCTCTAGTTATTGACAAAACAAATGCATAACCGAGTGAGGGCAAAATGACACAGGAGTCAGTTTTCTAATTACAAAGGTTGAAAATCATAGCGTGTGAGGTTATTGAACACTACACATTCAGTCTTAGTAAATGCATACCACAGATTAAAGTTTATTACTGCGACCGTTCGATTCTGCACTCCGTATAATATACAATTTAAGACACACAAAATGCATACTGTAAATTGAGGGTTGCGTTTTCTTGTACACATATCCATGAGTATTAAAATGTAAGCAAAAATCCTTAAGCTAATCAAACGAAATTGACAGTATATGTGTGAATGTTCAACCATCAATTTGTTTTGAGCTACATCATCTGTTAGACTACTTTGTCATCTTCCTTTGGATACATATTCAGCTACTACCAACTGATCCAAATTATGTCACTCAAATCAAATAAGTTATTTTATAAGTATAATTAGTAAGCTATATCTTATTTCTTCTCCTTCTCTTCTCTTACTTACCACTCCTTCTATTTGTTGTCACTAAATAGTTATATATGTTTAGAGCCATTGCATATATTGTATGAATGTTTATACACAAGGGGAAGGGCCGAATCTAATGTTGTGCGAACTTGTGGCCCAACCCCATTTCTATGTATATTTACTGAATAAAATATGTTTAAACTATATATCAAAATTTGTTATAAAAACAGGCAAAGTACACATTCTTAATACTCCCTGTACCTTTGATCATGGCTTTAAAGGTAAGCAATATATCGTGAGCTGAACCTCGACACAGTGAGCACGTGTGTTTAATATTGTATCCACCATTTACTTATAGTCCGACAGAGGACTAGTTTGAATTAGAAACGGTTTCTCTCGACTGATTCTACTTAAGCATACGCTACTGATTTAAATAACACCGCTGTCATCACCGGTGTCATCCTTGCGCGGTTCTGTAAATTCAATATTTCGTTCACAATGGCTTCCGAAATTGTTTAAAACAAAATTGCCCCAAAATCAGCATTCATAGTTTCTTTTTCTTAACTGAGTTGACCTGACCTTTTATGTTAAGTTATAGTTCATTTTTTGAAAATTATGCAATATAACCTGGAGCGACCGTAGGGAGCGAACAGGTTATGTTGTATAATTTTCAAACAAATGAACTATAACTGATTTACCGTTTGCCTCAAATATGGCACGTAGGCTAGTGTATGGCAGTGACCGTTCAACCTACTTTACATATACTAAGTTATCGTTCAACCCAAATTACCGCTCGACTTAGTTTGTCAGCCAATGAAAGGGCTTTATTTCGGAGGGCGGTGCTTTGTATTTTCGGAAGCCGGCGAGCTCACTTTTACACATGACGTCACACGAAAAAACTAGAAAATCGACCGGGAACCCTCTACGCGTGAAGCGCTCGCTGTAGGCATTTCCATTTAGAAACAAATAAATACGAAAGAAGACTCAAGCAGGAAACGCAACACAAACAATACACCCATCTCTAAAGCAGAACACACACACAGCCATACCATAACAAACACACACACACACACATACACAACCACACACACACACGCAATACCAAACCAAGCATGAACGAGTCGCCCAAATGGAAATGGAAATATCAAGTATTGAGCAGCACCTGATCGACCAAGATTCGAGTCCTTTAAACCACTAATGGAGCCAAGCAACAATTGTTTTAAAGTCGGTTTAGAAAAAAATTAAAAAATTATAGAGTGAAAACATCCTAAGTAAAGAGCATTTTTGTTTTTTACGCAAGAATTAAACGCTTATAGTAGCCTCTGTATTGCTTGCCTTATGAATTGATAAAAAGCAACCGTATCTTAGTACAATATTGAAAATAAACACATTCCTTTCGAGACGTTTTACAGTCAAATCTTTGTTAAACGGTTACACAAAAGAAGACAATACCCTCAGATCGGCTGCTTAACTCTTTCAACCCAACACTTATGAACAATTCGAGTCTAGGCCATTTTTGTAATAGGAGATCTACAATGTGGTTCTACAATGTTTGCTGTTGACAAGTGTAACGGGTACATTATAAATGACTGGTGTACTCGTCACCTAGGGTTCAATGAGTTAATGCAGGACATGATTAATGCAGAAAGGTAAATTCAGAGCGTTTCATATTAATTTTATTATGCACTAACTATAGTCTCCTGACTACAGAAATATTTGATTTATTCGGGCCTCTTCATTGAAAGGCCGCATTACATAGGTTATACTGTAATTCCCAGCTGAGCGGTTGCTGTATGACGTAATGATGCGCTACGCTCCTCCATAGCACGCGGTGGCTATGACCGGTTCATGACTTGTTTATTTTTCTGCCATACCCAAGTACAAAATTGAACGCATATGCGATATATATTTTCATTTCTCGCTGAAATGGAGCCCTTTCATTGGCTGGCAATCTAGGGAAAACGGTAAGATACGTAATATAATTATGATGAAAATTATTATTATTGAAATGTAAAAAGTAAATTAATGTATCTGCTTTAACACTGTCATCGTTATGAATACTAACACCTTCATCTTAAGTCTGACACTCCACTCTTTACATTCAGCTTGGACTTTGTATACTTCCAGAAAGCCTTCGGGTTAGTCTTCACCTCCTGTGCAAGGGCCTCTTCAAAGTTCTGACGTCTATTTCTTGTGTGATTCCTAAGCTTGTTTCTTGTTTCTGGTAGTCATAGGGATCGTCGGGGCTGTATAGTATTTCCACGCTCGCTGCTTAGCCTTCACCATTCTCATACCCTGCTTATCCATATAAGACTGTCTCTTCTTGTTTCTTCTCCTACCACTAGTATGTGTCGGAATATGGCTGCGCATTTCCAAATGATCACTAAAATGCTTCTTGTGTATTTTCATCCTCCAACTCTGAGTTCCACTTCACATTTGATAGAAGGTCCCTCATCATAGTCACCTTTATCATATTTGTACTTCTTAGTCTGGATGGTCAAAATCTCAACTTTACACTTGTACTTAAAAACTAAAGTGAAGTGGTCGCGATTACCTAGCGGAGCTAAGTACTGCAAATCACTGATTACATACTGTTAACACCAAGTCCAGTACTGATGGTCTTTGGTGCCCTCGATATCTAGTCTTTCCACATGTGGTATCAGGAAACAGTCTCCCAAAACTCTCTATAAACTGGTCACTGTCTGAATTATCTCCATCCGCAGACACACAATTCTCCCAGTCAATGTTGGGATAATTAAAGTCACCGACAATGATCAAGTCATGAAAGTTTTTATCCGATATTACACGCAGAAGAGATTCCAGATTTTTATTAGTGTCACTTGTACTTGATGGCCTCCGATGCACACAACCTATAACTACAGATTTATTTCTGTCCACTTTTACCTTCACCCATACTGAATCTTTACAAACTTGAGTATCCTCACTCATATTAAAAAACTCAACCCCTAGATGTGCTTTAACATATATACAAACACCTCGGCCTTCACTGTCAAGGTTATGTACCTTCAATGACTATCTCCGCTTCTAGTTCCTGGAGTCACCCGCTTACAACTCCGTTACAATGGGGCGCGCTTCAGAACGAGTTTTGGTACAGATTCTATCCGATTTGTGTTACGGCTTCTGCACCGTGCAGCATGTTTAAACAGATTTAGGTACACAAACGTTCCCATTTCCGCAAAATCCCCAGGCGAATGCACACCCAAAAATAGGTATTGCGTTTTGATATATATTTCTCTAGGTTCAATGACCACTGTCGCTTTTCAAATTTGTATAATTGCCGATTACGGAGCGATTGTTTGTAAAGTTTACATGTACACTGCACTTTTATTCAGACAACTTTCACTTTCGGAAGAAATGCCGAGCGCCGTGTATTTATGTGTTGATCTTAACATACCGCGACTGTTATCTGTTATCCTGTATTTTGGGAATGGTTGTTTTTATTGATTTTCATCATTGCTAATCGTTCTTGGCAATGTTACGGCTCCGAAAGGATTGTTTTGTGAATGCTACAGATTATTTCTTACATGGTTACAGATTATGACGGGCGTTGCAATTATATGTAACCCTAATGGAACAGTGGTGCCGAACGCGATCTCAATCTTTGAAATCAATCCACGAGCTTGTACTTGTTTTCTAAACGTTTGGATACCAGATGGTGCGCACATTACATCTAGTTTGTATGTAAGCATACAGTTATGTGTTTTTTACGACTTTCATGCAAATACAGTTCATATTGTCAGTTCATTTGTTCCTTTTTAAATTATTTTAAATGGGTTTGCAAGCTTCTTCACACGGGCAACACAAGAATGTTTTGTAAGATATAAAACACCCTCAACTGTTTTCTTTTCTCATTGATTACACATGCATCTGTTAATAAATATTCAGTCGAATTTGGATTGTTTAGATTATATGTGCATCACCTCTGTTGTACCCATAAACCGACATAAATGCTGTTTTCATCATTTTAAAAGGAAAAAGAATATCATATTCGTCAATACTGCACAACCTTTTTATAAGCTGCACTTATTCTAATACAATTGCGAACAGAGTGTACACATTATGCCACTGGAGTCAAAATTGGCCCATCACTGGGGTCACAAACTTTACATACAAAAATCATTCAAATTGAGCGATACCATTTAGTGTGGGGTGTTTTACTCGTTTGAGTAATATAGTTTAAGCCATCAGTTAGAATTAAAAGATCTTAACAACATTTGTCTAAAACATGTCACATTGTCAATGTATCTCTATGACTCAGGTGAGCAATTAAGAGTCAATGTGGCTCTTGCTAATCTTGACGTGTTGCTTATTACCTGCCAAAGTCACAGTTATGCGCCATTGAATATAATTCAGTCTTACAGTCTTTCCCGTTTAAACCTACCTAAACGCCAGCGCATTAAAGTAAAATGCAAAAAGACATTTATCTGAGTGTCAAACAGTTTGGAGTCTGATCAGACGCATTGTTGACTGATGAAGTCAATGTGACTCTTTAGGATTCCTTTTAACAATATTTTAAAAATAAACGAACATTGCAAACTTTAATCAGAGGATGCCTTCTTAAATACTGTATATTCCATCAATATTTACATTCACCCCATTCAATTTCATTGAATCATCTGACGTTTAATTCGCATAAACGCATTTATTTGAGAGGGCAGGACTTGTGGATATCTTCGCAGAGGAGGCGGGGCTTATAGATATTGTTATGTAAACATGTTTATGATCTGATTTTGTTGTTTACTTTTAATTTAAATGCTTTAAAATGTGTAAATTCTATCTTTATAACATTTAGAAGTTTTTAGAATACTCTAGAAGATCAGAGACATACAAACATGTCTCTGAGAAGATTATGGAATAGCAGAGAATCACTGAATAGTATGGAAACATATAGATTGTTCTAGTAGTTTATATTCACTGGTAAACAAGTTGAATCACATGATCTTATTTTGTTGACAGAATGCCATTGAAAGTCTACATTTAGTAATTTCATGGTAAACAAATGATCACATGATCTTCAGGAAATTCTATGACTGTTCCATACCTTTCTAGAATGTTAATTTTGATTTGTTTTGATTTTACGTCGCTGTCAACAGTATTTCAGTCATATCGCGACGTCCAGCTAATTGTAGGTGGAGGAAGACCCCAGAAGTCCTTTATACACTGTTTCAGACACAAATCGGCAACTAGGTAGAACCACCGACCATCGACCTTCCGCAAGCCAGCTGGAAGGCTTCCCCACATGAAAAATCCGAACGACCCTACTGGGATTCGAACTCACAGCGGTGAGGAGCTTAGTGATGTAAGTCACAGTGACTATACCACTAGGCCATGAAGGCCCCTCTTCTAGAATGTTAAAACTGTGTATATATATAGACTTAAAATTAGCTGCTTTATCTAGAATCTTTTGGCAGTCATCAGTGCACTAGACGTTTACTTGTAAATAGTTTGGATACAGATAGAATCTCTGGATTATTAAAAGTGTGGGAAATTTAAATTAAAAGAGCAGTGTTTTGTTATTCAAAAGGACAGGCATTTGGATAATTTTAGGTATTTAATTAATAGGTATTTACGTGTTTCTTCAACTTGTAATTTTGATTTAATAAAGTTTGTAAAGTTTGCTGCTGGCTTTGTTTTTCTGATGCGCCTGGCCCGTAACAATCTTCGGCGTTTAAGCGAAATAAACGACAGAAAATGATCGGTAAATTTACCATTCAAGGAATTTGCCGCTCATTTTCTGTCGTTTATTTCACCTAAACCTGCAGCTCATTTCTTAAATATGACGTTAATGTTTAAGACTAAACAGCGTTAATTTGTAAGATTATATTACCGTAGAATTTGACACTACCAATGTCGTCTGTAACCGGTTATTAGTTTCAAGAATTAAAGAAGACGTATTTCTCATGAAAATGCGCCTGTGCTAAAACAATTATTTCCATTGCAAACAGCTTAAAGCCATATCAGACTCTGAACTGCTTGTCACGCAGATACAAATAAATTGTAAAAAGTCCAAAAAGCTGTCATTTTCTATACTGTATACCGATTTTAATTTTAAAAAAATCATCTGGTTTTCATTTTTGTATGCACACACTTTAGCTAAGAAAAGTTCTAATCAACACTATAAGTGCGCTTACCCCTGCTCATTTGAAAAACAGTTGTCGTGTTTTTTCTACTTCTCAATTATTCTTTTTATTTTGATTTATGCTTTATCAAAATGAGTGTCAAACAGTTTTGTCCTGACCAGAAGCCTAAATACGCCGCTTCTGATTAGGATCAAAACTCTTTACAAAAAACCATTGTACTCGTGGTAACGCATTGAAGAGGGTCAAATGATGTCTCCTTAAGATCCAAACAATTTGACATCTCAATAAGGTTTCTTATACAAGACGCCCATAGGCCATATTTCGCTCACCGAAGAATAGTTGACAAGATGAAGAGAACGATTTATGTCCCGGAGCGGTGTCATGTTTTACCCAAGCAATGTTGATAGAGGAGCTGTAGATGGTGTTGTGTGCTAAATATCCAATCTGTGTGTACTAGGGTTTCAGACAAGAATATATTTTAAGTTTTCATTGAAAGAATCTATTTTAGCTCCTGTTACTCAGTGATTCTCCAAAAATGGGTACAATTACAAAATTATCTTGTCTCCAAAAGAAATATATGAATAACTATGATATTTAGATAGAAATGGCATACAAAACCCTAGTTCTTGCATGACGGATAATACTGGTGAATAATTAGAAGCCTTTGAATGTCTTAAGATATATTAATTGGAAGCTATTATCTTATGAATTAGATAGAAATGTTTGTTTTGGCTGTCTCAAGTACTATTCACAATACTCGCACATCTGTTGTTTCCTCAAAATTGATGCAAAGAAGTGGTTTATTCCATTTATTGATCTGACACATCTATCTTTTGCAGGAAATATATGTTTTACTTAAACCTTTTTTTAAAATTGTTTTTGATCATATAAAATTGCTTGTCGCCAAAACATGCCTAACACCCATAACAACTTTTCATCCACGTAGGATCGGACTGTTGAATTGTATTATGTACATGATAATAACCTTTTTCAGTTATGGAATGTTTGCATTTTATGGTAATCTGACATTTTTTAATGATGTACCAAAGTTAGGACGACTGCAACGATTGGAATTCAAATATTGAGATTGTGACATTTTCTATTTCTAACACCCGTAACAGCGTTTGTAATAAAAAGTGGTCCATCCCAGAGAAACTGGTGTTATTTTTTGTTTGACACTAACCAATGGTAGGAATTAAAAACACCTAAAGTAAGTATTTCCCACAATATCGTAATCTAACCTTGAAGTTAAATGAAATTTGTCTAACACCCGTAACGTCTAACACCCTTTACAATATTTTATTATTGCAAAAGTTGCTCCCCTTTGTTTGTATGCTCGAGAGAATTAAGTTGCAACTGTACCCAGTGTATTACCGATGTACAAACAACCACACGCGAAGGGTGGAGGGTGTACAGTTTGTACAAGGTGGCCAAAAATCTGAGAGAGCCAGAAGCTTGTTTGTACATCGGAAATACAATGGGCGCAGTTGCAGAAACGGCTTCATCACAAGAAGAACCAGCTAATGAAACCTTAGTATCAAACAGTAGTCATATTCAGGAAACACATCTAACTGTTAACTATTGGGTGGCGGCTCTATATGATGGGGAAGTATATGTTGGCCAAGTGACAGGCACAGCCACTGATGACATTCAGATTAACTTCTTGGTTGAGGCTGGGTAAATAGTGAAGTTATTTTCGGTTTCCTAATGTCCGAGATGAAATCTGGGTCCAAAGGGAAAGTGTAATCAATGTATGACTCTGAGATCAGTAAAGCCTGTTTGGAAAACAAAACGATGTTTTCAACTTGACAAAAATGAGCAGAAAGAAATTGAAAACAAATTCAATTAACGGCAATCAATGCCATGTTAATTAAGCTTTGTTTCATAAAAATCAACATTCTGTTCTAATGGTTACTTAATGTTCAAACTTGTTCAGCTTTGACATTAATGTTCCATACATTAGCCTTGATTCTGTCGTAGGTGCATATGAATTTCATATACAAAAATGTAATTTTAGAAGAAAGGCGGCGATATGATTGACCTTTTTTGTATTTTCATTTTTTCCCCTAACATCCGTAACGAACGTTAAGTTGTTAACTTAACATTTATATAGGGAATAGTGATATATACTGGTATTGGTGTCATGCCATATTATGTTAATTAATGTGTTTATACAGTTTGTTGTTCCATTCTAAAATAACAAAATATATGGGAAGTGATTTATAATTAATTCTATTAAAACTTCTTAAACATTTAGGCTTAACTTGGTCTGTACCTAATGATTAGAGGTCACTGAGAATCGATCTTGAGAAAAAACTTTTCCTTATGAGCGTATAATAACTGTTTCAATTGTATGCTAACATGACATTATTGTTTATACAGGAATTATGTAATTATGATTGACCTCTGAATTTGACTGTTTTTTTAGCTAACGCCGGTAACAAACGTAAATGTAACTTTAATGTCAGTGATGCTTGTGAATTGATAAGTAATGTCACACCAAGTGTTTGAAACATGTTCATACAGTTCATTACTTCCGTTTTATGTTATAAACTGAGTAGCTGACCAAAGCTTGTTGTCTGTTGTTATGTGACTGCTTATGCTGAATGTAGGTGCTGTTTTCTCACATTTACAATTTCATTTATCTGAACAATTATTGCCCAAACTATACTACTTTATCTGCAATTACTTTACCATACAATATTCTACCTTTCAAGTAAACTGTAAAGTCTTGAATATATATGTTTCTTTTTTCTCAATTTAAATATAATTGCATTTAGAAAACAAACATAATTCCATAATTATCTAACATAACAAATTAATCCCTGAACCAACAACAAACATCATGCTAATTCTGAAGATCATTTAACCACTTTGTAACTTCTTACCAGAAAAAGTACATGTATCTGCACTCCGGCACATGTTGTAAATGTGACCAAAATGTAATAGTCTAGCATATCCCAATAGTCATTATTATATTTAAATCAAACAATGTGCCTACAGAGTTGATGCCCGTTATGACTCATGTCCATAGTAATAGTGACTAGATAATTCATGGATATCATTTATCTTACTACTGAATGAGCGTGTAAGTAATCATGTGAACAAGGGAGCATCTGATAAATTGGTTAATATCGTTAAAAATTCAGACGAGTAATCGGACGACAAACCAGTGTTTCTTATTATGTTTTGAAGAAAATCAAAATTTCGAAGTAAAAGATATGGTGGTTGAATTTGAAAAAAAAAATGAATGAATGTACCCAACACCTAAATTACTGATTATTTCTTGTAGGAATTTTTTACTGATGGGGCTTGGTGGCTCATGCGTTATAGTATAGTGACACTGGTTAAACTGATTTTCAAAACAGAGAAAGAGGCCATTTTACACCAATAAATAATGATTAAGCGTTTTTTGCATGAAACAGAAATACATTTGCTTATATGTTTTAGATATTTGTCTGTATAGTAGGTAAAAGTCAACAAAATTTATCCTTTTATGTTTCATCTTGGATAGCTTGAATTTTTGCACAAACAACATCTTTATTAAGTTTGGTATATGTACACCAGATGTTCACTGTTAAAAAAGAAAGGCTGCGCCATGACAATAGATGAAGGCAGTGTGGAATCCCTTCAATAAAATCAGATTTAAGCAATGTTAAGAAATATACTTTACACAATAAGTCTTGTCTCTTCTCCAAAGTAATACACGCAACCATTTGAGAGTATGACCCTTAAAACTCCCTTAAAACTCTGCATGAATCTTTTTAAAGAATGTCCATTCCTGAGTTTGGTGTAAAAGTCGTAACAGTTCTGTTCTGTATACATACCTACTCTGACAACAGACTTGTAAAAGCGATGTGATGTGATACATAGTCAAATATAGTATACGTTTTCTTGTGGTACCATTGCATAAAGACAGAACGTTTCAGCTGTTTGCTAAAGCTATTTGATGTGGACACATAATACTGTTAATATCATATTTGAGATTGATCCCTGTGTAATCTTCAACAGCATTTTAAGAAATTATACAATGTTAACATGAAAAAGTATGTGCACAAATGTTCATGCATGAAATGCAAGCAAAAATTTCATGTGGATGTGATTTTCAAATGCTAATTCAAACTATCTTGTTCTACAGAAAGTGTTGGTTGCAATTTGTCAACGGTCAAACTTGAGCTAGTTTCGCGCCAAAAGAGAAATGGCTGCATAGAATACATAAACTGAAAGATATGGTGCATGTGCAAAGTTCAGTCTATAATCATAACTCATAATGTACAAGCAATAAAATCTGGAAATCATTGCATCAATTATGCCAAGTCATGGGATAAGATTATTGTGTTTGATTGGACATGTTAGCTTGATAGTATAGATCTTAAGGTGCAGTTCCTAAAGGTCAAGTCCCTCTGTTTGAACATGCCAAATGTTCTGCATACCAAATACATGTAGCATTTGTCATGATGGAAATATCTCATAGAGTTGGAATGAATGAAACACTGCTGATACATTGGACAACCCTGTTACCTAGTGATATGATTGCAAAATTAAACATAGATACTAAAGTAAACTGTTTGCAGTGACAGATGCAAGTACATGTATTTACGATGTGGCCTTCCTTGTTCAGACTAATATACCGATATTTGGAAATGTGAAAATGAACACCTACATAAGAATAAGCGATTATACACCAACTCCAGCATGTACACTAAGAAATTACTGCTAAAATAGTCATAAACCACATATATGTCATTAAAATAAGTCACTATCCAAAAGAACAAGATTCTTAATAAAGAAAATGATCACATAATTAGCTTTCTGTGCTCTTATCATAATGCGTTGACACCAAAGGTATGACAAGAGGCCAGAAGTATATAGAAAAGATCAGAAAGGATATTAATCATTATTGTAAAAAGTAACGATCATCTGTGAGCAAAAAACACTTATTTTGTCTAGATTGGTAATTGTGCAATAAAATTAATTTCAATTCAGAAAGAAGTTGTCTGAATTAGCTTCCCTATACTTTATGACATCTATGTTGACACAAAAAACATAAATGTTGATCAAATTTAAGAA
Source organism: Gari tellinella (assembly GCA_922989275.2). Classification (NCBI taxonomy): domain Eukaryota; kingdom Metazoa; phylum Mollusca; class Bivalvia; order Cardiida; family Psammobiidae; genus Gari; species Gari tellinella. The sequence continues at coordinate 13,810,010 of OV277869.1, read as the reverse complement.
ATGATTTTGCTTATACCGATATAAAATGGTGGCCATTTTGAAAACAAACGATGTAGCTTTGCCATTTTGCATTAAAGTAAACTTCTGTTCAGCTTGAGTTTGACTGAATTGGCTTCCTTATGCTTAAAATCAATTTTTTTGGTGAAATTTGGTCAAACATGTCAAATGTTAGAAAAGAATTGGTCAACGATCATAGTCGATTATAGCTCTTCAGAGCTTATGTTACTTGTATATGAATTGCCGACTCAAAAATAAACCTTATCATAATTATGTTATATTAACGAGAACCAAAAATGGCAGTCATCTTGAAAAAATGGAGGCCACTTTGAAATTTTACGTGACTAACGGCTTTTGTTTAAAGTAGGGTCATACCAGTATACATACCAAATTTGATGCTTGTATCACCAAGTTCGTGGTTTTGTTTTAGCACTGATTTGTACAAATTTATGTAGTTGTAATGTGCAAAACAGCATCTTCAGACAAAAGCAATTGAAGACAATATCATTAAATAAAATGACAGAAGGTAAAGTGAGTGTATAATCTATTAAAACCTTGTGAATTTGGTTTTTACCTTGACACACACTTCGTTTTTGTACAGTTTTGCTTATAATACGATTAAATAAACTTCTTACAAGTCTATGGATCACATAAATAGCTTGTATATGGTTGTAAACATATAATTAGACATCAAAAGTTTGAAAATCGGCCAAATATATCCGTTGTTAGAGATAAAACTGTATTATATAGAACCGGAAATTGCGGCCATCTTAGAAAATGGCCGCCATTTTGAATTTTGACGTGGCTAACGGGCCTTTTGTTGAAAGTAGGGGCATACCAGTATACATACCAAATTTGATGCTTGTATCACCAAGTGCATGATTTTTGTAATAATGTGCCCAGCTATGATGACTGGAGTGCATGACGTTGATACAGAGGCAATGCATAACCGTATTTTGTCTACTTTTTTGATGAAAAAGTCGCTGAAATCATGCGCAAGTTGTTTTGAAGACACATTTTGTGGCAGTGCAATTTCAGTTTGCTTAATGATTTTGAAAAGACTCTTCGAGTCCCGTTGACAAGATTCTAATTTTTGTGTGTAAAAAGTGACCTTTGAATTTGCCAACAATTTGTTTAACTAAGCAGACTGCTCTCGACACAGTTTGGATAATTTCCACTTTCGTTCCAGCTTACGCCTGAAATGATTAGCATCGTGAAGTTCCGTTGTGTACCATGGACATGATGGCCTGGGAGTTTTGGTCTTAGTGCACAATGGTTCATGCTTATTGGTCAGTTATGTAAGTTTCTATGTATGTATACTGACAATTTTTGTAATATCTGAGTGGCTTCTTTGACATGCTGTTGAAAACCAAATGATTCAACTGTACTGACGAAATTGACCGTGTTCCTAGAACATCTGTATTTTTATAAATTAAGGTTGTAATTTCAGCCATGGATCATGTAGATCCCGGGTATGAGGGGTGGAGACAGTAAATGACTGCTACTCCTGGACTGTATTTTTTCTGTAAATGCTGTGGGTCTAAATTTGAGTTCTGGAGTTGTACCGTCGACAAGGTGCCTGTTTGGTGGATCGTGACGGTAGGGGTAACGAATCTGATTTTTTCTAACTGGCTGGCGGAGGGTCTGTTGTATAAATTCTTGGACAGCTTTCACTATTTTTTCATCATGCCATAGCTCTTTTAAATATTTGACTCATTTTTAAGTTGATTTTACAAACGAATGATAACAATTTTTACAATCTTTGTAATTTTAATGCCTTATTCGGAATTTGGTTCTATGTAAATCCATAATGTATCATGTTTATTTTATAAATGTGGTTATTTGTCTTTTCTCGCTTGAAAGGTACATTTATATACTTTCATGTGAAACGCTTTTGAACGCATGTAATTCCTGTGTAAAAAGAGCGCTTTATAAATCTGGTATAGTAATAGTAATAAAAATATTGTAAAGTGAAACTTATTTTCAATCATTTGTCTCTCAGAGGACATGGACATCCTCTAATTTGATATGACATTTTTTACGCCTACCAATTTCAATCATCAATTTAAAAGTTGAGCATTTAAATATTGCCAATACTATTCTTAATTTCAAAGGAATATTATAACGTCATTAATTATCTGTTTTGAGTTCATGCATAATATATTGGTAGACTCATCCTTTACCCGATGCATCAATTGAGCCATGCAATTCTTGTTTCAAACCGTCAAATAATCTTTGCTTGAAAAAGTACATTAACAACAGTTCATTTTCAACACCATTATTTAACCAAACATAACCGAAACTATACATGTATATAAAGTGTTTGACCTTTGTGGCCCATGTGATTCGCCCAGCCTCATGTTACTTAACATAACATAACATTGACAAGGTAGTTTTTTTCTGCTCATATTTTGCAACTTTAACCAGTATTTGTTACAACGGCAAATATAGTCAACATACAGAGGGTATATTCAACACTCTCCATATGAAAAACATTAAATGGAAGCTTCAAAATCTATATGCAGAATTTATCATGAATTTTTCAATTTGTTTCCAATACTCATATACCCATAAAATTATTTCTGATTCACATAACACAACTGGTTTGATAATTATATCAAACAATTTAAATCAGACCCGTACTTCATTCTCAGTGTTGTTATACTTTCTGGTCCTTTGGAATCATTGATTTCAGCGCATTTACAGTTGAAAGTTGAATTCCGCTTGGGGGCGTGAGCACTGTTGCATATTTCAGTATTGCTCATGAACAGACTCAATTAAACCGAGTCTGCAATTTTCAGTATTTGATTTGTTATCTGTGCTTTCAAAGGATCTCCCCTTATTCAGATTTATATAATTCACAACAGCAGATGTTAAGTGCTTGTGTGGCGGCTGTAAAAAGTCGCCCCGTACTTCATTCTCAGTGTTGTTATACTTTCTGGTCCTTTGGAATCATTGATTTCAGCGTATTTACAGTTGAAAGTTGAATTCCGCTTGGGGGCGTGAGCACTGTTGCATATTTCAGTATTGCTCATGAACAGACTCAATTAAACCGAGTCTGCAATTTTCAGTATTTGATTTGTTATCTGTGCTTTCAAAGGATCTCCCCTTATTCAGATTTTTACATTATTATTATTACATTATGTTGATACTTTAAACCAGGAACTTGTGAATACCAATTCCTATACAACGACTAATTTAACGGAGCGTAATGTAGTATCTGATCATCTTGATACTTGTAAACAATTAAAAGCTGACGTCAACATTACATGTCATAAACTTCCTACTATGTACTGGATACCAAAACTCCACAAAACACCATATAAGTCTCGTTTTATTGCTAATTCAAGTGCATGTACTACTACTAAGCTTTCCAAACTTTTGACATCGTCTTTAATTAAAATCAAAGAACATGTTCAAAGGTATTCTGGACTTAATCTGTTTTGGTCTATCAAAAACTCGAATGAAATTTTGACGAAGCTTGAACATAGAAAATACCAAGCTTGCAATATTAGTACGTATCACTTTTCAACACTATATACTACCTTACCTCATAATTTAATAAAAGCTAAACTTATACCACTTATTGAAAAGACTTTTGCCAGAGAAAGGAAACTATTTCTGGCGTGTAATACTGATCGTGCATTTTTTACATGTGACACGGTTAAGCATTACACTATGTGGACTTGCACCGATGTCTGTAAATCACTATCATTTCTTCTGGATAATATTTATGTACGTTTTTAGATTTGGATCTTTTAATAAATAACGGAATTGTTTCTTCTAAGATTTTCGATAAACGAGATGATTTTGATTTTAGTATTGTAAATTATCCTCATCTAGATGACGATGTTACCCGTTTCACATCTTACGGGGTTTATATTTCACAACTTATTCGTTTTGCTAGGGCTTGTACCTCTGTTGAGGACTTCCACATTCGTAATAAAACTATGACTGAAAAACTTCTTAAACAGGGGTACAGATTTCTTAAACTTCGTAAAACATTTTCTAAATTCTTTTATATAAACCTTCCTCTCATTAACAAGTATAAATGTAACTTAAAGACTTTTCTGCGGCAAGGTATTCCACATCCGGAGTTTTATGGTGATGTGATTTACAGACTTCGTAAGATTCTTGGACATATGTATTTTCAAAACCTATTTGTGAAACGTATTAGATTTTTCCTCAAAAAAGATTATGATCCAACTATATTGCTGCGCACTTCACGTTTGGTTATCGATCAATCTACAATTGATAACTATGCTTTCCTCTTTGGTTGTGCGACGACAGACAGGGCTTAGCACTACATGATGATGTATCTCTAAAGCCGTCCTTAACCGGGAGAGTTATGTCGGATTTTCGTGCTTTGTTTTTTCTCTCCCTCTCTGTCGTACCCTGAACCCTTCCATGTCTTACAGTTACTCGTGACTACAGACTAGTTGCTTGAGTACAATTTGACCGTTGCCATAGTGGGTTATTTTTAACACGGGCTTGAATGTTTAATTCTTTCCCGTGTAACTAATAATCTTGTCATAGAATTTTGTTAGATGTTTTACATGTATTTACTTACTGTGCTGGTGGTCTTTTTGATTGTAAGGTTGTGGAACAGGGTTTATATTTTATGTACACTGTTCTTCTTTATAGGTGAATATAGGAGATAAGTGTGAGGTTGGGCGCCCCTAAACCCAGGTTTTACCCCCCAGTGGTTGTTAATGGTTAATTTATAATTAATTATTGATTGCTGCTGACCGTACCAAGGCGGGCTCCTATGTTCACTTTGCTTTATGTTTGTCTTGCGTATTGTTTTCTGTTTGGTGTGTGGGATTGCGTGTGTGTGTGTGTGTGTGTTTGTGTGTGTGTGTTTGTTATGGTATGGCTGTGTGTGTGTTCTGCTTTAGAGGTGGGTGTATTGTTTGTGTTGCGTTTCCTGCTTGAGTCTTCTTTCGTATTTATTTCTTTATATAACCTGAAATTTTAACATTGATAATGCTTTGTTGGCTTGCGTTGCTTAGCACGTTTTATATATGTCCATATCCATCTTTCTGTGATATATAAACCCATATATTTGTACATAGAAACAGTTTCTAACAAAAGGTAGTTAAAGTTATAGATAACTCCATTTCTGAAAACAATTATTGTCTTATTTAGATTTATTTTCATCTCTGTTCTTGTACAAAATTATTAAATGATGTTAATCAGATATTGCAAACAAAAAACAATAACTTTTACATTTTCTAAATCGTCAGCATTCACCACTGCAGCAACATTTTCAGTATCTGAAAATTCTCTGTTTGCTTCTTTCAGTTTGTCAATGAGGTCATTAATGTATAATGAAAATACTATTGTACTGAGCTTACATCCCTACCTCGTACCAATGTTGTTTAAAGTACTTGGTGTCATCAACCTTTACATAAACAAGTATGTTTGAACACATGGAAAGAGGAAGTTTGGTGAAATTTCCTCTGACATCTTTTGCATAAACTCATCATGAAGAGTATCGAACGCATTGGAAAAGTCAACAAAAATACAATAAAATAATTGTATGCCACCTTTTTATGTCGTTTTTCGTCAGACAACGCCACAGTACCACAGACAATAAAATATGTAAACCATTTCCGGACGTTCATGTCTTTTTAACAGTCAAACCTGTATTTATGCTACCACTGAAAACAATATAGTTCTACACTTATGATTAAAGCCAGGTTGAAGTTGGGGAGGCCTCCTTCTGCAATTCTTATTCCCTGAATTAAGCAGTATTGGCAAGATTCTCAAATTATTGTTTTATACAATTATCTCAGTCAAAGTTGTATCAATCAGAACAACGCAAAAAAGTCCTAGTTGCATGTACCAGTCCGCGGTACAAAGACACTGACCCTGAAATCGAGATATTTGTTCAGCGTTATTTGAAGTCATCAGGTGTGTAGCCATCGATTTTGCATATTTTTTCCGCTGAAAAACATCGTTTCTATACATTACGATCGACTTTTCAAAATAATAAATAATAGTCTTACAATCTGTTATTCACTAGTAGAGGTTTACCGTTATTTCAGTTTGTTTTGCTACATTATTATTGTCAAACACGAGACTAGTCTATTTACCTTTGAAATGCCCCCTATCGGAAGCTAATTAATCTCGGTCGCGTGGTATTGATTGGCACCCTATACCGGCGGCTAGACTAACCGAAAGGCAAAAGGCATCCGAAAATCAAAAGGCACTCTAAATTGGTTAATAGCAGAAACCATTTGTTTTAGGTATTTCTAAGTGTTGGTGAACGTAGTTATATAAAAGAAAAAAATATATGTTGATATATATGTTGATAAATTTGACTATCTAGAAGTGGTAATACTGTCAGAAAGATCTATATGATGTATGAATGATGTCCAAAAGCCAATTTGTGTAGCTGTTTCAATAAAGTAAATGAACAATTAAAAGGGGCATTTACTTATTTGGTATTACTTGGTGTTGATTTCCAGCTCAGGTTTCTCAGTATCCTATATGCTGGACTCTTCTTTTTGTGTACTTAGTTCTTTTGCTTTAGTTCCGGTTCTTACATTGGCCTAAGGTTGTATTCTTGATTTTTCAAGTATACATGTATATCTATTTTAATTTTTAAACAGTTGAGTGTTTATGCATTTACGACCTCTTCTGTTCAGCAATTCAAATATTTGCTGTTCTTATGCCAAAACTATGTTTTCTGATGTCTAACTTTGCTCTCCGGGAGTATAACGTTTTAGGAGTTCCACTTACTGAAGTTCTTATTGTTTGATCTTCTCTTAGGTTATGAAAATGTCCTACTTTATCATCATATTTCCCACTTGTCAATTTATATAATTTAATCATGTCGCTACGTGCTCTTCTAATGTGATCTGACTGAAGTTTTGTATAATGGTAAGAAGCTGTTTTTTATCGTGATGGTTGAACTTTGCCTAACTATTTCACTCATTGAGTTTGCTTCTTTATTTTTTACTAAAATTGGTATCTATTATTACCCCCATGTCTTTTTCTTCTTCTGTAGTGTTCAGTATAAAACCCATTAGCTCGTAGTTGAAATTAGTAGCTGGAATTTTCTTTCCAATATGCATACTTTTGCACTTTTGTGGGTGTAAACTATAGGAGCTATTTATCTGTCGAGTGTGGTATGTTGTCTAGGTCATTTTGGAGTGTTATATAGTCTTCTGGGGATTTGATAATATTGAATATTTTTGTGTCGTCTGCATATAAGTATATTGTTGATTTAACATTGTCAGGGGTATCGTTTATGTATATTATGAACATAAGAGGTCCAATCATAGATCCTTAGGAAATGCCTGAGGTGACTTCATGCTAGTTTGATCCTGTTCCACTAATTGTTACTTATTGTGTCATTCCAGATAAAAAATGTATTGTCATGTCAACCATATCTTTTCCAATTCCATACGATTTTAGCTTGCTTATTAGTCTATTGTGGGACACTTTCTCAAAGGCTTTCTGGAAAACTATGTATAAACAGACACTCAGGCGAACATAAACCTACAGACACACGCCACATCAGTAATTTCAAAAGATATTGTTGTGCAAAGTTAAAATGTTGTCAATTGTGTAATATAACCGCGATTTCATTATATTTGTAAGAATTGTATGTAATGTGTCAATTTAGGATAAACCTGTAAAGTTGTTCGTGTCATTCACTAAACCGAATTTATAAAGAAGACATAATATGCTTTCTGACCATCCAGAAGGATACTGCCACTTTTTTATATTTTGTTATAAAGTTTAAGAAGGACAAGAGCTATCTAGTGTGAAAATTACTTGGTCATTTACCATCAGAACCGCATGATTTTCAAATTTTTAATTTATTTATACTTGATAGTGATTCTGTCATATTGATAGTAATAGCTGCCAGCAAGTAATGTGGTGCTGTGGATCGCTTAGCAAGGGAAACGGAAACGAGGGCATCTAGGCTTAACCATGGTTAATGTCCTGGTGCAGGATGCAGGAGCAGCAACCGCAGACAAACGTGCACAATGCATGACAGAAAGGAAAGTTTGGAGGTGCCGGTGTAACGAAGTAGTTTGACCCCCATCGAAAAATGACCCCCGGTCAAAATTCGACGACGTAGAATGACCCCCGGTCATTTTTCAATATCGTACAATGACCCCCCGGTCATAATTCGACGTCGAAATTTGACCCCCCCCCCGGTCATAGTACTATGACTCCCCTCATGAAGTGTTTTGACCCCTCCTGAAATATATCGACCCCCATCGAAAAATGACCCCACCCCTCTTTAGCAATTAACAGACACAGTTTTACCCATTGAACCCTTGCGAAGAGTATATTAGTAATTTACAAACAGTCTACCTAGCAATAGTACATGTGTCCTTTGTAAACCGTGTAGACCCAGATCAGACCAATCCCAAAGGAGCTCTCTGAAAAGTTTGCAATATATGTCAGTTTTGAAATATATTGTATAAAACAACTCTAGCTAGTCAAAAGTTGACTTGACATAACTAGAAAAAAATTGCATTGTCCACTTGAAGTTTCAGGTGTGAATAAGTTAAAAGATATATAAAATTTAGATGATAAACAAGTCAAAATTCAGACTTATGATAAGCGCGCCATGGAAACGTACAGGATACTTAATGCTGTTCCCGATGGGTTACGTTAACCTTGTGCCTATCTGTTGGATACTGATGGTAGGGAAACAAGGTGGCTGCGGGTCTGTGGTATAATTCGTGGACAGCTTATTTATAAATAAGTTAAGGTAGTAATTCAGTCATGGAGTATGATGGCCGGTGGGCCGGGAACAGGCATGGTGTGAATTACTTGAGAAAGTTATACATTACATTAGAAGTGTCACCAATTTCGTTGCTAAAGAGTGTATTATATTACAATTATTATTACGTTTACATTTGTAATGTATTAAATTACAAGTACGTTGACAAAGTAATGCATTACATCACACATTACATTTTGATAACAGTCAAAAACATTACTGAAAAATAACTAATAAGCATATCATATATAACTGATAGGTTATCATTTATAAGTTCTTTGTCAACTAAATAATCAAAGATTCTAAACTTAAGAATACATGGATGCAAGTTTACAGTTTGAAAAGTCACAGCCTTTTAATAGTGCCCCCTGGGTAAGGAAGTATACTTTTGTAAGCAAGTGAGCCCTTAACCCTTTCCTCCACAGTAGCGCCTCAGGCCGCCTGCACCTACATCTGCAAATAAGATTACGATACACTAATAAAATCCAATAATAGTTTTAATTACAGGCGTCAGCTAACAACAAAATGAGTGTAAAGCAGAAAGCATACATGAGCTTTCTGCATAAAATTCATATTGCTGTATGCATTGTCCTGCCTTAATCACAGTTAAACGTAGCTAATTTGCAAGCTTGCCTATGGAGCAAAGGGTAAATACAGACCAAAAGTTTTGTACAAAGCTCTTTGAAGTGCTTTCTACATATCAAACCTGTTATATGAAATGGCCTGTCTTTTTTGCCTGTATACTTCTTAATTGAATTACTGCTAAATACCAAGACAAAATGTATAAATGTTACTGTTGCACATAACATCATTAAAGTTTCAAATACATTGTCTGTTAGATGCATTATGTCAGACCTGATTATTTAACCCTTTACTCCTTAGCCTGTTTCTATTCTTGAAGATATGTGACAATTTATTGAACGTAGTTTACAGTCTATCAGTGGTACTCCATACCAATAAACGTTACGTGAACGAGTGCAAATATGTATCCCCCTCTTACAGAACATGTATATGTAATATTTACATCGGTTCCAATGACATTCGTCATCTAACAATGTGTCGCAACAGAAACATTGCGGCATGTGACTATGAAAATTGATTAGATTATTGACAGTATATTGTACAACATAGAAGCATCCAATGATTTAGGTAATTAGCAATCTGATATGAATTTACCCTCAGGAAGCTGATTGCAACCATGGCGGGGTTATTCTACGACATTGAAAAATGACAAGGGGTCTTTGTTTGACATCAAATACGGTAATTACTATATCGGGGCAGGGGTGGCATTCTATGAAATAGAATGATATCAGGGGGTCATTCTACGACATCGAATAATGACCGGGGGTCATTCTACGACATCGAATAATGACCGGGGAGTCATTCTACACATCGAATAATGACCGGGGAGTCATTCTACGACATCGAATAATGACCGGGGGTCATTCTACGACATCAAATAATGACCGGCGAGTCAAACTATGATATCGAATAATGGCCGAGGTGTCAAAATACGAGCTAGAATAATGACCGGAGTCTTTCTACGACACTGAATGGTGTGATGTGCAATTAGGCAACATAACACAGCTTCCGATTTTGATCGCTTTTTGTTTGCTTGTTTGCTTGTTTGTTTTGTAATTGCAATTAACTTTACACTTAACATGGTAAACTATAAACGCACAACATAACAAGTGTTGACAAAAGACACAAAAGACCACTCAAAACAGCCGACCTACATTCTTCTTATTTCTTGACAAAAGGGATAAGTTCCGACAAATCAAAACATCCTCTATGAAAATATGTTAATACATTACCTAATACATACGAATTTTACGCCTTTGATCTTTTTATTCCTCTACTGGAGATAAAAGATCAAATTTATACAGTCATGGATATAAACCATAAGAAAATATTTTCTATATCCTAGCAAAGTGTACCTTAAAGCAGGCTAAAGTAAAGCACAATGCGCAATCTGCTTTACTTTTAACCTGCTCTAAGTGGTCATATGTCTTTAAAGCTAGAAAAAGATGTGGGGTAGTTGGTTAAACCAAAGAAACCGCGGCAAGATAGGCAGATTTCTTGGAATGAATGTCAATACGAGCGTATTGTAAATTCTGATCATACGCTTTCTCAGAGACGTGGTACATGTGTGATTGGGGTATACTCAGCCTGCTACGTCAAAATTAAATCAATAATCGAACAAGAGTAATTGGTAGATCGTAAATGTATACTTGTAAAATGGTAAACGGTTCTGGGTTCGATACCCATAAGGTTGTCCATTGATAGGCAGACACACTTACAATTCAATCAATAATAATTTTTTCACTCAAAACTTAGTTAGGTTTAAAATAACTTTAACATATGCAAAACTGACTTTAAACAAAATATCAAGGATTTTTAAAGGGGGGTCATATTTCGACAGGGGGTCATAATTCGACGATGGGGGTCATAATTCGACGATGGGAGGTCATTCTTCGACGTCGAATTTTGACCGGGGGGTCACTTTTCGATGGGGGTCAAAATACTTCGTTACACCGGCAACGTGTCCGTATGCGGATGACCTGATGATGATATTAAAGGAATATATGAAAATATCATATGTGTCAGTATTTCTAGTTATATCTATATCACTTCAATCGTTAGGTACGTTATTGTTATGTAAAAGTAAACTAAAGTGTTTAAACCAACTATTGCTATCAATATCACTTTTGCATATCCGCTTATATCTGAACTTTTTCACTGTTTTCAAAACGAAATTACTTTCTTCTATGCATGTTTTGTCTTTGTAGTGATTCTTTCTTCTCTTTACAAGAGTCTTTAAACCTGTTTCTTGCTTCCATATATGAAACTAGATTTCGGGTACACTTCTTTTTCCTTCTATACGTAAGGCCTTCAAGTTGTTTTTCTTTAGTGTTTTACACTTTTCGCCCCACAAAATCAAATGATCCGGCCTGGTACACCGACCAGTGTAAATCTCAATAGATTTGCATGTTTTATTGTACAGGTCCCGAGGTTATAAAACTTAAAATGAACTCTGTGCTCAAAACTCAGAATTTTTCTCAGCTCATAAGAAAACATTTTATACATCAATAGTATTTGCATAGATCATATATCCAAAAGGTTACTTAAATAAGTTACAATATATTTTGTAAAATCTAGAGCCTGTTATTGAAATTGAGCTTTGAGCAAAGAGTTCGTTTTAAGTTTTATAACCTCTGGCCCAGATCAACTATGAATTTAACATTATTATCTATAGCTGTATCAATCATTTCATTTATACTATCAAATATTGCTTCAAACGTTGTAAAAACAAATATAAAGATATGCTTCTGTCTCTTCATTCAATTTAAACCTTGTAGTCTATTTATCAGATAAATATTCATCATTGCTACAACTCTCAGACTGCAATGGAAATGTTAAAGTATAATTTAAAGGAGAATGTACAGATTCTGGTTTGTTACCTACTTCAAAGTGTGATATAAAGAAAACAAACCACTCGAAGTATTCAAGTAATCGACTATACTAAGGTCGTCATTAGCACATGATTTTTCTCTATGTATTTTATTATGCAATCATGCATTTATAAAGTCAATTCAATAACTACTGCACGACACCAAATGTATTAATCTGTTCGTCCTTAGAATTTATACGGATGTCAACATCATCGCTTTCATATAGTATATTGTCATGAAAAATCAAATTTACTTCATCATTTACACAAACATCTTTTAATTAACACCACATGGCGTTTAAATCGCTTGCTATTAATATACTACAGTACGGGACACGCGGACTCTAAAAAGTCCGCGCTCCAAGCATGGACACTTTTGAATGTCCACGGGTTTCCAGCACGGACAATTTCGTTGGACCATCGTGGACAAAATTTGTGTCCACCGCGGACAGAAATTCCGCTGCGGAGTCATCGCTGATTGCGATAGCATCATCGCGGAAAGCGATGGCATCATCGCGGATTGCGAGGCATCATCGTGGACGCTACCTGTATGAGTTGGAGTCGCCGAATCGCTTTAGGTGAAAATTATCAAGAAAAGATATGCAACAGCTTACTTGTTCATACACGTGGGCATTTTTAACTGTAGAAACCTTTTTGGAATACAGTCATATTTCGAATTCATAATGAAATATAATATACATGTAAATAGCCTACTCTTAAAACCCGAGACTGAAACAGGTTCTTTATGTTAAACTAAAATTTATAGTCAGGTTGCTAAAGTAAAGAAAATGATAAAGGATAAAAAAGTATACGTATATTGTGTTTTACCTCACAGTCTAAGTTTATTGAAAATCATACGGGAAGAGATTAAAAATGTCAATCGTATTCGGTCATAATTGTTTCGACCCAACACGAGAGTTAAAGCGGGGGGAGAGTTATGAAACTCGGGAAAACCGTTATTTGTTTTCAATCCCGTAAACGTGTGTCTTCTTCGAAGACGAGAAACTAATAATACAGTAAAACCTCTCTTTAACGTCCACTAAATTGTTTTAGATAGCAGGTTAAAGCTTAAAGCGGTAACTGGTAAGTTTCGCAACCCTGTTGCGTTCACGTCTGTCAGTTCGCTACTAAATTCTTTTTAGTCATAGACGTTTCGCTACTCGCGCATTTTTATTACATCTACCGAACGAAAATATAATTGCTGTCAATGATTTATCGTTGTTTGTTAACTAAGTATGATATTTACTTTAAATCATTTAAATTAAATAAATTTTAGGTGTGTAATTATTTCAAATTTGCAGTTAAAAATTAATTTAGCATTTGTCAATTTCGAATATATAGCGCAATAAACATCTCTTGGTGTGAGCTTAAGGTTTGCATCGACGGGGTTTGTTGTCGCTTGGTCACTCGGTTTGCACGTTATAAATGGCGGCAGCGTTGGGATAATGATAAATTCCAGACCGGAGTTGCCTTACCCACGGTTCTCCCAGGGTCCAGGTCTCGGGGCGAGACTTCTCGGAGGGGAGAGTAATGTAACGTACGTAGTACGTTGGTAATTATGCAAATGAGGCTTCCCAAACCGTTGTATGTTGGGAAGAGAGTCAATTATATAGCGCAACAAACATCTCTTGGTGTCAGCTTAAGCTTGTCACCGACGGGGTTTGTTGTTGCTGGGTCTCTCGGTACACGTTACAAATTTGGCGGCAGCGTAGGGATATGGGATGACATAACCATCATCCCCGGATCCATGTCGCATTGTCTCTGCCCTTAGGACTGCCATGAGAGCAGGGTGACTTCGGGGCGAAGTCAAGAGAAAACGGGGAGAAATGTGACGGAAATGGACGGTATATAAACACTTCTACAATCTGACTGTGGAAGCCGGCTTTTATAGCCAGATTGTCTAAGCGTTTGTCTCGGTTGCGAAGTTAAGCAACGTTCTGTGCGGTTAGAACCTGGCTGGGTGACCGGCAGGGATTACCGTCGGCCCGGTACACGTTACAACAGTAACAAAATCGCGTCAAAACATATGACGTTGAGCGTAAGTGACGTCATATGTTTATGACGTTGTTATTCAAAAGAGAAATAGGCAAACTCGTATATAGACGGTTGCATCAAACTTTTCTAGAAAAAATTAGACTATTGAAAGATCCCTCCCCGATTAGTTCTTATCCGAAATGGACTTAAAACGGAGGATGCACGATTGAGTGCACTCAGTCCTGTCAAGCAGTCGGCCTTCTTGTTTTCTGCAAAGACTGAAGAGCCTGTCAGCCAATGAAACAGCTGCATTTCTATGTACCCTGTTAGCTCACAGGGTACATCTTGTCAGGTCTTCGGCTCGTTGACCAATGAAAAGTAAGGAATTTACTTTGCAGTATAATAAAATTAACTCTCTAACACAGTCAGTGCCAAAGCATTGCCTGCTTCATTGTTCCGTATTTTTCATAAAAGAAGGTATTTTTATGGTAGTTTCAAACAGCTTGGATCCTTTTCTTCAGGATTCAAACTGTTTGCAAATGCTAGTGCACGTAGTTGGCATTGAAGGGGTTAATAGTGATAAGGGTTATACTGTATAAACAACTTTCGTGCACATGTATTAAATGCAGTTCAACGGGAACATTGTGACATAAAGCAGATGACAGTTTGGGGACAGGGCCTTTGTTTACGGTTAGATAATGCACACTTCTTCAATAACATTGATTATTTTAATATGTAAGCATTTCACACCACTTGTCGTGACGTTAACAACAGCTTAGATCCAGACAGGACGTCTAATATCTCATTATCAACCAGATAAACACTGATTCAGACATATGTCTACGACTTTAGAAAAAAAGGATCGCCCTTGTTCATTCATAATATACATCATGTCAGTAAATCGACTCTGCAGCTTTTAAATATGCAGAAGTGAATTGAAACAGGTTAAAGCAATCAAGTTTAGCTGCCCAAAACTATCAATTTCTCACATAACGACCCTTGTTTCCTATAGCGAACAACGATGACGAATATCCTTATCTCCAACATGTGTGAGATCAATTTGATGGCGTCACTATAACGTCACTATTTATAACGGCGTTTTGACGTCACCGGGGTTCCAAAGTATGCCTATTGCTTTGAAAAATAACTTAAATCGTTGGTTATGTGAGAAAAAGAATCTGTCACTCGTCGATGTTTAAGACAAGTTGATCTCAAACTCGTCTAGAATAGAAAAGTTATTAAGCTCGCCAAGGCTCGCTTAATAACATTTCGATTCTAGACTCGTTTGAGATCAGCCTGTCTTAAACATCGACTCATGACAGATCCTATATATCTTACCTAGCTGAAAGTTCCAGGTAATTGTTACTTATTGGGTTTTAAAAGTTCAAAAATAAACACACAAAGTTATTTCGTCTGCCAGTCAGATAATTATGTAGACTAAATCTATACAGGAATCATAGAAGACAAATGCGGACTCATAGATTTTGGGAATAGTTTTCAGGAGATTTATGATACTAAAATTGAGACTGATGTGAAATTGAAATTGTAAAATCGATTTACTTATAACCCTTTCACTCTCAATGGCGCTTTAAAGCGCGTTTGCAAATAGTTTTGGTCCTGATCAGCGCGCAACGCGGAGTCTAATTAGGACCCAAACAGTTTGACTGTCGTATCGACATTTATTAATTCATACAACATTAAATTTATCTTTGAAACGAGTATTGCAGAAAAAAACATTGCAGCAGACGACAATATAGCGGTGAAGGGGTAAAATTCCCCCGAATAATTTGATCATGAAAGGGTTAAAAGTGGAACTTTACTATATACAGAGCCGAAATGGCATGAATGCACTATAGACAAAGAATACGCACGTATGCAAAGTTGAAACATCATAAAGGCTGTTTTTGCTGTTGGATAAACGGTTGTACCGTGTTTCTTTATCAGAAATAAAATTTTGGGAACACTTAAATAGAAAATAGACTCGAATATCGCACATCGTGTATTTTTCCGAACAGAACCAGACAATTTACAATCAGGTTCTGTAAACATAAATCAAACACGCCAAACAAATAGATGCTTGTCGAATGCAGCTCGGTTTCGGTTTGAAATAAGCCTCAATGAACTTTTTTTTGAATGATTTATTTCATATATTGAATATATTTCATTGTATGCAATATTGTAACGGGCTAGTGCCCTAGTAGTTTGCTCTAAGTGTTGAGTTAGCTCTCTGGCCTCAATTCTCCTTCTAAGGTATCAGGGTAGTGGGTACTTTCAGTACTTGGATTATAAATAGACAGAGCGTCAAACACAGTTAATAATTTATTAACATATAAATTATTATTATTCAAATGTCAATTTATTTGACTTCAATATTATTCATTCTGACAAAAACAACCTTAAATGTCACTGCAGACTTTTATAACAATAATGATTTAAATTAATTAAATCATTTATGAATTGCGTAAGCCTAGGAAAAGGGGAAGCTACTCTGGCTACATCAGCATCAACCACAAGAGTTTACATGCACCCAACGTTTATCAAAGTAGGAACGTCCTGAGTTCTTTTAATGTTATTTATTGCTTTAAAGTCAACATTAAATGATGAAGGTATTCTTCTGAATTATAAATTTAGTGTTCGTACCATTTTTGAATTTGATGCCGAAAAGCGAGAAGAAATTTATAAGTTTCGATCACAGATGTGAGTTTCGTGGAAACGACTAGCCAAAGTAATGCCTAAATGAGCTGTGTCTGAGCGTTCCAAACACACGCGCTTTTATACTTACAGACGTGGATCGCTCCCACTTTATGGGTAGGATCGCCATAGAAGTGGGTATGATCACCACAGAACGGGTCACTGCGATCAGTGCCCCGAATCTGGATCGCTAGTGATCAGACTCTTATCACCATACTACGTCATCAAAATATGTGGAGAATCTGTAAGCCAGAGGAAAAATGGCGTCTTCAAGACTTTTAACCGCCATGAAGTGCAAACAATGGATTTAAACATAAAGGGGGATTACATTTCGATAGAACCGGTTCATTTCCAATTGTTGTTACAGACGCTGTATAACTTGTCGACATCAACAACGGGAAATGACCCGTAATTCCAGGCACAAAATGTCCACTTGACCGAAATTAGTACAAGTGCACTGGTAACCAAAACATTGATGGAAAACCGAGTGTCTGCAGTGACGAATACATGGATGTTCTTAATTAACACAAGTGATTAGACTATTTAGTTCTAACCAGTGAACAATAATTTAGGATAACATGAAAGATTCATGACACATTACCAAAGGAATTTTCTAGGATTGAAAGGTAAGTCTATTAAGTAAATTAGCCGTGGCAATCGTCATGATCATTTCAGGTTATCAAGAAAACAGTAAGATTTAACGATAACACTGGGGTGTTACACTACCCCCTACAAAGGAAGGCAAAGCTCCTGCTGCCTTCTTACTTAAATTTACATTAAAAATAACTCTCGAATAAATTACATTAATCCATTAACTCATATATGATAAACAATTATCAATGTTTATCTCAATACAAGCTAGTGGATTAAAAGCGTGTCAAAATAAGTAAGTATCAGGCTATTGCTCAATGAGTCAATATGACTTAATGGATTAATTACTTCTAATGTTCATTTTCCTGATGAAGGCTGCCTTATTACTTAATTTCACTGAGTGAAGTATACGTTAAATATTAAAAGCGTAACAATAAATAGTAAATATTAAAATGTCCAATGTCTTTTTAGGAAAATAGTTTCTGTTTCCTTAGCACATGAATCCAATTGCTGAATTAAGGTTAAACTTGTAAAGGTAAATAACAATAGTTGAACTGTTCAATGTCCATAGGAAAATAGTTTCTGTTTCCTTAGCAGAGGAATCCAATTGCTGAATTATTGTTAAACTTGTAAATGTAAATAACAATAATTGAACTGTTCAATGTCCATAAGACTGTGTTAAGTATTTAAAAAATAATAAATTCAAATTCATCCAAATGCTTCATTCAGGATTTCCTTTTCATGTGTGGCCTGGGGCTGGCTTTCGGCGAACTCCTCCTCTGAGACTTGTGTGTGCTGACGACTTGGACCTTGGACTTTGGAGGAGCTTCTGGTCTTTCATGCCTCACATCTCCGCTCGGACCTGGCCCTTCCTTTGTCAGCTTTGCCTCCATCAGCCTCATGATTGCGGTTACGCGCCTCTCAACCCGTATGGACTCCTCTAAATGTTTGGCCATCTGTCTCTCGCATTTGTTGATCGCTCTCAGCTGGTCGTCCAACGCCTTGCAGATTTTGTCTGTCCCCTTAGTGATTGCCTCTGCAATGACACTAGTTACGTCTGGTGGACTGGAATCGGCATTCAGGCAAGGTCTCTTTGCCGGCTCCTGGTCATCTTCTGTTGAAGGGCTCCTTTTCGATAGCAGTACTGGGTCCTCCCCGGAGAAAAGAGGGTCCTCCCTATCCAAAGTCGAGGGCATCACCTCCACCTCCTCTGTCCTCTTCTCATCTAACAATGGCGTAGAGAAGCCGGAGCATGGCGTAAACGAACGACGGGATACCGAAGGACTGTCCTTCCTCTGGGGCGACTTTGGTTCAACCCTGGTTGTTGAAAATGTTGGCTTCTCAGCACCGGCTAAGGCCCTCTTGGATGCAGTGAGTAGGCCAGTCACTGGAATTGATGCGTCAAGGGAGTGGAACGGATTCTCTTCCATCCAGGTATCGAACCCAAGCACGTTCTGGATCCCTTGTGCCGTTGTAGTTATTGGAGTAGGGATATACTCCGGTACATAGGTCTCCTGCTGGACAACTGGAGTAGATGACGGTTCTGGCAGACTTGGTTCTGCCAGCCACTTCGGAACGCAGAGTCTGCCGGACATGACCATGACCTCGCCCTGGTCAGCGAAAATGTCCTCCTCAGCAGTCTGGATAGGAGTGTTGTGAGGGGAGGATCTCACCACGAACATCGGGTCGTCCGCCTTCACTGGATTATCTCCCCTCTTCAGGATATTGGCATAGTCTGGCACCCCAACCTTCTGTTCTTCTGCCCGGTGCCTGGCGTATTTCTTGATGTGGCCCAGAAGACTCTCACGGTCCTGGCACCTGAAGTTACACATGGTGCAGTACTACGGTACCCGGTCCATAGGAACATGCTCTTTCAGCGTATGGGCGACAATACGGTACCTCCCACCCTGCTTGGTACAGGATCCACACTGGTAAGTGAGGTATCTCTTCTCATTCACGGGTTTCATCTGGAAGATACAATTGTTAGAACCCTGTCGTAACAAAAAGGTTACAACTTCATTGTTTAACCAACTCCAGGTGATTGATGCTGATTACCTATCGTTAATTTGGATGACTTAATTTGTTCGGACTTTGAACCTTGTTAGGGAACAGTTACGGTAGAGTTACATCTCAAAAGTATAATCAGTACTATCTGCAGTGACCTCAGAAAATCATTATGCTTCATTTATTATCATAAGATAATAAATGAACTGTTTACACATTGTAATTGAACTGTTTTCACAATATAAATAAACTGCCTCCACAACAGCATGTTGATGTTTACCCTCTCAAACTTGTATCTGTAGAAATAAGTCATATTCATACAACTATTAGACTGGTTAATTGAATGTTGATCATGTTAATCTGTAAAACTTATTAAATTTTACACCAATTAACACTTTTCAATAATAATTAACATTTCTTCTGAATTTTTGCCTTCTCGTCAAACCTGTCATAACGACCGTCCCTATATAACGACTATTTGTCTTAGCCGACCTTAAAAATTCCTCCCAACACATTTTCCTTTATGTTAAGACTGTGTATACCGACAAACCTGTGTTACGCGACTAACGACCGTAATATGCCGCTCCCAAAGTCCCATGTCCCTATTTAACGCACCTGTTTGCAGCGACTCGATAATTGCCGGTCATTATCGATTTTTCAGTTTTCATTTCCGGGAGGCGAATATTCCTTTGTTTGTATGTTAGATCAAAATGTCTAGTGTTTATTTAGTTATCATAAAAAGTGATATACAACATCTTTGTTTAATATTCATTTAAATTATATTTGATAATATTTCATTCTGAAAAAAAGATTTCCGAAATTTTGTTTTATAAACAAGTAATTCACGTTCCAAAACTGCATGTTATAGTTTGTGAATAGACAAATTGTGGTAAATAGTTCAGTGGCGATCTTGATTTGGGAATGAATTTGGAGAATTGAGCTACCGAAAAGCAATTAAATATAAAAATAACTATTAGAACTCGACAAAAAATGCTTTCCTTACCCCGAAAATAACTATTCCGGGGATGATTTACGATTAAAAGGGTTAAAAAGTCGTTCCCAATCCAACACTCCATTTCGAAAGAACTGATGGGGGAAATTATGTCGTATAAACGCCGGCGCATCATAATCGTACATTTTGCGAAAATACCCGTGTAATTAACATTTTATATGCATGTTAACCGACAGTTAGCTGCTTCTTGAATTGATTTTCGTACGATACAATATAAAAAATCACATTAGAAAACAAGGCGATATTCCGAAATTGCGTAGCAGAATTTCTATGCACATTCCTATATGCCGTTGCGAACACTTGGATTTCGGTATATGTGTATTAGTGTGTTACAAGTAAAAAGATGGTTCTTAAGCGTCTTTTCTTCCGTCGGTTTTACAAAGTATTTTTTTTCTACTTTGTAAGACTGTGTTTTTAATAGGAGATATTGGCAAATAAAACGACGTTAAAAATAGCGCTGTCATATTTTGAAATTGACTTGAACAAAATGGCGGCGCGATAACATTATAGACGCGACACTAAACGTGGACATTTCGGGAAAGATTTACCTGTGAGAGAGACAACAGAGACAAAAAACAACTTTCACACTCTGGGATCGAATTCTTACTCCATAACACGCGATTCTGAATATGAATTATACAGTAAATAGACTGAGAAAGCGATCCTAAATTGGACACATGTTTATCAGATACAACGGAATTGAAGGACAAATTTAAACTTTTTCGTCGAACCTGTTACGGAATAAATCACTAAAAAGACCAGACCGACGAATATTTCAGGTGATTGATTGGATCATTTATAGTATTTGATCAACTGGAGATGAATAGTCGACAAGTTAAATAAGTAGATCTATTTGTCATAATAGCAATGCAACTTTGTTTGAAAATATAGAAAATGATCTTAATTATTGTTTTTGGTAAATGGGTTAATATATAATTTTATCCAGAGAAACATCCATATGGTGTTCATTTGTATACTAATTTACCCCTGAAAACTGATAACCTGACTTATGCGACTACCTGTCTTATGTGACCTTATTGTGTCTCTCCCCTTGAAGGTCACATAAGACAGGTTTGACTGTATCCATCTTGGCAATCTTTCACATCTGTATTCTTTCAGCTTGTTGTGGTGCACAAGACGTTCTTGACCATCTTTGTTCAGTCACAAAACAAAGTTGATAGGAGACTGCTTCCTCACGATCAGAAATGGGCCTTGATATGCCTTCTCAAGTTTTGGATTCACACCAACTTTGCGAGTCTCATGGAGGCACCATACTACATCACCGACATTGTACTGCTGAAAGGACAACTTGAAATCGTAGTTTTCTTTGTTGCGGTTAGCTTGTTGACCAAGGTGTCTTCTGGCGACTTCATGGACTTTCATCATCCTGGATCTCAGGTTAATGGCATACTCTGCTGGACCTTCTGTGTGTTCTGTCTCTGAAGTGCGTGGCTCAACCATGACGTCTCTGGGCATGCGGATCTCGCGGCCAAATGTCATCATGTTTGGGGTAAGACCAGTCGATTCATGAGGCGTTGCTCGATACGCCCCCGCAAGACAGCCCAAATGGAGATCCAAGTCACCTTGTTCGTCTGTAAGATATGCTCTAACCATCTTGAGTAGTGTACGGTTGAACCTCTCCACCTGGCCATTTCCCTTCGGGTTTCTTGCACTGGTCCTGGTCTTCTTAATTTCTAAGATACGGCATAACTTCTGGAATAGTCGACCTTGGAAAGTTGCCCCTTGATCCGTGTGAATGGATAACGGAGTACCCCATCTTGCGATAACGTCATTCACTAACCGCGTCGCACACTCTTCAGCTGATTGGTTTGGCACAGGTATCACCTCAACATATTTCGAAAAATGGTCACTCATGACTAGTATATACCGATACCTCTATCTGTAATCGGAAACGGCCCTACAAAGTCAATAGCTAACACATCCCAGGGTGCACCAGCGGATAAATGTCCCAACGGAGCCTTTGGTATCTTTGGTGGTCTCTTGTCCGCCTCACAGACTTCACACCGTTGAACATACAGACGGATGTCTGTTTTCATGTCAAACCAATAATGGGCTCTTGTCACTGCTGCCTTGGTTCTTTTGACGCCAAGATGTCCCGCTGTAATGGCTCTGGTAAATGACCTCTTTCCTCATCTTAGCAGGAACAAGGAGCTGCAAGCATTCTGCTTTGCCATCTCTTTTCTGGAAGTCACGGTAAAGGACTTTACCAATCAATTCTAGTTGATCCCAAATAACCCAATAGTGTCTTGACTCTGGACTGCTCGACAACATAGACTCATAGCTGGGCTTCGCGCCGCCAACCTTTGCCTGGTAAATAACACATATACTGGGATCATTTGATTGGAACCTGCCTACTTCTTCTAAGGAATGCTGACATAACCATGGGCGTTGCTTAGGTACCTTTACCTCACCGACATCCTTCGATGTACTTGGCACTTCATCATCGTAGGGTTGCACCGCTTGGACTGCGTCGGCCTCCTTCTCTGCCCCTCGGGATTCGGGTATGCGACTGCCCTCAATCTGCTGCGATTTCCCATCTTCTATGGGCTCCGGAACCGGTTGCCACTTCCACTTCAAAGCCATTATTTCTGCTCTTCTCTTGCCCTTCTTACACGGCCCACATTTCAAAGGCTCGCTTGTATCTACCTCGCTACACGTACAGTCACGAGGACTTTCAGAACGGGAAAGTCCGTCACAATGTGGCTGTTTTGAACCACTTCTATACTCAATGGTGAAATCATACGCTGCCAAGATTTCTATCCATCTGGCTATTTTCCCATTTGGCTCTTTGAAAACTGAAAAGCCAGGTTAGAGCCTGATGGTCTGTTCTCACAATAAATTTTCGACCTAACAGGTACTGTCTGAAGTACTGTATGAAGAACACCACTGCAAGTAATTCTAACTCCGTTATACAGTAGTTTCTTTCTGCTTTGTTTAAAGCTCTGCTACCGTAACAAATAATCCGCTCTCTTCCATTCTGCGACTGCGCCAACACGCCACCAATCCCAATTCCAGATGCGTCAACATCAAGGTAGAAAGTGCCCCCATCATTCAGAGGATAACCCATCACCTCGGGACTGACTAGTGCAGCCTTTAATTGGTTGAAAGCCGATTCACATGCGCTCGTCCACAAGAACACTTGGTTCTTTTTGGTAAGGTCAGCTAAGGGACGTGCTGTTTCTGCAAAGTTCTTTATAAACCTCCGGTAATAAGATGCTGTGGCAACGAACTGTTTGACGTGCTTTGGATTTTGCGGTTCGGGCCAATCAAGTATTTTCGCTACATTAGTAGGATCTAGTCCTATACCATCTTTTGATACCACATGACCCAGAAAGGATACTTCGGCTTGAAACAAATGACATTTTTCTGGTTTCAATTTCATGTCCGCCTGTTGTATTCTACTAAGGACCTCATCGACTCTGGAAATGTGCTATTCAAAGGTTGATGCGTACACAATGATATCATCAATATATACCAGGCATGTCTCCCACTGTAGGCCCTGTAACGCCAATTCCATGGTTCGTTGGAAAGTGCTGCCAGCGTTATTTAATCCGAACGCCATTCGGGTCATCTCGTCGTGGCCAAACTTGCAACAGAATGCACATTTAGGAATATCCTCTTTCTTTAAAGGAATCTGGAAATAGCCTGACGTTAGATCGAAGCTACTAAAGTAAGATGAACCTGACACTGCATCAAGGCAATCTTGTATTCTTGGCAGTGGAAAACCGTCAGGTTTAACAAGGGCATTAACTCTCCTGTAATCAATGCACGGCCTGATCGCGCCCGATTTCTTTCTGACCAGAACTATAGGGCTTGCCCATGGCGAGGTACTCTTCTGTATCACTCCCTCCTTCAAAAGATCTTCTACCGCCTTCTTCTCCTCTTCAGCATAGGCTAAAGGAACTCTTCTTGGTCTTTGCTTGACAGGTGTAGCATTCCCAGTGTTGATAGGATGTTCTGCTAGGTGTGTCAGTCCTAAATCCCAATCATCTTTTGAAAAGGAGTCTTGATGCTTCAACAGTAAACCAGCTACAACCTTCTTATTGTATTCTGATTTCCCCTTTGTTGACTTTGAATGGAGGCCCCTTAAATGTTCCGGCAACTCACGATCACCGCTAAGTTCGAACCCTTTAATGCTACTTGGCATCTCTTGTGTACTCTTAACATGCAACCGCCTTACTTGGCTCATGTTATTCACACTGTCCTTTTCTTCGACATTGGTAACCACGGTTACCACTCTGCATACCTTCTCTGCTACTGCTATTTCCGCAGCCTGTCGCAGGTCAACAGCATCTGTAAACGGGTTCATGACACGAATTTTACATGTGGGCTCCCTATTGATGTCCACCATAGTTGATGTCATCATCAACTTATACCGCACGCAAAAGTCGTCCTTAGGTTTCAGTACATAGGTAGACATAGGATCTTGATCATCTTCCTCTTCCCTCTCTATATACACGTTCACAACGGCTTCGGACAGTCCTGGTACCACAGTATCATCGGCAACCACCACCTTTCTGGTTCTTTGGCTACGTCTTCTTCTGAAACACTGTATCTCTCGGCCTCCCAACACTATCACATTTCTGCTCAATAGAATGTCTGCTGGTCCGCTATCACTTTTCCCCAGGATGTCATAGCCCAACAGAACTTCGTCTTCTATTTCTGCAACCACGGCTTCTTCTTCTATCTCCAGGGAATCCAGAACAAATCTGAAGGATGCTCTGCCCAATCCCTTTATTGTAGCACCTCCTGTCCCTTTCAGATTCGTTACCCCCTTAATAATAGGCCTCTCTTCTTCTCTCATCTTGTGATACACCCTTGTTGAGATCACGGTCTTTGATGCACCTATATCAGCAGTGAAGACCACTGGTACGCTTCCTACCATACCATCTATATATAGTCCATCGCCAGAACCCGGTAGAGATTTCTCAGCCATCGGTACCCTGTCTTCCGTCTTAATATTGCTTTTTGGGCCTTCTTCAAAATCTTTGCCTAATTGGACCTCCCTTTGGCCACAACAGCTGGTCTGTTGGAGTTTAAAGACTGCTGTCTAGTTTTCGTCCGTTCTTCCCGTCTTGGTTTCTTATATTTGTTGCTGCCTGCTTTCGGACATAAACGTGCGTAATGTCCCATTTCTAGGCAATTAAAACATTGGACTTCCTTCTTTTCTTGACTTTTGTGAGGATATCTTCCCCTTTGTAGATTTTCCAACTTTTCAATTCTCTGCTTTAACTCTTTAATGGTGCTTTCTGCTTGGCTTTCGGGTTTGGTTTGCTTAAAATCGGAGTTATCTGTCCTCCTCTCATGTTTGCCAAACTTGTCATCATCTACCTTATAAGTCCATTCTTCTGGCATACTGTCATAGTCACTGGCCTGACGCACACGGTATCTGCCTTTTCTTTCATTCCTGCTGGCGTTTCTTATTTGTGCCAAATTGATGACATGGTAAACTGCTTCATCAATATTGCGCGATTCTTTGCCAAATTCAACCTCCATACCGATCTCGTCGTCATGGAGCCCATCCAAGAATCTGCTACCTAGGTCTTCATCTCGAGTTCTCCTGTCTCTCCACCCGTGCGCTTTATCGTAAAGGCGTTTCAGATCTGCAGCGTATTCTTCAGTTGTCTCCCCTGGTTTCTGATTTCGTCTGCTGAATTTTGCTGCAAAGGATCTGGCAGTTTCCACGACTCGAAACCTGCTGTTTAGTTCTTGTATTAATTCTTGATATGAATTCAATGTAAGGGGGATAACTGTGAGAAGACGAACTGAGCAGCGGAACCCTCCAACCTCGGTAGAGGCTGATCAAATCTGTCGTCTTTGGACCACTTGAATCTTGAAGCAATTGCTTCGAATCTGGCAATCCAGGTCACCCATTCTTCTTTTCCAGTGAATGGAGGTAACTTTACATTGTGGACTCTGTGGCTATTAGATATGTTCTCAGGACCCGTGCCTTGTTGAAGGTAAACATCCTGACATCTGTCACCAGGTCTGCTTCTGGTACGACCACTGGAGTTGAACTGGTGTCCACCACTGGGTTCCATGTGATTAAAGTAAACATGGCTACCATCAGCTTGGTCAGTGTAGAAATCACCGTCACTATACTGCCGGGTTTCGCTGGTATGTCTGAATGAGACCCCTCTATTGACAGCATGGTTCTGTTGATATTGGTCAGTTCTATCTGGCTCTGCATTGTTGTTATACTGGGGGTTTCTTCTATGACTGCTAGAAGTCACTGTCTGTCCACCATGGCTATGTTGGTCTGGCTGTCTCAGGCTGCTTGCTGTATAATAGTCCCATTTAGGACTCTGGCTATCTCCATTAGGGTTAGTCTGCCCCTGCATTGGTGCATGTAACTGCTCTTCGGCCCTGGCGTTTCGATCTCTCAAACTAATCTGGTCTGCCTTCTGGGATGCACTTGGACTGCTCTGCTTCTCACTTTTCAGGTCACGAATCTCTTCAACCAAGGATCTCAAAACACCAGACATGTCTGTCATCATCGATTGCATCGTTGAAGTTCCTGGGATACTGGCTTGGTCTACACTGGTCTCCATAGTATTGGATGTCTGTAGCTCTGCATCTTCATAGGCTCTGTTTTCTGTCATCCGGGGATGGAAGCTTATTTCATCATCTATTTGTACTGGTTCACATGTGTAATTTGAAGCCATTTTAAATTTCAGCTCAATATTAACTCAACTTAGAGTTCTATAGATAAAATATAGATGTATAGATATATATATCACTAATTGCTAATAAAAGGATTCGTATCACTGGACTTGCTTATTTTTTCATCAAATCCCACCGCTGCCACCATAAATGTAACGGGCTAGTGCCCGAGTAGTTTGCTCTAAGTGTTTATTTGTTAGCTCTCTCTCTACCCTTATTCTCCTTCTAAGCTATCTGGGTAGGGGTACTCTCAGTACTTGGATTATAAGTAGACAAAATGCCCAACAAACAATTAATAATTTATTAACATATAAATTATTAGAATTTTAATTGACAATTTATTTGGCTTCAATATGATGAATTCTGACTAAAACAACCTTGAATGTCACTGCAGACTTTTGTAATGATTTAAATTAATCCAACCAGTTACACTTGTGCATTACGTATGCCTAAAGGGAAGTTACTCTGATTACATCAGCATCCAACACAGAAGTTGATAGTATCCAATGTTTATCAAAGTCGAAGCTTTCAATATTCTTTAATCGTTATTTCTGCTATGACGACTGGATTAACTTGCGAAACTATTCTCTGTACTATGGATTTAGTGTTCGTATTCTTTGGAACTTGATGCCGAAACAAGAAGATAATAATTAGATAAGATTTGATCACAGATGTGAGTTCGTCGAAATGACTAGCCAAAATGACGTCTAAATGTACTGTGTCCGAGCGTTCCAAACACGCTCGCTTTTATACTAACAGAAGTGGATCGCTCCCACTTTATGGGTATGGTCACCTTAGAAGTGGGTATGATCATCACAGAGCGGGTCACTGTGATCAGTGCCCCGAATCTGGATCGCTAGTGATCAGACTCTGATCACCATACTACGTCATAAATACCTGCGTATAAATTGAATACGCAAGAAATATGGCGACGTTGTATGACTTTTACCCGCCATGGAGTTTAAACCTACGAATATAAACACAAACTATCAGTATGTCTGCAGTGACAAAACACAATCGTGTTGACTTTACAATAAATGATTAGATCATTTGGTTTTAACCTGTGAATAACATGAAAGACTCATGGCACATTACATATGGAATTCACCCATCGGCTATAAGGTTTTTCAATTACAAGGTAAGTCTGTTGAATATTAGTTTTAGCAATTGTCATGATCCTTTCATGTTATGTTCAAACACTGTATTTAATATTTCTGATAATAATGAAAACACTGGGGTGTTACACTACCCCCTACAAAGGAAGGCAAAGCTCCTGCTGCCTTACTACTTAAGTCCACTGACAGTCTTAGGAAATATTAAAACTTTTAATCATGAAGAATAAATTGCTTTAAATGTCCTACGTCATTATATTCAAGGATTAAGTTGAATAATAATTTTCATGTCTAAGCTTTTCAATCTAGAATGAATTCTCTAAGTTTCTCATGAAATTGTATTTTCCCTTTTCAGGAAATTCCCTCGGATAGCGACTCCCTTGGACCATCCTTGGACTTCCTGTTTCTGACGTCTGGGATCGCGATTCATTGCCTTATATAATGCTAATAAAATCACTTTATTCTTCACTAATTATTATCCTATTATTAAAAATGAAATAAACTGTTCACAGTCTCTTACTTGTTGATTATTTATAACGTCAATTTATTAATTCCTTAAGTTAAGTCTATTTAACACTTCTCATTAATAATTAAGAACAACTGTGTTTAGTTTTGCACATTCTGTGCGGCACTGCATCTAGGCTTGTACTCTAGGCAGTGGAAAGTCATCAGGTTTAACTAGGGCATTAACATGTCTGTAGTCAATGCAAGGTCCGACTGCGGATGACGTCTAAACCATAACAATGGGACTTGCCTCTGGCCAGGCACTTCTCTGCATCACTCCTTTCTTCAAAGGATCTGGTGTTGGCTCCCTCTCCTTTTCAGCATAGGCTAAGGGGACTCTTCTTGGTCTCTGTTTCACAGGTGCAGCATTCCAAGTATTGGCAGGATCTTCTGCTGGGGGTGTCTGTCCTAAATCCACCTCGTCTTCCGGAAAGGTCCCTTGATGCTGGAATGGATCAGCTGCAACCGTCTCATTGCAGTCTGGTTTTCCATCTGCAGATTTTGGATGAAGTTCCCTTAAAGCTTCAGGTGAGTTACACTCACCTCCTTGGTCACACCCAGTTTTGCTGCTTGGCAGTTCCTGCATACTCTTCGCATACAACCGTCTCATGTCATCAATGCTGACATCTTCTTCAACCTCTGTAACCACGGTTACCACTCTGTAGGCCTTCTCTGCTACTGCGATTTCTTCAGCCTTCTGCAGACAAATAGGCTAGGGAAATGAACCAAGGAAACAAAATATCAATCCAGGTAAGAACCAGCGCGATCCGCAGTGGTACACCGCGGCCCGTGATGATATCACCAAGATCCGCGTCTTCTCCGAAAATACTGGTCTGACTTTGAAATAATTTTACACAAATAATTCATGGGTGACCCTTCTCCAGGTTTCTTCAAAAATTCTTCCTAGCTCAAACAATATGACCGCGATCGGGTGTGGTGAATTTACATAATTATGATGGCTTGTAGTGAAAACTTAATCTCCTTTTTGAAACTACTGGTCCAACAGGAAAATAACTCTATACAAATGATTCATAGGTGACCCTCTACCAGATCTCTTAAAACAATTTTGTTAGCTTAAAAATCATACCCGCCAATGGGTGGGGCAAGTTGTCCTTATATTATACTGTTGTCTGTTATTCTCATGGGGCTAAGACTTAGAAAATATATAAATAAATACGAAAGAAGACTCAAGCAGGAAACGCAGCACAAACAATACACCCATCTCTAAAGCAGAACACACACATAGCCATACCATAACAAGCACACACACATACACACGCAATACCATTCCTTCATCTACACACTAAATAGAAAACAACACGCAAGACAAACATAAAGCTAAGTGAACATAGGAGCCCGCCTTGGTACGGTCAGTAGCAATCAATAATCAATAAACAATCAATAAACACATACATTGCTATTAAGAATTATTCTTACTCCGAATAAAGTATAACATTAATTAAAATAATGATAATAATATAATATCTAGGTTTGAATACACCACCCTGCATGATCTGAATCAGTTAAATGTTTTCCGTATTCTCAGGGCTTCTGATTGGTTGTCAACGTGTGTTGCTATTGAGGAGGTAAACTCTTCAGTGCATATAAGTATTTTAGAGTCACTTTAAATCTATCATATGGAAAATGTCTGCGTATGTGGCATCAATTTTTGTTTGTTTATTGAGATTAAGCTATGCACTAGTTTTAAATTGATGACAATAAGCAACAGGTTTTACATGTTAAATTTCGAAAAAAGAGAATCAAATCCGATTGATGTTTTATGGGTCCATACAACATTTTCCAACAGAAATTTATAGCAAGAAAAAAGTTGATATATTTCCGGATGTCAGGAGTGTCCATTTCATCTGTTTTTCTAAGACCCGAGATTATGAGAAATCCCGAGAATACGAGAACTGGTGATACTGTATAGTTAAAACTTTAAAAATCTTCTACTCTGACTATACTAGTCCAAATTAACACTAATTTAACACAAATGATCCATTGAGGATCAGATTTCAGATTCTTAAATTATTTTGTTATCTTCATAACTCATGGACACAAGAGGAAGGGGCAAGTTTTCCTTATATAACTGTTTAGTTAAATCTTTAGAATATCTTCTTCTCTGAAAATACTAGTCTGATTTTGAAATAATTTTACACAAATAATTCATGGGTGACCCTTCTCCAGTTTTCTTCAAATAATCTTCCTAGCTCAAACAATTTGACCGCCAATGGGTGGGGTGTACCTATGATGACTTATAGTGAAAACTTAATCTCCTTGTTGAAACTACATGTTCAAATTGAAAATAACTATTTATATTTATAAGGGACCCTCTACAAGATTTCTGAAACTATCTTTATCTTAAAAACATGAACACCAGTGGATGGGACGCCAGTTTGCCTTAAATTACTGTATAGTTAAAACTTTAAAAACATTATTTTCTGAAACTACTGGTCTGGTTTAAAAAAGACTTTACCCAAATGATTCATGGGTGGCACTTTGTCAGTTTCTTCAAATAAGCTTCCTTGTTCAATCAACATGACAACCGTTGGCTGGGGATGAATAATTTTGCTAGCTTAAAAACATGAATACCAGCGGGTGATTAAGGTTTTCCTGATATGGATTAAGTGAAAGCTAAATACAAATCTTCTTTTTCTGTATCACTTGCCCTTAGCTATGGGTGACAGGTGATCGATTCAGGGATATCGTGGCCCTCTTGTTTATATCATTATAATTAGTCGCCTTGAATTAAATATGGACCTGTAAAATATTCTCTCGATTCAAGTTTTACTGTGATGTCCTAAACTTTCTGTATTGCTTTTGCCAAGCATTAACGCTATCTTCCCATATATCCCAAAGTCTCCCTTTTTCACAAATCACAAACACGACTTGTACACACAGTAAACGGAAAATAGGTGTACAACGAAGTCTCACTATTACGACAGGCCCCGAGCCGGTGTCTATTTTATTCAATTAAACCGATTTGTTATGACCTATGGAAGTAGTTAAAACCCCGCTTGTAACTTACCATCTAATCGAAATCCAAACTTTTAGTCGGTCAGTTCGTATATCTGAGAATACAAGGAAAGACAGCGTCAGTTTCTGAGTTAAAACAGACGATAGTTTGAGCAGACAATATTTATTCAGCATTCAAATGGGCAAACATTTCAAAAGTAAACCACTAATTTAAATTGGAATGAAATAAACGAAGTAAATTAACGGTTACTTCGCCAGATTTTATTGTCTAATTTAACCCTTTCATTGTCACCTTATCGTCTGCATTAAGGGTGTATCAATGTCATGAATTTAAGAAATTTTCAAAGTATATGAAAACACTTTATAATGGTTTTGTATTGAAGAGATATTTAAGATGAATGAAAAAAAAAAAAAAGGTACATTTTGGTGAAATATAGTTGGCTCCATGGCCATGTAAAATTTACCCCACCCACTGTCTCTTATGTTGTCCTTTTCAAACAGCCCGTTTCAATAAAATCCATTTTAAATGAAAACAAATATGATAATTTGGTTTTGTGTTATTTATTTCCTATCTATGGTAGTGTGACCAGGGTTAACACCTCGCATTCATTACATGGGTATACATGTGTAAGTGTAATTAGTGTACACGACTTGTATATACATGTATGTAACTTGGGACCGTCTGTTATGGACCTATGCAGTGTCACGACTGAGTGATCGTGGAATGAGTGGGGCACGCATGCGTAGCTAATTAACTTTCCCACCTAAATTCTATCTCTCTCTGTCAGTCCATTACTAGCTGCCACCAGGTGCACACGTAATAGTGTACACCTTGATTCAGATCCTCTCGATTACAGACGGGCTGCTTGGTGAGTTTCCCTCTTTCCCCCTTTTAGGTCGCTTATTTAGGAAATCTATTATCTATTCGCCTGGATTTAACTAACACTCTCCGCTCTCACTAACTCATACTCGCTTCATTAAATCATTTCAGGCCATCTTGGACCGAGTCCGCTATTAAAGAAAAGGAAACGTTTACCTGTCGTCAGTTCCTCACTTTATAGACCACTTCTTTACATTGGCGCCCAACGATATTATGATGGCCGAGCTATGAAACCTTATAGACCCTAGTAGACAGTAGCTGTAGTGGATCCAATTGCTCCATGCATGATATGTCTACATTGGAGATTGTAAACATTTATTGAAACCACCGGGTGTCAGACAGATATAACGGATGCCCATACTGTGTGTGTGTTAGGCTAGGTCCGCAAGCGGAGAGTTCCTCTGTACTTTATCTGTCGAGTGTGTTGTTTACAATCGTATGCCTCAGTGTTTGTACTCTATGTGTCGTTCTGTCAGCTTTTGTCATGTAAAGCTTTGAAGGAGGCGGAGTTATACTGTAGGCGGGTCGGGGAGAATCCCGCTTGTTTCATTGAGTGCAGTTAACACTGTAATGTAAAACAAATTGTGTGTGCTGTGTCCTGTATGTGCCAGAAACTGTAACTATTTAATTGTGACTGTGATAGTTGTGTTTTGTTCGTGTTGTGCTTTGTAATTTGTATGTCTGTATCATTTTCATTCATATTCATTCATTATCATCTCATATCCCTACGCTACTTATCTATCTATAAATAGTTCCACGCTCTTCTTTCAATTTTTTCTCTATCTTTTCTGCAATAGTAAAAAGCTTTGTTCGAAATTGTAAAGGGAGAGATTGGGGAATTTAGCAAGCAGGCCATTTAAATTTAATTCAGGTCTTCTTTCTCTATTCTTAACTATACTGTTCACGTGACCTTTACTCTGCACTAACTCCGCCCTAAATGCACTGAGTGTGTCAGCTTGAGTGAGTCAGGTCGTGAAATTGCATAGGCTATATCCGGCGTGTCAGTTATTCATAGGATAGTTTTTGGATTTTAAACCCAGGTAACATTTATTTATGAGTTCTTTAAAACTCGAAAAGTACGTGCAAAAACCCTTTGAATTGCAGTCTGTGACTTACAGGCCTATTTTAGTAGCAGATAGTAAAGGTTGTTATTTGTCGAGGCAATTCGCACGTGACGAATTCAACTTTCAATTTAAATTTCTGTGTAAAGGCGGAGCCACTTACCGTCAGCAATATTATTTTGTTCAGCGGCATATTCGCTCTTTATCAAAAGAACAATCAGTGTTTTTTATTTTCTTAGGTACTTGTGACCTTACGGCAAAGAGCGGCCGTTTTATTCAATTAAGTTCAAAGGACGAATCTTCTTTGCAATCCATTTTCCATTTCATTGACAAGTTTAATAAACTTGTCAGTGCTTATGGAAATAGGATTGTGTTTTTAGAAGTGCCGCCTTATTCCATCGTCAGATGGAATACATGTAAAGGTCACAGGTCACCTTCAGACTTCGTCGAGCAGGACAAACTGTTGCAATACAGGATTGCCCTGGTCAACGAGTATATAAAAAGCATTACTACTGCAAATTCTGTAGCATCTCCACTTTTTAGGAGGCCAATTCAAAGGTGTCACTCATCTAAAGGTGTTAGGAGGTACACCACTAATTTCAGTTTATACACTGATGGTGTACATCCTTCACCCCTTTTAACAAAGTATTGGCTGAGGAGTTTGCTTACATCTGTTAAGAGGTATTGTTAGAGTTGCGGGTGTTTGCTGGGGTTGTTTGCGTCGGTTGGTGGATCTTTGATGGTAGGGGCATTTCTCTGATCTCTTTTGAAGCCAATTGGTGTGGCAGCTCCGGTATTTTATTTTGCAACTCTACCGGTACCTCAAGGTGTTCTTATCCCTCCAATGCCATTATTTTGTTAAATATACCTGTGTAAATTCCATTTATTTTCATTTCATTCTTTATCTTTTGTGCAAATATCTTGCAGTGTATTAATATCACTGAAATATTTTATGTTGCATTACTTGATTTAATATTCCTTTATTGTCAATCATGGCCACCGGTGGCAAACCCTCTGTTGATGAAATGATTGAATTGTTGTCCGGTGACTATGTCGTCACAAAGAAAAGTGATCTTACGAAAATTAAGGCCACTGCTACCACTAGTACGCCAAAGCGCACACTCTTTGGGGATTTAAGCGTGACTGCTGGTAATCAGCAGCATGTGCACATCCCTAAAGTATCCAAATTCTCTGGAGATGACCCTCCTGCAAAGGGAGAGGTTACCTACAGAGACTGGCGGTTTGAGGTTCAGTGCTTATTTTCTGATCCTGAAGACACTCTGCAGAGTACAGTACTAACAGCTATAAGGCGTTCTTTAAGAGGTACGGCTAAGCAGCTCTTGATCCCACTAGGGGATAAGGCCTCTATTGAGGAGATAATGGCGAAACTAGAGGTTTTCTTTGGTGACATCTCGACCAACGAGATGATCATGCAGGAATTCTACAACGCTTATCAGAAAAATAATGAAAGCGTCATATCTTTTGGCTGTAGGTTAGAAACGATAGTGATGTCTGCAGTTGAGCATGGTTATTTGGAGCTTAGCGCGAAAAATGACATGCTTCGACATAAGTTTTGGCAAGGATTAAATTCCGAGAAATTGAAAGCCCAAACTAGGCATAAATATGACTCTTTAAAAGAATTTGACAAATTGGTCGCTGCAATTAGAATTGTAGAAAAACAAATAGATATATCTCCTGGTCCGAGTGAAAAGCTTGCATCTTCGGAAAAATCAAAAAGTGCTCATCACAATCCTCAAGTTACCACTCAGGACTTGAAAGATTTAGAAAAGAAATTTGATTCAAAATTAGACACGGTTTCGAAAAATTTAGACGATAAATTCAATCAGATTATGTCAAAATTGGATTCCACCAGTCATTCCAACCCTCAACAGGGTGGAGGTCGTGGTGATTATAGCCGTGGAAGGCGTCCTTTTAGAGGGGGGCATTACCGAGGGAGGTCTAGGGGTCGGGATAAAAATTCCTCAGATACCAGTACTGGTGGTAAAAATTCTTTAAACGGTTAAGGGTCTCTGCAGATGGCCATCCGGGGACCCAGAATGATGACCTTATTGGCCAAAAAGTCAAAGCAAGCCTTATTGGCAGTAGCAATGAAGGTAATATTTTTGTTCAAGGTCAGAGTGTAAAAGCTTTGATCGACAGTGGGTCAATGGTTACCACTATTTCACAATCTTTTTATAATTCGTTGCAAGACAAACCTTCTTTGAAGAGTATTGAAGAACTAGGTTTAAAGGTGTCTATTGCTGACGGTTCTGCTTTGAAGTATTTGGGTTTCATTGAGTGCAATATTGTTATTCCATTTTTATCAGATTTTAATATTGATGTACCTGTATTGGTTGTGCTTGACACAGATTTTAATTTGGATTGTCCTGTCATTATCGGAACAAATGTCATTAGAATATGTAAGGAGACTTGTTCTGGTAGTGATGTTTGTATTCCAGAGGAATGGAAGACTGCCATGTGTTCTATATTGTGTCAGTCTTTTTCTGTGAAATCTGTAAACAAAAAACCCATTGTCATTGGTCCTTATGAAACAGTTTTAGTTAAAGGAATATCCAGAAATCTGGATACTTCTATAACTGAAGCTGTGACTGAGAATGTTGATAGTCAGAGGAAAGTGTTGATCTGTCCAAGGGTTGTAAATATTGCAAACAGGTCAAGCACTACGGTGTCTGTTAAAGTGTGTAATATTTCTGCCAAACCTTTTACCATTAAACCCAAGACAAATTTTTGTCAGTTACAGGAAGTTAAGGTTGTTGATAATTTAGTCTCAGAACATGACTCAAAAGAGAGTTCAGAAAAACAGGACACTGATGAAATCAATTTTAACATAGATGAGTCAACTTTGACTCAGGAGCAAATCCTGAAAGTTAAACAAGTTTTAGGCAGTTGGGATAGAATATTTTCCAAAGGACCGAATGACATTGGCAGGACTAATCTCGTCAAACATAAAATTGTTTTAGAGGATGAAAAGCCCTTCAAACATCCTTATCGTCGTATTCCTCCTGGTATGTATGAGGAAGTACGTCAGCATGTCAAGGATATGCTGGATTCAGATGTGATAAGGGAGTCGGATAGTCCATATTCCTCGAATGTGGTTTTGGTCCGGAAGAAAGACGGGTCCTTAAGGTTCTGCATTGACTATCGCGTCCTGAATAGCAAGACACGGAAGGATGCATATATGTTGCCAAGATTTGATGATATTATTGATTCCATTGGTGGAGCAAAATACTTTTCCAAATTAGATCTTAGGTCCGGTTATTGGCAAGTTGAAGTAGAAGAGCAGGACAAGGCCAAGACTGCTTTATCAGTAGGTAATCTTGGGTTCTTCGAATGCAATCGTATGAGCTTTGGGCTAACGAATGCGCCTGCGACCTTCCAAAGACTGATGGAGAAATGTATGGGTGAAATGCATCTGAGGGAGTGCTTAATCTTCCTGGATGACATTCTCATATTTTCTAAAACTTTTGAAGAACATATTCAGAGACTGGAATCAGTTTTCTCTCGTTTAGCAGAGCACAATCTTAAGCTAAAACCTTCAAAATGTGAGTTTTTCAAGACATCAGTGTCATATCTTGGCCACATTGTTTCCGATAAAGGTATAGGGACTGATCCGGATAAAATAGCTACAGTAAAGTCATGGCCCGCTCCAACAAATGTGAAAGAGCTTCGGCAATTTCTGGGTTTTGTAGGATACTATAGGCGTTTTATCAAAGACTTTTCCAAGCTTGTACAGCCCCTGAACAATCTTCTTCAAGGTCATGTCTGTGGGAAGCCAAGCCCTAAGTCCAAAAAGAAAAAGAAAATGGTTCATGTGCCATGGTCATGGGGGGAAAAAGAACAAAGTGCTTTTGAAACTGTCAGGGCCGCCCTCATGAAACCGCCTATCCTTGCATTTGCCAATTACCAGGAGCCCTTTATTGTACATACTGATGCAAGCGGTTATGGTCTTGGTGCGATTCTCTACCAAAAACAGGAGGGCTTGGAAAGGGTTATTGCCTATGCAAGCAGAGGTTTGAGGAATAGCGAAAAGAACTATCCGGCTCACAAAAGGGAATTTTTAGCTTTGAAATGGGCAGTCACCGACAAATTCGCAGACTACTTGCAGGGTACAAAGTTTGAGGTTGTCACTGATAACAATCCCTTAACATACATTTTAACCAAAGCTAAGCTTGACGCTACAAGTCAAAGATGGGTTGCTTCTCTTGCTAATTTTGATTTCTCCATTTCATACAAAAGTGGAAAACTTCACACCGATGTTGACAGTTTGTCACGTCATCCGAATCTGTTATCAGAGGAGGTTAAAGCCGTTTGCAGTACTTTGACTCCATCTGTTCCTCTGTCCGAAACTTTGAATGTGTCTTGCCCTCTTTCGGCCGAGGAGGACAATTCATGTACGGAGTTTTGTACTGTTGATTGGAAGCGTGAACAGTCAAGAGATTCAACTTTGGCAAGAGTTATTAGTCTTTTAGACAAAGGTTTTCATCCACGGGGTCAGGATCTTAGTTCTGAAACCCATGATGTCCAGCGTTTTTTCCGTCAATGGGGTCGCTTGAAACTGAAGGATGGAATTCTTGTTCGTATTGCAACCTTGGATAACGAACCGGTGTCACAGCTCGTTGTTCCCTCTTCTTATCGGGAGTATGCCTTGAAAGGTCTACATGATGATGTAGGGCATCCCGGAAAGGACAAAAGTCTTTGGTTGGCAAGGAGTCGCTTCTACTGGCCAGGTCTTGAGCAAGACATGACCTGCAGAATTGACAACTGTGGACGTTGTATTAGGCGTAAAACTCCTGTGCGACCCTCTGCAGAACTGTTTCCAATTCAAACCACTCGACCTCTAGAATTGGTCTGTGTAGATTTTTTGTCACTTGAAAGGTCAAAAGGGGGTTTTGAAGATATTTTGGTGATAACGGATCATTTTACCCGTTATGCTCAGGCTATTCCCTGTCGCAACCAGAAAGCAAAAACAACTGCTCAGGCATTGTATGAAGGTTTCTTTCGCTTCTTTGGTTTCCCTGAAAGGTTACATTCAGATCAGGGCAGAAACTTCGATGGAAAGGTTATTGCAAAATTTTGCAAGATTGCTGGAGTCAAGAAGACTCGGACCACTCCATACCATCCAATGGGTAACGGTTCTGCAGAGCGGTTCAACCAGACACTTCTGAAAATGCTAGGTACTTTACCCAACGATCAAAAATCTGATTGGAAGTCTCACGTTGCACCACTGGTACAAGCATATAATGCGACACGCAGTGATGCAACGGGATTCTCTCCACACTATTTGATGTTTGGTACTCATCCAAGGTTGTCTGTGGACGCGTTTCTTGGCATTGCTGAAGAGTCTGGGTCTAGTGACCACAATGCCTACTCCTGTAAGCTGAGGGACAGACTTCAGTCTGCTTACGAGGTTGCTGCTAACGTGTCTACCAAGTCAGGTGAGCAGAATAAGGCGTATTTCGACAGGAAAGTGCACGGTTCGAAACTCGAACCAGGTGACCGGGTCCTTGTCCGTAAGGTTGGGTTGAAAGGCAAAAACAAGCTTGCCGACAAGTGGGAGGAACAGCCTTATCTGATACAGTCAGTGTCTGATAATGATATCCCTGTTTACCACGTCAGGGCTGAAACAGGTAAAGGTCCAGTCCGTGTCCTTCACCGTAACATGCTGTTGCCATTCAATGCCATATGTCCTGAAAATTTCCAAGAGTCAAGGTCTGTCAAACAAGTTTCCCGGGGAAAAGCCACTAGAAATGTTTCTAGGAATAGAGGGCAAGTAGTACCTTCAGTTTCGGGTGACCCTGAGACGGAATCGGAAGAGTCAGATGCCTCTTCGGATAGTGATACCTCACGAGTTCGTAAATATGTTGTTCCACAACGTAGGCCCCGTTCACACTCACCAAATGCAGTGAGTGTTGATAATTCGGTCCATTCTGAGGTTTCTGTGTCCCATTCTGGGTCCCGGGATGCGTCTGCTGAACAGTCAGCTGACCGTAATATGTCTGGAGAAGTAGCTTCGGCTGACAGGAGTGTACCCGAAGTGGTAAACACCACTGACCATTCCGAACCAGTAGTTCGGCGTTCTACGCGTGACAGGATGCCTCCTGTCAGGTATGGTCAGTGGCAATACCGACAAGCTGTTGAGGAGTCTGAGGAGGTTTTTGTATAACACCATATTGTGTTTTAACCCTCTTCTTTTAAATTGTCTGGTTTTTTGGGAGAATTTCTGTCCTATATGCTATGTATGTAGGTTTCATCATACAGTGATGCTTGCACGTGTATGTGTACATACCATCATATGATTACATGATGATATTGATATTACATTATACATTTTCTTGTTTGTTTCGTGTGTATTTCTTCATAGTCATGCAATAATTAGTGCATGGTACTTTCCATATATTATAACATACATGTACCTTTCTATAGTGTTAGCTAGAGTTAACAGGTAATTGCTGGCTATCACTGCTGAATACATTTAAATGCTACATCATTACAGATGTCTAATTAAAGGCAGATTTTA
The DNA here is from genome assembly GCA_922989275.2 of Gari tellinella. NCBI lineage: Eukaryota > Metazoa > Mollusca > Bivalvia > Cardiida > Psammobiidae > Gari > Gari tellinella. Next base: position 13,769,783 of record OV277869.1, on the reverse strand, counting down.
TTTATTAGTAATGCCGGTGGTATTTTCATTGAGTAATGATATTTATTGTGTCATTATGTATTATAATGTATTATTTTGTGGACCATTATAGAATGGCTTAGTTTAGAAGTGTAGTACTTTTGAGTGAGAGTGTGAGCCAAAAGAAGCTTAAATTTGTCTTATTTACAGTGCTTTAATTGTTCTCTTTAGTTGTAATCCAGTTTACATATCCTTTCATGTCGGAGACATTTCCTCGAAGGGGGGGAATATGTGACCAGGGTTAACACCTCGCATTCATTACATGGGTATACATGTGTAAGTGTAATTAGTGTACACGACTTGTATATACATGTATGTAACTTGGGACCGTCTGTTATGGACCTATGCAGTGTCACGACTGAGTGATCGTGGAATGAGTGGGGCACGCATGCGTAGCTAATTAACTTTCCCACCTAAATTCTATCTATCTCTGTCAGTCCATTACTAGCTGCCACCAGGTGCACACGTAATAGTGTACACCTTGATTCAGATCCTCTCGATTACAGACGGGCTGCTTGGTGAGTTTCCCTCTTTCCCCCTTTTAGGTCGCTTATTTAGGAAATCTATTATCTATTCGCGTGGATTTAACTAACACTCTCCGCTCTCACTAACTCATACTCGCTTCATTAAATCATTTCAGGCCATCTTGGACCGAGTCCGCTATTAAAGAAAAGGAAACGTTTACCTGTCTTCAGTTCCTCACTTTATAGACCACTTCTTTACAGTAGTATTTCTTCATACAAAAACTAATTCAAGAAAAAACAGGCACCCAATGTGAAATTCATTAAGCTCTAAATATCATCGATATGGTACTTTTATGTAAATTTTGTAAGGGGAGATAACTCTTTTTACTTTAATAACTCAAAATTTTCAACACTGACCTTTCAATTTCTTTTCATTTTTTGAACTGCCTTATCATTGGCTTTCATTTGGTAGACTATAAGAAAAAGTTTAATACTAGAACCTTTTCATTTTCAAACTTTTTTACATTTATTTCATAAAATAAAATATCTAATAAAATCATGCCCTATAAAAAGCGTTTTTTTTATATTCGAGGATCCATATTGTTCAAACCTAGTGCCTGCTTTGTCTAAATTTGGTTTCTAGATGTGAAAATACCACCATAGACATGAAATAAACAATGAAAACCCAAATTACCATGTGTTGTTTTGTTTTGAATATATTTTACTGAAGATTGTACTCTGAAAGGGTAAAATTTGAGAGAAAAAGTCCAAATTTGACATACGTTTTTCAAATTGCTGTAGCTCAAAAAAAGGACACCACCATATATTTTTCCCCATTTTTTCATTCATCATAAATAGCTCTTCCAAACAACCAATGATAGAAAAAAAGTTTGATACTTTGAAAAATCGCTTATGGGTTGGATACACCCTTAACACACCGAACCCTAGCGTGTATACTCGTCGATGCCAAATAATGTACCTACAAAAAGTACAAGCGTCCTAAACAGTGTAGACCCAGATCGGAAGGCTCTCAAGATCAGAGTCTGTATTGTTTGCAATTTTGAAATATAATTGTATTGTAAGAAAAGACCCTCTATAGTAACGCGGCGACTGATCAATATCCATGACAATCACGCTACTTGTAAATGACGTGAACGACTGCTTATCGGTTGAAATATTGAACCTTAAACCCGATAGTAAAATGCCGAATATGTAAAGCCTTGTTTAATCATATGGAGAACATTATTACAAGCTAACTTATATGTATACACTAGTGGCGAAAGTCAGTTTAAAATTAATGCAACGTTAAGTAAGATTTTTCTAAATACAGGTACTGAACTCGTGTCGCATTTATCTATAATTTGCATGTGTTATCTTTTTTTTCCCTAGAGTACATTCTTGGCACTCAAAGCCAGAATACCGCCCAAATTTATGTTTAAATCGCGCAATTTCTTATATAAGAACATTTTCTAAGTATTAAAACTAAGCCAAATCCGTTGTCAGGTGCCTGAAGCATCCCCCCCCCCCCCCCTGTCTTTAAGAACCATACATAAATGTGCAGTTTTCTTATCGAGATGGTTGGGGAAATACGCTTTTTGTTAACATAACATATCTTCGTGTCGGCTTCCAAGAATTTTCGCAAGGTCGAATTAGAGTCATGAGATCGATCCAATTTTCCTGGGTTATTTTTAGAACAGAATAGTTCATAACCATTACTGTAACAGTGGAGAAAACGTTATTCTTTCCCGTTTAAACGCAAACGAAACGCAAACGCATTGCAATAATACGCAAAAATGAACAATCTTTAGACGATTCTGACCATTCATGTTAGTCTGAGCGGCAAACAGTCTGGTGCCTGGTCAGACGCCGGGTACCCGGTGTCTGATCTGCTCCAAACTGTTTGCAATTGAAATCATGGTTTTAGCGTTAATGCGTTTATTGGGAAAGAATAACATTTTCTCCCCTGTAAGCAAGGTTTCATCGACTACATCATCGTACACTTTCCTACTTGAGATAAGTATGGTTCCCGTGCAGCACGAGGCCACTGCGCTAACTTTACTGATATTTTATTATTTCCCAATAAACGCATTTGTAAACGAAACTATTATTTCCATTGCAAACAGATTGGAGCCAAGTCAGACGCCGGGTAACCCGGCGTTTGATCAGGCTCCAACCTATTTGCTACTCAGATTAAAAAACAATAGTCAAAACTTCTAAAAGTAAATTTCCACAGTTTTGTGCATTGCGTTTGCGTTTAAACGGGAAAGAAAAATGTATTCCCTACTGTATACTGCGCAAAATAAATACAACTATCAATGTTTCTTGCTGGATGTAGGGAATACTCATCCCTTTTAAAGTTTTAGAATGTTCCAATCTAAAAATAAAGTCAAGTCAGAAGAAAACACTTATTATGAGCTATGAAAACATCTTTACCGGGCGCAAGCCGAACGAACTCGGAAAATCTCCGTCGTTGATCGGATGTCAACAAACCAATTTCAAAGACGACCTTTTTCCACCAAATTCATGTGTTTGTCAGATTTATTGCCTCCATAATCATCGCGGATTACTTCTTTTTATATGTTTAGATTACGTATGTGCCTGAATTTTCAGGTTTAAAAAATGCGCTATTGTGGCTTACATACTGCTTTTAAAATTCAAATAGAAATTCTCACTGAAATCATTGTTAAAGAGATTTGCAACCATATTTAGCAAACAAAATAGTAATTTGTAAATGTATGTCAATCGCTTATATTTACACGTAAATTAGTTAAGGATGAGAAATTCTGTTTAAAAATGCCTTTTAAAGAAAATAATATTTATAAATGGATTTAGTCAGTCTGGTTGACGGAATTGAAAAAAACAATGGAAAATATCTAAACAAAATTAAATAAGATGAGGTGTTTGTCTTAAGGATGTTTCTGATCATATGTTTTTAATGTCAGATGAACGATTATGCTACACATTTGTTTTTATTCCTTTAGTTTTGCAAATACACCAATTAGTTTTCAGTCCCATTAAAGAACAATTTTGTCATTAGACACTGACTACTTTCGAGTCAAACTGAATCAAAATTAGCAATTGATCAGGGTCAATTCAATGTTTTGATTTCATTTTTTGCACATAATTAAATGAACAATTGAAAACTAAATGTCTTTGCACTTTTTGGTTAGTATAGTTGCATGCATTTATAGACAGTCCCATAACAGGATACTGAACTGACTTTTATTAGCAATATGTAATACACGGGTGACGAACAATTCTGACACTTACCTGTGTTTGATGGCTACACAAGATGTACAACATAACGAGTTATGATTTCGGCAAAAGTGGTCGATTAATTTTCCATGGTGTTCATCACATCTCTCTGTTGGTAGCGATTGTCCCTTCTTTCCACTGGAACCAGTAGCCAAGGTAACATCAACAACCTGATGCGTTGACATTGAAGGAAATTTTTGATGCCATTCTGTGCATGCTTTGCATAGTGTACTATCGCAGTCCAAACAGAAATGTGTCGACTCGACCTGTTTGTCATCCCTGGTGAGGCAAAATATGCACGGAGTTTCGACGACTTCATCTGATGCATTGAGAATTGAATGTGATAGGCTCCTTCCAGTAGCCATTTTCAAATCTCAAAACAAACTCAAAACATAACAATTGCCTTTGAAAGTTAATGCTCTTTTCTCAACAATGCTCTTTTCTAAACAATGCTTTCAAATTGACTCCAAATTATCTATCCCCTTTTCCATTAATAGTTCAAATATTGGTACATAACTTTATCTTAGAACGTAGGTGAACATATTTCAAAGCTCTATCGCAAGATGATAAAACAAACCCACAATGCATTGGCTGATAACGGCAAACATTAAACCATGTGCGTAGTTTAGTTGGGCAGTACACATAGCCATGTTAGATTAGACTAAAATAACAAAAACACCACGTAGCTAATCCCCTTCTCTGTCGACGACCATAAAGGGGTCACCTTCGAGTTATGCTAGCGTTGTATCGCTCATGTAACAATGCTGTGTACATTCCAATGGGGAAGCATTTGTCACTTGATAAAAAAGCTGAATCCGATCTTCCATAAACTTCAACTTTAAGGAATATATTAAGTAGAAAAGAGGATATAACATTCGACAGGTAAGTGTGTTTGACGATAATTAAATCGATAAGAAATTCTACCTGATCGGACTCCCGCTGTATTTATATATCATTCGATATTATTTACCCGAATAGCAATTTGAACAAGAAACGTGTACATGCCACGATACCAGGTTTTCAAGTTGTAACAAATTAATTTCAAGTAAGGTTTTATTGTAGTTTGCTTAAAACAAAGTTTGATCATAATTTGTATATCCTATTCGCAGCTATTGACTGAAAACATTTTTCTTTTTATAAGTTACAGTGAGTGACTTTGACATCCACCCGACGACCCAGAAATACAATCCCAAGCTAGCTCGTAATGTGATCTTGCTGAATACATAATTTGGTCAAAGGAGATTAATATCTCTATTAACATTCATCAAACAATAATAACTGCATTCAATACCTGAAATCATCATCATCTCATCTCATCGTCCCTCATTTTCATCGGTGCTATATGACCCATTCTGTGGCGCAGTGCCGTAAAACCCAACTCATCCATCCGTCATTCAATGCCAGAAAGTATGTTTATTAATAAAGGAGATTAATTAATATCTCTATTCACTTTCATCAAAGAATAATAACTTAATTCAATACCTGAAATCACCATCATCTCATCTCATCATCCCTCATTTATCATCGGCGCTATATGACCTATTCTGTGTCACAGTGCCGTATAAAACCCAACACATAAATCCATCATTCAATACCTGAAAGTACTTTTTGAAAAAGAGTAAACTTGTTTTCAAGCGTTCAGCAATCACAGAGAGTCATTGTGAACACCCATATTTCTAACCAGCATCGGGTTCTATCTTCATTTATATATGTTTAAACGGAAATGCAAAAGTAGGTCCGGTACAAGTTTTGATATATATCGTACTAAAAAAGAGAAAATTAGTTTAGTAGAGTAGCGAAATGTTTTATTAAATATTCTTTAAACAAAGGCATAATGTTTCCTTTTTTATTAGATAAAGATATATATATATATATACACAACCTGATCCTAGATCTTGATGTAAGTTTGCTAAATACAAACTTTGGTCAGAATTGGGATATCCCATCTGAAGTTATTAAGCGTAAACCTTTTTGTACTTTGTAACAGAAACCTTGACCTTGAGCTGATGACCCAAAAATATAATTCCAAGCTAGGTCTGAATGCAAGCTTACTAAATACAAAGTTTGGTCGAAAAATTGAGATATCAAATATAAGATTACTGATCGGAAATCCTTTTTCCTATTTTTAGTAACATCGACTATCTAACATTCCCAATTACAATTCCAAGCAAGGTATTAATGTAAGCTCACTAAATACATAGTTTGGTCACAATTTGGACGTAAAAAAAATTATTGATCAGAAACCGTTCTTCTATTTTTAGTAAGAACGACATTGACATTGAACGGATGACACCTAAATACTAACCCAGGTTAGGTTTTTATGTAAGCTAGCTACATACCAAGTTTGCTTCAAATTACATATCCCAGTATAATAACCAGGATATTTCGTTGAAAATAATGGTTAACTGGAGGTGTGGCTTTGTCTGTAAGACAAATATGATGCCCCCGCTACCAAAATATGGCTAAATTCAACTGGCTGTAATTTCGAAAAATTAAAGATCAAAATCCTGTTCACATGCACATATTTGGTATATGTGCAAACACTCTGCCAAATTATAAAGCCTTAGCTTGAAAACTGTAGGAGGAGTTAGTCGGACAAAGTACGAGGACCATTCAATTAATTTTGAGCCTACACTGATTCTTCTGTCAAAATGCACCATTTGCAAATGCGAGTTTCTGTAATCCATTATTCATGCTTTTCCCTATCATAAAAAAAACTTCTGGTAGTTTTGAAACAATAGTCGTGTAAAATTGGCGTTCTCATAGACACTCTGTGAAAACTATTGAATGAAACTAGAACTCAAATATGTGGCTATATTAAAACTCGATTCTTTATTGATATTTCCAAGACAAACATGCACAATGAAGTTTGTGAAGCAGTTTGATGTTATAGTGTTTCTTATGCTATTGTTAAACACCGGATAAAGAGGTTCAAAAGTGGAGATCTGACTTTCAAAGATAAGCCACGTCCAGGACAACCGAGTTCTGCTGTTAATTCCAAAACCATTAAGCAAGTATGTGATTTATTACAGAATGATGCACAAACCACCACACAGCAGATAGCTAATAGACTTGAGATACGTATATGTAGGATCAGTTGCCATGATTTTAGAACGACTTGACGTCTGGCGTATTTGCTAGATACAAGTAGGTGCCAAATCTGTTAACTGATGAGCGAAATAAGAAAGTGTTAAGAATGCTCGTAAACTACTGAAGAAATACAAACACTTCACACCATGAGCATTTTAGATATCTATACAGTTGACGAATCATGAGTACATTACTTTGAACCTTCTAGAAATTATAATAACAAGAAATGGGCACGTAGGGGTACGAGGAGACCAGTTTGCTAAAAGAACACAAAGTTCAAAGAAGGTAATGTAGCAATTTTCTTTAATGCAAGAGGCGAGACAGTACAAATTCTGATATGAAGGAGTAGAACTGTTAACTGGAAGGTGTAAATAGACATAGTATTGAAAAAGTATTGTATTGTATTGTTTGTATTGTAAACAATTGTTTGTGTTACGTTTCCTGCTTGAGTCTTTCGTATTTATTTAAAGAAATGTTAAACAAGAGCCCCATGGGGCATAATTCGCTCACCTGAGAATAGCTGAAAAAATGGAGATATTGATTTATGGCCAGGACTGACCTAGATATGCAACAGACCGGAACAATTTGAACAAAATATGTAAAGTATATTTAAAAATGTCACCATTCAGTATATAAAAGCTCTGGCCATATTAGAGTCAGAGAAGAAGACCTTTAAAATTTAAATTTTCTCTATATAAATCTATGTAAAACTTTTACCCATGGGGTGGGGTCAATTTTGACCCCAGGGGCATAATTTGAACAAAATTGATAGAGAATCTGTAGGCGATGATATGTGCCAAATATCTAAGCTCTGGCCCTTGTAGTTTTAGACAAGAAGATTTTTTAAGTTTTCATTGAAAAACATCTATTTTTAGCTCCTGTGACCTAGTTATGCAACGGACCAGAACCATTTGTACAATTTTGGTAAAGGACATCTAGAAGTGTCACCATGCCAAATATCAAATTCTGGCCACATTGGTTTCAGAGAAGAAGACGTTTGAAAATTTTACAATATAACTCTATGTAAAACTGTGATCCCCGGGGCGGGGCCAATTTTGACCCACGGGGCATAATTTGAACATACTTGATAGAGGACCTGTAGATGATGCTAAGTGCTAAATATCTTAGCTCTGGCCCTTGCAGTTTTTGACAAGAAGATTTTTTAAGATTTCCTTATTTTTTCACTTTGGTTGTCATGGCAACCAGAGTTCTGCATTGTTTTTAATTCTTTGAACAAATTTCTGTAAAGTTTGGTTGAATTCTGCAAAGCGGTATAGGAGGAGATGTCATTTGAAGCAATTGTTAATGACGACGGACGACGACGGACGACGGACACAGGGCCATCCCAATAGCTCACCTTGAGCCTTTAGCTCAGGTGAGCTAAAAAGCCGGTCAATGTTCGGATGTCATAAATACGAAAGATTCAAGCAGGAAACGCAACACAAACAATACACCCACCTCTCAAGCAGAAAACACACACAGTCATACCATAACAAACACACACGCACATGTCCACACGTGTGATCATGTTTCTGTAAAGGAAATGCGCCGATGTGCTTCCCCATCCCCATAACAGTCAAGAACTGACCCCGCACGACTTCTGGTTGTTCCAAACATGAAGAAGTTCCCCCAGGGGCACCAATTTCGGACTAAAACAACCATTTGTTCTGCCACTTATCAGTATATGAACAGTATACCGAAATCCGACTTCAAAAAAACATTCCACCAATGGATTTCACGGTTAAATTCGTGCATAATGCTAGGTTCACACCAACGGCGCTTTGATGGCGCTTTAAAGCGGCGTGCAAAGCGGCACAAAAGCGTAACAAAGCTTGATTAAAGCGTCAGGGTCGTAATAGATCGTGGGAAAGCTTGGAGTAAAGCGGGACATTCGGCAAGAGCGCCAACTTTTTTTAAACGGTTTAAAAAATGTGTGCGCTCTGTTACGAATTGATTAAAGCGCCTATAGCGTATCAAAGCTCAACAAAGCTTAACAAAGCGTAACAAAGCTCAGCAAAGCTTGATTCAAAGCGTAGGAAAGCTTAACAGAGCTTGGTTAAAAGCGGGGACCCCAGGCTTCACGATCTGTCACCACTTGACACGCTTTGTTAAGATGCCTCAAGATGTGTTACGATTTGGCTTGAAGATCTGATACGAGGTCAGACGCTTTCATCAAGATCTGACACTCTTTGATACGCTTTGATACGTTTTCATGAAGGACTCTCACGCTTTCTCAAGAATTGAGACGCTTTGATCAAGGATTGACACGTTTTGATGGGCTTTGTTACGCTTGGCAAGCTTCCTCACGCTCTCTCACGCGCTTTCATGCTTTCCTACGATACTCACGCTCTATCTCCATCCCTATAAATGGCGCTGCGACTTGAGTACCACTCATTGCATTGTTTCAGATAGACCAGGTTCTGGAACATCTGGAACTTCTGGATCTTGCTGTTCTGACATCGTGTTCTGGACTCAAAAAGCAATGATTTTGTGGATCTGCTGCATCTTTTTTTAGGCTCTGGATCAAAAGTGGCATGAAATCGGCGATCTTGACATTTTCCAATGCGTAACAGAACTGAACAGAGCGTAACAATGCACAACAAAGCTTGATTATCGTATCAGAGCCTGATTTAAAGCGTCACAATCGCATCAAAGCGTAATAAAGCGTAATGAAGCTTATAATGCTAGGTTCACACCAACGGCGCTTTGATGGCGCTTTAAAGCGGCGTGCATAGCGGCACAAAAGCGTAACAAAGCTTGATTAAAGCGTCAGGGTCGTAATAGATCGTGGGAAAGCTTGGAGTAAAGCGGGACATTCGGCAAGAGCGCCAAATTTTTTAAACGGTTTAAAAATTGTGGGCGCTCTGTTACGAATTGATTAAAGCACCTATAGCGTATCAAAGCTCAACAAAGCTTAACAAAGCGTAACAAAGCTCAGCAAAGCTTGACTCAAAGGGTATGCTAGGTTCACACCAACGGCGAATGTCGCGCTTTAAATTGGCGAGCAAAGCGTCGTCATTTTCGTTAACTTTTCCAAAAATATCAAGATCTCTTACGCTCTGATAAGCTCTGATACGCACTGATACGAATTGGTTGCTCCTTTGGTACGAATTATTTCCCGACGTGTTACGGTTCCTCGCGCTTTGGTCCCGCTTTGATCAGGCTTTGTTACGCTTTAAATCACGCTTTAATAAGCTTTATTACACTTTATTACGCTTTGATGCGATGATGGCGCTTTAAATCAGGCTCTGATACGATTATCAAGCTTTGTTGTGCAATGTTACGCTCTATGCAGCTCTGTTACGCATTGGAACATGTCAAGATCGCCGATTTCATGCCGATTTTTATCCAGAGCCTATATAAATATGCAGAAGTTCCACAAAACCATTGCATCTTTAACTCCAGAACATGATGGCGGAACACCAAGATACAGAAGTTCCAGATGTACCAGAGCATGATCTATCTGAAGAAGACATGATGTTTGCCTTCTTCTTGTATAACTACACCCTAGCCCTTGAGAGCGTGAGAGAGCGTGAAGAAACTTGCCAAGCGTAACAAATACTAACAAAACGTGTCAATTTTTAATCGAAGCGTCTCATTTCGTGGGAAAGCGTGAGAGTCCTTTATGAAGACGTTACAAATCGTAACAAAGCGTGTCAGATCTTGATGAAAGCGTCTAACCTCTTGTCAGATCTTCATGCCAGATCGTAACAAATCTTGAGACATCTTAACGAAGCGTGTCAAGTGGTGACAGACCGTGAAGAATGGGGTCCCCGCTTTGAACCAAGCTCTGTTAAGCTTTGATACGCTTTGTTACGTTTTCATGAAGGACTCTCACGCTTTCTTAAGAATTGAGACGCTTTGATCAAGGATTGACACGTTTTGTTACGCTTGCGAGCTTCCTCACGCTCTTTCATGCTCTCCTACGATACTCATGCTCTATCTCCAACCCTATAAATGGCGCTGCGACTTGAGTACCACTCATTGCATTGTTTCAGATAGATCAGGTTCTGGTACATCTGGAACTTCTGGATCTTGTTGTTCTGACATCGTGTTCTGGACTAAAAAGGCAATGATTTTGTGGATCTGCTGCATCTTTTTTTAAACTCTGGATCAAAAGCGGCATGAAATCGGCGATCTTGACATTTTCCAATGCGTAACAGAACTGAACAGAGCGTAACAATGTACAACACAAATTGATAATCGTATCAGAGCCTGATTTAAAGCTTCACAATCGCATCAAAGCGTAATAAAGCGTAATAAAGCTTATAAAAGCGTGATTTCAAGCGTAGCAAAGCCTGATCAAAGCGGGATCAAAGCCTGAGGAACCGTAACAAGTCGGGAAATAACTCGTCCCAAAGCGGCAACCAATTCGTATCAGTGCGTATCAGAGCTTATTAGAGCGTAAGAGATCGTGATATTTTTGGAAAAGTAAACAAAAAGGACGACGTTTTGCTCGCCGATTTAAAGCGCGGCATTCGCCGCTGTTGGTGTGAACCTAGCATAAGCGATATAGTCCAGTCAAATTAGCTCCAAAAGGGGTCGAACCTTATTGCAACAGAAACGTTTTCTGCTGTATTTATATCACACAGGTGTACATTTTATCATATTAAAAGTCCCAACCCGTACCTAGATGGAAAATTCATTTTTGGGGGTCTGAATTTGGTACCTGATTATATTTAGGCGGACACAATATTCAATCAGAGTTATAGGAAAATAGACAGTACGCAATAATTGACTCACTTTTCGTTCATGTATTACAAGAATATGCACAACACTTTTTCATTATATAAGAACTCTATATAGCAGTAAAATTTATTTCATATTGATATTTCGGGGTTTGAATGATAAAATATGGGGTACAATTACCCCACCCCCACCCACTTTATAACATTACATATTTTCTCTTTTTTTAATTTTCAGTTCAAACCCCTCCCATGCCACAATCAAATAATCATTAAAAACTAAAAAGACATTCTACGAGCAAGCAAGCCAAATGTTTTCTTCTCAGGAACGACTGGTCCAATTTCAATTTGGTTTTCACCAAAATGTTTCTTAATAAATATACTTTAAAAATTGTTCAAAGAATTTTGATCCGTCAAAAACATGGCCGCCAGAGGGCGTGGTCAAAAATTGTTCAAATCATGACACCAGGCTCAAAAATGGCCCTGCCATGGGGCTTATCAGTTTTACAAAGACTTATATAGGAAAACCTTTAAAAAATCTTCTCTGAAACCGTAAGGCCCAGACCTTTTAAATTTGGCATCTAGCTTTTCCTTATGGTTCTCTACCAAAATTGTTCAAATCATGACCCCTGTGTCAAAAATGGACTCGCCCCTGGGCTTATTAATTTACATAGACTTTTATAGGAAAACCTTTAGAAATCTTCTTCTCTGAAACCATAGGGTCCAGACCGTTTATACTTGGCATCTAGGTTTGCCTTTCTGTCCTCTACCAAAATTATTCAAACCATGACCCCGTGTCAAAAATGGACCCGCCCCGGGGCTTATCAGTTTTACATAGACTTATATAGAAAACCTTTAAAAAATCTTCTTCTCTGAAATCGTAAGGCCCAGATCTTTAATATTTGGCATCTAGCTTTGCCTTATGGTCCTATACCAAAATTTTTCAAATCATGTCCCCATGGTAAAAAATGGACCTGCCCCGGGGCTTATCAGTTTTACATAGACTTATAATGGATTTTTTTTCAAAAAAAACTATTGCTTCTCTGAAACCATTATCAGAATGCAATAATATTTTGAATGCATATTGTTAAAGTTATTCTTTATTAGCACTATTTATATAATTGCCATATTTTCCCCTTTTGCTTAAATAGTTATAATGACAAACAGATTCCGAATTACTTCTTCATGCAACAGTCCACATACATGCAATGACAAACTTCATTTTGCATCGAGTAATATATAACACAATAGTCCTCAGGTGAGCGATTTAGAGCCGCATGCGGCTCTTGTTTTAATTTTTCAGTCCAAACCCCTCCCATGCAATTTTGTTACACTTTAACAAACAAATAATCATTAAAAAAAACATTCTACGAGCAAGCAATCAAAATGTTTACACATCTACAATATTAAATGACAGCATTCATAAAATTTGGTACCTGATTATATTCAGGCGGACACAATATTCAATCAGAGTTATAGGAATATAGACAAGAAGCAATAATTGACTCACTTTTCGTTCATTTATACAATGTAACGAGAATATGCATAACACTTCATCATATATAAGAACTATTTACACTGAAATTTATATTATATTGATAGTTCAGGGTTTGAATGATAAAATATGGGGTACAATTACCCCACCCACTTTATAACATTAAATTTTTTATTTATTTTTTTTAATTTTAAGTCCAAATCCTTCCATGCCATTTTGTTACATTTTAACAAATAAATAATCATTTAAAATGACATTCTACGAGCAAGCAAGTCAATTGTTTTTTAAACATGTACAATATTAGATGACAGCATTCATAGTTAGTATGATGAATTAATCCTAAATATATATGAAAATGTTCAGGAATTTGGGCCAATACTTTACGTTGTCACTTGAACGCAGACTTGTTTTATTGCAAAACAATTCCCTTAAGACAACAAATTAATCGTTTGTCGGACAACAGATGGTGCTGTCGACTTACTTCCGTAATAAGTTAAAGGGGACCGGGAGACCACGCCCATGTCGAGTTGAACCTAACATGGTATCGTTAAGTGAAAACATATGAAGTTTTGGATCAATTAAACAGACTTTCCGACATGTGCAGTTTGTCTTGCCCAAGCCGTTTTGTTACATTAAAGCCTGATGAAGCAATGGGTTGATAAGCATTTTTTAATAGAAATTAGCAAATGATGTACAATACGAACATTCTACCGCTATCTTTGCGATGGTTTGGGTGCCAGCGTGGCGGTCACCAATCAACACGGAAGGTCTCATAGACTTTCTTCATTCATGACCCACCCTCCGTGTCGTAGCAGGCCGACCTTTTTGACATAATGTCATTATGTGACGTCATCTGCGAAAAGGTTGCTTATCAGGGCCTACGATATTTGTCGCTCATGATGCCTAGTAAATTTGGATATTCATTTTTTTTTTTTTTTAAAAAGAGTTACTTTCCGGGAGGATTTGGAGAATGTAGATTGACACTACATGATTGATGGTAGACTGCATCTGCTGCGGGTAAATCTATGCCACAATGGAACCTAACACTAAGCTCCCCTGCCTATGCATCATGTCTTGTACTACATATCTTATAAACAGTGCTTTGAAAATCTAACGTGAAAACAGCTGGTTCAACGGTATATATTTTGCTGGTTCTGAACAAAATAAGCATTTACTTTTAAAGTCAAACATACGGCTACACCAGATCTCAATTGTTTTCTTCAGTCACAACATTTTCGGACTTCAATTTTAATTCTTTGGCCGTGTATAGTCTTTCCTACATTGTACATGGACAGTCATTCCGGGCTCCACTACATTACTGCGGTTTCGGGCTTTACTTGTGGTGTTAATTAAGCTGTATCCCTTTTCCCGGAGACTCAATGTCGGCTCGCCATCAGTTAAAGGTTGGTGACAAATGGGATATTCACTTTCAATTTTGATCTGAAATGAAAGAAAAATGATACTGTGTTCCATGTCAAATTTTCAACCAATAATATTTTTACCATAACTCAGGTATTTGTGATATTCCATTTAGAAACATACGACATTGGCGGACTTCTTAGAATAAACCATTGTCAGTCTTCCAGACAAACACGCTTTACGATACGCGGAATCACAAACAAGGCCTAGAAAACACTAAAACTGTTCCTCACTGATGTTGTCAAGGATAATCATGTGTCTTATCGTTTAAAGTTAGCTACTTTTAAATAAGTAGGATCACTGCTGTTTTATCGACATCTACATGTATATTGATGTATCAAAATGATGGAGATCTGAAATAAACAACGGCAAATTGTTAATTACTAACTTATAAACTAACTTCCTGTTAGTTTTCTTAACATAAACAGTAAACTATTCTCTAACTTTGTCGACGACTGTTGATAATAAGGCCGAGTGATTTAATTTGTAACACTTTGCGCATTGTCAGAAGTATTGAAACAAAATGCATTAAACGATACAGATTAAAGATAAAGATTGGTAATTTATCATTTAATCAAAAAGGCACTTTCAAAACAAAAAATACGTGTTTCGTTTAAACATATTTTATTTCGTAATACAAACATATGTTTAAGTCATACATAGATCATTAGTATTAGAACGAAAGCAATTGCTTATTAGGTTCTTCTCCTAATACGTGTTTCGGGCAAAGGTCTGAAACAAAATAGGTAGGGTCAGGATCAAGGCTTTTTTTACAATTGTTTTAGGTGCCAAAATTGGTCCAAAAGTCTATGTTTTTAAACAGTTTTTCCTCTGTTTTTTAGTATCATTTTTTTCAAAAACTTCAAAAAACTTTTGGATCGGAAGTGTTTTGCTTGGTAGATCGGGTTCTCCGAAACATAGAATCTGCTTTGCCTAAGTAGGCATACTGCAAACTGCTACCTTTGGGTACAAGTCCAGTCTTTAATGAGTCATGGGTATATTTGTCTGCTTCACGAGCATTGTGCAGTAATCTTTGGGTGCTATGTCAATGTACAGTCTCAATTATTCTATCTACAGATTACTACTAGTAAGCTCAACTTTAGGAAAAGAAGATCATGAAGGAGATTCAAACACTGCAGGAGATTCAAACACAAGTCGGCAAACACCGTGTGACTCTCACCGATTTTCATATAAACCCTATTATTTTAATAATGATATAACGTAGACACATTATTTAGGTTCCATCCCGATTTAATTGCTATTATGATTTTTCAAAAGAGGCTGGCAATAAGACTGATGTGTAATTGTTTTTAGACTTGACCGGTGAGAGGAGATCGAATTAGCTACCACTATCTTATACCTAAGATTAAGAAATGATAAATATACATTCAGAGACACGATTCAAAACCAGTTTCTCCACTCGACTTTGGTGCATTTATTGTTTATTTAAACTCTTCCCTCTGAAAAAAGTACAAAATTTTTTTTTTGTAATGTGTCAATGATTATCATTGTCACAGTGTTCAATGCTTATAGTCTCACAGATTATCCCATCCTTGGTAAGGTCAATATTACTTCAAGCAAAACATTAGATCAAATGATGTTTATTAAAACTGAGATCTACCGATACATAGACTACATACTATTTAAAAAAGTGCATGATTACAAACTCGTTCGTAAAAGTTTAACTGAGATTTAATTGGTGAAAGGAGGGTTTTATCATAATGTTCAGCAGAATATAAAGTATTACCTTCAACAAAATTCAAGACTCATAGCGGCGTAGGAATTTCGTCTGAAGCCTGAAAAGGAACAATAAAAGTGCTTTTTCAATGTTAAAGAGTATTCCAAAGTTGCAAATTATAAGTTGGAACCGTTTGTATATGAACTCTTAATTTTCCTTAAATATGATTGCTCCTAGTATCTATGCTAGAAAATTGATGTATGACTCATTTTACGTGTCAGTTCCGTTTAAGTCACCAAGAAAAGTTATATTGACTACGGAAAACGAAACTCAACACATAAAATACTTCATATAAACGTCAAATTATTCTTAAGTAGATATTATTAATTTACCCGAATTTTAATTTAATGCCCCAAATTGGCTTCCGTAGAAAATAAATGCCATGGGATTCACCAGTTTAAAGTAAATTGCCTTCAAATTTCACTGTTTTCACATCATTTACAACTATACCTATCACAGATGGTGATTCATACCCCCAGTAGGGTCTTGTCACAAGAGGTAAATGTTTCTGGATAAAGTTGATGTGTGCACTTAAGTGCTCCCTAACATGGAAAAAAATAACAAAGGGCAAAAACTCCAAAATTGGATAAAAATATAACAAACGGCAATAACTCCAAAAATACTGATGACAGAGTTATGGTTCTTGCGCACTGCATTCCAAGTCAATAAGATCTATCTGTATATAAAGTTTGAAGTCAATAGCTCTTATCCTTTGAAAGTTATGCTCCGGACAAGCCTAAATTGGGTAAAAATATAACAACAAAGGGCAATAACTCCAAATATGATTATAACAGAGTTATGGTTCTTGCGCATTGCACTCCTAGTTAATGAGTTCTATCTGTATATGAAGTTTGAAGTCAATAGCTCTTATCCTTTGAAAGTTATGCTCCGGACAAGCCTAAATTGGGTAAAAATATAACAACAAAGGGCAATAACTCCAAATATGATTATAACAGAGTAACGGTTCTTGCACACTATACTCCTGGTCTATGAGATCTATCTGTATATGAAGTTTGAAGCCAATAGCTCTTATACTTTTGAAGTTATGCCCCGGACAAGCCGGACGGACGGACGGACATGGTGATTCCAGTATACCCCCCCCCCCCCCACACACACACACACACACACACACAAACACACACACACACAGTAGTTTTAAAATGTCTTACCTTACTATACTGCTGAAAAGCTGAAATTGAGTCCGTATCAAGGTACACAACGTAAAGTGCGCACCGCCAACTTTTGGGCGATGACGTCATGATGTATCATATTTTTTTTGATAAGGTGACTGAATCGGAAAAGCCGAATGTTACAAACTTTGACATAAAATAACTTTTCTATTGAAAGGGGGATTTTGTGGGACTTTTAGTATGTAATACACTTTGATCTATATTATCGCACAGTCGCAAAAATGTTTCTGGTGCAATTAGTTCTACCTCGAGATCTAATTTGACTGGCCTAATAAAGCGAAAAACTCTGAGGGAATAAAGAAAACTATTCGCTGTTTGGTTTTTTTTATCTTTTTTATAAGGCAATGCTCACTATTAATTGAATGGTCGTCGTATGTACTAGATATGGGGGACGGACGAACGAACTGAATGACGGACAAACGAATGAACATACGACGGACGGACATACATGGCTAAAACAGTATGCCCCGACTGATCGTCCTTGGAATGCATTTAAATGAAATAAACTACATAGCAGTTTAATTTATTGAATTTATTTCATTTTTCACTTAACTATCTGTCAAGACGTTCGGTTTACACTAACCCTAATGCTAGAGCCCTAAGCTTGATCTGTATTTTATCGGGCGTTCTATGAGGGAACAGTGTAATTAGCCGGACTCTAATTAAAGCATGAGCAAAATATACAGACTATATGAATTATATAAGAATTTTCATTGGGCTATCTTACCTGATTATTGATCATGAAACTACACAAAAACTATATAAAATGGATGAAACTAAAAGAATTAGATGGGTTACTTTTCCGACAAAACTCATAAACTAAACAATAACCCCGTACTCGTTGACTGTATGAGCACAGTGCAGCTGGGCCGTGTGATCAGCGCTATTACGAAGCTATGTGTGCTCAGCGTTGCTTCTGCTGAGCTACAGTATAGTGAACTAATACTGAGCTGTATGATGAGCACTATTGCTCAGCGTTGGTACGGCTGATATTGAGCCGTACGACCAGATTGCTCGGCGTTGGTTAAGGCTGGTGTAAATCAGATTGCTCAGCGCTATTTCCTTTGATCTTAAGCCTTGGTTGAAACTACAGTCCTATAACAACAATGTTCCAGCTTGTCATGCAACCTCTGTGTCGGTCTGCAGCCAGCTGAACCCTTCGACTAGAAGTTATTTTAACCGTTTTCCATCCCAACAGACCGCAATGATCTGAAACAACTTACTCACAGGTTACTATCAAAGGCAAACTATTTCGTTAATACTGTAGCTTGTGGATAGAGTTATCGTGCGAACGATTTGCAATCTCGATGTTGTTAATTTCTCTCCAGGTTGTATTCACCGATCGTCTAACATTGTGAATACTTCTTTCAATATACATAAATCACTGTGTATAAACCAACCGTATCATTACCAGATATAGCGACTAGATTTAACAACGAATATTCACAGTAACTAAACCTGTTAATTTTGGATATTTTCTTCGAACCAATGCGAGCGAACGCTACTAATCATTGCAATTATACGTGTATATCGTCGTACATATGTAAGTGCAAACTTTCTTCATTTAGACTGTATCATATATTTCAATCATCTATTAGCATTAATAGTGACTACCCATCAATTTGTCTGTACGACATATAGCGACTAGATTCCCCTGAAATTTGTATAACAAATAACGACAAGCTACATACGATTTCGCAAATTCTGCTTGATGTATTGTTATGATTGCTTCTTAAAATATGTATCAGAGCGATACGTATATGTGTTTAAGCAAATTACCATTTCGACCCAATTTTCTGAAATGTGTATGACTCACTAAATACGATTTCACTAATTCCGCATACTGTATTGTTATTATTTACCAGAGCTGCCATTTTTCTGAATTTTCCCGAAATCTTCGGACATACGTTTTTTTTTCTAAATTTTCGGATTTCTGCTCTTACTTTTAAAATTTGGATCTTAAGCTTATTTTGCGTTGGAAATATTTATATGGGTGTCAAACAGTTTAGATCCAGATCAGATAGTACGCTTGTCCTACGCAAACAGTGTAGAACCTGATCAGAGAGTTCCTTAAGGAGTCCTCTGATTAGGATCTTCACTGTTCGTCCCTTTGACATACATTGTAAAAATCAAACCTAAAAGTCAAAAATGGACTCGATTAAATTGAAAGCTAGAATTGTCCATTTGAGGTTTATGGGAGGAAAGGGTAAACTATAGATAAACTTTAAGACCTATTTCTGGCTCAGCAGGATGTCTATTGGATTGTATACTGTGCCAGGGTCACACAACAGGCCTGTATCAGGCCTGGTAACAACTGTTACATCATATTACCCAGAGGCACATAGGGCATCATGGTCTAGACTACTAGGTATTAATACAGGTAGATAAGGGATCTAGCTGATCCATTTCAACACTGTGATATTGTTGCATACATATAAAGATGTATAGCCTTCACAAAAAACCAAAAGTTTGCATCTAGATCATTTCCTTTGTCAAATTATCAAGTTATGAAACCTTTTTCTACACTTTTTAACATCTGTATTTTGTCAACTAAAAACTGTCGTATAAGTTATATGTATACAAATTTTTCTAGAATATTAACCCTTTAAAATGTTTTGTTTGAATACAGGTGCCAACTTAAAGCAGGTTGAAAGTAGAGCAGAATGTGCTTTACTTTCAGCCTGCTTTAAGCAACCATCTGCTAGGATAAATACTACATTTCGTAAAGTACTTATTCAGAGTTATATATATATTTAGACAATGTTTGCAGAGGATTAATTCTTTGTTTGAAAATAAGTGGCCACTTAAAGCAGGTTGAAAGTAGAACAGAATGTGCTTTACTTTCAGCCTGCTTTAAGCAATCGTCTGCTAGGATAAATACTATATTTCGTAAAGTACTTATTCAGAGTTATATATATATTTGAAAGTAGAGCAGAAGGTGGTTTACTTTCAGCCTGCTTTAAGCTACCATCTGCTAGGCTACACACTCTTTTTAAAGAAGTGCATACTGTGATTTACTTTCAGCCTGCTTTAAGCATTGATAAAGAATATAAATCATTTTGTATGGTACTGTTTTTTTCGTTAGTGTGGGAATAAAGTAAAGGCTTAAAAGGGTGTTTTTATTTAGTAATGGGGTAAATCCACGAGGGAAAGACTGTGTGCTTAACCCTTACCCTGCGGTAATATCTCCTGCTTTTAAACAATTTTTAAATTAGATTTGGACATATTTCAATTAAAAAAGTCTCACCGATAACTGGATCCAAACTGTTTGAAAAAATAACAGTCAACCCACGATCCACAGCTTAAGGGTTAAATGCACAGCTATCATTAGCCCCTTTATTGGTCTACATCTATCAATTAGTACCCTGCTGTGATAATTTGTTTGTAATAAACATACCCTGATAAGGGCGATCTAATTACCAAGTATCAAGCTGTGATTGGGCCGTAGGGGAATGCTATATAGGGCAGGGAATAGGGCTTTAATCAAGGAGTTCATTGCGTGTGCACACATACCATAATGTCGGTGTCAGCTTTGGGGTTGGAAGGTAGCGGGTTTGATCGCAAAAAAATTGTTAGGAGCAGCTCTGTTCTGGGTCGACTTTCTGTTCATATTTTCAAATGGAGGCATTGTCAGGTAAAGGGTTGAAAAGACAATTTTTATTTGTTTAATTTTGTTAAAGTAACAAAGGTGCGTTTTAGACGTAAAAACGATCCCAGAGTTGTCTGAAATCGTTACCGTAAAATCGATATAATTCATACAGTATAGCCGCTATCAACATACAGATCATCGTGTAGTCTGATTCAATAAACGATACAGTTTCAGTTTTATCGGTGCAGTACTTTCAACGTGTGTATTTTGTTAATTATCACAGCTATTGTGCTTGTACTGCTATGGAAAGAAGAGTACACAAATTTCTCAACTTTTAACGTCCCATTAGATGTAAGGATGTGAACAAATTGCGTATTTGAAACGTTTGTAAACACGGCCAGGTGTTTGGTGATGTAATGAAAATATTTTCTTTAGAAAGCTTGATAACGGAAAAATGACAGTCAATTAAATATCTAAAATCAATGCACAGTATAATGTACGTTTACTTTTCTAAGTGATTTACTTAGAAAACAATGAAAACAGAGGAAAATACATACCGTATATGTCCGCCTGTCGCACTGAATCGATAAAATCGTTAGGATCAAGTCGCGATATCCGGTTATGATACAGTTGGTTTATACACTGTGTAAAATACATTACTATATGATTATTCCTAATAATTAAAAAAACGTAAACGTTAACTTTTGCACAAGGGAATTGTAGGCTTTGGTTATATTTAAAATGTCCAGTATAGAAATATATTTATTATAAAGGCTTATTTGAGAGATAATACACACAATTCAGTTCTGGGCCTACAGTCAGCAAAACAAGGGGGTAGACAATTACATAAAGTATAGAACAAAAGTGTTATCATCGCACTGCGTCTACATAAATCAACTGTAATATACACATACGTTTCAGATGCTTTAAACTCTAAACAGAGATTACATGTATTTCTGACACTATCGATATCATTGCTAGTCCACGGTAGATTGTACTTGTCATAATTTCAGATGATGATAAACAATGTTTTACAGGTGCTCGTTATAATGTTAGGTGTAAACCCAAGGGATCGCACAGCGCTGTTAAGTCACCAGCAGTGTTGATTAATAGTAAAACTCTCAGATTGACATTTTAAATATCATTCAAGTTCCACACAATAAACAGGAGGGTGGCTCTAGCATTCATGATTTTAAAATAAGAAAATACATGTTTACATTAGACGTCTAGTAACCTGAGGAATAAACATAATGTTCGTTATAATATCGTTCTTTGAGGATATGTATGGAAATTGGATAAGCAGTAACTATTCACCAGCTATGACATATAAATCTGAATAAAGAGATATCCTTTGAAAGCACAGAGAACAAATCAAATACTGAAAATTGCAGACTCGGTTTAATTGAGTCTGTTCATGAGCAATACTGAAATATGCAACAGTGCTCACGCCCCCTAGCACCAGCTTAAGCGGAATTCAACTTTCAACTGTAAATGCGCTGAAATCAATGATTCCAAAGGACCAGAAAGTATAACAACACCGAGAATGAAGTACGGGACGACTTTTCACAGCCGCCACACAAGCACTTAACATCTGCTGTTGTGAATTATATAAATCTGAAAAAGGGGAGAACTAAAGTTATCAAACTTAGATTACCATTTCAAAAGCAAACCAAGTAGATTTTGTTCGCCTCCTACGCATAAGGTATTCTTTACTTGCTTCATTTAGCTAGTCCTTGTCCATTAGTAACATTTCTTTTCTCTGTTATGGTAAAAACTAAATAACCTAAATATGTGTTGCATATCTTCTGTTGATGTGCGCGCATCCCTATCTCTCTTTAAAAGTTGATTTCTTTTTAACACCACTTCCCAATCTTCATTTTTAACATGGAAGGGTTTTGTAGGTGTTATCCCACGTACTGTTGCACTGGAGCCAACATTTAAAGAAAAGAAACGTTTCACTACTAACTAGCTGTAGTATGTTTTGCTTCTTCTAAGCCACGGCTGCATTTATATCAACCAAGACAATCAACAGAACTAATGACAAGTTTGAAAATGCCAATTCTGACTTAATATTTACCCAAACACAATTTAACTGTCTCGATATTTATAAAGGTTTCATCTCGAGGTTTCGGAGTACGGTGTAGAAGACGAATTGAACCCGTTTGTTGTAATATACTTGTGTTGCTGTACCTTTGCATGTTACATTTCTCCAGAACCTTATTTTGATCCACCCCCTTAAATACCCATGTGGAATCTGAAGAAAAAAGGCTTAAAATAGGATACTCCCGCCGATCAGTGGGGCTCCTCATATCATCAGGACTGCATGTACATGCCTGACGACATGCATTTTATACTAAGTAGTGTATCATGTCATTGTGAACAATTGGGTCATCCAAAATTTGCTTGAAGCCTGTTCAATGTCACCCTGATTTAACCCATAAACCAATTTTACTTCTCCAATCAGAGCTCTGCAAATCAGTTAGCCATGACATGCGTTTCAATAACCAAAGCGCTATATATTCATCAAATAGAGATTACACTCTCAAAGAAGTCTCAATAATCATGTCTTGAACTCTATACACACAATCTTAGTGAAATTAAATTATCAACTAGCCCACACTAGTTTCAAAAACTCAAATGAACATCAACCAATCCAGATAAGTAAACAAAACACACATACCTACTCAGTCATTACTTGAGGTAATATGCAACAGTATTAAAGCAGAAATATTATTGGAACAGAATCCTGGCTATCTGAACAGCTCCTATCAACGGAGACGTTTCTTGGCATAAAATATTCCATAAAGATCGAGAACACAAGAAAGGTTGTGGTGTTTTCATTCATAACGACAAGAATTTACCTTGCTGTGAGTCGGAGGAATCAAGTTTAACACTGGTTTTGAAATGATCTTGGTTCAGATAACAACCGCAGGAAGAACCCATGTTTATGCAGGTGTGGTCTTCCGGTCACCAAATTCAAACCGTCTAGAGTGTGTCAAATATTGATGGGTATATCTCAAGGATACCAACAGAGGCTCAAAATAGCTTTGCTGGGACTTCAATGTTAATGAAATTGTCTTGGAAAACAAGCACCAAAGAATCTGGTACTAAACAAATTTCTAACTATTGCTTACGACAGGTATTGACAACAGCTTGTAGCTGATTCAAGAAAGATTACGCTCTGAAATGTTTTAGACCTTTTCTTCGCCAAAACCCTTCATTCGTTCAAACGTTGATGTAATACAAGACATCTCTTACATTCAAGCAGTATTATTCGCCGTTTTCTTAGAGTAATTGAGTACATTTCTGTCAACAAAGAACATTTCATCCTGATCCCGAATTGCACCTGGATGGTAGCCCCATTTCAGTCGTGGATCAGGCGAAATTTCTTGGCGTCATATTTGACCAGAAATGTTCTTTTAATTCCTCATATTAAATATTTAAAGACAAAATGCCAGAAAACATTAAGATTACTTCGCGTTCTTGCACATACCGACCGGGGTGCAGGTCGCACTGTAATGCTTAGAGGATACAGAAGAACTTGATTATGGATGTTGTGTTTATGGCTCTGCAAGGAAATTATACTTGCGGATGCTTGACCAAATACATCATGGCTTACGTTTAGAATTGGGTTTAGGATATCCCCTGCAAAAAGTTTATATGTTGAGGCCAATGAGTCTTCTCTTTACTCTCTTCTTGAAAAACTATTCATGCAGTATACTTCAAAGTTAGCTTCAAACCGTTAAAATCCAACATACAATAATATGTTTAAACCTAAACATAAACGTTTATAAAAATCTAAAGAAAAGGTTATTCGATCCTTTGGAATACGTATGAAAAACTCTTTTGAAAGTTGTGGTATAGATTTGTCTTTCGTTGAAGAGACCAAAGTCGAATCTGTTCTACCTTGGACTATTAAACGACCAAAAGACATTTTTTATCTAACTTGGCATAAGAAGACTGAAACAAGCTAGCTAGATGTAAAATTGTGTTGGGTACCTAGTCATTATGGAATTAATGGCAATGAGAGGGCAGACTTAGAAGCTAAATCTGCCCTAGCATTGCCTGAATCTGATATGGTCTTCCTTATTCGGATTTCAAACCACAGAATACTAGATTTATTGTAAGTAATTGACAAGAGTCTAGGAATGAGGAAACTTATAACAAAATCCATGCCATTACACCTGTAATAGGTGAAAGTCTGAACTCATGCCGGTCGATTCGCCGGGATGAGATAGTTCTAGCTAGACTAAGAATTGGAAATTCTTATATAACACATTCATACTTTTTAAAACGTGAGGTTCAACCAGAATGTTTATTTTGTTTTGAACATTATACAAGTAAGCACATTCTTATTGATTATTATTATTATTATTATTATGCTGATTTAAATTTAATTCGTAATAGATATATTCAGGCAGATCCCCTGCGAGAACTGTTTGAATTTGTAGATATCTAAAATACTTGAATTTTTAAAAGACATTAATTTATATTATAAAACTTAGATACATTATATTATTTTAAAAAATAAAGTTTAGTATTGTGATTATGCTTTTTCTATATTTTGTTTAATTTCCCGTTGATCGGGATTGACATTGACGTAATCTATTAGTTGATATTGGTTTAAATTTAATATTGTCATTATTTATTCGGCTCTAAATGACCTTTTTGTGTCGATGGGCCAAAACATCATTCATTCTTTCCCTCTATCAGATTTCTTAGAATAATTTTACTAGCTTAAAAAACATGGCCGCCAGTAGGCTGGGCAGAATTTCCTTATATGGCTTTATAGTGAAAAAATTAATAGTCTTCTTAATGAAACCAAGGATTCGAGTTGAAAGAAATTTCACACAAATGATCCATAGGTGACCCTATACCAGATTTCTTAAATTTTATCTTTAAAAACATGACTGCCAGCGGTTGGGGAAAGTTTTCCCTATAATTACTGTAGAGTAAAAACTTAGAAATGTTTCTCTCTGAAAATAATGTTCTGAATTGAAAATAAATTCCAAAGAAATGATATATTACGGATCCTCTGCCACATTTCTTAAAATAATTGTCCTAGTTAAAAAAAACATGGACGCCAGAGGGTATGACGACTGATAGTGAAAACTTTAAAAAGCTTTTCCCCTGTAACTACTGGTCCAAATTCAAAAAAAATATCCATTGGTGACCCTCTTCCAGACTTCTTCAAATATTTTTATCTAGCTTAAAAATGGCTATCAGTGGGTGGGGAAAATGTTCTTATATCCCAGTAGAGTAAAATCTTCGTCTCTGAATCTGCTGGTCGGAATTGAAAATAATTTAACACAAACAGTTGAAATGTGACCTTTAGCCAGATTTCTTAACTTAATTTTCCTAGCTTAAAATATATGGCCACCAGCCCGGGTGAGGCAAGTTTGCCTATGATGGCTTATAGCTAAAAACTGCTCTAAACTAGTTTGTACAACTGAAACCTGAAGATAGGGAGACAGAGACAGGGAGAATAAGAGAGAGAATCGGAGATATACCTAATTTATATAAGGACAGAGATAAAATCGAAAATTTTCAAGAAATCGGAAGAAAAGAGAACAGTGAGGGATCAAATAGAACGTAATCGAGATAGAGAGAGATAGAGAAATATTGAGAGAGACAAAAACATAGAGAAAACAAAAGAGAGAGACAGACAGACTTATTACCCTTTAAAAATGAAAAGGTTGTGTTTTAAACTTCTTTGCTGATTCAAATAGCTGACATTCTGTTCTACAAATTAACCAAATCTTTAACACCGAACGAAACGCATTTCACGGTCTGATCAATAAATCACACCTCGTTTAGCACCCGTCGTCCAGCCACGTGACCAGATAGAGGCGTGCTCCAACTGCTGTTGTGTGGTTTATGGCTTTCCCCACGTTAAATCTTTATTGATATATGACTAGTATTTTTTTAGGGGTGGAGCTGAGGAAAATCGCTTACGAAATATGTGTTTTCTTATTGGTTGAAACAAAAAGGACAACAATTAACACCAGGGTATTCACACTGTGCCAGACAGTCAAATTGACACGCTTATGAGTTAATTGACGTTTTCCGCACCCCTTATTTTCAAAGTAGCAGTATTGTTTTAACACAGATAGCATCCGCAGTTGTGGTCCGAGTTATGCGGTTAAAGCACATGAAAGGATATTATCTGCTAGAGGGATCCTTGTCTCAGAATTTTGATGAGTTTCTCCAGCTGTTCACAACAAAGCGTTACGTAATAGAAGTGGACTTTAAACGGTAAAAAATCTTTAATGTTACATAATGATAGTTCGAAGTGTTATTCTAAAAATCTGAGACACGGATCCCTAGATATGTTAATGAAGTGTATTTTTTGCAATTTTAAAAGCGTAACATATAAAGACGGCTTTGAAATCGCTGTTTGAATTTTTTTTCAGGCCTTGTCAGTAAGGACCTCATTTATTGTCCCCGTCATAGAGCTATCCACCGCCACACCTTACAAAACATGGGCTAACATATAACTTTATTACACCTCACTTTGAGTTACAATGTTAAATTCCCATAGACCTACAGTTAACATTTTGCATGTCTTTTACATCTATCCAAAATATACTGTCACTCTTTATGCTATTCTTTTTGTGACGTCACTCTAAAGGCATTGGCATGACTTTCGCTATTGGATACATTGGAACGTTTTAAAGAATGGTAACTTCTAATCAACTTTTGGCATTTTCTGTACAAGTTGCTTCCTTTGTCCATTCCTTAACGATTTGCCACCATTTCGGAAGAGGATATTTGCCACCTAGACAATGTAAAGACACTGTTTCTTCAATTTACTTATCATAACGTTTTTCTTTGTTTCTTGTAATATAATTATAAACAATGTGACGTCGTAAGACGGCGACATCATTTCCCGCGTTATGTACATGTCCGCGCTAAATTGGTATTCACAACACATTTTATAAAAGACGAATAAAACGATTCCAAAGCCAGGGTTGATAAGCTCGGTGTAATAAAATAAATATTAGATGTCAGTTTGCGTGACATTCAAATTGTCAACCCTCGAAACAAGAATGTCACCCTCGGCTACACCTCGGGGTGACATGCTGTTTCTCGGGTTGACAATTTGAATGCACGCAATCTGCCATCTAATATTTATATAATGTCACTGACAAAACTCAGAAAAATTTTCATTTCTTATACAACAAGTAGGACAAAAACCACCCTAAGCCAGGATCACTAATTTATTGTTTTTGTTGGGTTTTCTTTTTCGAACAGAAACTTTATTTCACATTAATTAATATAAAAATATTTATGTACAAATAACCTTTTTTCCAAAAGAAAAAAAATAACTTTTACATAATCCATATTTATCAACACCTTTGTACTTTAAAAATATATAAGTGCAAACATTTGAGAAACAAAAAGAAACAAAAGAAAAAAACAACAACAATATGTCAATATGTGTTTGTTTTTTCTTTCCTTTTACAAAATTGTAAACTGCTGCCATTGTTTATAAAATAGTCTTCAGAATTGTTTTGAACTGCTATAGTATTGAATAAATTGTGCCTTAAAGATAGGTAGCTCCTTAGACCTTGTGTTGAAGGTTTACATTTATTATATTTGCAATGGAAAATATACATTTTAAAATATATTAGAATAAGATTCTTAACATTATCTGCGTTATGTCTAAAACCAAAGAGCATTGTTTCAATATTAAGAGTGTGAAAAGCGTTATGAATGGAAAAAACTGTGCTTTTTATTAGTGTTTGGCTGATAGGGCACCGCCAAAACAAATGGTCAACAGTTTCTTTGTCTTTGTTACAAAAAGTACATAACGGGCTATCAGCATATTTCATTTTGAATAGGTAGGAGTTTGTGCCTAGTATTCGATTTATTACTCTAACCTGGTTTTTAATGGGTCTTAAAAAATCATAAAAAAACAAAATATTTTTTTCTAAAAATGACATATTATGGTGGGATATGTACCACTTGAACCACTCAACTATAAAATTGGGGAATAAATTATAAATCATGAAAATAAATTAGAAAAAAGTCGCTTGCAGTATTAAAACCCCATCCCTACCTTAAATATGAAGAAATGACACAGTTATGGTTATTGTGTACTGCACTTCCTTTTTAATCCTCTATCAATGTTAACGTTTCACCAACTTACCATGTAACGTTTAGGAGATATGCTCCGGACAAAATTGGATTTTATATTAGAAAAAGGGAGATCATTCATTATTAGGAGATAACAGGGTTATTTTTCTTATGTACTGCACTTTTTTATATCAACCCCTATCACTGTATCACGTTTCATCAACTTACAATGTAACGTTCAGGGAATATGCATAGGACAAAATATGATTTTTTATTAGAAAAAGGGAGATAATTAAATATTGGAAGATGACAGAGTAATAGTTTTTGTGTACAGCACTTTCTCTTGCCATACTCTATTACTGTATCGAATTATATCAAATTACGATATAACGTTTAGGAGATATACTCCGGACATTTTTTTATATAAAAACAAGGAAGATAATTCAATATAAGGAGTTATGGTTTTTCTGAACTGCACTTTTTTTCTTGTCATCTTCTATCATTGTATCAAGTTTTACCAACTTATGATGTAAGGTTTAGGAGATACGCTTCAGACAAAAAAATGTGACGGTCGGATGGACGGACGGGCGGGCGGACGGACCGACAGAAACATAGATGGACGAGCAAAAAGGAGACTATCCCCCCCCCCCCCCCCCCCCCTAATGGGGAGCATAAATACGAAGTGCCAGAAAGACGGATGAAAATAAATAACGACAGAATGACAGAGAGAGAAAAAGATAGAGCGGGGATAGATGGAGATGAATGGATGAATTGATGGATGAGTGTTACGGCACTAGAACACACAATAGGTCATATAGCGCAGATAAATCATGATGAGGGATAATGAGATGAGATGATGATGATGACATCCGGAAGATGATGAACCGCGGCCGGGTGGTTTTTTCTCTATCGTTTGTGTTTTCCTGTTATTCATTTTTATTTGGTAGCCAGGCATTCAAATATGTAATTTTTACCGCCTCATGGTAAAGTAACGTTTCTTTAGTATTTTGCAGGCGATTCGAAGTAAGTATGTATTGTATATGTATTGTAAACTGTAGAGGTTTACACGATAAAATGAAAAGGTTGTCAGTGTTCCACCATCTAAAATAATTAAAACATGAAATATACTGTTTGCAAGATACCCATTTTACCTCGGACTTGTATAAAACTAGTTATAAGCTGCAACACATCACGAAGTAGGTGTGTCGCCATATTACTTAATATGACTAATTTTAAAATACATAATGTAACACATGACACAAATGGAAAATTTATTACACTCGATTTAAATTAAGAATGATTATCGTTTAACGCTTGTGTCAATTTATGGTCCTAATCAAGAACAGTCGTCCTTTTATGATAGTATATTTGACAAAATAGATAGTTTTGGGAATTTCTTATATGCAATATGTGGTGATGTTAAAGCGACTCGCAACCAGATGGTGCATTAAAAATAGTAATTTGTAAATATGTGTCAAACGCTTATATAAATGGTAAAGAATTAGTTTAGGATAAGAAATTCTGTTTAAAAAAATGTATTTCAATAAAAAAAAAATATTGGTCTCTGGTGGGATTCGAACCCGGGGCCCGGCATTGGCGGACAGAAGGCAAAATAGGGGAAACCGCTTAGACCAATGGACCACGGAACTATCCGTTTATCTCGGATCAATGTAACGTATTTCAATGTGTAGCGATCGAAAGTGCATACAACTTCGTAATTCGGCTCGTGTTTATGTCTGAGCCCTTGTAGAGAAGCAACAACAACAACTATACCGTCTACTAGTCGGTATAGAAAAACGATGGAAAATATCTAAAAATCTAAGATTCGGTGACGATTCTTGAGACTTTTTTTGGACTGATCATATTTTTTTAATGTCAGAAGCCAAATCATGCCACAAATTTGCTTTTATTTGAGTATTTTATTTTATTTTGACAAGTACACCATCCGGTTGCGAGTCCCTTTAAGTTAGTTTTGGATCCAGATAAAGATTATTATAATTATAAACATATCAACAATGAAAATGCTAGAAATACTATATTAAAATATATTTTTAACAGAGAGATATTCGACCGTTTTAGGTACCTTAATCCACAAAAACAATTCTACACTTAGGGGAAGCAAAAACCTATTCAGCAAGTTCGACTTGACTTTTTTTAATTTCTCCATCTATTAGAATGTTTTTGTCTGATTCAAATACACCATCATAGTTTCTGCTCAGATCATTTTATATTATCATCAACTTTGCCGTTTAATGAATTCCAACATAACGACTCATTATTACATGATTTAGAATACATAAATATAATGGCTTAGAAAAATATCCAGACAAAAACATTAGGAAACATTATAATTCTAGAAGAGAGCAAAACATTTTACGAAACTTTATTTAAATCTAAAGATGTCAATACAAAACGAAGAGCAAAAATATTTGTTTTGAAGATGATAACATACCGGAATCAATTAAAGAAGAATCCTAATACATTTAGGGGAATATTACTATTGAAGAAGCAACAAATGTTTTGAAACATATGAAAATTAATCCAAGTCCTGGTAGCTCGGGCTGTAGCGCTTACTTTTATAAAGTATTTTGGGCAAAAATATGTGTATTTGTTGTTAGAGCATTAAATGAATCGTACCGAATAAATAACTTGTCAGAAACACAACCCCAAGGTTTAATTCATGCATTCCAATAGGCGACAAACCTAAGCAGTATCTTAAAACTTGGCGGCCTATTACTCTGTTGAATACAGTTTATAAAATAAGTACCGGTTGCATAGCAAACAGAATTTATTTTTTTCCTAAACTTATCCATCAAGATCAAACTGGATTTCTTAAAGCGACTCGCAACCAGATGGTGCATTAAAAATAGTAATTTGTAAATATGTGTCAAACGCTTATATAAATGGTAAAGAATTAGTTTAGGATAAGAAATTCTGTTTAAAAAAAATGTATTTCAATAAAAAAAAAATATTGGTCTCTGGTGGGATTCGAACCCGGGGCCCGGCATTGGCGGACAGAAGGCAAAATAGGGGAAACCGCTTAGACCAATGGACCACGGAACTATCCGTTTATCTCGGATCAATTTAACGTATTTCAATGTGTAGCGATCGAAAGTGCATACAACTTCGTAATTCGGCTCGTGTTTATGTCTGAGCCCTTGTAGAGAAGCAACAACAACAACTATACCGTCTACTAGTCGGTATAGAAAAACGATGGAAAATATCTAAAAATCTAAGATTCGGTGACGATTCTTGAGACTTTTTTTGGACTGATCATATTTTTTTAATGTCAGAAGCCAAATAATGCCACAAATTTGCTTTTATTTGAGTATTTTATTTTATTTTGACAAGTACACCATCCGGTTGCGAGTCCCTTTAAAGGACGTTTTATAAGAGAAAATACTAGGCTAATAAATGATTAGCTCTATCATACAGAGGAAAATTATATACCTGGTATTTTACTTTTAATCGACTTTGAAAAAGCATTTGATTCACTTTCTTGGTCTTTTGTAAAGAGAACACTGACAACCTTTAACTTAACTACTCAACACAAACATGGTTTGATATGTTTTATAAAGAAGCAAAGACAACTGTTACTCAGTATGGTTACATCTCCGGTATTTTTAACCCTTTCCCCCATAGAAGCGACTTTTAGCGTATTTAATATATTCCTCCGTTGAAGAAAATAATTCCAGTTTATACCCTCATGAACAGTTACAATAACAAATATTTTTATAAAGCCTAGCAGATGATAGTTAAAGCAGGCTGAAAGTAAAGCAGAATGTGCCTTATGGTACATTCTGCTTTACGTACAACCTGCTTTAAGTGATTACCTGTATATAATGTTATAAACGGGTTATTGGGTAAAGGGCTAAGAATGAAAGGGGATATAGACAAAGTGATCCTTAATCTTGTTACATCTTTATTCTGTATGCCGAAATATAATCAATTAAAACTAGGTCAAATCCAAATATAAAAGGTATAAAAATAAATCAAAATGAATTTAAGCACTCCAAATTTGCTGACGACACACGTGTAATTTTGGATGGTTCAAGCATAATGAAACGCTTAATGAAACGCTAGATACTCTTTCAATATTCTCAGAAATTTCAGGTTTAAAGGTTAATTTTGATAAAACGAAAGTAGTGTGGATAGGTAAAGAAATATATAACTCTGATACAATTAAAACAAAATGGAAACTAACAAGGAATCACAATCAATTTGAGATGCTAGGGGTCATTTTCTTGTAGATTTAGACAGGATTATCAATTGGAATAACAAACCAAAAATAACTGAAATAGAAAACACAATAAGAAAATGGAATAGAATGATATTAACACCTATTGGTAAAATAACTGTCATTAAAAGTTTACTAGTCGCAAAGTTAAAACATTTGTTCTTTGCTTTACCAAAACCTACAGGGAAAATGATAAACAACTACAAAATATAGTTTATACCTACATCTGGGGCAGAAGTCATAAAGTAAAACAATCTATATTTGTAAAAGGCTATGATGAAGGGGGGTTGAAGATGGTGAATTTAAGAGCTTTAATTGATTCGCTTAAAACAACATGAATCAGACGGTTAGTAATGAAAAGTGGCAGATGGGTAGATATTATTAAAAGTAACATAGATATTAACAAAATGCTCGAGTGTGGAAAACAGTTCTATTAAATGTTCGCAGGTAAATGTAGCAATAAGATTTAAGCTGAAATATTCATGGCATTTTCAAAAGTTATTGATAATCATATTATAGATAACAACAAAATTCAAGAGTACCCTTTATTTGATAATAAGATGATTGGGGTTGACCATAACAGTATATTCTTAAAGTCTTGGTTTCAAACTGGTTTACACTGCGTTGGAGATTTGATAAATAAAACTAGTGTAATCATAACGATTTTGTAAATTAATATAATCTACCAACCAAGCCTTTAATATAAAATGGAATTAAACTTGCCATTGAAAAGTGACTTTAGAGTATCAAAAAAAAGAAAAGGCAGTTTAAACCCTATACAGAAATAAGTTGACCCGCCTCATTTCAAACACATCTTAAAATATTCTAAAGGCTCAAAATCAATATACAAATGCTTAAATAGAATTGTGACACGCCGACATCTATAGAGAAACGGAGTAAAACATTAGATATAACAATTAACAGAAATTATTGGTGAGACATAGTTCAAATACCTTTTAAGATATCAAATGATACAAGTCAAGTCAAGTCAAATATTCTTTATTGGCACAGACAA
Source organism: Gari tellinella (assembly GCA_922989275.2). Taxonomy (NCBI): domain Eukaryota; kingdom Metazoa; phylum Mollusca; class Bivalvia; order Cardiida; family Psammobiidae; genus Gari; species Gari tellinella. The sequence continues at coordinate 13,735,509 of OV277869.1, read as the reverse complement.
CATAGTCCATCGCTTCTACAATCAGGCGGTCACAACCAAGCTCGAGAAGAGCATGACACGCACATACATCATATATATACATATTCATTCATGAGTCACGGAGCATCAAATATAATACTTTTAAAGTACAAAATATACAGTAAAGCATTAAATCAACTATGCTTAAATTTGCAAACTACTTATCTCTTAGTCTGCAGTCTGTAGCGGGTGAATTACGTATGCAAACAGTTTAGATCCTGATCTGATGAGACAACGAGAAATTAGGCGTCCTTTGAAGAGCCAAACTGCTTAATATACGAAGTACAATTAATCACAAGCTTAAAAAGAACAACCCAAAGGTTAAATCAATTTCGAACGCTTTTAAAGAGTGCATACTCTTGTCCAATACGCTGAGTGCTCAGTCGCTGACTATTAAAGTGCAAAATATACAGTAAAGCATTAATTCAACAATACTGTTGCAGTCTGTAGCGGGTCAATCCGCATCACATATGCAAACAGTTTGGATCCTGGTGGAACGACGAAAACTTCGGCGTCCCATGAAGATCCAAACTGCTTGATATACATAGTACAATTTATAACAAGCATGAAAAGAACAACCCAACTCGAAATTTCAATATCCAGTATGTCATGCAGAAATATATTGTTTTCAAGCAGACTAAAGGTTAAATCAACTTTGCACGCTTAAAAACTGCATATACCTGTCCGATATAGTTTGAGTTCTCTACTGGAAGTGTAGCAGGCCAAGCAAAATAACGCTGTGGTTAAATGATTCAAAATCGCTTACATACAAGCCATCGCAATTAATATTACATACATGTAACCATACACAGGTAAGATAAAAGTGTTAAGAAGACTCGGGATACAATAAATGTGTATTCTATGTTCAATGACACTAAATTCTTTGATTATATTTATTCGGTTGTGGTAAGTATAACGATTCTAAATCTTAAGTAAACTGTCACGACTTTCATTGGATAAATATACATATCTTGTCAATATTCCAACTTGACAGTTTGAAAGTAATGATATAAATCTGAATAAGGGGAGATCCTTTGAAAGCACCGAGAACAAAGCAAATACTGAAAATTGCAGACTCGGTTTAATTGAGTCTGTTCATGAGCAATACTGAAATATGCAACAGTGCTCACGCCCCCTAGCACCGGCTTAAGCGGAATTCATCTTTCAACTGTAAACGAAGTTTTGTTTATACAGACATACAGTGGTTTCAGTTTCGTATTACACATAGAATACTTGTAACAAACTACTATCTATTCAAAATGAATTATGTATTTGGCCCATCATGTACTTTCTGTAAAACAGATTTAGAAACTACCGACCATTTGTTTTGGACGTGCCCTACCAGTCCACGATTAATTAAATAGTGGGTTTTTTCTTCCCAAAAGAAAGAATTTCATACTCTTAACATCGATACCATGATTTTTGGTTTAAAAAATACATCAAATACTGTAAAATATCTTAATTCTCATTCTTTTTAAATATATATTTTCCAATGCAAATACAATTAATATCTACCTAAAGTACAAGGTATAAAATTCTACTTATCCTTTAAATACAATATATCTAAGTCAATAGCAATTAAAAATTACTCTACTACGGATTGTTTTCATAATCAATGGGATCGCTTTAAAATTATTTTTGTAACTTAAAATATCTAAATTAAAATTATGTTTATGTATAATTTATTATATGTATGAAGGGATGTAAACGTCTGTGTCCAAATATGTGTGCCTAAAATGCAAAAAAAAATTGACGTTAGAAGATGGTATGAAATATAATTTACATCAAAGTATGCCTGGCTATAAATATATAAGCCAGAAAGACATACACAGAGAAAGTATTCATACAGAGGAAGATAGAGAGAGAATAGTTACGGAGACAAAGACAAAATAAATGACGGGAATGTTAGACAATCTCTGACCCTTACCAGATGCTAATCTGGGTATTTACTGTTGGCAATTCAATAGGTTGGTTTTCTGATTGCTCGGCACAATCATATGAGAAGTGGCTTTTATGGAAGAGCAGTGGCCCTGAGGGTTATTATTCTAAGGCAGATGTTTTTAGATATAAATCGTAACTAGTATTTATATGTTTCAACTCTGTATGTTAGAAATCTAATTTAAATAATTTAATGCATTTTTAAGAAAACTACATTTCAAAGAAATATTTGTTAAATATTTTAATGTATTGTTGAGAAAACTACATTTCAAAGACAAGTGTTATGATTTGAGTTTGTTTTGAAATACAGATTTGATAATGGCTACTGGAATGGACCTTTCACATGCACTTCTCAATGGATCAGATGAAATCGCTCCTGACCCCTGCATATTTTGCCACACCCGGAATAATAAACATGTAGAGTCGACACATTTCTGTGTAGACTGTGATGTTAAACTATGCGAAGCCTGCACGGAATGGCACCAAAGCTTTCCAGGCATGTACACACACCAAGTTGAAGTTGCTGCCATGGTGGATGGTACATATGGAAAGAACGCAACATCGTTACCAACGATAACATGTGAAGAACACCATAACAAACTAATTGACTACTTTTGCCAAAATCATGTCGAGCTGTGCTGTGTTTTTTGTGTGGCCTCTAAACACAGGTAAGATGTCAACTGTTTCGCTAACAGCTTGTTTTGCCATCATAATACATAATTCTATCAACAATCAGTTCACTATCTAGTCATAAGACTTGCTGTAATTGTATCTTCTGTGTTGAACGAGGGTGGATATATACATCCGCATCACATATGCAAACAGTTTGGAGTTAACATAGACCCCTTTAGAATAAAAAATAATTCACTAAGATCTAATCTAGTGACCTACTTGTTGTCTCCGCCCCAACCTTGAACACACTTGACCGAAATCACAATAGAAACATTCTTACCAGCTTTATGAAAGAATTTGAACTATTGGATATAAAGAAGCTTTTGTTAGGATTTAGCTATGACCTACGTTTTACTCTGTCCTGGACCATGATCAAACTGGACTGATACACCATCAAGGCAAACATTCAGAAAACGATTTAAATGTTGACCACTAGAATCAAAACAAGAGTTTGCTCAGATTTGACAAAATTGTCTCATTTGTTTCGTATGAGTTGTTTGTATATGTTACAGGGACAACGTGTAATCAGGGAATGCGTGAAATCACTGAAAACTCAGGGATTTCACGAAAACCCTACATCTCCCAGGGAAAAGGCGTAATTTTGAAGCTTTTCTTTGATTTTTATTAAATATTTGGCAGTTACTTTTGGTTCCTTTGTTTAGCTCATTAAGTTCAAAGGCAAGTACCACGCTTTAAATTTTGTGTTCACCTTAACAAGACTAATGTCTGGGTTTTTTTAATTGTCCTGACATATATGCACACTGTTTACTTATCTTTATTCACTTGTGCGAGAAACTTTGTATGAACGTTCATTAGCCCATGATATTTCAAGAAAGCATGATGATTCAACCCAAAAGAAATGTCATAATAATACAAATCTATTAATTTGATGAAAAAATGACATATCATCAATTCCCTAAAACGCCCAGTGATTATGCGTAATCCCTAAAAATTTCATACACATCATCCCTGTAACATACACTAAACGACAGTATAAAATGTAATTTATGTATTTATTCCTGGTAAGTAATGTAACAGCTCACAATTGTATGAAAAACTAAAAAAATCAAGTTTTCCATTCCGCAAGGAGACGTAGCCATAGTTGTTGTTATACTTTCTGGTCCTTTGGAATCATTCATTTCAGCGCATTTACAGTTGAAAGTTGAATTCCGCTTAAGCTGGTGCTAGGGGGCGTGAGCACTGTTGCATATTTCAGTATTGCTCATGAACAGACTCAACTTAACCGAGTCTGCAATTTTCATTATTTGCTTTGTTTTCTGTGCTTTCAAAGGATCTCCCCTTATTCAGATTTATAGTGTTATTAAAGCCGCGAAGTATTTTGACCCCCATCGAAAAATGACGCCCGGTCAAAATTCGACGACGTAGAATGACCCCCGGTCATTTTTCGATGTCGTACAAAAAAACCGGTCAGAATACAACGTCGAAATTTTATCCCCCGGTCATAGTACTATGACCCCCCACATGAAGTATTTTGACTCCCCTGAAAAGCTTTGACCCCCATCGAAAAATGACTCCCCCTTCCCTACCAATTAAGAGGCGCAGTTTAACCCATTGGACCCTAACAACGAGTATACTAGTCATTCACAAACCGTGTACATGAGAAGAGTACACTTGTCCTTCGCAAACAATGTAGACCCAGATCAGACTGTTCCTAAAAGAACCCTTTTATATGGGCTTGCAGTATATGTCAGTTTTGTAATATATCGTATAAAATAACCCTAACTAGTAGAACATTCACTTAATGCATAATCGAAACTAGTCCATGGGCAAATGACTTGAAAGATACCTAAAATTTAAATGATAAACATGTCAAAACTCAAATTTACATTAAGCGCGCCATGTGAAAATGTAGTTTATATAAATTGCATCTCTTCGTTATAGATTATGAGTTTTTGTATGAACGTATAGTTTACAGCCTATCAGGGTAATGCGATACGAATAAAGCTGAACGAGTGAAACAATACCCCGATTTAGAAGGTATGTAATACTTACATCCATTTTAATGATATTAGTTCTCTTATATTGTGTCGCAAGAGAAACATAGTGACATTTGCCTTTATGGAAATTTATTAGGTTGTTTATAGTACATTGTACAAAACAAAATAACCTAATAATGATAATATGAGTAGCTAATGATTTTTTATTCAGAAAACACATATGTTCGACAATGTGACATAAATTGACCCTCAATGAGCTGACACAGTCTATAGCGGGTTTATTCTACGACGTCGAATAATGAAAAGGAGGCATCAAATATTGACATCGAACATAGACTGTGACATGAAGTGGCATTCTGTGATATAACATGGGGTCCTTCTAGTCATCAAATACTGACATCTCGAGCTCATAAAGGTCTATAGAATATATCGAATTATCAAAATTTCATCGTAAATATATGATTGGTTTTCTAGCAACCATTTCAATGACGTTATCTGTCGCTAAACCTAAAATTTCTGGCCCGACATAGCTTACGAGCAAAAAGCGTTCGACATGTGAAAAACGAGCGTCATGGCTCAATTTTGCACCTAAACAAAACAAGCAAATGAGAGTGACACATGCTTACTGCATTTAAATACTTGATCAACACTTTCATTTTAGCATAACACTCAAACTTTTCTGTTTTACCAACGCCAACTATTAATTTGGCAATGAAAGGTCTAGTATTGCATAAATGTTTTCACTGCAACCTGAAGTAACATTTGCAATGCAAACTCACGTTTGTCCAACGGATCATGACTTGTTTAATACATTTGACAACGAATTATTTCCGAGCATCATTCTACGAGATCGGAGAATGGTAGAAGTACTAGAAGAGTACATGTACTTCTAACATATTTAATAAACCCTGGCGGGATTAGATTATTAAACGACATCATAACATGACCCTTTGGTTATAATACGACATCGAATAATGACTGATGGCTTCATTCTAATGCATCGAATAATTTACGGGGGAGTCATTCTACGACATAGAATAATGACCGATGGCTTCATTCTATGACATTGAAAAACGAACGGGGGAGTCATTCTACGACATCGAATAATGACCGGGGGTCATTCTACGACATCAAATAATGACCGGGGAGTCATTCTACGACATCGAATAATGACCGGGGGTCATTCTACGATATCGAATAATGACCGGAGGTCATTCTATGACATCGAATAATGACCGGCGAGTCAAACTATCATATCGAATAAAGGCCGGGGTGTCAAAATACGACCTAGAATAATGACCGGAGTCTTTCTACGACACTGACTGATGTGATGTGCGATGAGACAACATAACACAGCTTCCGATTTTGATCGCTTTTTGTTTGCTTGTTTGCTTGTTTGTTTAATAAATGCAATTAACTTTACACTTTTCATGGTAAACTATAAACGCACAACATAGCAAGTGTTGACAAAAGACAACAAAGCCCACTCAAAACAATCGACCTGCATTCTTCTTATTTCTTGACAAAAGGGATAAGTTCCTACAAATCAAAACATCCTCTATGAAAATATGTTAAGACATTACCTTATAAATACGATTGTTTACGCCTTTGATCTTTTTATTCCTCTACTGGAGATAATAGATCAAATTTATACAATCATGGATATATACCATAAGAAAATATTTTCTATATCCTAGCAAAGTGTACCTTAAAGCAGGCTGAAGTAAAGCAGAATGCGCAATCTGCTTTACGATTAACCTGCTCTAAGTGGTCATCTGTCTTTAAAGCTAGAAAAAGGTTGTGGGGTAGATGGTTAAACCAAAGAAACCGCGGCAAGATAGGAAGATTTCTTGGAATGAATGTCAAAACGAGCGTATTGTAAATTATGATCATACGCTTTCTCGTAGACGTGGTGCATGTGTGATTGGGGTTTACTCAGCCTGCTACGTCGAAATTAAATCAATAATCGAACATGAGTAATTGGTAGATCGTAAAGGTATACTTGTAAAAGGTTAAACGGTTCGGGGTTCGAAACCCATAAGGTTGTCCTTTGATAGGCGGACACACTTACAATTCAATCAATATAATTTATTCACTCAAAACTTAGTTAGGTTCAAAACAATTTTGTCATATGCAAAACTGACTTTAAACCAAAATTTCAAGGATTTTAAAAAGGGTCATATTTCGACAGAGGGGGTCATAATTCGACGATGGGGGTCATTATTCGACGATGGGAGGTCATTCTACGACGTCGAATTTTGACCGGGGGTCACTTTTCGATTGGGGTCAAAATACTTCGTTACACAGGCGTCTGTCAATGCAAAATTTGCATTTTAGTTTATGATGAACAAATCAATCTTTTGAACGAAAATAGTAAACTCACAGGTGATTAATTACATGAATTTGTTCTACAGACTGACATACTGATTTGCAAAATGGTCTCTCCTAATGAGTTTTACGTGCTCTTATATCATGCCATTTTATGCGATACACAACCCATGTAGGTAGTTCAGTTTTTAACACCATATTTTTAAAACATTTTGCTAATAAACACTAAAAATATATATGCATTAGGAGAAAATCCACAGGGTTCTGAAAATGTTCAAAATTGTGATTCTATACCGATTTATACTATCGAACGTAACATACTCCAGCAGCGGAAAAATCGATAATCAAACGTTTCTACAGGTAAGTGTGCAAACACTGTGTTAGATTACATTCAACTCTGCGTTGAAAATTGACTCGCTGTACGTTTTAACGAGAGGAATCGGTTCAGTGTCAGTGTTTATGTCCAGAATCGACCCAGGTTATTTCTACTTTAATTTTCGACCCCGCTGTGTCCATTTTTTACTTTTAAAATCGACCCAGAATATGAAGCAGCTCAGACTCAGTGTGAGACATGGTATCTTAAGCACAAATTCTGAAAATTTGAATAAATTCGGTTGATGAGTTAATAAGATTTTTAAAAATATATATAATACTTGCACACTTATGAGTGTCGTATGACAGCAAAAATTGAGTAGATGCAAAATTGGAGTCAGTTCGGAGTGAGAGGGCATCCAGTGTATATAATAGAGCTGATGGTGAAACACTTTTGTTGAGCTACCTGTCCGTGTTTATGCATTGTGTGTATTAGCTAAGCATTGCTGCCGTATCCGACGCATTTGGGTAGTGAACTGTACAAGCGTTATTTACTTAATACATATGAGTTATCTAATTACCTCCCTTTGCTACATGAAGTTTGTTGTATTCTACCTCAACGCGAAGTAAGGCGTTGTTTAGATTTGGCTATCGCCATCTGTCTTCACGTCCGGTGTTGATTTCGTCCGTGCGTATCCTACTTTTTTGGTCTTTTGACAAATTTGGAAAGCAGTTTTGTTATAATTGAACGACTATTATTTCCGTTTTTAAGAATTTACGAGTATGTCAAGTTTCTGCTATATTTGCTGAAACTTCGCATGCACTATTTCAAAGCCTCGGGTACAAACGGTCGCATTACTATTTGAATCTTGAGCCCTCTGAATGTTTGTACCTAATGTGATAGTCGCAAAGTGTTAATATACCCTTACCCTTAATGCAGTTACATATCGATATTTCAAACTTTGTTAAGACGAACATACCTGTTCTTCAAAGTTAAAATGTGACTGAGCCAATCAAAATTATATAGATGATTCAATATATTTGCTTCTATAATTTCGTTCTATGCGAAATTACTAATAAAAGGTCACAGAAAGTGTGATATAACCTCAGATTTGGTATTTCCCATTCTCGAGCCGAGTCATAATCAGACTATGTTTACACTAACCACTTGATCAAATACAAAGGTACAGATACGGGGATATTCAAAAAATGTATTATCCACGATCGGCTAAGGTAGATCTACTTTCAATATTCAAGCGACAACTAAATTTTGGGGGGTTGAAAACATCTTAATGCAGGGCAAATAAAATACAGAAAGCTGATGAAAGCATGCATTACGCATTCCTTTTTCTTTAAAGATTCATATGCAACGGTCGCCTGCTGCATGCTTGACTGTTAAACAGAGTGGTTTGAACGATTAGATTAAATCATTATCATGTAGAATTGTCGTATGCTCCAAATATATCATCTACAAATCTAGATCAAAGCTGATGAAAAGTTGAATATGAACATTTTGCATCAGATTAGGCGTTGCATTACGCGGCGTCCGATATGGAACCAAACAGTTTTCAAATGTTAGCCAAGCCGCAGTTACCATGGCCAGAATACATGTTTAGTATCAAGGGTTATCTATTTTTCCCAAGGATTAAGTATCAAGGCGGATCTGAAATTAGCCTTGAAACACCGGTTGTAGATATTTTGTTGAAACAGTTTTTCCTCAGACAAAATTTAAAAACAGCGTTTATAGCGGCCCTATATGTAACTAGGTCTGACATGTAACTATGCGGCCGTAGGGGAAGGGCCGTAACTAATGTTTTTGGAACTTGTGGCCCAACCCCATTTCCATGTTGAAATTTTGGAAATAAAATATGTTTAAACTTAACTATGCGGCCCGAAATGTAACTAAACGATCCGAACTGTTACTAAACGTCTAAATGATGTCGAAAAAAGTTGCCCTGTTTGTAACTTAAAACGGCCCCATATGTAATTAAGCGGCCCGAATTTAACCGGGACAAATGACAGCAAGTACCAAATATTAAAGGTGAATGTTTTTTCTTGTATATCATTATCATCACCATCGTCATAATTAATGTCTTCAATATTCGAACTGTAACGCATCCTGTCAATATTGATCAAAATCAAAATTTAATATCGTCAATATTTGTCACCAGAGACATGCGAATAAAGCGTTTTATAATAAATCAGGGGCAGTAACTCTTTACGGTATATTTCGAATTGACCTATTATCAAACTTGATTAATGTTTTATACTGGTATAATTTCTTTCATATTAATTTTTCCTAACCTACAGACATTGTTCTTTAAATTTGATTTTAAGACAATCGGTTAGCAAACTGAATTTCAAAACTGCAAATCTTTCAGACACACAGTCGTTTAAATAAATTAAATGTGTAGAATTAGCACATGATCACCCACATGATTACACTGTATTTATGTGTATATTTAAAACTGTAAAATTATTATTCGCAGCGAGAACATGTCATATGTGTTAACGAACATTAAAATGTTGATGTTCCTTTCCTGTTTGAATACCATGAATAGATCGGTCGGATTACTTCGCTTATATCATCCATATTCTGCTCATCTTTGATGTTATTGTGTTAGTCGTGATCAGTAAAACATACGGTCATCTATAACAGGGTTATACAATGCTTTCACTATTAAATGGCTGGAACAAAACGTAAGCAATATCACTCATATATATAATTATTTATAAATACGTTTGTGATGTTATGATAGGTATGCACGAGTACTCGCTTGTAGTCAACGCAAAAACGTTAAAGATCAGGATCATACGGTGGCACTGAGGTGGCATGCAAACATTTTTTTTTTTGCGCACGACTTAAATTGTTAATAAGGCGCACGACTTATTTTGTTAATAAAAATATATATATATATATAAACGGAAATGCAAAGGTCCGACAAAAGTCGGTCCGGTACAAGTTAAGATATATATCGAATTAAAAAATAAGAAAGATTATGCCTTTGTTTAAAAAATATTTAATAAAAACATTACGCTCCTCTACTAAACTAGTTTCGCCTTTCGGCTCCTCAGTAGTCAAAGGAAATAAATAATATATCGCACAGTTTAGGTATAGAAGCAATTAATTACTGGTTAAACAAATATCCCCAACTAATTCATAGGCGATTTAACACAAATTTCATTATAGAAGACATAAAAGTAATCCTTGAGAACAATATATTCACATCCAATGGTAAGTTTTATACTCAAGTAAAAGGAACAGCTATGGGTACTAAATTCGCACCTACATATGCTACACTTGTTTTGGCTTACCTCGAAGAATCATTGTACGAAATATCGGAAAGAGAATTTGGAGTAGACTTAGGAAACAACCTTAAAACACTTTGGAAACGTTACCTTGACGATTGTTTTATGTTTTGGGACATGTCTAAAAGCGACCTCGAAAGATTCCACTGTATTCTAAATAATTTACATCCAGATATAAAATTTACCATTGAGTGTGACGAAAAATCTCTCCCTTTCTTAGACATTTTGATAATAAAAATTGACACAACCTTAAATACCGATATATACTTCAAACCAACTGACTCCAAACAATATCTAAACTACAAGTCATGTCACCCCAACCACACAATAAATAGCATACCATATAATCTAGCAAGACGAATATGTACTATTGTTTCAGATCAAAACACAAGAGATAAAAGATTATTTGAACTTTCCCTACATTTAAAAACAAGAGAATACCCAAAGCGCATTATAGACGCTGGAATCAAAGAAGCTAAGAAAATCCCAAGAGAACAACTATGCAAAGTACAAATAAAACAAAAAACTGATAAAACACCATACGTATCTACGAACAATTTTAAAAATCCAGAAATGTTTGGGATTTTTTCTAACAGCCTACATATCCTTAAATCAGACCCTAAAATGAGCAAAATTCTTGACGAAACCAAACTGATCAAAAGTAAAAGACAACTTCCAAATTTGAAGAAATTATTAACTAAAGCCAAATTCTCCATTAACCAAACAAATAAAGTTGTAAAGTGCGGAAGGTCAAACTGTAGCCTCTGTCAACATATTACAGAAAGTGACTCATATAATTTTAATGGAAAAAAATTCAAAGTAAACGCAAATATGTCTTGTGATGTTAAAAATTGTATTTATGTTATTACCTGTAATGGATGCAAAGAATATTATATAGGCCAAACGGGTGACAAACTCAGAACAAGAAGAACAATCCATGCGCAGCAAATTCGAGATCCATCAACACGCCAAATTCCCCTCAGTGCACATTTAGACCAATGTTCCAATAATGACCCTAAATTTCAAATGTTCCCTTTCTATAAAGTACGTTCAACGAAGGCATCTGCTAGGTTAGCCAAAGAAAACTATTTCATAAAATGTTTTAAACCGAAATTAAATGCCTAAAACTACTCAAGTAATACTCTTATTAAAAAACTTCATTGACGTGACGTCAAATGACGTCATATAAAGTAACAACGTCGACGACGTCACAAACGACGTAATGACGTTATTTCCATTGACTACTGAGGAGCCGAAAGGCGAAACTAGTTTAGTAGAGGAGCGTAATGTTTTTATTAAATATTTTTTAAACAAAGGCATAATCTTTCTTATTTTTTAATTCGATATATATATATATATATATATATAGCGTTTATAATTTATAATGACAAACCTATGGTTTATATGTTTTATTTTTCCGCACACTTTTATCTATATATATATATATTTACTTTTTATCTCGTGTGCACAACTTATTTTGAAGAAAAAAATTTTTTCACTTTTTATCTCGTGCGCACGACTTAATTTAGGGGGAAAAAAAGTCTTTAACTTTTAAATCGTGTGAACGACTTAATTTGAAAAAAAAAACATAAAAACAAAAAAAACAATTCAAATTCATCTCGTGCGCACGACTTCATTTGAAAAAAAAAAATCTTTACCTTTTTTCTCGTCCGCACGACTTAAATTTCCAATTTTTTTTATTTTTTTTTTCTTCAAATTAAATCGTGCGCACGAGATACAATTTAAAGATTTTTTTTTTTTTCAAATTAAGTCGTGCGCAAGAGATAAAAAGTAAAGATTTTTTATTTGTTTTATTTTTTTCTTCAAATTAAGTCGTGTGCACGAGATAAAAAGTAAAGTTTTTTGGGTTTTTTTCAAATTAAGTCGTTCGCACGAGATAAAAAGGTAAAGATTTTTTTTTAAAAAAAAAAATGTCCTTCAAATTAAGTCGTGCGCAGGAGATAAAAAGTAAAAAAAAAAATGTTTGCATGTCACCTCAGTGCCACCGTAGGATCATGCTGATAATGTGAGTATAGTTTGTCAGTAATAAAGTTATGTAAACGTTTAAAGTCCCATTGTGTTTTCAGACCTTTTCTCAATGCCTGAAATACGATAACGGTTAATAATAATGTTTGAACATTCTTATGGGCCAAACTGATCTATGAAATGATGAAGACGGGCCTAAATCACCAAAAAGGGCGATTTAAAATCAAAACAAACCGAAAATAGAACGTCTGACATAAACATTTCCACACGGCTTAGTATCACGTGATACAGCCGAATACAACTTCACTGGGGGCAACCGAATCTATCTCCGCCCGTCTATACATCAGTCAGTTAGACTATCACACTTTTTTGTCCGCTCTCTAACTCAACTAATTTTTATCCGATCTTTCACAAACTTGCTGAAAATGTTCATTGATATAAAATCAAGGTTTAGTTCGATTACTACTAAAATCGCATAAGGTATTTTTGAGTTATTGCCTGTAAATTAATAAAAAATGACATTTTCAGTCATTTTTGCACTCTAAAACAAACAGCTTTTATCGGATATTCACCAAACATGCTGAAAATATTTATTCATATAAAATTTAGGTATAGTTTGATTATTACTAAAATCGCATGTGGCATATCTGAGTTTTTGCCCTTTATGTATTAAAAAATGACTGTTTTCAGCAAGTTTTGCTCTCTAACACAAATACGTTTTATTGGATCTTCACCAAACTTGCTGAAAATGTTTATTGATATAAAATTAAGGTTTAGTTTGATTACTACTAAAATCGCATAAGGTATATTTGAGTTATTGCTTTTTTATTAATAAAAAATGACTGTTTCAGTCATTTTTGCACCCTAACACACACAGTTTTTTATCGGATATTCACTAAACTTGCTGAAAATTTTTAATTATATAAGATTTAGGTCTAGTTTGATTATTACAAAAATCGCATGTGTCATGTCTGAGTTTTGGCCCTTTAAGTATTAAAAATGAATGTTTCAGCATTTTTTGCTTTCTAACACATACAGTTTATATCAGATATTCACCAAACTTGTTGAAAATGTTTATTAATATAAAATCTAGGTCAGTCATCTTAACTACCAAAATCGCACAAGGCATGTTGGAGTTATGGCCCTTGAATGACTAAAAAATTCATTTTTTAATTATTCAAGGGCAATAACTCAGACATGCCTTATGCGATTTTGCTAGTTATTGAATTTGACCTAGATTCTATACTAATAAACATTTGTAGCAAGTTTGGTGATGATCCAAAAAGAAGTGTTTGAGTTAGAGAGCGGACAAGGCTGAAACAGTCATTTTCAGCAAGCTCACGGTATAGATTCACCGTAGTTTGTTTTATCGTTTACCCCGTTTACTACCTATAGTGAATAATTATGTATATGTTGTTATTGGATCTCATAGTGTTTAACCCTGTGCCTACTAGTCGTAACTTTTAGGAGTTTGCAAACTATTTGAATCTAAAAAGACGCCGCGTAACGCGGCGTCTCATCTGTATCCAAACTGTTTGACACTCGTCTGAAGGTTTGTTTAATTAAAACAATGCATAAATCTAAACTGAACACATTTTGCAGACGACAATGTCAAAGCAGACGTCTGTGCAGCAGAATAAGGGTTAACAGGGTCATTTCCAGTGCTCCAGCTATAGATGTAATCGAGAGTAATCTGAACTAATCTAACATTTTCTCACTCATTTCAGCACCGAATGCTATGGTGTTACTACTGATTAAACCGTCTCTTCGAGACAATTTTAATGAGTATGACACCATTGGGTTTAAAAGCAGAAATAAAGATTTTAGTTTTCGAAATACTTCCGTTATCTGGAGCCCTGTATTTACAGAGTTGTCCTTCTTTCCATTCACAAGGGAGGCTCTTTAATTTGTGCAGCACCAAAATATTATAAATAAAATTTAAAAAAGCGAATTTCTTAGATAAAACCGGTTTTTGTGAAAGAATCACGTCCCACGTAGTTGAAATGGGACCCCAAACAACCGTTTTATGCAGGTTTCTCAAAAACACAATGCGGCTTTAAACATTATTACATAAAGAACTTCTGGGGTCTTCCTCCACCTGTAATTAGCTGGACGTCGCGATATGACTGAAATACTGTATAAAGCGACGTAAAATCAAAATAAAACATAACAAACAAACATTAATACATTACAATTCTCGTCCGATTAGCTTTACTTACGACTATTTGATGCCCCCGCCATATAATGGCCGGGGGCGTATAGTGTTACACCTTTCCGTCATTCAGTCCTTCTGCCCTTCCCTTACCATGCAGTTACCGTTCATTATCTCTTCCATAGATGCAGATATTGGAGTTATGTTTTGGTATATAGATACATCACTGAAATACTCAACTTATATTTTAGTTTGGCTTCCGCCAGATACTGTTTGACAGAGTAATGACCCTTGGACTGAGAAACTTTAGCACAATTTATGTTTTCCGCACATTATCCCTGTCATGCATTGACATTTTGCAATGAATGTTCGTATGTATATATATATATGAGCCGCGCTCCAGGAAAAGGGGGTTTATTGACAAAAATATCGATTTTTGAGTGTTGGCTTTTTTTAAAAGATCAGATATTTCTGAGAATATGCTTGAAAACGGTTTCTCAAAATTTCTTTTAATAACGGAGTTACGCTCTGTTTACTGACTACGGTGTTTGAACAACATGACGTCATTTTCAGTTCTTTGCATCAGTTTTCTTTTAAAACGACGTCATTTGATATAAATAGCACTCGGGCTTTCCAAAAGTGTTGTACGAGACCAGCCATTGATAAACACATTCTATCAACACTGACATAAAATAATATGCTTCAATCGTAACGGTTTGCCTGTCTCGTTCAAAACTATTTGCAAAGCCGGGCTGCTGTTACCTTTACTTTGCGATACCACCCGTGTACCTCTTAATCCACAGTATTGCCTCTCTTTAACGACACTTGCATTAATGCTTTCTATTATAATTCAAGACGAGTGACGGGTTTGTTAGGGACAAAAGTTATGCACAAAGCATCATGACCTTTCTGTATTGCTTTTGTCCGGCATGAACTGACATTAAGCATTATCATGTTCTCTGAATTCCAATTCTAACCTAATAGTATGTTGCTCAAGAGAGGAAGTGCTGTAGCTTCATTCTTATGTTTCCTATGGATAGTTAACTATGAAAAACAAAAAATAAACAAGTCTTGATATTTTAATTTTGTTCACACGTATACAAAATTACTCTAGAGTGGAGGGCAAGTGATATCCTGATACGCTGGTCTTACGAACGGTCGTATGGTTCTGAAAAGGTATGTCTGTCGTTCCGAGGAAAGCCCAGGAGCTTCAATCTCTGACGGCATATCATTTGCATCAAACACAAATCCCTCTGTTTTATGGATGTTGATAGAAATTTCTTCCTCGTCTCGACCCTTGCGCACTGTAACTACCCCAGGCATAGTTGCTTCGAACCTGAAGTATTGGTATTCCCTGAAGTCAGAGAGAAAAAGATCATGCACTGGGTGAAGTCTTTATTAGGAGCTGTTCCGCAAAGTACGGTTTAACCGCAAGTAATACGTGCATAACAAACACTGCAGATTCGGTATTGCCACCACATTTGCAATGCGGCGTCAGATCAGGATCTGAAATGTTTGCCGTTGTAGCTTTTATTTATTATATATTGTGGCCAAACACAGGTCAAGTTCGAATTTGGTGTCAGTCAAATAAGTATTGACAGAGTCATGCCCCTTGGAATTAGAAAATTTCCGATAATTATCGCCCTTGGACTTAGAATTTTTCCAAGAATTTGTGGATTCCGCTAATAATCATAGTCATGCATTTACATTTCATATGGACATTTAATATATAGAGGATAACTGGGTTTTTTCAGTGTAAGATTCGAAATTTAATCCATTGAGTGAACATCAGACGTTATATTTTCACGATTGGCGAAGCCACGAAAATATAACAGTCTGATGTTCACGAAATGGATTAAATTCAATCTTACACTGAAAAAATAGTTATTCTATTTATTTATGCTTTTAAGCCACTTTTTAAACGAAATTGTTCGGTAATTTTAAGCGAAAGTACACTTTTTATCCCGTGTTGAGCCCCAATTTTTATATCGAACACATGGGCGTGACAGTTGGCGGTACAATGACGTCACTTATTTATTGATTTGACGTCAACGGAATTACGTCGTTACTTCCGATCTTGGATTCGTGTTCCTCCGTTGAGTGGTTCGCGACAAAACGGACTGCCAGAATTGAACGGCAAGACACGATTGACTACGGTTATAAGGGAGCCCTACGGGGAAAACTCATACAAGAAATACGAGCGACGATAATCCCACTTCTTGAAGCAGTGGATTACCAAGTGATAATCCACTGCTTTTTCCCGGTAATCCACCGAAAAGCATAAATAAATAGATATATCATGGCAATACATAGGTCTAGCTCGAACTTGGTGTCTACCAAATAAGTATTTACTGAGTTATGCTCCTTGGAATTAGAAAATTTCCGACTATTTGTGGTTTCCGCTCATTTTCTAAGTCATGCATTTACATTTTTAATTGAAATTTGGAATGTAAATAAATAACAATAATATGAAGGTCATGTTTGAATTTGGTGTCAGAGTATTGCTCCTTATACTTAGAAACTTTTTAACAGTTTGTGGTTTCCGCTCAGTATGTCACACATGCATTGATAGTTTGAACTGAAATTTCAGATATACACCCCACACTGTAAATCAAGCGGCCGCTTTACGCGTTCATTTTCCTAACACGTTATAATCAATGTTTCAACATATGTGTTCAACCCAAAGCCTAAATCTGCTGAATTTACAAGAGTGCACACCAAGTGTTCATATTTGTGTTAAAAAAGTGAACACCAGCGCTTATGAGCTTTAGTTTTACGTGAATATCCGACGCGATTCGATAGGAAACTCAAAAAAATACGCCTCTTTTAGAAAAGTTGAACACTTCATTCACGCGTGGCATTCCCGATATGTTCTAAAATTCGAAAGCATTAACTCGTTATTCCATGGCCTCATAACTATTTAATGACGTCACTATGATGTAATCATAAACAAGTAGCCATTTTTCGTCGATGAGTTGCAAACGATTGTTTGAATTTTGTGGGAATTCATTCACATTCACTCTTAGGGAACGGAAAACGCAGGAGAACACTGTAGATTTAATATATTTTCTGGCCTTAGATGCTTGTTGTATTATAGCTTTCATCTTTGGCTGGGGATATGTTTTTATCTACGCAAGCTGCAACCACAAAGTAAGGAAAAAAGCGGGCTTAAACAAGGAGTACGGTGTTTGTGTGTGTCACTGTGTGTGTGTGTGCAGGGGGGATCTCGCTAACTCAAGATATTTGGTAAGTAGATCTAGATAGGTAATTTTGCATTTAGTATATTTCAACTGCACACTTTTCGTATGAATAGTACATTTTAGCGTGACGTCTCAACCCTACTCAAAAGTTGGACTAAACCCCGAGTCAAAGCAGGCTGTTTCATAATGTCAAGCCGAAAGCTGATTTTACCGATGTGACATTACCCGATGTGTTTTGATATGTTCTTATGCTCTCTGCAACAACTTGGTTTTGGAGAACTGTTAATGTGTGACGGGCCTGAACTGTGAATACGTGAGTCTAACACTGAATGCCCAATGTTCTACGTAGGCATTCATAGCTGAACACATAAGGTTAAAGTAGACATTTAAAATCTGAACACATGATGTTCTGTATATATTCTGTCTTTTAACACTTGTTCGATGAACATGTTAAAAAGTGTGCAATATCTGTTGCATCCATTTTGAACGTGTCCTGCATTAAATAATTGAACACCAAATGTGTTCATTAGTTGTTTAGTTTAGGATCACTAAGTGTTCAAAAATTGAACACTACAATTAAATCTTTAACACTTACTGAACACATGGACGCGTCATGACGCGTGCATTACATGTTCTATACTAGAACACTTGGGTTTACAGTGCAGTGCACTAGCAGTTAACTGGGTTTAAACTGACAGTGCACTGAGAGTAAACTAATTTTGAACTGGCATTGCACTGACAGTTAACTGATAGTGCACTGTGATTTCAATAGCAAACTGATTGTGCACTCTTAGTTTAAACTAGGTAACTAGCAGTGCACTGAGGATTGACTACAGTTTATTTAGAGCTGCAACATTCTGCATTGTTGTGGGGCATTATGATTTGAATGTAAATAGAAATTAAAACTGATGTTTATCGGGTGTATTGTGTTCGGTTACCTGTTTATCTTGCTTCTGATGATGCTTATAGTAATTGTGTCTAAGATGATGACAATACTAATGATTATTAAATTTGTAGTTATGAAGATAATGATAATTAATATATTTCTATTAATAATATAATAATAAAATTATAAATTTATTATTATTATTATTAATATTTTTATTGGTAATCATCATCATCATTTTCTACAATAACAACAACAACAAATTCCATTTCACCATTAATATCATTCTATTATCATAATGAATTTTAATTAAGGCTACTGTTCTTCTCATTGTTTCTTATGGTAATAGTGGTTTGACATACATGTATGTCTAATCCACTACAAATCCCCAGGTTCCCAGACACTACTGGAAGACAATCCACCTGTGCTTAGGGTGTGAAATCTTTCCCCACAGTTTGAAGTTTTGCTTATTTATCTATGATGTGGGTTAACATTACAATGTTGGTGTTTTAAAGTTTATACATAACAGAATAAATAATTAATAAATTAATTACATGATGTATCTATGTTTATGTTTTAAAATTGTTTCATAATTGTTCCATATGTTTGAATGCATAACAATAAAATAAGACTTTAATTGTACATCTTTCTTTAAATGTACAACCCCAATAGAAAAAACATGCCACGTCAAAGCAATTGGCCCTGTTGCCATCCCGCTGAGCGATCGTTAGATGATGTAACAGCTGCATTTTGCTAGATACAGATAGTCGAATATTTTTACATGACAGTCGAAGATAAAGGTCACCTTAACACTTTACTCAATGAATATTTATGTCAGAAATGCTGGCGTCTTGTCTAACCTGTTTGCAAGTCTGGAAATAACATAAAGTTATGTGCATCCAGATATAATTGATTTACTAAGTATTTTCAAACTGCTTGTATCTTAAAAGAGTTAACTTTGAAAGAATACGGTGGGTTAATTCTCACTTGGATCCAAAACATTAGTTTGTGTCTGAAGGGCCAATGGCAGATTAAAATAGATAGAAAGCGACACAGAAAAAGCCCAAGGGTGCATTACTTTCTTACTGTATGAAGCAGCCACCTGTCTTAAATACCCACTACTAAACCTTGTTTGGTGACCAGATTAGAGGGGTTTACCGTATATGGTTCGAATTCTGAAGTTACTTTTAGCATGCTACAGGTGATATTGAATTAGGTGATGAAATTTCGAAAATACTAAATCCAGAGGAGTTATTCCCTTATCTGTTCTGGAACCAAAATATTTGAATTTATAAAAAAAAGGGAATATCTTTTCAAAAGTAAAGCAGACATTCCACTTTCAACAAGTAATTGGAGGATGACGTTTAAAAAGAGCTTGCATCCAGATTATTTTCAATCTTGATTACTTCCTATATCAACTGTTTACCTGATTGAGATGCCTTTTAACGCCTTTGCAAATAGGGAAGACCCAGAAGGAACTAATTTGTTTGCTTTTATACAATATTACAGAAATTATTTTTAACTGTCTGCTAGGACAATAAAACCCCTAGTTTTAAGTGCCAGTGTTAACTTTCTTTTAATTGATATTCATAATGAGCGGAGTTTTGTAAGAGGCAAGCAGGGTTGAAAACCGCTTATAACATCCAATAAACATTTTGAGATGGCTAGTATGTAAATGCCCTTATGAGATTAACACAGTTGGCTGATAAAGTATTGGTCCAGTGTCCACGTTCACACCATGGGGTCATTGATGACCAATAAACTAATCAAACCCATAAACAAAACCTAAGACATATGCTATGGGGTCCAGGATACATTTACATTTTGTAAATTGAAACATCTCAATAGTGACCACTTATTTCAATGACTCCGGGCTAAGAAACAGAGCAATACACACTAACGTGTATGCCACTCTGCTAAGGACTAACAAGACGTGACAACTTAATACACATTTGATATGACCTGGCTTCGTACATGCTAGCTGACAATTCATTCATTGATAAATAGAGTTTGTGGGGAAAATGGCCACGGGTTTTTTATCTGAACCCAATTGAGAGCAGGAGGTAGTACACTCAGTTCCACTTAATTATACATGGCGGTTGACCTTTGAAGACCATTAAGCCATGCAGGCCAGGAGATGCGCTTACTTCCATGGACAAAACCCGATCTGCTAGGCTTCAACTACCAACCAGTCTTAGAATCACCGCCAAGTTCAAAGAATACATAGTGTAAATCCACAAGAAAGACCCCTGGCATGCCTATTGCAAATTGACCAAAACTATATATTACTATAAATTCCCATGGGCTATGTTATTCTTATAGTTGCAACTAGCTTCTGTTGGCTAACTTCCAAAAACAAGCAGCATAGCCCTCGGACACCAGGTGCACTGAGGTCTTTCTCCAACGGAAACAATTCCAAAGTCAACAAGCATCCGAAGTCAAAGTCCCATATCTGAAAGGGCGCCTAATGGGAAAAGACCAGCAGCCGTGCTATAATTGAAAGAGAACAGCCCAGTTGTACATTTCGGTCGAGACAGCATACATGTACTTATGGCACCATTCGACACCACACTGAAAACCTCCTACGTGGGCAGGCCGGCGTGCAATCAGACTGATAACTCAGGCCCCTGACCGTACACTGAACACTTGGGTACAGGTCAAACGACACTACTTCAATTATTAGACTCGCCCTCGGACCATTCCCAGCCAACCCGTACACAGGCGAACCCACATGCACTACAATTACCATAATCGGGCTTCATACAATGAGCAGCATATATTGCGAAGACAAACCCGCATGCGCTACAATTACCATACTTGGGCCTTGGACAATGAGCAGCATACTTTGCGCAGGCAAACCGACATGAATGTAATTAAACAACTCTGACTTGGGACAATGAGCAGTATACTTTTTTAAAACTCGGGCCTCTGACAATGAGCAGCATACTTTTACACGACTGTGGTCTCGGACAATGAGCAGCATACTTTACACAACTCTTGTCTCGGACAAATGAGCAACATACTTTACACAACTCGGGCCTCGGACAATGAGCAGCACACTTTACACAACTCGGGCCTCGGACAATGAGCAACATACTTTAACACAACTCGGTCCTCGGACAATGAACAGCATACAATAAACAATTAGGGCCTTTGACAATGAGCAGCATGCACATAAAATGTCCTTGGACAAACCCAGCTGTAGCGCGTTCAGTTACCGTATAGATAGCCTAAAAACGTAACAATATAACGAAACGACCTGTTTGCACAATATCATTGGCCAACGGCCCGAACGGCCTCGGAGGTAGTGTGCTAGCGCGAACAAGAAAAAACAAAATGGCGACCACATGAGTATACAAGCAACAGCGAACAGTCCTGAGTTAATTTCTCATCAATCAACCAACATTTTCCGATACATAATGTATCAAACGAAGAAGCTTACATCTAAGCAGCTAAATCTTTTTTATATGCGGTAAGTTTAATGCATTTCAGTTGAATAGTACACTTTGCGTGTGTTATTTCGATCCATACACAATTCGAGTGTACCCTTGAAAAGTAAATAAACACTGGGGCAATGAATTATTATTGGAGAGTATTGAAGAATGTTAGATGTCGTAAAATAAAGGTTGCTTGCATCGGTTAACGTTATTTTCTTTCCGATACGGTACTTGAACACGCTACTGTCCTGCAATTTCCCAACTTTGGCCTCATACGATTACCAGCTTGCTCATACTTGGACAAACCCACGTGTCCTGCAATTACACAACTATGGCCTGATACAATTACCAGCTTGCTCATACTTGGACAAACCACACCACTTTGGCCTAATACAATTACCAGCTTGCTCATACTTGGACAAACCAACGTGTCCTGCAATTACACCACTTTAGCCTTATAGAATTACCAGCTTGCTCATACTTGGACAAAAACCCACGTGTCCTGCAATTACACAACTATGGCCTAATACAATTACCAGCTTGCTCACATTTGGAAAAACCCACGTGTCCTGCAATTACACCACATTGGCCTAATACAGTTACCCGCTCGCTCGTACTTGGACAAACCCACGTGTCCTGCCATTACACACCTCGGGCCTCGGACAATATGCAGCCTGCTCAAACGTCATACCTCGGACGATCAGTAGCATGCTCATACTTTGAAAACCTACACCTTCGCAATTTCTCAACTCTGGACTCGGACAAAATGCTCACACACAGGCAAACCAACCTGTCCTGCAATTCTACAACTTCAGCCTAGGATATATACATGTTGCAATTTTGCAACTATGTCCTGGGACAGCACACAATACTCCTACCGACCGAACTGGGAAGAAATTTCCTCACTTTTGATTTGTCAGTGGAACCTGGACTTAAACCATGTACCCTGTGAGCTGACAGGGTACATAGACATTCCCCTTGAAGGCCCCTCATGTTTCATTACATCACAAACAAGATGGCCGACTACTCGACTCGACCAAATACTATGAAATTTTACTACGAAGAAACGTTTGTGATGTAAAAATGTATTCTTGGAAACGAATATTTTTTTTAGACTTTCGTTTGACACAAGAAACAGTCTTTGACAATTAGTTATTTGCAATATTCGTTTCGTCTATTTTGACGTGATCACCGATAACAAAGTACCGCCACGAAAACAAACAAGGTTGTTTTGTTTACGTCCTTTTCTGCCAGCTTTGAGCTAAGTATACGCCTGAGTGAGACCGGGGCGGATGCAGAAACCCTCGGATCGATGCTCTACCCTTATCGACAGAGTTCAGTGGTTCCCTTGGATGCAAGTGTAACGCACTGATACATCGGACCTCGGTAACACAAAACTGGGTCAAAATTTCTAAAACTGTACAAGGATTGAGTAGGCCTACATGAAAGTCTAGAGTCGCGGCAATATACGTCCTATTATAGATCTACGCAGATGTCAGTGTATAATACCTGGCTCAACGTTACACAGAATTTGTGTCAGTTTAACCGAGGCAGACTTATCCTCAGACATGTCAGAGGTCTTTGAATCGCCTTATCCTAACGCTTTGATCGCATACATTCAAAGAAAGCAGTAAAACAATAAAAAAAGCGGTCACTCACAATTAAAATTGAATATTTCCCTTTTCAATTCCATTTAAAACTTCATATTTATCATCCAGAGTATTGTCTTTATTTCCCAAACTAAGGTCTCAGCTCTACTGCAGTATGGATCAGCTGGTCTATAATGACGACATCGAAACTCTGACGTAGATTGATGTGACGTCAGCTACATAGTGGTTTTTCGGGTGCCCAACGGGGGATAAGTGTTGCGTTATGAAAATTGACAGATGGAGTGGACATAATTATTTTAAAGCGTTTAAACAGTAAAATCTTTGACAGTATAATTAATTCGTTATACAGTTTCTTCCCAGGGTACTTGAGTATTTATTCCCGGCTGGTAAAATCATGTAACCCTCGCCTAACGGCTCGGGCAACATGATTTTCCTCAGCCGTGAATAAATCCTCAAGTACCCTGGGAAGAAACTGTATAACTAATAATGTTCGCATCTACTACAGGCCAAGTATGCTATTCCAGACGGCTTAATAATCAGAAACCACTGCCTTGAATCAGGGCCTGCTTGAATTTAGTTATTTAACTATGTATTCGAATAAGTGTTAATGCTCAACTGACAATTGCGATTATGATATAAATTTACCCGCCGAAAGCCTTTGATTGTGGCATGAAGACTGGTATACATCTATGAATAGTTAACTTGATTTGACAATTGAATTGAGGTTTGTTCGGACTGATGATATAAGGCGTAGCACCAGTCAGAACTGATAATTTTTTGAAACTAGTATAGTTTCCTTACAATAAACTTGATTTCACAATTGAATTGAGGTTTGTTCGGACTGATGATAAGAGAAAAGTCCCAGTCAAAACCTTAAACCTAACCAACTGATTATTTTGTGTAAATAGTAAAGGAGATCCTTACTCGAATACCATCACGTGCCTCTGCTCAAATGTTGACAACCAAGATTACCCTAAAGCAACCCGTGACGATGAAAATCTCAAGTTGTATTAGTATTACACTGTGTGGCTTTGTTTAAATACTACCTCAACATCCACGAGTTTGAGCCAAGAGACAATTAGAGGAGGTTTGCTTAGGTGAATTGGACCTTGATAGGGGACCAGACCAGTTTCTAATTAATCAATAGACATCTGATCTGGCTCCTCCGACTTATCGTTTAGATTTTACAAAGTTTAATACTATACTGAGCGAAAAAAAGTTAAGACATTTGTTAAACATAGGCTTTCCTATAGACAGCATTCCCAGTTTTGGTCTGGAAAGCAATATCATAGAAATATGGAACAGTAAAAATTAAAGTTAGGTTCACAATTAAGGAGGTGGCATTGAGAGATATCTGTTGCCCTGTAAATTTGTTTTCAAGTACTATTGTTTCAAAATGTACTCTTTTTTCCATACAAAGTGAGGTACTTTAAAAATCTTGCCTTTTCAATGATTGTACACACAGTTCTAAAGAATGATTCTACAAAGTGCTGGAATTTTATTCCTGGCGACTTTCCCGACCCAACTGCTAACTTTCATGAGGAAACAATGACTGATCTCTCGTTTATGACTGGTACAGCAGTTACAATACAATAGGAGATACCTCCCTATACGCAGCTGTTTAAAGTACAGTCGATATCTCTCTCTGTTCTATGAAGTCCGGTTACTTATGTCCTTATGCAATATGAGTGATAAATTGTACTGCACCGACTTGGTTTGCGTCCTAAATGTATGACTAAACTTTATTTCTTTTCTTTCTTTTTTGTTTTTTCAGTAAATTTTAGTTTGGGAGCCGAGAAATATGAATAAAAAGCACAACAAGCAATTGACTCCTACTACATGTACACCTGATATGTCTCTTGGCTCGTAATTGGCTACCTTCCACAAGGCAATGTTCACGCTATTTAAACAGCACTTATCACTTGCTGGCAAACAGATCGGGTTAAATAAAGTCTTTAATTGTCCTCATATTTTGTGTATTCTACGATAGCTGTTAATCTGTTCCTTGGTATAACATTGCCATTGCCCTTCTTTAAGCTCCAAGTTCCTCTTCAATTGACTGTGTAATGTGGTCTGATGGCTGGATAGTTGTAGCAGGGGTTTCCAGATATGGCCTGAAATAGAATAACTCGGCAGCAGAAACTGTGTGAAAGCACTTAAAGACATTACCTTTGTCCATTCAGTGACCCCCCCCCCCCCCCCCCCCCTGATTGATCTCACTAGACGTGAAAGAAGCTGTAAAGCATGAGAAAAGTGTGCACAGCCATCTCCAGTTGTCCAGAGAGGCCCGACATACTCACACGAGGGCTTCCATTGAGATTTACTACTCAAATTATCACTAAAAGATACAGGCCTCGCATGAGACGCTTCAATAATTCTTTGCACAGACAAAATCGCCGTTCTGAGCATGGGCTGCACACAATTTAACTGACTTAAATTGTAACCATCCAAACTAGGACCAGTAATGTCTTTGCATAGTTGATATGAATACAAGGTGCGCTATGACTAATAAATAAGAATTCAAAAAGTGCATTGTTGTTCTGGTACATCTACATTACGAAATTCCCGACATCTGTGCATATGCTTTACCATATATTGGAAGACAAACTGGGACTGGGTCGGTGGGGTTTGTAGTTGTAGCGATAAGCCCTAAAGAGGAAGCGACACGAGCACTTCGTCCTTATAAAGCCCAGCGTGGGCCGGAAATGACGATAAACGTGACTTGCACTTATGGGCGAGACTATGTATCCATTGTAACTAGGGACCCCAGCCCGTCGCGGAAATAAATTGTACTATTTTGATATAAAATCAATATAATACTTATTAGTAAAGAAAGGTGGCTGCTTAATTGAGGACGAAAATCATACAGAAAGCTCATGTAGGACATTCATCCTGCATTAAACTGTCTTTGCCTTAAAGAACGTATTCTTATAATGGTCGCATTAGAGAGGTTTTATTCTCAATTTAAAGAGAATAAAAATGTAATTTTGATATTTTAAGACAGGTGACAGCTTAATTCAGGAAAAAATATAACGATCACACTCGTGACACACAAGACCGGACACACAAGACAGTATAATTTTGAGTACTAAAGGGAGGTGGCAGTTTGATACAGGAAGAAAGCCAACACATGAATTTTCTATATTGTTTTCGTCCTGTAGTAAGACCCAATGTTTAAGAGAAACTTTCCTTATTTGCCGGTATCATTAATCTGTCAATTGACTCATCTGGCCAAACCGATATAATTGCAAGTGATTAACAAACAGAACTAATATCATCTATAGATGTTTGAGGCCTCATTACTAAAGGGAAATGGACAGCTCCGATTAATAAATACGAAAGAAGACTCAAGCAGGAAACGCAACACAAACAATACACCCATCTCTGGGATGCATATAAGTGTAAAAAAATAGATAATAAACTATCCAGGTAAGTCTTCAGTAATTAAATAGGAGGACGCAATCTTTGCATATTCGCAAGCGGAACTATCCTTTTTTTGACGTCATATCTCCCCACGCATGTTATCGGGTACTTTGAATGTACAGGGTACATGCAGCTTAAGTCATTTTTTCTCTGATAAAAGGTTTTTAAACTCTTAGTGATTTTCGAATAAATACTAGCTTAACTGTCGATAAAAGTACAATTTAACTAAATCATAGATGGGAAACTTAGCAAACCCTTTTTTCCACGTTTTGTTTTAACACGAAATGAAAATTACAACTAAACACACACGCACACAATTCAGGCATTTATGTGTATTAACAATGGCATGCATGCTGCAACCTTATTGCAATTAGTCAATCCCTCGTGATAATTGCTGTCCTCACCATCGGGAAAAACCTACTAATCCGATTAGTGACACTAGAGTTATCAACCAGACCCATGAACCCATAACCCATCTGTCGAGGCAGACTTGCATTTTCGCCGACACGGGACTCGCCGCTACCGGAAATGTATGATAACGAATGCAGTATTTACTTGCCGCGTGAAAAGTCGGAACATTTGATGTCTTGCTGACTTTGTTAATGACCCGTGTCAATATTTCAGGAGTATTCTTTAGAAATTTAAAGGCATTAAACCGCGAAACGTAATGTAAAACTATGTTCAGTTTCGGACATTTCAAATTAGTTTTGTAAATTAAAATGTTCTTTTTATAAAAATCAATCTAAATACCAGGAGCGTTCAACTTACATGGGTATTCGCATTAACACCAACCGTACATGAAACATGAATGCTTAACAGAGTTTTACTGATTTAGTTAATATTAATTTCACAAACTGTCTTTATTCTTTATTGTAAACAAACACCGACAATGTATAAATGATATCACACATGTACACAAATTGGCGGCCTCCATGAAAGTTCGTTATCCAAACTAAAATGTGCTATAAATGCATTATTTTGAAAGTTTTTGAGGGTCCATTTTCAATTTTGGCATTTTTAATACATGAACGAAGCTGTAATCAGCTGTCAATTTTCCTTTAAAGTTTGACTTTTATATTGCATAGTTTAAAGTGATAGAGTACCTAATTTAGGATAACAAGTTATTTTGCTTATCAAATTGTCTGCTTCTTGCAGAATATTCATGACATAAAAAGTTACACCTGTGTAGTCTTGTCCGATGTTTAAATAACAAAAATGTCTAAAACGAAATAGTATACATGTTTGCTTAAACAGTTATCCAGGTATCAGTACAACCCCTCTAAATTGGAAACTCAAAAAAGTTAATTTATGTTTTTAAGATAGATGGCAGCTGAATACAAGATGAAAGTATTACAGAAATGTACTATTGACACTCTCTGCATCAATTCTGCATTAAGCAACATCCTATCTTACAGACTCTTTACATAAGGGTACAAAGTACTTCGTGATAAGGGTTTGCATGGGTTTACTGTATTTGTAGCAGCAAACAATTGCATGATTATATAACTAATATTCAGATTTAAATAACCATATACTTACAATGATTGCTGATTTCCCCCGGAAAGTTTTTGAAACTTGCACCAAAAATGCCGAACATCATGAGATAAGCCGGTCATGTTTGAACTTGGACTTGATAAAGTAAATCATGGTGGCGTTATGCCCCTTGAACTTTGAAAATTTCAAACCACTGAGCCCTCATGAGTTCAGATCTACCTTATACTTTGATGCCAGCAGGGCATCCGTGTCGCACCGACACATCTTCTAGTTTTTTTTATTAATTGCAATATCTTTCTATGCATTTAAAGATTCGCTGTGAAATATCGTCTTTGGAATATACTGTACATTGAAACTCACTTATAACAAAATTGGATAAAACGAAAACTTGAATACACCGAAACTTATTTTTCCCTCTCTTATTAGCCTAAAGTAAATTTGACCTGCTATAACGAAGTGTGGAGATAAAGGAATTTAATTAAAAGTGAGTTTCAAGATATAAGAATACACTGTCAACAGTATGCAGTATTCATAGTGTGACATCAACATTAAACTACAATGACCGCAGTATAATTCCGTAATGAAAAGTTATCCTTGTATTTGTTATTCATTGACACAGACAGGAAAATTTGTTAACGACGAGCATATACTATAAACTTTCATGAGAAAATCGACGCTGCTATTTTTTGCCCTAAGTCGTATTACATCAATCAAAAAACTAAAACAGAGGTGATTAAGATGTTACCCGATGTAATGTATTGTCGATTTATAATGACCGATTCGTTATCTATTTGAAATTCTGAAAATCGATTCACCTTGATTGAAACGTAATGCTACCCGTGGAGAAAATGCGTTGCTTCCTTGAAAAGAAAACACCATAATTCTCCCCCATTCGAACGAAACTTTAAGTACTCGGCGTTTGACCTGGTTCCAACATTTTACAATTGGACTACCTGTTAATAAACAAACACGTTTATCTTATGTATTACCCATGGTTGTAGATGAATCGATCGCTATATCGTATTCTCATTGTGGAGTCTCTTCTTTTGCTAATAATGACTTAAATTATGTTGCTATATTATTACACAAAAGCAATTATTCAGTAAAGCAATGTAGTATTGCAATTACACTTGTATATCTTCAGGGACTGTCGGGAAGTGAAATACCTACCAACATTGGCACGAGGCACTAAGAATGGGTCTGCTATAAGGAAGGTAAAGAAATCTACACAAATACTTCTACAAGAGCTTAAACAAGCGCGATCTTCCCATCATGATATATTGCAATGTCTATGTAATGAGGACACTAAGAGTCGGAACTTATTGCAGGGCTTAAAAACAAGACTGGTCAAACGAATAGATAATATGATAACGGCTGAGTCAGACAAGATAAAAACCGAATGCCAGAGAAAAAGAGAGGCTGTTCATGAAGACATAAATGCGATAGATGATCAACTAAATGCCATAGAAACAAGCAGTAAGAAATGGAATGAGGCACAGGGTGATAACGAAACCCAACTGTTTGTCTTTATGAAACAAGGAGAGGAGATTTACAGGAATGGCACGAAGTTGGTGAATACACTGGACAGGGTAAGTCGGGCACACTTACATTACAAACTCAATAATACACTGGTACAGGATCTTTGTAATACACAGAGGCTAGGAAAATTCTATATGTACACATTTGGAAATGATGAAAGGGCTCTTCGGTTAGCTTATTGTGCAAATTACAATATCAAATCAGCAATGGATCAACAGGATTGTGACATTGCAGGCTTGTGTATTTTGTCTGATGCATCAGTTGTACTGGCAGACACTAGTAACAACTGCCTGAAGCAGTTCGACTCTTTCTTTAGGCTAACCCACACCGTGGCCATGTCTTCTTCGCCTAATGATATCTGTTATATCAGCAAAACCAATGAAGTTGCTGTGTCTCTTTACGATAAGGAAAACATTCAGTTTGTAAGTGTGGGGCCAATAATGGCGCAGACAAGGTCATTTCAACATTTTACCATCGAGTGTAGAGGCATCTGCTATAGCCAAGACGAACTGTTTCTCCTCTGTTCTGATATTTATGTTAACCGTGATATAGTGTGTGTGTTTACCCTCTCAGGCCAAATACTTCGGACAATACCGTATGGATATTTAAATTGCATCACGGTCAATCCTGATGGCAGTAAATTACATGTTGCTGATGGAAATAATGTGATCACCATGGACAGAAATGGCACTTTGCTGTGGACATACAGTGTACCAGACACTACTGGAATATGTACATTAGATGATGATAGCCTCTTAATCACAAGCAAGTTTGCACGCAGTGTCCTACATGTATCCAGTAACGGTACGAAGCGTGAACTGGTGTTGACGAAACTGGGTCTTGAAGATACACCACAGGTTGTGTGGTATGACGATGCTACTAACAGGGTACTTTTACGCACAGGATCAAGAAACACACTGAAAGTGTATATCGTTGAGTGAGATAAACAGTTGAACATGCATGCACAAGTGGTTTAAAACAAGGATGAAGTATTAGCTTAATATATGTTTTTCCGTATCCCCTATTTAACGCACACGGAGGTAGTGAAAAGATCCCAAAAGCTTAATGGATATTGAAATTATATCAAGAATTCCCTTAAGGGGCATTCTGCTTTACTTTATTCTTCTGTATGCATCCATTTGTCTTAAGTCCTGAAAATTAGCTATCCGGGAAATGATTAAAGTGCGAAATGTTTTATTTAAATTTAGTGATTTTTGTTATTTTCAAAAAATATGGTCATGGTGGAGTTCAAACGTACAAATGTACACGTACGAGTATGAAGTAGCTAGTTTAGAACAAACAGCAAAAGTATCACTGTAAAATTCATCAACCTAATTGTAATTTTGTTGAGGTTTTGTTGTTGAAGTCATTTTATCAAAGCACATCGCTTCTTCTTTTGTCACCAATCCAACTTAGAACTCACAAATTATAAGTATTGGCACATGGAATAAAATGTACATGTATATACAAATATTATATTAATACAAATATTAGGTACACTATTATACAAATGCAGAATATATATCATTTTCTCTAAACAAAACTTTAGTGTAAGTAAGTAAATATCTTAATATCGTAAAATCACATATAATTGACATTCGGCTCGGTTGGCCTATATGTCACCGTAGTTAGGTATTAGAATGAAACAGTACACCACATGTAAATGAATATTTTTGTTAACCCTGCCAGGCAACTAAACTCTGCATTTTAAACAAAAATGTAAAATGTGAAAAAATATCAAGAAAATAGTAGAAGAGAATCGGCAATTATTTGTACATAACAATTCTTAAATCATCATAGAACTCACACTCATATAAAATGTGTACCTCGTCTTCTACATGTCCGTCGTTTCAAACATACTGGGTATGTGATCACGCGCTTCCCCTATATATTTCCCTGTTTCAATTCTAAACTGTCATAATGTAGAGAGTTCGTATTTACTAAAGTCTAGTGTCATAGAGTCCGCTCAACCAACTGTACTATTGAAATGTCTGTATGCTCGAAGAATGTACACCTGTTCAACTTCATGAGACAAAATGTTTCTATAATGATCTTGAATTAGTGATCTAACTTGAGATATCTCTAATAACTGTTTCATGTTGAAACATTCCATTAGATCTAATTTTGTCATCTCGCCTGTCATTTCCTCTGGCCAGATATTTTTACAAACGATTTTAAATGCTTGTTTTGCTGCCCGAGAATTACCCATTAAAATAGGTATAATACAGGGTCTCAGTATTAAAATGCAATGTCTATGCATTGTAGCGGCATGATTTGAAAAAATTGTAGCGGCATGATTTGAAAAAATTTCTAATTTGATAATTTTTATCAAATCATGTCAATTTTTTCAAATCATGTTTTCACAGTCGACATGATTTGCAAAAAAAACATAATTTGAATTTTTTTTATAAATCATGTCGAAACCGGCATCTGTAAATTTGATTCAACATGATTTGAAAAAAAAGAGTTTTTTTTAAAAAAAGTTTTTACATAGGCTGGTATTTAATAGCATGCATATATTAAGTATTTATATAAGTGTTTCCGGCAACGCAACACAGTGCATACAGTTGAGTTATTTGAATGTGAAATAAGACAGTCAGTAGAAATAATAGCTTCATAAATGGCATGCATGTGTATCTCATGGGGCTGCACATTTTGAATGGAGGCATGTCAATGTCAAGGTCATCCTTAAAGGTCAAATATATATGTGAATGACATAACTTCTAAGCCAGTATATATAATTACTTAATAATTGGCATGCACGTGCATCTCATGGAGCTGCACAGTTTGAATGGAGACATGTGAAGGTCAAGGTCATCCTTCAATGTCAAGGGCGAAAAGCCGGACATTGCGTTGTTTCACAAAAGCATCTTGTTTCTTCTTTGTTTAAGGATGTCTTTTTTTCGAAATTCTACGCACCTCCCCTTAACCGAAAACCCTGGATCTACACCTAGATGTGCAGGCAACATGGCAGTTATGGTGTTGTTTGTAAGGTTTGCAGGACAGCGTAAGGTCATGTTGGGTGGCGGGAGGTAATACTGACATGTGGTTGGATTGGCAGGCGGATGGGCGGGTTGAACTAATCAGTTCTCTGATGACGATTTTGAAATCTATTTGTTTTCATGCCAGCTGATTATGCATAATTCATTGAATATCTCTTTTACTAAGTTGTCCGATTTTTAATTTGCTTTTGTTTATTTCCGATAGGGTCGGTACTGATTTCCGTATATCGATAGAATTTGAAATATCGTATCGTACAAGGTTACATTGCGAAATAGTATGAGACCTATGAACCACGAATCATTTATAACTGCCATACAATGCAACTGAGCTTAATTTTCAACTGGACTAGGCAAAGAGTTATTCAATCTAGGTCTAAGCACCACCGGTGTAGCAACATGATTTGAGAAAAAAAAGATTTTGTTTTTCAAATCATAACAACAATATCTTAAATCATGTTTTCACACTTGACATGATTTGAAAAAGACCACATCAAACTAGATATTTTTCAAATCCTGATGCTACACACCGGCTCGAAAGGAGTTGGTCTTCATTTGTAAAAAAAAAACAAAGGCATTTTGTGAATGATGACATTGCCTTATCAAACACAGTTAAACAGACGTTAAAGACATATACGTGTATATATTATGTACGTCTGGAATGAGAACGAACGGCACATGATGAGATACCGGTACCGGACACAGTATTTCCCCAATAACTTTCTATACGACAATAGCATTGCACATCAAAGATAAGCGTACACCTAAAATGGCATTTAAACGTTTGGGTTTATTACAAGATTTAGTCATGTTATTTACGTTTATAATTATATTGAGAAAAGCAAATTGCAACAGTAGATCAAACACATCATGTATACAAGGTGTCCCAATATATCTGACGCTACTTTCAAAATTTATAAATCGCATTTTCTTGGTCAGAATATCAAATACCAAATACCATTGTAGCAATGGGAATTTGCCAAAGTAGTTCTAGATATTTTGAGACACCCTGTTTGTTACAATCACGAATGAAGAACGTCGTTCTTCATTCGTGTTACAATACTATACATTATTGAACCGACATGCGGAATAGAACAGAGTGGATCGCATCAAATTTTGTGTATCCCTTTTTAATACTTTTCAAAGAGGCCCAAATCTGGTGAGACGCCAAGCAACTCGACGTGTCACTAGGCTCCAGACTATTTGCCATGTCCATTTTGATGTATATGCCGTAACGGATATATAGATATCATGGAACAGGGAAAATCTAAAATTAATAAATTGCAGTGTAGTCTCGCATCGAGAAACTGTTCCGCATAATTGGCAAAATCCCGCATACAAGGGACTGACCAATCACCACATTGTAGTACGACTCGCCTTCTAGATAAAATTATAAAATCAAACAAACTTCGGGGGATTAGGGTCAAACGGCCAATGATGTATAAACATAGGCAACATGTAACCATGAATTGTTTCTCTTTAGATATGAGAATTCACCATCGATGCGGTTCTGCAGCATACTAACATGTCAACGCAGCTGTACATGCTCATTAATTATGATCATTGCGTATTTTAAGGTTTATACACTTATAAACTAGGTTAACCCTTTCATTTGCGAGAGCTGTTTTAGTGTATTTGCAGAAAGAGTAGACACTGGTGAAACAGCTTCAAAAAGGAGCTGCTTTACCCGTGTTTAATCCCTTATACTGTTGCGGTTTAGGGGTATACGGAAAACTGTGCAGCTCTATGAGATGCAAACGCATATCAATTATGAAGTAACTCTATCTACTGGCTCAAAAGTTATGACATTCACCTATATATATTTCACCTTCAAGAACGACCTTGACCTTGACATGCCTCCATTCAAAATGTGCAGCCCAATGAGATACAAATACATGCCATTTATGAAGCTTTTATTTCTACTGACTGTCTTATTTCACATTCAAATAACTCAACTATATTCACTGTGTTGCGGTGCCGGAAACACTTGAATATATGCATGCTATTAAATACCAGCCTATGCAAAAACTTTTTTTTTCAAATCATGTTGAATCAAATTTACAGATGCCGGTTTTCGACATGATTTGTAAAAAAATTTCAAATTATGTTTTTTTTCTCAAATCATGTCGACTGTGAAAACATGATTTGAAAAAATTGACATGATTTGATAATTTTTTTCAAATTAGAAATTTTTTCAAATTATGCCGCTACAATGCATGTATATATTTGGTATCTAACCAGTGTCCAAACAAATTACTAATAGCCGAAACCATCTTCCTCATCATGCATCGGCGCTATATGACCTTTTTTGTGTCGCGGTGCCGAAAAGCCCAACTCATCCATCCATTACTAATAAAGATACAAAACGGTTCAACTTTATAAAGTAAAACATACAGAAAAGTACAAGCTATAATAACGGCAGCTTTGGTAGATCAGTGAGTCAAGAGTGTGTTGCCTTATCAAATAATCAAATATAGTGTTGTTACTATGCTCGGTATGCTGCAGGTCCTTTATATAACGACCACTTAACTGTGTCGATTATTAGGTGTGTAAAGGAGCTTTCTGTTTTGCTTTCACCTTGCTTCTCATCTGTATTTTATACAATCAAATAACCTTCATTTTAGTGGTCGTTATAGAGATGTTTTGTTGTTTGTCGTAAAGAGAGAGTGTGTGCCTTGCGACGAGATCGGCATACTAGTAGAGATTTGGGACGGAATGATTATCTCTTTCTCCTATAAAACGCCTCTTGGCGCCATTTGTACCTTTATATATATTCCTCAACAAAATTATTGATGCTAAGATACACAATGCTAGATACTAAAGATCTATCGCAAAGAGTTCCTACAATATGAAAAGTGGATTTGTAAGCAGACTGAGACTAAAACAAAACGCTGAAGGAGCTTTCTGATTTATTTTCAGTCCGCTTTATGCAACTACGTTTCATAAATATTGAAAACTGGCTTTGAGGGAAAGGGTTTAACTCTTGGCTCTTTTACCTGTCTGGCAAACATATATCGCCGCAAAGTCAACCGACCTTGTGTTTTGTTCTGTGTATTGTATATATCGCCCATTGACATTTTATTAATATCATGTCAATTATGTCAGTTAAACTTTTGTCTTGTGTGTTGTTTTCTATTAAGTGTGTAGATGAAGGAATGGTATTGCGTGTGTGTGTTTGTTATGGTAAGACTGTGTGTGTGTGTTCTGCTTGAGAGGTAGGTGTACTGTTTGTGTTGCGTTTCCTGCTTGAGTATTTCGTATTTATTTATGAGAAGTCGTTAAAGAAGCAACGGTGTCATTAAAGAACCGATAACACTGTACGCCTTAATTCATTACCCAACTGTGGACAATAGTTCCCTCTTTGTATAGTCATGAAAATGTTCCAAACATTACTTTCCTTATCCTAGCAGTAGCAGATGGTAGCTTAAAAGCAGCCTGAAAGTATAGCAGAAAACGTGGTCACTTGTCTTCAAAACTAGAAATAGGCTATGGGGTGATTGGTTAAGTAGAACTTGATTCAAAATAATCGTGTAATCAAACTGCTACGCCTTGAATTAAGCTGAAACATGTTTTAAAAATATTTTGTCTTCTTTTAGGGGTCGTTTAACACCAGTTTGAATGAATATTTATGGCTTGTTAGATGAAAAAGATTACACCGTGTGACTCTTTGTGAGTAACAGATTTTAATTTGAAGTTATACAATAAGAATACGTCATAGTTAACTTGCAAACACGACTTCAAATAAGATATCTAGACAGAGACTGATACACATCATACATTCAATGATTCAATAAATTCAACATGTTTTACAAATATTAGTTTTAAATCGACTACATTTTACGTCGGAATTTTTATCAGCTGGCGGTCTTTTTTTTCTGGGAATAGACCGTAAGCATACTTAGATATGGTTTTGACTCTAGATATTGTAAAACAGTTATCCACACCTTACAGGTGTCACAAGACCACTATATTAATATACAGTACCAAAATTGCACAAATATACAGTCAAAATTAGTGGAAATCTCTTGCATCGTAATAATATTTGCCTATTTTATAATAAGGTGGATCGTAGGAGATATAAAAAAAAAAGGTCGTATGCAGTTCAAAAACACGATAAATCTTGGATAATTTTAAAACTAATGGCCGTATTTAAATTAAATTTTGCATACACTTATGATGTTCCTATACCAACTCTGACAAGGAAATTCAGAATTTTTGATAGTCTGACTAAAAAAAATTCTTCTTTGTTTTATATAAATTTTGTGTCGCTGAAAATGATCAATTACGTGGGGTGTTATTGGCTATTACCTTGATCACGTTTGTTTATATTGGAGAATATCCCCAGGTTAAATCCCGTGCAACTTGCTTCTATCTGAAAGGTGAATCCCGTGCTGATATTAGTTGTTTAGTTGTACAAAATTAATTGTGAGGCCCCATAATCCATTACATTTTTACGATGTTAAATCCACGAACTCTTTACCAGGAATAAAGAGAATTGCAATTACTTTTCAAACCGAAGCTCTAACATTTCTACATAATTACAGAGCTCCAGATAAGAGAGAGAAACTTGAACAAGTCCAACATTTTCTCACCCAGTTCAGCACCAAATCATATGGTGTGACTACTCATTAGAATCGTCTCGAAGAGAGACGGTTCTAATGAGTAGTCACATCATAGGGCTTAATTCAGAAATAAAGATTTTAGTTTCGGAAATACTCCCCTTATCTGGACCTTAATATGTATCAGTGTTCGAGTTATATTGCAGTACGTTTACGTTAAGCTTCCTTTAAACGATAAAATAATAAAGGTTTTCGAACTGCTCTGGAAACATTCTGTTGAAAATTTGATAATGGTAAGTTGGTGTAGACCGTCTGGAATGAACATGTCTCTTCTGCTATTTATCACATTTAATTAAGTTCCAAATTATATGTATGTACGAGTCAAAAACTGAGGGAATGGCTGCATCTTTCCGCGTAGTTTTGAACACCCCTAGTATATATTTGATTCTCAGATAATTTTACTTATTCATAGTTTATAATCCCGCATTTCTATGATAGAAATTTACTTCTTGATGCCTAATGCTACGGATTTTAACTATAAATAAAACTACATTGTGTAGGCTTGGTTATATGTTCTTCCTACTATTCCTAGTGTTGTTACTATCCCATGTATCTTTATAAAAAGATCATGATAAAACAGCATATAGTCGACCTTCGTTATCTTGAACTCGCTTAAGTCGAACATACCCATATTTCAAAGTTCATACGTGGATTAGCATAATGAAATTCAACTGAAGAATTTCAAGTAATTTCCCCCATAAGAGAGACCGATATAACGTAGTTCGACTATAGTTGACAATGCTTCACTTCCAGCCCTTTTATTTCTCGAATTCTACCTAATTAAATATAGCTACTAAACTACACTCACTAAAAAAGTTCCTTTACACTGCCTCAAGTCATTTATAGTTCCCCCTTGTCAATCGATTATGAGATGATCATTAAAAATATCAAAACCTAAAAGTCTTTGTAATCAAGTGTGTGATTTTGATGTCGGTGTTATTATCCTGTCGTTACTTTTGCGACCATTTAAGTGTAAAGTGGTGAAAACAAAATTAATGGAAAATACATTTTTCTCACAATTTAGCCGGAAAGGTTGGAAAGGCCGAATAATTTGACGGAAATGTATTCATTTCACAATCAATAACCGGTGCGGCCGCCATGCTTCTCGAAACATTTTAAAAGACGTCGCCCCATCGAGTGCACGTAACACTGAATAGCGTCATTAGGTAGGCGCTGTCACCCCAGCCGGAGTGGGTTTTTCCAGGTCAATAATGTTGTTTTAATTTCAGTTAACCTGTATCATTGACCCATCTCATCCGAAATGTGCTCGATTGGGTTTAAATCGGGCGACCCAACTAGAATAGGCAAGACGTTAACGTCATTATCTGCATGGACGTCTCTTGTAATGCGTGCGCAGTATACGGACGATGGGTTCGTATTTGACAAGAATTTTGTCGAAGACGATTTATTATTGTCTTTACATGAACCCCGTATCACCAAGCAGTGATGGTTGCCGTCAATAATCGATTACGTAGGTACGTCAGCGTAACCATTCGATCCTCACGTAACGTGATTACATGGGAATTACTGGATCTTACAAAATCTCTGACAGACCAGAAGATGTTGACCATATTCCTGAGGTTACTTATTGTCTGTTCAGTGCAACCAACCTCCCGGGCGACGGCAGTTACACTTAACCCCGCCCGTAGCAGCTTTGAGCGACTTCACGTGGAACTATAGTCCAGTCTATAATCGTCTATAGTGACTATAGATCCAACT
Organism: Gari tellinella; assembly: GCA_922989275.2. Classification (NCBI taxonomy): domain Eukaryota; kingdom Metazoa; phylum Mollusca; class Bivalvia; order Cardiida; family Psammobiidae; genus Gari; species Gari tellinella. The sequence continues at coordinate 13,695,910 of OV277869.1, read as the reverse complement.
GAACACTGGTTGGTTTGACTAAAGTGACGTCATTTGACGGACCATTCTCAGTTTTCATTGGTTCGACAAACGGTGTTCCTTTGCCGCTCTTAATACGCATGCGCCGGTCGCAAAATTACCTGACTAAAGGTTTGAACCATGGTTCCACGTGAAGTCGCTCTTAGTTTCGCTTTGCGTTAATAAGACGTAGCATGTTTTTAACTTGACAAAGTTGTGTTTTTTCTTTCCTATGCTAATCGCTTATAAAGTTATGTTGATGTAGAGACTCTATCTGAAACATGTACTCCAGTGCACGTGCATGTTTTTTTTATCCATTAAAGGTCTAAGGTTAACCGGTATGATCTTGCGTGATTTCCATTGCAAACCCGGCGTCTGATCAGGCTCCAACCTGTTCGCTACTCAGATATAGAAATATTGTTAAAATTTATAAAAGTAAATTTCCACAGTTTAGTTCATTGCGTTTGCGTTTAAACGGGAAAGAATAATGTACCCTCTACTGTACATTACGCACAAAAATTACAGCTATCCGTATCTCTAACTGGCTGTAGAGAAAACTCATCCCTTTTAAAGTTTTAGAATATTCAAATCTAAACTTAACTTGGACAGGTCAGAAGAAAACACTATATCAAAGTGTAAAGGAACTGTTTTGGTCAGTGTAGTTCACCAGTATCTGACTAGAACCCAACCGTGATCCTTAGCACAGAATTTCAAGCAGAGTATTACAGTAAACCCTCTCTGTTACGACCACTACAAACAATGCTAATTGATTTATGAAAGACAGCTTTAAGTAAGGTACATGTATGAGTAAATCAGAAAGTTCGTAAAGGGAATTTCCGTTCTACATCCGCCTTGCTTTATGCAGTAACCTGCCTCAAATATAAAGTAATTAACTTAATTCAGTGGTCTTTATAGAGAGGTTTTGCTGCATTTTCACCCGGCCATCCCTACAAGTGTTCACATTTTCCTCAGTTTTATTTCAACTAATTTACGTCTTCGCCATAGATAACAGGCGGTGATAAAAGTGTATCTTCTCACCAGGTATCTGACCTAGTTTTAAGCATGATAAAGAACTATATAGGTTTAAGGACACTAGATATGAATCATGTGACTATGGATTATTTAATCTCTATACCATACTTTTAATCTAACAGGAAAATCCCCCACATGTATGCAAGTAAAATGAAAATCTATCTGAAACTGTATATATGGCATTAAATATCACATCAATTGCAGATAATCTTGACATTTCAACAATAATTTAACCCATTGGAGAACTTATGGCCATATACAATTTCACAAAGTTTTATTAAAATCAAATTTGTAGACACCAGAACATAAATTATACTGAAGTAAAGCCTTTTTCAGCATTTTAAAAAAAATATCAAGGGCAAATAACTATTAAACTACTCTAAGAACTTATAACTATATAGAGTGTGTGCAAGTGTTATTGAAATACATTGAAAAGTTCAAAACTGTAGTTGCTACAGTGTAACAAATGTTAGATATGGCATTTTTACATCAATGGCAGTTCACTCTTTACCTATTGGTCAGATTTAAACCATATTCAGACGCATACGAGACATTGCAGTCATATACATGTACAATCTTAACAAGTTGGAGAAAGATAGGATAATTATGTGAGCCCCTTGAGCGTAATAAACACTGTTGTATATGGAATCTACATAAAGGGTAGATAACTCATGACCTAATGGTTAGATTTCAATCATATTTAAACTCATCACATTATGAGCAAGTTCGATAAAGATTGGATAAAAAGTGTGTCCTCTAGAGTGTAAACACTGTTAGATAAGACATTTTCAACACATCAAAGACTGATAACTCATTATCATTTGGTCCGATTTTAACCATAATGAAACATGTTCGAGAACTAATAGTCATATACAATTGGGGGGGGGGTTAGAAAGATTGGGTAAAAAGTGTAGTCTCTAGAGTGTGAACACAGGGATGAAATTGTCAACACAACAAAGGGATATAACTCATGGCATAAATGGTCCGATTTCAACCATGATCGAACTCCTCCGAGAAGTTACGGTCATATACAATCTTAGAAAGCGTGAGCAAGGTTTGGAAAAAAATTGGCATCGGAAACTAGAGTGTAAACACTAAAACTATTGACGATGCACGCCGGACGCTCAACATTCAAGCATTACAAAAGCTCACCATGCGCTTTGCACAGGTGAGCTAATAAAACTGAAGGCGAATCTTATACAGAAATAAGGCTGTGTAAACATTAACCTAATCATGTCCCCGGATTTGATTGAATCATCGATCAAAGGTTAGGCACGGGCTGTGTAATGCCGGTGTAACGAAGTATTTTGACCCCCATCTAAAAATGACCCCGGTCAAAATTCGACGACGTAGAATGACCCCCGGTCATTTTTCGATATCGTACAATGACCCCCCGGTCATAATTCGACGTCGAAATTTGACCCCCGGTCATAGTACTATGACTCCCCTCATGAAGTGTTTTGACCCCTCCTGAAATACATCGACCACCATCGAAAAATGACCCACCTCTCTTTAGCAATTAACAGACACAGTTTAACCCATTGGACCCTTGTGACGAGTATATTAGTCATTTACAAACAGTCTACCTAGCAATGGTACAAGTGTCCTTTGTAAACCGTGTAGACCCAGATCAGACTAATCCCAAAGGAGCTCTCTGATATGTTTGCAATATATGTCAGTTTTGAAATATATTGTATTAAACAACTCTAGCTAGTAAAAACTTGACTTGACATAACTAAAAACAAATTGCATTGTCCACTTGAAGTTTCATGTGTGAATAAGTTAAAAGATATATAAAATAGTCAAAATTCAGACTTATGATAAGCGCCCCATGGAAACGTACAGTATACTAAATGCTGTTCCCGATGGGTTACGTTAACCTTGTGCCTATCTGTTGGATACTGATGGTAGGGAAACAAGGTGGCTGCGGGTCTGTGGTATAATTCGTGGACAGCTTATTTATAAATAAGTTAAGGTAGTAATTCAGTCATGGAGTATGCAGGCCGGTGGGCCGGGAACAGGCATGGTGTGAATTACTTGAGAAAGTTATACATTACATTACAAGTGTCACCAATTACATTGCTAAAGAGTGTATTATATTGCAATTATTATTACGTTTACATTTCTAATGTATTAAATTACAAGTACGTTGGCAAAGTAATGCATTACATCACACATTACATTTTGTTGATAACAGTCAAAAACATTACTGAAAAATAACTAATAAGCATATCATATATAACTGATAGGTTATCATTTACAAGTTCTTTGTCAACTAAATAATCAAAGATTCTAAACTTAAGAAAACATGGATGCAAGTTTACAGTTTGAAAAGTCACAGCCTTTTTATAGTGCCCCCTGGGTAAGGAAGTATACTTTTGTAAGCAAGTGAGCCCTTAACCCTTTCCTCCACAGTAGCGCCTCAGGCCGCCTGCACCTACATCTGCATAAAATTCATATTGCTGTATGCATTGTCCTGCCTTAATCACAGTTAAACGTAGCTAATTTGCAAGCTTGCCTATGGAGCAAAGGGTAAATACAGACCAAAAGTTTTGTACAAAGCTCTTTGAAGTGCTTTCTACATATTAAACCTGTTATATGAAATGGCATGTCTTTTTTGCCTGTATACTTCTTAATTGAATTACTGCTAATTACCAAGACAAAATGTATAAATGTTACTGTTGCACATAACATCATTAAAGTTTCAAATACATTGTCTGTTAGATGCATTATGTCAGACCTGATTATTTAACCCTTTACTCCTTAGCCTGTTTCTATTCTTGAAGATATGTGACAATTTATTGAACGTAGTTTACAGTCTATCAGTGGTCCTCCATACCAATAAACGTTACGTGAACGAGTGCAAATATGTATCCCCCTTTTACAGAACATGTATATGTAGTATATACATCGGTTCCAATGACATTCGTCATCTAACAATGTGTCGCAACAGAAACATTGCGGCAGGTGACTATGAAAATTGATTAGATTATTGACAGTATATTGTACAACATAGAAGCATCCAATGATTTAGGTAATTAGCAATCGGATATGAATTTACCCTCAGGGAGCTGATCGCAACCATGGCGGGGTTATTCTACGACATTGAAAAATGACAAGGGGTCTTTGTTTGACATCAAATACGGTAATTACCATATCGGGACAGGGGTGGCATTCTATGAAATAGAATGATATCAGGGGGTCATTCTACGACATCGAATAATGACCGGGGGTCATTCTACGACATCGAATAATGACCGGGGAGTCATTCTACACATCGAATAATGAACGGGGGTCATTCTACGACATCGAATAATGACCGGCGAGTCAAACTATGATATCGAATAATGGCCGAGGTGTCAAAATACGAGCTAGAATAATGACCGGAGTCTTTCTACGACACTGAATGGTGTGATGTGCAATGAGGCAACATAACACAGCTTCCGATTTTGATCGCTTTTTGTTTGCTTGTTTGTTTGTTTGCTTGTTTGTTTAGTAAATGCAATTAACTTTACACTTAACATGGTAAAATATAAACGCACAACATAGCAAGTGTTGACAAAAGACAAAAAAGCCCACTCAAAACAACCGACCTACATTCTTCTTATTTATTGACAAAAGGGATAAGTTCCGACAAATCAAAACATCCTCTATGAAAATATGTTAAGACATTACCTAATGAATACGATGTTTACGCCTTTGATCTTTTTATTCCTCTACTGGAGATAAAAGATCAAATGTATACAGTCATAGATATATACCATAAGAAAATATTTTCTATATCCTAGCAAAGTGTACCTTAAAGCAGGCTGAAGTAAAGCAGAATGCGCAATCTGCTTTACGTTTAACCTGCTCTAAGTGGTCATCTGTCTTTAAAGCTAGAAAAAGGATGTGGGGTAGTTGGTTAAACCAAAGAAACCGCGGCAAGATAGGAAGATTTCTTGGAATGAATGCCAATACGAGCGTATTGTAAATTCTGATCATACGCTTTCTCGGAGACGTGGTACATGTGTGATTGGGGTTTACTCAGCCTGCTACGTCGAAATTAAATCAATAATCGAACAAGAGTAATTGGTAGATCGTAAATGTATACTTGTAAAAGGGTAAACGGTTCTGGGTTCGATACCCATAAAGTTGTCCATTGATAGGCAGACACACTTACAATTCAATCAATATGATTTATTCACTCAAAACTTAGATAGGTTTTAAACAACTTTAACATATGCAAAACTGTATTTAAACAAAATATCAAGGATTTTTAAAGGGGGTCATATTTCGACAGGGGGTCATAATTCGACGATGGGGGGTCATAATCTGGCGATGGGAGGTCATTTTATGACGTCGAATTTTGACCGGGGGTGTTTAAAATGATTGATCATCTAATGTTAACACCATAATTCAGTAACGTTAAGCAAAATAAAACATTTGAGTGTATTTTTACTTTTGACCACCAAATTGAACAGCTGAAAACTCCTCATAACTACCCAGAGGAAACACAATACGGATAAACCTCTTTATGACTGAATGGTCAATACGGCCTAAACAAAAAGCTGGCCGCAGATCAGCTTTTTGCGCAGGTCGCATTTAGATAATGTGTTCGCATTGAGAGAATAAAACAAGGAATAAAGAAACAATTCTAATAACTTCATATCCTCTATCCTCTATCCACCGACTGTTGTCACTAATGATTCTATGTAGGTTTTCCCAACGGTAAAGTTTGCTTCTTGGTAAGTTGCTCACTGGTAAACTTATGTGAATATGGTGTGGATGTCGGATCAAGGTTGCGCTAGGGAGACGCTGGGGGTTCCGAATCTGCTGGTTGCCTCTATGTAGGTTCCGAGTTCAGCCTATATGGTTTCCCTCCAACTATCTATATGCTCATGTTCTTCTATTTCTAGTAATGTATGGATATCCAGAGCTGGGATGTTGCACCGCTCTTGTAATATTTTGGCTAGAGCTTCTCTCTCATTGGTGTAGTTGTTGCACACCAGGCGGTAGTGTTCTGGTGTCTCTGGGGAGCCGCTAGTATATAGTGCAGAATCGGTCTGGCCAACTTTGTGTCGATAGGCGTTGAGTTGGGAATATCCATTCTGTAACTGTAGGATGTAGTTGGCAATCGTCTTGTTTGGCTGGTGTAGGCGTCTTTTGTGGTCTACTGTTGGGACAAACTCATAGTATTTCCTCCCTGTAGATGAGTTGTCCCACCTTGATTGCCACTTGGCTAAACAAGACTTGTGGCTTGCCTCCTTCTACTCCTGTATGGAAACAGTCCTGGGGTCCTCTGGAATGTTAAGTGCTTCTCGAGCCCCTTCTTTTGCCAGCCCATATGCCTGGTCGTTACTTTGGAGACATGTATGGCCTGAAGTCCACTTCACTTCGACAGCGATGTCTCTGTTTGCGGTAAGAATTGCTAGGCACTTTTTGGTCTTCAAAATGACCCGTCTATGGTTGTTGCCTTTCCATCCCATGGATAGTATCCCTACAACTGATTGACTATCACTGTAGATATGTAAGGCTTTACCTGCCGCTGTTGATGTTGTCTGGGTCATATGCTCAAGAACCATGAGTACCGCCACTAACTCTGCTAGAGGGATCGAGCCATGTCTCGTTACAGGACGTTTGGGTAGTACTGGGTTGCCTTCTGGGGGATATATTACCGCTCTTGTACCGCATGGACCTGGATTGGTTGTGCATGAGCCGTCTGTGAAGGCGAATGTCGTGTCTTCAGGAGCTTTCATCATTAGGTCCACTATTGTCTCCCTGCCTAGGTTCTCCTGGTCTTTTGTTCTGTCCTTGGCTGAGCCTAAACGACTCCAGTACTCTGGTCTTGTTCTTGATCTGTATAGGTTCCCAGCTTCTTCGTAGTCTAGTTCAGGTTCGATGAGCTTTGTGGAGACTCCGGTGACTTTCTCCATCTCCACCGCTTAGCTGTGTGTCAGGGCCAATGGACTGACGTGTCTTGGTGCGGTGTCGTCCTCCAAAAGGCTGTTTAGATTTTGCTTGAGAGGATGGGTTATGTTTTTCGCCTGGATCTTCGCTAGCTGCCTTATAGATATTTCTTCCAGTCTCAGGTCTATCGGGATGATTCCTGCGGCTACTTCCATGGCTTCTCTTCCAGCTGTCTGTTGTAACCCTACCTAGACACAAAGCTAAACCTTTCCTTTGGACCGCAATTATGGGTGTCTTGTCCTTGGCCCCTTGCCATACTAGAGCCCCATTCTCTACAACGGATCTGACCATGGATCCATATAGCTTCATCAGCTTTCTTGTGGATACTTTGGATGCAATGCCTTTTACTTCTCTAATTACACACAAGGACATGTTAGCTTTCTGTTCAACTTGCTTGACGTGAGATTCGAAAGTCATTTTCTCATCTAGTGTTATCCCGAGGATTTTTTGGCTGATGTTGTATTTCAGGGGTTTGTCATCGATGCTAAACTCCTTCTTGTCTTCTTTCTTGTTCAATGAAAAACTGTGGCCTGTCTTTTGTAGGTTCGTGCTCATTCTCCATGTAAAAGACCATTGCATGACTGTCTTTACTTTACAGCATACCTCTGTGATAGCCTCTTCTGTTTTTTCGAATGTGGCCCATGTAGTTCCGTCATCGGCGAATTTGCAGTGCTGCTTCCCTGACTGGTTGACTTTGGTGGTTGTCTAGCATGCATGTAGCTGTTCTGTTGGACAGGAAGTCTCTAATCCAGTTCCAAATCCTTCTTTGGCTAGTTTGAAGAACAGGTCTTCCCTCCAAACTGAATCAAATGCGCTGGATAGATATACGGTTCTTGCTTTCTAAATGATGTTCAGTCTCGCGGCTACTACTGATTCCATCAGTTTGCAGATGGTTTGTGTAAGACTGATAGGTCGATACGATGTTGCTGAGTAGTAGTCGGCTTTACTGGGCTTCCTCAGGAATTTGACCAGCGCTTCTTTCCAAGCTGATGGAGTGTGTCCTTCTTTGAAGCAGAGATTGAACAGTAACGTTAAAGCCTGGATTAGGTTGTCTCCTGCATGGATAAACAACTATGGTGGTAACCCGTCTGGTCCTGTTGATTTGCCCTTTTTCAGTCTGCTTATCGCTCCTTCTACTTCTCCTTGTATAATATCTTCATTTATTGGGATTTCCTCTTCTTCCACTTTGTTTCTTTCATTCAGTGCTGTGTCTTCTACTTTCTCTTGTATAACTTTCTTCCATTCTTCGTTGAATGAGCTACCTGCCAGATATTTCCCTTCAAAAACCCTTTCCTGTAGGATCTTGCACTTTGTTTCGGGATCAAATGCTGGGGTGCTGACAATTCTACTAACGGTAGTACTGAGTTCAACGATGGCCTCTTTGTCAGTGTTTTTGTATGCATCCCACATTTCTCGGGGGTTTTGTGCCTGGTCAAATTTCTTCAGGAGAGAGTCAGACCATTCTTACTGTGCTTTTTCTTTTGTCTTCTCAAATCTGTTTTCAGCCTCAATCAGTCTATGTTTGTTTATTGGTGTGTTTCTCTTCCGAAAAATCTTCTGACTGAAATAAAGGTGTTTTTTTGCCATCGAAACATCTTCATTCCTCCAGCAGGGTTTTGCTTTCTTCTTTCGTTGTGGCACAGTTTTTTCTGGCATGGTTATGTCCCTAGCTGATTCCATGATGGTCATTAATGTCTTGTAACTATTTTCTACATTTGTGTGTTGCTCTTTCAGCCATTCTCCGAACCGTTCCTCGGTTTCCTCTCGCTATGTATTCCAGTCGACATTTTTTAGGGATCTATTGTTGGGTCTCTTTCCATGTCCTTGTTTATACTTATATCACTGTAGATGGGGATGTGATCTGATCGCACTGTCTCATATGTCAGGGTGTCACAGGTTTTGACTATGGTAGTGATGTTTGACGACGTAATTATAAGGTCTATCACGCTGCTACCGTTCCTCCTGTTTGGTTGGCCGTCATTGTGGATGCTCAGGTTGCTCTCCGTTAGCATATCCTCTATTATTTGGCCGGTTTCATCTGCTTTGGTATTCCCCCATTCTTGGCTTTTACCATTGAAGTCTCCCATTAGTGATATATTGCTGAGGCCAGACTAGTGGATAGCTTCTTTCAACAGCTCCATTTGTGCCGTCTGTTTGGGGTGTATGCAACAACCAGGTATGCTGTGATGTTACTATTAGTCATGATTTTTGTTGCCAATACTTTTAGCCCTGGTCTGTTGAAGACCCGACACTCTTCAGCTACGTAAGTAGTGGTGTCCCTGCAAAATATCGCTACACTTCCATGATTGTCGGTTCCCCTGGGGCGTGTGAAATCCTTCAAATTTAGGAATCTTAGTTTTGTATTGGCTTGTTGCTAGGTTTCATTGAGACATAGGATGTCGATTTCATAGTTCTGAACTAAATCTTCGATGCTGCACTTTGCAGTGCTGAATTCCTGGCAGATTAAAAATAAAAATTTCATGTCTGTTTTGTTTAAGTTAAAATGCTGCTTGGATCCTGAGTATTTTGCTCTTCTCCTTAAACACTGGGCATCTAGAAGAGGATGTCTGGGGTTTTTTTCACCACAGTTTGCAGACAGATTTCTTAGTACAGTACTGTAAGTCGCAGTCCTCCCCATCCACAGTTGTGGCACCTTTGTGAATGTACGCAGCAGCGAGCAGTATGACCACAGCGTTGGCAGCGAAAACACCTAATTGTCTTGCAAGACCTTTCTGGGCTGAACACCACCCTCTTTTTGTCCCTGGTATTGTGATTCCATCTGTCTTTAGGGCTGCTTCATAAGATTTTTCGCTTTCAAAAGTCACTTTTACTACTGGTAGGCTTTTCCTTGAGTTTCCTCATAGATCTTTTTGTATATCACCAGCCATGGGCGCCGCTATTGTTATCTGCCATGACGTCACTTCCGGACACCAAGGGAATGTATAATTCACCAACCAACCGAGCGTCCGGCAATTTCCGTAATTTCTATAGAGTAAAACTTGTAATAGATATCAAATAAATGAAAAACGTACGCTTCTGCGCCAGACAAATCAGGTTGTTTCAGCCTGTTGTTCGGCAAAATTCAACGGAAAAATTAGTTATTTGGATAAAACTGTCTTTTGAAATAAGGGCTTTTTAGCACTGGAGGTAACTCTTATGAACTTATTCAAGGTTCGGTATAATTCACGGCCGGTGTATGACCTCTGATGTTAAATGGCAAATCTTCAAATGATATCCAGAGGAGTCAGACAGGGAGGTGTATTATCAACGCAACATTACAAAAGATACAACAACCCCTTATTACTTGCCCTGGAAGAAAAGTTTACAGGAGACAAAATTGGGAACATATGTATACCCCACACAACCTGTGCTGATGATCTTGCCCTTCTATCTAATAGTAACACCTCGGTATTGTGAGGACCAAGAAGGGAAATGCAGATGTCGAATCGAAGATCATCTCTGGACGAAAAACAGCTTATGCACTATTAGGGGCTGAAGTGCATGGTCGATCGGGGTTGAAACAAGACTTTAAGGTGCACATATGGAGGATTTTTGTGGTTCCAAGACTCACCTATGGCATGGAAGTTATATCCTGTAACAAAACAGACTTAAAAAAATTAGAGACTCTCCAGTCAAAGTTGGTTAAACAAATACAACATTTGCCAGATAGAGTAGCTAACTCAGCAGCCCTGGCACTTTTGAGTATTCCATCGCTTCTATCACAGATACACAAGACCCTTCTTAACTTGATTTACAAAATCCTCAAGACCCCAGACTCCATCGAATATGATGTTGCCTGTAGGCAATTTACTACAAAGACCATTGATGATAAAATTATCGTTTTATATGCAATCACTAATGATGTTGAAAATAGATGGCAGGAAGACATTGGGGATAAACCAAGTCTTAGATATCTGAATCAAGATGTATTGAAGTTGGGTCAGCCCACCACATTTACGTAAGTGTAAAGTCAATTAGACATGACATACAGAAAGCTTAGATACATGCAAAACTGCTGACAGGCACCTATATCCTACAGGCAAATATAACTGCCTTTAACCAACATACTGTTGACCCCACTTGCAAGATATGCAATCAGGAACCTGAAACTAGAGAACACTTTATATCTTCTTGCACCGCTTCAGATGATTCCAGGAAAAAGTGCATAGACTTGATCCGTGAAATTCTACAGTCGTACATGTCTATTGCCTTAGATGGACTACTCTATGAGCCCAAAAATTTGCTCACCTTATACTAGACTGCATTCATTCTGATGCCATACCGATTCATCTCAGGTAGCAAGATGTCAAAGACAATGAAATCGTCTCAACAGAATACATAATGAGACTACACATGTCCAGATGCCGTCAACTGGCAAAACTGGCCCTTGACACAGGTTGACCAAACCGCCTATACTTAACTTATATTTTGCAAGAAGTAGATATATAGCTACCAAATGGTAAAAAGTTTCTGCATGACCCCACTGTATAATGTGAAGTGTACATAATTGTGTAACTGACGGACCAGTGAATTTCACGGGATATTACATTTACCAGGAGGATTCCTACTAGGGTGCTCCGACTACAACGGAGGAAACTACAACAACAACAGCAACAATGGCGCTCTTATACGTTGTAGGTTTTGGCAGTATATAGGTTGTACCTATAGTTATATTATATGCCACTTAATCAAGGTTAAATTGATTCAGTTACCCTGATCAAACGTTTTTCATGTTTATCAAAACTGGTGAAATAATTCTCTACAATAATAGCATGAAACCAAACTTACGCTGGAGGCAGCCATTTTGAGTCCGTGCCTGACTTCTAATCGGAGATATAGAAGACAGGGAACCACACTACATTAGGCCTAGGTGTCATGTTCCTGGTTTAAACCGACGATTTATATGAAAGTCTTTAACAAATTATCTTCAATGTAATTTTCAATTAACTTGTGAGAAATGTACAATGTATCAATAAGATCGCCGGTTGAAAGTATGCAATGTCCCTAGATCAGTTTGATTTGTTAGGTAATGAAGTTGAATAACTGTCAATAGTGTTAACAGTTAATTTAATACTCAATGTGGATAGTAAATATTGTAAAAATATATGGCCGAAACATCTTAATTAGAAGCTACATTGTTTATTTGGTTCTGCATAGTAAAAATCAAGGAACTTATGGTACCTATACTGATTGTATAGTGTGCATCGTGACATGAAGACAGAAATGATAAGATTCTATATACAGCGTTCCCTCTCTACAACGGCCCTCCGAACAACGACTCCCTCCTTACAACGACATTCGCCGCTGTTCCCCAAGAAAATTATGTTTTATGCTTGCACTGATGCATCATCGTCTACTTAAAATTGTTGTCTGCTGTTTTTCTTACATAAATGACATTTTGACAGAAAAAAAAACATAATGACAAATGACAAACAGCTTGAAACCAGATCAGACGCCGCGTAACGCGGCGTCTGATCTGGATTCAAGCTGTTTGCAAATGTTAAATAAGTTCCCTCCCTATAACGATTCCCTCCGAACAACGAACACAGTCTTTGTCTCCCATTGGGTGTCGTTGTAGAGAGGGAGCGCTGTATAAACCTGTATCATTTCACAAGGGATGCTTGAAAGATGTCATATTAGATGTATTCAGAATGCTAACAAATCATGTATCTGTGTTGTTATTTTTTCTCTCAATCTTATTTTCAGTCGAAATGCACTTTTGTTGTAATGAAATAATGTTTTTAAACAATTAAGAAATTTATAAGTATGGATAAGTTGGGTTTACTGCACTATGACACTGAATATGTTATGTAGCGCCGATAAAAGTCAGTATAAACATATATCACAGTAATAAAATAATAATTTTTGATAAAATAGTACGGGAGGTATATGACATGATAACATGAAATATAGTACACACGTGGCTTTCTGATCCACTTACTTCTGTTTTTATTTATTTTTAACCCATTACCCCATAGCCTGTTTCTTGATTTGAAGATAGATTGCCACTTAAAGCAGGTTGAAGGTAAAACAGAATGTGCTTTAAGGCACATTCTGCTTTACTTTCAACCTGCTTTAAACTATAATTTAGTGGTATATATTTATGAAGGTAAATTTGGAACTATTTTCTTCATTGGAGGAATAGATAAAAAGCGTAAAAAGACGTATTTATGGGGCAATGGGCTAATCAATCAATCATGATTAGCTGTGCAATTTGCAGAAAACCCGTGCATATCTGGTTTCATTGAAGGAAAAAAGCTTCAAATATCTTTTATGAGGTAGATGGTATGTTGTTGAAACTTCACGTCCAATTTGTTTAATTAAACAGTAGCCTGTATACACCAAACATGGTAATACAGTGCTCCCTCCCTACAACGGCCCTCCCAACAACGACTCCCTCCTGACAACGACCCTTGCCGCAGTTCCCTAAACAGGACAATTATGTCCAACCTATTCATGGCTGCCATGCCATCTGCTTTACGCGGCGTCTGATCTGGATTCAAGCTGTTTGCAAATGTAAGCCAATTTCCCTCCCTATAACGACTCCTACCGAACAACGGACATATTTTTGTCTCCCATTGGTTGTCGTTGTAGACAGTGAGTGCTGTACATGTTTAAGAACTGACTTAGCAAAACAACATCTCCAACACTTGTAGATTTGTTAACCATTTGCTCCATCGCTTGTCTGCAATATTTAAGACAGGTGGTTGACTAAAGCATGTTTAAGTAAAGCAGAAAGCTTTCAACTTTCTTCATTACTTTACCCTGCTTTAAACATGCACCTGTCTTAAACATCGATGTGGGGAGAGCTCAAGTACAACTACATCAGCATAATTATATGACAAGTCCTGAAGAGATTCACTGTTCAAATGGAATCTTCCATGTTCTAAATAATGACCAACTTGCATTGACTGTTAAAGACATTTCCTGGCCTACTTTAGTAGGTAACACCAAACCAGCTATATAAGCATGCAGCTCTGTGCAATTTGTGCTGTAACTGGTATCTTGTCTAGGGATAAACTCATCCAAGCGTCGCATGTGAGGCCCGTACCTTGAATTTGTTAGTTTGGTTAGCAAAACCCATTGAAAAACCTTGAGTCTGAACATGTAAGGGTCTCTCTAGACAACTTGAGATTAGTGAAATTGGCTAAGCACACTTTACCCCTGCTCTACCTGTATTTTCACGCCTAGTAAGACCAATGGGTGGACTCCTTCAATGTCTTTAAGGGGTTGTCCCAAATATTATGAAAACATAACAGGGCAAACAGTGCAGACTCTGATCCGAGGACTCTTTCTTATATGGATCTATAGATTGTTTAAGATGATAAATACTCTTTTCTCGCACAGTAAGGGGTTAAATGTTCACTTGTTTCAACACTGACATTTAATTAGTATAATAAAGGTCATAATTAAGTACCTTTACTGTCCTTAATCCAGATGTTTATCAATTGAACTTCTAGTTCACTTTTCCAAGATAAAATGAACTAACAGATACTCATCAAACATGGAAAGCACAAACATGTATCACCATCAACCGCGCCATTTTTTTGTTCTGCTCTATCTTTCCGCGTGGAAAAATGTAAGGGACAAGTCCCATAGATCTAATGTTTTTGACATGTTTGTGTTTTCGCATGTAATAAAATCAATTTAAAATTACCGTTTTTGTTTAAGTTAACAAATGCAAAGGTTTTACTGGTGTCTTTGTATACACGGTTATCTGATGTATAAATGATGATATGTAAAGTGGGTAACTTAAATCATAACAGCTACCCTAATCATACAAGAGCAGGGCTGCCATAAGTTGACATAAAAAATCCTAAGATTTCCAAATTTGTATTTTTCAAGTTTGATTATAATACAAATCGCTACCTTTACCCCCATCGTCTGTTTCTAGTTTTGTTGACACGTGACTACTTAAAGCAGGCTGCTTTACTTTCAGTTTGCTTTAAGCTACCATGTACTAGAAAAATGTCCGAAGATTTAGGAAAAATCCGGAGAAATGGCAGCCCTGCAAGAGGCAGAACCATACACGGTCTTTTCTTTCATCATCGGCGCTATAGGACTCTTTTTGCGACGCTGTGCCGTAAAACCAAACTCATCCATCCATCTTTTGTTTCATTACTTTTATCAAAGTCATCATGATGGGGCTACTTCTTGGCAATAACTGAAGTTGAACAATATAAATGATGAAACAGCTAAATACATAAATTTCATAGGGTAATCTAAATAGAGCAAAAAGGTTACTTGATATTAGTTCTGATGTTTGACATTAATATAATGGAAATGAATATCCAATTACAGATTGCACAATAAATATGTATTCTTTGAAGCCACAGTTATTTTCGACATGAGTGCGGCTCCACGAAACCCGGCTACAATAATGAAGCGAACAAGATCATTTAAAGCTGATAAGGAGTGTCGAAGCCTATGCTGTAGCAATGCTGAGCTGTTTGTCAGCGGTTGGAGTTGTGGAGATGACATAATTTGTGTGTTTACTCTGTCAGGCGATCCAATTTGGACAATACAGTTTAACCAGTCAGGGCAGCCACTATTCTCCGACTCGTATTACATCGCTGTCAGTTCCAATGGCAGTAAGTTACATGTGACAGATAGTGAGAGAGGTGTGATAACCATGGACATGACTGGCAAGCTGCTGTCTACATAAAAAGATCAGGAGCTAGATGCCTTTGGAATATGTACTGTGGATGATAACTGCCTCCTTGTGACTGGCTACAAAACCAACAATGCCTACTATATCTCCAGTAACGGCGAGATGATAGGCGTGGTCCTGGGACCACAGGATTGTATAGAAGGACCACGGAAGTTGTGTTATGACAAAGCTAATGACAGGGTGATTTTAAGTTTATACTCAAGTAATATGGTAAAGGTTTACAGCGTTGAGCGAGATAATAACGAGGCGAAACGAAAACTCACTAAAGATAAATAAATTCATCTCAGACTCTGGTTACTTATTTATTGAAAAATGGGATAAAATACGTCTTTATACATAATACATGTTGTAGATTAACCCATTGTCTAGTGATTCAAGTTATGAAGACATATCTGAGTATCATCTGACACCTTAAAGCAGGTTAAAAGTAAAGTAGAATGTGCCTTAAGGCACATTCTGCTTTACTTTCAGCCTGCTTTAAGTAGAAATATTTTCTATATTCTAGCAGATACTAGCTTAAAGCAGGCTGAAAGTAAAGCAGAATGTGCCTTAAGGCGCATTCTGCTTTACTTTCAACCTGCTTTAAGTGGTAACCTGTCTTCAAAACTTGAAACAGGCTATGGGATAATGGGTTAAGCAGCCAAACTACTTTCTGCTTCATACATGTCATTTTCCGAAAGTTATATAAATGACAGTTTTTATGTCATTTCAGCAGAAGAACCCATTAAATAAAATGTGTGCCATAATCTGATATTTCTTTTATATTCTATTGTACGCCCATCCAGGTGGGGAGAGAGATAACGGTTCTGGAATACCCCCATCTCCAGGAAAATCCTAGGGAAAGAAAAGGAAAGAAGAAATTCATGTTTATGTCCATTTCATTTTATAACCTTAAGGAATATTCTGTGTTACTTTCATCCTGCTTTAACCATTACCACATAGCCTATTTTCAGTATTGAAGATGGGTGACTATATCTAAAGCAGGTTGAAAGTAAAGCTATCAACTACTAGAATAAAGAAAATATTTATGGTGCATATTCATAACTGTATAATTGGAACCATATTCTTCAGTGGAGGAATAAACTGAATGCGCTAAAAGGCACTTCTATGGGGGGAAGGGTTAAGCAATTATCTGTCTTAATACAGAAAACAAGTAAGGGTTAAACAGTATACAATAGTTATTGAAAGATAGGGATTGGGCATTTATTAGAAGGGGAGCATCAGGACTCAAGATATGAGGGAGTAAACCAAACAAATACATTGTCTCACTTATGTCAGCACCAAATCCTATGGTGTTACTACTCATTAGAATCGTCTAGAAGAGACGATTCTAATGAGTAGCAACACCACAGGGTTTAATACAGAAATAAAGATTTTAGTTTTTGAAATACTCCCTTTATCTGGAGCCAAGGTATAATTATAGTAAATATTCAAAATGGACAATTTCAATTGGTATTGAAAGTTAAAACTCAACAATTTGTAATCCTCATTATAACAAGTTTATTTCTTGCTGTTTTTACCATTACACATGTCTCCCACAACTAATATCACTAGTGTTTGATCTACACAGTTTGTTCAAAGCTACAAGTAACTAGCCACTATCAAGACTATCATTAACAAGTACATGTAAAATACTGTAAACCCACTACAGTAAACTACAGTAAACCCATAGCCTGAATCTAATTTTGAATGACCCTAAATTCACAGGAAAACCATAAACATACATAATTATGGAAAATATTATGCATAGTGATATGAAGACAACATAAATACAAAGCAGCCTAACCTATTATCCCATAGCCTGTTTCTAGTTTAAAGGACAGGTTGATCTCTTCTTAAAGCAGGTAGAAAGTGGAGCAGAATACACCTTAAGGTGCATTCTGCTTTACTTTCTGTCTGCTTTAAGCAACCATCTGCTAGTGTATTATAGAAAATACTTTTTATGGTGCATATACATGATCATAGAAAGTGGAACTATTTTCTTCAGTATAGGAATAAATTAAATGCAATATAAGGGCATCTTTGTGAAGTAGTGGGTTAATTCTGCTGTCTTCAATTTTAACGTTTCACTGAAACACAATAGTACCACATGGCTAGGTACACGTGTTCTTGCATTCAATTAACCCATTACCCCATAAATATGCCTTTTTACGTCTATAATTTATCCCTCCACTGAAGAAAATAGTTTCAATTTATATACTTGAGATTATTTAAAATTAGAAATAATTTCTTTATTATAACAGCTGGTAGCTTAAAGCAGGCTGAAAGTAAAGCAGAATGCACCTTAAGGTGCATTCTGCTTTACTTTCAACCTGCTTTAAGTGGTCACCCATCTTCAAAACTAGAAACAGGCTATGGGTAATAGGTTAATGTGTAGAGATCTCTAGCTGTGATCTAGTTACTACTGAGGTGTGTTTTATAAATACTTCGTCATATTCATTCAGAGATAATTTTAGATTTATCTTAACCCATTACCCCATAAATAGATGGACACTTTTCTAAATTATTCCTCCACTTAAGAAAATAGTTCCACTGTATACATTCATGAAAATGCACCATTAAGAAATAGTTTCTACATGTATTTCCTACCAGATGGTAACTTAAAGCAGGCTGAAAGTAAAGCAGAATGTGCTTTAACGTGCATTTTGCTTTACTTTCAACCTGATTTAAGTGGACACCTGTCTTCAAATTAGAAACAGGCTGTGGGATAATGTGTAAAATATTTTTATATTCTAGCAGATGATAGCTTAAAGCAGGCTGAAAGTAAAGCAGACTGTGCTTTATGGTGCATTCTGCTTTACTTTCAACCTGCTTTAAGTGGTCACCAGTCTTCAAAACTAGAAACAGGCTTTGGGGTAAAAGGTTAGTATTCAGTTTCACTGAAAAACAATATTAACTCTTACAGAGCCAAATATATACACCATTTGCAAGCAGTATGTAAAAGAACACTCAGACACTCAAGGTCTGTACTGTTTGCCAAAATTTTAAATATTTCTAGGACAAACCTGGAAGAACTGATGCAAACAGGTATGTTTTATATTCAGTTGTACAGACATACAAACAATATCAAGTCATCTAGATACTGATCTAATGTTTTCACAAACAGGTGTATATCTAGCCTAGGTCAGTTGGATTTCTACAATGAATTGTCAAAATAGACTTCTAATGCCCATAACTACTACATGTAGTACAAAAATTACCAATGTGACTGCTTAACCAATTACCCTAAAGCCTGTTTCTAGTTTTGAAAACAAGTTACTACTTAAAGCAGGTTGAAAAGTAAAGCAGAATGCACCTTAGGGCGAATTCTGCTTTACTTTCAGCCTGATTTAAGCTACCATCTGCTAGAATATAGAATTATTTTCTTATAATACATAGTCATGTATGTGTCAACTGGAAGTATTTTCTTCAGTGGATGAATAATATAAAGGTGTAAAAAGGCAAATAAGGTAATGGGTTAAAGCAGGTTGTGGTGGCATAGTGGTCTAGCTATAACAGGCTGAACTAGTAACTCCGAGGTCGCTGGTTTAAGCCCCTATTGCGCCAAACACGGGGTGAATGGTCACCACACACAGCGTTGGCTATATCACTAACGGATCCCTCACAAATAAAATAGTTTCACTATTTAATAGTTAACAGTCAACAAGTGTATACAACAGTAAAGATTTTATATCAATCAATCGATTGATTGACAGATTGTTTGTACAGATTTTCTAGAACACCTTGTTATTGCATATGAGCCGTGCCGTGAGAAACCTGCTTTACTGCAATGCTCCAGATAAGAGAGAGTTTTCTGAACAAATCCAACATTTTCTCACTTATTTCAGCACCAAATCCTATGGTGTAACTACTCATTAGAATCGTCTCGAAGAGACGATTCTAATGAGTTGTGACACCATAGGGTTTAATGCAGATATAAAATTTTAGATTTTGAAATACTCCCTTTATCTGGAGCCCTGATACTGCATTGCAACATTGTACAGACCAAGCACTGTTGTCATCACAGGCTCTGTATCTGAGTTTGGTCTACACTGCCAAAAACTGTATATAATACAGCTGCATAAAATTCTTTAGATGCATGTGGTGTCAAAAAGTGTAGATCAAGCCAGTTGTCGCGTCTTTGACACCGCGGCTGGCCTTGATCTACAGTTTGAAATGCAATAAGCCATGTTTTCTCATGGCATGGCTCATATCTAATGAGAATTTCACATATATTATCCCATTACCCCATAATTACAATTACGCCTTTAATTATATTCTTCCATTGAAGAAAAAAATAAAATTTATACAGTTAAGAATGTATATCACACAAAATAGTTTCTATATTGTAGCTGATGGAAGCTTAAAGCAGGCTGAAAGTAAAGTAGAATGTGCCTTAAGGCGCATTCTGCTTTACTTTCAACCTGCTTTAAGTGGTCATGTATCTTCAATACTAGAAACAGGCTATGGGGTAATGGGTTAAAGTCCTTCTTGTGGTCATTGCATTCAGCCGAGACGATGATTTAGAACACCATAAGTTATTATTGCATACAATGTGTTTATGATAAAACAATTAAACACACAGTTTGAGTCAGTCCCATTCTGAGCTAGAGAGGTTCCATACTGCTTTGCACTCATTAAGATGAAACCTAAATATTTCCTAAAATCATTTTCTATGCATCGCATTTGCATTTAGTTTTGTTTAAACGGGAAAGAATAACATCTTTTCTACTGTATCCATTGAGAATTTCATGGTAATTGCACTCGATGGGGAAAGACACAATTCCTTCCCCATAAAAACTATGATGCTAACAAAGTTACAGGGGCCCATTTCATAAAACTTCTTACGACAAATGTTGTCGTAAGTCAGATTATAAAAGTCTCAATAACTATGTATTTCTCCATCTAATCCTGTCTTGTGACATCTCTTTGGAATCTTCTTGAAAAGACGATTCCAAAGAGATGTCACAAGACAGGATTAGATAGAGGAATCAGAAATTAAATGTTTTTTAAAGTTTTGACTTACGACATCATTTGTCGTAAGAAGTTTTATGAAACGGGCCCAGGACTCTAGATAAGAAGAAGTAAACCGAACAAACCCAGCATTTTCTCACGCATTTCATAACAAAATCCTATGGTGTTACTACTCATTTGAATCGTCTCGAAGAGACGATTCAAATGAGTAGTGACACCATAGGGTGAATGCAGTAATAAAGATTTTAGTTTTTTAAATACTCCCCTTATCTGGAGCACTGCAGTTATGTCGATTACAAACAATTTGAAGCCTAATGAGATGCCGAGTAACTTTAGGTATGATCAGGCTCCAAACTGTTTGTCATCCAAGATTTTAATACACCGTCCACATTTTCAAGGAAAGCACCATAAACGGTACATAATTCGCCCATCAGCAAAGAAATATGTAGTTTTCCTTTAGAGTAAGGCGTATAAAAACTTGTCATTTTATTAATTTTCATGCATTGTGTTTGGGTTTCCTCTTCTTTAACCAGATATGATTGATAGATATCTTACTGTATATTTAAAACATATATCAAACATTTTTTTATCCAGACAAGATGCGAAGTAACTCGGCATTTAAACTGGATCAAAACTGTCTGCGGCTAAGGCTGTATGCCTTAAGCAATAGAAAAGAAAATGCCATTTTTAAGAAATGCCATTTTCTAAAAAAAAAAAGAAGATAACTTACAGCATGATAAAGTTAAGAATATAAACAAAACACCAGCTTTAGTTGACATGGCCCTAAATTACCACTTGCCCACAAATGAGGAATAACTCATCTCGAGAACGACAATACAACCTTATATTAATCCATCACTCCATAAAACATCTTTGGTTTATCTAACTGACAAGTAATTGCTTAATGCAGGATAAAAATAATGCAGAAAGCTCCTATAGGAGCTTTCTGCATTATTTTTACCCTACATTAAGCATTCACCTGTCTTATGAGATCTCCAAGCTATTTAAGCAAGTGATACCTTAATACAACAGGGTTCCAGATAAAGGGGAGTAATCTGCACAAATCAAACATTTTCTCACTTATACTGCACCAAATCCTATTGTGTTACTACTCATTAGAATCGTCTCTTCGAGACGATTCTAATGAGTAGTGACACCATAGGGTTCAATGCAGAAATAAAGATTTTAGTTTTTAAAATACTCCCCTTATCTGGATCCCTGGTACAAGATTGATTGCATCATGTATAACATAAAAACAATATTGTATAAGTACCCCCACTATTATAACCACTTAAAACAAAGGCACTGCCATAATAACTGAAATAATTAAGTGCCGGACAAACAACGTTCTCCTTCTTGATACATTTATATCCCTATAGATGTCACTTATTATAGTGAAAAACTAGTTAACCTTTCAATTCAATACTGTTGCTGGTATTGTTGAGAAATTTGATTTACCAGGTAAACCAAGTTCTAAGTCGAAACAAGGGCAATAATAAAGAAACCTGGCCTGTAATGCAATACTCTTTTGATAGTGAAAAAGACCTATTAGTATTCAAAGTTTCAAATGAATAACTTTGATAGAATTTACTTAACCCTTTCCCCCTTAGAAACGCCTTTTAGCGACTATGATTTATTCCTCTGCTGAAGAAAATAGTTCCATTTTAATAAGTCATGAATATATATTATAGAGAATATGTTTCTATTCTATAGGGAATATGTTTCTATTCTATAGCACATTTTAGTTTAAAGCAGGCTGAAAGAAAAGCAGAATGCACCTTTAGGCGCATTCTGCTTTACTTTCAACATGCTTTAAGTGATCACCTATCTTCAAAACTAGAAATAGGCTATGCGGTAATGGGTAATAATGAATTTCTCAATAACGAAGTCAAATCAATGGCAATAACTCTGTAAAACTAAATCAAAGGATTGCCTGCTTTATTGTAAAGAAATCGACTTTTGATTATCCACAGAATTACAATATTAGTTTGACCTTTTTATTTTCAGATAGATTTGGATTTATGATTATATATCACTTTTAAAAGTATTTCAGCAATATCCTGACTACAGATGGAGGAAGACTTCAGAAGCCTTCTTTATGCACTGTTTCAGGCACAAATCAGCAACTGGGTAGAACCACCGACCTTCCGCAAGCAAACTGGAAGATGTCAAGTTAAGGTCATAAAGATTGAGAGTATCATGCTTTACACTCATCCTGCATTAAGCAATCATCTGAGTTCTTCCTATAATACTAAAAGCAGAATGCCTTCTTTTAAGTGGTTATAATATTAACTGTATTAAAATATGTATATTTGTAAAAAAAAAATTACATACACCTAAATGAACTAAAAGTTGTTCATATAAATTAGATATGCAAACTGCACTTATATACAGAAACACTTGATTCCCTCATGATTGTTTATGGCAACAGTTCATTCTCCACCTTTAACCCCTAACCCTTTCCTCCCTGAAGCATTTAATGGACGATTCCAATGTCCAATTATCCCTAGTCCAATTTTGACTATTTAGGGTTGATTTTAACATTAGATTTGCAAAATGACAAGCAGTGCAGATCCTGATCAGGGTCTACACTGTTTGCTTAGAACAAGTGTAAGTACACTGTTTGTAAATGACAAGTATACAGGCAATCTAAGTCTCCTATGATTGAAAAGGTAGAGCAAGGCTCCAGATAAGAAGGAGTAAACTGAACAAATGCAACAGTTTCTCAGTCATTACAGCACCAAATCCTAAGGTGTTACTACTCATTGGAATCGTCTCAAAGAGACGATTTTTCGATGAGTAGTAACACCAAAGAGTTTAATGCAGAAATAAAGATTTTAGTTTTAAAATACTCCCCTTATCTGGAGCTCTGTAGAGGTGATCTAAGGCTCTTATACATGTATAGAAATGTAAGTAGAGGCAATAGTAATGTTTACAGTCAAATTTCCATATCTCGAAATCACTTAACTCAAACTATCCGATATTTCGAAACATGAAATGTATTATTTTAAGCTTGGTTTAGGCAAACATAGCTTAGCCAAGTTTAACTTTGAAATATGGGTATGTTCGACTTAACCCAGTTCAAGATATCCAAGTTCGACTGTATATCAAAGAGTAGGTAGAAGTGTTCTATGATGATCCTGTGGAGGAAAGGGTTAAAGTCGAAGAGTTGACATTTGGATGTGCCTATTCTGTCATGTCCATTCCTGCGCCCATCGTCTCTGGCATCACATATGATATGTCGTCCCAAGGGTGTCGGTATAAACCCTGCTTCAGCCGCTTCTGGTCCAGGAAATGACCTGAAGAGGATAGACATACTGAGGTAAGATACTGCAACTAGGGCCCATCTTACCAAACATCGCACGACAATTATTGTTGTAAGATAGATTGTAAAATTCTCAATTATTATTTATTTCTCCATCTGATCCGGTCTTGTGACATCTCTTTGGAATCGTCTTGTAAAGCCTGGTTACCTGTGTTTTCGATCCCTTTAGCTATATTTTTGCGCATGCGCAGAAATATCAAAGATCAAAAGTGGTACAAGAGGGCCTGAAGGCCCTGATATCGCTCACCATTGTAATGAAGCCTGATAGCTTACCCTTTGAATTTCACCAGTTTTATTCTAAATCCATTCAAGTTTGTCGATACTGTAGTATAGTTGAATACATCAAAGGCAGATAACTAGAGCCTAAACAATACTGAAATGAAGCCTTTTTCTAGCATTTCAAAGTATATCAAGGGCAGGTAACTATTGCCACAATGATAACATTTCAACAATAATTGCACTCCTTCCAGAACGTATAGCTACATCATTTGTGTACAAGTATACAAGTATAATCAAAATCCATTGAAAAGTGTAAACGCTGTAAAATATGGCATTTTCAGCAATCTCTTGATCTATTTGTCTGATTCCAACCATAATCACCCTTTTTCGAACTCTTATGGTCATATACAATCTGGGCAAGTTTGAGAGAGCTTGGATAAATATTGTGGCCTCTAGAGCATAAACACTGTTAAATATATCATTTTCAGCAAGTCAAAGGTAGATAACTTTTGACCTATTGATCCGATTACAACCATAATTAAACTCATCCGAGTCTTAGGGTAATATACAATCTGAGTAAGTTTGAGAAAGATTGGATAAAATTTGTGACCTCTAGAGTGTAAACACTGTTAAATATGGCATTTTCAGCAATTCAAAGGTAAATAACTCTTGATCTATAGGTCCGGTCTCAACCAAAATCGAACTCATCTGAACTCTTATGGTCATATACAATCTGGGCAAGTTGTAGAAAGATTGGATAAATACTGTGGCCTCTGGAGTGTAAACACCGTTAAATATGGCATTTTCAGCAATTCAAAGGTAAATAACTCTTGATCTATTTGTCCGATTTCACCAAAAATCGAACTCCCTCGAACTCTTATGGTCATATACAATCTGGGCAAGTTTTAGAAAGATTGGATAAATACTGTGGCCTCTAGAGTGTAAACACTGTTAAATATATCATTTTCAGCAAGTCAAAGGTAGATAACTTTTGACCTATTGATCCGATTACAACCATAATTAAACTCATCCGAGTCTTAGGGTAATATACAATCTGAGTAAGTTTGAGAAAGATTGGATAAAATTTGTGACCTCTAGAGTGTAAACACTGTTAAATATGGCATTTTCAGCAATTCAAAGGTAAATAACTCTTGATCTATAGGTCCGATCTCAACCAAAATCGAACTCATCTGAACTCTTATGGTCATATACAATCTGGGCAAGTTGTAGAAAGATTGGATAAATACTGTGGCCTCTGGAGTGTAAACACCGTTAAATATGGCATTTTCAGCAATTCAAAGGTAAATAACTCTTGATCTATTTGTCTGATTTCACCAAAAATCGAACTCCCTCGAACTCTTATGGTCATATACAATCTGGGCAAGTTTTAGAAAGATTGGATAAATACTGTGGCCTCTAGAGTGTAAACACTGTTAAATATGGCATTTTCAGCAGTTCAAAGGTAGATAACTCATGACCTATTTGTCCCATTTCAACCATAATCGAACTCATTCGAACTCTTATGGCAATATACCATCTGAGCAAGTTTGAGAAAGATTGCATAAATATTGTGGTCTTTAGAGTGTAAACACTAAAATTGTTGACGACGCATGACAGACATTCAAGGATTGCAAAAGCTCACCCTGAGCTAGCTCAGGTGAGCTAGAAATACATTCAAAGTGAAAATAAATGTAATTGCACCCGGAGGCTTTCTTGTCAATTTGACCCCTCCGATTGGTCAATTGATAAATATGTCAAAATGGCATTGTCATTTTCAAAAACAGTTCAGTTCTAATGCTATAGTCCATTAAATGCAATCGAAACGTTTTGGTGATAACTGTGCAAGGTTTCATTTTAAAATAAAGTTTTTGCAATTTATCAGTAGAAAGATACATTGGATAGGAACAAGTGACAATTTTGATTCAGAAAAAAAGATCGTATTTCAATTTTTTTTTTAGGTCCAGTTTTTTTATTGGTTAATTTAATTTGATGAACCTACCTGTAAACATGACTAAGGGATGCAAATCCAGTAAATTCATGAACTAAACGTCTACCAGATCGTGAGAAGAAACAGATTTCAATAGGGGTCGAATTGACAAGAAAGGTGCGAATTGACAAGAATCAAGGATATATATTATGTGTGTGAAATACTCTGCTGTACAGCTATCTTGTCATTAACCCTTTCCCACATAGAAGTGACTTTTAGCGCATTCAATTTATTCCTCTACTGAAGAAAAAAGTTCCAATTTATGCAGTCACAAATATGTATCCGAAGAAATATTTTCTAAAATCTAGCAGATGATAGCTTAAAGCAGGCTGAAAGTAACTTTCAACCTGCTTTAAGTGGTCACCTATCTTCAATACTTGAAATGGGCTATGGGGTAAAGGGTTAAACATACAGATCACAGGGAGACACAGATACTCACCTATAAAGCCCATACTTCTGCCAAGGACAAACAATCCATTCAGAGCACCTATGTCTATCAGTTCTTGAGCCTCTTCTCTGAAAATTACAAAATACAAGTACAGTCAGACACCAGTCCACTCTTAATAAAAAAATACTTTCCTGAGGAAAATGTTCCCTATTTCAACAGCCCATGTAATGGTACAGATGATAAATGTTCATAGTCGGCAGAGTTTTATATACATGTATGAATAGTAGGTGTCGGTGGTCCAGTGGGTAGGACGCTCGACTAGGAAGCGAGAGGTTCCTGGTTCGAGCCCTGTCAGGATCACTGAAATTTTTCTGAGCAAAAAATTAACCCTACATTGCTCCACTTCACCCAGGTGATTTAAATGGGTACCTGAGAGGGAAATAAGTCAATGTGTCATGGCTGCTAGTAGCGCCGAATGTAAATGGCCGACTTATGACTCGATGAACAGGGAGGTAATTGTAAAAGTCGGCAGAATATGACATATAAATTTCAGACTTGATAAACCTATCACCTTTACCTTTACCTTTATTCATCAGGAGAAGACAAAACCCTTATCCTGCGGTAATATCGTCTGATTCGAAATTGTCGTCTGCAAAATTTTTTAAATCTAGATTTATACATTTTTTAATATAAAGAAACCTAAAGACAAGTGTCAAACAGTTTGGATCCAGATCACACGCCGCGTTATGCGGCGTCTGATCTGGATCCAAACTGTTTGCAAAAATCAGTAAAGTCGCGATCAGCAGGATAAGGGTTAACACATTCAACCCTAGCGACGAGTATACTAGTCATTTACAAACACTGTACCTGTGAGGATTACACTTGTCCCACGGAAACAGTGAAGACCCTGATCAGAGGGCTTCTTAAGGAGCCCTCTGATTCGGGTGTACTGTTTGTCATTTTGAAATATATTGTTAAACTCAACCATAAATGGTCAAATATGGACTAGACCTATTTTGAAATTGGATTTGTCCATTAAAAGATTCAGGGGTGAATGAGTTAAATGATATATATAGGATATTACATGAGTGTTCATAATTTATTGGATTTATTAAACGAGTCTTTTAGAAAACGATAAAAACAAGGCTTTGCCGAGTTTTTATCGTTTTCTAAAACGACGAGTTTGATAAATCCAATAAATTATTAACACGAATGTTATATTCTTTTTATAACATAACCTAGAAAAGTTATTTATCGCAGCCTTTGAGGTCAAGTGAATACTAAGCGCGATATAAGTAGATCTATACAGGAAAAAAGTTGTTCCAAATTAACCCCGTTCACTAGCATACTGTTTATGTTATTATATGTATTAATAAGCACTTTCATGTTGATCTAAAACTGATTAATTACACCAAAAATATATAAATTGAATCTACATGATGGAAAGAAGACGTTGGAAATTGAACGCATAGAACGCATTATAATGACGTCACAAGTAACGACGTCGTGGCGTGCCTCATTTGCATAGTTATTTAACTAGTTATATATGACATTTAAACAACGGGTGTTATTCAACGCTCACGCCGTCTTTATGTTATAAAGATGAATATTATTCTAAATAATTAAAATCATCTACAATTTTTGTTTGACCTTTATTATTTATAGATATAGATTTCAGCCTCCATCAGCAGCTTACCTGGTAAAAGCTCCACAATTGCGTAACAGATCTACAAACGCCACTCCAATGAAACCATCAACATTCAAAATCAAGTTGGGTTTCTGAAACAAGAAGACCTTTAATTAAATATCCTTTAACAACAAAGCAGCGAAACAAAGTTACTGCATTGAGACATTGTGCGAAATGAAAACAAGAGCACCGCAGTGCGGCAAAATACGCCCGTCACGGCCGGCGGGTGTCAAAGTCGTCCAGACTCAGGCCGACTGGAAAAAGTCGCCCGGAGTGTAGGCCCGACTATCGATCTCAAAAAGACTATGCTGTAGTATTGCGATAGCTCAAGTACTATCCCGATAGTATTGCGATAGTCAAGAAAAAGTTCTGGGTTTTTTAAAAAATGCTCATTTTTGACAATAAAGGGGGCATAACTCTGCTAAAAATAGTCGCCAACGTCTGAAATTTAACAGGAACCAAAATTCACAGGTGCCTTCCCTGTATGATGAGAAAGCTAAATATGAAATTTGGTTACAATAGACAAAATGTAAGTAAAATTATTATCAGGAAACAATATATTGTTAAAAAAATTGTGTGAAGGGGCATAACTCTGAAAATACAGAGTCAAACCAAAAACCCGTAATATGTATTAAGTCACTTCATTCATTGTATCACCATATCAAATTTGAAATCAATTGAATCAAAAATAACAAGAGCGTGTCCCAGTTACACGAATGCCCCCGATGATACAGGGAGGGGAATCCAGACTATCAAACGTAAAAGTTAGAGAGCTGAAACTGTAGTTGAGCGCCATTTTGAGGACTTCAAGGGCCATTACTCCAAAAGGCCTAGCATAAATTGGTGCCGCTGGTTATCCAAATTGGTCTCCATTTTATGTCAACAAACATTTTCAGAAAGTTTGGTGATGATCAGATGAAAAGCAATGTGTTTGTGAAACACAAATGCCCCCAGCCAGCATCATGTTCTGTAATGTAATGCTTATTTGCAAAAGTAGGTCAAAAGTCATGGTCGTAGGGTAAATGAAACATTGGCATGGGCATGGTCTTAACACAATAAACCTATAAAGTATGGAAGCTCTAGGCCTACTGGTTCAAATGTTATAGGCGTATAAAGATTTATACAAATAAAGGTCAAAGGTCAAGGTCACAAGGGCAAAAACGTAGGTATAGTTGGAAAGGTATTGACACAAGAAATATATAAACAAAATATGAAAGCCGTAGGCCTACTGGTGCAAATGTTATAGCCATTTAAAGATTTCAACAAAAGTAGGTCAAATGTCAAGGTCACAAGGTCAAAAAGTTTTGTATGGTTAGAAAGGGAAAACACATGTCAAATATAAAAGGCCAAGGTGCAAAAATGCAAAAGTTCTATCCAAGGTTAAGGTTTTTGGTTAAATTTTGATTACATAGGTCAAAGATCGAGGTCAAGGTCACATGGTCAAAGATGTTGGTATGGTTGGAAAGGTCTTGACACAAGAAATATACATACAAAATATTAAAGCCCTGGGCCAACTGGTGCAAATGTTATAGCCATTTAAAGATTTTTACAAAAGTAGGTCAAATGTCAAGGTCACAAGGTCAGAAAGTTTTGTATGGTTGGAAAGGTCTTGCCATGAAGAATACACATGCCAAGTATAAAAGGCCCAGGTTCAAAAATGCAAAAGATATAGCCAATGTTAATGTTTTTGGTTAAAGTTTGATTAAATAGGTCAACAGTGAAGGTCAAGATCACATGGTCAAAGATATTGGTATGGTAGGAAAGGTCTTGACACAAAACATATAGATACAAAATATTAAAGCCCTATGCTAACTGGTGCAAATGTTATAGTAATTTAAAGATTTTTACAAAAGAAGGTCAAATGTCAAGGTCAAGGTCAAAAAGTTTTGT
This sequence comes from Gari tellinella, assembly GCA_922989275.2. Classification (NCBI taxonomy): domain Eukaryota; kingdom Metazoa; phylum Mollusca; class Bivalvia; order Cardiida; family Psammobiidae; genus Gari; species Gari tellinella. The sequence continues at coordinate 13,665,812 of OV277869.1, read as the reverse complement.
ATGGTTGGAAAGGTCTTGCCATGAGGAATACACATGCCAAGTATAAAATGCCCAGGTGCAAAAATGCAAAAGTTATAGCCAAGGTTAAGGTGTTTGGTTAAAGTTTGATTAAATAGGTCAAAGGTCAAGGTCAAGGTCGCATGGTCAAAGATGTTGGTATGGTTGGAAAGGTCTTGACACAAGAAATATACTTACAAAATATGAAAGCCCTGGGCCTACTGGTTCAAATGTTATAGCCATTTAAAGATTTTTACAAAAGTAGGTCAAATTTCAAGGTCAAGGTCACAAGGTCAAAAAGTTTTATATGGTTAGAAAGGTCTTGCCATGAGGAATACACATGCCAAGTATAAAATGCCCAGGTGCAAAAATGCAAAAGTTATAGCCAAGGTTAAGGTTTATGGTTAAAGTTTGATTAAATAGGTCAAAGGTCAAGGTCAATGTCGCATGGTCAAAGATGTTGTTATGGTTGGAAAGGTCTTGACACATGAAATATACATACAAAATATGAAAGCTCTGGACCTACTGGTTCAAATGTTAAAGCCATTTAAAGATTTTTACAAAAGTAGGTCAAATTTCAAGGTCAAGGTCACAAGGTCAAAAAGTTTATATGGTTAGAAAGGTCTTGCCATGAGGAATACACATGCCAAGTATAAAAGGCCCAGGTTTAAAAATGCAAAAGTTATAGCCAAGGTTAAGGTTTTTGGTTAAAGTTTGATTAAATAGGTCAAAGGTCAAGGTCAAGGTCGCATGGTCAAATATGTTGGTATGGTTGGAAAGGTCTTGACACATGAAATATACATACAAAATATGAAAGCCCTTGGCCTACTGGTTCAAATGTTATAGCCATTTAAAGATTTTTACGAAAGTAGGTCAAATTTCAAGGTTAAGGTCACAAGGTCAAAAAGTTTTATATGGTTGGAAAGGGCTTGCCATGAGGAATACACATGCCTCGTATAAAAGGCCCAGGTTTAAAAATGCAAAAGTTATAGCCAAGGTTAAGGTTTTTGGTTAAAGTTTGATTAAATAGGTCAAAGGTCAAGGTCAAGGTCACATGGTCAAAGATGTTGGTATGGTTGGAAAGGTCTTGACAAAAGAAATATACATACAAAATATGAAAGCCCTGGGCCTACTGGTGCAAATGTTATAGCCATTTAAAGATTTTTACAAAAGTAGGTCAAATGTCAAGGTCAAGGTCACAAGGTCAAAAAGGTTTGTATGGATGGAAAGGTCTTGATACAGGGAAGACACATGCCAAGTATAAAAGGTCCAGGTACAAAAATGCAAGAGTTATAGCCAAGGTTAAGGTTTTTGGCACAGACGGACGGACGGACAAACCAACAGACATGACAAAAACTATATGCCCCCGAATCGTAGATTCTGGGGGCATAAAAAAGTTCTTTTTTTTTTTTTAAAAATGCCCATTTTTGACAATAAAGGGGCATAACTCTGCTAAAAATAGTCGCCAACGTCTGAAACGCGAACTCGTCCGAACTATTGTGGTATGGAATATTTGTAGGAAGTTTAATCAAAATCGGTAAATAAATGAAGGTGAGAGAGTGCTAAGAAGAAAAGTTAACGGACGAAGTGTGGCTTATTTTAAATTTTAAGGATGTAAAGGGGCATAACTCATAGAAAAATAATTTAACAGGAACCAAAATTCACAGGTGCCTTCCCTGCATGATGAGAAAGATAAATATGAAATTTGGTTACAATAGACAAAATGTAAGTAAAATTATTATCAGGAAACAATATATTGTTAAAAAATTGTGTAAAGGGGCATAACTCTGAAAATACGAAGTCAAACCAAAAACCCGTAATATATGTTAAGTAACTTCATTCATTGTATCACCATATCAAATTTGAAATAAATTGATTAATTAAAAAAAAAGTTCTGTTTTTTTTTAAAAATGCCCATTTTTGACAATAAAGGGGCATAACTCTGCTAAAAATAGCCGCCAACGTCTGAAACGCGAACTCATCCGAGCTATTGTGGTATGGAATATTTGAAGGAAGTTTAATCAAAATCGGTAAATAAATGAAGGTGAGAGAGCGCTAACAAGAAAAGTTAACGGACGGACAGCGCTGGGTATACCATAATAAGACCGTCGATGACGGGCGTATAACAACAGGGCTGCCATTTCTCTGGATTTTTCCAAAATCTTCGGATATTTGTCCTAGCAGATGGTAGCTTAAAGCAGACTGAAAGTAAAGCAGAATGCGCCTTAAAGCACGCATTCTGCTTTACTTTCAACCTGCTATTAAGTAATTGCGCTGGAAAAATATAAAATTGGGAAATCTTAGGATTTTTCATTATCAACTTATGGCAGCCCTGAAACAAACAAAAAACATGCTGAAAGTTTGAATGGACTCATCTGTATACTGATACTGATTACAAGGTTTTAGTTTTAAGTTTTTGTTTTGAACTGCTGATACTTGAAATACGATCTTCAGGTAGTAGTTTGAAGTAGTTACTTAATGGTCTCTTATAACTCTTATTTGAATACTATGGTTAATGTTGTTTCATGACTAAATGTATATATGTATATGAACCATGATGAGACTGAAATAAAGATATATATGTATAGGATAAATGACCAGTTTGAGTTGACTCGTGAGGGATTTGACACCACAATATATACAAGTAAGACAAACAGTGTAGACCCTGATAAACTTCTGTGGAGGAAAGGGTTCAGTTAACACTTAAGTAATTATCAACTGTTATTTTGTCAAATTAGTAAAATAAATAGAGGATAATCAATTCCTTTGGATTGATATGAAAATTATATCACGAGAATGGGTTTTTAGGGGTTGTTATCTGGTTAAAAACGAGTCAAAAACAGATAACCACCCATTCAAGTGATATATTTTCCATATCCATCTAAAGGAATTGATTATTCTATTTATTATAAACATTTTAATTAAATTTTTACAGAAAAAACACACAAAATTAACTGTTTACGTGAGACGTCACAAAATATTTTGTTACATGACGTCACAAAAAATGATATCGTTACTGCAAAAGTGATATCATCATTAGTGATGATATCAACTGTGACGCATATGAAATTTATGTAACTTAGAAATCTGTATAAATCATCGATAGGTATATAATAATTGGTTTCATTGCCTGTATATCACAAATTGAATCTGATAGTCAAACAGTTTGGATCCACATCAGGCCCCACATTTGTGAGGCCTGATCTGGATCCAAGCTGTTTACAAAAGTTATCATTAATTTGATTTTTTTAAAAGCCAGCATGCAAAGTGATAAACCTTCAGACTGAAAGTATTACCTTGGAAGTTGTAATTTTTTCCACCTCGGAAGCGTAGTCCAGTATAGGTGTAGCAGGGAAGTTTTTCTGGGCATACTCCCTTAATATAACCACCCTCATATCTGGGTTGTTTATCTGCAAAACAAAACAAGTACGAATGATTAACCTTTGTCACAATTAAATATCTTCATCTTCAAATTTGTGAGACAAAACTGAATTTTCAAACACATTCCTCCATTTTCTGATAAATGAACATTAAGAAATAATAAATTCATATCAGTGTTTTATCGTGCAATAAAACATGGGTAGGAGTTGAGATGTGTTGTTGAGATATAACCAGCATCTTAACGACACCCGTATTTTATTGCACGATAAAACACTGGTATTAATTTATCATTTTGATTCTAACATTTCAAATTAACCACAATTTGCACTGAAGCAACGGCGCTACATTTCATGTGATACACATTTTCAAAGCCATATTACGCCACGTTGAGACATTACAGCGCATGTGTGTTTTATTGAGAATTCAAACACAGATACGCTCCTTCTTTGTTTATATAGGAGTGTGTGCAAGGTGTGTTAGAATTTTATTTTGATTCCCAAGGTGTTACTCCAGAACACATATAAAATATGGCAAACAGTACAGACCCTATCCAGTTATCTAAATATTGTCTACCAAACAACAAAATTCTCTGATTATTAACACTTCCCTGTTATCCTTTTTAACTCATTCACCCCTGAAACTTTTAATGGACAATTCCTGTTGCCAATTAAGTCTAGTTCATTTATGACTATTTAGGGTTGTTTTCTGCAATGTATTACAAAATGTTAAACCTTGCAAACCCTGACCAGAGGCCTCTTGTAGGTGCCCACTGATCAGGCCCCGAGGTTATAAAGCTTTTGAGTTGAGTCTGAGTTTGTTCTCAAGCATTTGATTTGTCAGATTTGAGCCTAGGCTCAAATCTGACCAATCAAATGCTTGAGAATGACTTCAGACTCAAATCAAAATATTTATAACCCTGGACCCAGGGTTTACATTTTTTGCATAGGAATAGTGTACTCTACACAGATACAATGTTTGTAAATGACAAGTATACACGTCACTAGGGTTGTATGTGCTAAAAGTTTCATATCTGTTTTATTAGAAATCCAGAATGTTTAAAAACATGTCTTTGCTTTATTTCTGCTAGAAAAAAACACACATGAATTCTTGTCTTTTAACTCTTTCCTCCCTGAAACCTCAACCGGACAATTCTATTTTTTAATTAAGTCCAGTCCAATTTTTACACTTTAGGGTTGATTTTTACAAAATATGTCAAAATGACAAACAGTGTAAACCCTGATCAGAGCGCTCCTTAAGAAGCCCTCTGATCAGGGTCTACACTGTTTGCATAGGACAAAAGTACTCGTCACAAGTACACTGTTTTCAAAGGACGCTTATATGCGTGATTAGGGTTCAAAGAGTTATGAGACATAAGTAGCAATTTCACTCACTGATTTAACTCTATGGCCAATTCCCATGATAAGTTTCCCTTGCTTCCTCATCGAGTTGACAAACTCCATTGGAATCATTCTGGAGTCGACAGCGTCACTGAACTGCTTGGCTGCTGCATCTAAAGCTCCACCAAACCTGTCACCCTGAAATACATCACTACCCGCATTAACCCATTACCCCATAAATACGCCTTTTTATGCCTTTAATGTGTTCCTCTAATGAAGAAAATAGTTCCAATTTATACAGGCATAAATATTTATAATATGCAATAGTTTCTGTATCCTAGCAGATAGTAGCTTAAAGTACCTTTTAGCACATTTAACTTATTCCTCCACTGAAGAAAATAGTTTCAATTTATACAGTCAAGAATATGCACCAGTAGAAATATTTTCTGTATCCTAGCAGATAGTAGCTTAAAGCAGGCTGAAAGTAAAGCAGAATGCGCCTTAAGCGCATTCTGCTTTACTTCCAACCTGCTTTAAGTGGTCACCTGCCTTTCAAAATTGCAACAGGCTATGGGGTAATAGGTTAAACCATTTAATACTCAAAGATACCCATTTTTAGGCCTTAACCCTTTACCTGATAGCCTATTTCTAGAATTGGAAATAGGTTACTACTTAAAGCAGGTTGAAAGTAAAGCAGAATGCGCTTAAGGCGCATTCTGCTTTACTTTCAGCCTGCTTTAAGCTATCCTGTGCTAGAATATATAGAAAAAATTCCCTATAAAATATATCCATGACTGATTAAATTGGAACTATTTTCTTTGGTGGATGAATAAAATGAATGCGCTAAAAGTCGCTTCTATAAGGTAAAGGGTTAAGTTCATACTTCCACTGAAGCATTGTAAATTTGTTTGTTTGTTAATGTCCCTTTTTGTCATGTATGGGCTAATTGGCGCCCCAAAGAGAGGGGAGAAGATACATTTATCCTGCATGCAATGCCCTACTCTTACTATCGACATAGTTATCTGGTTCTTTTTCATGCCCAGTGTAACGCACCGATACATCGGACCTCTGTTTATAAATTCTCATCCAAAGGACTTATCACATGACAATACTTACTATTGTTAGTAATCCAGAGGTGAGACATGATATGAGATCTTTGCCTGCCCTGGCACATACTATTGTGTTGTGGGCCCCTGACACTGCTGGACCATGGTCGGCAGTCACCATCAAACACATCTCTATAAACTTTGTGGCGTAACGTGGCAATCTAAAATATAAGAAGTCAATAGATCAAATAAGTTAAAACAACCCTTAACCCCATAGCCTGTTTCTTGTTTTGAAGACAGGTGAACAGTTAAAGCAGATTGAAGGTAAAGCAAAATGTTCCTTAAGAATATAGGAAGTATTTCTTATGGTGCATATTCTTGACTGTATAAATTAAAGCTGAGCATTTAGGTCCTTAAGCTCAGAAAAAGTTTGAGTATGGCGTAGTGTGATCGACTCATCCTCGGAATTTGACATATTCTACAATTGAATTAAATAATAAAAATTTCAAAGTATATTTGATTGTTAGGATGTAAGGAATATAGTATGTAAAGTATTTTCATGTATCTATCACATGTACCTATTACTATGTATTGTGAAATCATATTTGTATTGATGAGAAACTGTGTATATTTTAAATCAATAAAATATCTATCTATCTATAAAGTGGAACTATTTTCTTTTGTAAAAGAATAAATTAAATGCATTAAATGTGTTTCTATGGGTAATGGGTTAAAAGTTGTCTGTTCAGAATGGTAACCAAATAGTGTTTGATCTAGATCCTAACTGTTTGTTACATTTTTTTCATCAATTTCAAATTCTCGTTTGAAAGGAAAGCCTTTAAGGGCCATACCTTCTTTGAAACCACAGTAGACTGAGAACACCACCTATTCCCATATCCTCCTTAAAGATATCAGTTATAGGAATGCCGGCATACAGTAGCTCCTGGCCACGCTCGTCACATATACTGGTCATGAACGAAGCTGGTTTTCTAATCAGACCAAGTTCCTACAAAATATCAAGACAAATATAACATGATCTAAAAGCTAAATCTGACATAAGTTGATGGGTATATCAGTACAGTCAAAACTTGATACTTTGAACTCACGAAAGTCAAAATTATTATGTTCCTTATTTCTTAAGTTCAATTTTGATAATTTGATCTCGCTTAAGTCAAACATATCCCTATTTCAAAGCTTATATGTTGCTAAGCCACATTTTAACTTTGAAATATGTATATGTTCAAACTAAAGCAAGCAAAAAGGATAAAGTTTTGGCTATATTTCTTAAATACTGGTGATAACAAGTCTTGCTAGAGCCTTTAACTCATTAACTCCTTTAACTTCAAACGGACAATTCCAGTTTCAAGTAAAGTCTAGGCCATTTTCTAATATTTAGGGTTGCTTTTAACAATATACTGTGAAATGGTTAACAGTGCAGATCCAGATCAGAAGGCTCCAGTAGGAGCCCTCTTTATACACTGTTTGAACAGGACAAGTGTACTTTTCACAGGTACCCTGTTGGTACAGAGTGCATACATATGAACATGTTACTAAGGCCCTATGGGCTTATTATACATTCTCAGCTTTTTAAACCACTCAACAAGAAGGCCAGGGGCCGGTCTTACGAAACGTCATAAGACAAATGCTGTCATAAGTCAGATTCTAAAATTCTGAATTATTATCCATATCAGTATCTAATCTTGTCTCGTGACATCTCTTTGGAATCATCTTGAAAAGATGATTCCAAAGAGATGTCACAAGACAAGATTAGATGGAGAAATAAGAAATTATATGTATTTTAAAGTTCAGACTAACAACCATTTCGTAAGAAGGGCCCCAGAGTCACAGTGTGTAGCTATCATAACTTACCCTAGCCCAGGCAAAGTCCATGGGTACTGTAGGAGGGGCCACGTCAGGTTTAGGTACGATAGTACCATCAGTTACAAGGGCTTCATACACCTGCCTGAAACATTCAAGTGAAACTATTGTGAAATAACTATATCACCATCAGCTACATGGGCTTCATACACCTGCCTGAAACATTCACATTAAAACTAGTGTATGAAATAACCCTATCACATTTATTTATGCATCACTGAGATATTATTTGTCAGATCTAGATTCAAGCTGTTTGCAAATGTAAGCCAAGTCTTACTTTTCCTTCCCTATAACAACTCCATCCGAACAACACACACAATATGTGTCTCCCATTGGATGTCATTGTAGGGAGGGAGCGCTGTACAGCTTATTTTTGAAATGTTAAAAACTTTCAGCACTGAAATCTTTACTGAAGACAGTTTAAATCCCTATCAGGTCACACAAAGTCCCGAATATACAGGGCTGCCATAAGTTGATCATGAAAAGTTTTAAGATTTCCAAATTTTCGATTCTTTTCAATGCGATTTTACGCCAGTCAAATTATAGACACATGACTGATAAAAGCTTTACTTTCAAACTGCTTTAAGCTAGCATCTGCTAGGATAAAAACACTTCTGGAGAAATGGCAGTCCTTGGACTATGACACAAACTGTTAGTCATTCAGATTCTGATTCTGCATTATCCAAATGTCATAAGCTATTGACCTAAAATAAGATCTATTACTTAATTTCAAAATAAAGTCACTGGGCGTCTCATCTGGATCCAAATTGTTAAGCACAGTTTCACCATTGGTGTACAAAGAGTTAAACGCAACAGTATTTATAGGGCTCCAGATAAAGGGAGTTTTTCAAAAACTAAAATTTTAATTTTTGCATTCAACCCTATGATTTCACAACTCATTAGAATCGTCTCTTCTAGACGATTCTAATGAGTAGTATCACCATAGGATTTGGTGCTGAAATTATATAAGTAAGAAAATGCTGGATTTGTTCAGATCACCCCCTTTTTATCTGGAGCCCTGATTTATATTCACTACATACCTAATGACAAGTCCTAGCTCATCAAAACTCTTTGGAACATGTGCCCCGGCCTCTTGTAGGGCTTTGTTTTTGGATACAGCTGTTTCAGCATCGGCATTGGCACAGGAACCAGCATGGCCAAACTGAACCTGAAGACACAATACAAGTTTTAACTCTTTTCAGCTATAAAAGTAACTCTTGTGGGATATTAGGTTCCCTTGTGGATCATTTTAGTAACATGAAACATGAACCAGTCTGCTTGGAATTCTGGGTAGTTTAATAAATACTTGTATAAGTTTGAAAACAGTGCAGGCCCTGCAGGCCAGTATGCTTCGATTATGTCATTATAGAGAGAAAAACTCAGGACAATTGGAGGACTGTTCATTTCATTTAAGGAACGATTTGAATATTTATTGTTATCCTATAGGAGTCCTCTGATCTGGGTCTACACTGTTTTCAAATGTATTGGGTGTATTTGAAACAGGTTCATGGTGTTGAAAGAGTTAACCCTCTCCTCCCTGAGTCTTCTAATGAACAGCCAGGGGTAAAACAGTATGCCTCTGACTAAATGTTGCAAGGACATAAACAGAGTAACAATAAAGCCTTAAGTCCCATTCCCCCATAAATACACCTTTTACGCCTATAATTTATTCCTCCACTGAAGAAAATAGTTCCCTTTTATACAGTCATGATTATGTATCATAAGAAATATTTTCTATAGGCTAACAGATAATAGCTTAAAGCAGGCTGAAAGTAAAGCAGAATGCGCCCTAAAGGCGCATTCTGCTTTACTTACAACCTGCTTTAAGTGATCATCTTTCTTTAAAACTAGAAACAGGCTATGGGTAATGGGTTAAGTCCCTATCCTGCTTTTATCAACCACCTTCCTTTAATACTGTTGAATATATGCAGCAAGCTGTGTTGAAAACCACAAGCCGGCTTTCTTTTGCAAAAGCAACTTGGTACTTTGCTATAGCAAATTATTTTACATGTTTACCTCTGACGTGAACATTTTAGCACAGGTCCCAATACACCAGGCGACCACAGGTTTGGTAACTCTGCCTTCTTTCATGGCCTTGGTCAGCTTGTATTCTTCTACCCCACCAACCTGCAGTAATAATGATAAAACAAAGTGAAGAATAAAATAGATGGGTTCCTCGGAACACATGTATCACCTGCCAGCAATCATCAGTCGAACAAGAGTTTAAGTTAAAATGACAAACTTCTTTATAGCAGAAATAATCTGCCGCAAAAGAAAGTGTAGAAAAGGAGAATAACTCTCATGGTATTGATGCAAGAAAAATGAAACATGTACAAGACACTGCCACTCATCAAATTATTAAAATAAATGAAATTTTATCTGAAAAGCATGAGTAGAACAGAAGTTATATGCTGAAAATAGAAAATAAAGAAAAGGGGAATAACTGTCACAGTATTGCTGGAAGAGTTATCAACCTTGTGCAAGACAATTTCACTCATCAATCTCTTTCCATAAAAGAAATTTCATTTCAAAATCTTTAGTATAACAGTAGAAATCTGCATGAAAAGAAAATGTTGAAATGGGGAATAACTCTTGTCAAGCTCTATCCATAAATGAAGTTTCATTTTAAAAGCTTCAGTAGAACAGGAGTTATGTAGCGTGACGCAAAAAGCGTGACGGACAGACAGACGGACGTGCCACCGAATTGGGTTAGAGGGCCTTTTCTTTTGTTCGAATAAAGGGCCACGGCCCCTTAGTGTATTGTTACGGAATGAACTCTATTGTTTTCTTTTGTTATGTTTACCGTTATCTGGCCCTCTAACCCACTTTAGTGGCGCGGACGGACGGACGCCAGAAAAGTGATCCCTAAGTGTCACCTCTGCCTACAGCAGGTGACACAAACACAAAAATAGCAGAATGGAGAAAAAGGTGTCACAGACAGCTGGACAGACAGGAGAAAACAGTATGCTTCGACTATGTCATTATAGACAGAATAACTCAAGGCAATTGGAGGACTGTTCATTTCATTGATTAATAACTGATGAATGGAGAACAAATACGTACAACCAGGCTTATAAATGAGACTTACCTCTCCTAGCAGCACAAGCAATTTCACATCAGCTTCATCCTGATATCTTAAGATATGGTCCATGAAGGTTGTACCCGGGTACCTGCATAGAAAATATTCTTTAATCATTTACTCCATAAATACTCATTTTATCCTTTTCATTTATTCCTCCATTGACGAAATAGTTCCAATTTATACAGTGGTGAATGTGAACCGTAAGAAATTATTTCTTTATCTTGGCAGACTGTAGATTACAGCAGAATGAACCTTAACCCATGACCCCATAGCCTGTTTCTAATTTTGAAATTATGTTACCACTTAAAGAAGGTTGAAAGTAAAGCAGAATGTGCCTTAAGGCACATTTTGCTTAACTTTCAGCCTGCTTTAAGCTTTCATCTTCTAGAATACAGATAATATTTCTTATGATACATATTCATGACTGTATATATAGCTTTTAAAACTTCTGTGGAGGAATAAATTAAACGTGTAAAAAAGCTTATTTATGGGGTAATAGGTTAAGGCGCATTCTGCTTTACTTTCAACCTGCTTTAAGAAATTAAGTGGTTACTTGTTTTCAATACTAGAAACAGATTATGGAGTAAAGGGTTAAATGAGATGAGACAAATTCAACTAATATATGAAACGGTGCAAAACTTTATTCAATTATGATGAAGACAAAATTTTGTTTTATCAATGTTATAAATAGAGGATCTTGTATGAGTGCTCATTATTTATCATTTTTAATAAACAAGTTAACTAAAAAGAGTTTATTAAAATGGTTAACTAGAACGGCTATCACTAAAGGTGATAAATACCCCCACTATACAGCACTCTATCACACTCTGCAAACGTTTTCAATAAGGTTTTACGGTAAGGTCAAAGGTGTAAGTCAAAGTCAAACTGACTTAAAATAGTATATGACACTCTGCAACTCCTGAGTAACATTTATGGCAAGTATCAAGTAAATCAGGTTGAAAGTGAAGGAGGAGTTCGCCATACAAGATTTTGACTGCCAATTTTAAGGCCAAAGGTCAAGGTCACAGAGATTTGAAATGTGAGTCTTGCACATCTACTACTCCTGAGTAACATGTATGCCAAGTATCAAGTGAATCGGATTGAAAGTGAATGAGGAGTTCAAAGTACAAGATTTTACCTGCAAATTTCAAGACCAATTTCAAGGCCAAAGGTCACGGTCAAGGTCATAGAGACCTAAAATTTTTGTCTTGCACATCTACTATACCTGAGTAACATTTTTGCCTAGTATCAAATGAATCGGGTTGAAACTGAAGGAGGAGTTGAAAGTACAAGATTTTGCCTGCCAATTTCAAGGCCAAAGAGACCTGAAATTTGTGTCTTGCACATCTACTACTCCTGAGTAACATTTATGCCAAGTATCAAGTGAATCGGGTTGAAAGTGAAGGAGTTCAAAGTACAAGATTTTACCTGCAAATTTCAAGACCAACTTCAAGGCCAAAGGTCAAGGTCAAGGTCATAGAGACCTGAAATTTGTGTCTTGCACATCTACTATACCTGAGTAACATGTTTGCCAAGTATCAAGTGAATCGGGTTGAAATTGAAGGAGGAGTTGAAAGTACAAGATTTTGCCTGCCAATTTCAAGACCAATTTCAAGGCCAAAGGTCAAGTTCAAGGTCAAAGAGACCTGAAATTTGTGTCTTGCACATCTACTACTCCTGAGTAACATGTATGCCATGTATCAAGTGAATCGGGTTGAAAGTGAAAGAGGAGTTCAAAGTACAAGATTTTACCTGCAAATTTCAAGACCAATTTCAAAGCCAAAGGTCAAGTTCAAGGTCAAAGAGACCTGAAATTTGTGTCTTGCACATCTACTACTCCTGAGTAATATTTATGCCAAGTATCAAGTGCATCGGGTTGAAAGTGAAGGAGGAGTTGAAAGTACCAGATTTTACCTGCAAATTTCAAGACCAATTTCAAGGCCAAAGGTTAAGGTCAAGGTCATAGAGACCTGAAATTTGTGTCTTGCACATCTACTATACCTGAGTAACATTTTTGCCAAGTATCAAGTGAATCGGGTTGAAACTGAAGGAGGAGTTGAAAGTACAAGATTTTGCCTGCCAATTTCAAGACCAATTTCAAGGCCAAAGGTCAAGTTCAAGGTCAAAGAGACCTGAAATTTGTGTCTTGCACATCTACTACTCCTGAGTAATATTTATGCCAAGTATCAAGTGCATCGGGTTGAAAGTGAAGGAGGAGTTGAAAGTACAAGATTTTACCTGCAAATTTCAAGACCAATTTCAAGGCCAAAGGTCAAGGTCATAGAGACCTAAAATTTGTGTCTTGCACATCTACTATACCTGAGTAACATTTATGTCAAGTATCAAATGAATCGGGTTAAAACTGAAGGAGGAGTTGAAAGTACAAGATTTTGCAGACAGACCGCCGACCGCCGGACCGACCGACTGACGGCTAACCGACCAACCGACCTACAGGCTGATTCCAGTATACTCCCCCTCAAACTCGGTTTGTGGGGGTATAATAATAATGAGCACAAATGTGAGATTCTATTTATCACATAACAAGTTTAAGCACCTATTAAATTGATTGAAGCCGTAGTTTGTAAACCCTCCTCTACATAGATTTTCCGCCAAAACGTTACTTTGTTTACTTTAACGTCGTCGCAAATGACGTCATTTGGCGTCCCGCTACATGCAGCACTTGTGGACGAACAGTTTGGGCCTGAGCCCAAAAAACGATATTCCACTAGTGGATTACGATATTTACATAATGGCTTTATGTCATTCCCAGACCGCAATTTATGTGATAAATGTATTTTATGCAGAGCATTCAAAAGTTGCTTTCCTTCTGAGCCATCAGAGCCAAAACTGAGAAAGCATTTATAAAAATACTTTTTTGTTTAAGACAGTTGGCTGCTTAATGCAAGATGAAAGTAAAGCAGAAAGCTCCTGTAGGAGCTTTCTGCTTTACATTCATCTTGCTTTAAACTTCCATCAGCATTTGACACCCTAAATGAATTGTCATGAGTGTATTTTAACACAACAGGTTACTATACTGAGCGAAAAAAGTTCAGACAGTTGTTTAATATAGGATTTCCCATAGACAACATTCTCCGTCTTGTGTGTAGATCTAGATGGCATTATTAAAGACATATGAAACAGCAGAAAAAAGTAAGGTGTACAGTCAAGGGGATTACATTGAGAGAAATCAGTTGCAATAATTTGTCTTTGAGTATCATTTGTTCAAAGTTTACTCTTTTTTCAATGCAAAGGGAGGTAATTTGAAAAGACTCCTTTTTCAACGGATGATTGTTCAAATAGTGCTAAAGAATGATTGTCCAAAATGCTGGATTTTTGTTTCTGATTACTTTTCCAACATTACTGCTAACTGTCATGAGACTGCCATGACTGACATCTCGTTTATAACTTGTAAAGCAGTTACAGTACAAGTGGAGTTGCCTCCCTATACACAGATGTTTAAAGCACACTTGATATCCTTTTCTGTTCTGTGACGTTCCATTACTTATGTCATTTATATAATATAAGTGATAAATTGCACCACGAAGACGTGGTTTACATCCTTATTGTATGACTAAACTTTTTTTAAATAGAATTTAGTACCTGTCTCCGCCTATAGCCACGCCCTCATACACGCCATCTGTATTTAATGCTATAATGTTGTTCAGTTCGTTTGACATTCCCCCAGATCGTGACACATATGCTACACTTCCAGGTCGGTACAACTTGGAGGACAGTATGTTGTCCAACATCCCACCGGTATTTCCTATTTTCAAACAGCCTGGTTTGACTCCGCCCACCTGCATCAAAACATACACATGTTTGTAGTTTGCAGTTATTAATTTACCCTTTCTTCCATAGAAGAGTGAAGAAAGAGCATACAGTAACTGAAAACGGTATGCTTTAAATGCTTTTATGAAGTTTATTTTAGATAGATTTGATATGTTTTACATGTTTTGAATTTACTTATCAAGTTTCTTTTACATAGATTTGATATGTTTTACATATGTTGAAGGTAATATTACATAGATTAGGAAACAAGTTCTTACAAATTAAGACAAATCACTCCCATAGTTTATAAATGGTGATTTTTTAGCCATTATTGTGTGAGAAAACCAGAGTGCCTGGAGAAAACCCATGTATTCTGATGGACAACCAAAGTACACTCTCACATACTGACTAGAGCCAGGATCAAACTTGGTACTGTATTGATGAAAAGCTGATGCACTTACTACTGCGCTATCCAGAAGTTATTGTACATAACCTCTCCCATTTCTTGGAACAGGCAAATTGATACTCTACCTGTATGTAAAGAAACCATTAACCCTTTCGACACTCAGTAACTCTTGTAGGTTATTATGTTCCCTTGTGGATAATTTTAGTTACCAAAACATGAACCAGTCTACCACCGGCGGTAGTAGTCTAGTGGTAACACGTTGGACTGCGGTACCAGGGGTCTTGAGTTTGATTCCCGCCGGACCAGCGGCCTCAAAGACTACGGGATTTTTTCCGAATCCCCAATGAAGTACAGGAATGTTCTAGAGCAAAAAATGTACTGCGAATTGCTCCTCTCAACCAAGGGGTTATAATGGGTACCTGTGAAGGGTCTGAGCTGGTACTGGGGCTGCCTATGCGCCATATGTTAGCAGTGCTCGATATTGTAGGCAAGATGACTCAATGATCAGGGGAGTAAATGTACAGTCGGCTGAGCGGTCATTCGGACTGAAAGTAGACTATAACTTGGTATATTTATTACTTGGATTTTTGGGTAGTTTAATAAATACTCTAAATTAGCAAACAGTATAGACCCTGATCAGAGGGCTCCTATAGGAGTATATTTAAACAGGTCTGTGGTGTTGAAGAGTTAACTTACAGTGGCCGGGCCTATGATAGACACTCCTTTTTCATCAGCCATTTTGATCAGCTTCCGTGTGAGATTCTCTGGTATACCTTCTGCTATAATTGCAATAGTTCTAATCTGAAACAAACAAAAATATGTTTTAATGAAAATATTTTATTTGATTTACAGCGTCTTATAGGTCGAAAGGGGCCGGGTATCAATACCAAATGAAATTTAGTTTTTAATGATATGTTTATGTACAGAATGATGTATTGATGTATGACACTCTAATAAACAATTCTGTCTGTCTGTCTGTCCATCCGTCATAAAACACAGAAGGCTGTTTCCAACATATTTAGAGACGGTAGCTTAAAGCAGGTTGAAAGTAAAGCAAAATGCTCCTAACGGAAATTCTGCTTTAATTTCAACCTGCTTTAAGTTAGTAGTCACCTGTCTTAACCCTTTCCCATATAGCATGTCTCTAAGTACTGAACATAGGTGTCCACTTAAAGCAGGTTGAAAGTAAAGCAGAATGCACCTTTAACGCATTCTGGTTTACTTTCAGCCTGCTTTAAGCTACCATCTGCTAGAATATAGAAATTATTTTGTATGATACATATTTATGACTTTATAAATTGGATCTATTTTCTTCTGCGGAGAAATAAACTGAATGCGTTAAAAGGCAATCATATCTATGGGGGAAAGGGTTAAACACTAGAAACAGGCTATGGGGTAATGGGTTAAACACTAGAAATATGCTATTGCAGGGCTCCAGATAATAGGGGTAAATTGAACAAATCAAAGGTTTTCTCACTAATGTCTGCACCAAATTCTATGGTGTGACTACTCATTAGATTCTAATGAGTAGTGACACCGTAGGTTAATTCAGAAATAAAGATTTTAGATTTTGAAATACCTTATCTGGAGCTCTGAGCTATTGGGTAAGGAGTTAACCACTGAAAATAAGTTGTGGGCCATTAGGATAAAAGACTGTCAATGCGTCTTCTTTTGAATGATTCCTAATTTCCTATACATATTCAGGGCTCCAGATCAGAGGGAGTTAATTAAACAAATCCAGCATTTTCTCACTATGTCAGCACCAAATCTTATGGTGTGACTACTCATTAGAATCGTCTCAAAGAGACGATTCTAATGAGTAGTGACACCGTAGGGTTTAATTTAGAAATAAAGTTTTTAGTTTTTGAAATACAGTTAAACCTCGATGTATCGAACTTCAAGGGACTGTGAAAAAAACTTCGAAACATCGGGGCTTCGAATCATAAATGGGTTGTGATTTGAGTATTGAATTTCATTGCATATAAGATCGTTCCCGGTGTGTAATGTTTTCACGTCTATGTGTACTTTTTGGCATATTGAAATAAAACATAAATCCGACGTGTTCTTTATCATTTATAAAAACAACGGCATAAATAACAAAATACTATACATGTGTACAAAGGTAGGAAAATGCATAGTTATACGCATTAAAACATAGAAAAAGAAACTACATGTACATGTATCTTACTTTCAACTTAGATGCTATCAATTACACCAAGATGTGAAACTACGGCGGAAATGCCGAAAATCATACTACAGTGTAACTGTCAATCAATTTAGCTTCTAAATTGAAATAAACATTTGATTTAACAATAATGATTTTAAAGATTAATTTTCGACTTTGAGTTGGTAAAGATTGCAGGTGCGTGAATACGAGCATACAGTAATATCGTTATCGATCTCGTAACAGAGTTGTCGTTCGTTGTGAGATGGGTCTACCCAGCTATCCCCACGGATTGGTTACCAGGTCTTTCACCGGGCAGACCATGATCGGAGCGCATCTGCCATGTTGTGGCTCTGATAATAGAATGCCGACAACTGGTTTATCAGCATTATTAAACTTCTCAAAAAGTTTGGCTTGTTTCGTTAATTGTCGGTCCAAAACAGCCCTTATTTACTCATTTTGATAAATTGGTGTCATTCCCGTCATCAAGCCTTTAAATATGGCGGCGTTGTCAATATCATTAACGAAAACTGTGAAACAATTAAATGACAAACTTACCCAATTATTACTGATAACACAGATTGTGCATGCAGAATTAAAAGAGCACCCCAGCGTGTTTACACGCGAAGGTGAGAAAAATTAGCGTCAGTCTAGCGAGTCATGTAATCCGTTGATCCACGTTAGATGACAGGTAATTGATGTTCGATACATTTATGGTATTTTATGTTGGATTTATATGAAAAGGACTGGAAAAAAAACTTCGATACAACTGGGAATTCGATACACATAACTTCGATTCATGGATGTGTTTTTACAAGGAATATATAGTGGAAAAGATCGGGACTTCAAAAAAACTTCGACACAACGGGGTATTCGCTTTATCGAAGTTCGATACATAGAGGTTTAACTGTACAATGTAGTCCCCTTATCTGGACCCCTGCATAATATCAGGGGTTGACTGTCGAAGACGATTAGTAGTGACACCGTAGGGTTTAATTCAGAAATAAAGTTTTTAGTTTTTGAAATGCATGTAGTCCCCTTATCTGGAGCCCTGCATGATATTTGGGGTGGACTGTCGAAGAAGATTCTAATGAGTAGTGACACCGTAGGGTTTAATTCAGAAATAAAGATTTTAGTTTTTTAAGTACATGTAGTCCCCTTATCTCCTGCATGAAATTGAGGGTGGACTGGGATCTTCAAGGTAAGTTTCTATACCTGTTGGTAGGACATGGTCTCCACTGTACTCTCATACGCAGATCTCAGCGAGGCAAAACTGACGAGCACATCTGCTTCAGGGTGTTTCTTCATGCAGTCAGCCATACTCTTGTACACAGGGATCAACACTTCTTTGTGGCCCCAGTAGAACTTCTGTTTGTGGTCACCACTACAAACACAACATGGTTCGTATAATTTATGATTTGTAAGACAGACAGACAGACAGACACAATATTACTCTATAAAAGTTCTGCTTATGATGGCTACTACAACATCACTTTTGCAGTGAGGATATCATTATTGTGACATCACGTCACAATATCTTTTGTGATGTCGCGTGTACACAATTAATTTTGTGTGTTTTCTCTGTAAAAACTTCATTAACATGTTTATACTAAATGGAAAATTCAATTCCTTTGAATAGATATGAAAAATATATCACTCAAAAGGGTTGTTATCTGGTTAAACAAGAGCCGCATGCGGCCCTAAATCGCTCACCTGAGGAACTATTGTGTAATACTCGATGCATAATGAAGTTTGTCATTGCATGTATGTGGACTGTTGCATGAAACTGAAACAACTCGGAATTAGGTTTTCCTGTAGAAGTCTATGTAAAACTGATAAGCCCCGGGGCGGGCCATTTTTTACCCTGGTGTCATGATTTGAATAATCTTGGTAGAGGACCATAAGGCAAAGCTAGATGCCAATTATAAAAGGTCTGGGCCTTACGGTTTCAGAGAAGAAGATTTTTAAAGGTTTTCCTATACAAGTCTATGTAAAACTGATAAGCCCCGGGGCGGGGCCATTTTTGACCCTGGGGTCATGATTTGAACGCTCTTAGTAGAGGTCCATAAGGCAAAGCTACATGCCAAATATAAAAGGTCTAGGCCATACAGTATTAGAGAAGAAGATTTTTAAAGGTTTATTCCTATATAAGTCTATGTAAAACTGATAAGCCCCGGGCGGGGCCATTTTTGACCCGGGGGTCATGATTTGAACAATCTTGCTAAAGGTTCACAACATGATGCTACTTGTGAAATTTGGTTGTCCTGGGACTTATAGTTATTGACAAGAAGATGTTTAAAGTTTAGACTTTAGTTGTCAATATTATGTAAATACGGAAAATGACCACGCCCTCTGGCGGCCATGTTTTTTGACCGATCAAATTTTTTTGAACAATTTAGAAAGTATATTAATTGAGAAACATTTTGGTGAAAACCAAATTGAAATCGGACCAGTAGTTTTTGAGAAGAAGATTTTTTTAGATATCGTGCATGGACCGATTGCCCCACCCACTTATTTTGAAGCTCACAACTGCATTATGTATCTGACCAAGTTTGGTTAAAATTGGGCTATTGGTTTCAGAGAAGAAGTTATTTGAAACAAATTGTGAACAGACGACACCGACACAGACACCAACACCGACGGACGGCGACCGATCACAATAGCTCACCTTGAGCACTTTGTGCTCAGGTGAGCTAAAAACTTGTCCTGCGGACTCGTCTTTTAACCAGATAACAACCCATTCATGTGATATATTTTTCATATCAATCCAAAGAAATTGATTATCCTCTATTTATTATATACCTATCGATGATATATAGAGATTTCTCAGTTAGATATATTCCATATGCATCACAGTTGATATCATCACAAGTGATGATATCACTTTTGCAGTGACGATATCATTTTTGTGACGTTGCGCCTAAACAATTAATTGTGTGTGTTTTCTCTGTAAATACATCATTAAAATGTATATACTTAATAGAATAATCAATTTCTCTGATGGATATGAAAAATATATCACTCGAGTGGGTTGTTTTCTGGTCCTGCAGACTAGTTTTTTCACCAGATTACAACCCATTCTCGTGATACATTTTTCATATCAATCCAAAGGAATTGATTATCTACTATATTCTGTATCCTGTACAGCAGTGCAATGAAGAACTCACGTGAAAGGATATATCATAGCAACGACGGATGGCTCCTTCCTGGAGCAGACATAATCGAAATCCATCATCCCCTGTACGGCCCTCTGCTGCATACCCCAGATTATTGCCTTAGTAGTCTTGGTGAACAGTGGTCGAGTGTTGCCTTGGGCAGCATTGATTGTCACATTTGGGATGGACTGCTCCCCAGCTTTGGACAAGTCATTGGATGATCCCCTTCTGCTAGTTGCTGGTGAGGCCTGAAAACAAACATCCACGATTTGTTTGCTAACTCTTTGTATGATGGGTAATTTTTTCGTCTGCAACAATTGTCGCCTGCAGATGTTCTTAAAATAGAATTTTCTAATTTTCTTTTCAAAACAGGGTTGGAGTGTCAAACAGTTTGGATTCTGATGAGACACCGCGATTCGTGGCATCTCATCTGGATCCAAACTGTTTGCAAAGATAATCACTGTGGCAGATATATCCGCCGCTAGCATGCAAAGTGTTATATTTTAAAGTCAGTTTTAACCATTTTTCTCCACAGAAATGCCTCAGGACAGAGACATCCCATTTCATCTAAACCCATTTCATCTAAACATCAAATCCCCATTTCGTCTACAATCATAAAATTGGTAAAGTCCAATTTCGTCTAAAAAGCCAAATTCCTATTTCATCTAAAACAATTAAAATGCTATAATATTATGTGAAACATAATAAAATAATTTAATATTATTTGTTTTCATTACATTTGGTTAGCTGTGATTGGCTGTAAACTCCATGAAAAAAATAAAATTCAGGCCACACCTTGTCAGGACTACTTTCCCTTAGTCCAACTGCTCTTCACAAGCGATGCATGAAGCAGGATGCCAAATGACATCACTGACGTCGACGTAACTACATAACAACGTCGCATTTTGGCAGAAAATATATATGGCGGAGGGACTACAACCTATGTTTTAAAGGTGTTTTATAAGGAATAATTCGGAATATTTATTGTATTCATGAAGGTATGAAAAAAAAACCTGGACACACTTTTGTATGACACCGCTTCGCGGTTTCATACAGTGTGACCAGGTTTTTTTTTCATACCTCCATGAATACAATAAATATTCGAATTATTCCTTAAATAATTTAACTAGTCATGAATCATTTCATAAATATTCATGGAATAAAAGGATTACCTGTAAAAAAAAAAAAAAAATACTATAAAAAAAATGTCCTTATCATTTTTTTTAAGAAATAGCATATTTATGGTATGCTAATAAGAGAACTTAATTGACTATACTAAAGAGTAGTTAAAATGATTGATTAACCCATTACCCCATAAATATGCCTTTAATTTATTTCTCCACTGAAGAAAATTGTTCTAATTTATACAGTTATGAATATATATCATGATAAGAAATAATTTCTATTTTCTAGAAGATGGAAGCTTATAGCAGGATGAAAGTAAAGCAGAATGCGCCTTAACCCTTTGAACCCTAGTCCCACATATAGGTGTCCTTTTCAAACAATGTACATGTGAATAGTACACTTGTCCTATGCAAACAGTGAATACCCAGATCAGAGGGCTCCGAAAGGAGCCCTCTGATCAGGGTCTTCACTGTTTGTCATAATGCCAAACATAGACAAAAACAACCCTTAAAAGTCAGAAATGGACTAGACTAAAATGGAAACTGGAATTGTCCATTTAAAGTTTTAGGGAGGAAAGAGTTCAGGCACATTCTGATTTACTTTCAACCTGCTTTAAGTAGTCACCTATTTTCAAAACTAGAAACGGACTATTCTATAGTAATTAAAATGTTGGATAAAGTGGAAAAATGGATGTGAAAATAGAATATTGTAAGTTTACCTCTTAACTAGAGATTAGATGTTCTAAGTGCATATAAATTATGTGTACTTCAAAAGTGTGTCTGACACATTGATATGGGGGTGTGAAGCAGTTTAGAAAGAAAAAAAAAGCCATCAGAAACAAACTTGATACAATTGGGGTAAATATATTACCAGCAAATAAAGAACTTGAACTAAAGGGCTCCAGAGAAGGGGAGTTTTTCATAAACTAAAATTTTTATTTCTGCATTAAACCCTATGGTGTCACTACTCATTAGAATCGTCTCTGAGACGATTCTAATGAGTAGTAACACCATATGGTTTAATGCTGAAATGAGTGAGAACATTTTGAATGTGTTCCGTTTACCCCCTCTTATCTGGAGCTCTGAGCCAAAGGCAAAAATGTTAAGACTATTACAGCTCAACCTGTGCTTCCTGTGAGTTAGTTACCATTCTAGGAAGACCATTTAACCCATTACCCCATAAATACACCTTTTTACGCCTTTCATTAATTCCTCTACTGAAGAAAATAGTTCCAATTTATACTGTCACAAACAAAAATCATAAGAAATATTTTCTATATTCTAGCAGAAAATAGCTTTTAAAAAGCAGGCTGAAAGTGAAGCAGAATGCGCCTTAAGGCGCATTTTGCATTACTTTCAACCTGCTTTAAGTGGTCACATATCTTCATAACTAGAAACAAGCTAATGGGTAGTGGGTCAACTAAAGCCAACTACTTTCTGCATTTTCTTTTGTATTACAATAAAGCTGCCTCTTGTCTTAACCCTTTACTCCATAGTCATCAGTACAAATTACCTATATTAACCCATTACCCTATAAAAACGCCTTTTAACACCTTTAATTTATTCCTTCATTGAAGAAAATAGTTCCAATTTATATAGTCATGAACATGTATCTTAAATAGTTTTCCTATTATAGCAGATGATAGCTTAAAGCAGGTTGAAAGTTAAGCAGAATGCGCCTTAAGGGTGTATCAATGTCATGACTTTGGGAACTTTTCAAAGTATATGAAAACACTCTATGATGGTTTTGTATTGAAGAGCTATTTAAGATGAATGAAAAAATAGAAAAAGTGTACATTTTGGTGAACAACAGTTGGCTCTACGGCCATGTAAAATTTACCCCACCCACTTCCTCTTATTTTGTCCTTTTCAAACAGCCCGCTTCAATAAAACCCGTTTTAAATGAAAACAAATATGATAATTTGGGTTTGTGTTATTTATTTCCTATCTATGGTAGTATTTCTTCATACAAAAACTAATTTAAGAAAAATAAGGCACCAAATGTGAAATTTATCAAGCTCTAAATATCATCGATATGGTACTTTTTTGTAAATTTTGTAAGGGGTGATAACTCTTTTTACTTTAATAACTCAAAATTTTCAACACTGACCTTTCAATTTCTTTTCATATTTTGAACTGCCTTAGTATGGGCTTTCATCTGGTAGAATATAAGAAAAAGTTAAATACTAGAACTATTTCATTTTCAAACTTTTTTACTTTTTTTCATAAAATAAAAAAATCTAATAAAATCATGCCCTATATCAAGCATATTTTTGATATTCAAGGATCCATATTGTTCAAACCTGGTGCCTGCTTTGTCTAAATTTGGTTTATATTTGTGAACATACCACCATAGACATGAAATAAATAAAGAAAACCCAAATTAACATTTTTGTTTTGTTTTGAAATAGATTTTACTGAAACTTGTACTCTGAATGGGTAAAATTTGAAAAAAAATATCCAAATTTGACATACCTTTTTCAAATCGCTGTAGCTAAAAAAAAAGGACACCACCATATATATTTTTTTTCATTATTTCATTCATCATAAATAGCTCTTCCAAAAAAACAATGATAGAAAAAAAGTTTAATACTTTGAAAAAAATGGCTCATGACATTGATACACCCTTAAGGCCCATTCTGCTTTACTTTCAACCTACTTTAAGTTGTCTACTATACAGGCTATTGGGTAATGGGTTAAATTATTACAAAATTTAGAGCATGTCTGTGTTTTACTATGGTAGCTGCTTAAAGCAGATGAACGTAAAGTAGAAAGCTTCTTTAGGAGCTTTCTGCTTTTCTTTCATCTTACTTAAAGCTTTAATTAATTTGTATTTTTAGCTCAAGTATTTAGTCCACAACTGATCTAAACACAAAACCTTAACCTCAGCTTGTTTGTACGTACATAACAACAAACAGGTGGAAAAGAGTAACGCTAAATACCCCTCCCCATTTTTATTGAGGAAGGGCATAAAAACACATGGACATAACAAGAGCCCCATTTTGCAACAAGAGTGTCAAATAAACCATGCCTCATACAACACGTCTTGATATATATGTACATCGATGTAACAAGAGTGTCAAATAAACCATGCCTTATACAACAAGTCTTGATATGTATGTACACGTAAACACACGGATACAACAAGAGTGCCATGATGTAACAAGAGTGTCAAATAAACCATGCCTTATACAACAAGTCTTGATATGTATGTACACGTAAACACACGGACACACAAGAGTGCCATGATGTAACAAGAGTGTCAAATAAGCCATGCAACATACAACAACAAGTCTTGATATATGTACATGTAAACACACGGACACACAAGAGTGCCATGATGTAACAAGAGTGTCAAATCAACCATGCCACATACAACAAGTCTTGATATGTATGTACACGTAAACACACGGACACACAAGAGTGCCATGATGTAACAAGAGTGTCAAATAAACCATGCCACATACAACAAGTCTTGATATGTATGTACACGTAAACACACGGACACAACAAGAGTGCCATGATGTAACAAGAGTGTCAAATAAACCATGCCTTATACAACAAGTCTTGATATGTATGTACACGTAAACACACGGACACAACAAGAGTGCCATGATGTAACAAGAGTGTCAAATAAACCATGCCTTATACAACAAGTCTTGATATGTATGTACACGTAAACACACGGACACACAAGAGTGCCATGATGTAACAAGAGTGTCAAATAAACCATGCCACATACAACAAGTCTTGATATGTATGTACACGTAAACACACGGACACACAAGAGTGCCATGATGTAACAAGAGTGTCAAATAAACCATGCCACATACAACAACAAGTCTTGATATATATGTACAAGTAAACACATGGACACAACAAGGGTGCCATGATGTAACAAGAGTGTCAAATAAACCATGCCTTATACAACAAGTCTTGATATGTATGTACACGTAAACACACGGACACACAAGAGTGCCATGATGTAACAAGAGTGTCAAATAAACCATGCCTTAAACAACAAGTCTTGATATGTATGTACACGTAAACACACGGACACAACAAGAGTGCCATGATGTAACAAGAGTGTCAAATAAACCATGCCACATACAACAAGTCTTGATATGTATGTACACGTAAACACACGGACACAACAAGAGTGCCATGATGTAACAAGAGTGTCAAATAAACCATGCCACATACAACAACAAGTCTTGATATATATGTACATGTAAACACACGGACACAACAAGGGTGCCATGATGTAACAAGAGTGTCAAATAAACCATGCCACATACAACAACAAGTCTTGATATGTATGTACACGTAAACACACGGACACAACAAGAGTGCCATGATGTAACAAGAGTGTCAAATAAACCATGCCTTATACAACAAGTCTTGATATGTATGTACACGTAAACACACGGACACAACAAGAGTGACATGATGTAACAAGAGTGTCAAATAAACCATGCAACATACAACAACAAGTCTTGATATATATGTACATGTAAACACACGGACACAACAAGAGTGCCATGATGTAACAAGAGTGTCAAATAAACCATGCAACATACAACAAGTCTTGATATGTATGTACACGTAAACACACGGACACAACAAGGGTGACATGATGTAACAAGAGTGTCAAATAAACCATGCAACATACAACAACAAGTCTTGATATGTATGTACATGTAAACACACGGACACACAAGAGTGCCATGATGTAACAAGAGTGTCAAATAAGCCATGCAACATACAACAACAAGTCTTGATATATATGTACACGTAAACACACGGACACAACAAGAGTGCCATGATGTAACAAGAGTGTCAAATAAACCATGCAACATACAACAACAAGTCTTGATATATATGTACACGTAAACACACGGACACAACAAGAGTGCCATGATGTAACAAGAGTGTCAAATAAACCATGCCTTATACAACAAGTCTTGATATGTATGTACACGTAAACACACGGACACAACAAGAGTGACATGATGTAACAAGAGTGTCAAATAAACCATGCAACATACAACAACAAGTCTTGATATATATGTACATGTAAACACACGGACACAACAAGGGTGCCATGATGTAACATGAGTGTCAAATAA
Organism: Gari tellinella; assembly: GCA_922989275.2. Taxonomy (NCBI): domain Eukaryota; kingdom Metazoa; phylum Mollusca; class Bivalvia; order Cardiida; family Psammobiidae; genus Gari; species Gari tellinella. The sequence goes on along the minus strand of OV277869.1, from coordinate 13,639,345 downwards.
ACCATGCCACATACAACAACAAGTCTTGATATGTATGTACACGTAAACACACGGACACAACAAGAGTGACATGATGTAACAAGAGTGTCAAATAAACCATGCAACATACAACAACAAGTCTTGATATATATGTACACGTAAACGCACAGACACAACAAGAGTGCCATGATGTAACAAGAGTGTCAAATAAACCATGCCACATACAATTGACTGTTTAAAAGATGTCCCCTGCTCTAGTCCCAGCTACAAGCATTTCCCCCAGAAGTTCCTATGGTTCATTCCATTAACCAATTACCTCATAAATAAGCCTTTTTTACGCCTTTAATGTACTCTTCCATGGAGAAAGTAGTTCCCTTTTACATACTTATGAGTATGCACCATCAGAAATATTTTCAATATCCTAGCTGATGCTAGCTTAAAGCAGGTTGAAAGTAAAGCAGAATGCACCTTAAGGCGCATTCTGCTTTACTTTCAACCTGTTTTAAGTGGTCAACTCTCTTCAAGACAAGAAACAGGCTATGGGGTAATGGGTTAAGAGAGATATGGTGAACATGTGTCCAGCTATCAAGCTACCCTCAGAACTCTTCGAACACTAAGTCATATTATCATAAGCTACTGGTCTAAAATTAGAATTTTCAAAAATTAACTCTTTTTTTTACCAATTACCCAATAACTATGTTTTTTTACACTTTTAATTTATTCCTCCACCAAAGAAAATAGTTCCAAATTATACCTTCATAAATCTATACCATTAGAAATATTTTTTTTATCCTAACATATGGTAGCTTAAAGCAGGCTGAAAGTAAAGCAGAATGTGCCTCAAGGCACATTCTGCTTTACTTTCAACCTGTTTTAAGTGGTCACCTATCTTCAAAACTAGAAATAGGTTATGGGGTAATGGGTTAATTAAGGCCAGAGTCTCAAACAGTTTGATTCCTGATAAGATGGCAAAATGTAACTTGGTATCTCATCTAGATCCAAACTGTTTACAAAGTTAAACCACGGAATCATACAACACGGAATCGCAACTCAATGAAGTTGAATAGGCAAGCGTCTGAGCTTTGGCGACGGTGGGATTTTGCAAGATCATGTATCACCTGACAACATCTTCACTTTTTGCTGCGTTGTCCAACATTTCTGGGGGGAGAAATTTACCGACTTAAGTGTATTTATTGACATTTTAATGGATTTAAACGAGTTTGGGGGCATTCCTTTCAATTCACAGAAGTATAAACCCGTGAACAATGCTTCGATACAGACATTAATCATATTGACTACCGATAGACATGATCTTATCTATCAAGTCTCGCGAAGTCTTGTTTGCACCAGACGAAATTGGCGAGAGAGCGATTCTGTGTGTTGTATAATTCCGTGGTTAACTACAGTGTTATCATTTAAGCATGCAAAGAGTTTAATTATGGTCCACATTTATGATAATGTAGTTTAACTCTTTCAACACTAAGTATCTCTTGTGGGTTATCAGGTTCCCTTGTGGATCATTTTAGTAACCAAAACATGAACCAGTCTATTTCGAAGAGAGGATTCTAATGAGTGGTCACAACATAGGGTTTGGTGGAAAAATGTCAGAGAAAATGCTGGAAGTGTTACCCATTTTACAGTTTACCCATTCTTATCTGGAGCCATACACTGTATAGTCCAATTGAAGAACGTTTGCAAACTGTTTGAATCCAGACCAGGCCTAAAACTAAATGTGGGTACTGATCAGGATCCAAACTCAGATACTACTTCTGTAGCTGTACAGAAGAACCAAACCTATTACAGAATTTTTTTTAGTAGATGACAATTCCAGTCGACAGCCTTTACACAGTGTTGAAAGAGTTTGACATGATGCATTACAATTATAATGATTAAGTGCAAACTACAATATGATGTTTGTTTCACTACTGATAACCCATTTATGACAATTTCCATATTTTGTACAAATCGCTACCCCTTCTCATCTTAGAATTTTCAAAAGGACTCCTCCATTTTCTTATAAATGACTGGTTTACTTTCATTTCATTAACTACAGTAAAAACCCTCTATTACGACCACTAAATTGTGTTTTATTATTAGGGGTTAAGAACAAGTGACTGCTTAAAGCAAGGTGACAGTAAAACAGAAAGCTCCTGTAGGAGCTTTCTGTTTTACTGTCACCTTGCGTTAAGCTGTCACCTGTTTTTTATACAACAAATTAGCCTTATTTTTAGTGGTCATTATAGAGAGGCTTTACTGTATCACGAAGTATGACAAACAGTGCAGACCCTGATCAGAGGGTCTCTGGTCTGGGTCTACTTGCAAAGGATAGATTTATCCGGGTTTAGCACTTCAAGACTGGATAAGCTGAAAGAAAAAGTTAATGTCAAGCCGTGCAAAGTTGTTTTTTCCTGTGAAATACTAAGCAGTACGGGGTTGAGATTTACGTCAAACCATTGCAGAATACCAGACAATAGCAAGTTATTTACCTGAGGTACCTTGAAGGTATGAAAAAACAAGAAACAAGAAACAATGGTAAACATTATTTTCTCACATAACTATCCCTGTTTTCTATAGCTAACAACGATGACAAATATTCTTATCTCCAACATTCCTAAGATCACTTTAATGACGTCACTATAACGTCACTATTTATAACGGTGTTTTGACATCAACGGGGTTCCAAAAAATGCATATTGCTTAAAAAATAGCTTAAATCGTTGGTAATGTGAGAAAAAGAATCTGTCACTCGTCGATGATTAAGACAAGTTGATCTCAAACTCGTCTAGAATAGAAAAGTTATTAAGCTCGCCAAGGCTCGCTTAATAACATTTCAATTCTAGACTCGTTTGAGATCAGCTTGTCTTAAACATCGACTCATGACAGATCCTATATGTCCGATTTTTCTGAACAGCTGTACGAGTTTTTTAGAACAGAAAAGTTAATAATGGTAAATAGGTAAGCAAGTTAACATCAAATATGTCATCGTACACTTTCCTAGTTCAGATAAGTATAATCCTCGTGCAGCACGAGACCGCTGCGCTAACTTTACTGATATTTTATTCTTTCCCAATAAATGAATTTACATGTATATACTAAAACTATTATCTTAATTGCAAACAGGTTGGAGCCAGATCAGACGCCGGGAAACCCGGCGTCTGATCAGGCTCCAACCTGTTTGCTACTCAGATTAAAACTATAGTTAAAATTTCTAAAAGTAAATTTCCACAGTTTAGTGCATTGCTTTTATCTAAATCTCACCAACACACCCTCATTCCCACAACACCCCACATTTTGAGAAATTAAACAATTCTTTCCTTAGCTTTACAGATCCATACTATTTAGTAACATGGAGAGAAGCATGACCTATTAAACTATGACAGCAAGTATCTTATTCAGATGTTAATAGCCTTAGAATATATCTAAACTCATGTAGAATCACTTAATACATGTACATTTATTTCTTTGATTGTTGTAGGGAGGGAAAAATTTAAATAGAAACAAACTTACCCCTCCAGCTGTTGATGGCGGCAGTAGAAAGTTGGCCGTAGTTTGTTGGGGTTTGGGTTCCCGTGGAATTTCTCTCTTGCCCAGGGCCATGCTCACTATAGCTGTCATGTGTGTTTCTGGTCCAAATACGTGGATAGGCACACCTAGAGTGTTACCTAGATAACACAAGAAGTTTTAAGTATTAACCCTTCTCAAAAGGACTCCAGATAAGGAGGGTAAACTGAACAAATCCAACATTTTCTCACATTCAGCACCAAATCCTATGGTGTTACTACTCATTAGAATCGTCTCGAAGAGACGATTCTAATGAGTAGTGACACCATAGGGTTTAATGCCGAAATAAAGATTTAAGTTTTTGAAATACTCCCCTTATGTGGATCCCTGCTTCTCCTGCTGAATATTCATATATATAAATCCATGCATCCCTATCATCTAGACTATTGTATTCGCTGATAATATAAGGAAAGTTTCTCTTGGGTAGGGTCTATATAAGGTTGTGACTGATCTTATATGAAATCAGTGGAGACCCAGATCAGACAGCTCCTGAAGGAGCTGTCTGATCTTGGTCTCCACTGTTTTCAAAAAGCATCAATATATGCTTCTAGCTTCTAGTTTGGGTCAAACGTATCTTTTTTTCTACTTACCTAGCTCCCTCATTATTCTCAGCCCCTCCTGGTAGTTGGGTCCAGCCCTTCTTACATATATGGTTACATTCCCTTCTATCAGCTTCTGCTGAAACTCACGTAGAGCTCGAACAATACCCTGAAATAAATAAAAGTTATTTTCCAAACCACTTACAGCCAACTATGATTATAATAACAGAAAAGGGGATATTTGAAGTGGACACTCTTTCACTTGAAGGAGCAATTTTAAGAATTTGCTCATTCCTCCCTGAAACTTCAAATGAACAATTCCAGTGTCCAATTAAGTAAAGTCCATTTTGACAACTTAGGATTGCTTTTTAACATATTTTTCAAAATTACAAATAGTGCCAATTTAGGGGCCTCGTTAGGAGCACTCTGATCTGAGTCTACAATGTTCGCATAGTACCCCTGTGCCCTTTATGAATAACTATATATTATACGTTTACTTGTTTTTTTCGTTAAAAACCAACTTATTTAACTATGTGTGCCTAGCGACCCATGCGGCGTCTGATCAGAGTCTACACTGTTTGCTGATAGAAAATTCAGTATAAAACAAACATGAAAATGAAAATGAAAATTTAGACCAGGTACCCCTTAGATATAAAATGAACAAATCCATTATATAAGCATGGAAGAACCACTGAGCGCAAATGGGTTAAACAAGAGAAGGATTCACACAGGTTTAGACTAGAGCACGTTTGATCTACTACATACCTTGAACGTAGCTGCTACATTGGTAAAGTTGGCTATGCCTCCTCCAATAATTAGCATTTTACCTGTAAGAAATCCAGAGAGAAAATGGCTCAATGACATTACAAACAATGTAGAACTAGTACATAGTAAAGGTGAAAAAAGCTATATTTATGGAGAAATGGATTAAGCCTTTACTCTATAGCCTGTTTCTAGTTTTGAAGACAGGTGACCGCTTAAAGCAGGCTGAAAGTAAAGCAGAATGCACCTTAAGGTGCATTCTGCTTTACTTTCAGCCTGCTTTAATCTACAAACTACTTACTGGAATATAGAAAATATTTCTCAAGGTGCATATTCACGACTGTATAAACTGAAACTATTTTGTTCAATGGAGGAATAAATTACAGCCTTAACGAGAGCACTGCAAAAGGTACCTATTGCGCCCACAGCCAAAAGCTTTCTATAGAATATCTGAGTAAATCAAGGGCAGATAACTCTGTAACGACAAATAGAATGAACCTAAAAACTAACTCAGCTTCAGATCTTGGTGTATATAACATTTATTTTAAGTGTCATAAATATCCTTCAAACAATTTTCCCGAAATCTCTGGACAAGCCAAATGTTGACCGAGGAACTAACAGATGGAAGGACGGATGGACGAACAGGGCCACGCCACTATACGACCACCCTTAGAAGTGGGCGTATAAAAAGATTTATCACATAACTTGTGGTCTGGGAGTGGAATAAAGCCGTTATATAAATATTGTAATCCACTAGTGGAATATCGTTTTTGGGGCTCCGGCCGAACCTTTTCATCCACAAGTGCCACATGTAGCGAGACATCAAATGACGTCATTTGCGATGACATTACCGTAAACAAAGTCAGAGTTTGGTGGAAAATCAATATAGCAGAAAGACTACAAACTACGGCTTCGATTGATCTAATAGGTGTTTAAAATTGTTATATGATAATAAGAATCTCACATTCGTGCTCATTACTTATCATTTTTAATAAACTTGTTGACCAAAATTATTATGACGCGAGCCTTGACGCTCGCCAAGGCTCGCGTCATATTATTTTAGTCAACTCGTTTACTAAAACTGATAAATAAAGAGCACACATGTAAGATCCTCTATATTGCAGTAATGGGTTAAACAAGACAGAACAGCACACGGTACAGAATAGCAGATTTCCCAAGAGTACCTTCAGGATGTTTGGCCTCGGTCATCAGAGACAGTACAGTCTTGGCGTACTCATATGTCTGTTGTTCACTGGGAGCTCCAGAGTACTCCCCATAGTTAGCCAGCTCTGATGTTCCACCCAAGTCACAAATTGTGTCCCTGCAGAGATAACAACACCTACTGTATAATCAAGTTTAATCCATCACCCCATAGCCTGTTTCTAATTTTGAAGATTTGCGACCATTTAAAACAAGTTGAAAGTAAAGCAGAATGTGCCTTAAGGCTCATTCTGCTTTACTTTCAACCTGCTTTCTACTATCTGCTAGGATATAGAAAATATTTCTTATGATACATATTCTTGACTGTATAAATTGGAACTTTTTACTTCAGTGGAGGTTTAAATAAGAGCCGTAAAAAGTCGTATTAATGGGATAATGGGTTAAAAGCACCAATTAAATATCTGCCAAAAATAATCAATAATTTTAACTTAATCTATTGAACTTTACCTTTTTTAATGTTAAGTAATTTTTCATCTGCTACAACTGTCATCTACTTTTATTTCTAAATTCAGAATTTAAAAAAAATGGAATATACAGATGCTGGAGACATGAAACTACTGTAAGGTAGGAAGGTCTCATTGGACAAAGATAGGTGACTTACGCATAAATAACTGATGCACCCCCACCAGCCACCATTGTCCATATTCTACCAGCTTTGTTCAGGATTGTCAGTTTCAATGAAGCTCCACTTTTAGCATCAAGTTCTGCTATATAGGCCTCCTGCAAACATGAAATAGTACAACTTTACACATGTACAGTGGAGAAAACGTTATTCTTTCCCATTTAAACGCAAACGACATGCAAACGCAAAGCACTAAAACGAAGAAAAGTACAACTTTTGGACAATTCTGACAAATTATGTTTATCTTAGTGGCAAGCAGTTTTGAGTTACCCAGTTCTGATCTGGCTCCAAACTGTTTGCAATAGAAACAAGAATGCGCGTTCAATAAACACTTATGCCCCCGATGGCATCCTTGACAATATATTCTGATTTTTTTCTAAGTCCAAATTAGGTCAAGGTCAAGGTCAAAATCAAGGTTGGGTAATACGGGTGGATTAGTAGTGATCCAAGGCAACAACTGTATAAGTATCAAAGCATTGTAGTCAGTTATGCTGATGCTAGACGAAACGGTAAAATCTAGTTAACCAAGAAATAGCCCATTTAAAATATTCCAAGTCCAAATTAGGTCAAGGTCAAGGTAAAAATCAAGGTTGTGTGATATTGGTGGAAAGGGAATGGTCCAAGGCAACAACTGTATAAGTATCCAAGCATTTCAGTAAGCGGTGTTGATGCTAGACGAAACGGTAAAATCTACTTAACCTGTTACGGACGGACGGACGGACATTCTCACAGTTGAACATTTGTTGGGTATATTTTTTGTTTAAAAGTACCCAACAGTACACTAAAATACCCAACAATAACAATTGGGCAATCACGGAATGAATGGAATCTATTGTTCTCCCTACCCAACAAAGGACCTTTCGTGCGCTCGGACGGACCTACTGCGGGGTAGTTGTGTGACAATGCTGCTTGTGTGACCACAAAATATACTTATGTGACAAATCAAAAAGTGTTCGCACTGCACCGCACTTGTGCAGAAGTCACAGAAGTTTGTCACAGAAGCAAGGACATCAGTCACAGAAGCAAGGACATCAGTCACAGAAGCAATCAGTCACAGAAGCAAGGACATCAGTCACAGAAGCAAGGACATCAGTCACAGAAGCAACCATAGTTCTGCATGGTTTCAAATTCTTTGAACAACTTTGAAAGAGCATGACCCAAGGAACATTCCTGTTGCAATCAAGCAAGTGGTTTTGGAGAAGAAGATGTTTGAAGAAATTGTTGACGCACTACGCACAACGCACGACGACAGACGCCGGACATTGACTGACCACAAAAGCTCACCTTGAGCACTTTGTGCTCAGGTGAGCTAAAAAGTTTAAGGTCGGCGTGGGATTCGAACCCACGCTTACTAAAAAATACTGCTATTTGCCTCCGGCATACCTAGACTTTATCTACTGCGCTAAACTGCTCACAATAATTCCGCCTTCATTTTTATCTCATATACGAATCTCGGCTGTTTAAAATATGGTCCGAGAACATGCGGAATGCTGTTTTCCCTAAAAAATTGGACTCGGCTGACCTTTGACACGTCAGACCTAGTTGTTTGACTATACGATGAAATTTTTTGCTACGACAACTGGTATAGGTATTATAACAAATTTGTATTGCTACGAATGCAACCTTGTTTTTGTAGACAAACATTTCTCACTGTATACACCGACTTCGTAGCAATACAAATCTCTTATAATACCCATATAGGTTGTCGTAGCAAAACAGTTTGATGATAATATGTATTTGGCCCCCGTGAATAAGGATCAATCAGTGTCCTAGTTGAAGGTATAGTACTTTTAGCACATGGTTTGAACCTCTCTGCCAATCAGATGCTGTAAAAACTGTGGATTATATATCATGTAGTCCCCCACTTTTCATTTAGTCAATGGTTCCGGTTGACCAATCATCATAATGCATTTTTGAGGTCACACTTAGCTGTGACGATATACCAAGACTATATACTTTAACCAAGGTCACAGGTCAAGGTCACTAAACTACAATGCAACATGCTGTAATCATTAAGATGCATGAGCATATGAAGTTGAGAGACTGTAGCTGCAGTCCTTTTTGCGCAACAAGACTAAAAGTAATACCTTAGTTTCACTTTCATTCCTTCATAATTTGATATTGTTTTCAATATTTTTGGTGAGCAATGATTGGCTATATTTATTTTTCATAATCGCATTAGAAAATAAATAAATTAGGGCACGCCTTCACAGAATTTTTTTCTCATAGCCAATATAAGTAATATATAGAATATTTAGTTTCATGGAAGTATGGAAAAACTTTAGTGTGTCTATGTTTTTTTCCATGCCTCCATGAAAGCAAATAAAATTCTATATAAACCACATTGAAACAAAAACCAAGGTAATAATTAATGGATTTGTACAACTTCCAACACATTTTGAAATGTTCGATTTATTTTCATATCAGACATACATAATGAGCATGCAGAGCCATCTTAAAACTATCTAAATTACCATCTATAGCAATTAACCCTTTCCTCAATAGACACTCATATTACAAGGGGTGTTTCATAAATGCAACTTGATCAATAACTTCAATAATATAAGTGCAAAATGCATGTGTGATATATCAGAAGAAAGAGCAATTCTTCACCTACACAATGGTATAACGCATGGTAATATCACATAATTAAGTAAGTCACCACATGAACCGTAAATGACCCAAAGTTGAGGGCACTGGACCATTTTTGTGTATTTTTTAGGTAATTTTTCGAACAAATTCTGATACTAAAATTGCAAAAGCGGTTTTATTATTTGAAATAATTTTATGAAACTTTCAGTCATATAAAATAAAACAATTATGCACATATCATGCAGTTTAAATTATACTATTTTATTAAAGTTATTGATGAAGTTGCATTAATTATGAAACACCCCTCGTAACACATTTAATTTGTTCCTCCACTCCAAAAAATAGTTCTACTTCATACAGTTATGAATATGCACCAGATCAATAATTTCCTATATCTTAGCAGATGGTAGCTTCAACTAGGGTGAAAGTAAAGCAGAATGTTCCTAAAGGAGCATTCTGCTTTTTAATCAAGAACCTGTCTTCAATACTGAAACGAAGCAATGGGGGAATGGGTCAAGACTAGGTTTAGACACCAGATGAACCACTACAGTTATCATTAATCATTTTAATGATGAGACTATAACTTATGACTGAAGAGAAAATATATAATCAAGACAATTTTGAAATAACTTTGTGAGAAAATTAATGATCTGGAACACTATTAAGCAAGGGCCAGTATGGCTCTAAATCGCTCACCTGGGTCATATTGACAATGAATGATCTGGAACCATTTAAATAATATTGGTAAAGTACTTGTGGAAGTTACACCATCCAAAATTAGTTTCAGAGAATAAGACCTTTAAAGTTTTCACTATATAACTCTAAATAAAACTGTGACCCCCAGGCTGCCATTCTTGAGGCAATTTTATTTTGCAAATGCTTTGAAAAATAGTTATGCAGTTCTGTCATTTCTTTCTGAGACCACTTTTGTCCGTCTTTTTGACACTTCTTTTACTCTTGCTTGACCTCTCAACTTCAATTTCTCCTCCTCATCCTCATCACTATCACCTGAGGCATTAAAGTCTGTATTGAATTTGTATACATCAGGCTGTTGTGGCTCCTCGGTAGATTGCCTGTATTCATAGTTTGTTTACATCATTCTCCTGATCTCTAACAATATCTAGGAAATACACATTGTGCAATGATTTTCGAACATAATTGGCCTGTATGTTCAAATCTTGCATGAGAAGAATCTTCCCTAGCGTTACCCGCTCGATATATGACTACATTGCTCGATAGCGGGTCATGTGAACCTTTGACAAATGGCCAAGATGTCTTCATATCTGCTGCATCTCTGTGTCAGAATGGTTCATCACCTAGAAAATGTATGAAAATGGTATTGTAACTGAAACCAAAGCACTACTAAACTCTCACAAGATGTCCATGGTCACAGACTCACAGAGGTGTAAGGAGAATGTCAACAAAAATAATAAAACATGCTCTACAGTAAAACCTCAATATTAAGAACACATTTGGGATCGCTGTCAGCTGGTCCTAATAATGAGGTGGTCTGATGATCAAGTTTAACCCATTACTGCATAAGTACACAATTTGTTCAGTTATGAATATGTTCCCTCAGAAATATGTCCTATATCATGGAAGATGGTTGAGAAATATGTCCTATATCATAGCAGATGGTTGCTTAAAGTAAGCAGAATGCTCCTGTCACAGAAGTAGATGAATATGACTTGGGAGTCACACAAGACATGGAAAGCACTGTCACAGAAGTAAGACATGGACAGCACTGTCACAGAAGTCAAAGAATATCTTTTGGGAGTCACACAAGACATGGACACCACTGTCACAGAAGTCAAAGAATATCATTTGGGAGTCACACAAGACACGGACACTGTCACAGAAGTCAAATAATATCATTTGGGAGTCACACAAGACACAGACACCACTGTCACAGAAGTCAAAGAATATCATTTGGGAGTAACACAAGACACAGACACCACTGTCCAAGAATGCTAGGTAAAATTGTTGTATGTTACTGTTCTAAATCCAGAATTTTCAAAAATTATTTTCAAAATAGGATCTGGATCCAAACTGTTTGCATTTAGGTAATCACTGCTACAATAATATCACCACATTCATGCAAAGAGATAATAAACGAGTTGACTAAATTAATATTTATTTTAGTCGACAAGTTTAATAAAAATGATAATTAATGAGCACAAATGCGAGATTCTATTAATCACATAAACATTTGAAAAGCCTATTTAATGTTTTTGAAACCCCTCCGCTATATATATATATTTTCCGCCAAGATGTGGTGTTGTTTATGGTATCAATCATGATATGGAATCAAAAAGCCATATACATGTATATCATAGTTTTCATACTTACATAGCCTTGTCTATCTTGTACAGGACTTGAATTTCATGATTTTCCCAGCTGACAACCTGTACTGGCCAATAAATTTTCTTAGGTACACCATGTCCAGGAACACGACTCCAATATATATCCATTCTGAAAAATCAAACATGTCGTGTGTAATTTGTCAAACTACAAGTAGTGGGAGTATATTAATAAATGCATGTTTCCAGTTTACCATAGAGTGTTTTCAAATTGCTCATTTAAAAGATAGATCTTCTAAATTGTATTTTTATAAAAGATTTTTATCATCATGCAAGCTCTTATTCTGAATTAACATGTCCACTTTTCTTAAGATACCTCCCCCCCCCCCCCCCCCCCCCCCCCCCCAAGTTAACTTGCTCATTTAACTCAAATCGCAAAGAGAGTTAATTATACAGTCATGTTATAATCATTATATTCATATTCTCCTTTATTATTCACTGACTAACAGTACATGTATATAAAAATGAAGAGTTAGGAAGAAAAAAATTATAATTAACCTATTCTCCCCTGAATTTTTCAGTAGATAATTCCAGATTCCAATAAAGTATTGCCCATTTTGGGCTTTGTAAGGTTGTTGGGGTTTGTTTTATTTTGCAAAAATGACAAACAGTGAATACCCTGATCAGAGGGCTTCTATAGGAGCCAATTGATCTGGATCTACACTGTTTTCTCAGGACAAGTGTACTGTATTGTATTGTATAGGTACAATAACAAGTTGGAACCACATGTGTCTGTCGTGTGCTACCCCTCTACCCACTTATTTGCTAACACACCCCCTTTCAATCCCTTCATACACAGAGTATGATATAGCAATGAACAGGCTTAAGAAGACCGAATTTAGAATTCCACAGGTCGCGAAAACATGTTACATTTCAACCCGGAAGTTGAGGAATATTTCGAAAAACGTCAAATAACGTCATGAAAGGACAATTATTTATTGCTTTTTACCTCATTCTGTGTAAGATTACTCTAAAATTAAATCATCCCTAAAAAAAAGTCCCTATGGGTGTCACTCATTAACTCAGTCACATCAGTTCATATAACGCTAAGATTTCTTGTTTTAGTCACGTGACCAAATCTTGTTCTTTGAGACCCGATATGATTGTGGGGCCCATTTAGGGTAATGGTTTTGTCACCACTGTAAAATGGTTGTCAATTAACATTAATGTATCAACCTATTACGATATTACAGGGCTTGCAAGTGCCCATATTTTCTACTTGCAAAACCAGGTTCCAACTTGCTTTTTCAACACAACTATCTACAAATTGATGTTTCACATCATTTTGATCAAAATTATAAGATAAACATTACTTTGTTGAACTTTCATTCTGTATGCTAGATTACTCATGTAAATAAAGTTTCAAAAATAATAACTAGTGTGTTTCTTTTTGTGTATATACTGTACAGTTACTATTCTGAACTCTAAATAAGTCTTTATTTGCAGTCCATCCCATATAGTAAATTTTCATTCAAAACAGCAAGGTTCGCAGATTATTTAAACACGGACTATAGCTGAAACTTTGTAACTGGGTCGTTTTGTCAAGGGGACGAAAGGGCCGTGTTATATTTTCAGAGTTCGATGTTTATGGATGATTTTTTTTTATCTTTGGTGAAGACAGTCGGCAGACAGTACACTATATTTCGAAAACGCTTTCACTATCGTCCATAATATTATGTTCAAGAAAGATGTGCTTCTTTCTACCATTTTTAGGACAGATTTTAGCGATGCGTGGTTCGTCCCATTTTCGCACAAAGCAATAAAACCCAATTACTTCGTAAGTTCCGTAACGTGGTTTGGGCAAGCTTTCAGTCTGTGTTCGGCTGTTCTTCCTTAAAGCTCTCGTCAGCCTTCCGTTTGTAAACGCTAGAAGGACGGATCGACTGGAAAACGTTGATATTTGACTTTAATTAACATCGCCATAGTTTGAGGTCACTAGCTGATAGACTGGTTCCCTTTTTTCTATTGCTGATTCGGCGTTGGAACGTATGAAGCCGGGCTATCAATCATGCGCATGCGTAAAGGATGTCGGCCTGTCTTTTTGAGCATTATGAAATTTCCGAAATTTTTACAAACTCATTTTCAAACAAGAAATATCTTTAAAAAAGATATTCCGTCGCAGGTTAAAGTTTTTTGTGGGATACAGTATTCACTCAAGACTGATTCTGGCTAACATCTTTCGTAAACAGACTTTCCCACAAGCTAAATTTAGAGCTTATCCACGCTAAATTTAGAAATGATGACATAGTAACGCAGTAATAATTTAGACTGCATCTCATTGTTTTGCCAGGTTTACACTCGCAAGATAGATGTGAAAAAATAACAGAACGCCAGTCTAGGCCATTTTGGCATATTGGCCGATAAGAGTACTGCATTTCAAGCACGTGGTCATTGACCAGGATTTCTGATCATTCCTGATTGGTTAAATTGTTTCATACAGTAGCGGTCAAATTGGGTCAATAGACAAAACAGACCCGTCTGCGACGGGAAAAAATGTTAAGAACTCATTTTTGGTGAATGCATACAGTAATAAAATACTATTTTCCCGGGAAAAAATTGGATTTTCGTTCCGGAAGGGACTTTTTAAGTTTTATGTCCTATTCGTAGTTTACAGCATACCCTGTTTTCATAGGTAGGTTGCATTTTGTTACATCCGATTTCATTTCAATTTCTCAGAATATAAGCATGAAATGTTCATGGTAGTACAGTTTTAGTATAAATTATAGATAACTCAATAAATAAAATGAAATTTTTTTGAAAAAAAATATTTTTGGTAAAAATAGACGAAAAATTGAAAAAATGAGAAAAAATGGATTTTTTAGATAAAATGATCTATATCTTTTTTAAAAGATCCGGGACCCTGTGTTTTTATTTGCTATTTCACTAAAACTTTTTGTTTGCAAGGCTAAAAACAACAAATAAAAAAATGGGTAATTAGGTTGCTACAATTTGTAGGGCAATTTTCACTGTGCCTTATTCTCCCATTATAAAAAAGTGGGTGGGGTACATTTTACTCCTTTCCAGTGAAATCAAACATTTTTATTTTGGATCTTGATAAAACATTATTTTCAGGGTTTATTCTTACTAAGGTAATATAAATTAGGATACTTTTTGTACAAATAGATTGTTTAAATAAAGATTGAAAAACCGTAGTACAAAAAAGTAGGAGTTTTTATGAAGCTTCAATTTTAGGGGGGTAGCCTTGAAAAATCTCAAATTGTGAAAAAGAAAGGTCCGGTACCCCCACTTTTTACACCTGTTTTGTCATAGAAACTAATTTTATTGTCCGTATGCAAAGTTTGAAGAATTTGGTAATTACTTTCCAAAGGTGTACCTACCCCCTTAAGCGGTAGGCCTAAAACACGAAATGGAAATATTTTGACGAAATGGAAATTTTGGTGGCGAAATGGAAATTTATTTTTGGGAAATCAGTTATATTAGCATAGAAAAAAGATCAAAATCAAAATTTATTGTTTATGTATATATAGAAACTAGTTTTAAGACAGGTAGCAGTCATTTAAAATCGATTTCGCATACTTGAGGGTAGATATATATAGAAATTTATTTTGTAAGAAATCAGTTATATAAGAATCAATTAACATTTTAAATCAAAATTACTACATGTATTTCATAATATATAGAAACTAGTTTGAAGACGGGTGGGAGTGATTTAAAATCGGTTTTTCATACTTGACAGTAGCATGGAGAAAGGACCCTTTCTCCATGACAGTAGATATAGCTCAATATATGAAGATTTTTCCATTCCGTCATGGCGAAATGGAAATTTATTGGTAGGATTGGTTTATAATAGCATAGAATGATGTTTTAAATCAAGATTTATTGTTTCAGTATCTATAGAAACTAGTTTTAAGACAGATAGAAGTGCCTTAAATTCGATTTTTCATACTTGAGAATAGATATATCTCTATATATTAAGAATGATATTTCCATTTCGCACTGGCGAAATGGAAATTTATTTAAGGGAATCAGTAATATTAGCAAAGATTAAAGTTTTAAATAAAAATTAATTGTTTCTGTATTTATAGGAATATAATTCAGACAAATTTAAGGGATTCAAACTCGATGTCCATACTTAAGAATAGATATATATGGATCTATACCGTGCATAGAAAGCTATTTCCATTGCGCATTGTTAAGGTAAACGGCGAAATGGAAATATTTCTTTTACAAAATAAGATTTTTAAACTCGGATTCAAGTTAGAAAGCAATGTTTATTGTTTCAGTGCATAAAGAATATAGTTTTAAGGCAGTGAGAAGTGATTTACACTCAATATTTATAGTTGAGAAAATAAATATCTCTATACAGTATATAATATTTCCATTGCGAACTAAAGCGGCGGAATGTAAATATTTCCATTAATTTCTCTTATTTTTGATTGGAAAATTGTATTATTATCATATTATTGTGTTATAAATAATAACTCTACGTTATTTATGTGTACCAAAATGCGTATTATACCTCGATTTTCAATTGCGCGGTATAGTGTTTAATCATGCTACCTGAAGGTTAAAGGTGATCAGGTTAAAGGTATATCGATCCGTATATCCGTTTGCCGCGTTGATTGACACGTGCCTTTGACACACTTATCAACAACGCAACCCTTAAACTAATCAGACACGACACGCGCTGACTGACGCAATGGAAATATAACAAAATGTATGTTATTTTTAGAAGAAAAAGGCACAGTAAATATATTATAATTCCAAAAACGCATTTTAAGTGAAATATTAAGTGATTTTTTTAAAGAATTAAAGGATAATCCTGTTAA
The DNA here is from genome assembly GCA_922989275.2 of Gari tellinella. Classification (NCBI taxonomy): domain Eukaryota; kingdom Metazoa; phylum Mollusca; class Bivalvia; order Cardiida; family Psammobiidae; genus Gari; species Gari tellinella. The sequence goes on along the minus strand of OV277869.1, from coordinate 13,622,919 downwards.
GTAACTACATGTACTCGTTTGATGTTGATTGAAATACTGTTTTATTTTTCACACATACACATTGCAATGTTAACGGTACATTTGATTCGCCGAAACTTTCTCATTAAATAACTAATGAGGAGCGCAACATTGTCATTAATGAAATAATTAGAAGTGATTTAGCGGGAAAATGCTTTAATCCATGGCGGTTTCAAGCACCATTTCTTGACAATCGATTCATGGTCCTCGCTGTGTAAAGACCAACAACAACAACGCATGAAACGTTTTAAGGGAGACAAAGGCAGAAAATGTCAAAACGAAGTAATTTCAACAAATGGACAGAGGTCGGTAATGAGAACACCAACGGCAGGGAAAAACCAAACCAAACCAAACGAAAACGCGCAGAAAGATCTAGAACACCTTCATCAAAACGACGACTTGTGTGCCAATAGAAAATTTTAAAACATTCAGTGTAAATACAATCGAACGTCGATATCTCGAACTCGCTGAACTCGAACTAAAATATATTTCAATACATGAATTACATACTTTCATGTTCGGTTAAGTAGTACATACCCGTAGTTCAAAGTTAATCCACGTTTTAACTTTGAATTACGGGTATGTTCGACATAACCGAGTCGATATTTCAAAGTTCGAGTGCATTCAACTTACTGTGATAGGGGAATGCTTACCGCAGTAAGAAAATAAAACAAAAAGATCTTTTAGCACATTAATTGAATTATTTCATGTTCGATTAAGTCGAACATACCCGTAGTTCAAAGTTAAGCCACGTTTTAAATTTGAACTTCGGGAATGTTCGACATAACCGAGTTAGATACAATCAAAAATTAGAACCACTTAGTATACGTGTGCAGTTAATACCTCTCTATTATGGCCACTTAATTGTTTTAACTGTTAGGTGTTTACGACAGGTGACTGTGTAAAGCGAGATACAATAAAAGATAAAGCTTCTTTATGATATTTCTGTTTTACCGTTACCTTGCTTTCAGATGTCACTTGTCTTTTATTTACATGTATGTACATGTATAATCAATTGGCATTCGTTTCATTGATCATAATAGAGAGGCTTTATTTTATATCTAAAATCAAACTTCGCATGAAACATGAGAGGCGAACACTAATATTTCTATTTATTATGTATAATAATATAGTAAAATATTACCTCTTGCAACCTTACTGTATAAATGTGATAGCATGTACATATATATGATATTAACCCCTTCACTGCGTGTAACTAAACTTTACATGCAGCTTTCAGAAAACCAAGACGCCGAGAAATTTATTATATGCCTGTGACATACTCGCAGTGAGGGGGTTAAACACCGTTCGTTTTGCAATGTGATTTAATAATGTACATACATGTAGCTCTAGATAGGGATAATGTGTTGTAGCTACTGATTAAAATTGTCTGGATCCATGAATACGTTGGAGAAGACGGTATAATTTTCCAATCAACGCGTTTACCACTGAGATACAGATAGATCTAAATAGTCACACATTTTTTTAAAAACTGTATTTTCATAATTTTAATGCGATTGTGTTTAGACGGAAAATAATAACGCATTCTCCAACGCTCATTTAACTGTTCCGCAAAGTTCCAAAAGATAACGACAAAATCATACAGACTAGTTTAACATTTCATTATACAGTAAAACCTTTCAATTATGACCACATAAAAAGCTAAGTGATTGCAATCGCATGTGCGAGCTATAAGCTATAAGACTGAATTCTCCGTTAAGAAGTCACCTGTCTTAAACGCTGGAAAATTAACACAATCTTGTGATCGTAATAGGGATGTCTTACTGTATATGTGTATATATGTATCCTGATATCATGTATCTATTTGGTTTGCTATAATGCTTCATGCAATACATAATTGATTGATTGATTGATTGTTTACTATATAGGTATAATAAGTAATGTCGGCGTAATATATGATTTAAAAAAAAAAGATGATGTATTAGCCTTTTTAAAACAATTTTATTTTCTTAAACATTGCGCGACGCGTTTCACCATATCATAATGCGCAATATAATATTGTGTGACGTCATGACGTCGTTGTTAGGTTGTCGACGTCGTTCCTTTCTGTTGACGTACATCTGTTTTCTTAATCATAAATACAGCTTTTCCCGGTAGTTTCCGGCATAACGCAGACATTACTTATTATATATACATGTACAATGTATATAGTAACTGATCGCTTTCATTTTCATGCAATTATAAATTGTTTCAGTTTGAAAAACTTTCTTCCTTTACAAACAGTGCAACTTTGACGAGTACACATGTATTTGGCAAACAGTGTAGACCCATATGATATGGTTCCTATTTTAAATTCGTCTGGTTAATAGACATCAGAGATTTTGACTTAGAGATAGCTTTTTATCGATTCAATTCAATACCTACCGTTTTCCTTTCCATTGCGCAAAGCCGATAAATATTCTTTACGCAATGAAAAGAAAAAAGTAATTCTCTTCCGCCTATCTTAAAACTAGCTTCTATTTATAGTCTATGTATACTGAAATAATAAATCTTGATGTAAAACTTTATTCTATGCTATAATAACTGATTTCCTTAAAATAAATGTCCATTTCGCCATGGCGGAATGAAAATATTCTTCGTATATAGAGATTTATCTACTCTCAAGTATGAAAAATCTGTTTTCAATCACTGCCACATGTCTTAATAATAGTTTCTTTATAAACGGAAACAATAAATCTTGATTCAAAACTTGATTATATACTAGTATAACCGATTTCCTAAAAATAAAATTCCATTTCGCCATGGCGGAATGGAAATTTTCTTCATATATAGAGACATATCTACTCTCGAGAATTAAAAATCGGTTTTAAATTACTGCCACCTGTCTTAAACTAGTATCTATATATACAGAAACAATCAAATTTAAATTAAAACTTAATTCTATGCTTATATATCTGATTTCCGGAAAATAAATTTCCATTTCGCCATGGCGGAATAGAAATATTCTTCATATATAGAGCTATATCTACCCTCAAGTATTAAAAATCGGGTTTTTGTCATTGCAACCTGTCTTAAAACTAGTTTCAATATATACTGAAACAATCAATCTTGATTTATAATTTTGTCATATACTAATATAACTGATTTCCAAAACATAAATTTCCATTTCGCCACGGCGAAATGGAAATATTCTTCATATATAGTGATATATCTACTCTCAAGTGTGTAAAATCGGTTTTAAATTACTGCCACCTGTCTAAAACTAGTATCTATATAAACAGAAACAATAAAATTTAAATTAAAACTTAATTCTATGCTTTTATATCTGATTTCCGAAAAAAAAAATTCCATTTCGCCATAAAAATTTCCATTTCGTCCATTTCGCCAAAATATTTCCATTTCGTGTTTTAGGCCAACCCTGCGTTAAGTGCTGGGTTTCCCGAAGTTATAAATAGCCGAGATATGAACAGAACAGATGGGCGAATAGCGATAATTATTTAAAATACTGCAAGATTAGAACTGAAGGGTTAGACAATAGACACTGTGTTCGTCTTTACCAATTTAAACTTACATTTTGGAACGTCTGAACATCAAAATATACACTCGCAATTTGTTTCAAGTGCTGGATTTTTCAGCTCGCTTTTTCAAAATTCCACTCGCATTTTGCGAGTTCGCAAGAGCGAAGTTCGAGCACTGCACACTCATTCTCAATAAGAAGGTGCACTTAACCAATTATGGTGTCCTTGTATTGTACAATGGTCTGAATCCTCTACAAAATCAAACTTACAATATCTTCTAATGCAGACATAAAGTATTGTTCCTGGCACATACCTTTGACTTTATTATTCTTCATATTTCTTGTCAAATTGCAGACTGAATATACAATTCTGTAAGGTTTGTTACTGTCCCCGATAAGGTATCTCATTTTGTAGTATCATTTTCTCAAATAATCTATTAATTGTAGATTTTTTTTACATGCAAGTCGTATTGCATATGGTCCTACCTACCAGAAACTGAAGATGACATCATCTTAAAGTTTCTTTGTTGAAAGCAGAACCTTGTTAGTTAAGTGTCTCTTAAATCTTAATTAATCACAAATTCATTTACCTTATTCATTACAAAGTAAAAATATGTATCTCTTTTTACGAATAAGCTACTTTTTTATACGTTATAATTTCATGTAGCACTCATTTTGTTATGAAGCAGCATCTATAGTTAGTATAAAAGGACATTGCCTGCATTAATCGTCTATGAAATTAGTTTCTCCCAACGTTTGTTTTAAGACAGTAAGGTTTGTTACACCTTTTAACACATACGTGTTAACTATATTGAGTGGTGATTACACCATTTTAAAGAATACAGATAAAGGATATAATTGATATAGATATATATTACTGACACCGTAAGAACAACTATAAAGTAGACTTTGAACTGTGTTCGTAAGGTTCATTCTGTAAGGTTAGTTACCAGGAAATAAATAAAGCTGGAAGTTTTAATCAATATTGTACAGAAACGTTTGCTTCCGTCATGTGTTTAAGACATGACGTTAATGGTTGGAATACATGTCAATGAAGCCAATTATAGTGAGTATATGTGCGGAGAGAAGTGTACACATGTCTTGTTTTGGTAACATTCTAACTAGCAGACACAGTAAGGATTTTTCACAATACTTTTTATATTTTATATGACCGTTTTTATAGCAAGTATCTTGTTAAAATAATGTTTTTGCTAGCAAAGTACAATTCAAACTTAATACAGAGAAAATACTATAGTAGAATTATGTTTAAAGATATGTAAGGTTCGTAGATTTGGTAACTAACCTTACATGTCTTTAGCAATGTCAGTGAATATCAATTGCTTTGTAGAGTTCACGTATTGAATTGATTATCTTATTCTAGAAGGAGTTGTTGTGCCTCAAATGTCTTACAGTGACTGGAAAACGCTGGTCTAAATTGATTTTATTTGTTTGTAAATATCACGAGATAAAATTTGATTGTCTATCAAAAGTGAAGTTTTATCATGTATATGCCCTATTAATTATTCGTAAATTTACAAAGATATTCGTGTAAAAATGATTTTATATTACTGCAGGCATTGATTTTTATCCTGGTAGTATATAAGTCAAGTAACTGTCTGTTTTGCTAATAGTAAGGTTAGTTACCCATAGTAACGAACCTTTCTTATTAGTAATGGTAGCGTCTGGCGAAGTCAACAAAAGAAAAAGGGGTATAAAATAGAGAAAGAACGTAAAGTGACCTCAGAGGGTATCAATTATACATAAGAAAGGCAAGAGCACGGAAGAGCAAAGAAGAGAAATAATTAAAATACCAACGGACAAGCAGGTAAAGAAACAGAGGAAAGATCGTCGAGCCAGTGCAAAGGGCCATGTCACTCATGTGATGGACTGAGTGGGGACGCAAAGAGAATGGCGGACGATGCAGTTAACACATGAACATTTAATTTACAATAAAAGATGCTAGCTATTTCTTGAAATGAGCACAGTCACCAAGTTGTTCCATTACGAATTCGATTTGTTTGGTAATGGGTTAGTTAGATGCTCCAGAGAAAGAGGTGCGGATACAGAAAACCCGGGTGCTTTTTCCTACTCTTATTATCAACAGATTTATTTAGGTCAATCTGATGTCTAGTGTGAAGCACATACATCGGATATAGGTTTATATAAACGTCTCATCCAAAGAACTTGGTCCGGTGGAGAATCAAACCCATGCCCTCTGGTATCGCAGTCGAGTGTGTTACCACTGGACCTCGTCTGCCGGCGTACCATTAAAACAATGAAGTTCTCAGACATCAATATAGGTGATTTTGTTGAGACTAGATATGACAGCAATGTATACAGCCCTTAGATAGGGAAGGTTTTAGAGATGATGAAGACGATGAGGTTGAGATCACAATGATAAATTTGGAAATTAAAAGAATGAATTCCAAGGATATTTATTCTGTGAAACAACGAGACCTTGAGTCCTTGAGTTTAAACCTAATCAATTATCCAAACAACTTACTTTTAGTTTTGAAGATAACTTTAAAGCGTTTGAAAGTAAAGCAGGATGTGCCTTAAGGCTGCTCTAATCTACCATCTGCTAGGATATAGAAACTATTCTTATGATGAACATTTATAACTGTATAAACTATAAAGCTGAGCTATTCTCTTTAGTGGAAGAATAATTAAAGACATTAAAATGCATAATTGTGGTGTAATGGACAAAGGCAAGAAAAGTTATGAGTCCATGGGACTCACATCCTTTCACCAAATGAGTCCCTGGTAAATTTTATGAGTATCGGACTCAAGCTCGATGCGCAGGTAAAAATACCTTTGGATTACATTCATGGAAAATGTGAAAAAGTTATTACAATGATTGAAACATGACGACATACTTTGGACACACAGCCATGATATTTTCTGCACAGTTGCAGAGCCTTTACCTACAGGGAAGTCACAGCGAATGTTTAAACTGAGTAAAACAAGACATAGACACAGTTGAAAGCAAAACGTAACTCCAATATGTTGAGCGCAACTCAGAGGCACAAACCTTACATAGTGGTAGATCTATATTGTACAAACATAGCAACATTCATAGCAAGAAAATACAGAGTTATAAATCTTTCTATTTAAATAAGTGTTTCCAAATGTATTTGCTGGTTTGCTTTTGTTAAACTGTTTTGCAATAGTTAGAAAGTTCATTAAGTGTTAATATTTACTAGTAATGAACCTTACACTGTGAACGAACCTTGCATATAAACATTTAACTTACATTTTCTTAGGTACAAAAGAGATCCATAATAATGATTAAGTCAAGTCTGTATGTCATTATATAGACGAACACAACATGTAAACAAAGGTAGTGTTGATGTTGGTATCTGGAACATGATGTCCAATGTTTACATGATCTAAGGTTGTTCGATCAATTTTAACTGCATTCAGATTGGCCAGTTTATTTATGTACAGTATAAAGTACATAACACTGTTGTTTCTGTGTATGATAAATATTATTGTTTCAAAATACACTCTTATTTGGTCCTTTAAGTCTTGCATTTACTAACAGCATTTGTAGAAACGTTTGTGGTAAGGTTAGTTACTTGTGGGTCAGCTTGTTCAAAGGTTACAAATATTTATTTATATGGAAGTAATATGTTAAAACTGCATTTGGATTTGACCCAGCACCAATAATTCTAATGTTTCTAAACACTTGATTAAAAAGAACATCGAATTACGTCGTATATTGCAAATGTTAGGCATTGCATTTATACAGTATTACAAAAATATGTTTTTCCAAATACACAAATTAGCTTGCAATCAGTTTTCCAACGAGTATATTCCATTTTAAGGAAGATCATTTATAGGGTATATCTAGTACACTTGCATACTAACTTTAAACAGTATAAGTGTTCAAATACTATTTAAATAAACATGCCAAACTCATCTTAAAAACAAACTACCCATACAGTAACTAACCTTTCACTAGAGAAAAGCAGAGGTTTGCTTGAATGACCGTATAACAATTGATAGTTGATTCATGTTCAAGAAAATTTATAATATTGCACACAAAACATGTATCAATTGATATAATACAAAACATCAAAGAAATTTTGAATTTCATTTTTCACTTATTAAATATTCTATGTGCACCTTTTTATTGAGAATGCGTGTGCAACATACTTTGGGTCGATTTATCATTTTGTGTTTAGATCTAGTTCGCCGTTGATTTTCATATCTATAGATGTTACAAAATAATTTCTAAATAACTATCGCTTCTGTCACGAATGAAGATTGTTCTTCATTCGTGCTTCGGCTGAGTTACAATTTTGTTTTCAATATATTCTAGACTCTATAGTTGCTGCAGACAGAAAATAATGACACTGAACAGGATGTTGGGCATATGTTTTCAGGGATGAGTTTTTCTTTTTGAAAAAATATGAAAGTTGGTATTTACTTACGTTCATTTAAAGATTTTGTCGAAAAAATATTTCAAATCTGAATGTCTTAAACCAACTAAACGCCCTCGCGGGTGGTTTAAAAGTTTTAGGTGAACGAGAGCATAAATGTCATGCAGTTTCTAAATGTGTTTGATGTTCTAAACTAGCTGATGGTGAAATGTAAACGTAGCAGATAAGGCAGCCCTGATATTTTGTTGTATTAAATTACACGAAATGACACCTGTTCAGGACTAGATTCTAAAGAATGTGCCGATGTATTTTCAACTTGTCCCGGATTTGGCGCGACAGGAGTGGAAACTGCTTACAAGAATGTACCATTTCCACACTCAGCGTACCATTTAAAAAATATCTATATTAAAATAATAAATTATCATTAATAGCTTATAAAAAAGGCGAAACATTGATTTATATAAGATACTTGAATGAAATAAATCATTTTTAAATGAAACATGGTGTTCCTGTGTCAGTATTATCTGTTGTCGTTTTCGTTGATAAGGCGGTTTTTATTCACTTTTAGCATGACATGTATCTTCGTAGTTTGTAGAACAGTTTCTATCCAGACGAGAGACCATCACAGAATTTCACCTGCGTCCAAACTGATTTAAAATCGGATAAGAAATGCATATAAAATAAAGAGAATATCGATTTAAGCAGACACCATAAATAGCAGTCTTCATTTCGACAGACGTAATAATATAACATGCCACTGAGTACTCGGCACGCGCTAATAATCGCATGTAGATCTAATTGGCTCAAGAGAGTGTGAAAATACTGAGGCACGTTTTGAACTTTTGAAGGATGGATTAAAGGTCTTCCGATTATAATTGATTCCTGATAAGTGTTTTTGCATGCAACAGGTCAATCATTATTTCGTCAAAATAGTGTTTAAAGACATTTCCCGATCTAGTTTTGGGGCTTACACCTACCCAGGGAAAATCTTGTGCTGCACGATCTCGTGCATGTAGCAAAGAATCATCGAAGCGTCTCATGTGAGGCCCGCTTCTTATATTTGGTGATTTAGTTTGGAAAAACCCTTAAATATGAGTTTGTCAGGGCGTCTCTAGACTAGTGGTATTACGCACACAAGTCCAATGCTTCAACAGTTGGTTTCACGCCTATCGAGAACACTTTTTTGTGGGGGGGGGGGTGTCTTTAACAACTTCTTTGAAACGTGTTGTCTTCATGTCGAGTGCATCTCCAGGCCCACATGGAAGATTGGGCTTGCCTAAATGTGTAGCCTCAGTAGATAAAGTCGTTATTATTATCATTATTATTATTATTAATTAACAAGCAGGCCGTAGTTAATTAACAAGCCGACCATTCCTAGAATGAAGGTGTTTTTTTTATGAGATAATTCCTAGATTCCTTTAAAAAATATATTTAAAAAAAAAACTCTTTGTAAAGGAAGCAGCCAGATTTATTAAGCGTGGTAACCTCTCTATGTAAACGTTGCTACAGGTTGCAGGACAAAGTTCTCTACTACTCGAATGTTGGGGATCCAGGTCGTCTATTACAGACCGAAACCGGTCCTGTCTGCAAGAACGGCTTGTTTACAGATTGTTTATTTTATAGACAAGGCGTTTACAAGAATAAGAAATCATTAAAAACGTCCGGCACAACATACAAAATCAAAGACAAAACTTTTACTAGTAAACGTTTATGGCAAAATAACTACGTGTAATACAGTCATTGTAATTGACTCAAATAATGAATGTTACTTTAAAATTGTGCCAAGCTGTTGCAATCTTAGCGACGACTATACTCGCCTTTAGTAAAAGTACAATGCGGAAGACGTTATTCATTACAAATAAACACATTTATGCTGAAACTGTTATGTGCATTGCCAACAGTAAAGAGACAGACCAGTAGTCAGGAAACCCGGCGTCTGGGCCCGAGGTTATAAGACTTAAAATGAACTCTGTGCTCAAACCTTAATTTCGTTTACAGGCTCTAGTTGTTGAACTACGTGCTCAAAACTTTAATTTCGTTTACAGGCTCTAGTTTTTTACAAAATATGCTTTATTTGCTTTTAGTAGCTTCATTGGGAAATTTTTTAAAGCAGAATTATGTATACAAATACTAGTTACAGCACAGATATCATTTTAAGGTTTTTTTTATAACCTCGGGGCCTGATCATGCTCTGAATCGCTTGTCACTCCAATTAAATTAATGTCACCTTATATATATCTTTATTTCCTCCAGTGCGATACAGATCAGCTTCCGCAAAAAATCCAATCAGTAATAAATCGTTTTCCGCATTGAGAAGAGTAATAAATAAAATTCTCTTTTATGGAGATTCCATTGGTTTGGAGCCAAATTGATAAATATAAATATCTCATGTTGATGCGTGGCGTAAGCACAAATATTTCGTCAAAATTATAATTGTATCTGTCATGGTTAGTTTGGATCCAGGTTAGTATGTAAAACTGTCTTCTATGTATGTCCGTTAGTAGGGATCCAGATTAATAAATAACCCCCTTTTTCGTTTAATAAAAACATCTTATATTGAGATGGCATTGGTTTGGATCCAGATTATTAAATAAAAATCTCTGATGGGGACGCGTGGCGTCAGAAAAATAGTTCGTCAAAATAGAAATTATTTTGTTGGTATGTTGGATCCAGATTATTAACTTAAACAACTCAGTATATGGTGATTTCATTGGTTTGAATTCAGATTAAGGAATAAAAATTCCCGATATGAACGTATGGAGACGGTGCAAATATTTCGTCAAAATTGGAATGATTTCTGTCCGTTAGTTTTGATCCAGATTAATAAAAAATCACTTTTAAGTATGATGATTCCATTGATTTGTCACGCAAGTAAATCTAAGGCAGTTTGGACACATTTTCTTGTGTGACTGTCAAAGAAGAAGACAAAATCGCAGCAGAAGTACCCTTTTTTTTTCATTTTTTTTTTCATGGTTTTCGTCACACAAGTAGACCCTGTCAACTTGTGGCCCAACCCCATTTCATGTATATAATTGAAATAATATATGTTTAAACTAAAAAGTCTCAATTGACTCAAATAATGAATGTTATTTTAAAATTGTGTTGAACTACTGCAATCCTATAGCGACGACTATACTCGCCCTTTAAGTACTAATCATGTACCATGCGGAAGACGTTTTTCATTACCAAATTGGCAATAAACGCATTTTATGTTTTTATGTTCATTGCCAACAGTGTAGCGACAGATCAAACGTCAGGAATTCCGGCGTCAGGGCCCAAGGTGATAAAACTTAAAATGAACTCTGTGATTTCAGGACGTTAGGCTACCTGGATTTTCGCTACCTTAGCATGTTCGCTACCTTCTGGCTTCAGCTACCTAGACTTTTTAGCTACCCGTTTTTATTTTTCACACCTCTTATTTACTAATATGCAGGCGCCGTGCGCGCACATTATGATTTTTTTTCTAGAATCTACTGATCTGGATCTAAACTGACGTACAGAAATAGATAAAGGTTTATTTACTTATCTGGATCCACACCAACGAACAGAAGACTAGTCATTTTTTTTACCAAATATTTGCAGGTGTTACACGTCACGCACAGCAGACTTTTTCATTTATTAATCTAGATCCAAACCAAAGGAATCATCATCTTTGATGTATAAGTGATTTTTTCTTCAAATTATCTGGATCCAAACTCACAGAAAGAGATCATTTCAGTTTTGACAAAATATTTACACAGACGCCATGCGTCGACGTCAAAGATTCTTATTTATTGATCTGGAGCCAAACAAATGCTAGCTCCATATAAGTCGTTTTATTTAATAATCTGAATTCAACCTACGGACAGAAAAAATACAGATTTTACGAGCAAACGCCACGCATCCACCTCAGATCAGAGAATGTTATTTATTGATCTGGATGCAAACCAATGGAATCACCATATATAAATGGGTTTTATTTTATACTCTGAATCCAAAGTAACGGATAGAGATAATTACAATTTTTGACGGAATATTTGCACAGCCACCACATCTAGATCTATACAGATTTATTTATTAATCTGGATCCAAACCAATGCAAGCTCAATGTTAGAGATTTTTATTTAACACATGAGTCTATAATCCAGATTAAAACTAGAGGAACATAACATAAGGGGGTTATTTATCAATCTGGATCCAAACTATCTGACGTAAATATAGAAGAGAATTTTATATACTAATCTGGCTCCAAACTAACTGTGACAGAACTATAATGTCTTTCTTTCATCTGTGTTCACACGTTTGTTAACAAGTGTTCTCGAAGAAGCGCCTTTCAAAATTGACTACTGCTAATTTCATTTTTATCTGAACATTTTAGATTAGTAAACTTCAATAATTTAATCCTTTCATATACTCTAATATTACGTTAAATTTGAAGTATGTTTCATACTCATAGTAAATAAACTTAAACTACGATATTGGGTGATAAAAATAGGGGATAGTGAAAATTAACGGGTAGCGAAACGTCCAGTGTAAAAACACCCTGGGTAGCGAACTGTCTGACCTTGAACTTTTGCAAAGATAACAAAAATGCTTGGAATTGTGAATATCCAAATTTCATTATGCATAGAATTGGCACGAAAAGGTTAAATACTGTTTAATAGCGTTTATAGGATTCTACGACGTGCTATATTCAGATGCCTGTACGGCTAAGAGGGGTATACATCTTAAATAAAATGTACTTACATTTGTAAGAAACGAAAAAGTGACCACGTTTAGTAGGGAATGACAACAACTGCATTCTATTTTTTGGTTTCCAAAATCAATTAGATACCCGTTATCGAAACACTTATATTCAAGCTCTCTTGTATAAAATTTGGACAAAATATATACAAGAGCTCGGGCATCTAATAAGAAAATACTCATGGTCAAAGTTCCCTCTTTCATAACAAACAATATGGCAGCTCACTCATACTTTCCCAGTCACACAAGCCAGTCCAGTGTGTTTAATATATCAAGAAATAAAGCAACCAGTTTATTTCTGAAGGTTGAAATCAGATATTCTACAATAAACCAAAACCTACAAGAAAATATTGAAGTAAAAAATTAATCACTTACCCTCAGAAAGCATACGATCTCACAAAACCGACACGGCGAGATTTTACTAATGCACCGACACGGCGAGATTTTACTAATGCACCGTTTTCCTAGACTGGTCCACGTGAGATCAATATCGTTCCGGCGCTTACATCAAACCCATCAAAAAACTGAATGCGTCTCAACAACCCCGATCAAATGAAATATGATACCAGTCAACTTAGTGAAAACTGTGGTCTTGTCCATCCTGTATGGACCCCAATATATGTCCAATGTATAATGTGTCCAACTGCGTACTTCTGCTGCGATTGTACGGACACCAGGGATTTGTCACACAAGTAAATCTAAGGCAGTTTAGACACATTTTCTTGTGGGACTGTCACAGAAAACGAAATCGCAGCAGAAGTAGCCATTTTTCCCCGGTTTTCGTCACACAAGTAGACCCCTGTCAACTCGGACGCACACACGGACGGACGGACAGGACGATTACTATATGCTCCCGCATCTGTCGATGCCGGGGGCATAATAAAAGTTTTAGCGTAAACGAGTTTATTGGGAAAGAATAACGTTTTCCCCAATGTACTTATTATGGTAAAATGTTCAAGTCTCTAGATATCTAAATGAGAGAAGATTGAAAAAGGTGTCCATTTACATTGGAGAAGACATTATTCTTACCCCTTTAAATGCAAACAAGATGAAAATGCAATGAACTAAAATGTAGAAAATGACAACTTTTTTAAATTTCTAACTATCTATTTTAATCTGAGTGGCAAACAGTTTGGAGCCTGATCAGACATCCGGTTAACCAGTGTCTGATCTGGCTCCGGATTGTTTGCATTTGAAATAACAATTTAAGCGTAAACACGTTAGTTTGGAAAAAATAACGTCTTCTCAACAGAAGATAGCTTAAGGCAGACTGGGAGAAAAGCAGAATTCTCCTTCAGGAGCATTCTGTTATACTTCAAGCCTGCTTTAACCCATTACCCCCAGGCATTTAGACCTTTAATTCATTCCACCAAATTCAACCTTCTTTAAGTGGTCTCCTTTTTTCAAAACTAGCAACAGGCTGTGAGGGATAGGTTAAGCCACCGTCTGCTTAACTCTTTCAAAACCATGGACCTGTTTAAAATATACTCACTACATTTGCAAACAGTTTAGACCCAGATCAGAGGTCTCCTACAGGAGCCCTCTGATCTGGGTCTACACTGTTTGCAAATATAGACAAATATTTATTAAACTACCCAGAATTCCAAGTAGACTGGTTCATATATTGGTGACGAAAAAGATCCACAAGAGAACCTAATAACCCACAAGAGTTACTTTATGTTGAAACAGTCAAGCTAATGTTAAAGCTATGGAGTAAAGGGTTAAAATGAATGAACCAGTTAGTTACCTCTGGTAAAGCATCTCTGCCAAACGGGGGTGGAAACTCAATCTCCCCCCACTGAGCCTTGCAAATGTACTCCGCACACTGGTCAAGCTTGGCAGCAAGGTCAAGGACATATATGTTGCCATTGGTTACAACTGAAAACAAAAGAAAACCTGCAGATGAACTGTGAGACACATATAGGATCTGTCATGAGTCGATGTTTAAGACAAGCTGATCCCTATGGAGCGCAATCGTTGCCAATAATCTAGACATGTAGATGCTAACATCTATTTTGTAGTTTGTATAAAATACAAACCCGACTGTACAAAATATAAATGTGACTTGTCCATAAGTTAGTCATGACCATACAATGCTATTTTTAGAATTGACTTTCTGCTTTGTTCAAAGCAAACACCCGCTTTACATTTCATGAAATTGACAAATTAATCCTACAGATCAGAATGAAATTCCTCAAACCGTCACAAGCAAAGAACTGCATCCGAAAATCCAACTGAAATCATCTGTTTTCAATTAACTTGAACACAGATATAAACCGAAAGTTGCGGATTGACGACAGACATTGACATTTCTCCAGTGTACAGTTGACTCTTGCAAGTCGAGAATTACATTTCTCCAAATGCAAAACTAGCGAATTTTGCTATGACCTTATAAGGAATTTTTACGGAATACTACGAATATTAATTTGGGCGGAGTAAACTAAATCGGATCTTACCGGAATCGTTCGCCGGGGGTTTACCTAGCCCTATGATTTTACAGTGGAGAATACGTTATTCTTTCCCGTTTAAACGAACCGCAAAACACTAAAACATAGAAAAGTGCAACTTTTGGACAATTCTGATAATTCATGTTTATATTGGTGACAAACAGTTTGGAGCCTGATCAGACGCCGGTGTAACAGCCAATTCTTTCCCCCCTGCTAAAAGTTTCCCCGGGGAAAGAATTGGCTAGCCAAAACCTTCCCCGGGGAAAGAATTGGCTAGCCAATTCTTTCCCCCCCTAGTCAAAAGTTTCCCCGGGGAAAGAATTGGCTAGCCAATTCTTTCCCCCCTAAAAACTCATAATTGAGAATACTTTTAGCTAGCCAATTCTTTCCCCCCTAGTTGAAACTCTCCCCGGGGAAAGAATTGGCTAGCCAATTCTTTCCCCCCCCCCGCTATATTTTCGCAATTCAGAGGGGGGGGAAAGTTTTGGCTAGCCAATTCTTTCCCCCCCTCTCAGTCAATCTGCGGAATTGTATCCTTTTGACGTTATATGGAGGGGGAAAGTTCTGGCTAGCCAATTCTTTCCCCCCTATCTGTCAGTCTGTTGAAATGTATAATTTGGCTCTCTTTGAGGGGGAAAGTTTTGGCTAGCCAATTCTTTCCCCCCACCTCTCTTTCAGTCTGTGGAATTGTATACTTTGACCATCTAGGAGGGGGGAAAATTTTGGCTAGCCAATTCTTTCCCCCCTCTCTTTCAGTATGTGGTTTGGTATCCTTTGACTATATATGGAAGGGGGAAAGTTTTGGCTAGCCAATTCTTTCCCCCCTGTCTGTCAGTCTGTGGAATTGTATACTTTGACTATCTTGGAGGGGGGAAAGATTTGGCTAGCCAATTCTTTCCCCCCTATCTGTCAGTCTGCGGAATATCTTGGAGGGGGGAAAGTTTTGGCTAGCCAATTCTTTCCCCCCATATCTTACAGTCTGTAGAATTGTATACTTGGACTATCTCGGAGGGGGGAAAGTTTTGGCTAGCCAATTCTTTCCCCCCTGTCTGTCAGTCTGTGGAATTGTATACTTTGACTATCTTGGAGGGGGGAAAGTTTTGGCTAGCCAATTTTTTCCCCCCTCTCAGTCAGTCTGAGGACTTGTACCCTTTTGACTTGACATGGAGGGGGGAAAGTTTTGGCTAGCCAATTCTTTCCCCCCCTCCCCTCTCTTTCAGTCTGTTGAACTGTATACTTGGACTATCTTGGAGGGGAGAAAGTTTTGGCTAGCCAATTCTTTCCCCCCTATCTGACAGTGTGCAGATTGTATGCTTTGACTATCTCGGAGGGGGGAAAGTTTTGGCTAGCCAATTCTTTCCCCCTTATCTGTCAGTCTGGGGAATTGCATCCTTTCATTATCTTGGAGGGGGGAAAGTTTTGGCTAGCCAATTCTTTCCCCCCATATCTTGCAGTCTGTAGAATTGTATACTTGGACTATCTCGGAGGGGGGAAAGTTTTGGCTAGCCAATTCTTTCCCCCCTATCTGACCGTGTGCAGATTGTATGCTTTGACTATCTCGGAGGGGGGAAAGTTTTGGCTAGCCAATTCTTTCCCCCCTATCTGTCAGTCTGCCGAATTGCATCCTTTCATTATCTTGGAGGGGGGAAAGTTTTGGCTAGCCAATTCTTTCCCCCCATATCTTACAGTCTGTAGAATTGTATACTGGGACTATCTCGGAGGGGGGAAAGTTTTGGCTAGCCAATTCTTTCCCCCCTATCTGACAGTGTGCAGATTGTATGCTTTGAATATCTTGGAGGGGGAAAGTTTTGGCTAGCCAATTCTTTCCCCCCTATCTGTCAGTCTGCGGAATTGCATCCTTTCATTATCTTGGAGGGGGGAAAGTTTTGGCTAGCCAATTCTTTCCCCCCATATCTTACAGTCTGTAGAATTGTATACTTGGACTATCTCGGAGGGGGGAAAGTTTTGGCTAGCCAATTCTTTCCCCCCTATCTGACAGTGTGCAGATTGTATGCTTTGACTATCTCGGATGCGGGAAAGTTTTGGCTAGCCAATTCTTTCCCCCCTCCCCTCGCTTTCAGTCTGTTGAACTGTATACTTGGACTATCTTGGAGGGGAGAAAGTTTTGGCTAGCCAATTCTTTTCCCCCTATCTGACAGTGTGCAGATTGTATGCTTTGACTATCTTGGAGGGGGGAAAGTTTTGGCTAGCCAATTCTTTCCCCCCTATCTGACAGTGTGCAGATTGTATGCTTTGACTATCTTGGAGGGGGGGAAGTTTTGGCTAGCCAATTCTTTCCCCCCCTCCCCTCTCTTTCAGTCTGTTGAACTGTATACTTGGACTATCTTGGAGGGGGGAAAGTTTTGGCTAGCCAATTCTTTCCCCCGATATCTGACAGTGTGCAGATTGTATGCTTTGACTATCTTGGAGGGGGGAAAGTTTTGGCTAGCCAATTCTTTCCCCCCTATCTTACAGTGTGCAGATTGTATGCTTTGACTATCTCGGAGGGGGGAAAGTTTTGGCTAGCCAAAACTTTCCCCCCTCCAAGATAGTCAAATGATGCAATTCCGCAGACTGACAGATAGGAGGGAAAGAATTGGCTAGCCAAAACTTTCCCCCCACCAACATAGTCAAAGTATACAATTCCACAGACTGTCAGATAGGGGGGAAAGAATTGGCTAGCCAAAACTTTCCCCCCTCCAAGATAGTCAAATGATGCAATTCCACAGACTAACAGATAGGGGGGAAAGAATTGGCTAGCCAAAACTTTCCCCCCTCCAAGATAGTCCAAGTATACAATTCCACAGACTGTCAGATAGGGGGGAAAGAATTGGCTAGCCAAAACTTTCCCCCCTCCAAGATAGTCAAATGTTGCAATTCTGCAGACTGGCAGATAGGGGGGAAAGAATTGGCTAGCCAAAACTTTCCCCCCTCCAAGATAGTCAAATGATGCAATTCCGCAGACTGACAGATAGGGGGGAAAGAATTGGCTAGCCAAAACTTTTCCCCCTCCAAGATAGTCAAATGATGCAATTCCGCAGACTGACAGATAGGGGGGAAAGAATTGGCTAGCCAAAACTTTCCCCCCACCAACATAGTCAAAGTATACAATTCCACAGACTGTCAGATAGGGGGGAAAGAATTGGCTAGCCAAAACTTTCCCCCCTCCAAGATAGTCAAATGATGCAATTCCACAGACTAACAGATAGGGGGGAAAGAATTGGCTAGCCAAAACTTTCCCCCCTCCAAGATAGTCCAAGTATACAATTCCACAGACTGTCAGATAGGGGGGAAAGAATTGGCTAGCCAAAACTTTCCCCCCTCCAAGATAGTCAAATGTTGCAATTCTGCAGACTGGCAGATAGGGGGGAAAGAATTGGCTAGCCAAAACTTTCCCCCCTCCAAGATAGTCAAATGATGCAATTCCGCAGACTGACAGATAGGGGGGGAAAGAATTGGCTAGCCAAAACTTTTCCCCCTCCAAGATAGTCAAATGATGCAATTCCGCAGACTGACAGATAGGGGGGAAAGAATTGGCTAGCCAAAACTTTCCCCCCACCAACATAGTCAAAGTATACAATTCCACAGACTGTCAGATAGGGGGGAAAGAATTGGCTAGCCAAAACTTTCCCCCCTCCAAGATAGTCAAATGATGCAATTCCGCAGACTAACAGATAGGGGGGAAAGAATTGGCTAGCCAAAACTTTCCCCCCTCCAAGATAGTCCAAGTATACAATTCCACAGACTGTCAGATAGGGGGGAAAGAATTGGCTAGCCAAACATTTCCCCCCTCCAAGATAGTCAAATGTTGCAATTCTGCAGACTGGCAGATAGGGGGGAAAGAATTGGCTAGCCAAAACTTTCCCCCCTCCAAGATAGTCAAATGATGCAATTCCGCAGACTGACAGATAGGGGGGAAAGAATTGGCTAGCCAAAACTTTCCCCCCTCCAACATAGTCAAAGTATACAATTCCACAGACTGTCAGATAGGGGGGAAAGAATTGGCTAGCCCAAACTTTCCCCCCTCCAAGATAGTCAAATGTTGCAATTCTGCAGACTGGCTGATAGGGGGGGAAAGAATTGGCTAGCCAAAACTTTCCCCTCAGAGATAGTCAAAGCATACAATTTCGCACACTGTCAGATAGGGGGGAAAGAATTGGCTAGCCAAAACTTTCCCCCCTCCAAGATAGTCAAAGTATACAATTCCACAGACTGAAAGAGAGGGGGGAAAGAATTGGCTAGCCAAAACTTCCCCCCCTCCAAGATAGTCAAAGTATACAATTCCACAGACTGAAAGAGAGGGGGGAAAGAATTGGCTAGCCAAAACTTTCCCCCCTCCAAGATAGTCAAATGATGCAATTCCGCAGACTGACAGATAGGGGGGGAAAGAATTGGCTAGCCAAAACTTTCCCCCCTCCGAGATAGTCAAAGCATACAATTTCGCACACTGTCAGAAAGGGGGGAAAGAATTGGCTAGCCAAAACTTTCCCCCCTCCAAGATAGTCAAACCATACAATTCCGCCAGATAGTGAGAAAGAAATCCTACAGTGCGAAATTATAGGGGGGGAAAGAATTGGCTAGCCAATTCTTTCCCCGGGGAAAGTTTCGACTAAGGGGGGGAAAGAATTAGCTAGCTAAAAGTATCCCACTTTTGAAATTATAGGGGGGGAAGTTTTTGACTAGGGGGGGAAAGAATTGGCTAGCCAATTCTTTCCCCGGGGGAAGAAATTGGCTAGCCAATTCTTTCCCCGGGGAAGGTTTTGGCTAGCCAATTCTTTCCCCGGGGAAACTTTTGAGGGGGGAAAGAATTGACTGCTACACCGGGTTACCCAGCGTCTCATCTGGCTCCAAACTGTTTGCAATAGAAATAATAGTTTTAGCGTAAACGCGTTTATTGGGAAAGAATAACGTTTTCTCCACTGTATGTAGCCAGTTTGACAGACAGGTGCTTGCTTAACCCATTACCCCATAAATACACCTTTTTACGCCTTTCATTTATTCATCCACTATGTATCATAAGAAATGTTTTCTATTTCCTAGCAGACTGTAGCTTAAAGCAGGCTGAAAGTAAAGCAGAATGTGCCTTAAGGCACATTCTGCTTTACTTTCAACCTGCTTTAAGTGGTCACGTGTCTTCAATACTAGAAACAGGCTGTGGGGTAATAGGTTAAGCAGACTGAAGTAAAGCAGATAGTTCCTGAAAGAGCTTTTCTGCTTTACATGTGCCTGCTTTAAACATCCATCTGCCCAGATGCAGGGCAGGGGCCCGTTTCATAAACATTGTTGTCGTAAGTCAAAACTTTAAAATACATTTAATTTCTGATTTCTCTATTTAATCCTGTCTTGTGACATTTTCAAGACGATTCCAAAAAGATGTTACAAAACAGGATTAGATTGAGAAATAAATAATAATTGAGACTTTTATAATCTGACTTACGACAACATTCGTCGTACAAAGTTTTATAAAACGACTCAAGGTTTCCAATGACTCTTTGTCAGGATAATATTTGTAGAAGTATGAAAAGGTACATGCATTAAATTTGTAATAGGAATAATTAAAAAAAACTGCCAACATGTGCATCTATGTGTGAAATGGTTAAAGTGGTTGCTTACAGCAAGATAAAAGTAAAGCAGAAATCTCCTGTGGCAGCTTTTGATTAACTGCTTTACTTTTATCCTGCTTTAAGGTGGGCTCAGCTTCTTTAACCATTTGAGCCCTATTGGTACATCTATGGGTCCTTTGAAACAGTTTACCTGTGAAGACTTAGTAACATTAACCCTTTACCTGATAGCCTATTTCTAGTATTGAAAATAGGTGACTACTTAAAGAGGCTCGCAACCGGATCAAGCATTAAAAATAGTAATTTGTAAATATAGGTCAAATGCTTATATAAATGGGTAAAATTTAGTTTAGGATAATAAATTCTGTTAAAAAATGCATTTCCAAAAAAAAAAAAAGAAGAGGCTCTGGTGGGATTCGAACCCGTGACCATCCATGCGGAGACAAAAATGAAAAATGAGGCATCGCCTCTACGCCCTCGGCTACGGACGCTCTCTATATATATAGTAGCGAATTAACGTACTTCAATGATAGCTATTAATAGAACATTATTCGGCTCGGGTTTATGTCTGACCCCGTGTAGAGAAGCAACAACAACAACTATACCGTTAGCTAACGCTATGGAAAAACGATGGAAAATATCTAAAAAAACTAAGATTCGGTGACGATTCTTGAGACGTTTTTTGGACTGATCATATGTTTTTAATGTCAAAAGCCAAATAATGCCACAAATTTGCTTTTATTTGAGTATTTTATTTTATTTTGACAAGAACACCATCCGGTTGCGAGTCCCTTTAAAGCAGGTTGAAAGTAAAGCAGAATTATAGTCACTCGGAACACCTCAGAGTTATTGGCATACGTTCTAGGAAATACCTTTCAACTTTCAACTTTTATTTACATATGCATAAGTCCCACGGATAGTGAGAAACATTAGCATTATAATTATAACTCAAAGTAACATTGAACAACAAAAGTAAACAATATAAGGGAAAACGGCTACACATAGTTTTATACCAGGGCTCCAGATAAGAGGAAGTAAACTGAACAAATCCAACATTCATACACATTTCAGCACCAAATCCCTTGATGTAACCACCCACCTGAATCGTCTCGGAGAGTCGATTCTAATGAGTAGTGACACCACATGGTTTAATGCAGAAATAAAGACTTTATTCGTTTTGAGTTACTCCCCCATTCAACCTGGAGCTCTGTTTATACATTCCATAATTATGACGTAAATGTTACGTAATTTGTATTTAAAAAACGACGTCATAATCTAATCTAGAATTTACCGAAACTTCACGAAGGAAAATTGACGCGTCGAAGGAGGGGCTTATGTAGCTAAGACACGCCCTCGTGACTCATTTGACAACTTTCTACATTGTCCGTTGTACATTGGCGAATATCCGAAGTTCATTGTATGGTGTCTGTTTGCAAAAGGTGAAACGTCTTTCGCAAAGCGTACTTTCAATTCTTCCAGGCGGAAACTGTTTATTTCAAATGTTGGTTATATGTAGTTCTGTCTTAGAAAGTAACATTAAATCGTGGATTTTGGTTCCCTTGTTAACAGCTTTACATGAAAGAATTGCGAGTGTTTAAAGTATAAACTATAAATACCTTTTTATGGAATACAGTATACACATGTAAACAGACATTTACATGTTAAGTTTGCATGATTCTAAACGACATTTATACAAATACATATCGTTTTTGGCCAAACAATAATTGAAAACTGGGTGATTGCATGTCTGGACTTTTGGCAACGAATGCGCTCCATAGATCCCAACCTAGTCTAGAATTGAAACGTTATTACGCGAGCCTTGGCGAGCTTAATAACTTTTCTATTCTAGACGAGTGACAGATTCTTTTTCTCACATAACCAACGATTTTAAGCTATTTTTTTAAAAGCAATAGGACTTTTTGGAATTTCAGTGATGTAATAACGCCTTTATAAATAATGACATAATGAAGTCATCGAATTGATCTCACACATGTTGGAGACAAGGATATTTGCAATCATTGTTCGCCATTGAAAACAGGGGTAGTTATGTGAGACACATAATAGTGATGCCCACTAGGAGCATGATCTGTATATGCAAAACATTATAAAGTTCACCCACCCCTAAATTTTTGATAACGACATTCTGACAATATGAATATCTGTAGTATATGTGAACATCCTACATTCAGGGCTCCAGTTTCAATGAAGCTCCACTTTTAGCATCAAGTTCTGCTATATAGGCCTCCTGCAAACATGAAATAGTACAACTTTACACATGTACAGTGGAGCTTAAGGTGCATTCTGCTTAACTTTCAGCCTGTTTTAAGCTCCCATGTGCTAGACTATAGAAAATATTCCTTATACTATAGATTCATGACTGATTAAATTGGAACTATTTTCATTAGCGGAGTAATAAATCAAATCCGCTGAAAGGCACTTCTATGGGGGAAAGGGTAACGACTTACCGAGTGGATTGATTTCTAGATATGTGAAGTTGAGATTCTGGTACACCTTGTATAAGGAAAGGACAAACTGTGTCAGGATTCTGTAAACAAAACAGGATATAATAACAATGCATGCTGGGTAATATTTGGTGGCCATTTTAAAATGGCGTCTGCAGCAGGTATAACTCAAATATTTCTAGATATGTGAAGTTGAGATTCTGGTACACCTTGTACAAGGAAAGGACAAACTGTGTCAGGATTCTGTAAACAAAACAGGATATAATTACAATTCATGCTGGGTAATATTTGGCGGCCATTTTAAAATGGCGTCTGCAGGATTCTGTCAACAAAACAAAATATAACTACAGCAAGTGTCATCACACTCAACTTTTAAAAACATAACCCAATGCATGCTGGGTAATATTTGGCAGCCAATTTAAAATGGCGTCTGCAGCAAGTATTTGCTAAAGATTTTGGCAGTTTTCTGATAGAATATTGTGGGGCATGATCTGAGATCAAAACTGTTTGCCTAGTGTATCACGCATAAAATGGGTTAAACACACATTTCAAAACTCGGGTGCAAAGGCTGGGGGCATGGATGGAAAGGTCTTAAAAAAGTTTCTGTGAGGAACAGGTGAACATGCGAAAAGGTGTTTCTTTTAAAAACAGATAAAATTGATGTTTATGCATGCATTATTCAGTGTTCAGGGCATAAAATAATCTTGACAAATCCTAAGATAAATATAAATATTTGAAGTATTCTCACTCTTTATTACTAGCCGGGGCATTGGCCAGAAGTTGTTTCTCTACATTCTCTCGGCTGATCTCCTCCCCGACTGGTACCTCCATCTTGACAGCCTGCAAGACAGTAACTCAGGAATTTAACCTTTAACCCTTTCCCCAATAGGAGCGACTTTTAGCGCATTTTATTTATTCCTCCGCTGAGGAAAATAGTTCCAATTTGTTCAGTGATGAACATTTACGGTAAGAAATATTTTATAATTCCTAGCAGAAGGTAGCTTAAAGCAGGCTGACAGTAAAGCAGAAAGCGCCTTAAGGCGCATTCTGCTTTGCTTTCAACCTGCTTTAATTGGTTACATGTCTTCTAAACTAGAAACAGGCTATTGGGTAAAGGTTAAGGCGCATTCTGCTTTACTTTCAACCTGCTTTAATTGGTTACATATCTTCTAAACTAGAAACAGGCTATTGGGTAAAGGTTAAGGCGCATTCTGCTTTACTTTCAACCTGCTTTAATTGGTTACATATCTTCTAAACTAGAAACAGGCTATTGGGTAAAGGTTAAGGCACATTCTGCTTTACTTTCAACGCTTTAAGTGATCATATGTCTTCAAAACTAGAAACAGGCTATGGGGGTAAATGAGTTAAGTGATCATATGTCTTCAAAATTAGAAACAGGCTATGGGGTAGGGGGATATAAATACCTTGGCATCAACATCGCCTATGTCAACCCCTCCCTCATGGTGAAACAGGAGAGTATCAGCTTCTCTGTGAGAGTATATACATACATAGAACTCCTCAGTCTGCAAGTATAAAACACGAGCCATGCCATGACAAATTCTGCATTATTGCATTTAGGGCTCCAGATAAGAGAGGACACACTGAACAAATCCAACATTTTTTCACTTATTTAGCACCAAATCCTATGGTGTTACTACTCATTAGAATCGTCTATATAATGAGTAGTTACACCATATGGTTTAATGAAGAAATAAAGATTTTAGTTTTTGAAATACTCCCCTTATGTGGAGCCATATGAAATAACTTAATTTTCAGAATCATTTTAATTTTTATCATTACAGTTAGTCCTCAAAAAAACATCTTCAATCAACTAAAACTAGAGAGCATATTATCACATGTCTACACCAGGCAACACCATTGCCAACCATTTTCCCTGAAACATTAAATGGACAATTCCAAATTTCTTTCCATTTTGACTATTTACTCATTGAGCCCTAGTGACGCATATATGCGTCCTTTACCAAATGTGTACCTGTGAAGAGTACACCTGTCCTATGCAAACAGTGAAGTCCCTGATCAGAGGGCTGTTTGTCATTTTCCAATTTATTACAAAAACGACCCTAAATGGTCTTAAATGGACCAGCCTTTATTACAAACTGGAATTGTCCATTGGAAGGTTCAGGGGATAATGCGTTAAGGGTTGTTTTCACCAAATATAATAATATTACAAACAGTGGAGACACTAATAAGAGGGTTCCTTCCTCTAATCTGGGTGTACACTGTTTGTAGTGATGCCTACATATACTCATCATAAAGGATAAATCAGTTAACACTGGTATGGCAGTAACATGATTCTTTGTACACTGCAGCTCCCTCCATACAACGACCCTCCGAACAATGATTCCCTCCTTACAACAACTCTTGCTGCTGTTTCTCAAACAAGACCTAAATAGCTAACGCTTTCACTGCTGCAATATTATTGTCTACTTAGAAGTGCAAGTATGTAAAATTCTACTCGCCCTCTCGCCGTGGCGAGTAACATTTTATCAGGGCGAGCAGATTTTCTGATAATTTACAACAGAAACTAATGAGCAAAATGACATTATCACCCAGCACGGGCCAGCAGGGCGAGTAACAATTCTGAAATTTGTACACCCCTGAATTGTCATCATCTTTTTCTCAAACTTGCGTACTGGACATTTGTACATAAAGATGAGTGATAAACAGTTTGAACCCAGATCAGACGCCGCGTTATGCGGCGTCTTATCTGGGTTTCAAACTGTTTGCAAATGTAAACCAAGTGTATTACTTTTCCCTCCCTATAACAGCTCCCTCCAAACAACACACACAATCTTAGTCTACCATTGGGTATTGTTGTAGAGAGGGAGCACTGTAGTTGGGCCTCTCAGTTCTGGGTCAGAGATCTAATCAGTTATTTACCTGTTCATGTGCAACAAATGGCTCCACAATAAACCTTTTTAATTTTCCAGTCGCTGACCCAACCTGAAATATAATTATAAATATATATTCAATTATCTACATCACATGTAATTATTGATATCCAATTTTTTATTAGCAAAGTCTCTCTTAAAGATAGATGACTGCTTAACCCTTTCCCCCATAGAAGCGCCTTTTAGCGCATTCAGTTTATTCCCTTGCTGAAGAAAATAGTTCCAATTTATGCAGTCATGAATATGTATCAACAGGAATATTTTCTTTATTCTAGCATGTGGTATATGTAGCTTAAAGCAGGCTGAAAGTAAAGCAAAATGTGCCTTAAGGCACATTCTGCTTTACTTTCAACCTGCTTTAAGTGATCACCTATTTCCAAAACTAGAAACAGGCTATGGTGTAAAGGGTTAATGCAGAACCAAATACTTTATTGAAGCAGAAAGCTCCTTTTAGAGTTTAAAGACATTTCCTCAGTCCTTTGAAGGACTCCAACCTCATTGTTCTCATTAGGCATGAAAGTAACTGTAAAAGCATAGGACTTTTTTTTTCATTTTAAGAAATGTATAAAATATAAATTTATAAACATTGCAGATCACAATTTTAAAACAGACATAAAGGTAAACTGTTTTGCAGCCAAAATTGGTTGTCTGTTTTAACCCTTTCAACCCCACGTGATAGTCTGTTGTAATACTGTGGTCTATCCTCTTATTTCAAAGCTACATTTATAAGGCAAAATGACGATAGAACTAGATAAATGATTATTAAACAATTTTCAGGGCTCCAATATATAAGGGGAGTATTTCAAAACCTAAAATCTTTATTTCCGCATTAAACTCTATGGTGTTTCTACTCATTCTAAGAATCGTCTGGAAGAGACGATTCTAATGAGTAGTAACACTATAGGATTAGGTGCTAAAATAGTGTGAACAGTTTTAATCCAGATCAGATGCCATCTAACCCAGCATATAATTTGAAATCAAACCGTTTGCAAAGTTGGCTGTAGTCTCCTATATTTGAAACTCTTTCAACACCATGAGCGTGTTTAAAATATACTAATTACATTTGAAAACAGTGCAGACCCAGCTCAGAGGGTTCCTATAGGAATAGGGTGTGCACTGTTTTCTAATCTAGACCAGTATTCATTAAACTACCCAGAATTCCATATAGACTGGTTCATGTTTTAGTAATTGAAAAGATCCACAAGGCAAACTTATAACCCACAAGAGTTACTTAGTGTTGAAATGGTTTACCCATTACCCCAAAGCCTGTTTCTAGTTTTGAAGATATGTGACCACTTAAAGCAGGTTGAAAGTAAAGCAGAATGCGCCTTAAGGCGCATTCTGCTTTACTTTCAGCCTGCTTGAAGCTATTATCTGCTAGAATATAGAAAATATTTCTTATGATTTTTATTTTTGACAGAATAAAATGGAACTATTTTCTTCCGCGGAGGAATAAACTGAATGCATTAAAAGGCACTTCTATGGGGAAAAGGGTTAAACAGGACCAGGATTTATCTCTTCTAGCAACTTCTCAAACAGTTTCCCAGATTCATCCGCCTCCCCAATCTAAGTGAACTCCGATATTAAGACTGCCTTATAATCATGTCAGTTAAAGAATGGATTTTTGGCTGGGAATGTCCTTAGATCAATATCCTAGTCAATAGAGGCAGTTAACTAGGATAGAAGTTGGGCCAGAAGCTTTATAGAAACACTGTATAACAATATATAACTAACTGTTCCAATAACACATTACCCCATAGACTGTTTCTAGTTTTGGAGACAGGGTATCACTTAAAGCAGGTTGAAAGTAAAGTAGAATGCTCCTGAAGGAGCATTCTGCTTTAATTTCAGCCTGCTTTAAGCTTGTATCTGTCAAAATACTTGAAATGCCATGTGTACAGATGGGTTGACATTAATTTAACCAATAACCCCATAAATACGCCTTTTTACGCCTCCTAAGTTATTCCTCCACTGAAGAAAATACATCCACTTTATACAGTAATGGATGTGTTCCATGAGAACTATTTTCTATATTCTAGCAGATGGTAGCTTAAAGCAGGATGACAGTAAAGCAGCACATTCTGCTTTACTTTCAACCTACTTTAAGTGGTCACCTGGGGCCTGTTTCATAAAACTTCTTACGACAAATGTTGTCGTAAGTCAGATTATAAAAATCTCAATTATAATTTATTTCTCCATCTAATCCTGTCTTGTGACATCTTTTTGGAATCGTCTTGAAAAGACGATTCCAAAGAGATGTCACAAGACAGGATTAGATAGAGAAATAAGAAGTAATATGTATTTTAAAGATTTGACTTACGACAACATTTGTAGTAAGATGTTTTATGAAACAGGCCCCTGTCTTCAAACCTAGAAACATACTATGGGGTAATGGGTTAAGGGTAACACTAGATGTCATGCAGCATGGGTGTACCACTTTATTACAGAGTATAAAAACTATGATCCTGTGTTAACAATTTAAATTCTTGAAACAGCTCCTGATATGCTCTGCTTGTTCTGAATTACTCAGCAACTGATCTTGATCCAAACTCTTTACAAATGTTTGCCAACATGAACTTTGCATGTTAAGGGATACAATGTCTCAGTACACAGACTCGAAAGTTTGGGGGTTTGTAACTCAAGTATCTTGATTCCTTCCGACATGCATTTAATTACTGTTTGTCTGATACAAATCAACTTTCACAGAATACCAGTTTCTCTGACATCCAATCTTACATGGTCAATATAAGATCGTTAGGTCTTCCATAATAAAATAGGAACATATTAAGTTCAATTACCCAATAGACATGCCCTTTTTTACACCTTTAATTCATTCCTTCACTGAAGAGAATAGTTCTACTTTATACAGTCATGAGTATCCACTTAAGAGTGAAATAGTTTCTATACCCGAGAGATGGTAGCTTAAAGCAGGCTGAGAGTAAAGCAAAATGCTCCTAAAGGAGCATTCTGCTTTACTTTCAGCCTGCTTTAAGCAAATGTCTTCAATACTGAAAACAAGCTATGGGTTACTGTTTAACAAGCTTAGGTATGACAGTTTAACCCACTAACAGTATAAATCTCTCCGCCTCTCTGGGGAAATCAAGACAATCAATCAGTTAACCAGCCTCTACTTTCCCTCTACCCTTAAACTACCATCTCACTGTCTCTTTTAACTCTTTCTATGCTGGAAACAAGTAGTATTGTATATGTATCATTTACAAACAGTGTAGGCCCTGATCAGAGGGGCAGAGTCCTTTAAGGAGCCCTCTGATCAGGATAAACTCTGTTTCACTTTTCTTTTTTCTGAAAAAATTTCTGAAGACAACCCTAAAAATCCACATAATTTAAATTTAAACTGGTATAATTATTTTTCTTCAAAAGTCGAATTGTTCATTTGAAAAGGGTCTCCAATGATCCTTTCTTCCATATAATGTCTTTGAATAGTGGAGATATGTATTGAACACTTTAGCTACTGGTAAATGTCCCAGGGTCAGACTCCTGATCAGGCTCCACAAAATGTATCACACTCTGACCAAGATCCAAACTGTTTGGCAATTATGTCAATACACTTTCAGGTAAAATGCTAAAAATCTAAACTTGAGAAAAACTCACAGATCACATCTTTTTATTAATATGAAGGTGAAAATGTTAAGACTTCATTCGCTTTCTTTTTTTCTAAAATTAATTTGTTTCACCATACATTGTACACATTCATTATATGTCTGAAATAAACCTTTCTGTATACTTAGCAATATGAGTGTCAAACAATTAAAATTGACTCTAGATGAGATGCTGAGTTACTCTTCATCTCATCCAGAACCAAAGTCTTTACAAAAGCCATGAATTAATTCAGTACCCTCCAATGTGCTTACGGGGTTACAGGTATGCAAAGGAGAGAAAAGTGTTCACTGATTAGCCTGATTAGCACTGTAAGGGTTAAGACATTCGGAGGCTGTGAAATCAATACACTAGAGATTTGTTCAGGCAATCACAGACTGCCTAACAGCTTCAGTATCAACCATCAAACAACCATAAAGCCATTTAATAGCCCCACCACAGCCACATATGATGTCTGCTTTAAGAGTAACAAACCATTTTTTCCTGAAATCTTGCTGTAAAATTCACAAACGATTCCAAAATAGACATTTTAAAACAATGTAGACTCAAACAATATGCCAACAAATGGGATTTCTCATAAAGGGGCTTCACTAGTTTGCAATAAACCATGTAAGGAAGCTATACCTGGTAGTATATAGAGAACATAGACCAAATCTATAAGTCACCATAATCTTCAGAGTATAGCTCAACTCAACTAAACTCAATAGCAATATAACAACCAAATTGTTCTTATAAGAAGCAAAGGAGAGACTATTTAGTATTGTTTACTGAAATGGACCCCAAATGTACATCTTCATTTAATTAATGACTTGATAGTAATGAAACCTAGCAAGTTTCGTGAAATTCCAACAAGACTTTTCAGAGAAATAACTCTCATGGCAACCTTGTGGAACTTTTTATTACCAAAACATGAACCAGTATAAATGGAATTTTGAGTAGTTTAATAAATACTGCTCTAAATTAGCAAACAGTACAGACCATGATCAAAGGGCTCCAATAGGAGCCCTCTGATCTAGGTCTACACTATTTGCAAATGCAATGAATATATTTTAAACAGGTCCATTATTTTGAAAGAGTTAATCTACCAGCTATGAATAAATGGAATAAAATAGCAGCAAACATCTCTCTGGGGAAAAAAGGAGATTTACCGCTACATGTATGAATAGTGTAATAAAGAAACACGATAAATAAGTTATAAATATTTCATGAGCTTATAGTTATGAGGAGCCAAGGAGGTCTCTTTTTTATTCATATCTTCTTTCCTTTATCTCTTTTCAAGCTGTTAACAAATGTCAATTCATGTAGTAATTTCCTATAACCATCATTTGACACAAAAACAATTTCCTATTTACCTTGAAGTCGACGCCCAGTCTCTCTGCTATCCATTGCTTGATGCCGTTATGATGCGCCGTTATGATCAGTCCCAGTTTGCCCCGCCTCTTGATCAGCTGGTCTGGCTTGACAACAAGTTTCTGTGAAAAAAAAAGAGAAGTAAAAAAAATTATAAATAAGGCATCATGGTTGAATGTACCTATAACCCATTACTCCATGCATAGCGTGTCTCTAGTTTTGAACACAGGTGACCACTTAAAGCAGGTTGAAAGTAAAGCAAAAAGTAAGTTGTCATGGTTGAATGTACCTTAAATTTATCCCATTACTCCATGCATAGCCTGTTTCTAGTTTTGAACACTGTGAGGTGACCACTTAAAGCAGATTGAAAGTAAAGCAGAATGCGCCTTAAGGCGCATTCTGCTTTACTTTCAGCCTGCTTTAAGCTACCTTTTGTTGTGTAAAGTAAAGCAGAATTGGAAAACTCATTTCACAGCTTTACTTTCAGCCTGCTTTATTACTTAGCTGCGTACCATCTACTAAGATATAGAAAATGTGCTGCATATTCATTACTCAATTTACTGTATAAAATACAGTTACTTTTTTCAGTGGAGGAACAAATTGAAGGCGTAAAAATATGCATCTATGGGGTAATGGGTTAATAGCATGATCTGTATGTCAATATCATCTATGGTTGTGTGAATTAGAGCCAAGTGTCCTATGGTTTCAAATCACCTTGAAGCCTGAGATAGCATGGTACAGCCATGTGGGGACTCAATGTACTGTATGAAAGACCAGACTTCAATACCATGTCATTTCTGCTCTTTTTTTAACCCATTCCTAACATCAGCACTTTATGACATGTCTACCCCATTCCTGATAAATTCACTCATGTGGGATTTTATCATGTTGCTCCTTTAATCTATTGAACCCTAGACGTTCATTACAAAGTACCTGTTAAGAGTGCACATCTATGCTCCTTCAGAAGCGCCCTGATTAAGGCCTGCACTGTTCATTATTATCCCAAATAAACCCAACCCAAGACTGTCAAAAATGGACAAGACTTATTGGAAACTGAATTTGTCTATTTGAACTTTCAAATTTAAGCATCAGGGCTGCCATATCTCCGGATTTTTCTGAAATCTACGGATATTTATCCTTGCAGGTGTAAGCTTAAAGCAGGCTGAAAGTAAAGCAGAATGCCTTAAGGTACATTCTGCTATACTTTCAACATGCTTTCAGTTGCAACAGGTCAACAGACTATGGTGTAATGGGTTAAAGGTACAATTCGTAAAATCACGCTTGAAAAAATAGAACATTTGGAAATCTTCGGATTTTTCATGATCAACTTATGGCAGCCCTGAAATATCAACCTGTCTTGAGCAATAAAAGGTTATTGGGTTAACAATGCTTACTGTGTACTTAACCCTTTCCCCCATAAATACACCTTTGATTTATTCCAAACTGAAGAAAATAGCTTTTATTTATACAGTTGTGAATATTCACCATAAGAAATAGTTTCTATATCCTAGTAGATGGTAGCTTAAAGCAGGCTGAAAGTAAAGCAGAATATGCCTTAACCCTTTACCTGATAGCCTATTTCTAGTATTGAAGATAGTTGACTTAAAGCAGATTGAAAGTAAAGCAGAATGCGCCTTTAAGGCGCATTCTGCTTTACTTTCAGCCAGCTTTAAGCTTCCATGTGCTAAAATATAGAAAATATTCCCTATACTATATATTCATGGCTAATTAAATTGAAACTATTTTCTTCAGCGGAGGAATAAATCATATCCGCTAAAAGGCGCTACTATTGGGGAAAGGGTTAAGGCACATTCTTGTTTACTTTCACCCTGCTTTAAGTGGTCACTTCTCATCAAAACTAGAAACAGGCTATGGGGTAAAGGGTTAAAAGGACATAATTTATGATTAAGGGGAAAACCCAGTCTTCACATCCTTTCACAGCATGACTGAATGTCCATTCAGAACATCAATGTCTCTTATTTCCCTATCATACACTCTCTCTCACCTATCTCCTGGTTATAATATACTAGTATATCAATCACTGTTTCGTTAGGTCCTGTTCACGAATCTATCATGACAAGTAAAGTTGACGGAAGCAGGATAAGCCCAGAAAAAAACAATCATCATGGGCTTGTCCACAAGATAACACTACCTCTAGTTACCTCATGTTTGTATTTGAACTTAAATACCATGCTGGTTTTTAAATGGACTTTTTTTTATATTAAGAATGTAGATTACCATTATAATATATATCTAGAGACCGTTAATTTGTTTGCACACACTTAAATATCTAACCCTTTCATTTATAGCTTGTTTCATTTAGAAAAACCCCTTCCTTCTTTCATGATTTTTGCCCTGCAAAAAAAAAAGTTTTAAACTGCCTTTTAAAAATCCCTATTCTTTCACAACGGTATTCCTTGATTAATCATTTGAATCATAACAAATTGTCAATCTAGAATGAAGATCAGTGACTCTTTGCATACTGGACTATGTTGTCTTAGGCGACAATTTTTATCTACTTCTTTACAAAACAATAAAACTCTCAAAATTTCTTTTCAAAACAGGGTCAGTGTGTCAAACAGTTAGGATCCTGATGAGACGTTACTCAAATTTAAACAACCATGAATAGGTGTCATAAGAAATATTCTGTATAGTCTAGCAGATAATAGCTTAAAGCAGGCTGAAAGTAAAGCAGAATGTGCCTTATTAAGGCACATTCTGCTTTACTTTCAACCTGTTTTAAGTGGTCACCTGATTTCAAAACTAGAATTAGGCTATAAGGTAATGGGTTAAGCTACAATTTACTAAGATATAGAAACTATTTCTTACGGTACATATTCATGACTGTATTAAACTGGAACTATTTCCTTCAGTGGAGGAATAAATTATAGGCGTAAAAAGGTGTATTTATGGGGTATAGAGTTAAGGTGTGGAAAGGCAGTAAAAGAAAGGAACATTGGTTAAACTTTAAGAAGATGTTTGCATAGGCTGAGAGGATGATTTGTAGATAACTCGGGTCTATAATCTGCCTGTCATGTTTATTCGGGATGACAGATCATTCATGAGAGCAGGGATTTTATTAGTCCAGAAAGTACAGTTGACCTTAACCCAT